>OY856410.1:906406834-908806834 GCA_963693085.1 Alisma plantago-aquatica
TTATGTCATGGTTTGGAGATCAGAGCCCACATGAACATCATGAAGGTGGCCAACCTCCTGAGACACGGGCCTTGGGCAAATGTAGTTATTACCTCCTGACCACATGGTCTTATGCATTCAGGGCACAATCAACTCCTAATCCCATCGATCCTATGTACCTTTAATACACCCTACTTGACCTTAGGATTGACTTATGACTCTACCCTTTCCAAGGGTTCATTTATAGCACATTAATTTTGTATGCAATTCTTTAAATTGGATTCCTCAATCTCTTATAATGCTCATTATTTACTTTATGTCCCCTCATTGAACTCATGGAAACATTTCTTTTCCAAACTCAGTCTCATATGGTCAGCCACTTCCACAGTGACTTTTCCTCGGGTTCCTCAGAGATGGCATACTTGGGTTCATAGAATCATACTCAATATATGTGCTTTAAAATTTTATATCCTTAATTCTCCACCCTTTAGGTGATAGTTAAGTTTATGTCAAACTTTAAATTGATTTACTCAACTTACCTTTCTAGGGAAGGTCCTAACCTAGGGTGCCTTCATGGCTCATAAGAGGAAATTAGGCTCGCTAGCCACAACCTGACCCCAAGCTCTAAGGTTTTGACTCCCTCATATGTCATCTTCCCATACTTGGGTTGACCCACCCCGGGTTGGCACACTAGCCCTAAAGGTTTCATATTTTCATCTTTATGCATTGTTTTTATTATAATAACTTATCAACCCTTGTTTTCTCAATATCTGGGATGCCCTCTCATGGGTTTTTCCATGCAATGGACTTCGGCCACCTTCCCCTCTGGGGCTTTGTGCCTATGTCGGCCTTCCCCTCCAGGGACTTGACCTTCTGTAATCTTCCAGTCCAGGGGCTTGATCTTTTCTGACCTTCCCCTCCAGGGGCTTGATGATAATCATCCAAACTTCTAGAGATAGCATGAGGGGTTCGAGCAAGCTATATTCATATTTTCATTTTTTATATATATAACCATTGGTTACTTATATTTCTCATGTATATACTAATGCATTTTTTTCTAACTTTTCAACTTATTCTCTGTGGGAACTCCATTTCTAAAGTATTCATGTGGGGAACCCTCTCTCTAGGGTAAGTCCCTATAGAGGACATCATACATAAGTCATGGCCCAATCACCTACCACTATAGTGGCATCATACATAGGCCTTTGCCCAAGGTGATTATCTTTTCTGGGCCACATCATCGACCACCATAGTGATCATACATAGGCCCTATTGACCCGAGGTGATTAGATAGGCCCGATCATACATCCCACATGTATTTCATACATCCATTAGATTTAGTTGAGCAATTTATATTATATCACATATTCTTCATAAGTTTCTTAAAACTTTTCTTATTAATGTCTTGTTCCAAATGCACATGTGCACGGGAGACTGAGTCACTTAACTCATTTATATTCATATTCTTCCACATGCATCATTCATGCATGGGTTACCAGAAACATTTATGTTCTATCTTTCCTCTTACCCTAATTAAGTTCATATGGGTAAGGTACTATATCACCACACTATTCACATTTCTCATGATTAGGGTTTTAGGGTTAGGGTTAGGGACTACACTCTACCTCTTAGGGTTTCCATGTCCCTTGACCCCCCTAGAGTTCTTCTAAACCAACCCTAGTCCCATCTAGGGTTATCCTCCTAGGGAAAACCCATATAATGTTTTCTCTATCCTTTATCATTATCTCCACATCACATGTCAATCATTATTTTCACATTACATGTACATTATCATTTCTATATTCCATGTACATTATTTGGCAGAGGATGCCTTAATCCTACTTCTTCTCAAAAACCCTAACTTCAGACGAGGGTAGAGACATTCCTTTTAGGGTTATTAAGCAAGAGGATGAGAAGTGGATGAAAGAGATGAGAAGAAACCCTAAAGGAATTTTACTTTGGGTAAAATCATATCACTTTGGCCAGTCAATATGTACGGGTCCGGGAGTCATTGTAAGCCGACTAGCAGTGTGGAGGAAAATTTTGCCAACCCCCAGTTGTGGTCCCTTCTAGACACCATTGTCTTCTGAAAATGCCCTAATAATTCCCTCATATTTCTGCAAATTGCTTGAAATTATAAACTATTAAATATTATTTAAAAAATATGGTGCTCTGATACCAAATGTAATGACTTCACTTTCAACATCCCCAAATTAAGAAAAGACCTTCAAGTTGAGATCCATTAACTATATTCCCAAGGATCCAGATTAGTCAGTTAACAAATAATAGAAACCAATTTCAATTGAATTTCAAATTTTGTTTACAAATAGTAAAATTAAATACCTCATGGAACTAATACCTAATGAGAAGAAGTGTCATCTATCAAGTCCTTTTTGGTATAGCTTTAATACCTTCCATGGATTTCATCTTTATCTTCATATTTGCATCTTGTGTATCAAATACCTAAAACGCTGACAAACAAAATGCGGTCATCATATTATTATGATGTGTATGTGGTGTGCAACCACAATATGTGCAACTAATATGATCACATAATAAGCATCAACTATTTCAAATAAGAACTGACATATTCTTTATATATCCCAAACCTTACTGGATATATTATCTTTAGCATGATCACTGTCCCATCAAGGGCTCGTTTGCATCAACCCTTGATATACATTAGCCTAGGGTTTTGAATATTATCATTTACTTATGTGATACTCATAAGGAATTTATAATTTTCTTGAAATAAATAAACATCCAACATATATCATTTGTCCAATCATCAAGAAACCTAAGAAAATATCAGAAATTGATACATTTTATCATAAGCATAACCACATACCTTGATGGTGAGCCATACAGATTATCATATAACTATACTTCACACATATTGTCCAAGCAAGCAAATCAAGCATTCAAATATGCAAGTATGTAAATCCTAACTTGTCTCCGTCACTTTGATTAGATATTACCCTACTTGACCCTAATCTTGGGTTTAGGTTTCTGTGGTATTGAGTTACCATTAGGGCCCTAATTTCCAAGATTCTCACTTTAATAACTTAAGAACCCTATTCCATACTAGGTTTTTTCATGATAATAAACTCTATTTGATCCTTGCATTATGAGTACTTAGATTCAACTAAGTTCATTAACAACCTAGCAAGATATGATCTTAAACCTTGATTATTCCCATGCATGATTATTAGTCACATTAGAGACCCTAATTACTCATCCTCTTGATTTCTTAGATTGTTCATCAATATCAGATAATAACACAAAAGAGAGAGGTTTATAACATATCCAACATACTAATATATAAATCTAGGGATTTTATGCCTTAATCATCATTAAACCCATATTTGCAATACTTTTAGAATAGGAAGCACAGTCAAATCTCAATCATATTTTTTTTGTGTTCCCCTTGTTTTTACGATCAATTTGATATACACTTTTGCATAATATGATCTACCAATGATTAGTTATGAATATTGCAAACTAAGCTTACCTGCGCCAATGGCTGCTTGACACGTCAGCATATATATGAATAAGTTATTAGGTTGGCTTGGGTCTGGAATTGACGCTCTAGCCCTAGCATTAATACTTCCGCTCCAGGGGGAACTTGGTCAATTGACTATAACCCACCTCCTTCCTCACAAAGAGCGGGTTCCGACTCCTACCTTGCGCATCTACTGCGGATCGACCCTTCTCCAACATCGCCGTCCACGCCCCACCCTCCAGAGTCCACGACGCTGATCACTAAGGTAGTTTCTTGCTGCGAGTCATGGATAAAGCTGCTCTTTTCAACACCATGCTTCCATCTCCCATCTCGTTGCTTCAGTAGGTCAGGAAGACACCTCTGCCGAGGCTGGGTTGTAGGTGGTGCCTAGCATCCTCACCGGAGCCTAGGCCCCTCACTGCCTAATTAACGTCCACGCACCCTACTCACCCTCCCCCCTTATGACCTTGCTGGATCCAGGAAGGAGAGCTCTGCTGTAGAGCATCCTTCATGACGTTGGTTCAAAGCAGCAGATCGACGAGGAGTATACGTCGAGGTTCTCTGGAAGATTTACTCCCGTCATTTTGCTGCAGTCAGGGGTTATTAGTTGTGTGGAGAGGTCTGATGTCAGGGACCTCTGCCAAGATCTCCCAGAGACTTCATAGACCAAAAGTTATGCTCGGATTCGAGTCAAGGACTACCATAGTCCTTTATATATCTAGCAGGTGGACCTTTAGCCTGCTTTTGCCACGGTAATAGGATTTTGGAATCTGGACTGGACTGGTTTAGTCGGGGTTAGTGTGATGATCTGGGTTGGAGTAGTCAGTTGGCAACCCAGTCTGATTCTGGTCTGAGTCTAGTTTCAGACTGATTTTTTTTTAATGCCAATCAGTACTAATCCTAGTTCTGTTTGGCAACTAAGTTAGGATTTGAACTTATTGTCTTTTGCCAACTGATTTGAAATACAAATATGTTTGCATTACACAAAATTGATTATATGATATTGTTACAAAATGGAAATTAACATCAGTTTTATAAGATCTATGGTTACTTCAGTGGTGGTTAGTTTATTTTTGTAATACAAAAGTAAAATATTGTAACCAATATACGAATAGTACAAGGGATGGATGAAATATGACAAAGTTATGAACATGTAGGGGTGTTGTTGTCCAAAATAGTAATTAAACAAAGGGGTTGGTGTACCCCTAAACATGCACATAATTAAAATAGCTATGAATACAAACAAGTCTAGATAGATAGACAACTTAAAACTACACCAATATGGTCCGGCATCAGTAATTGTGAGGCCTTTTCATTGTAGTGGTCTTCTCCTGAAGTTCAGAAAAAAAATAGGTATGAGGATTGTTTACTTTAAGACAAAAAGTGTAAACAAAAAATAAGATAGGAAAATTAAATTTGTTAATTGGACCTACCATGGTTTTTTTGATGATGTTGTTGTGTCGCGGAGCTCCTCATTGTCTTTAGACAAATCTGAACTGATGCTGATAGGGAAATTGATGTTGACAAAAGGAATAAAAGAATCTTTGCAGCAATTGCAACATATCTCGTCACTTGTGTTGTCATCATCAGATTCATCCAAATATTCCCTATCCTCTATCGAGAACTCATACCGTCTTAATGATCGAGGGTCTCATTGTTGATGTTGGTTATCCAAACCTTGATGGTATTATGGTCAACTGGACGTAGAAATAGCTTGTCACTACAGACCAATAGCATCTTCCTAATCCACTCACACCAACCGGATGTTGATACACAATTTCTCACAACATCATACTTAACCTCGATAACAGATGAAGAATTACCAAAATTTAGGTACACTTCACCAACCCTGTAGCGTCTTCCATTTAGAAAACGCCAATATTTAGGTATAGTTAGTTGTGCTAAGGAACGATCATCTAGGATGATGTCCAATTATTCTTCATTAGGGAATAGTAACATTGGCGTAGAGTCCCAGTTCACAGTGACTATTGTGGGTGGATAGAGTTTGAAAATATAAGTATTAACAATACTTAGGTCTTCTCAATTAGGTCTTCTCATATAAGAGAGATGCCTATCTCACACAAGCGAGATGCCCATCTCACACAAGCGATATGCCTGTCTCACTCACCCAGATAGCCATTTGGTCAGTTCGAGTCGAGCCGATCAGTTCAACAGCTTGAAACGGTCAGTTCATAGGGCAGAACTAAGACAATTCAATTTCTTAACTACTTGACAACCAAAATGACCGTCTTAACACTTGAGATGCTCATATGGCTGCCCAAATGGCCGTTTCACCCTGTGAGATGGTCGGTTGGCTGTTCAGTCAGCCAATCTGTTGTGCGAATTGATTACCTAAATACTTTAGTACTTAATCCAATTATCATTCAAGATCAAACTCCTATTCTAGATGAGTTCCTATGTGTGTGACCCTATAGGTTTCATATCACATTGGCAATCAATGTCCATAACTAGCTTATGACATCACAAGAAAAGAGTGGTGCCTAGTCACACATCATTGCTACCCAAGTGAATGGAAAGTTGGGAGAAACTTCAACCTACAATCTATGTATGGTGTTATAGTGTTTGTATAGTTCCTTTGTCACTGATATCTAGATTGAACTAGAGCCATGGAGTAGTCATCCTCATTATTATTCAATCTTGTTCCTTGAGCTAGAGCAGACTGCATGAGATATATGTAAGCTCAATATCACATATTGACTCACATGTGTATGGCCATACTTTTCTCAGTCTCGCTAATCAAGAGGCCTTTAATATCATACTCCTTTCGGAGGGACAAATTCCATATCTATCACTCATAGTCAATCCCCACGTGTTAAAGTCATGCAATCATCACCATTATAACAACCCATGTTTCATGACTGCATTTGATGATGTAAAAGTGTTCCCAATGATATGTGATGAGTGCAGTGATTTCAAGTCTAAGAACCACAATCACCACCATCACTGTGAGAGCTAACTATGACTTCCATGATGATGGCTTCCATGTGTCAGTCTCACAGTGGTCTATCTGATACACTGTTCTCTAACATGTATCTATGTGCTTGGTTTGATATTTCCATATCATTACCAATGAGATTTAGTCATCAACCAACTCACACTCTGATCTTATGTGTTAATGTTGTCTATCAACCTTCCATAATAACAACCGATCAGGGACATAATGAGAATGTATATACTCTTAACATCTGTATGACATCATTCTTCCAAGTCACGTACTTGAAGACATACGTCATTGTGTAATATCATTCTCTAGACATTTATTATGTAATTCAATATCTCATAACTGAATATACAAAATAAATTGAAAGCTTGCCTTTATTATTATCAAATCAGGTATCTAATGCCATATCCCAATCATCATATGATTATCTCTCTGGGCATATATACCAACAAACTCTCACTTGTACTTAGAGACAATCACCCATGGATCTCATCCTGAGTGACCTAACATGACCTTCATGCTTCTGCTGCGCAAGTTCTTTTATAGTGGGTTTAATAACGTTTTCTTTGAGTTGGTATTTTTCAATTTTCACATCTCTTCACTGTACAACTACTCGTATGAGATGGAAGTGTCGTAGTATGCTATCTAAGATTCCCAACCTAACTAGTAGCTTGTTGTCATCAATATTTATATTGTGTCATTAATGGTTGGAACCTCACATAAGTTCATCCATATGAACTTCTTGATCCATAAAATATTCTCTACTATTTTCATAACACAGAGATACTCAACTGAACAACTGTCATTAGTTCAAAACTCTTTCTAGCTTACATCTCATTTGACGTCAAACATACATTTAGACATCGATTATTTTGTCAATTTGGAAGCTTACATGGGTGTAACCCTTTACATCCAACTCTTACTTATTACCATAACCAAGGAACTAATCCTTTAAGGGCTTCACAAGCATCTAAGGATGTTGATTATGGTATTCCAGTGACTATCCCTAGTATCTGACTCATACTCTCTTGTCATGTCCAATACATACGAGATTTCAAGGTAGGTATATATGTGTCTTCTCATCATGTCAAAACATACAAGATGATTGGATATCCTCTCGTCATGTCCAATACATACGATATTCCCATATATATTCTCATCATGTCCAATATATACGAGATAATGGGATAAGTACATTTCATTGCATTCAAGATAGATCCAATTGTGAATGCATATGGAATCTATCCATGTGTTCATATTCTTCACATGAATTGGACACTAGGCTCTTGAGAGACTAACTCCATGGAGCGTGGACAAGTTTTCTCTCATTGAGTTTTGCATGATGAACCCTTTAGCATCGTACCAATGTATGTGCTTTTACTTAGGTCAAGAAGCTTTCCATATCTATCTCTATAGACCTCAATCCCTATCACATAGGATGCTTCACCTAAACCTTTCATATAGAAGGTACTTTCCATGTCAGGTTTTAACATTTATAGGATAATGATGTTATTCCACATCATTATGTGGAATATCAATATGCTCCCACTAAATTTTTTGTAATCACAAATTCCATCTTCATTCTAACTCAAGTCAAACCCTTTGCCTATCTTGTCAAATCAAAGATTCCAACTCTGAGATGCTTGCTTCAATCCTCATATTGACCTTTGTAGCTTATAGACTTTATTTGCATTCATGTATATATAAAACTATTAGGTTGTGTCACATATACATCCTCGTAATTATTCTAATTAAGGAATGCAGTTTTAGTATCCATATGCCAAATCTCAAAGTCATAATAAGCTACAACAACAAGCATGATCCAGATGGATTTAACCATGGTAACAGGTGAAAGGCTTCATAATGTTCAACAATTTGAAATAGTTTGAAACTCTTTGCTACCAATCTACCCTTCCATGTTGGTCTTCTTACAAAGACCCAAATGCACCCTATAGGTTTTACCCCTTCAAGTGGATCCAACAAGGTCATACCTTGCTAGTTTGCATGGAGTCCATCATAGATCTCATGCCCTCAAGCCATTTTTTCAGAATCTAGTTCCTTAATAGTTTCTACATAGGTAGTTGACTCATCACTATGATCAACTTACCGCCTTCTTGACTTATAAGATATCATAATCTTTTAAACTCAAGGCATTCTACTAAAACTATGAGTTCTGTGTTTACATAAGGAACTTGAAATTCTACAATAAATTGTGATTCTCCTTGTTCCTATTGTACCTCTTTATGTTCAATGTTTTCTCATATGTCTCGAACATTTTGAGTTCTACTTTTACTCCCACCAAGAATAAATAACTACAACCATGCACACATAAATCTGGGGTTTTAGCCATAACCATGCTTTACATCCACCATCAAAACTGATTTTATGGTGGCACGTGTAAATAGCATATATATATATATATATATATATATATATATATATATATATATATATATATATATATTTGTTTGGGTTCTTTAGTGGTGATTTAGACGGACGTGCAAATCAACCAGTTTAAATATCTGCATCGCATGCAATAAATAAACTCGATAAAACTAAAATCAAATCATATCGATTATATCAAAACATAATTAATTGACGTGTCTATGATACCACTATTGGGAAATACGATATCAGATAGGCAGCAAAAATAAAAAAAATTACTAACATATTTTCCATTAACTTGTAGATCGCATCAATAACTATGCAATGGGAAGGATGGTTTCACGAAGATATACCTGGTGCTGGAGCAAGTCCAGTGACAATTCTCATTGATGTAGATGCACACTCTATCTTAGACAGTGGTTGTGTAGCTCTTAGTTGTACTCAGACTCGTCTGACTGCTCCTCCATGGACAACATACTCAGACAACTATTGTAGCGGCTCCTCAAATCTCACCACAAAATATGAGTTGACGTTTCCCTCCTAGAAGCAACCAATAGACTCCTGCCTCTAGAGTAGTCCACACAAACCAACTAGAACTCCCGTCATCCTACATGAGCAGACATGAATGAGTTGTCCCTCCCCTTGGTGTACTAGTCACAACCATGCACTCCCTCAACAATGATCCTCAGTTGTTTTTATCCCGTGACTATCCCTCCCCAGTTAGGTATGACTTGCCTGGGCTCTCATGGTTACCACAACTAGAGAGGACAACACTTGTCAGAGCAACTAATTCTCAATTGTCTGTTTAGCAGTTGTACTATGAGAAGCCTCCATTACCCCTCTATATTTAGGAGGGGTTAGGGTCAGGGTTCCCAGTCCCCAGCCGAAGCAAGATTAAAGTAGGAGTGGAAAGGACATATATATCTTGAATTTTTGCAACTTTTTGGAATTTTCACAACCTACGTGTGACGAAACGGTCATCTATCCAAGTAAGATGATCATCTCGCATGTGATACGGTCATTTCGCAAAGTGAAATGGTCATCTGGGACATGAGACGGTCGTTTCACACTTTCCCAGTCAGATATGTATTGGCAATTATTTCCTAATTAATGTCATACATTAATTTATTTGCACCCTAAGTATGTGCAATTAAAATGAGTTTGGGAAAACTCCATAACTTTCATTTGTCCCAACCGGGCTGTCTCACACAAGCTAGACACCCATCTCACTCACCCAGATGGCCGTCTTGTGAGTTTGAGTCGAGCCATTTGGTTCAACATCTTGAATCAGTCGGTTCACATGGCAAAACTAAGCCAATTCAATTTCGGGTCTGCTTGACAACCCAAACGGCCGTCTCAACACTTGATGTGCTCGTCTGACTTTCCAAATGGCCATTTCACCCAGTGAGATGGTCGTTTGGTAGTTCAGTCAGCCAATATGTTGATATGTTCTGTGAATTGAGAACCTAAACACTTTAGTACTTAATTCAATTATCATTCAAGATCAAACTCCTCTTTTAGATTAGTTCCTATGTATGTGACCCTATAGGTTCCATATCACATTGGCAATCAACGTCCATAATTAGATTATGACATCACAAGAAAAGAGTGGTTCCCAGTCACACATCATTGCTACCCAAGTGAATGAAAAGTTGGGAGCAACTTCAACATACAATATGTGTATGATGTTATAGTGTTTGTATAGTTCCTTTGTCACTGATATCCATACTAAACTAGAGGCATGGAGTAGTCATCCTCATTATTATTCAATCTTGTTCCTTGAACCAGAGTAGACTGCATGAGATATATGTAAGCTCAATATCACATATTGACTCTCACGTGTATGGCCATACTTTTCTCAGTCTCGCTAATCAAGAGGCCTTGGATATCATACTCCTGTCGAAGGGGAAAATTCCATATATATCACTCACAGTCGATCCCCATGTGTCAAAGTCACTCAATCATCACCATTATAACAACCCATGTTTCAGGACTGCATTTGATGATGTCAAAGTGTACCCAATGACATGTGATGAGTGCAATGATTTCAGGTCTAAGAACCACAATCACCACCATCACTATGAGAGCTGACTATGACCTCCATGATGATGGCTTCCATGTGTTAGTCTCATGGTGGGTCTGTCTGATACACTATTCTCTAACATGTATCTATGTGCTTGGTTTGATATTACCATATCATGAACAATGAGATTCAATCATCGACCAACTCACCCTCTGATCTTATGTGTTATTGTTGTCTATCAACCTTCCACAATAACAACTGATCAGGGACATAATGAGAATGTATATACTCTTAACATCTGTATGATCTCATTCTTCCAATTCATGTGCTTGAAGACATACATCATTGAGTAATATCATTCTCTAGACACATTTATTATGTAATTTATTATATCATAACTGAATATACAAAATAAATTGGAAGCTTACCTTTATTATTATCAAATCATGTATCTAATGCCATATCCCAATCATCATATGATAACAATAGGTTGCAAGTCATGTTGGTAGTGAATTGCATAACTGATTTGTGACATCAAAAGCAATGAGTGGTATCTATGAAAACATCATTGCTACCCAAGTAATTGGAAAGTTGGAGAACAACTTCAGCCTACAATACGTAATTGGTGTTACATTAATGGTATAGTTCCTTTATCTCTGATATCCATAATCAACTCGAGGCATGGAATCATCATCCTCTTCAATGTTCAATCCATTCTTCTTGAACTAGAGTAGAATGTCTAAGATATGTATATGCTCAATATCACATATTGACTCACACCATCATGACCATGCATTTCTCAATTTCGCTTATCAAGTGGTCAGGATATCAAACTCATGTAGGAGGGACAAATCCCATCTACATTACTCACAGTCATTCCCCTGTGTCACAATTCACACGAACACCACCTTTGTGGAAACCCTTATTCAAGGACATGGTGGATGATGTCAAAGTATAATGGATGAGATGTAATGACTGTAGTAATTTCAGGTCTAAGAACCACAATTACCTCCATCACTATGAGAGGTGACTCTAACTACCAGTCATGGTTTCCATGTGTCACTCTCAAGGTAGGTCTATACGATACAGTGTTCTCTAACAAGTATCTATGTGTTTGGTGTGATATCACATATCATGACTAATGAGATTTCTTCATCAACCAACACACATTTTAGTCTTAAGTGTTATTGATGTCTATCAACCTTCCACAATAACAGCCGACCAAGGACATAACAAGAATATATATACTCTTGAAATCCATATGATCTCATCGTTCAGGTCCTTAACCCAAAGATATATGTCATTGAGTAGTATCATTCTTTAGACATTTATTATGTTAGATCATTATCTCATAACTGAATGAAACAAAATAAATTGAAATATTTCCTTTATTATTACTCAAATCATTTACGAGATATGCCATCACAATATTCGTATGATTGACTCTCTAGGCATACATGCCTACAGACTCCCACTTGCATTTAGAGACAATCCACTACTACATTTTTGGCCAATAATGTCGCTGCCTGTAGGGTCAGTGTTTCCAAATAACTGACCTTATATGTCTACAAAAAATGCGGGCACCAATTAAGACCTCTTGGGTCAGTTTTCTAAAAATAACTGACCTTGTAGTGTACCTCTACAGGTTCGGTTTTCCAAATAGCCGACCTTATATGTCTATAAAAAATGAGGGCACCACTTAAGACCACTTGGGTCATTTTTCTTAAAATAACCGACCTTGTAGTGTGTCTCTATAGGGTCGGTTTTCATAAAATATGTGACCTTATAGACAATGGGATTAGAAAACCCATTACAGTTTCCTACAGCAAAAAATTGCTCGATTTTAGCTTCGCACCTCGATCTATAGGGTCAGTTTTTCCAAATAACTGACCTTATATGTCTTCAAAAAATGCGGACACCATTTAAGACCTCTTGGGTCGATTTTCTTAAAAAATTGATTTTACAAGACCTCTGAGAGTACTTTCTCGATCTATAGGGTCAGTTTGTTCCTTATAACTGACTTATAGGTCCCCTCGATCGACAAAATTGTTGACCGAATTTAATTTTGGATCCAGTTTGCCTTCGCGCATGTATAAGAAACTCTAGGGTCAGTTTTTTCCTTTTAACCGACCTTGTAGGTCCCCTCAGTCGATAAAATTGTCGACCAAATATAATTTTAGATCCAGTTTGCTTTCGCGTGTGTATAAGCACCTCGAGGGTCGGTTTTATTCTTTTAACTGACCCTAGAGGTCCCCTCGGTCGATGACTTTTCGAGCGAGGTTCTCTCAGTCGACAAAATTCTCGACTGAGTTTGAGTTTGGGTGTTTAGGATTTTGGATCCATATTTCCTTTGTGTGTGTATAAGTACCTCTAGGGTCAGTTTTTTTCCTTTTAACCGACCTTGTAGGTCCCTCGATCAACAAAATTGTCATCCGAATTGAATTTTGGATCCAATTTGCCTTCGCTAATGAAGCACCTCTAGGGTCGGATTTTTTCATTTAACCGACCCTAGAGGTCCCCTCGGTCGATGAATTTCTCGATCGAGGTTCTCTCAGTCGACGAGATCCTCGACCGAGTTTAAGTTTGGGTGTTTAGGGTTTTGGATCCAGATTTCCTTCGTACGTGTATAAGTACCTCTAGGGTCAGTTTTTTTCTTTTTTAACCGACCTTGTAGGTCCCTCGGTCGACAAAATTGTCAACTGAATTGAATTTTGAATCCAGTTTTCCTTCGTGCATGTATAAGCACCTCTAGGGTTAGATTTGTCCATTTAATCGACCCTAGAGGTTCCCTCGGTCGACGAATTTCTCGACCGAGGTTCTCTTGATCGACAAAATTCTCAACCGAGTTTGAGTTTGGGTGTTTTTAATTTACCCGACACGGGCACCGCTTATCTCTTGGGTCGCTTTTTTGTTTTAACCGACCCTATAGGTTGGGACGAGACCTACCTCTTTCTCTCCCGCGAGACCTACATCTTCTTTCTCTCCCGCGCCGAGACCTACCTCTTTCTCTCCCCTGAGACCTACTTCTTCTTTCTCTCCCACACCGCCGAGACCTCCTTCTTCTTTCTCTCCCGCTCCACCAAAGCTTTCTTTCCCGTTTCCATTGTCATCATCCGAGAGAAGAGGAGCTTGGAGTGGAGCACCGCGCCACCAAAGCTTTCTCTGTCGTTGCCATTGTCATCGTTCGAGAGAAGAGGAGCTCGGAGTGGAGCTTGAAGTGGCCAACACCGAAGTGGAGTTCGAAGTTGCCGCCGCAACGATCGTAGAGGTAAGACTTTCCATTTATATAGGTCTATCTATGCCCGCCGTGGTATCGCTACCATGACCAAGGTAGCGTCCAGGTCCACTCTCGATCCAGAATGTGTCGACCGAGAGTCCACCTACGTGTGGCGTATAGGTCCACTCTCAGTCGAGAATTCATCAACCGAGAGTGGACCTAGATGTTGCGTGTAGGTGGACTCTCGGTCGATGAATTCGTCAACCGAGAGTGGACCTGCGCACATTTATCATGATAGTTATATTGTTTTTCTATTTTATATGATTGGTAACCCAACCAATAATAAAAACATGTATTTTTTCATATGTAATCATTATATAAATTCTAAAAATTAATATGAGATTAGACATGTGTACTCCCAGATTGATACTTTAGGGTTTATAGACGAGATCATCGATGCATGATGTTTAACTTAATATATAAATATGACAACAATACATTTATCAATGTATCAACTTAGAAACTCGTTCAAAATTTACTCATTAGGAGTAAATTTTGGATAGTCCCCGGTCTGGGACTATTTTTGGATATTTAATCTCACTTAGGATGTAACTGTATAATGTATGTTTAGTTTTGAAGTGTATTTCCTCATTTGTTCTCTGGGTACATATGTGGGTGGTTATTTGCCATTTACATCGATGTACTTGGAGAACTTAGGGGAAATGATGCTGAAATTTTCTTCAAAACTAAACATACATTATACAGTTACTAGTGAGATTAAATATTCAAAAATGGGATAGGTGGTACACTTTAGTATAAAAGTAATTAACTTCTTATCAATAAAAACTTACATCTTATAGTATCAATATTAAATACTTAGTTTTATAATTAATTTTAATGTGATATAGGAAATAGATCGAATTTGGATGTCTATCAAGAACCGTTACAGTCCAGAGTTTGCCAAAGGTCTTGATGAATTTATCAGATTTGCTGAGGAACATAGGAAACTACCTACATATAGGCTATATTGTCCATGTAGAAATTGTGGTAACAATTTGAAAGTTGATATTGTTGAGTAAATTAAGAATCATGTCATATGCAATGGGATCATACAAGGTTATAATGAATGGTATTGACATGGAGAGAAATTTAATTATGGATCATAAAATGTCAATACTAATAGTTGTGGCATAGAAGATATATATAATGATGATAATGTCAACGATGAACTGATTCAAGATGACCTGATTCAGGATGATATGGTTGATGAGATGCAACTTAGTTTTCGGGACAATGTCATTGACCCACCTTTTTTATTTGCAAACATTGTCCATGATGCTGAAAAACCATTATATAAGGGTTGTACTAAGTTCACGAGGTTGAGTGTTGTGATGCGATTATATACTCTTAAAGCTCAAAACTGGTGGAGCGATAAGAGTTTCACTTCACTGTTGTCTTTGTTAAAGGAAATTCTTCCTGAAGGCAACGAGCTTCCAATTTCAACATATCAAGCAAAGAAAATAATGTGCCCAATGGGAATGGAGGCTAAGAAGATTCATGCATGTCTAAATGATTGTGTGTTATTTCAGAAGGACTATAGTAATTTGATAAATTTTCCAAAATGTGGTGTGTCAACGTATAAGACCACAGATTCAACTAAGGCTAAAAATGGCTCTCCTGTCAAGGTGATGTGGTATCTACCAATTATACCACAATTTCAATGCTTATTTGCTAATACATAAGATGTGTAAATTTTGTCTTGGCATGGGGAGTTAAAGGCCAATGATGATGGCATCCTACGACATGCATCTGATTTACCACAATGGAAGAAAATTGATTTATTATACCCTCAATTTGGTAAAGAACCAAGAAACTTAAGACTTAGACTCTGTACAGATGGAATGAATCCCTATGGTACATTAAGCAGCCAACATAGCACGTGGCCTGTTATGATTGTTATATACAATCCTCCTCCTTGGTTGTGTATAAAAAATACGTATGTCATGTTGTCAATATTGATATCAGGGCCTGACGTGTATTTTACTACGCGCTAAAAATGCAAGTGTATGCGTCAATGTAATACAGGCCTTTGTGAGGCCCGAGTCAAACACAGGGATACTCATAATTGTCGGAGACTCCTATTAACTATTTGCGATCAGCTAAGCCGAATAACAAATTGGAGTTTGTTGTCAAAATTAAAAGAAAATAAAAATAAAACAAAGCAAACAATCGACTAAAGGTTAATTTAATCAATTCAAAAAGGTATCTTTAGGATTGTGGTTTCACCGTGGGTTTTCATTGTATTAGATTTTATATAATGCCTCAATCTCCTCTCTCTATCCGGGTAGTGGCCTGAAAACATAATTGCCCACTGTCGTGGTGAAATTCACTACTTAGGTTTAGGTTGGTTCCACCGTCGTAGTAACCTATCCCCTAAACTAAGTGCATTACGAACGATCTCTCAGTATCCACCATTAATTTTACACCACCTTGTTCAAGGGATTTATCGATTAATGTAGTTTTTGTCTCTTTTCAGCCGTTAATCCTTCTGTCAAAGTGATTAAGGGCATTAGGTTATTATTATGGTGATCAAGCATAACAATATATGGAGAAAATGAAGCTATGCCACGGATTTAAGAGAGAAAATATGAATTACTATTATAAAACTGTCATATAATGAATTCCCAGGCTACTCCCGGTCCTAAAGATGGAGGGGATTAGCCCCGCATGTTCATCTCACACAAGTACATGGTAGAAATAGGGGAAATCATATGAAAAACGTGAATTGAATGGGAAAACCCCTGAACGAAGAAGAACCGATTGATCCTTTGCGTAGAGCACGTGCTTTCCCGCCTCTCGGTGGTGAAATCCATCTTCAGCAGCGTCCGGATCAACATGTATGAACTTCTGGCCTCCGTTCTCCTTTCTCCTCCTCCTCGGCACTTGTGCAATGGCAAATGAGATCCTCCTCCCCTCTGGGCGGCCGTCATTAGGTATAAGTCCCTAATTAGGTCGTTAATTAACTCCAGCCGTCTGATTGAGATCAATCCAAATCCAACGTATATCTGACGGTGTCGATACCATCGACACGGGTCGATGGTATTGACCCTGTGTAGTAGCGGTAGTCCTTCTTGTCTTTTCGTCCGAGTGCCTGAAGCAATCTCGATACCATCGACTTGGGTTGATGGTATCGACTACTCTATCGCGACGGTTTTGTCGTTTTGTGTCGCTGAAGCCTCCATGCGTCGATGGTATCGACTTGGTGTCGATACTATCGACAGCTTCTTCGCCAGCAACCTGAAAGTGTCTCGATACCATCGACATCAGTGTCGATGGTATCGACTCTTTGCTGCTCCTTTCGGCTGGCAACCTGTGGCCTTGTCAATGGTATCGACGGAAGAAAATACTCGTTTTTCCTGAAATTCAAAGACAAGATCACATAAATCCACACAAATAATAATAATGTGATAATTAATGCTCAAAACAATGAAATAAAGGGGATTTGACATCAAATAATAATAAAAAAAGACCAACATGGATGAATTATGCAATATTAACCATAAAAATGACTAATAAAAGCATAAAACACATATCAAACAGGTCTATAAATGTGACTCCAAATCATCGCATCAAACTCCCCTAAGCTTGAACATTGCTCGCCCTCGAGCAACTAATCCTTAGAATAGAATTGCAAATGTCAACTGAAAAACAACACAACAACCCAACATCCCATATGACTCCCACTGAACATTCACAAATTGGCCTTCTCTAACCACAAAACGGTAATTACCCTAAAGGCGACAGTAATCATCAATAAAAGACATTGACCTCCAAACCAATGAACACTATCACATAAGGCAGTTAACATAATAAAATTCGTCGGTTCAGACTTGGTGCATCTTGTGATTGCCTATACTACGTTGCTCGCCCTAACTACCATCTACATGGAAGTAGTTCTCCTGATACTCATTAGTGAGGAGAAATTCACGGTGGCCTACCTATCCGAGCAACGGGTGGATGAAAATGGGTAGCTCATGGAAGAAAGTGGAAGTATTGTACAGTTTCAACATGCATAATACAAAAATGTCCTATATGATGCAAGTGCACATTAGAAATGCCCTAATGCCTAAAATTGGGTGGAATGATGAATGCACTAACCATCCGCCTCAAAATAAGATGGATATCTAGTCAAGCTACATCATGTACTCAATTATCCTGAAATGCAAGTGATATTACGTTCCTTTCTCCTTCTTATTTCACTTTCTTCTAAATTCTTTTTCTTTTCTTTTTTTTCTATTGTAGATTTTCAGATTTTTTTTTCCAGCCCACATATCCACGATTGATAATGAAAATTTTATCGGGCTTATTCTTCATACTAAAAAATATGCACTATTCAGAAGGTATGGAACAGTTTAATTCACCATTTTAAGGAAAATTGAGATACATGATGTACTTTATTCATGAAAATTATGAATGCAACTACATGGCATGCACCTAAAGGTAATGTGCATGAATCACTATATTTTTTTCTTTTTATGCAAACATATGGAAAATACCAATGCAAGTCCTATCTAAATGCTATGCACACAAAAGGAATTAAAATTGCACTTTACTTCCAATTCTTAGGTGGATTATGAAAAAAAATGAAGTGGAACGATCACAAGATTAGTTGACAGAACCTTAGAAAAATATTATGCGTCCCTCCTTACTGACCTGTGTAGTAGTTTAGAGGGTTCTCTCTCTTACATCCAATTAAGGTCTCATCACCATTTGGTTAGGTTAGGCTCAAACAACCATTTCCGTCCACTTTCATGAGTCATTAGGAGTACAAGTATGAAATGTTGTTTTAAAGTTGACATAACCAATCATTTTCATAGGATGTGTGCCCACGGTCAAACAAAACAAGCTATCCAAACACACAAAATTTTTCAAAATTCCCTTGAATTTCCCATGCATTAGTCAACAAGATGACACACTTTTATGACATCCACAATTACACTAGATAGCACGTGGATCCTACAAAACTAAAATTGCAAGAAACAAATAACAAGAGAACAAAAGCAATAATGCTAAAAACTAAAAACTAAAAACAATAAAAGATAGAGTTGTTCCAACTACCCCCTAAGCTTGAATTCGACTATGGCCTCATAGTCAAAAACAAACTTAAAGATTGGAACAGTGATACCAGATCAGTCCTGTGGTGGTGGAGGCGGGTATTGCGGTGCCGTGGGGTCCCAAGACGGGTATTGCCCCTGAAAGGTCGGATCATACTGGGGCATTGGAGGAGGCTGTGGATACCCCCCAAAATAATTCTGGCTCCAGTAATGATCGTAAAACGGTTGCTGCTGCTGCTCCATCCCGTGCAGCCGATCATGGATGTTCTCCTTATTTGCAAAAAGAAGGCGCTCATTCTCGAAGATCGCCTGCTGGTTGACGAAGAGCCGGTTGGTGGTGTCTTGAATACTGGCATAGGCAGCTGTGTGGACGAAGAGCCGGTTGGTGGTGTCTTGAATACTGGCATAGGCAGCTGTGTGGCTATGCTGCGTCTGTTGGATGTCTTGCATCATATTGCACATGCCTTGCATGGAATAGGCATCCCCGCTTGGCTGTGAGGGCTGTGGTGGAGGCGGCGTAGGATGTGATGATGATGATGCACCTGGATGCATCCGAGGACGCTTCCGGGGTGCTACTCGTGCTCGAAGAGGTGTAAAAGCCTCTTCTTCCTCAGCCTCGTCGCCCTGTCTGTCGTCGCCGCCGTCATTGCCACCTTCTTCATCATTGGAGTCGATGGCTATGATCGACCATCTGAAATGATGTGCGCCCTCGATGTTGAAGACGGGATCCGGCAGCGCGCACTCCTGGTACGCTTGATTTACGTGGCAATGTGCAAATGACACGCCATCCCGGAGAAGAATGAGGTTGGCTCGGTGAAGATGTTGCAAGTTGACCTTGCTTCTCGTGGAAAGAGGAGTCATCTGATCGAGATTCAAGCCCAAGTAGAGGGCTATCCTGGTGACAAGCCCTCCAAAATGAATCGGGGCTCTCCTCGTGCTCCTCTTCACTGCCAACACTCGGTGTAGAAAGAATGCACCCCAGTTGCATTCTTGTCTCGTCAGGAGCTTGTAGAGAAAGAAAAGGCCGGGCTCCTGGAATTTGCTTAAAGCAAGATCGCTTCGAGCAAAGATGGTTGAGCTCAACATCCAGTGAAAGACCCAAGCAAACGGGTGCTCGATGTCGGCTACCGCAGCGTTGTGGTAGCTCACCGACCTCCCATGTGGAACCGTCACCAACTCGGTGAAGATGGCGGCGTAGTCGGTGCGGTTGTCCGGCCGCTGGTAGTCGTACCGGGAGTTGTTCCAGTTGAAGATGTCATTGAACTGCTCCAGGGTGATGGTGTAGTCCTAGTTGTAGAGCCGGAAAGACACCCGGCCCTTCTCCCACTCACGGTCGCTGGCGGACATCTCGTTGGGCACGACATTGACGTCAAGGGACGCCATGAATTCTACCACCAGTTCCTTGTACGTCGGCCACTCGCCGAAGAAAGGCTGACCGTCCTCGTGGCACTCAAGCTCGTCGCGGCCACGGCCCGTTTGGTGTTCTTGTCCTTTCAGCACATAGTCCAGATTCGCCTTGAAGCCAAGATCACGGAGCATCTCCGGGTCCACATACCAGGTTGGCTCGATCTTGCGCTTCATGATTTCGTCAAAGATCTTCTTCACCTCCGCAGAAGGGTGGACAAGTCGAGGACGTGCCACCGATGATGGCGGTGGTGGCACGAACTCAGGAATGTCGTCCTGACGAGCACGCGAGGAAGAAGCTCCAGTGGTACGCACCATGATGGCGAAGAGAAAGGGATTAGAAAGAGAGCTTGGTGCAGAATGGAGATATGAATCTCCGCTCGGTTACGATCGTCGCTCGGTGATGCTGGTCTTCGCTCTTGGATGGCTCGGGGAAGTGCTCGGCGCAAAGGGAGGAGATCACTCTGAAGGTGTGACGTCAAATGACGTATTGGTTCTCCTTAAATAGACTTGGCCGGCGCTACTGTTGGCCCGCCAATACCATCGACGCAAGTCGATGGTATCAACTTTGGTCGATGCTATCCGCCCCTCACTGGTATCGACGGTTGTCGATTGCTGGATCTTGTAACCTGGATCGCTGTCATGTCGATACCATCGACTTGGGTCGATAGTATCGACTCGGCACCCGAATCGATGACGTGGAAGCCGCGATCGCCGTCGATTTGTTTGCGCGGATCGGTGACATGGATGGTCGATACCATCGACAGGTGTCGATAGTATCGACTTGGTTTCATTGCGACACCGCCACTTTGCATTTCAACCTGTAACCATGTCGATAGCATCGACGAGGCCGTCGATGGTATCGAGTTGACTGAGACAAATCGGTCTGAACTTCTCCAGAGATCTCGATGGTATCGACACCCTTGTCGATACTATCGACTGTTGCTTGGCGACCTGCCTGTAGGTTTGTCGATACCATCGACAAGGCCGTCGATGGTATCGACTCAGAATGAAATCTGCAGTCGTCAACCTGTACCCTTGTCGATACCATCGACTTGTGTGTCGATGGTATCCACTCTGCCTCAGCCTGCACAATGAACAAACAGATCAAGGTATCTTCTTTTCACTAAAAATTGAACGAAAATAAAGCAACTTATGATTGTTAATAAACTATCCTAGTGTACCGATGGTTGGGTTGCCTCCCAACAAGCGCCCTTATTAACGTCTTAGGCTAGACGGCTTCTGGGCATCTCATTCATCCGAAAGTGCAATGAGTTTAACCTCATTCACCTTCCTCTTGTAATTCTCACCAAAATAGAGCTTCAGCCTCTGTCCATTTACCAAGAACGTGGTATCACCATCACGCACTAGAATCGCACCGTGTGGTTTGACCTCTTCCACCACGAACGGTCCACTCCACCGGGATTTGAGCTTCCCAGGATGCAACTTGAGTCGGGAGTTAAACAACAAAACACTATCTCCTTTCTTGAACGTGCGCAACTCGATGTGGCGATCGTGGATCAGTTTTGTGCGCTCCTTGTATATCCGGGCATTCTCATATGCTGTCATCCGTAACTCATCCAGCTCATTCAATTCAAACATTCTCTTTCTCCCAGCTTCATCATAACTTAGATTTAGCCTTCTAAGCTCCCAATGGGCCTTGTGCTCCAACTCCACCGGTAGGTGACAAGCCCGGCCATACGCTAACCTAAAAGGCGTGGTGCCTATAGGTGTTTTGTAAGTCGTTCTGTACGCCCACAGTGCATCCGGTAGTAGGGCACTCCAGTTCTTCCTCGTGGATGCCACCGTTCGCTCTAGAATCTTCTTAATTTCACGGTTGGAGACCTCCACTTGGCCTTGAGTCTGTGGATGATATGGGGTGCCAATGTTGTGCTTGACCCCATATTTCTTCAATAATGTCGAGAACTTCTGATTCCTAAAGTGTGTACCCCCATCACTGATTATCATTCGGGGTATCCCAAACCTGCAAAAAATATTCTCCTTCACGAACCTGCACACTACAGTGGAATCATTAGTCTTTGAGGGGATTGCTTCCATCCACTTCGAAACATAATCAACTTCTAACAAAATATATAGATTGGAGTTCGAGGACACAAAGGGTCCCATGAAATCTATGCCCCACAAATCAAATACCTCAACTTCCTGAAATACATTCAGGGGCATCTCCTGTCGCTTTGAGATATTACCTGCTCGCTGACAAGGATCACATTGCCTCACAAAATCGTAGGCATCCCGAAACAAAGTTGGCCAATAAAGGTCGCTTTCCAAAACCTTAGCTGCCGTGCGCGAGCTGGCGTGGTGTCCCCCCGTAGGTGATGCATGGCAATGATGGAGAACACTCTCGTACTCCACTTCAGGCACACACCTGCGTAAAATACCATCCCTGCATTGCTTAAGAAGAATTGGATCATCCCAAAAATAGTATCTTAAAGAAACAAAAAATCTCTTCTTTTCTTGATATGACCAATCTTCCGGGATGATCCCGCAGGCCAAATAATTTACAATTTCAGCGAACCAAGGCTCTTTAGAGTTAATTTTCAATAGCTGTTCATCCGGAAACGTCTCGGTTATGGGTATATGAAAATCTTTTTCATCCACCCTATCTAACCTGGACAAATGATCAGCCACTACATTTTCAATCCCAGATTTATCCTTAATTTCAATGTCAAATTCCTGTAAGAGCAAAATCCACCTAATGAGTCTAGGCTTTGCGTCTTTTTTCTCCATTAAGTATTTTATTGTAGCATGGTCAGTCCATACAACTACTTTAGATCCAACTAAATACTGCCAGAATTTTTCGAAAGCAAACACAACGGCTAGTAATTCTTTTTCAGTAGTTGTATAATTCAATTGGGCATCATTCAGAGTTTTTGAAGCGTAAAAAATCACGGCGGGCTTATTGTCTACCCGCTGCCCCAATACGGCTCCTACCGCAAAATCCGAAGCGTCACACATTAATTTGAAAGGTTTTGTCCAATCCGGCGTTTGAACAACCGGTGCAGAAATTAGCTTTTCTTTTAACACTTCGAACACATGTAGACACTTATCATTGAAATAAAAAACTGCATCTTTCTCCAAAAGCTCGGATAGAGGTTTCTCGATTTTAGAAAAATCCTTTATAAATTGTCGATAGAACCCAGCATGTCCCAAGAAACTTCTTACCCCTTTTACTGAATTTGGTGGGGGCAATTTGGAAATGACCTCAATTTTCACCGGATCCACCTTTAGACCTTTGCTAGACACCTTGTGTCCTAGCACTATTCCCTCAGTCACCATCATGTGACATTTCTCCCAGTTAAGGACCAAGTGTGTGTCCTCACAATGCTGTAACACTTTGTCTAGGTTATAGAGACATTCATCAAACGATGCACCATACACCGAGAAGTCATCCATAAAAACCTCGAGACAGCGCTCTACCATGTTAGAAAATATGGCGAGCATACAGTGTTGAAACGTCGCCGGTGCATTGCATAAACCAAACGGCATTCGACGGTAAGCAAAAGTCCCATATGGACAAGTGAACGTAGATTTCTCTTGATCCAAAGGATCAATCGAGATCTGGTTGTACCCCGAGTACCCATCTAGAAAACAAAAGTGCGATCGCCCGACAAGACGATCTAGAATTTGATCAATGAATGGTAAAGGAAAGTGATCCTTAAGTGTGGCAGCATTCAAACGACGGTAGTCAATACAAACTCGCCACCCGGTTACCAATCGGGTGGTGACAGGTTGATTCAATAAATTTTGAGTGACAGTAATTCCCCCCTTCTTAGGGACTACCTGTGTGGGACTCACCCATGTCGAGTCTGATATAGCATAGATAATCCCTGCAGCAAGAAGTTTAATGACCTCCTTCTTCACAACCTCCATCATGCTCGGATTTAGACGTCTTTGAGGCTGAATCACAGGCTTGGCTCCCTCCTCGAGCCGAATCTTGTGATGACATAGAGTAGGGGAAATCCCCTTGATGTTTGCAACGGACCACCCAAAAGCTCCTCGGTGGTTCTTCAACACTATCAACAATTGCTCCTCCTCTTCCGCACTCAAATAAGCAGAAATGATCACCGGTAACTTGTCTTCCTCAGCTAGAAAGACATACTTGAGATGCGGGGGCAGCGGCTTTAATTCCAACTCCGGCAGGCTGATAAGAGATGATTGCAGCGGCGGGGGAAGTGCACCTAAATCTTCATAGTGCCTCGCATAGAAGCATGGAAGCATCTGAAGCATTTTAGCGCACTCCTTGAGTGATTTACTCCGCATCAAATCATATGTAATATTCAACAAACAAGCCTCCAACGGTAATTCCGGATATGCATCAGAAACAGAAAGAGCTATCACATCATCCTCCAAAGAAGGTGGAATGTCCTCATTCTGATCATTCGGAAATCCCACAGCTTTACACAAAGAAACTACCTTAGTCTGCTCCATGATATCTACAGCTAAGGTTCCATTATCCACCTTGCTCATCACATGAGCCATGTCCAGAAATGGTTTTCCAAGGCAGAGTGAAATATTGCAATCCAGATGTTTCACCATATTGCATTGTTCTTTTGATTTAGATGACGCAGTGCTAGAAGGCATGGCCATCTCAAAGTGGTCATCTGCTATGCCCAAGGTCAAGCGACCTCTCCCCATCTCTAAGATCATGTCGGCTGTAGCTTGGAAGGGACGTCCAAGTAACAGCTCGTTGCCATGCTCATCCTGCATCTCCATAACCACAAAATCAGTTGGGAAGACAAATCTATCCACCTTTACTAAGATGTCTTCACAGATTCCATATGGCTTCACCACAGAGTTGTCTGCCAATTGAATCGTCATATTGCTCGGCCGTGATTCCTTCAATCCCATCTTTTTAAATGTCGAAAGGGGCATCAAGTTGATGCTTGCCCCTGAGTCACACAATGCTTCGCCAAATTTAACCTTCCTAATATAGCAAGAAAT
Source organism: Alisma plantago-aquatica (assembly GCA_963693085.1). Classification (NCBI taxonomy): domain Eukaryota; kingdom Viridiplantae; phylum Streptophyta; class Magnoliopsida; order Alismatales; family Alismataceae; genus Alisma; species Alisma plantago-aquatica. The sequence goes on from OY856410.1 coordinate 906,432,383, forward strand.
GTTGAAACACCTTGGATCCTGTCTCTTTGGCGGCAAAGTGCCCATGATGAAGGCACTAACTTGCTCCTTTAGCACTACGACCTCTGTATCCGGAATTTTTCTTTTCTTGGTAATGACATCTTTTAGAAACATCCCGTATGAAGGAATTTTCTCAATGGCTTCTAGTAAAGGAATATTGACTGAAAGCTTCCTAAAACTATCCAAGAACTTCTTGAACTGTGCATCTACCTTCCTTGCCTTCACGCTATTTGGATACGGGACCGGAACAGCTTGTGCCCTTTGGTGAGGTGGCACATAAGGCGTCTTTTTCTGAGGTTCCTCCTCTGCAACCTATTCTTCAGTGCCATCCACGGCTATGTCTTCAACTTGCCCTGTGACTGGTGTGAGCTGCTCCATAGTGGTTTCACCTTCAACTTCATCTCACGGTGTGCTTGTTTCATCAGTTCTTGGATTCAACACTTTCTTACCGCTTCTAAGCAGGATAGCCTTAGCTTGCTGGTTTCCCCCGGGAACATTGGTATTCCCCGGAAAACCCGGATGTGCCGGTTTCTTCAAACTAGCTATCTCGGCTGCCATCTGTGCCATGGATGTCTCAATGGTCCTCATTTGAGCCCCATGGCTCTGCAATGTCTGCCCAAATTGATTCATGTATTCTCCTTGCTGCTTGATTTGTTGTCCGAATGTGTTCATTAGCTCTTGATTTTGCTTGATGACCTGATTGAGCAACTCCGTGCTCTTATCTTCTGCACTGGCGAGGGCTTGGCCTCCGGATCCTGCAGAAAATTGTTCGGATCCTTCCACGAGAACTTTTTGTCCTTTCTCCATGAGTAGTCATTGTTCCTATACCCTTGCTGTTGTCTCATATATTTGACTTGAGCCTCATCCTCAGACTCATTATTCTCCTTTTGCAGTAGCTTCTTTGCGAGAAGATCCATCTTCTCATTCAGCTCTCTCATCGCCTTGGATTCACTGACGACTCGTGCTTGCTCTACCGGGCCTCTTTCTCTTTCACCCCAGGACTGCTTTCTAGCCATGTTCTTGAGTATTTCCCAGCATCTGGTGTCTGTATTGTTCAGAAAAAATCCCGACCCGGCTGAATCCAGATTACTCCTATCATGCTCGGAGAGAGCAAAATAGAAGATTTTCACCTGCGTCTCTTTATCCATCCCGTGATGCGGACACCTCCTCAGCATAACCTGAAATCGCTCCCAGGTCTCAGAATATGTTTCACCAGCCTGTTGGGTGAAATTATGAATCTTCCAGATCATGTCGTTAGTCTTCTCAGGAGGGAAGAACCTCTCAAAGAAGACATCCACCATATGGTCCCAGGACTCCACGAACTCATCGTCTAGATTATGTAACCACTCTCGTGCTGCTCCCGCCAATGAACTTGGAAAAAGCTTGAGATACAATGCATCTTGTGGAAACCTGTCAATTTTTACCATGTCGTAGTTCTCAACAAAATGGCTGATGTGTGCAACAGGATCCTCATTCTTCAGCCCATGAAACGCATTTGATTTCACCAAATTTATCAATGCTGGATCGATCTTATATGTCGGTATGTTGATCGCCTGCTTCTTTATAGGCCCCTTTGAAGCTGATGAGGAAGAAGCTTTGATCTTCTCCCATATGGTCTGTGGCTCGGCCATGTCTTCTTGTTCAGATTCAGAATCTATCTCTTCTTGGTGCTCTTGTTTGTTAAAATCTTCGTCCTCAGGTCCCGACAGCGGAACCTTGGGTGTGGGATTCGCGTAGTCAGTACTGCGCGTTTGCACCATACACAACACCTGAAATAAGAAATTCAGTTCAGTACAATGCTTTGACGAGTATAAAAATGAACGAACACTAGAAAGAAAATATTTGAAGTTGAATGAAAAATAAAAAAATGTGGCCTAGAGTGGCCGCTCGTAGCACTCGAAGTGCCAACAATTTTGCCGTATCCCCGGCAACGGCGCCAAAAACTTGACGTGTATTTTACTACGCGCTAAAAACGCAAGTGTACGCGTCAATGTAATACAGGCCTTTGTGAGGCCCGAGTCGAACACAGGGATACTCAGAATTGTCGGAGACTCCTACTAACTATTTGCGATCAGCTAAGCCGAATAACAAATTAGAGTTTGTTGTCAAAATTAAAAGAAAATAAAAATAAAACAAAGCAAACAATCGACTAAAGGTTAATTTAATCAATTCAAAAAGGTATCTTTAGGATTGTGGTTTCACCGTGGGTTTTCATTGTATTAGATTTTATATAATGCCTCAATCTCCTCTCTCTATCCGGGTAGTGGCCTGAAAATAGAATTGCCCACTGTCGTGGTGAAATTCACTACTTAGGTTTAGGTCGGTTCCACCATCGTAGTAACCTATCCCCTAAACTAAGTGCATTACGAACGATCTCTCAGTATCCACCATTAATTTTACACCACCTTGTTCAAGGGATTTATCGATTAATGTAGTTTTCGTCTCTTTTCAGCCGTTAATCCTTCTGTCGAAGTGATTAAGGGCATTAGGTTATTATTATGGTGATCAAGCATAACAATATATGGAGAAAACGAAGCTATGCCACGGATTTAAGAGAGAAAATATGAATTACTATTATAAAACTATCATACAATGAATTCCCGGGCTACTCCCGGTCCTAAAGATGGAGGGGATTAGCCTCGCATGTTCATCTCACACAAGTACATGGTAGAAATAGGGGAAATCATATAAAAAACATGAATTGAATGGGAAAACCCCTGAATGGAGAAGAACCGATTGATCCTTTGCGTAGAACATGTGCTTTCCCGCCTCTCGGTGGTGAAATCTGTCTTCGGCAGCGTCCGGATCGACAGGTATGAACTTCTGGCCTCCGTTCTCCTTTCTCCTCCTCCTCGGCACTTGTGCATTGGCAAATGAGATCCTCCTCCCCTCTGGGCGGCCATCATTAGGTATAAGTCCCTAATTAGGTCATTAATTAACTCCAGCCGTCTAATTGAGATCAATCCAAATCCAACGTATATCTGACGGTGTCGATACCATCGACACGGGTCGATGGTATCGACCCCGTGTAGTAGCGGTAGTCCTTCTTGTCTTTTCGTCCGAGTGCCTGAAGCAATCTCGATACCATCGACTTGGGTTGATGGTATCGACTACTCTGTAGCGACGGTTTTGTCATTTTGTGTCGCTGAAGTCTCCATGTGTCTAGGACTGTCAATGGGGAGGGTATGGGGAGGGTAAGGTCTTACCCGTACCCTTACCCTCTTTGGGTAGCGGGTAAGGGTAAGGGTAATTATCCTTCTCAGCAATCCCCTTACCCTCCCCTTACCCTTGCCCTCTTCTCCATAGGGTAAACGGGGAGGGTAAAGGGTAAGTGGGTAATTTTGACAAAAAAGAATTTTATACACATTGTGTGTTGATCTTTAATAATTTTATGACTAATTTATTGATAACAACATATAAAACATTATATCCAATTCAAAATCATATGTTTCTCCGTGTAAAGTTAAGTTAATTCACACAATAACATTTTTTTATGCATAAATTATTTTTTTCCTTTGCATTAGTATGCATAACAAATAAGTGTTTCACCAACACCTCATTTTCTGCAAGATATATATGTTTTTCTCTCAACAAGAAAGTATTACAAGCACAACACCAAGTCATTTTCCAATGATAGAATAAAGTATTAGGGTTAAACATTTACAGACAAATCCCTTTAGAATATTTATATTTGTGTAACCTTGATATCATGTGCGGGTAAAAGGGTAAAAGGGTATGGATAATGTCTATACCTTACCCTCCCCTTATAGTATAGCGGGGAAACGGGGAACGGGTAAACGGATAAAGGGTAATAAAAATCTTTACCCTTACCCTTACCCTCCAGGGTATGGGTAAGGGTAAATGGATAATACCCTCCCCATTGACAGCCCTACATGCGTCGATGGTATCGACTTGGTGTCGATACTATCGACAGCTTCTTCGCCAGCAACCTGAAAGTGTCTCGATACCATCGACATCAGTGGCGATGGTATTGACTCTTTGCTGCTCCTTTCGGCTGGCAACCTGTGGCCTTGTCGATGGTATCGACTTCCGTCGATGGTATCGATGGAAGCAAATACTCGTTTTTCCTAAAATTCAAAGACAAGATCACATAAATCCACAAAAATAATAATAATGTGATAATTAATGCTCAAAACAATGAAATAAAGGGGATTTGACATCAAATAATAGAAAAAGACCAACATGGATGAATTATGCAATATTAACCATAAAAATGACTAATAAAAGCATAAAACACATATCAAACAGGTCTATAAATGCGACTCAAAATCATCGCATCAGGGCCCAAGCAACCTGGAAATGATATTGATGTTTACCTTCAACCTCTAATTGATGACCTAATGAAACTATGGGAAGAAGGTGTTATGACATATGTTGCTTCACGTAAAGAGATCTTTAGTTTGCGTGCTATGTTGTTTTGCATGATTAATGACTTTCCAACTTATGGAAATTTGTCTGGATATAGAATAAAAGGATACAAAGCATGTCCTATTTGTGAGGAAAATATTGATTCAATCCGACTGAAACATGGTGGTAAAATCATATATCTTGGTCATTGGAGATTTCTCCTACCAGTGCATCCTTATCGAAGGCAACACAAAACCTTTAATGGGTCAACTAAGGAACGAAGTGCTCCTAAACCTATACCAGGAAATGTTGTATATGATCGGGTAAAACATATTGTTAATGAATTTGGAAAGAGTTCAAGTAATCATACTCTCGCATGTGAAAAATATCTATACAAGAAGAGGTCAATATTTTGGAATCTTCCTTATTGGAGATCTTTGGCAATTAGACACTGCATTGACGTCATGCATGTTGAAAAAAATGTTTGTGATAGCATCATTGGTACGCTATTGCACATACCGGGAAAGACTAAAGACGGCATCAAATCTAGATAAGATTTAGAATTAATGGGTATATGAAAAGAATTATCAGTGGAGATCAGGGGTAACCGCACATATTTACCACCATCTTGTTACACTTTGTCAAAGTAGGAGAAAAAGTCTTTATGTGAGTGCTTGTATAATATTAAGGTTCCACAAAGATACTCTTCTAATATTCGTAGATTGGTATCAAAGAAGGATTGAAAGTTGATAGGTCTCAAATCTCACGATTGTCACACCTCAATGCAAAAAAATTTACCTATGGCTATTTGATCTATATTGCTGATGCATGTAAGGTTTGCAATCACAAGATTCTGTTTCTTCTTCAACGAAATATGTAACAAAATGATACATCCTGATACTCTCGATAAATTATAGAAAGATGTAATTGTTACCATGTGCCAACTTGAAATGTACTTTCCACCTTCATTTTTTGATATCATGGTCAATCTTGTAGTACATATTACAAGGGAGGTGAAGATGTTGGGTCCAATTTTCTTACACTGGATGTATCCATTTGAATGCTACATGAGTGTTTTTAAAGGTGATGTTCGGAATCATTATCATCCTGAAGGGAGTATTATTGAGGGTTATGTGGCTAGGGAGGTGATAGACTTTTGCAATGATTTTTTGAATTTTAATGAAACTTCTAGTGATCTAAAAAATTCCCCATCATACTGAATCTTATTGTGGTAAAGGAACTTTGGGAGGATGAGTGAAAGGAAACAGTCGTGAGTTGTGGGAACAAGCACATTTGTATATTTTACACAACATCGATGAAGTTAGTAGCTACATCACAGAACACAATGATCTTATCAAGAGAAATCATCCATGATCCAGTTCAATGTGGCTTGCAAGAGAGCATAATCGAACATTTATTAGGTGGTTTGAAGAGAAAGTCTTTAATCAACTATCTGAATCACCGACTAATGTTGCTGAGAACATAAAATGGCTCACCTTTAAGCCAAAAATGGATGTCATGTCATATGAAGGTTATGACATAAATGGATTTTCATACTACACAAAGCGTCAAGATGAAACCAATGTAGTTCAAAATAGTGGGGTCACTGCTCAATATTGTTTGTTGTATTTTGCTAGTGCCAAAGATAAAAGACCACACGAAGCTGAGATATCATATTACAACGTCATTGATGACATATGAGAATTGGACTATACAAATTTCAGAGTTCCTATCTTTAGGTGTAATTGGGTTGATAATAACAAAGGAGTTTTAGTGGATGAGTTGGGTTTCAAATTGGTTAATTTTGAAAAGATTGGTGAGAAAGATGAGCCATTCATCATGGCAGACCAAGAAAAACATCTATTCTATATTGATGACCCAACAAATAAAAATTGGTCTGTCGTTCTTCATGAAAAAAGATAGTTTACTGTAGATCCTATAAATGAAGAAGAATACTACGAAAAGTATGATGATTCCAGCCCATTCTCAGTTGGTTTGCCAAGTGTAAATGTTGAAGATAACACTGATGAATACTATAAACGTCAAGACCATGTTGAAGGAATTTTACTTGACTAAAAGCTCAACCAATACTAGAGGCATGCATTCTTTGAATTATTTATTTTATTATCATTAAAGAACGTAATCTTTTAAATATACATCATATATCATTCAACCGCTTGTGCTTTTATTATCACTTATGTTTCTTTTATCATGTATACTTGTAGGTTCTACAATGGCAAGTGAAGATGAACATTCTGAGCATGAGCACCACGAGGATGGTAGTGGTGATGCTAAGAAAAGTAGAGGTCCCACACTGATGCGTAGGCTGTAGGAGCTCAGGGCCAAAGGGGAGAAATTGGCAGTCCAGTTTGATGTCACAGGAGCACCTATTGGGGAACATGCTTGTGCTTTCAAGCATTATGTAGGGGCGACCACACGCAGTAAGGTGTCAATAGATATAGAAAATTGTCATGATGTTTCTAATGCCTTAAAAGACCTCCTATGGAAAGATATATCTATGAGTGGAAGTGATATTATTTTAATATGTTTTGTTTGTTGATTCTAATTTAGTTTTTCATCTATGAAAATATATCCTTTTTAAGACAACATTATTGCTTCTTTTTCATGTATAGTGTGTTTTTCATCTAAATGAAAAAGATCACAAGAAAAAAGTGCTACAACGTTGTGGTGTACGATGGAGGTCTTTTAAGACATATCTCAAAAGGGAATTTATAGATAATCCTAAACAAAAGAAGAAAACAACAAATATGTATATTTTTATAGACCTTGAGGTGTGGGAAAGATTTTTTGTAGCTAGGAACACAGAAGAGTTTCAGGTAATAAAGATTGTGATGTATTGTATGAATCTTTAATTTCATACAATTAAGGAGGTGAATCTTTTTATATATGTTTTCGAAGTCTAAATTTCAATACCTCATTTTAAATTATTAGGCTATTCACGAGGCCCAAAAGGGAATACGGGCCAAAAATGTGCATGACCATCACTTGGGGCTCGGTGGTTATGCCTTCCGCCGCCAACTACAAGAGAAGCAACTCTCTTCTGGAGAAGAGTCTAGTACAACTCAAGTTGGGTGTCCACCCCGACACTTGCAGTGGATTGATGCTAGAAAGAATCGAGCAGGTGAAATTGTCAACCCTGCAGCTAAAGAGGTGGCATAAAAGATGGTAGGTTTATCCCAACTAAGTACAGAGTAACTCCCACAAACTTAGATTTATTTATATCTAATTGATATTGTGATTTAATAATTTTATTAACTATGAATAGATTGATCTCCACGAGCAAAGGAAGGAAGGAAAGTTCATCCCAACTGGCCACATGGATGAACTATCAGTTGCTCTTGGTACGAAGGAGCATCCTGGCCGTGTTAGGGGATTAGGATCTGGCATAGGATTCAAGTCTTATTTTGGCCCTTCACAATCTAAAAGAGGTCGTGCAGGAGGTCTTACATAAGAGGAGGTTGAAACATTACTAGCACAGAAAGTAAAAGAAATAATGTCTTCATTTCAACCTACTCAACCTTATCAACCTATTCATACTATGTGTCTCTCAAGTGATGAGGTACAAGCCCATGCTCTAGTTGTAGGTCATGGGAACACTCCCAATGACCCACCACAACAATCTGCAGTAAGTTTTTGTTCTATATGTTGTGTTATTAGTATGATATATATATGATATATATATGATATATATATATATGATATATATATATGATATATATATGATATATATAGTTGTAATAGGTATCTGGTTTACCACTTCGTATATAACTTATATTATTTCAATTCTAGGTTGGTATGAATTGTAAACTTGCAGTGGAGGTTCCATAATATAATGTTGTGACAGTGGGCAAGGTATACAACCTTGGTGGTACATTGCATTGCCAACAAATTACTGATGACATTTGTCGTGTGTCCATCCACTTGTGTATGATGGAATGGGGGACAAACCACTACCCATACATAATCCTGAATATAGTACAGTTGAAGAAGCTGAGGGTGATATGGTGTTTTGGCCTAGACACTTGGTTATCAATGACAAGGTATACCTTTATTCTACCATATTTTTCATATTTGACTGCATATATGAACTCATGTAATATAAGTATGTAATTTAATTAACAAGTTTGCAAACCAAAAAGTAAAAATTCTATTAGTCTTCCTCCTATGCCCAAGCCATCCTTCATTCCAGAATCCACATTCGATGAGTTGGGAAGTAAATGTAAATGTCTGTGTCAATACTTAACCAACCAAAGATCTGGATTACAAATGTTGATCAATTTAACAGAAGTTGTAACTGGGAGGGACTTTGACAGTTATATTTTTCTTGACGATATTATAGAGTTGTTTCAGTATGATTGGCTGAATACTTCGATAATAGAAGTATGGATATGGTAAGGATCTATCAATATAGAAAATTCCAATACACATATTTAGCTTATTTCTATATATGGAAATAATTACAAATGTTTTACAACCATTTATATACTGAGACCACAAACTTTGATATAAGAAATGTTGTATTCTTAGTTCCTTCAATCACTAGTCAAGTGGCGACACATATTGAGGATGTGAATAAGTACTTCTCTACTGCGTTCAAATATTTGCTAGTGAGGGGAAGGAAATTATCCTAATTCCTTTTAATGTCCAATAAGTATTATTATTCAATACAATTTTAATAATGAATAAAATTATTTATTTTAATGTTTGTTTTATTCTTACTCAGAGCTAGACATTGAGAATTAGTGGTGATTGTCCCAAAATTGATGACTCTTTATTATCTTGACCCAATGGGTAAAACAACAAGGGGTCACAAACTAAAATTGCCAACTATGGAGTAAGCATAAATTTAGTCAATGCTTCAACATGATATTTCTATTTAGAATTTTTATTTTACCAACTATTGTTTAATTGATATGGGTATAAAGGCTTTTCGTGAAGCTGGAGGACAAATACCCACAAAAATTAAAGACATTGACTTTGAAAAATGTCAAGGTAGCTACTTTGACTACTTCTTAGTCTTATATGTATTAATTTTCAACTCTTACATGTCAACTCTTATAGTCTTATCTCAACTCTTGTTTATAGTAGTTTACTAACATTAAGTATAATTCATTATTTGTAGTGTCCTATACAAAATAATGACTGGGCTTGTGGCTACTATGTAATGAAATATATGCAAGCTATTGTCAAACAAGAATCACATGACATTCAGACTATAGATCAGGTAATAAACAATACCATCATAAATTTACAAGTGATTGTAGTCATTTTATAAAATATTAGCATGTACATTTTTTGTTACAGATCTTTACAACTCATCCTTACACATTTGAGGACTTAAATGAATTCTGATAAGAGTGATCAGATACTTTTCTAAATGAAGTCAATATAGCATTAGATTGAATATGTCAGCTCCATTTATGTATGTGGTTTTGGAACTTTTTCATAATTACTTTTATATCTGACATTTAATATCATCTCAGACCTTGCAACCTATCATTTTGTAAATTATGATGTGTTTATGTGTAACTCAACTGAATATATGAATCATTTTTGTTATGAATATGTGGTTTGGAATGGTGACGGTTGAGCATCAACGCTCCCCTCTCCCAGAATATATGAATCTTCTTGTTCTTCTATTCTGTTTCTATTTCTGCAAAAAAAAATTGTAAGTTCTAGCGTCAGTTTTCTTAAATAACCGACTCTAGCGGTCTGGTTATCAAGCTCAATCTGTAGACCTTCTAGCGTTGGTTTTATTAAATAACTGACCTAATAGGTCCTCTATAAGGTCAGTTATTTATAAAAAAACTGACCCTAAAGATTGAATAATTGACTGTAGACACTCCCTCGGTCGACAATTTAGTCAACCGAAAACCTGTCTAATTGTCGACCGAAGGTCTCTCAGTCGACAAATTTATCGATTGAATAAATCTATGATGCTTCAGACAATACTTTCTTGGTCGACAATTTGTTCGACCAAAATAATCTCAGTCAATATATTTCTCGACTGATATAGTTTACAGGGTCGGCTTTTTTGGAATAACCGACCTTATAGGCTCTTTTTTCTCGTTTGAAATAATCTCGGTCAAAATATTTCTCAATTGAGACAGTTATAGGGTCAGCTTTTTTGGAATAACTGACCTTACAGTCTCTTCTTTTCTCGCTTGGGTCAGATTTTTTACAACCTCTTGGGTCAGTGTTTACTCTGTAAGGTCAATTTTCTTTGGTCAAGAAAATTGATGCTATAGAGAAAATTCTATAGAGACAACCACTTAGGGGTCGGTTATAAAGTGACACTACAGGCTTAAAAAAACTGACGCTACAGACCATTCTTGTACTAGTGATCACCCATGAACATATTCCCAAGTGATCTAACATGAACTTCATGCTTCTACTGCGAAAGTGGTTTTGTCAAGGGGTCATCTGCATTGCACTCAGTTAGTACTCTGCAAATCTTCACATCTCCTCACTGTAAGATTTCTCATATGAGATGGAACCACCTGTGTATATGCTTGAAATGCTAATGTAGTCTAGGTTCCTTAGATTGTGCTATAGCTCCATTTTGGTCACAATATAGCTCAATTGTATCATTGATGCTTGGGACCACCCCAAATTCTGAGATGAACTTCTTGATCCAAATAGCCTTCTTTACTACATTAGATGTAGTAATACACTTGATATCTATTATAGAATACACAACCATCTCTTACTTGGAGCTCTTCCAGCTTACAACTCCGTTGTTGAGGCAAAACACAAACCTAGACTGTGATCTGTAGTCATCATTGTCAGTTTGGAATCTTGTGTCAGTGTAACCCGTTACCACCAATTCTTCCTCACCACCACAAACAAGGAATTGATCCTTGATTCTTCTCAAGTACTTAAGGATGTTCTTCACGAAAGTCTAGTGAGCTTCACAAGGATCTGACTAATATCTCCTCTTCATGCTCAAGGCATACGAGACATCTGGACGAGTACATAACATTATGTACATGATAGATCCAATTATAGAAGGATATGGAATCTTACTCATGTGCACCCTTTCACGAGAATTGGGACATTGAGCTCTAGAGATAGTAACACCATGAGACATGGGAAAGTTTCCTCTCTTTGAGTTCTCCATGTTGAACCCCTTCAACACTTTATCAATGTATGTTCTCTGACTTAGTCCAAGAATCCTTCTAGATCTATCTCTATAGATCTTGATTCCTGGAGTGTAGGATGATTTACCTAAGTCCTTCATAGAAAATGTATTTCATGTCTGGGTCTTTATCATCCCTCAAGTAGGGATGTCATTCCCCATCAATAGTATGTCATACACTTACAATATGAGAAATATAATCATGCTCCCACCAACCTTCTTGTAAACACATGGTTCATCTTCATTTTAACTAAAGCCAAACACTTTGACTGTTTCTTCAAATCAAAGACTCCAGCTCTGAGATGCTTGCTTCAATCCATAGATTGACCTTTGTATCTTATAGACTTTATTTTCATCCTTTAGATTTATAAAACCCTCAGGTTGTATCATGTACACATCCTCAAGAAGATTCTCGTAAGGAATGTGATTTGAACATCCATCTGCTAAATCTCATAGTCATGATAGGTTGCAATAGAAAGCATGATCTTAATGGACTTAACCATGGCAACTAGAGAACATGTTTTGTCATAGTCAACACCTTGAACTTGTCTGAAACCCTTTGCAACCAATCAACCTTTGTAAGTTTGTACATTACCATCCATGTCAGTCTTCATCTTGAAGACCCACTTGCACCCTATGGTTTTACCCCTTTACGTGGATCCACCAAGGTCCATACCTTGTTGGTGTACATGGATATCATCTCAGATATCATGGCCTCAAACCATTTCTCAGACTTTGGTTCCTTGACAACTTCTAGATAGGTAGTTGTTTCATCATCAATCACCAACTCATTGCCTTCTTGATCTAGTAGATAACCAAATCTATCTGGCTCAAGGCATGTCCTACTAGATCTATGAGGTTCCTATGTCACATGAAGAATGTGAGATTCTAAAATGGTTTGTGACTCTCTATCTTCCTATTGTACCTCTATAGGTTCAATTCTTTTTTGTCGGTCTTGAACCTCTTTGAGTTCTACTTTCCTCCCGTAGATTCCTTTGGAAATAAATTTCTTTTGTATGAATGAAATATCTTTAGTAACAAATACTTTGTTATCGGACAGAGTATAAAAATAATATCCCTTTGGTTTCCTCAGGATATCCAACAAAATAATATTTATCAAAATTTGGTCCAAGCTTTTTCAAGAAACTTCTTTCTCACATAAGCTTCACAACCCCAAATCTTCATAAAAGAGACATTGGGATGCTTCCCATACCATATCTCATATGGTGTCTTTTGAAGAAATTTAGATGGTACATGGTTTATTGTGAATAAGGTGGTTTCAAGAGCATATCCCTAGAAGGAAGTTGGAATTTCAACCAAACTTATCATTGATCACACCAAATCTAGCAATGTGCAATTCCTTCTTTCTGATACACCATTGCATTGTGGTGTTCCAGGTGGATTCCATTGTGATATGATGCCATGAGATCACAAAAGGTCCTCAAATTCTTGGCTTAAGTATTATTCACCACGATCATAATAAGTGCCTTAATACTTTTACCAAGTTGATTTTGTACTCCATTCATGAAATCCTTGAACTTATCAAGAGTTTCTTATTTATGTTTCATCAAGTAAACATAACCATACCTATTGAAGTCATCAGTAAAGGTAGTGAAGTATTGATAACCTCCTCTAGGATTTGTTCTAAAAGAGCCACATACATTAGTATGTATGAATCCTAATATATTACTAGCCCTATCACTATTAACAATGAAGGGAGTTTTGGTCATCTTGCCCAACAAATAAGACTCACATGTCTCTATTGATTCTAAATCAAAGAGTCTAGATAACCATCTTTATGGAGTCTATATATGTAATTCTCATTAATGTGCCCTAGAAAAGAATGCCAAAGATATGTTTAGTTTGAGTTATTGAGTTTTAATCTATTGGTATTTATGCTATAAAAATTTGTCTTTAGATCAAGCAAATAAAGACCATAAGACATTGGGGCATTTCCATAAAAGATCTCATCTTTTAAAAAAGAAGACCGGCCATTCTTTATATGAAATTCATATCCATCCTTGTCCATACAAGATACAAAAATAATGTTTCTATTTATGGAAAGTACAAAATAGTAGTTTTTTAACTCTATTACCAGCCCTGTGGGTAGAGATAAATTATAGGTTCCAACTACAGTGGCATCAACTCTTATTCTATTTGCAACATGTAGTTCAATCTTTCCCTTTCATAAAGGCTTACTCCTTTTCAGATCATGCATATTTTAGCATATGTGATATCCACATCCGGTATCTAGTACCCAAGATGAAGAAGTACACACATATATCTCAATAATGTATATACTTGAAGTGGAGATATCTATCCTTTTTCTCCTCAGTTCCTTTAGGTAGAGAGGGAAATATTTCTTCCAACGTCTAGGCCGATGACAGTGGTGACAAATGCCTCCCTTGTTTACCCCTTCCTTTTCTTTGAGTACAGAAGACTTGGGCTTATGGCTAGCTTTTTGACTTCCCTTTTCTATTGATCATAATCATATACTTAAGCTTCTTTTTCTTCATTTCTACTTTAGTTGTGATCAACATGCCAAATAATTCTAACAATGGCTTGTCAAAATCATTCATGTTGTAGTTTATGACAAACTGACTATATGACTTTGGCAGTGACTGCATAATCACATCAGTGGCCAAATCTTGAACCAAGGGAAATCCCAGTCTAGCAAGATTCTTCACATACCTAATACGCTTGAGCACATGGGGACCTACTGTATCTCCTTCTACCATGTTGTACTTGAACATCACCTTTGGAGATATCATATCTCTCTTGTCTTTCCTGATCTTGGTACATGTTATTAATATGTGTTACCATATCAATCACATCCATATTCTCATGTTGTCTCTACAACACATAGTTCATTGAGAATAGCATCAGGCATTTGACATCTATGAAATCCTCATACTGCTTCTTAAAAGCATCTTTGTGATCCTTAGGTGCTGTGGGAGAACGTTCCTCTGGCTCTGGTGTCTCCAGGATAGATCTTACGCATGTGTGAGAATAATTTTCAGCATCCTGAACCAGTTGTGGAAATGATTCCCATTTAACTTGTCCTTCTCAAGGACCGATCACAAGGAAAACATGTTATTTGTTGTCATTTGATTCTACAAGAGAAAATTTATAGTTTGTCAAAATACTTATGATTTCATTTGATTAAAATTAATTTTGATGATATTTAATTAGGACTTCAACTAATTATTTCTCCCACTATTTATTCAAATTGATAGCCTTCATATATCAATTTGGAAGATTGTAGTGTACAACCTTCTAGTGATCCAAGACAAAAAACAATTGAATTATTATCCGGCCAATACCAACGTCCATAACCAACTATTAAGGTAGGCAACTTTTTCCAATTTAATCTTATGAAATTCTTCAATAGATGGTATGCACAACTCTCTGTCGTAGTCATCCACATGCTTCTAGGTACTTAATCTCATTAAAATTGCATACTTAAGTCTGACCCAAAATCCAACACGATAGTCATGAAATTGCTTGGAAGGCCCACACAACTACCATCACACTTCCATGAGATAGACATCACACCATGATTAGTGTGCCCATTCATATTCGATCAAGGTTTTCATATGTTTTTCTAATGGAAAGCATCTAAAACTTAATATGTTTGATTGGAGGATTTTATATTTATATAAATTTATATGCATATCCAATTACCACATACATATAGTACGTATCATATACATGATATACCCCACAGATGAAAATATGTAATTATAAACACAAGTGATGGTTATGGCCATATCTAATGTAATTCCTTGGGGCCACAAGGAAGAACTACCACTTAAGGTCTACATCATATGTAGCAATCTGTTGTTGATGAAGATATGTGCTCTAGTCAATCTGGATCGATCATTTCAACTCTTGAACCGGTCAGTTTGCCTCTTGGATGGTCGGTTGGTCTTTCATAATGGCCGTCTGGTCTCCAGTTCAAGTGACTTCTGGACCCTTCCAATCGTTCAGTTAGGCCTCCAGCCAATCAATTCAACTCCTCCTATAGTCCTGCCTCCTTGGCCCTCCGTCTGACCGGTTTGCCTACTGAAATGGACAATTCATCTGGTGTGGAATTTCTTCTTTGCCATAACATATATTAAAACTATCTTTATCCTATTTATCATATTACATGGTAATAGGAAAACCTCTATTTACATTTGAGGGGAGCATAGTAAGAAGATAATTAGTACTTTTACATATGGAAGAGAAGAGATAGGCTTGATATGTTAATTGAGTAATAAACATGAATAAGACCATT
The DNA here is from genome assembly GCA_963693085.1 of Alisma plantago-aquatica. Lineage (NCBI taxonomy): Eukaryota > Viridiplantae > Streptophyta > Magnoliopsida > Alismatales > Alismataceae > Alisma > Alisma plantago-aquatica. The sequence continues at coordinate 906,448,207 of OY856410.1, forward strand.
CAAACAAGCACAGAAGATCTAAGGGTTATTGGCCATAACTGTGTTAAACATCCACCATCAAAATTGATTTTAGGGTGACAAATGTAATATATATATATATCACATCATATGTATATATTTGTAGGGATCATATGTGGTATTTTAATCAGATATGCACACTAATAATTTTAAGTATTCACATTGTTATGCAATAAATAAATGATAAAATAGAAATCTAATCATATCAATTAAATACCAAAGTATAGTACATTGACATTGCTTTGATACTTTTGTAAGAGAATTATGGCATCAGATAAGAAAGTAGAAACAAAAAATTTACTTACCATATTCCCCTAATACAATAGAACACATCAACAACTATGTAATGCAAAGGAGGGTTTGCAAGGTTTTTACCTGGTCCTAGTGCAAGTCCAGTGATAATCCTTTGTAGTTGTGTGCACCTTTCTTCAAGTTACACTTGGACGACTGTCAGCAATGGCCTCCTAGTTGATCACCATGGACAGAAGATGACTTTATCCTCCTAGTGGCAGACAACAGTCTCCTTGCCTCTATAGTAGTCCACACAGATCATCAAGAACTCCTGTCATTCTAGATGAACAGACATGAAGGAGTTGTCTCTCCTAGTTAGTGTGCTAGCACCGACTTTCTCTCCCAATTGTCTCTCCCTTATTGTTCATCCCTTTGACAGGATGAACTTTCTTGGTCTCTATTTGTAAGGAATTAGACCCAAAAGGGGATCCACTCCCTACTAAAATTTTGAAGGATAAAACCTCTAGTCTAAATACACCCAAAAAGGTATGCTAGAGTGGGTGTAAAATTTTTAAATCTTTATTAAAAGTATACAAAACAACAAAAGTGTATCAACAAAATAAAAATAATGACTATATTCAATTTCTCAACAAGATTACAAAAGGTAATCATAATCATCTCCCTAAAGGGGTTTACATAAATGGTAGAACATGAGGATCTAAGTAGATGGAAATCTAGACCATATCAAGTTTGTCTCCAAGCTCCAAATCCTCAAGCTAAATCCATGTTGAATGATATGTCCTCATTGTCCTCCACCTAGGGTTGGAAGCATACCCCAACAAGAAGAGAAAAATAAATGACATCAGTAAAGGCTGGTATGTGCATACTAAAAAGAAATTGAGCAATTTAAAATAATAAAGGACATAAAGTGTAAAAGGCTTCCCAGGAAAGAGAAAAGTACTCCCAAAAGGTCATACAAGAAAAGATTCAAAACAAAAGAGATACTTTCCATAACCAAGAAAATAAAATTATACCATACTAGCACATATAAAGATTTAGGGAACATACCCTTCAATAATAACATCAAACTGCATGCATGTGAGATAAGCATAACACTAGAACAATATAAAGACAATGGAGGCCAAGCCTCACAAACTTGAAACCTGATAGATAATGGCATACTATCAAACTCCCAATATATATAAAGTGTTGGTCCAAGCCTCACAAACTTGAAACCCGGGTATGGGGCACCACCACCTCCATCCTTATAAGGCCCCTAAACTTTCTTAATGAGTTGAATAAGCTTAATTACCATAATTGAATGCTTACAAACCTTATATAACCTTGTGATATTCTTTTAAATCATAATACAAGCTTAAGTTTCAAATTTGGTCCAATTTGGACACTAGTTGAGCAAGTTATGCAATTTTATGCACATTTTGGACTTTTCTGCAATTTACCTAATTGAGAGGTTTTTTTTGCAATTTATCACTTGTGTTATGTTCCTTGGATATTCTATCATCATTCTTGAGCTTTTTGATACATGGGGAACCTATTTAAACCTTGGTTTGAAGGTGTTTTCTCCAAGGGTATTTTAGGGTTTACCCCTTCATGGATGAGCTACCTTTAGTAGCTATCAACTAATGAATTATTTGATTGGCTGGGAAATTTGACAAAGTAAATATAAGAATGTCTATACAGATGGTGGGGGAGCTTCTTGTGTGTGTTCTTGTATATTCTTAACAAATTAAGGCCATGGACACTTGGATAGATACTAAAACTTCAACTTTTTCTTTATCTTTATCTTAAAGTTTCATATACTTATCCCCAAGAAAAAAAATGAGCCATTTTCTCTCCACCACTTCCCTATTTCTCCCAACCTCGTTCTCCCTCTATGCTCCTGTGAATTTTTCTATCCAAGGAAGAAGAAAGTGGGACCTTCTTGGAAAAAGGATCTAGGGTTGCAATTGACTTCCTTTTATGGTTTAAAAGGCTTCCTTCTAGTGATATTGACCTAAAAGAGTAAGAATCCCCTTCTTTCCTCCATTTATTTCTTTGTTATCCTTCCTCCCACCTTTCTCCAGGTCATTACCTTGCTATTCCATGGTAGAATTTTCTCTAAAGCTCTAAAACCCTACCTTTCTTGCTCCTTATGCCTAGGGTTTGCTCATTTCACTACAGCAAAATTGCCCATTAGCGACATTTATTCTAGTGGAATTTATAAAAAAAGCCACTATATTTCTAATATACAAGCATTTTTAATTAAAATGCCTCTAAACCTCCTATTATAGAGTTTCTAAAAAGGACTTAACATTAAAGGCATTTGTATTTTTAATTAGCGGCAATCCTAAATTGCCATACCCAAATTTGCTAAGGCAATATTGACTTTCCCGCTCCAAATTTCATGACTCGCGCTCCAAATAGCTAATCTCTCCCTAATTCAGTCCGACATCTGTCGCTTTCTTGCAAGCTTGCGACTTCCTCCCTCTCCAGTCTCTCCTTGCAACGAGCCCTAGCTTTGTGGATCACGTCGGCTCCAGAGAAGCTGCCGGCCGCAGAGTTTTCGGCGCCGATGGTGAGTCCCAACCTGGAACCGGCATTTGCGAGTGGAGGAGAGTTGCCGGCCATGCGCGTCAATCGGGAACCGGGAACCTTCATCCGCCGCCTATTTTGACCTAGCCAACCTGAAGCACCGCCTCAGGCGCCGACGAGCTCGAGTGAGGGACTCCAATCATCCAAAGCTTTGCAACTTTCTGAAGAGGTATGTCGGCGCTCCCCCTCTCCTCCCCGCAATAACTCAATGAGCTCGTCAGGTTTCTCTCCTTTTCCCTCGTTCACTCCGCTAGCCCCCTGCACCCCCACAAATGCCACCCATGGCCAAACTCTGTTTCTCACACCCTATTCTCACCTCTTCTCTACCTCCCAATTTGGTGACACTCTCACCATCTTCTCCGCCTCCCACCCCCATCTCGTCCCCTCTAGGAGAAGCCAACCTCCAGTCCAGATCACCAAAGAGGAGGCATTGGAAGGACGAGTTGTGAGGAAAATAAAAGGAGGAGAGAGCTCGGTGAAGCACATATGATATTTCCCTACTTTTTGGTTCTTGCTTATTTCTCAGACTTGGTTGAGTTCATCTTTATCCTTCTAGAGCTTCATGGTTATTGTTAACAAGTGTGTGGGACATTGTAATCATTGTTGTGTATTGATATGTACACCCATGTCCTATGTTTAGGAGAGGAGGCAATTATAAGGAATTAGACAGAACCCTGATGGCCACGACAAACAAGCCCATGCACGATTTACTGATTGGGCACAAAATATTTTCCTAAGGCAAATTATACAGGATTTCAATAGAGATTTTAACTTAAGATTTACTGATTTTTTTCCCACGCTTAGCTTTAGTTGTTTTTTTTATATGGATTGGATTGATATGATTTTTTCCATGGATATGAACCACCACTTTGTTTCATGCCACATTTTCCTCAATTTGGGTTATATTATTCAGGCCAGACCACATTTTGTATGCTTAGTTCAATTTTAGCTAAGTTGTTTGCCAAATTCTGGCCATCAGTAGGATTTAAACCTACCTTTAATAGGGTTTGGTTTCCATTTGAGCCAATGTAGTTGAACATGGCTCTTTTTCATGTGTAAAACAAGTTGCATGACATACTTTGAAGTCATTGATACATGTGTTAAGAGTCTGCAACTGGTCTGTAAATCATGATGAGGCTTTACTATGGTTGTTAATGTGTGTTGACCTTGGCTTAACCTATTTCTTAAACAAGTAGATGTCAATGATAATTTAGTTAACCAATCCCTATGATTGATCCTAATTCAGTTCAATATTGTTTTGCATTCATACACGATCGTGCTAAAATTTGTAGTGTGCATTTCCATTTTTAGGTTTGACTTTTTTGATGTTACAACTTTATTGTGTGGAGCATGACATTTTCAGTACATCCAATGCAATTAGTTCAGGGAAGACCACAATTTGTATGCCTACTTTAGGTTTAGCCAAACAATTTGCCAAATAGTGCTTGTGAGTCAGATTTAGACCTATCCCTAACAGGAATATCTCTGTTTTCTTATGGAAATGTTACCTTCAGCACTTACCTTCTCAGGACACTTTAAAGAAATTTAACTTCCAACACCCTTCTATTTGCTATCTATGTTGGAAGCATGAAGAAGATGGACAACACCTCTTCTTTGACTGTTTCTATTGCACTGAGATTTGGTCCTTCTTCAAGCTTAAGTACGGTCGTGCTCCTTCATGTCTGACAGAGATTTTATCACTCAATCAGAGAGCCAAATGTGCATCTTTCTTCCTCATCTCTAGTATTTGGAAGGAGAGGAATAGAAGAATCTTTTCTCAAAAAGTCTGTGATCCCAAAGGGGTTTGGACCCTGTGTATACGTGATGTCAATAGCGTAAATAGATAGTTATAGTTTTCCTTTCTGTACAATTGTTAGCTTCTTAGCTTGTAAAGAGTTAAACTCTGTTTTGGTGTTGTTTTTAATAAAGGAGGAGGCACACATGGTTCAGCAAAAAAAAAGATACATCAAATTATAGAAAATACTAGTTACTTCCTTGAAATTCTCAAAGAAGGATTAGTGAACATTGGACCGATTGCAAAGATATAGGACATGATCTCCTCTATTAGATTTCTTTTCAAGCTATCATGTATACCACAATAAAGTTGGTTATGACAAGCAATAAATGGTTAACTGATGTTATACAACTTTTTCTAAAAAAATATAACATCGTTATATGTACTTATACTTTGTTAATACTAATATTATGCAGTCTCTGTCCACCCACAACAGTCACTATGAACTGGGCCTCTATGGCAATGTTAACGTTCCCTATTGAAGAACAATTGGACATCATCCTAGATGATCTTTCCTTAAACCAATTGGTCATACCCAAACATTGGCGTTTTCTAAAAGGAAGACACTACAAGCCTGGTGAAGTGACCCTAACTTTTGGCAATTATTCACATGTTATCGAGGTTGAGTATGATTTGGCTGGAAATCTTGTATCAAAATCCAGTTGGCGTTATTGGATTGGAAAGATGCATGTGGGCCGTAGCGATAGGATTTTTCTCCGTCCAGTTGGCCATAATACCATCAAAGTTTGGTAACCAACACCAACTGTGAGACCCCTGATCATCTACTGCGGTATGAGCGCATGTCGGAGGATATCAGCTCGGACGAATATGATTATGAGGCCCCTGTCAGTTCAGATTCATCTAAATACAGTGAGGAGCTCCGTGACACAGCACGATCATCAAAAAGGCCACGGTAAGTCCAATTAACAAATATAATTGTCAAGACAAAAAATTTGTGTTTACACTTTTTTTCTGAAAGCAATCAATAATCATAGCTGCTTTCTTTTCTGAACTTCAGGAGAAGATCGCCACAATGATAAATCATCGAAGTTACTTATGGGGGACCATGTTGGTGTAGTATTTAGTTGTCTATCTATCTAGACTTGTCTATATTAATAGTTTTTTTAATTATATGCATGTTTAGGGGTACACCAACCCCTTTGTTTAGTTACTGTTTAGGGGTACACCCATGTGTGTGGATGTAAAAAGAGATTAATGAATGGAACTGAAAGTTGCTACATGAATGCTTATATTGAAGTGTGTGTTCCCATGAATGTTCCAAATTCACATATCCATCCTATCTAATGACACATTCGAAACCAAACAACAAAAAGAAATATGCATATCCTATTATGTTACAAATTACTGATAAATTTCATTATAAATGTTCTTTTATCCTTATTATAACTATGTTCTTTTATCCTTATTATAAGTATTTCAAAAAATGCTTGGGCGCCCGCATAGTCGGATATGCTCACATGAACTTCATTTGCATGATTACACTAGTATTTTCTCATATTGTATAGTCTATTTTAATATGACATACTTACTCATATGTTATATGTTTTACTATTTTTATAGAATGGATAAGTCTTGGATAGCAGAGGATGATCGAACCAGCAGTAAATACTTATGTGGAGTATCTAAATTTTTGGATTTTGCTTTTGAACATTCATCGATTGGAGACAAGATTGTATGCCCATGTAGAAAGTGTGCTAATGCATACCAGGTCACCAGAAAGACTGCATTGAGCCATCTACTGTGGCATGGCTTCTTACCAAGCTATATTTCTTGGGCTTTTCATGGTGAATATGTTGATGTTCAAATGGATGCTCCTACTGATCAGGGAGATTTCCTCAATGTTGAAAATTTACAAGATATGTTGCATGATACTTTTTCGAGTTTTAGTGAAGATGGAAATACAGAAGGAGTGGAGCCATCTAGTGATCAACATTTCAATACTGAAAAATTTTATATCTTTTTAAAGGATTCTGAGACAGAATTATATCCAGGGTGTAAGAAATATAGCAAACTTGCTTGCATCCTAGAATTCTATCACCTGGTTTGTCTTAATGGCTTGAGTAAGAAAGCATCATCTATGTTTCTTACGTTCTTTAAGAAGATGCTACCAGAAGGAGAACAGTTACCTAATTCATTTTATGCGCTAAAAAAGATGATTACGGGGTTGGGCTTAGATTATGTGAAGATTCATGTTTGTCCAAATGGTTGCATGTTGTTTTAGAAGGATTCTGCTGATAAAGACGTCTGTGATACATGTGGAGCATCAAGATGGAAACTGATTACAATCCCAGATGATGATGATGAGCTTGCAAAAAAACCCAAGAGAATACCTATCAAAGTGCTCAGACACTTTCCACTTATACCCCGCCTAATGCGGTTATTCATGTCATCAAAAACCTCATCCTTAATGAGGTGGCATGCAGAAGAATGTGAAATGACAAGTTAAGACACCCGGTTGATTCACCTGCATGGAAAACATTTGATGTGATGCATCCAGAATTTGCTACAGACGCTAGAAACCTTCGCTTGGGACTTGCAACTAACGGATTTAATCCTTTTGGGACAATGAGTACTTCTTACAGTACATGGCCTGTTGTGATTATTCCATATAATTTACCTCCTTGGTTGTGCATGAAGCAACCATATTTTATGTTGTCCCTACTCATTCATGGACCAGCTTCACCCAAAAATATAGATGTGTACTTGCGTCCATTGATTGATGAGTTGAAAGAACTATGGGATACTGGTGTACATACATATGACGCTGGAACCAAGGAATTCTTTCAGATGCGTGCTTCTTTATTGTGGACAATTAGTGATTTTCCAGGATATGCACATCTATCTGGTTGGAGTACTAAAGGCTACAAAGCATGTCCCTATTGTAATAAAGATATTGTCTCACATTGGTTGCCACATATCCGTAAAGTTTGCTATAGAGGACATCGTAGATTTTGGCCAACTAGCCACAGATTCTAAAAAGAAGCAAAGGCATTTGACGGTGAGCAAGAATTTAGGTGTCCACCTAAACCTCCTTCTGGAGCTCAAATCTTGTCACAATTGGAGGACGGAACAACTTTAATTGGTAAGAAAAGGCCAAGAGGTAAGGATTCAACACACAATTGGGAAAGGAAAAGCATATTTTTTGAGCTACCATATTGGAAAACTAACATTGTAAGGCACAATCTCGATGTCATGCACATTGAGAAGAATATATGTGAGAGTATTGTTGGAACATTGCTAGGTTTGAAGGATAAAAGTAAGGACAACTTGAATGCAAGGAAGGATTTGGAGGATATGGGAATCAGATTTCCGCTTCATCCAAAAATTGTTGGTAAATATACCATCCTACCTCCAGCTTGCTATACAATGAAAAAGATGAAAAAATATTATTTTGCAACCTCCTAAAATCTGTCAAAGTTCCAGACGGGTATGCGTCTAATATATCTAGATGTGCACGGCCGAAGGATCAGAAGATGCTACGAATGAAAAGTCACAATTATCACGTGCTGATGCAACAGCTTTTGCCATTAGCTATCACTGTGTCCTTGCCCAATAAGAATGCTAAGTCATGTATTATTAATCTTTGTCGCTATTTTCAAAGGTTTTGCACTAAAATCATAGATCTAATTGATTTTTTTGCATTGGAAATTGCAATAGCTATTACACTTTGTGAGATGGAGAAGATATTCCCTCCATGTTTTTTTGACATAATGGTTCATCTATCAGTCCATCTCTCTTATGAAGCTAAGATAGCCAGCCCTGTTCAGTATCGTTGGATGTATCCAATTGAAAGGTAACATTTCACACGTCGTGATGACTTTACCTATTGGAATGTAATTTATCATAATATTTTCCTCAACTTTGTTTTTAGGTATCTGATGACCCTAAAAGGATATGTTCATAATAAAAGATATCCAGAAGGGTCAATAGCAGAAGGATATATAGCTAAAGAGTGTCTAACTTTTTGTTCAAGATACTTGGATGGAGTTGAAACAAAGTTAAATTGGCCAAATAGAAACGATACTGACGAAGCAAATTTGGAAAATGAGCCAACACTTGACAGTGGTGATTGGTCTATTTTCTTGACAGTAGGTCGTGGTATTGGTAAAATGGTAACATGTGTCTTGAACGAACATACATTGAAACAAGCCCATAAGTATGTACTATTCAATTGTGAAGCAATTGAACCCTACATTAAGTAAGTTAGTGTCAACTGTCTTCTATTAATAAAATGCTATAACATATTCGAATAACATATTGCACATATTTTGTATTCAGGATGCACTATGATATCATTAGGCAAAAACATCCTCAAAAGTCCTTAAAGGAGGTTCATAGAATACATAGTAACTCATTTGATGGATGGTTTAAGGAACATGTAAGTTTAGTTGTGGTAATTAAATTAGTTATGCTTCATGAATAAAGTCTAACAAACTTTTTTTTGTTAGATTGAGACACTCCTAAGAACAGATATGGTAGATGATAAAATCAAGTTTCTTTCTCAAGGTCCACATCAACTGGCCATTAAGTACAAGGGCTATGTTGTCAATGGTCACAGATTTCATACCAAGGCAAAAGATGCAAATCGAACAACACAAAATAGTGGAGTCTTTCTGGTAGCTAAGATTGATTGTTATTCTAAAACCACTGACTGCAATCCAATTACTAGAGATGTAACCTACTATGGTGTTTTGAAGGATGTTATTGTGCTCAATTATTATGAACACTTTAAGGTGACATTATTTAAGTGTGATTGGGTGAACATCTACTCAACGAGGGGAATCAAGCATGATGAACATGGGTTGACTCTTGTTAATTTGAGATGCCTTCAAACTATAGGAGAACCGTTTGTAGTGGCATCTCAAGTTGGAAAAGTATTTTATGTAGAAGATGTCACTGCAAAAGGGTGGCATTTTGCTGTAAAGATTGGCCCACGGGATATGTTCAACAAGGAAGAACAATCTTGTATTGAGAATGTCGAAGCTTATGTGCAAGGTGAAAATGGAGATGGGCCATCAATGACATCAGAGGATGGAGATACTGATTGTGACATAGTTAGATTGGATATGGAAGGAATTACTGTTTCTAGTTCAACAACTGAAAAAGACCAATCCTGAATTCAGCAGGATGATGAAAGTGTATCTCGAAGTGATGATGATGACTTTTTTGAATGAGAATATTACAAACTAGCAGCCAATGATTCTTTTTGTTTGTCATTAATATTTGACTTAAATAAGCCTTTTTTTGGATCAATGTATCTCTTTAATTTTCTGTCTCACATTGTGCTCTAGCTAGGTGTATCAATTTTGCATGTCTGACATTATTCTTATTCATATTTATCCTTGTCTCTACTGTTGTTTATAATTATATTTGCTTAAATATCTGAGTTTCATTTTCAAATATTATTAATAAAATTGTTATTATGTTGTTCAATATTTTTCTAAATGTGACCATTTTTATGTGACTTGATATACTCAAGATGAGAAAACAGTACAGTGACAACTGCCATAACATGACAGCCACAAGCAATGATAAGAACAACAACAATGACTCCTGTACAGTGACTCATTTGCCTAACATTACTCGACATGCTTGTTGGCAATCTTTGAACATGTCAACCTCAAATCGCTCCAAAAAATTTTTAGCTTCCCTTCCAACTGAAATTCATAATGATCGAGTAAACAAATTCAATAAAACTGCCGCTAGCTCTGCAAAAAATGCCCAATCAGCCACGTCTCCCCAAGACTATAATATAGTTGGTGGTTCGAAATCCTCTCAAACATGCACAACTGAAAAGGAGATGGGAACAAGGTTCCTAAATCAGCAAAATAAAGAAAGTGACGATAAAGTTACAAGATCAAGAATTTCACAGCTACCCCATGTGCCTAATGTCAATGCTTCCGTGTCTATTCATTCAAGAATTGTAGAGAATAGAGCTGCTAGTAACCAAAATAGCAATGTATTTCCTGATAACATGGACCAAAATAACATCTCTGATCACCATGTTGAGTCATTGAATGTTACAACAACACCTTCTGATGGGATAGGTAATCATTTCATTCATATCATTGTATTTATAGGGCTGCATTTAATCATATATAATTATGTATATATATATTTTATCCTTTATGAATGAATGCTTAGGTCAAAAACATCGAGCAAACAAATTCAATAAAACTGCTGCTAGCTCTGCCAAAAATGCCCAATCAGCCACGTCTCCCCAAGACTCTAATATGGTTGGTGGTTCGAAATCCTCTCAAACATGCACAACTGAAAAGGAGATGAGAACAAGGTTCCAAAATAAGCAAAATAAAGAAAGTGGCGATAAAGCTACAAGATCAAGAATTTCACAGCTACCCCGTGTGCCTAATGTCAATGCTTCCGTGTCTATTCATTCAAGAATTGTAGAGAATAGAGCTGCCAGTAACCAAAATAGTAATGTATTTCCTGATAACATGGACCAAAATAACATCTCTGATCACCATGTTGAGTCATTGAATGTTACAACAACACCTTCTGATGGGCTAGGTAATCATTTCATTCATATCATTGTATTTATAGTGCTGCATTTAATCATATATAATTATGTATATATATATATTATCCTTTATGAATGAATGCTTAGGTCAAAAACATCGAGCACATGGCCGAACACAATGTTTGAAAGTTTGGAAAAGAAAGCCCGACGATCCAATTCCCATTGAGAAAAATCAATTTGGACAACCAGTAGGTGAAAACCAAAGTCACTTATCAAGTTTTCTGATAGCCATTGCAAGAGATTCCAATCTTTGTCCACTAAACTATGAGGACTGGAGACAATTTCCAGCAAATAAAAAAGATTCTATATGGAATTTTGTGAAGGTATATTATTAAATTTTATTTTTAAATGGTTAAATGAAGCATCTAATTGATATTCTTTATGTCGGTAGAGTAAATTCACAATGGATTTAGATCTGAAGGAGTGGACAATGAAGAGACTAGGAAAGAAATGGAAGGACCACAAGTGCGAGTTAAGGAGACTATACTTCATAGAAGATAGTCCATACAAACAACAGCTTGAACAAGTTGTTCCCCGCATGGACAAGTCGCATTGGAAATTTCTTTTCAATTATTGGAGGAGTAATAAAGGAAAGGTAATATCATTTCTTCTATTCGTTGATACTTACAGTACCGCATAGATAATTACTATGTACAATATTACAATGTTTTCCACAAAGGAAGTCTATAACTAACAAGACAAGCAGAAAATTTCAAGAGGTTAGCCACACAATGGGAAACAAGTCATTTGCATGTCTGAAATATGATGTAAGTTAGTAATTTTTGTGATCCATTTAGATAATTTGATGGCATCCATTAATTTGATGTTTACAATAACCTTGTTTGAATGATAAATATGGAGAAGGAAATAGGCAGAGAAGTGGATCCCATAATGTTTTTTGAGAAAACTCATCGTAAAAAAGATGGGAGCATAGTTGATGTTGAATCTGCCAAAATTTTGGTACAACACATAATATCCTATAGTATTATGTTACATTTACTAATTTCATAGAGGTATATATTTGGTATAAATTGCATCTCGTATGATTTGTTGTATGTAGGAAAAATTTTCTGAGGTAGGAGAAGAGCTGCGAAGAAAACAACCTGATGTTACTTCAGATGAAATTTATAGGCATGTTATGGGAGAAGAGAGACCATGATATGTTCGTAGTTATGGACTTGGACCATCACCTTCTGATATCTGGGGCAAGAACCGTAAATCCCGAGAAGCTGAAGAAGCACAAAGGAAGCATTTCCAGGATAAGCTTGAAGAACAATGGTTGGAATTTGATGCAAAACTTCAACAACAAAAGGATGAATTCAACCAAAAATTAGAGGAGTTACTTGCCTTAACTAGAGTAGGAAACAGTCAAGCACAGCATGTTGGCACTGGCCAAGTATGAATACATTTTATACAAGATGTGTGTTATCAATTATTTTCCATGTTGACTTTTATGGACTTATGACAAAAATAAAATAATTGTGTAGACAAACTTATCAATGCAAACTCCACTCCACATAAGACATTTATCATTTAAGAAGGGACATGTATGTTTGTATTACTGTGAATTGCACTTCATTTTACGTTTATATAAATTTGTTATGTCAACTGTATTTTTTTTGTAGGATGTGTATCTGCTGAGTTTTACAGATCCAGATGCTAGAATTGCATTCGGTCGAGTCTCTGAGGTTGACCCCATGAAAAGGGTGGGAGGTGCAATTTTAGGCTCATCATTTGTTGCTATTTTTGTAGAGGTTGCTTTGTTGGGAAACGATCCTCTAGTTAGACCTTATGATCAATATCAATCTATTGATGATGATGTTGGCAACGTCATAGCATGGCCGAAAACACATATGTTGCCAAGGTGAGCATAAAGTATTGCTTATAATGTTACATAATTGAAAACAAAAGTAGTATCTAAAGTCGTTTCCATTTGTTGCAGGACATGAAGTTTAAATTTAATTGCATTCTTGGATACTATCTAAAGAGAGGAGAGTTGTAGTTGTTTTTATGTAATACACTTTGTTATTTGTACATGTCGATCCAAAGTAATGGTATTTCATGTCCATTGTCGTAGACAATGTTGCCAAATAGCAATCCTATTTTGTTTTGTCCTACTTTTAATTTTGTTATGGAGAATCTTAGTATTATGGATGATACACACATTATGATTGGTTTGTGGTTTTTAGCTATGAGAAGTGTTTTAGCTTCTTGTTTGTGGGTACGTATGAGGTGCGTTACTTGTACGAGTGTTGTTCTGTGTTCTCACTGTGTTATTTTTTAATATTTTGTTTTTGGTACTAAGTATAATATAGCCTGGTGTTTTTGCATTTTGCAGAGGCACACTAAGTCATTGTCAACATTTCAGAGGTCTGTTGTGGTTGAGAAGTCTAGGCAGAAGCCTCAAGAAAGAATGGGTGTTCTTAGTAATGTGGGTTCCTCCTTGTTCCCTTAATTGTTAAAATAACATTTGTATATTTGTCTTTTTTCCTTTACCCCCTCCATCTAAAATAATACCCTTTATGTAACATGTGGTTGTGATGCAGGCCCTAAAAGCCAATAACTATGGTAATGATCCTCTGCTAACTGCAGCTCTGTACTTGGAGATTAATTAAAGGCCAATCTCGAGAGCTGACAGCCTCTGTATTGATGGCTTGTCCGACTGCCCAGGGCTCCCATGGGACACATCCATTCCTAATATAATAGTTGGCACTTGGCAGATCTTTGGCATGGATGGAGGCATATTCAGGATCTCATTCACTGTGGAAACATGAAGGGCATTGTAAGTAAAATCTTTTATTATATTTCGTTTAAATTAGTTAAACGAAATACATAAAAAAAATTACTGACAACGCACTTCATGTTTCCACAACGAATGAGATCCTGAATATGCCTGCAGAGAAGTTCACCATAGCTGAGCATCCTCCATCCATGCCAAAGATCTCCTAAGAGCCAACTATTATACTAGGAATGGATGTGTCCCATGGGAGCCCTGGGCAGTCGGACAAGCCATCAATAGCTGTTGTAAGTTTTGAATTTTGACTCCTTAGCATATGTATGGGTTTTTGAATGCTTAAGAGATACAAGTTAACTAAAACCTAACCATAATTTAAGAGTTAGGTACATTTTTCACTTTTTCCTTTGTCATCCATGAAGTTATTTTATTTTTGTGTCCTTCAGTGTCATTAAGCTAACACGAAATCATCATGCTATAGTATGCATTCTTGGATACTATCTAAAGAGAGGAGAGCTATAGTTGTTTTTACGTAATCCACTTTGGAATTGGAGGTTGATCTTTACCCCTTTGGATACATGTACATTTTTGTGAAGATTGAGTTGCATTGAATTTCAAAGACTCCTTTTGTTCAATGCATGTCTGAAGCTTTCCATGGGCATGACAGACATTCTATTGATGCTAAGTGTGCACAAAGATGGTATGCTACTAACTTATAATGATACATATCATACAAGTGAACCAGAAGTTACCATCATTATTGTTTCCCATGCTTTAGTGCTTCTATGCCCATCATTTGATTTTTAAAGATACCAAACTTATTTACATATCATTTTAGTTTCCACTGGAGAATCTTAGAGTGGATAAAAATGTGTTGAGGGCTCAATTAGAAGAGAAGGATGAGCTGAAGAGGGAAGGTTATTCAACATGTCACTTTGTAAGTGTAATTGTAATTTTTTTATAAATTGCCTTCAAGTGACCACTTGAGCTGTTGTGATAGTTGAACAATCACATGTGTTTTTGCATATGCTAGACTTTGTTGGAGGTCCATCTGTCTATGAGGCTTGCACCATTAGGGGTGACAAGGCTTCCTCTGTATATAATATGAACTGTGCATGCTCTGTTTTGCATCTACTTTAAGCCAAATACGGCCAAAAGCCCTGCAGTTCTGCATTCCTATCTTTGATCTCTTTCCGATTAACACACATAACTCCAAAGGTGCACCCAAAGTGGTGGATTGAGGAAAATACAAACTTTCCAGGCCTTTTATGTATAGTTACTTTCATGTTCTTGAACTGGACATGATCAGGTTAGAAGTGGAGCCAACCAAGACCAAACTAGTTTTTAGCTATAGGGAGGACTATAGTGGCTGAATACAATCCAAGACAACCCAGTTGCAGCCTTGTCAAATATGTGAGATAATGACTGGTTTATAGGTCAGATGGTGGAATTTCCTTCTGCATTGAGGGAAGCATTGCACTTTGTACAATGAGCTGTGGCAGCCACATCTTTGGCTAATAACTACATGCTTCTGAGGAGTATGCTCGGCTTCCCTGTAGGACAAGCATGTTTGGTGCACATCTTTTCTACATCTCTGTTTAATAATTAACTCATGAATTTACCATTGCATATTCTACACATTTTTTGTAGAGCAGGAATCATTATTTACCTTGTTATTATGTCTCATTCTTCACATGCCTTCATACATATTGCCAAGGGAATTTCATCTATTGGGGGGTTTTTATATTGTTCTCTGTTGAATAAGCAAACATCACTCATAATTATTGAAGTTAGTTCTCTTATCGCTTTGATAGAGATGGAATGTAAATTTCTTTTTAATTTGATGAATAAGCAAACATGAACATTGTTTTGATAGAGATGGAATGTAAATTTCTTTTTAATTTGATGAACCAATGTACTATCATGCTAACTGTAATCATGTACTAGTGAGATTTTTTGATGAACATCGCACTTCTATTGCTGCAACTTGCAAGAGGAATTAACAATTCCTGAAAAAAAAAATTTGGTAATGGTTTTTTCTAATTTCAGAGCTAAAACCTAAGAAGAGCATGAAATTGCATTAGGTCCTTGGAGGAAGCTATCAAAGGAAAATGAAATTGCAAAGCAAGAAAGAAAGGTTTGCTTGGCCATTTGTCAGTTAGTCTGTTGGTGAATTCGACATGGATGTTGCAACTGCTCTGTATTAGGCCACTTGGTGGATTCAACATGGATGTTGAGTACTGCTGCATATGTATTGACTATGGATATGTTTGGACCTATTGTTGATAATGCAGGTGGCATTGTTGAGATGAGTTAGCAGGTAAATTATTTGCCCTTATTATTTGCTACTTTACACTATTGTTGATAATGCAGCATTCACATAATTGTTTACCAGGAGTTGGATGAATTAATAGAGTTTGTAAACGTCCTGGTGGATGCAGAGAAAGATGACCTGTACATAAACAAGGATTCAGTTCAAATCTCTGCAGTAAAGGAAACCAAGGAAGCCAATATGGATGTCACTCCAGAGAGATCAGTAAGTAGGAGAATTAAAGGAAGTGGCACAAAGATGAAGAGGTGAGGGTCTGCGAGAAAGATTGAGACTAACAGAAGAAGTCCAAGACTAGAGGATTTTCAAAATCTAGCAGCGACATCTAAAGTAGATAAAAGTTTAATCGCACCAAATCCGATCTGTACAACCTGAGGAATGAATACAGACTTAATCAGGAGAATCATGTTGCAACTCCTGCAGTTTCTGGTTTATAAGTGGCTATACATATCATTAATTCAGTTAATTCAGTCATTCACACCTCCCTACTATTGTTCTTTTAAGTCAGTGAAGACTATATTGGCATGTGAAGCCATCCAAGTTCAATGGAGCTTGGTAAACATTGGTGTTGTATTCAATATAAGGGGCAAGGTAAAATGTCCTCCCCATGTAATTCAATATAAGGGGCAAGGTAAAATGTCCTCCTCATGTAATTCTCAATTGATTATAAATAAAAATTATTCATACTTTCAAAAAAGTGAGTTCGTCTACAATTGACATTCATTTAGAAATAATGATAATGAATTGAAAACTGAATGACTAAAAGCCATGAACATGTAGTAATACAGAACTAGTAGTCATTAGTGGCGTTTTTTATACGCCATTAAACTCAATAAGAACATTTTCATACACCAACAAAATACAAAATAGTGGCATTTGTATAAAAGCCAATTGATGGATAGTGGCTTTTTTATAAATGCCAAATGATGGTTTAGTGGCCTTTATGTGGAATTTATTCGAAGTCACTAAAAACAAACCTTTAGTGGCTTTTACAACTTAAGCCACTATCGTCCTAGTGGCATTGGTGCTATAGGCATTTTTTTAAATGTCAACAAATGCCGCTAAACCTGTTTACTAGCTTTAATTTTTTTTTTAGTGGCTTTTCTGAAAGGCCGCTAATGAGTATGTTTGCTGTAGTGTTTGATGAAGAAAGGTGCTAGATGGACGAGTTCACAAATTATGATTGGATTTTCTACCCTACCTACTCATGTTTTCTTATGTTTGGGAGTTTATATTCTCATTAGAGGCAAGTTTTATAACTTGCTCCACATTTATTGCTTACCATAAGCTTGCTAGCTCATGTTCTTGCTTGAAAATGATGATCCATGCACTAAAAAGCTATGCTTGACTTGGATTTTGATTTTTATAATGTTTCCTGTTCTGATTTCAGTTCTAGATGAACCTATGATCATGTGTAAGTTATTATTAAGGTAAAATTTGACTTGGATCAGGTTGGTTTGGCAACTTATGGTGCTAAGAACCTATCAACCAACGGTCAATTTTAGGGTTTAAAGCTGATTTCTTCTATAAACCCATGACCCAATGATGGTACCATTGCAACAACCCTATGGTGTTGTCTTCATGACAAAAGATGGTCGAGATCAAAGGTGTCAGATGATGGTGACAACCTATGGTCACCCCCTTAGGTCAGGTTTTGGATCAATCAGAAGTTTAATGATCAACCATTAAGTACCCTACTGAGGTTATCAATCAATTATGACAATAGCTTAATATTTGATGTTGATTAATGAATATAGTGTTGATCTAACAACCTATGGTGATTTAATGGTCACTAATGATGGTGGATCAGGTCTCTACAACCTATGTTGAGTTAAGCATTGTAGTTGCAACATCAATTAATCCTTAGACCAATGGTTTCCTGGGTCACTTGATGCAATGGTCGGACCTATACTGTAATTGATGGTTTTAACATATGAACATGACCCAATGGTCAAGATCTACAATTTATTCCTCCAATAAAGTGGAATGATGGATAATGTAATATGTTGGTCCTAATAATGTGATTTAGATGGTTTCATTTATATGATCAACTTAGGGAGCTTACTTGTTGACAATGGATGGTTTATTTTAAACGAACAGTTGAATGTGGGTTTTACCCTACTCTCAATGGAACTTTTTGTGTTGTTAATCAAGGGATGTCTAGGGTTAAATGGTGACTCTTTCTAGAGAACAAATCAAGGACTTCATAGGTGGTTTATCCAAGGTGTTTACTTATGTAAACAACCAATGGTCTTACCTTTTAACCATCCAATGACTCTAGATGACATTGTGGTATGGTGATATGGGTTGAATGGTGATGGAATAAATGGAGGGTTACCCTTAACAAGGTAGTCTTACCTATTCACTCATATGAATAGAAGGGATGATAACGATATTGTGTGGATATGTAACCCTAATGAGGTATAGCTTGTTATACCTATCTTTAATATAACTAAATGATGGTAATTGGGTATGAATAGTCCATGAATGACTAATGCAATCATGGGGTACTCTCTTATTATTGTTGAAGCCCTAGTATGCTATAACTTGATGGTTACAACTTGATTTATGTGTGGGTTCATACTTGAGAATAGTATGGAATGTGATGGTGATTCTTCACCTAATGCATCCATGATCCAATGGGGATGCCATGAATTAGGGTTTGGGTATAAGTGTTGATTAGTAACATTGATATAATTTATCATGTTGAACCTAACTCTAAGATGATTATTCATGTTTAACATTCTTATATGATGGAATGATGGTGGAATAACCTCCTTAATACGATCATAACCTTAATATGTTAATTGGTGGTTATCATAGCCACATGGTTGATACTTTCTTATGCTAAACATGTGAATTATAAATATGATGAGGGTTAATCATATCTAGATTCCTTGCATGTTGATGAAATAAATGAATGTTCTTAATGTTAATATAACCCTGCTATGATTGTT
Organism: Alisma plantago-aquatica; assembly: GCA_963693085.1. Lineage (NCBI taxonomy): Eukaryota > Viridiplantae > Streptophyta > Magnoliopsida > Alismatales > Alismataceae > Alisma > Alisma plantago-aquatica. The sequence continues at coordinate 906,467,422 of OY856410.1, forward strand.
TATGAATATCTCCTAGCTCATTAATGCAATATTGTGTTGATCCAGTGTATTATATGTAAGTGATGTTGTTGAGCCTTGTTATAAGGCATGCAAAGATTATGATGATCTTGCAGGGAATAATATAATGGTCTTAATGACCTTTGGGCATGGTTGAGCTCTGAATGAGGTGTAATCCTCTTGTGTTGATAAGGGTTGATATCCTGTGATATTGTGAAAAGGATTTATATCTTGTGATAGTATGATGACTAGTGTGGTCTCATGAATGGAAAGCGAATAGTACCATGTGATGATGAGATGAGAAATTATGTTTCACACATTTTATATCTTTTCAAAGTTGTGATATTTATATGCTTGCTAGAAGTGAATTAGGGTTTGTATGTCCACTTGTTTGATGCAACCTTAATTCATCAAATTCACATAAATAATCAAGTGCAACTCTAATCATGTAGTGCCCTGTACCGTAGAACCATCTACAGTGTCAGAACTTACTGGATGGTGAAATGATTATTCCTAAGGGAAACTCAGAGCATATACTATTGAGTATGTGGGGATGGCAGGTTGAGGATATATCCTTGTCATCCACAATGCAGATTGTGGTGGTTTGTTATGGTCATGCCCCATACATATGATGTGATTGAGAACGGATGTGGTTGTATCTCAGTGATTATAACATGATGTGATTAGAGGACAACTGTAGTTGTACCTCCGTGATTGGTTTTGAATGCCCTAGATGCTAATTTCGTGACCTGTACCAAAGTTAGCTAGTTATAGGACTATATGTCACTCTGGTGGTAGCTTTGACTGATATGTCACAGCCTTTTTACTCGTACTGATCGAGGGGAAGAGATCTTAGGATACTAACACTCCTAGATCTTGTACGGAACCAAATAGCCCTTCGCAGGGGTCAGTTGGACTTTGAATGGTACAATTCAAATTCCCCAGGGCATAATAAAAGATGTAATATAGCCGTGTAGCATATTTTTTAGGGTTATACACAATGTATCACATTGGATGATAACCCTTGTTTGTTATCTTTACATAAAGATGATGCTTAGTGCAATTAAGAGATAGTAGATATACTTATGTTGTGGATATGCTTAAGATTGTAGATGCATGCATACAATAGCCATTCTTATGTTGATAAATATATTGCTACTACTGATTATAATCATGATGCTAGATATCTCATGTTTTTAGTTACGTTTAGCATGCTAGCCATGACTTTGTTACTAGAGATGCATATACTGCTAATCATGCTTATGCAGATAGTTGTGCTTATGTTGTTAGCTCTTCTTATGATGTTAATATGTTCAACCTATTAGACATGCTAATGTTGTTAGCTATGCTTATGTGGCTAGAATTATTCATAATGATAAAGATTCTATGTTACTAGACTTGCTCATGATGCTAGATATGCATATGCTACTGAATTGCTTATACTGTCAACAAGATAAAGGGTGATAGTCTGGATAATGATGATAATTATTATCTGCTCCTTTATGTATTCTATCAATCATCCCTGCTATTGAGCCTATTTGTTATATCTGATTAAACTTCTTATCTATTTAATTACTTAAAAATGTTGTAATCAATAAATGTTGTTGGAGGTTATATCTCTTGTTGGGACATGGGTCTCACCCTTGTGGTTCGCCACATTTTTTAGGCAATTGGAAGTGACGAAAACAAACATGTGGCAACAAAGAGGAGCTATAGTAATGAATCTTTGAGAAAGTTGGTTAGATGTATAGTGTGTCCTAGAGTCATCCCTGTACTCTCAGGTCTGGGTAGGAAAAGTTTGTATATGGTGTTTCAAACGAATTCAAATTTTGTTAGCATGTTAATATTTGTTGTGTGGCATATACAAATATTGTTCTCTTGTGTATATATGTTGTGTCTAAGGTGATAGAACAATTTGTATCAAATTCTTGGCATAGTATGGATATAAGAAAGATGTTGGGATCTTATGAAAATGTTTCTCAGCAGGTGTTGACGTTGAAATCAGTTTTAATTTACCCATATTTTTTGGTATGTGATTAATTAGTGATCGATTATGCTTTATGTTTTGAGTAGTCTCATTTTGTGTAATGGGTTCTCACAATCCCAATAATAATAGGGGCATACAACCCAAAAACTAATGCAATTATACTACTCTGGTGCTACTGAGTCACATAACATGCTTAATAGAGAGGCAAGTAAAAAGTATAGTCAGACTAAATAAGATTTGTCACCACATAATTGACAATATAAGCAAACACCACAAAAGTGGGAAAAAAGAGCATGTATCACCAAGTAAAGTTCCACCATGAAATAATATATATGATAGAGTCTAAAAGAATGTCCATCATAATAAATTGATTACAAGATCAGAAACAAATAAGGTATTCCACAAGAAATATGATCTCAAAAGAGAAATGAATATGCCGACATGGAGTGGCTCAAGTAGTCAAGTATGATGTCCCCTCATGAAGGGACCCGAGTTTGAATCCCAGCCACCGCCTTGGTTTACCACCCTCCCAGATGTTTGGCCTTCGTCATGGGCTTGGGAGAGAGGGACAGAATGCCTCTCTTTATCCCAAAAGAGAAATGAATATTTTGTAGGTTGATTGTCAGCATGACCAAGAGAAAGATGAAAATAGGTTATTGCTCAAAACGAATAATAGGGGATGCAAACATACCTCACTTCAGATTGTAAACAAGTCCAAAGTCAGTCCTAGATCCAAGCCTAGGTCTCCAAAGCACCTATTAAGAATATAAGTAGAATTAGGGTTAGTGTTACATTAATTTCACAAACCCTAAAATTCACCTTTTTATTATATGTGAATTAGGTTATCAAAACCATGCCACATTATAGGTTATATTTTTCATAACATATTTTAATTTATTTTTTTGAATTATAAATTATTAGTTGTGAATTTTGAAATTTATAACTAATTAAGGAAAATCCATTAAAATTCACATATCATTTAGTTTGGAATTTGGTGATAAAACTGATACCATTAGATAGATAATATTTTTCGGATTCCATGACATAGTTTGTTGTATCTTTATGAGATTTAAATATTTTATTATGAACTTTAGAAGAACCGACCAATAAGACAAATCCATGTCTGCAAACCTAATCCAATTCTCAAAGTCAAAGTCAAAATGAGTTGGCCCATTCATGGCCCACCAGATCATGATGACTTGGTTGAAAAGCAGGAATGAGACACCCTCTAATCCCTCAGTGAAAAGACAGTTTTTCCCTTAGCACGCATGAAAAGAATTGAATCATATGAAAGGGAAGACATGAAAAATCACATTGAGTATCATTATTTGTTGAGTAGCCTTTTAGCAAACGAATTGGGGATTTGATCTTTTGATCGAACCCCAAACTCAGAAAAGAATCCTTAGAAACTTATGGTGCCTATGAGTTCCTGGGAACAAACTGAACTCAATGAGCTATTGCTCGAGTTCAATGAGTAATAGAGGGGGAAGAAACACCCTCACAAGTCACCCCTGATTCCATGAAAAAAATCAACAGAAGATACTTGAAGATGAAGGAAAAGAGGGAAAAGATGTGTTCTTGCCTTTAAACCAAATTGGAAAGTCAAAAGGCTATGTGGGATCCCAGGGAAGGTAACTCGGATGCCATCTGGATCCATAAAGGCCAAAAACCTTGTCTTCGACTCCATGACTCCACCGAAGTAGGGCTGGTGCGGGTAGAACCATTGAGGTAGGTTTGGTTGAACCAGTGTAAGACACTGGTACAAAGGGTTTGGGGAAAGTCAGGGAGTATATTTGTGGTGGTCCAATGACCTAAAGATCTACATGGACATAAAGGGGAAGGGAGGCATAGGAAGAACAGGGGCATAACAGGAGAGAAGGAGAAGATCAAGATGTGATCGGGTGTGGAACTACAAAACCCTAGGTTTTATAGAGTTATCAACTTCTAGTTGATCTCGAGAAAGTGTTTAAGAGGAAAATTGAAGGAAAAGTAGGAGGGGATATGGAGAGGGAAAAGAGAAAGAATCTAAAGAAGATCGGGGCTCTTCCCAACTACTGTAGCGTGCAGGCAATGAAGAAGAAAACATAATAGCCATTGATTAAAGATCTAGTGGTCAAAATAAGAGCCGACTATAAGAGGACCAGCATGACAAACATGAATCCGGGAAACTTTGGTAAAGAAAATAAACACACTTAATTATTTGGTATTTCTAGTTATTTTTTTTCTTATTTTATTTGAGGTATCAAACAAAGTGGAAATGCATCCAAATTTGGCACCTATACCTATTAGGACATGGAGAATTCGATTTTAGCATTAGTTTTCACATTTGGAGACTCTAAGTATTTTCTTTAATTCTTTTAAAGTAATTCACATTTCTATTTCTTAATGCATTAGAGACTTCTAGAAACCACCAATGAAAGTGAAACTTCACCCTCAAGCAAATTAAAACATATGGAACACAAATTTGCCATTAATTTTATCATTTGAAGATATTTATCACATTATTTAACATTTTGGGCTCTTACATACTTTCTCTCTCCTAATCTACACATGATCATTAAAGATTATCCAAATTACATGAAAATTTACCCAAAGGCTACTTTTAATATGTATACTACGAATCCAAGATTAATTGCCACTTTTAGAGTTATTTAATATTTTATTTCATATTTTGGAGACAATCACCTTTTATTTTCTAAATAAAATGGATATGTCTATTATTATCCTAAATTTGTGAATCTTGGCCTCCAAGCCAAAACATATCCAAAGAAAATGATGTTGGTATGTATGCCCTGAGAGCCAATCATGGGATGATTGGTGGGATACATTAAGATTGATTTGATAAACATAAAAGGCAAGCTTCCAATTCTTTCTAGTTCAGTCATATGAGATAATTATAGAATAGATTGAATGTCTAAAGAATTGTTTTTACTTGATGACGTATGCTTTTAGGTTCAAGACCTAAACGGTGAGATCATACGGATGTTAAGAGTATGCATTCTTGTTATGTCCCTAGTCAGATGTCATTGTGGAAGGTAGATAGACAACAATGACACACAAGACTAGATTGTGGTGTTGGTTGATGACAAAATCTCATTAGTCATGATATGGAGGAGATATAAAACCAAAAACATAGGTACTTGTTAGAGAATAAGTGTACCAGACAGACCCACCACGAGTTTGACACCTGGAACCATGAAATGGTAGTCACAATCAATTTTCACAGTGATGGTGGTGAGTGTGATTCTTTGACCTAAAATCACTACACTCAACACATGTCGTTGGGTACACTTTGACATCATGAAATGTAGTCCTGGAACATGGGTTGTTATAAAGGTGATGATTGGGTGGCTTTGACACATGGGGATTTTGAGGGGTGAGTGATAGATATGGGATTTGTCCCTCCTGAGGGAGTTTGATATCCATGGCCACTTGATGAGTAGGATTGAGATAGGCATGCACACACATGTGTGAATTAGTATGTGATATTAATGTCATACATATCTCCTCCAATCTACTCTGAGATCAAGAAAGTGAATGAACGTTGACAGGATGATTGTTCCATGCCTTGATTTCATTCGGGATATCAATGACAAAGGAATTATACATTCATTGTAACACCTTTCACGGATTGTAGGATTGAAAGTTGTTATCTAACTTTCCTTTTCACTTGGGTAGCACTGATGTGTGAATAGGCACCGCTCTTTGCTTGTGAAGTCATAAGTGTTATGAACTTTCACTGCCAATGTGAAATGGGCATGCAGGGTCACACACATAGGATTTAACTTGGAAGAGTAGTTTATCCACAAATGATGTTTAGATTGATTACTAAAGGAGTTTAGTAGTTCAATCAAACACTCAATCAATTGATAGCTCAGTATCATAATGTTCAAGGTGTTGGACTGATTGATTAGAGTATCAGATTGATTGAAGTTGCAATTGACTGATTTGCACAGTCTGCTACCCCAACCAATCGGCTCATAGGGATCAACCGATCGGCTCAGGTTGGTGAATCGGTCGTCTCAATTTGTGAGTCGATTGGCTCATGTGTCATGAAACAATCGGCTCAATTATTGAACCGATTGATTCGCGGACCAGCCGAGATCATTTGGAAATTTAGAAGACAATTTTGCAAATACAATTTGTTTCACTTGTACAAATTCGATTTGCGCAAGGATTAATATTTGATTAGTTGGAAACAAATATGAAAGTCATTTTGAGTTGGACCAAGACAACGAATCGATTGGCTCAGAAGTGAATCGATCGGATCAGGTCTCCCAACCTATTGGTTCAGGTGTGAACCAACCATCTTAGGTCCCCAACCGACTGTTTCATGTTTGAAACGATCGGTTCAGCTGGCGCAGTTGGTTGTTTTGTGGAAAATCTCGAATCCTTCTACTCCTGCTTTAATCCTACAGTGCCCTGGGTAGAGAACACTGCCCCATGGCCCTCCTATATATATAGGGGTATTGGGGGCTTCTAAAAGTACAACTCAGAACTCCAGTTGCTCTACAAAGTTGTCGTTCTCTCTGGTTGTGGTAACTGAGAGAGCCCGAGCAAGTGCTACCTGATAAGGGAGGTACAACAAGGGAAAGATAACTGCAGAAAAGCGACTGGTTGCAGGAGAGTGTGTCAGTAACTAGTATGCCGATATGAGGGTATGAGTCCTTCTGGTGCCTTGTGCGATAAGGCGATCAGAGTTCCAGGTGGTCCATGTGAACTACTTCAGAGGTGGGAGACTTCTGCCGCTCAGAGGACATATGTCAATCACGGCAGTCCCGGTGAGACCAGGAGCTGCATAGATATCATCCAAGACTGAGGTGAAGACTGTGCAATCCACGAGGTAATGTCACCGAGCAAGCCTCGAGACAAGGTATGCCTCTACAAACCATCCTTCCTATTGTATAGACGTCGACATGATTCCTTTATATTGGGTTCGAGGAGAAGAAATTTTTTATTTTTGCTCTCTTCTCTGTCTCCCCTAAAACCCAACAAATGAATCTAAAATTATTCACTACCAATTAGCCTTCATTTATGAGCTTTACAGTTGTGGCCCATATCTTCACATTACAACCAAAAAGATTATATATTATTATGGTGCACAAAATTCTTTATATTTATTATTTAAGTCATTAAATTCATCAATTCCTTATTTATTTGAATTATGTATCCATATTCTTAATTATGGACACCTAGTCATTCTATGCACATTAGTTTTCTCAATCAACATCACCACATGTGATATATTTTATTGGTCTAAAATTATTATGAGAGCATTAGGTCATAATTGTTTTAATGCATATATGTTAGGGTGATTTAATCATGTATTAACATATTAGGGTTGCAATTAACTACTATTATGTATATCCTCATCCTTGTTTGGCTAAGTCCAAAGAACTAAACTTTCTATTCTCCAAGGCATAAGATCGAGGTCAAGAGGATAGGTTTTCTATTCGTTACACTCTTGGTTACCACAATCGGAAAAGACAACAATTGTTAGAGCTTATTGTTGTGTCTTTGGAAGGCCCCCAATACCCCTCTATATATAGGAGGGTTAGGGTCAGAGTTTCTAGTTTGAGAGGGAGTTGAAGAAATATAATTTCATGAATTTCCCAAAATTTGTGACCATTGAACCAGTTAGTTCACTACTGAACCGATCGGTTCACATGTGATTCGATTAGTTCAACCCTTGAACCAATAATTTCATTGTGTTTCCCAATCAAAATTTTATTGGCAATTAATATTCGACTAATGCACAACATAATGTCAACATCAATCCTTGATCCAATCGAATTGATCAACCAACGGCCAGTTTCACAACCTATACCAATTAGTTCATATACCTGAGCCAATCAGTTCACTTGCTGAATTTCAATCATCTCATGGTTTTGATTGCCAATCTTGGTTCAATTGACCTGACACTTGAGCCAATCGGTTCAACACTTGAACATGTCGGTTCACAGTCCAGTCTGTCAATTTTTCATCCATTCTTGTTTAAATTAAATACCTAACACTTTAGTAATCAAGTTTAAACTACATTCACTAATACACTCCTATTCCAAGTGTATCCTATGTGTATGACCCTATAGGTTCCAAGTTACATTGGCAGTGAATGTCTATAACTGATTTATGACATCACAAGCAATGAGCGGTATCTAGCAAGCATCATTGCTACCCAAGTAATTGGAAAGTTGGACAACAACTTCAACCTACAATCTGTGATTGGTGTTATGGTGATTATATAGTTCCTTTGTCTCTGATATCCATATTGAACTCAAGGTATGGAATCGTCATCCTCTTCAATGTCCTATCCATGTTCCTTGAACTAGAGAAGACTGTCCGATATATGTTCAAACTCAATATCACATGCTGACTCACACCAGCATGGCCATGCATTTCTCAGTCTCACTTATCAAGTAGCCAGGATATCAAACTCATGTAGGGGGGGAAATATCCCATCTGCATCACTCACAATCATCCCCATGTGTCGCAATGCACCTGAGCACCACCTTTATGACAACCCTTATTCAAGGTCATGGTGGATGATGTCAAAGTACATCAAACAATGTGTGATGAGTGTAGTAATTTCACGTATAAGAACCACAATCACCTCCATCAAACTATGAGAGGTGGATCTGACTACCAAACATGGTTTCCATGTCTCACTCTCAAGGTGGGTGTTTCTGATACACTATTCTCTAACAAATATCTATGTGTTTGGCTTGATATCACATATAATGACTAATGAAATTTGGTCATCAACCAACACACATTCTAGTCTTAAGTGTTGTTGTTGTCTATCGGCCTTACACAATAACATCTGACTAGGAACATAACAAGAATATATATACTCTTGACATCCATACGATCTAACCATTGAGTTACTCAACTCAAAAAAATACATCATTGAGTAATATCATTCTTTATACATTTAATATGTTATATCATTATGTCATAACTGAATAAAACTGAATAAATCAGAAGATTGATTTTATTATTAATCAAATCATTTACAATATGTGTCATTACAATCATCATATGATTATCTCTTTGGGCATACATACCAACACCAGTGTGGAGACTTTATCCTTGATTTGTCTTCCTAGTGGGTCACATAGTTCCTGCATCAACATTTGTGGTGGAATTTCTCATTCAGTCATCACCTATAAATAATGTTCCATTGGTGAAGATCCTTGTCTAGAATGAATTTTCAATGCGAACTCATCTCCACAGTATCCATACGAGCACTCCGAGATGGTTTCTCTAAGGGGTTCTCATACCTTAGAGGTAACAATGAGATATCTGAGTGCTTGCCCTAAAAGCCTCCTCTTATGTCATATATATAGAGCAGTGGAGATTTAGGGTGTCCTAAACCCTATTTTCTAGGTTGTGGACTTCCTTTTAGAATGAGGAGATCCACCATGCACTGGGTCCCATGGAATGCACCATTCTATGAGTCCTTGTGTCATGTGGACTCACCTATTTCTAGAGGTGTCGATCCCCACTTACATAAACTTATTTCTTAAGTCTAGATCCATACTTTATTTTGGTCCTTGAAACTTACTTTTAGGTGCTTAGATTTGTTGTAACAATTACAATAAGGTCCAAATTTGGCCTTTCTTGAATCATCTCTATGCTTGTGAACATGTAGGCGCCATACTATGTTGGCAATGGATTCAGTAAACAATATTATGATCCATAAGCAACACGTGGAGTCTAGCTACGCATAATTTCTAATGAAGTGGTAGAATTAGTCATACACAAAAAAATCATCAATGGCCAACATTACCATGTTGTATAATCCTTTTTTCATAGATATCCAGATTTAACTTGAGGCATGGACACATCATCCTTGTTACTTTCAATCTAAGTTTCTTGATCCCCAAGTAGAGTAGCAGGATACATATGAGCTCAATATCATATACAATCTCACTTGAGCATGACCATGCAATTATCTAGTCTCACATGTAAAGAGGCCTTGAATGTTGCTCTTGTTTTATGGGAGGGACACATTCCTTCTATATCACTCATAATGTATAGCATGATTCTCACCATACCCAATCACTACATTACCTTTTTTAAGATCGTGTTGGGAAGTGTTAAAGCATGATGATTGTCATATCATTATTTAGTGACTTCATGTTGAAGGACCACAACACTACTTTCACATTTGAGAGTTGATTATGACTACCATATAATGGTCCATGAATCACTCTCAAGTCAGGTTTGTCCAGTGCACTTGTTTTCTAATAAGTACCTATGTGTTTGACTTGATATCCAATAACTATGAACCATGAGGCACGGTCATCAATCACCACACATACTCCTCTTATGTGTGTTATTGTTGTCCAATCCACAATAATACTTGAATAGGGACTTTTATGAATATTGTTCTTAACATCCATTATGATTTCATGTTCAAGTATTGTAATTGAACTCCCATGGATTTGAACCAATCATTTTAAGGACATTTATTATGTACATTAATATTGTAGTAGTTAAATGTGCATCAACAAATTGGAATTAATCAAAACAAAAATGTGACACCCTTTTCCACGCAAAGCGAGATTACTCAAAACTAAGTGTGGAATTAACACTAATAATCACATTACTACAAAATAGGGTAAATTAAAACCATTCACAATTGTATCTCAAGATGAACACATCATATATGAAGCCACAAACTAAAGTCACTTGTATTACATTCATACCAAAAGATGTTACAAAACATAGTTCAATGGCCAACTTGCCACAACATGTTACATATGATAACCTGACCTTTTCACCTCTGTATCATAATTTTATAGATGTGAAAACTTATACTGATATACAACATCTATCAAACACCCCAAGGACATGAGTGTACATGGATGACACATAGGACTCTATCACTAGGCACTAGTTGCATGTCCATGATTCAACATAAAAAACACCTCACGATATTTGTCTGGGCAACATGAGCTCTATCCTAACATGCACGTCCACCTAAAAGATGTGGAAACCCACATGGTGAGACCAAATGTCTCAGTGAGGGTTATAACTCTCTGCCAACATCTCTTAAAAGCACAGATAGCTAACATAGGAGATAATATTGTTAACAAATAAGCATATTTAGCTAAATGATATAAGTAGAGAAATTAATATTCTAAAAATGAATATGAAGAACATGTATGTTTTCTATTAATTAATCCATACAAAATCAAGGCAAGTCTTCTACCAATGTTCTTCGCATTTTGTCCTTCAGCAGACATACTACACGGTTGTATTACATTTTTTATTATACCCTGAGGAGATGAAGTATATCACTCATGCTCCAACTGACCACTACTAAGTCAAAATAAGTGCCATATAAGATCAATGGAAAAGTCAAAATCCATTGATCTCTCCACATCTTCAGTTAGTCTGAGTCTGCCGTAGTGACATAATAAGTCAAACTACAAAAATAGCCTAGCCTGCCTTGGTATTAGGCACAACGGTAATGAATTGAGCTATGTCTCGTAGCCGCACTCCTTCCGGGGTATGGCCCGTATCCAATCCTGTGAAAATTCATAAGTATATACTCAATCATATCACTAAGCTACGACCCACAACTGCACTCCTACTAGGGTATGGCCCGAAGCCAATCTTTTGAATGTGTATACTTAGTAGTATACTACTCTGAGCTTCCTTTAAGGGAGAGTCTGTTTCACCATCTAGTAAGTACTGACACTGAGATGCATCTATGGCATAGGGAAAACTACATGATCAGGTTCCACTTGGTTAGTTAGGTAAATTAGAGTGTCTTTTAGCATCAATCAAGTTACAATGTATAAAACACAGGGAAATACTTCAAAAGAAAGGGCATATCACAATATCAGGAGATCTATAACATCTGGAACACATCCTATCACATTATCACATTTATGATGTGATACCAATCCCTCAACTCATCATTGGGAGTAACATCTCAACTAAGCAATATGCCTCTACCAAGTCATAGGACCCATTCACATCATTCTTGTATCACAATGTCTCAGCATGCCTCATAAAGGCTTATTCAACTTGTGTCACATCATGCTCATCATAGCATGCACTAGCTATGATATCCCATTACATTTCACCTATAAGGTTAGGGTTTTATGAACAAGATAGAGAAGGCATCATAACATAGTAACCAATCTAAGAGAGAAGTGAATACATCATACATTCTTATATTAGGTTTAGAGTTCCACATTATGACCAATTAGGGTTTTGTATCAAACAATCATCACCAAACCCCAGGTATATTGTTTCCCACATTCTTGAATCATGTAAAGGTCAATCATCATGTTTAGATTCAAGCATTATGTTATCCAAATAGTACCATACATGTATCATCGTGTATTCATAGGTACATGTGCCAATCATGTATTCATGTATACGTATTAACCTACATCACCCATATGTTTATTACCCACTATCATCTAAGTCACAACCACTCACACCACAAAGGTGTTGCGACCTGCCCTAGCCATGTTTTATGACTGTAACACATCACCATGCCATGTAAGGACCCTGACCTAGGTTTTAGGCTAACCCTATTTGTTTTTATTAAGTAAGTCTCTTAGAACCTTTATCTAATTCCTTGAGGTGTTTTGTGATCATGTGACACACTTATGTTTCAAATTTGGTTCTGTTTGGATGTTGTTTAAGCAATAATTTCTTGTTTTTACCAAAGTGCAATTTACTCAAGATGAGGGGTTATCTTGCAATACGTCACATGATGAGTGTTCCCTTATTTAACATCATAAGAGATACAATTATTCAAAGGGGTGCCTTTTGGAAAGCCTAAGTTTCAAGTTGAGCCTATGTGGATGATGCTTGTGCTTTATGTGCTAGTTTTGGTGTAAATTACAAATTTTCCATAGTTTGGGGTTAACATGGAGTTTACCATCTCTAGAGTGTTCCTTCTCTTGTTTGATATCATCTAGAGGAGATATATGGAGAGATGGGCACCTTGTTTGGGTCTTAGTTGTGTGGTAACATCTTTGGTGATAGATAGAGCACATGAGTGAGATGTGTTTTGCACTTAGAAGTGTTATCTCGAGTTAGAGAGCCTTGGGAAGGTTGTGTATCAATTTGAGAAGTTTTGTGGGGAATCATCTCAGGCTGGTAAGTATGTAGGAGGAGATTCATCTCAGTTTGGAGGAGTTGGAAGGGTGCATATCAGTTTATGAGTATGTAGGGTTATGACATATTGGTTTGTGAGTGTGTAGGGTTATACCATATCGGTTTGTGAGTGTGTAGGGTTATGTCATATCAATTTGGGAGAAGTGGTGCCCTTGGTAGGAATCCAAAAAGATGATACTCTACCTAGAGTATATCACAATGGCATGCATGTTGAGCTAGAGAGGTTGCATGTGGCCTTTGTACATGGACAAGTGTCACTAGACTCTTAAGGTGATGACACCTCTCTTTTGATATCTCTTTCTTCCCTCAAGTATATAACCCCCTCCCTCTTCACACAAGTAAACCCTTTCATCCATCCTTGTTCCTCTTCTCTTGGTGGATGATCTTGGGAGCTTAAGGAGCTAGAGGAAGTCCCCATGGAGCTTGGGAGATCGAGTTCCTTTCTCATGGTGATTCTTGGTTCAACTTCCATCTTGGTGAGTTATGATTCTTTGATGGCCATTTATTTGATATCTCTTCTTCATCTTCTTCTTCCTCTCTCATCCATGGATCATACCTTGGATGAAGGTTGATTAGGATGTGGTTCTCTCACTTTCCTCTCTTCTTGAGCTATCATAACCTTGGCACCTTCTTCTTTCTTGAGGTGATGTTGAGGGTGAGTTGGGACTTTTAATGGACTATCTTCCACCTTTGGAATGTGATCTTTGGAGCTTTGATCATGGAGCTTAAACCCTTGATGGAGACCTTCTTGAGGCGGGTTATATAAATCTTAGCCTTCTTTGTTATTTTCACTCTTTCATATGCCTATATTGTTTCTCACCTTTAAATCGTTTATCTCATATATGTTAGTAGTTAGTAATGAATTTGAGAACTATTTTGGTAAAGGAATCTCATTAGTTTTCTACCCATATCTTGCACCTTCTGCCATTATAGTAGATGGACTAGTGTCTGATCTTACTAAGGTTGAAGATGACAAGTCGACATATACACCTACACTAAGTTGAGTGGTCATCATGACTTGTGAATGCTAAACTGAAACGCTTTGCTAGTGCTAAACCGTCATGCCCTAGAGGAGCTAGACTGATATGTTTGCTAAACCGCCATGCCTTGAGGGTGCTAGCCCGTCATGACTAGGAGGATGTATTGTGAGCTGGAGTGTCAAACTGTAACACCCTTGGTTGTGCAAGAGGCTCACATGCCCTAACACTAACCCTAACAACCCGTCACACTTAGGGTTGCTAGTCACACCTTCTAGTAGTGCTAAACTGATACAATTCATGTGTGGTTAACCCGACACCAAGATGTTTTAAACCGATACCCTTGGATGAGCTTGCGCGAGACACCTTGGTGTGGTAAGGTCGATACATGAGTATGATGAAACCAAGATCCCTCTAGCCATATGAAACTGATATGTCTAGGCTGACCCAAGATGCTACAAGCCGAGACACACCTTGATGAGATAGACCAATACACCTAGTGGATGTTAAGACTGTGTTGCAATGTGGATGTCAAGACAACACACCTTGGGAAGGATGAAACTGGTACCTAAGGTTGATGATAAACTGATTCCTTAAGTTGAAGGTGAAACTAGCATATAGGGTTAAAGGATAGATTGAGATGACATGCAATTTATTAGTTGATACATGTGTAATGATGGGTCATTTTGCCTATACTCTTTTGTATGAGCATAGATAATACCTAATGTGTGATCCATCTAAGATGTTGAGACTATGAGTGGTTAATCCTGAATTATGATGCTTAGCCCTAAAACTTCCCACTAAGGTGGAAGGTTATGGAAGTAGGGTTTAGTGGTAAGTAACCATACATTAATCCTAATCACAAAAAGGAAAGACTTATGTGAACACCTTAGTGAAAGATTGTAATCCATGGCAAGTGTCTTCTATGTTCCTTTCTACATGATCATAATTTGGGAGAGAGGATAACGAGACTACTGTGTGAGTACATGATAGTGGGGATGAGCCTTGTTGGAATCAAAGGGGTGTTATCTTTCGTGTAAAAAAATTACATGAACAAGTTTAATGATCGAATAAGTACCTTGTGCATAATTTGAAGTGAAACCCTCTAGTTATGTAATCTAAGGTTTAACATTCCTTAGCATGATAATGTGGTTGATAACTTGTGAAGAGTAACAACATACATGTCGTATAATGATGAAACATCATATTGTGCAATAGTCAACGTGTTTACATCATGCACTATTGTAACCCACACATAACTTAAGGAGATGATACACATATGCATTTATAAAGTGGTGATACCTAGTTCTAATGGAGCAATGATCTATTCATATCTAACTAATGTTGTTCAAACCTAGATCAGTTTCAAGAAAGTGGGAATTGGTGTGATTAGGGTTTGGTGATGATAACCATGATGTAAAACCCTAATCGGCTATATGTGAAGAGCACTGACCCTAATTCTAAGGGGAGGTCATATTTTTGGGTGTATATGAAAAGAAAGCATGATATTGTAAACCCTCTCTCTCTCTCTTAAATTACATGACTTTAACCTAAGTGGGTTAATTGGGTGTTATAACTTGTGAATACTATGAAGATGGTAAATAACATCAAGCTTTGGCTATGAACCTAGATAAGGGAACATGGGAAGTATGAATATGTGAATGTGCATACTTGGTTATATGTCTAAATATAATCCAACCTATAGGAGGTAGTGAAGAAAGAGATTTGAGATAGAATGATACTTGAGAACCCTATGTGGAATAAGCATGGATCCTAATCCTATATTAGAGAACTTATGATGCATTTCTTACTTTATTTAAAGGTGTTTAATGTGTTTTGACATATTATGTAATAGATAATAATTTCTATGTCAAGTACATGTGATGTGGCATAAGTGATGATTGGACTAAGTAATGCGTATATGCCCAATGAAGCATGATGAGATATCTATGAATCATAAGTGTGATGTGATGGGTCTTAGGAACTGGAAAAGACTTAGTTCATAGTTGAGGTGATATCCTCCAGTATTGGAATGAGGGATTGATATCCCATGATAATATGTTGATGATGATAGCCTTGTCGATGGCAGTGATACATTGTTATGAAATGATGGGAATCATTTTATAGTCTAAACGATGATATCTACTATTGTAATATTGTACCCCTTTCTTTTGAAGAATTTGTTTATGATTTGTACACTGTAACTTTATTGATTCTAAAAGACACTTTAATTGGTCTAATTAATTAAGTGGAATCTAATCATGTAGCTTGCCATGTGTCATAGATCCATTCAGTGTCAGCAATTGTTGGATGTGAAATGAGTAATTCCTATGGGAAACTCGGAGCACATACTTTTGAGTATGTGGGGACAACTTGGTACCCTAATATCAAGCAATTGAGGGTGACTTTGGCCATGCGTGAGCCTCAGATCATGCCTCAAGATTTGTGATATAAGTGATATGTGACACAAGATTGGCTACAGGCCTTACCCTAGAAAGAGTGTGGTTTTAGCTCAGTAATATGTGACATAGGATTGGTTTTGGGACATACCTTGGAAGAGTGTGATTGTGGGCTATAGCTCAATTTTACTAGTGTCGTGATCGGTACCAAGGTGGGCTAGGTTTGTACAACTGGACTATATGTCACTGGAAGAAGTTGACTCGTGATGTCACTACAGGTTCACTCGTGTACTGATCACGAGGTGGTGAGGTTGATGATTATGACTCTTCCATTAGACCTTGTATGGCATCAATTTTGACTTAGTAGTGGTCGGTTGGATTTGGGTGGTGCGACTCAAATCCTCACACATAATAAAATGCGTAATCAGCTGTTTAGTGCACATGTATAGGATAAA
Source organism: Alisma plantago-aquatica (assembly GCA_963693085.1). Classification (NCBI taxonomy): domain Eukaryota; kingdom Viridiplantae; phylum Streptophyta; class Magnoliopsida; order Alismatales; family Alismataceae; genus Alisma; species Alisma plantago-aquatica. The sequence continues at coordinate 906,484,385 of OY856410.1, forward strand.
ATACAAGAACATTGGATGAAGCCTTGCTTTTCTTTTATACTGTTTAGATTGTAACAGTTATACATGTTCTTCATATTCCTTTTCAAGCTTAAATATAATCTACTATGTAGTGTAGATGCCTAAATTGCTTAAATAAGTGATAGTTTCCCTACTTAAGAGAATTTGTTGAATCTACTCATCTTATAATAATGTTCCTTTTTGCTTAGTTATCTGTGATAATAATAGAGTTGGAAGAGAGTTATATCTCTCATTGGGACTTTTGTCTCACCCTATTGGTTAAAAAATCTTTTAGGTGGGCATGCATTCCAAGCTAAAAATCGGATAGATGAGGACATAAAACAAAGAGAAACTACACCTGGTGGATCATGGTATATGGATAGTATCTAGTAATAGAGTCCTATGTGTCATCCATGTACACTCATGTCCTTGGGGGTGTTCTTGATGTGTTTTGATGACATGATGATTGATATGTGGTCTTTGTCTTGTGTACCTTTGGTGGTATGTACATACATGTGGAACTGTTATCTTATGTAATAGGTTGATTGGGAAAAATAATGTTGTAACACCTTGAATATATGATATGAAATGCAAGTGTTGACTCTTGTGGAATAAATCTCAGCTCACGGTGCTTGTTGTAGATCAGTTTTAATTTCATGTGATTTTCAATAATTCATTGTGCATGGTTGATCGTGGTTTAAGTTTTGAGTAATCTCGCTTTGTGTGGAAAAGGGTGTCACATGCCCCAACCACAACACTCGAAGCATGTTATGACTTCAACACCCCCTTAGGGTTAGGGTTAGGTCAAAACACAAAGGCTAAAGCACCACTTTCAACATGTAGCAACCACCCAAGGAACAATGGTCATGACCCAACACCATCATACTTGTTTCGACCAGCACCAAACAACTAAAGGGTTAACCACCTACTTGGTGTTATAACCGCTACAAAATCCTAGACAATATGGTTCATAAGGACATGGTTTCAATCGTTACAAGGAAAGGATAGTGACACACCACACACGGGGTTAACATTTTATGGCCTAACTGACCCAAGGCATGGTTTCGACCGCAACTAAGCATGGGTAGAGACCCCACATGATCCAACACCTTACCAACACTTCACTAATATCAAAATAGGAAAGAACACAACCTGAAATAGAATATAACTCTAGGGAAATCCGTCATCATCAAGGTGGAATACTCCACTCAAAATGATCACCAAAAACCCTAAAACTTGCACTATGGAAACTACATGAAAACATCACATGCAAGGGTGATAATCTACGATCTACACACCCAAAATAGAACCCCAAACAAGGGAGATAAACATGCATTTAACCCATACAAAATAGAACCTAAACTCCATATTTCATCATGGGACACGAATCTCATGCATGTGACCAAAAACCAAAAGCAAGGCACAGGAGGTAAACCACTATTACACACCCATCTCCAAAATACGGTACTTTACTTTAGGGTTTTGGGTTATAAGCATATAAAGCATGATAACCACCATCTATTAGGCTCTAGATCATGATATCATCTATTATCATATTAAGGGAATGTTTTAGAGTGAGATACAACATGCAATAAGATTAAGAGTGTTAATAACAGAGGAGGGTGGAGAGTTATAAAACCCATCTTAAGAAGCCCAACACCAAGGGTCCAAGATCTAAGATCAAGGGATCCAAGCATACAATCTAAGGGTTGAAGAAGATCCTCCAAAGGATCGTCTCATGGCCAAAACATCACCTCAAAGAAAAGGAGATACCAAGGTCAAGATAGCCTAAGAAAAAGGAGGAAAGAAAACCCTAGCCGAACTAAAGGGAGAAAGAGGAAAAAGAGGGAAAGAGCTTCCTCCTACTATGTCCTATGACCCTTGTGATGAGGGTTTATTCCTCAAGAATGACCATCACATCCAAGCACGATCCATGTCCTATAAAAGGGAAGAAGATGGAGTAGAGATCCCAAATAAAACATTGCAAAAGAAGAGGAGATACTTACCAAGGTTGAAGATGGATAAAGATCACCACAAGGAGAAGAACCGACCACCAAGAGCCCCAAGGTCAGCTCCTCTTACTCCCAAGGCTCCTGAGAAACCAAAAGAGAAGGAGGAAAAAGAATGGCCAAAAAGAGTTCACTTGTGTGGTGGGAAAAGAGGTTGTATACATGAGGTATGAGAGAGAATGTCAAATTAAGAAGAGGTGTCAACACCCTAAGGAACCTAAGGGATACTTGTCCACCAAAGAAACTTACATTCAACCACTAAAACCATGCATGCATGAGATGTGGTAAAACCCATGTTGGGTGTTGACCTACTTAGGTCACCAACAAGTGGTTTAGGTCGTAACACCTCCTAGAGGTTGAAACAAGAGCAAACATCATGACTAGGCCAAAATAAGATCATCACAATCAAAGAGGCTGAAACACAAAAAGACAAGCATATAGGTTGAAACACATGACCCCAAACCTTAATGCTCATAACAACATCAAGCCTAGGTAAGTGTTTCAGTAGAAACACATCAAAAACAACCTCTAGGCCACTACCTAGGTTGCTACCATCATCAAGGTACATCAAGATCGAAATAAGGCAACCCTAGAAAACCTTAGTCACCACCAAGGATGCCACCACTCATCCAAGGCCCAAACAAGGCACCCACTTCTTCCTATCTCCTATATATGATGTCAAGGGATATAACACACTCTCTAGAAGTGACAAATTGCACATCAACCCCGTACTTTGGGTAATTTGCAATTTGCACCAAAATTAGCACACAAAGCACAAACAAGCTCAAACTTGAAACTTAAGCTCTCCACAAGCCCTAATTACATCTCAAAATATTAGATAAATGTTATAATAAACTTATTATAATAAACTTACTTAAGACAAACAAATAGGGTTACCCCAAAACCCAGGTGAAGGGTCTTACAAAAATACAAGATATCCTTATAACCATCATTCAATGATTGGCTTTTAGGCATATACACCAACAGTCTCCCACTTGTACTAAATACAATCACTCAAGTATCTCCTACCAAGCCTTATAGCATGACTATCATGCTCTATCTGTGACTACACCTTATAAAGGGATCAACAAACTTGATCTCTGTCAGTGTCCTATAGATATTCTTATCTCCTCGCTGAAAAAAATCTCCAATGAGATGGAATCATCAAAGATTACATTTGGACGTACGTCGTCTGGGTTCCTTGGCTAGAGTGATAGTCGAATTCTTGTCACAGTAAGTTGTATGTCATGAATGCTAGGAACAACTCTAAGCTCATCAAATGAACTTCCAGATCCGCACAACATCCTTTGTAACATCTAATACAACATCAAATTCAGTTTATATTGAAGAGTTGGTCATTATCTCTAGCTTAGAACTCTTCCAATTGACAATACCACCATTGACAGAAATAGAGAACCATATTACAATCAATAGTCATCCTTGTGGGTTTAAAATATTGAATTTGTGTAACTCTTTACAACCAATTTCTCCTCACATCTTGTGATGAAGTGGACTTTTGGAATCCTAAATGCCCAATAACATAAGTGAAGTCACACATGTTGGGTTGTTTTGAGAATCCCAAACGTTTTAATAAAATTGGAGTGTTGTTGTGGTTTATATAATGTTTTGGACAATAATTTTATGCCTTTTTGAGGTATTTGATTGATAGGTCAAATATTTAGTTTTTGGCATCAAAATATAATGGGATGTAGTGATGATTGTAATGAAGCAACGTCCCAAATCCCATGATGTAATGAGGTCCCTAGAAGAAGTTGTTTAGGTTAAACTTTATGAAATCATGAGTATTATTGAGCATATGTTTAAGTTTGAGTTATGTTGGTTTATTTATGGAGATGCCACGTGGGTAGAGTTATCGTTGGTTTTATGCAACGAATTCATGACCTCAAATAAGTGTTGTGCCTTATTTATCGTTGTTGGATAAACGGCTTGCCTCGCAACAAAAAATGGAGACCATGCGGAAGGAAGCCACGCTCCCCCATCCCCTCCATGATGTGGGTCGTGGGTTGAGAGCAGAACATGGATGAGAAGTTCACCTCAATAAGTGCAAGAGTAGTTAGACCACTTAATTGGGGAGATCGGACTTCTACTTCCTACCCCATGCACTACTTCTCACAGACGACTGTTGAGAAGAACCTATAGACCGAGAGGGAGCTAGAAGGGGTTTCAAAGAAGATGAGATGCGGGACGGAGATCTAGTCTCAGGCGGTGGCTGGTACGTGTAGGACGGATCAAATCTTTGTCGTAGGTATGACTCCAATAAGTGCTACACTTACGAAAGAAAGAACAGACAAGCTCGATGGGGGAGAGACCAGATCTCGTCAGGGGAGAGCCTCACGGTAGTGAAGAACTTCACCTCCAGGGTTGGGGTTGTGAGAAGACGCGCCCTTCCTGACGAGAAGATAGGCCGATGGCACGCGGCAGGAGGAACGGTCCATGGACAGTGAGCTGCATCAGGCTGGAGGCGGAGCTAACGCATGCAGCATTAGGAAGCAACCATGCTCGATCTTTTCACTGGAGATCGTTGCCCTGGTGGCGTTGAGCACTCGCGGGCATAGCGCACGGGAGACCGGAGCCAGCGGCGGTGCTCTCACAGGCGGACGAAGGAACTGACGAGTGAGAGAAGTGGGCGGCCATTTTCCCTCGCTGGTGAAGAGGCCAGCATCGGCGGCACCCCAGATCCCTGTCACGGCAGCGCTCACCCACGTCGGCGATCTGGAGCAGGCCGAAGACTTGATCGTTTGGTGGCGGCGGCCGTGAGATGGAGTCCCGCTGAGGACTCGCATCGCGTGGAAATAGAGAAAGAAAGAGGGTAAGGTCAGAACCGGGTTCAGGAGCTGAGAACCGGCTCTAGACCAAGCAAACCAGTGGCCCAACGCAAGGTAGAAGCCGTGTCCTTGGTGGCCACGTGTCAGCGGCCTATTGGCCTAATAAGGTAAAATTCCAGTATTTGTCTAGATCTTTGATAAATCGTAGAAAATAGCTCGAGCATCAGAAAAATACAAACAATATACCTAAATGTTCAGAAAAATGCATAGCACAAGATGGCAAAATAATATCAGGCTTTTGATGCATTAATATTAGTGATAATATGTAAGATGTGAAATGCTCATAGGATGGATAATAAATATCAAACATCGACCAAAAATTATGAGAAAATACCAGTAAGTGACAAATCATATATGTAATCCATCTGATGTCAGTAATCATGATGTTGATGCACGAAATCATGTAATTTGCTTAATAAGTCTAATTAGGGCTTATAACCCTAAATAAAATGTATTAAATGCATACATGCTCAATAAATGATAAAATTTACAGAGTAAGCTCATATCAGTATCTGGAACCTCATAATTAAATATGAGATCATAATGATGAACAAAATCCATGTTATATGAAGATGACCCATAATGCATATGATGGAACCCTAATCTAGGTTAATGGTGTAACCTAGAGCTAATATGTGCACATTAAGGTTATGGAACCTAATGCTCAGATAATGAACCACAATCTGGAATATGACATCAATAAGCTAATTAGAAGATAAGATAAGTAATGATGCACATATCTTAATGAGCTAAGGTAAACCCTAAAATGGATACGATTGGGGTTAAGATGAGATGTATGATGATGAGAATCTGATGCTAGTATATGATCTTTCCTTAAGCAGGGGTTTGACCAAGATATAGTTGACATGAGGATATATCTGATATCAGGACATATGTGATTAGGTTGTCTTTCTTGATCAAGGTACGCCATTACCTCTTACTTGGCTTATTATACAATATGCTTGTGCTATATGCATAGTAAAATACTTGGCATATGATATTGGATGAAATGATTGTTCTTGTATGATATCTTGCTTGATTTTCCATACTTATGGCTATGAACACTTGAAACATAATATATCTGTTCCATAATATGAAAGCACTATATCTCTTTGGTAAGCGTAGTGCTTAAAGGTGATCTATCTCTTTGGCAAGCGGATCACCATATGAAATGATCTATCTCTTTGGTAAGCGGATCATGAGGCCATAAAGCATCTATCCCATTGCTAGGCGGATGCATGAGTATATAATGGAAAATGTGCTTAAAATATGTGTTCTCTTTTGTTAATGAATATCCATGTGCAAGTATATGTTTTTCTTATATTCTTATGTTACTGCCAAGTATATTAGTTTTATCTTATTGCCAAGATATGATGAGAGGTATATAAAAAGACACGTAGGCGTACTCAGTACAATATTCATGAAATATTGTGCTGACGTGTACCGCATGTAATCTTTTTGTTTAGGTTGTGGTTTTGCTCTTGAAGATCTAGGAGGGAGAGAGTTGTGTAGCGAGCTGATGTACAGGTGGACATGTTGTCTTAAGATCATGTAGTCTAGTTGTAGTACATGTATATGTATAGTTTGCTGTTCTATATGTAATATCAAATGTTGTAACAATTCATGTTGTAATTATATGTTGAATGGTGAACATGTGTTTTGGTTTTATTATTGTTCATGTACATGTGCTATTGATTGTTTCCTTTTGACTTCCTCTGATTTTCTTCTTCTTAGCCTAGTGTGTGGGGTTTAAATTGGGATTCTCATTGAGGTGAGGGTTTCAATTTGGACGTCACACATCAGTTTAAGTTTTAGAAAATCCAGGGACGTCACAGGTGGTATCAGAGCATGAACAATAGCAAAGCCTAACATTTGCTCATTATGTAACTCAAAACTAAAGAACCTTGAACCTTAATAATCTTTAGGGTTAGATTATTCGTCTTTTAGAGACTAGATCTGACCTAGCCTCTAGGTTAGCACCTAGATGTCCGAGAACTAGGTCTAGACGGGTGCTTGTTGAGTAGCAAGTCCTTAGATGTCGTTCTTTCCTTGTAGTGCAGTGGTATGGGATGTTGCACTATTTGGAAATGACGTGCATCAAGGGAAGAGAAACCCTAGACATATGGTGCTTGTTGTCTAGAGTAGCTACACTAGTCTACACCATGTTCTCACCCTTTTCTCTAGTTTTCAGGACACTGGACTCTCTACTATGTGTGGGACACTCATTTTCAGGATTTGGTTTTTGATTCCAAACAGATCGAACCCCAATAGTTTTTTCTGACGCTTGTTTTATCAGAGAAAAACTATATTATATTTTATTATGTATATGTGTGTCCCCACACATGTACGAGTAGGAGGTGGTCATGCAACCTAAGTGAAAGTGAATGACATCAGTTCAGAAGAGGGAGTAGTTCTAGATTAGATGTCTAGAGCCTTGTTGGATATATAAGATATATGGAATAGATGAAATAAGCTTTGATGTAAGTCTTATATAGATGACATAATATGGTTATGATGGTTCATGTTTGTTTTGAGGATTTGAGATAAGTTTTGATGATGCAAGTATGCTTTCTTTTATGAGATAAGATATGTTAAGTTAAGACAAGTTGTGAATCAGCATGAGCCTCAATCTCTTTTACGAAGGAGGACCTCTAGTGTTAGGACCAATTTCGGGGTTAACTCCAGAGAGAGTGAAACCCATTGGGAGAAGGTTAGAGAACCTAAACTCCAAGATATGAGAATTATGAGAAATGTGATATGTCCTAAACTAGACTACTCCTGAGTGAATGAGTTGAGTTGTCTAATGCATGATTCCTATAGTTTTGTTGAACCCTAGATGTCCTTGGGAGGACCAAACCCTAGAGACAGAGAGAGGCTGGTAACATGTGCATATGTGAACATCAATATGAGTGTCTGCCATCTGGGTGAGGGAGAGAGCCCAAAACCCTGGAGGAGGTAGCTATGTTAAGTTTATGCGAAGCCTCATGCTCGGGTTGGTGGTTCCCATATAGGAATCTAGTGGTGTGTATATAAGAGAAAGAGAGTTGAGAAATAGTTTTCATGGGTATAGAGATGAGAAGAGTATATCATAGCATGTTTTGGTTTGTGTGACTAGAGCTTGTAAAGCTATCACTAGTGCCAATGAGGTAATCCGGAAACCCTAGATCACAGAGGAAAGATAAAGTATATGCTTTGAGTTGAGTTGGCTCAGAGAGACTGAGCATGATATTACTCTCATGACAAGGGTTAGGACCTCAGTTGGACTAAATTAAGTTTTAGATATATGTTTAACAAGCCACTCACATAAGTTGTTTAACACAACCATGATATAATATATGTAAGGATGCGATCTAATCTCGAGACGTGATATATGGACATGATATGATGGAAACCTAGAGATGGTTTAATACGTATCAATGCATAAATGGTTAACCATATACATGAATAAAGATGATAATGTAATATGGTTGGTTAATCTTAGGATGAAATCGCTAGTAGATGTTACAATATACTTTGAATAATGAAATGAGTTCATATGCATGAGATAAGTTACACGAGGTGTTAATCTTAGTGCTTAATAAAGATGAAAAAAAATATAATTTTAAGGTTAGCACAACATAACATGTATGACACCTTGATATGATCTAGATGGATGATGTGAGTTAATGATTGTTAACTCCCACCTAAAAGGCATATGTTAATGTGGAACATGTTCTAACAACTGAGCTCAATAAAATGTTAATGAAACCTTGTTGCACGAGTTAATCTTAGTTAACTCCTTTAGAACATGATAATATGATGTAGAAACCCTAATGCATGGATAAAGATAAGGATGCAACCCTAACATATGAGATATGTAATGACATAACCTAAGTTTCTAAACCTTGAGTTCAACCCTGAATGGAGTGTTTGTGCACCCAAGATGGTTGTAACCCCCTAATAAGTGCTTTGGATACATGGTAGTTTTCCTTGGAGTGCGAGTATGGTTAACTTTCGAGGACAAAAGTTCCTTTAAGATGTATATGATGTGACAAAGTGGTTTTCTGGCTTAATTCTGAGGACAGAATCCTAAATGCCCAATAACATAAGTGAAGTCACACATGTTGGGTTGTTTTGAGAATCCCAAACGTTTTAATAAAATTGGAGTGTTGTTGTGGTTTATATAATGTTTTGGACAATAATTTTATGCCTTTTTGAGGTATTTGATTGATAGGTCAAATATTTAGTTTTTGGCATCAAAATATAATGGGATGTAGTGATGATTGTAATGAAGCAACGTCCCAAATCCCATGATGTAATGAGGTCCCTAGAAGAAGTTGTTTAGGTTAAACTTTATGAAATCATGAGTATTATTGAGCATATGTTTAAGTTTGAGTTATGTTGGTTTATTTATGGAGATGCCATGTGGGTAGAGTTATTGTTGGTTTTATGCATCGAATTCATGACCTCAAATAAGTGTTGTGCCTTATTTATCACTGTTGGATAAAAGGCTTGCCTCGCAACAAAAAATGGAGACCATGCGGAAGGAAGCCACGCTCCCCCATCCCCTCCATGATGTGGGTCGTGGGTTGAGAGCAGAACATGGATGAGAAGTTGACCTCAATAAGCAAGAGCAGTTAGACCACTTAATTGGGGAGATCAGACTTCTACTTCCTACCCCATGCACTACTTCTCACAGACGACTGTTGAGAAGAACCTATAGACCGAGAGGGAGCTAGAAGGGGTTTCAAAGAAGATGAGATGCGGGACGGAGATCTAGTCTCAGGCGGTGGCTGGTACGTGTAGGACGGATCAAATCCTCGTCGGAGGTATGACTCCAATAAGTGCCACACTTACAGAAGAAAGAACAGACAAGATGGAGAGGGGAGAGACCAGATCTCGTCAGGGGAGAGTCTCACGGTAGTGAAGAACTTCACCTCCAGGGTTGGGGGTTGTGAGAAGACATGCCCTTCCTGACGAGAAGATAGGCCGACGGCACGCGGCAGGAGGAAAGGTCCATGGACAGTGAGATGCATTAGGCTGGAGGTGGAGCTAACACATGCAGCATTAGGCAGCAACCATGCTCGATCTTTTCACCGGAGATCGTTGCCCTGGTGGCGTTGAGCACTCGCAGGCGTAGCGCACGGGAGACCGGAGCCAGCAGCGGTGCTCTCATAGGCGGACGGAGGAACTGATGAGCGAGAGAAGTGGGCGGCCGTTTTCCCTCGCTGGTGAAGAGGCCAGCATCGGCGGCACCCCAGATCCCTGTCACGGCGGCGCTCACCCACGTCGGCGATCTGGAGCAGGCCGAAGACTTGATGTCTTGGTGGCGGCGGCCGTGAGATGGAGTCCCGCTGAGGACTCGCATCGCGTGGAAATAGAGAAAGAAAGAGGGTAAGGTCAGAACCGGGTTCAGGAGCTGAGAATCGGCTCCAGACCAAGCAAACCAGTGGCCCAACGCAAGGTAGAAGCCGTGTCCTTGGTGGCCACGTGTAAGCGTCCTATTGGCCTAATAAGGTAAAATTCCAGTATTTGTCTAGATCTTTGATAAATCGTAGAAAATAGCTCGAGCATCGGAAAAATACAAACAATATACTAAAATGTTTAGAAAAATGCATAGCACAAGATGGAAAAATAATATCTGGCTTTTGATGCATTAATATCAGTGATAATATGTAAGATGTGAAATGCTCATAGGATGGATAATAAATATCAAACATTGACCAAAAATTATGAGAAAATACCAGTAAGTGACAAATCATATCTGTAATCCATCTGATGTCACTAATCATGATGTTGATGCACGAAATTGTGTAATTTGCTTAATAAGTCTAATTAGGGCTTATAACCCTAAATAAAATGTATTAAATGCATACATGCTCAATTAATGATAAAATTTACAGAGTAAGCTCATATCAGTATTTGGAACCTCACAATTAAATATGAGATCATAATGATGAACAAAATCCATGTTATATGAAGATGACCCATAATGCATATGATGGAACCCTAATCTAGGTTAATGGTGTAACCTAGAGCTAATATGTGCACATTAAGGTTATGGAACCTAATGATCAGATAATGAAACACAATCTGGAATATGACATCAATAAGCTAATTATAAGATAAGATAAGTAACGATGCACATATCTTAATGAGCTAAGGTAAACCCTAAAATGGATACGATTAGGGTTAAGATGAGATGTATGATGATGAGAATCTGATGCTAGTATATGATCTTGCCTTAAGCAGGGGTTTGACCAAGATATAGTTGACATGAGGATATATCTGATATCAGGACATATGTGATTAGGTTGTCTTTCTTGATCAAGGTACGCCATTACCTCTTACTTGGCTTATTATACAATATGCTTGTGCTATATGCATAGTAAAATACTTGGCATATGATATTGGATGAAATGATTGTTCTTGTATGATATCTTGCTTGATTTTCCATACTTATGGCTATGAACACTTGAAACATAATATATTTGTTCCATTATATGAAAGCACTATATCTCTTTGGTAAACGTAGTGCTTAAAGGTGATCTATCTCTTTGGTAAGCGGATCACCATATGAAATGATCTATCTCTTTGGTAAGCGGATCATGAGGCAATAAAGCATCTATCCCATTGGTAGGTGGATGCATGAGTATATAATGTAAAATGTGCTTAAAATATGTGTTCTCTTTTGTTAATGAATATCCATGTGCAAGTATATGTTTTTCTTATATTCTTCTGTTACTGCCAAGTATATTAGTTTTATCTTATTGCCAAGATATGATGAGAGGTATATAAAAAGACACGTAGGCGTACTCAGTAAAATATTCATGAAATATTGTGCTGACGTGTACCGCATGTAATCTTTTTGTTTAGGTTGTGGTTTTGCTCTTGAAGATCCAGGAGAGAGAGAGTTGTGTAGCGAGCTGATGTACAGGTGGACCTGTTGTCTTAAGATCCTGTAGTCTAGTTGTAGTACATGTATATGTATAGTTTGCTGTTCAATATGTAATATCAAATGTTGTAACAATTCATGTTGTAATTATATGTTGAATGGTGAACATGTGTTTTGGTTTTATTATTGTTCATGTACATGTGCTACTGATTGTTTCCTTTTGACTTCCTCTGATTTTCTTCTTCTTAGCCTAGTGTGTGGGGTTTAAATTGGGATTCTCACTGAGGTGAGGGTTTCAATTTGGATGTCAAACATCAGTTTAAGTTTTAGAAAATCCGGGGACGTCACAGGTGGTATCAGAGCATGAACAATAGCAAAGCCTAACATTTTCTCATTATGTAACTCAAAACTAAAGAACCTTGAACCTTAATAATCTTTAGGGTTAGATTAGTCATCTTTTAGAGACTAGATCTGACCTAGCCTCTAGGTTAGCACCTAGATATCCGAGAACTAGGTCTAGACTGGTGCTTGTTGAGTAGCAAGTCCTTAGATGTCATTCTTTCCTTGTAGTGCAACGGTATGGGACGTTGCACTATTTGGAAATGACGTGCATCAAGGGAAGAGAAACCCTAGACATATGGCGCTCGTTGTCTAGAGTAGCTACACTAGTCTACACCATGTTCTCACCCTTTTCACTAGTTTTTAGGACACAGGACTCTCTACTATGTGTGGGACACTCGTTTTCAGGATTTGGTTTTTGATTCCAAACAGATCGAACCCCGATAGTTTTCTCTGACGCTTGTTTTATCGGAGAAAAACTATATGATATTTTATTATGTATATGTATTACAAAAATGTGTCCCCACACATGTACGAGTAAGAGGTGGTCATGCAACCTAAGTGAAAGTGAATGACATCAGTTTAGAAGAGAGAGTAGTTCTAGATTAGATGTCTAGAGCCTTGTTGGATATATATGATATATGGAATAGATGAAATAAGCTTTGATGTAAGTCTTATATAGATGACATAAGATGGTTATGATGGTTCATGTTTGTTTTGAGGATTTGAGATAAGTTTTGATGATGCAAGTATGCTTTCTTTTATGAGATAAGATATGTTATGTTAAGACAAGTTGTGAATCAGCATGAGCCTCAATCTCTTTTATGAAGGAGGACCTCTAGTGTTAGGACCAGTTTTGGGGTTAACTCCAGAGAGAGTGAGACCCATTGGGAGAAGGTTAGAGAACCTAAACTCCAAGATATGAGAATTATGATAAATGTGATATGTCCTAAACTAGACTACTCCTGAGTGAATGAGTTGAGTTGTCTAATGCATGATTCCTATAGTTTTGTTGAACCCTAGATGTCCTTGGGAGGACCAAACCCTAGAGACAGAGAGAGGCTGGTAACATGTGCATATGTGAACATCAATATGAGTGCCTGCCATCTGGGTGAGGGAGAGAGCCCAAGACCCTGGAGGAGGTAGCTATGTTAAGTTTATGCGAAGCCTCATGCTCGGGTTGGTGGTTCCCATATAGGAATCTAGTGGTGTGTATATAAGAGAAAGAGAGTTGAGAAATAGTTTTCATGGGTATAGAGATGAGAAGAGTATATCATAGCATGTTTTGGTTTGTGTGACTAGAGCTTGTAAAGCTATCACTAGTGCCAATGAGGTAATCCGGAAACCCTAGATCACAGAGGAAAGATAAAGTATATGCTTCAAGTTGAGTTGGCTCAGAGAGACTGAGCATGATATTACTCTCATGACAAGGGTTAGGACCTTAGTTGGACTAAATTAAGTTTTAGATATATGTTTAACAAGCCACTCACATAAGTTGTTTAACACAACCATGATATAATATATGTAAGGATGCGATCTAATCTCGAGATGTGATATATGGACATGATATGATGGAAACCTAGAGATGGTTTAATACGTATCAATGCATAAATGGTTAACCATATACATGAATAAAGATGATAATGTAATATGGTTGGTTAATCTTAGGATGAAATCGCTAGTAGATGTTACAATATACTTTGAATAATGAAATGAGTTCATATGCATGAGATAAGTTACACGATGTGTTAATCTTAGTGCTTAATAAAGATGAAAAAAAAATATAATTTGAAGGTTAGCACAACATAACATGTATGACACCTTGATATGATCTAGATGGATGATGTGAGTTAATGATTGTTAACTCCCTCCTAAAAGGCATATGTTAATGTGGAACATGTTCTAACAACTGAGCTCAATAAAATGTTAATGAAACCTTGCTGCATGAGTTAATCCTAGTTAACTCCTTTAGAACATGATAATATGATGTAGAAACCCTAATGCATGGATAAAGATAAGGATGCAACCCTAACATATGAGATATGTAATGACATAACCTAAGTTTCTAAACCTTGAGTTCAACCCTGAATGGAGTGTTTGTGCACCCAAGATGGTTGTAACCCCCTAATAAGTGCTTTGGATACATGGTAGTTTTCCTTGGAGTGCGAGTATGGTTAACTTTCAAGGACGAAAGTTCCTTTAAGATGTATATGATGTGACAAAGTGGTTTTCTGGCTTAATTCTGAGGACAGAATTTCTTTTAAGGTGTGTAGAATGTGATGAAGTGGACTTTTGGAATCCTAAATGCCCAATAACATAAGTGAAGTCACACAGGTTGGGTTGTTTTGAGAATCCCAAACATTTTAATAAAATTGGAGTGTTGTTGTGGTTTATATAATGTTTTGGACAATAATTTTATGCCTTTTTGAGGTATTTGATTGATAGGTCAAATATTTAGTTTTTGGCATCAAAATATAATGGGATGTAGTGATGATTGTAATGAAGCAACGTCCCAAATCCCATGATGTAATGAGGTCCCTAGAAGAAGTTGTTTATGTTAAACTTTATGAAATCATGAGTATTATTGAGCATATGTTTAAGTTTGAGTTATGTTGGTTTATTTATGGAGATGCCATGTGGGTAGAGTTATCGTTGGTTTTATGCAGCGAATTCATGACCTCAAATAAGTGTTGTGCCTTATTTATCATTGTTGGATAAACGGCTTGCCTCGCAAAAAAAAATGGAGACCATGCGGAAGGAAGCCACGCTCCCCCATCCCCTCCATGATGTGGGTCGTGGGTTGAGAGCAGAACATGGATGAGAAGTTCACCTCAATAAGTGCAAGAGCAGTTAGACCACTTAATTGGGGAGATCGGACTTCTACTTCCTACCCCATGCACTACTTCTCACAGACAACTGTTGAGAAGAACCTATAGACCGAGAGGGAGCTAGAAGGGGTTTCAAAGAAGATGAGATGTGGGACAGAGATCTAGTCTCAGGCGGTGGCTGGTACGTGTAGGACGGATCAAATCCTCGTCGGAGGTATGACTCCAATAAGTGCCACACTTACGGAAGAAAGAACAGACAAGATGGAGGGGGGAGAGACCAGATCTCGTCAGGGGAGAGTCTCACGGTAGTGAAGAACTTCACCTCCAGGGTTGGGGGTTGTGAGAAGACGCGCCCTTCCTGACGAGAAGATAGGCCGACGGCACGCGGCAGGAGGAACGGTCCATGGATAGTGAGTTGCATCAGGCTGCAGGCGAAGCTAACGCATGCAGCATTAGGCAGCAACCATGCTCGATCTTTTCACCGGAGATCGTTGCCTTGGTGGCGTTGAGCACTCACGGGCGTAGCGCACGGGAGACCGGAGCCAGCGGCGGTGCTCTCACAGGCGGACGGAGGAACTGAGGAGCGAGAGAAGTGGGCAGTCGTTTTCCCTCGCTGGTGAAGAGGCCAGCATCGGCGGCACCCCAGATCCCTGTCACGGCGGCGCTCACCCACGCCGGCGATCTGGAGCAGGCCGAAGACTTGATCGCTTGGTGGTGGCGGCCGTGAAATGGAGTCCCGCTGAGGACTCGCATAGCGTGGAAATAGAGAAAGAAAGAGGGTAAGGTCAGAACCGGGTTCAGGACCTGAGAACCGGCTCCTGACCAAGCAAACCAGCGGCCCAACGCAAGGTAGAAGCCGTGTCCTTGGTGGCCACGTGTCAACGACCTATTGGCCTAATAAGGTAAAATTCCAGTATTTGTCTAGATCTTTGATAAATCGTAGAAAATAGCTCAAGCATCGGAAAAATACAAACAATATACCAAAATGTTCAGAAAAATGCATAGCACAAGATGGAAAAATAATATTAGGCTTTTGATGCATTAATATCAGTGATAATATGTAAGATGTGAAATGATCATAGGATGGATAATAAATATCAAACATCGACCAAAAATTATGAGAAAATACCAGTAAGTGACAAATCATATCTGTAATCCATCTGATGTTAGTAATCATGATGTTGATGCATGAAATCATGTAATTTGCTTAATAAGTCTAATTAGGGCTTATAACCCTAAATAAAATGTATTAAATGCATACATGCTCAATAAATGATAAAATTTACAGAGTAAGCTCATATCAGTATTTGGAACCTCATAATTAAATATGAGATCATAATGATGAACAAAATCCATGTTATATGAAGATGACCCATAATGCATATGATGGAACCCTAATCTAGGTTAATGGTGTAACCTAGAGCTAATATGTGCACATTAAGGTTATGGAACCTAATGCTCAGATAATGAACCACAATCTGGAATATGACATCAATAAGCTAATTAGAAGATAAGATAAGTAATGATGCACATATCTTAATGAGCTAAGGTAAACCCTAAAATGGATATGATTAGGGTTAAGATGAGATGTATGATGATGAGAATCTGATGCTAGTATATGATCTTGCCTTAAGCAGGGGTTTGACCAAGATATAGTTGACATGAGGATATATCTGATATCAGGACATATGTGATTAGGTTGTCTTTCTTGATCAAGGTACGCCATTACCTCTTACTTGGCTTATTATACAATATGCTTGTGCTATATGCATAGTAAAATACTTGGAATATGATATAGGATGAAATGATTGTTCTTGTATGATATCTTGCTTGATTTTCCATACTTATGGCTATGAACACTTGAAACATAATATATCTGTTCCATTATATGAAAGCACTATATCTCTTTGGTAAGCATAGTGCTTAAAGGTGATCTATCTCTTTGGTAAGCGGATCACCATATGAAATGATCTATCTCTTTGGTAAGCGGATCATGAGGCCATAAAGCATCTATCCCATTGGTAGGCGGATGCATGAGTATATAATGGAAAATGTGCTTAAAATATGTGTTCTCTTTTGTTAATGAATATCCATGTGCAAGTATATATTTTTCTTATATTCTTCTGTTACTGCCAAGTATATTAGTTTTATCTTATTGCCAAGATATGATGAGAGATATATAAAAAGACACGTAGGCGTACTCAGTACAATATTCATGAAATTTTGTGCTGACGTGTACCACATGTAATCTTTTTGTTTAGGTTGTGGTTTTGCTCTTGAAGATCCAGGAGAGAGAGAGTTGTGTAGCGAGCTGATGTACAGGTGGACCTGTTGTCTTAAGATCCTGTAGTCTAGTTGTAGTACATGTATATGTATAGTTTGTTGTTCAATATGTAATATCAAATGTTGTAACAATTCATGTTGTAATTATATGTTGAATGGTGAACATGTGTTTTGGTTTTATTATTGTTCATGTACATGTGCTACTGATTGTTTCCTTTTGACTTCCTCTGATTTTCTTCTTCTTAGCCTAGTGTGTGGGGTTTAAATTGGGATTCTCACTGAGGTGAGGGTTTCAATTTGGACGTCACACATTAGTTTAAGTTTTAGAAAATCTGGGGACGTCACACATCTTCATCCTAATTTCTTGTTTAGGTACTTTAGGACATTCTGTACTACAATTCAATGACCTTTCTTTGATTTTGCTTGACATGCTCATCAAGCTCAAGACACATGAGATGTAAAGACATGTACATAACATTTCATACATGATGGATCCTATCACAGAGGAATATGGAATATTTGTTGGGTTTTAGGGGAGACAGAGAAGGCAGTGGAAACAAAAATTTTCTCCCCAACCCATACCGAGGAAACGCGTCAACGTTTATATAATAGGAAAGGATGGTTTGTGGAATCATACCTTGTCCCGAGGCTTGCTCGGCGAAAATACCCTGCGCAATGCGCGGTCTTCAACTCCGAACTTTGACGGTGTCTGTGCAGCTCCTGGTCGCACCGGGACTGACATCTCCTACTCGAATCGGACTGTCAGATGACAGTTGTCCTCCTAAGCGGCAGTGTCCTCCCACCTCTGTAGTAGTCCACACGGACCACCTGGAACTCCACTCTCCTTGTCCCACAAGGAAGTGGAAGGAGTCACACCCTCCTGTTGACGTACTAGTCGCCAACACGCTCTCCTGCCTCCTGTTGCAACTGCAGTTGTCCTTCCCTTGCTGCACCTCCCTTTTGCGGAAAGCACTTGCTCGGGCTCTCTCACGGTTACCAAAACCAGAGAGAATGACAACTTGCAGAGCAACTGGTTGCACTGAGCTGTACTTTGAGAAGCCCCCAATACCCCTATATATATAGGAGAGTCATGGGACAGGGTTCTCCATCCCGGGCAATGCGGGACTAATGCAGGAGTAGAAGGGTTCGAGAATTTTCCACAAAAAGCAACCGGTTCGCAACTTGAAATGATCTGTTCACAACTGAACCGATCGGTTCGGCCATTGAGCCGATCGGTTGGACCTGAGCCGATCGTTTGGGGCACTCCAACCGATCGGTTGGTGCCCTGAACCGATCGGTTCATGGTCCTAATCCGGCTCAAAAAAGACTTTCCTTGTTTCTTTCCCAATTGGTATCGAATACCAATATTATTCCCAATCGAATTGGGCAATTTGAAACTAAAGGAAAATTCTTGCCGACATGACTTTTCCCAACTGATCCGTTGCACCAGTTGAGCCGATCGGTTCAACCCTTGAACCAGTCATTTCAACCTGGGCATGAGCCGATCGGCCTGGATACTCCAGCCGACCGGTTCAGCAACCTCAACCGACCGGTTCATCACATGAACCGATCGGTTGGGAGCACAGGTTGGGCAAAATCAGTCAATTGCGATTTCAATCAATTCGATACTCCAATCAATGCGTCCAACACCTTGAACCATACGATATTGAGCTATCGACTGATTGAGAGTTTAATTGAACTACTAAACTCCTTTAGTAATCAATCTAAACATTGCTTGTGGACAAAACTCCTCTTCCAGGTTAAATCCTATGTGTGTGACCTTGCAGGTCCATTTCACGTTGGCAGTGAAAGTTCATAACACTTATGACTTCACAAGCAAAGAGCGGTGCCTAGTCACACATCAGTGCTACCCAAGTGAAAGTAGAAAGTTGGAGAACAACTTTCATCCTACAATCCGTGAATGGTGTTACAGCGAATGTATAATTCCTTTGTCACTGATATCCCGAATGAACTCGAGACATGGAACAGTCATCCTGTCAACGTTCATTTACTTCCTTGATCTCAGAGTAGACTGGAAGAGATATGTATGACATCAGTATCATATACTGATTCACACATGCGTGCACGCCTTTCTCAATCCTACTCATCAAGTGGCCATGGATATCAAACTCCCTCAGGAAGGACAAATCCCATATCTATCACTCACCCCTCAAAAGCCCCATGTGTCAAATTCACCCAATCATCACCTTTATAACAACCCATGTTTCAGGACTGCGTTTGATGATGTCAAAGTGTGCCCAACGACATGTGTTGAGTGCAGTGATTTCAGGTCTAACAATCACACTCACCACCATCACTGTGAGTACTGACTGTGACTACCATCTCATGGTTCCATGTGTCAAACTCACGGTGGGTCTGTCTGGTACACTTGTTCTCTAACAAGTACCTATATGTTTGGTTTGATATCTCTATATCATGACTAATGAGATTATGTCATCAACCAACACCACAATCTAGTCTTGTGTGTCATTGCTGTCTATCTACCTTCCACAATGACATCCGACTAGGGACATAACAAGAATGTACAAACTCTTAGCATCCGTATGATCTCATCGTCCAGGTCATGAACCTGAAGGCATACGTCATTGAGTACTGTCATTCTCTAGACATTCAATCTGTTCTATCACTATCTCATATGACTGAACCAGAAAGAATTGGAAGCTCGCCTTTTATGTTTATCAAATCAATCTTAATCTATCCCATCAATCATCCCATGATTGGCTCTCAGGGCATACATACCAACAGACTCCCACTTGCACTGCGAGCTAATCACCCATGAATCATATTCATAGTGATTTTCAAACATGTCCCACATGTTACTGTGCTGTAGTGCCAACATAGTGAGTAATGGCAACACCTTGCCAAAGTCTGTATAAATTGCATGTCTCGCATCTCTTCGATGTACGTCACACGTATGAGATGGAGTTTCCGTAATATGCGATCTTGTATTCCATTTGCTAACCTTTAGCCACATTGCATGATCAAGGATTCCAGACTTGTCATCAATGAGTGGAATATAAGTTCATCTCATGAACTTTCAGATCCATATAGTATCCACTGTTGTTCACTAACACATAGATACTCGGCTTTTCCCTTTTAAATGGCTTTATTGGAACACTTCCAATTATCAACAAACATTCACTTTTATACATCTCATGTATATATATTGCGATTAATTTTCTGTCCTTTCGGAAGTTCGCATCAATGTAACTCTTTACATCGAACTCTTCTCCATAGAACTAGTGCTTCACAAGCACTTATCAAGTTCTCATGGTATTCCAGTAACACTTACTGGAAGAAGACAGTCATCCACTCGTCATGTCACACATACGAGTTATCAGGATGAGCACATCATATTGCCATGTCCTACATACAAGATGATGAATGCATTTTATTCTTGCCATGTCATACATGCAAGATAATGGGATGATTACATACATGATAGATCCATATCTATTCTTAGTGTTCCCATTCTTCATAAGAATTGGACACTTGGCCTTGGGATACTAATATCCATGTAACATGGACAAGTTTTCTCCCACTGAATCTGTGCATACTGAACACTTCAATACAAATTTCCAATGTATGCCTTCTCTTTCCAGGTCAAGAGATTTTCGAGAACTATCTCTATAGATCTCTATTTCTATCACATAGGAAACATCTCTATCTTCCTTAAAGATAATTTCCACTTTTGGATTTCCATTCTAGAACAATTCCATTTCACATCAATATGTGGAATGTGAATACGCTCCCACTAAATCATAGATCACTTCTTTATCTTTGACATATCAGTCAAACCCTTTGACTATATTATCAAAATAAAGATCCAATTTTGAGTTGCTTGTACTCAATCAATCACATTGATTAGTCCATTTTAACTTATAGACTTCATTTGCATTAGTGGATTCATAAACCTTATAGGCTGTGTCATGTACACATCCTGGTTTTATTCCTCGTAGGAATGCAGTTTTAGTATCCATATGCCAAATGTCTTAGTCATTAAGTTGCAATAAACAAGCATCATCCTTCTCAAAATGTTATCCATGTGTCTTAACACTTAAGACTCATTTGCACTTATGGATATGATCCAATGAGTGCTACCATCAAGGTCATACCTTATGGTTCACATGGAAGTCATTTAGGATGTAATGGTTTTAAACTATAACTCAAGATTCGGTTCCTCATATTCATCTTGATAGTTGACTCATCACATGAACAACTCATCACATAGATAATTGAGGTGTATCTGTTAAAGATATAAGAACTCACAACCCTTGTGATTCTTAATTTCTTTTATTAGTGTGGGGTATTCTTTTGTTAAGAAGAATTCAGTTATTTGATAATCATTCTCTAACTCCTTAGAGTATGATTCCTTCTTGATTCATACATCACCATGCCTTAATCATGAGTTCACTCATAAGGATCTCAAACATTTGGTCCAAGTATTTCATTCATTGATCTCATCAAGAATTAATCTTTACCAAATTTGTACTTCATTTATGATAATCTTGAACACTTCAAGATATTCATATTGGTATTTCTCTAAACACCATTTGAAGTATTAGCATTTATTCCAATAGGTATGTAAATACATCACATGTATTATACCTAATAGGATAATCACTCTCCCACTACATTAGTGAAGATTGATTAATCATGTCCAAGATATTCATGTCTCTTATTGGTTCTATAACCAAAAGAGTCTAGATTTATCCATCACATGGAAACTAGAAATGAATTTCTCATGATTAATGCTAATTAAATTGTTTGAGTTATCTATAACTTTTAGGTATCGTCTTATCTTATGCATATCAAATATCATAAGATAAATAAGGCATTGCCACAAAGATCACATCTTTATAAATTGAAACATCTCTTTATTAATTGCCATCATTGTCACACAATATGTAAAAATAAAGTGTTTCTATCTATTGGCAAGTATGAAATAGCAGTTCATAACTGTATTGCATGCCTTATTGGCTGAAAATAAACTAAAGTATTCCTATCTATAAAGGCAACACTTGCCCCAAGTAAGAATGCTTTACACTTTACATCTTGATATCATATATCTCAAAAAGTGTTACAAGTTTATTTACATGACACCTTCAAGTAGAGGCTTCAGTCGCCTCCTTCTTCTTTTGTTCTTCCAGGTAGAGAGGACAATTCCTTTTCCAATGTCCTGGTTTTTGACAATGGTGGCAATTTCCTTTCTTGGTCACGCCTCCCTTGGCCTTGAGAGCTGAAGATGGCTTGGACTCCTGGCTAGCTTCAGAACCTTTCTTAGCTTTGCCCTTGCCCTTGCGCTTGGACTTGCCTTTCTTGCTCGTGATCACCATCACGGACTTAGGCTTGTCCTTCTTCATTTGTAACTCGGCTGTCCTCAACATGCCCAACAACTCCGACAGTGGCCTATCAAAGTTGTTCATGTTGTAGTTCATCACAAACTGACTGTAAGATTCTGGCAATGATTGCAGTATCACGTCAGTAGCCAACTCTTGGCTCAGTGGAAATCCCAGTCCCTGTAGGTTCTCCACATACCCAATCATCTTGAGTGTGTGAGGACCAACTGGATCTCCTTCTGTCATGACGCACTTGAACAGCGCCCTAGAAACATTGTACCTCTCTTGCCGTGCCTGATCTTCATACATGTTCCTGATATGCAGAATCATCTCTATGACACCCATGTTCTCATGTTGCCACTGCAACTCATGGTTCATTGAACATAGCATCAAGCACTTTGCATCAATGGCATCATCAGAATGCTTCTTGTAAGCATCCCTTTCTGCCTTTGGTGCATTAGGAGCGGGTTCCTCTGGAATTGGAGTATCCAGGACATAGACCTTACGCTCTTGAGTGAGAACAATTCTCAATGTCCGATACCAGTCATGGAAGTTTGTCCCATTTAGCTTGTCCTTGTCAAGGACCGATCGCAAAGAAAAGTTGTTGTTGTTTGTTGCCATTTGAACTACAAAAGGAAAATATGCAATTTTAGTCCAAAACTCATTTTTGACTTATTTGATTGATTTGAAATTGACAATATAATTAGGCCTTTAATTAATTATCGCTCCCACTATTTTAGTTCAAATTGATAGCCCTCACCATCAATTCGGAAGATTGCAGCGTACAACCTTCTAGTGGGCAAGATCCTGAAATCCTCTAAGTCATGGACCAGCTAGGGCTGTCACCCACAACATAGATCTCTCAGGTAGGCAACTTTTTCCAATTGCATCATATGCAACTCTTGATAAGATGTCATATACAACTCCTTGCAATGATCATCTCCATGCCTCAAGGTACTAGATCCCATCTAGATCACCTTGTTAAGTCCGACCCAAAGCAAACACGATGAACATGCACCCTGCTAGGGCAGACCCACACATTCATCCTTCACGCTTCCACGAGGTAGACGGTGCACCACGCTAGGGCGTGCCCACACTTGGTCGAACAAGCTTTTTACGTGTGTCGCATTTGGAAGGCATCTAAAACTTAATATTGTAATGAGGGATTTGGTTTTATATATATATATATATATATATATATATATATACATATCCAATCACCACAATACATAGTATGTATCATATACATGCTATATCCCACTGAAAACATGCACAAAATGATAAAAGTGATGATTATGGCCATCCTAATGTGATTCCTCGAGCCAAGAGGAATCACGGTCATCTAGGTCTACATCACATGCAACCTGTACAAGATGAACATCTGTGTCTTGCCATCTGAGTTGATCAACTCATCACATGAATGATCTGTACTCTCCAGCCGGTCGTCTGGGTTCCACCAGCCGATCGGTTGGCTCCTCCAACCGATCGGTTTGCCTGGTCGTCGTGCATCTCGTCATGTCCGCCACCCGCTCGTCTCGCTCCTCGAATCGGTCATCAACCGATCGATTCACTCCTTGAACCGACCGTCTGAAAGGTCAATCGATCGGTTCACTCATTGAACCGACCGTCTGAGCTGTCGTCTTGATGTCCGCCGGTCTTTGACATAACAGGAAATAAAATCCTATTCTATTAATTACATTGCTTTAAAAGAGAAACCCCGATTTACATTCGGGGGGGGAGCAAAGGTAGGAAAGAATCTCGAATTATTTCGAGTTACATCAGAAATAAGAGAGGGAAGATCGGTGCGTAGACCGAGATGCAAGCAACCACAAACAACCACACACAGATAGGGGTTTATAGGCCATAATCACGCTACACACATCCACCACAAAACTCGTTTAAGGGCGACGCGTATCGAGTGCATTAATAATACATATCATATATGTAATTAGGGATTTGTGGATTCAGGATTGGACATGCATAAAGACGATATTATTTGCATCGTATGCAATAATTAAAGGCGACAAACCAAAATCGATCATATCGATATTCCTAAAATATAGAACAGTTGACGTGGCTCTGATACCACTGTTGGGTTTTAGGGGAGACAGAGAAGGCAGCGGAAACAAAAATTTTCTCCCCAACCCGTACCGAGGAAATGCGTCAACGTCTATATAATAGGAAAGGATGGTTTGTGGAATCATACCTTGTCCCAAGGCTTGCTCGGCGACAATACCTCGCGCAATGCGCGGTCTTCAACTCCGAACTTCGACGGTGTCTGTGCAACTCCTGGTCGCACCGGGACTGAAAACTCCTACTCGAATCGGACTGTCGGATGACAGTTGTCCTCCTAAGCGATAGTGTCCTCCCGCCTCTATAGTAGTCCACACGGACCACCTGGAACTCCACTCTCCTTGTCCCACAAGGAAGTGGAAGGAGTCGCACCCTCCTGTTGACGTACTAGTCGCCAACACGCTCTCCTGCCTCCTGTTGCAACTGCAGTTGTCCTTCCCTTGCTGCACCTCCCTTTTGCGGGAAGCACTTGCTCGGGCTCTCTCACGGTTACCAAAACTAGAGAGAACGACAACTTGTAGAGCAACTGGTTGCACTGAGCTGTAGTTTGAGAAGCCCCCAATACCCCTATATATAGGAGAGTCATGGGACAGGGTTCTCCATCCCGGGCAATGCGGGACTAATGCAGGAGTAGAAGGGTTCGAGAATTTTCCACAAAAAGCAACCGGTTCGCAACTTGAAATGATCTGTTCACAACTGAACCGATCGGTTCGGCCATTGAGCCGATCGGTTGGACCTGAGCCTATCATTTGGGGCACTCCAACCGATCGGTTGGTGCCCTGAACTGATCGGTTCATGGTCCTAATCCGGCTCAAAAAAGACTTTCCTTGTTTCTTTCCCAATTGGTATCGAATACCAATATTATTCCCAATCGAATTGGGCAATTTGAAACTAAAGGAAAATTCTTGCCGACATGACTTTTCCCAACTGATCCGTTGCACCAGTTGAGCCGATCGGTTCAACCCTTGAACCGGTCATTTCAACCTGGGCATGAGCCGATCGGCCTGGATACTCCAGCCGACCGGTTCAGCAACCTCAGCCGACCGGTTCATCACATGAACCGATCGGTTGGGAGCACAGGTTGGGAAAAATCAGTCAATTGCGATTTCAATCAATCCGATACTCCAATCAATGCGTCCAACACCTTGAACCATACGATATTGAGCTATCGACTGATTGAGAGTTTAATTGAACTACTAACTCCTTTAGTAATCAATCTAAACATTGCTTGTGGACAAAACTCCTCTTCCAGGTTAAATCCTATGTGTGTGACCCTGCAGGTCCATTTCACGTTGGCAGTGAAAGTTCATAACACTTATGACTTCACAAGCAAAGAGTGGTGCCTAGTCACACATCAGTGCTACCCAAGTGAAAGTAGAAAGTTGGAGAACAACTTTCATCCTACAATCCGTGAATGGTGTTACAGCGAATGTATAATTCCTTTGTCACTGATATCCCGAATGAACTTGAGGCATGGAACAGTCATCCTGTCAACGTTCATTCACTTCCTTGATCTCAGAGTAGATTGGAAGAGATATGTATGACATCAGTATCATATACTGATTCACACATGCGTGCACGCCTTTCTCAATCCTACTCATCAAGTGGCCATGGATATCAAACTCCCTCAGGAAGGACAAATCCCATATCTATCACTCACCCCTCAAAAGCCCCATGTGTCAAAGCCACCCAATCATCACCTTTATAACAACCCATGTTTCAGGACTGCGTTTGATGATGTCAAAGTGTGCCCAACGACATGTGTTGAGTGCAGTGATTTCAGGTCTAAGAATCACACTCACCACCATCACTGTGAGTACTGACTGTGACTACCATCTCATGGTTCCATGTGTCAAACTCACGGTGGGTCTGTCCGGTACACTTGTTCTCTAACAAGTACCTATGTGTTTGGTTTGATATCTCTATATCATGACTAATGAGATTCTGTCATCAACCAACACCACAATCTAGTCTTGTGTGTCATTGCTGTCTATCTACCTTCCACAATGACATCCGACTAGGGACATAACAAGAATGTACAAACTCTTAGCATCCGTATGATCTCATCGTCCAGGTCATGAACCTGAAGGCATACGTCATTGAGTACTGTCATTCTCTAGACATTCAATCTGTTCTATCACTATCTCATATGACTGAACCAGAAAGAATTGGAAGCTCGCCTTTTATGTTTATCAAATCAATCTTAATGTATCCCATCAATCATCCCATGATTGGCTCTCAGGGCATACATACCAACAATATTACTCATGTGGTCCCTTTCTTCCAAAGAGTTGGGACAATTGGCCTTATAAATACTTACCCCATGAGACATGGGTAAGTTCAATTTCCTTGACTCTTACATGTGTTTTGATGTATGCATTTTTATTTAGGTCAAGAAGCCTTCTATATATAGATCTTCATCTTTATACTAGAATATAGGTGGATTCTCTTAGGTCTTTCATTGAGAAACTATTTCCCAACCACATCTTCACTTTTTGTAGAGTTGGAATAATATTTCCCATGGGTAGTATATCATCCACATACAATATGAGGAATACTACAATGATCCCACCAACTTTCTTATAAATGTAAGGTTCTTCTTCATTCTTGATGAAGTCAAACTCTTTGACTAGTTCATCAGAACGAAGATTCCAATTTTTGAATGTTTACTGCAATCCATAGATTGACCTTTGCAACTTACATATCTTTCCAACATCCTTTGGATATTCAAAACCCTCAGGTCATGTCATATACACATCCTCACAAAGAGTCCCATTAAGGAATGTAATTTTGGCATCCATCTTCTAGATCTTGTAGTCATAGTATGTTGTAATGGCAGGCATGATCCTAGTGGACATGACCATGGTGACTGGTGAGAAAATTTTATCATAATCAACACCTTCAATTTGCCACTAGTCTCCCTTTGTAGGTCTAGACATTTCCATCCATGTTAGTCTTTTTCTTAAAGTCCCAAATGCACCTAATGGTTTTACCTCTTCAGGTGGTTCCACTTAGGTCCATGCCTTGTTGGTGTATATGGAGTCCATTTTGGATCTCATTGTCTTAAGCCATTTACTAGATTATGGTCCCTCCATAGTTTCCTTATAGGTTTTGGGTCATCATGATCCATTATCACCACCTCACCATCATGAATAACTAGAAATCCAAATGTCTCTGACTCATGGTGAGTAGGGATGATAATGGTGCTATAAGAAAACCATATCTATAGATAATTGCACCACATTTTACACTGCATAACTGCACCAAATGGTTATTGTGAGGATATGGTTTTAAATTTTAATATGGCCACGGTCTAGTGCGGTCATGGTTTTAGAGAAAATAACCATGGAAAAAAGTCAAACCACAGTCAATTTACCTAAAAGTATATAAATATATATAGAGTAATATTCTAATCATACAATTTATTGTTGTTTTCACACAACTACTAGATCTGTATTTTTAAATGGCATTTAATGTATAGATAATTTGGAATTTTTACTTTTTTACAACTACTACACATATATGTTTTTCTCTTTGTATAATTAGTAAGCATATGTGTGCCTCTAACACATGAAAATATTACCATTTATGTCCTACTTTTTTATATATTACATTCATATTTATAAGTGTTTTTACAAATTCATAGAGTCATTAGTATAGTGGTGATATATAGTCGAATCGTTGGTGGGATCATTTGATGTATTGACTTATTTTATGTCAATCTAGAAATGAAACATGTAACCATTAGAAAATGGGAGGTAGAAACATAAAATGAGAATTTCGTTTATTACTATAAGGGCATGTTTGGTACGTTGGATGTAGCCCATGGAAGGGAAATGTTTCCCAAGGGATATCACTTCCCACGTTTGGTTCAACCTCGACATTGGATATGGTGTATCCAGTGCAGCTCCTAATGTTGCTTGCACTTAACTAAAAGAGGCACTACCCTTTGGGATTTGAAAGCCCATCACAAAGATTGAAAACCAAAAGATGTTGCACCACTACCATCTCATGCTCTACATCTTCAAATACCATTATCATGTCGTGAGACTTCATTTTCCTCATTTGCACATGTCTCTGCTGATTTCCATCTACCTTCCATTATTTTTGTATCTCATCTGGTGTTTGTGGTCTCCATGACAATGGGTCCTCGTGCACCTCCTCAATGAGCCTGAGAATAGAGACATGGAAAATTAGTTTTTCTACTTCATTAGATGACTGGGCTTCTTCCTAACATTTTCTTGGCAGTATTAACCGACTGTAGGTCTTTAGCACAAAGTTGTGCGATCGAGGAGCACACTGTGTGGCATTTCAAAAGCTTCTTCTTGAGACACCTTGATATCCTTTCCATGTCAAAATCCAAACATAGGAACAAAACATTAATTTTGTTCTGTTCTGTATCCATTCCCATCATATCCCTCTTTAGATCTTATCTTTATATTTCAAGTTAACCAAACATATCCTAAGTGTACTGTTGTGCTTTGACTAATAGGTATAGTTTCCAGTAGAATAATAAATAAAGTGAAAAATAAAAAGGAGAAATTAAAAGAAAGACATAAAAGAGAGTCAAGAAGAGGCGATTACATCCATTAGTACTAATAATCATTCTCTATAATTATTCGAATATTCTACCATCCTCCCACGCATAAAGTTTGACTTTTCCCTCTCTCTCAGTAAATATATCATTACACTTAATATTAAATAATATTTTTTATCATTATAAATAAATATTTAGAGTAAAATCATAGCTTATATGCTTGAAATGAAGAGGATGACTTAATAGGGGAGGAAGACTTGAGGAACCATTTTATATAGGATATTGTCATTTGAAAAAAAATAATGTATATTAGTAGGGCGACTTAATTACATTTTGGAAAAGGTTGGTGTTTGAACTTTGAATAAGAAAATATGTGTAGTAGGAAAACATTATATTTGGGTTTCAAAAAAAAAAATTAGAATGTATGTTCACATGAACAAAAAACTTAGTGTTTTTATCATATAATATGAACATGACATCATTGATTGACATTTTTATATTATTATTTATTTTCTATGTACAATTTATTTAAAAAATTATGTATAATGTTATCAAGAGCAATAAATAATTTAATCCCGATGTAGTGTGGTGTGGTGTGGTTTCGTTAACTGCATTTTTTTGATGGTGTGGATATGGTTTCTCATATCAAACCACAGTGGATATGGTGCAGATATGGTGTTTGGTTTTCAACTATGGTGAAGTTATGGTTTTGGCATAAACTACACCATTGATATCCCTAATGTTGCGTCCTACTTGATCTACAAGGTTCTGATATTTGATGGGGGGGCGACTTTTCCATAACAACTTCTGGTGCCTCCTCATGTTCCTCTTTATGCTCATTGTCATTTTTGTGTATCTCAAATTACTTCAAATTCTATTTTCCTCCCACTGATATTCTAGATATAAACTCCTTCTCTAAGAAGGTATCGGTTCTAGCAACAAATACTTTATTCTAAGAAGAAATATAGAAATAGTATCCTTTGGTTTCCTTAGGATACCCCACAAACTAACACTTATCAGATTTAGTTCTCAATTTCTCAAGCAATGAACACTTCACATAAGCTTCACAACCCCAATCCTTGATGAAAGACATATTGGGATGCTTCCCATTTTATATCATGTATGTCTTAAAACCGATTTAGAAGGAACACAGTTAAGTGTATACACGGTGATTTCTAGAGCATGTCCTAGAAAAGGAATTAGGAAGTCTGATTTGGCTCATTATGGACCTCACTGTGTCCAACAATGTGTCGTTCCTTCTCTCTAAAATACCATTATCTTGTGGTGCTCCTGGTAGGGTCAACTGTAATACAATACCACACTCCTTGAGAAGGTCCTCAAACTCTTGGAATAAATATTTACCACCTCAATCTAAATGAAGAATTATAATATCTACCAACTTGTCTTTATAGCTCATTCTATATTACCTTCAAAATTTCAAACGAATCAAATTTGTGTCTTCCACAAATCCATATGTCCTAAATCCATCAGTCAATGATGATGAAGTATTTGATTCATCCTTTATCTATTTGACCAAAATGACCACATACATCAATATGTGTGAGTTTTAGAAATTTAGACACCTTCTTACATATTCTAATAAAAGACATACGCTGCCATCTTGTCCAAAAAATATGATTTACATGTCTGGAGAGATTCATAATCAACCAAATATTAATATTCATCCATATGGAGGTTATAAACGTGTATCACTTATGTGCACCCCCAACAACATTCCTTACATAATTAGTATTGCTCCAAAAATAACGGTTCCTAGTTTTGCATTAAATAATATAAAGGTTCATCTTCACTGATCATCCAAAAAAAAGACTAATGATATTGATTTTATGTCACTTAAATAAAATATGACTAGTTGTTTCAAGCATATCAAGGTTTTCTAAGTTTATCTACTTTCCACCACCATTATTGAGCATGTAGTTGTGATCTAGATATCAACATGATTTATATAGACCTATGAGTAACCATTTGACTTCACTCTTATCAGTAGTAGCGTGTACAATGCTATTCAAATAGGCATCACTACACTCTCTTACTCCTAAAAAACATCGTACATATTCATCATATTCATATTATTCTTATGTGCCCATGATCATAAATAATTATGGGTGAGCTGAAAATTGATTTGTATTCAACTATAGTACTTCATGGTTTATGAGTTTGGGTATTGTATCAAGCCTTGATTTTCAAGGATAGTCTCAACACCTACCTAAACTCATAATCTCTAACTATTATAACATGAAACCCACTTATGCTTATAGATTTTACATGCTGAAAATAATCTCATATTTCTTTTTTTAACATGAGCTATACTGGAATGGGCCAAGTATGATATTTATCGGGTTAGGTTTTTGTATAAATCTAGAAATGCTAAAGTTTTAAAGTTATTAGTGATGAGTCTTCCTTCTAGACTTCAAATAAGAATCAAATGTTGTTATTTTTCATCATAGCATGTTTTTATTACTTTCAAGTAATGAGCAATTAAGGTGATTTTTCTATTTAACCTTGTACCAAAGTACCTAGTGCTCCCAAGAGCTCATTACACCCAAGTGTTAATTTCACTATAGTGCTCATTACACCAAAGTGCTCCTTTATCTAGTAGAATCACTAAATTAACATTCGTTCCTTAAAATTACTCTTAACAAATTTCTCCATCCTATCATGGTTCTCTATGTAAGGAAAATCCAAGGTACTTATAGTCACCTTCCTACCATAAAACATTTCGTGTCCCTGAAAATACTAAATAAAACCTTGATCAAGCATATATGCTAGGCTCTATCTTATATCAACATCATCTAGAACCTAATGTAATTGTGATCCTAAACCAATGGCCCACACAAACACATATGTTTCACCATTACATGTAATAACACTCATCATTTATAACCTTTAAAAGGTCTTATGTATAACTCTATCCATCATTATACTATCACATTACAAACTTAAACTTGGAGTATAACATGATTGGATTGCCTTGGATATCTTCCTTCAACTTGCCATAAACATTTCTCCCTGAAATAAAGACTCTAAAGGCATCAAAAGCTCCCCAATTATCATCACATATATAAGGAAAAAGTCTTCATCTACCTCCAATTATTAGTCCACTAAAATTGATAAGATTTACCGATTGAGTTTCATGACTCTCAAAGATCGTGATGCCTAGATGTCCTCATAGATCATTCTTAATAAAGAAAACTTCCACCACAAAAATCAAAACCATGAAATACCACTAACTATGAATTACTCGACTTAAGTATGAATTTTCTCATTTTCTAATCCTTACATGAATTATAAGTAAGAACAACTACACCTGAATCTATCTAGTTTGATTTAAAATATGGTGCAAACAAAATAGAATTGTTTGAAACTTCGGATGTAAGACACCTCAAAATATGAGTTTTGTATCCTTACTACATGGCTACAAAAATCAAGTCCCACCACATATGTCAAAAATTGAAAGTTGTTGTGTCCTTACTACATGCAATCAGTGTGTCCTACATACAATCAGTGACGGACCCACTGCCACGCCACTCCATTGATTTTGTAAGCGGCCTCACCCAAAATAAAAAAAGTCATCACTGATATGCATCACTCATGACCAATATTTTCAGAACTGAACCAGTGATCGGACCGGTGTTGACTCGAACCGGATTGAGTCAGATTTAACCGGAGTGGTTGAACCGGTTGGATCGAAGATGACGTCAGCATGACATGAAAAAAAATTGAATCGAAAAAACTGAACCGGTCACCACAGTATAAGGTAAATACCAGTCGGACCGGTCAAACCAGTTAAACCGAGCACACTATATATACATTTACACGTGTGTATATTCATACATGCATATATACATATATATCAATATATGACTGGATATTGATCGTAAAGAACTTATATTAAATGTGAAAGAGATGTGTTGTTCGTCTTGTGCCCTCTCTCACCATGCCATGACTAAGTATTAAATGAAAACAGAAAAAGATGTTGTCTTTGCCTTATCTCATCATGCATAATTGTAGCATACAGGAAAGGAAATCAAATTGCATGGACAAGAGAACGTGGGGTAGTGGGAATGAAAAAGAACACGATAGAGAGAATAGTTCAGGAAAGGAAAGTAGATAGTATGGAGAGGAGAACTTGGGGGAGTAGGGATTGAGAAATCAAAGCAACCGTTTTGAGTGCGAAATTCTGGATGTGGCTGGAGAAGGAGAAAATAATTACATGGAGTTGTTTAAATAAATATCTTCGTTTTAGTGATTTGGTGAGGTTTTTTTTTAAGATATAGAAATATGAGGGCATGGAAGAGTTGAAGGAAAAGAGTTAAGGATGTAGAACGGGATATAACTATAATGGGTTTTATATTGAGAGAGAGAGAGAGAGAGAGAGAGAGAGAGAGAGAGAGAGAGAGAGAGAGAGAGAGAGAGAGAGAGAGATTGAAAAGGAAAAGTGCGTGGTCTGGTTAGGGAAGAATGAATTGTCAATTAGTATCTCTTTTTCAAAAATATGATTAAAAAATGCTAATTTTAATTGGAAGAATACAAATCGTTTACCTTGTTTTTTAAAATGTTGAATTTGATTGGAAGTTATGTTTTTAAAAACAAAATTGTGTAACACTAATATCTATAGTAAAAATTCTTTTATCGCTCTATCTTTTACCCATATACATCAATCACTATTTCAAAATTACAAAGACATTTATTTGCAACTACTTCATCTTATCCTGCGACACCTTTAGAAAAAAAACAAAGAGTAAAAGTTACCTACACACGAGAGGCATTCATTCACTTAGTAGATACTTTTTGAATGATTGTTCTGTGAGGCGATTATGCAATTTTTCAGACAATTTTCTTTTTTTCATATTACTTGTTGGCCATGTAATTTCTTAGACAATTGTCTTTCTTTTCGATAAAAAAAAAGTTGATACGATCTGTTTCCCGCCGTAGTGATTATTTACCAAATGTTTTTTTTGTACATAGTATATTAGAAAGAAATATAATATTTAGAGTTTTTTACCGGGTATATAAAACTCAAAAGTATCGGCATGCTATTTGTTTACTAAATGCACATTGCAATTGCAAAAAGAAAAATTACATACCGGCAGTGTTGAATAAAAAATTGTGTAACGTGTCATGGGTTCACCTAACATAGATTTTGATGTCTGCAGCTGCATGTCGTCAATGGTTACAAGACCATGTTTCTACGTATAGGTGGGTCAACAACTAGGTAGAGTCATATATATAATTTTCTTGATTTATTTAAATATTAACTAAATAGTAACCTAATTGCAGTTGTATCAAAAAAGATATTTCATGATATTAGTTAACATGCATTGATTATTTTGTTTTTATATGTTCATGATTTTTCTTGTCATTATGAATGACCTTTCCTGTTTTAGAATATAGAGTTTACGAAACATTTAATTTTTACATAACTTTCCGTCAAACGTCAAGAGCAACGTTGTCGTTGTATGACTGATACAATCCATTATTACGGTCTGTTTACTTTTGTCGTTGTGTGACTGAATACAATCTATAATTAGACTTTTCAGAATACTTTTTGGGTTATATATGAGAAGCTTTTACGGCTAGAGCAATACAACTTTATTTTTAAATATAGGTTAGATATGAAATAATCTACCTTTGAATTGTATCTATTTATTTTAGAGTCACTTATTTGTATCCGATAATCTTGCTTCTCCTTCATATTGTAAATCTAAATGATTGGAATGGGAAAAAAGTAATTAATATGTCCTCCAAGCAATATGTAACAGTTTATTAAAATGTTCCTTACCGAGAAATAAACACGATATACTAGCATTTCACTAGTCTCACTTATGGGTAATTATTCATTTTCTAGAGATATATGTATGTTATCTTTATTATCCACCAAATAAATACGACTTGGGTAAACTAATTAAATAGACAACAATCATGCAATTATGGGAATAAATGCATTATAAGGATAGTTGAAGCAAAATATGTAATGATCGTTTGAAGAATCTAGCTGTATTTGACGTGGTAATATTATGCCTAAAAAGTATGACATTCTTCCCTTGACACGTGTGGAGTTACTGTGAGTGTCCCCAATGAGGGTTTTTGAAGTGTCTTCCACAACGAAGTGCTTTAATGTTTTTTTTTTGTTGGACCTGTATTTTCTGTCAAATACAAAAACATGAAAGGATGAACATAAAAATAGAAAAGTAAAAAACATCTCGTTGATATGGTAACTGCTCTTTAAGATGATCAAGGATGAGTGATCTACGGAAAATATCAATCTGGAAGATTAAATAAATTCTCCCGCCCTATTTTCTAGAAGGAAATATAGTAGTGCCCCTTTCGTAATTGTCCATCTCATGCCCAATCGAGTGCGCAACCAAAAACAGCAATCGATTTTCCCCCGCTCCTTTCGTTCAGCACCAACACAAGGATAGCAACTAATTCCGCGCGCCAGCCAGCAATCGACCTACGAAGCAACTTAACGTAAACTCGCCGGCCAGCGAGCGACCTCTACTGGCTTGTCATTGCTCAGTCAAGTGCTCCATACGGCGTTCTTGGGCTGCCAGACAACCCGCGGAATGAGCGTGTTTGTTCCTGGTTGCAATATTCAATGCTTCTAGTGGTTGCTCTGGTCCACTTCAACATAATCTCTATCTTTGTATATTTTTCTTGCATATACTCTTCTAAAAGAAGATTTTTGTTTCATCCACTTAAGCTGGAATGAGTCCTCTACATAGAGCGGATGCATCCTTTCCTGGGACCTCGAAACAGGCCAAAAGTCATTCTAAAATTCAGGTGGGTCTGTAAGGGATTGCTCATCCTTTAAAAAATGGTCGGTGTCGTTTTCTTTTGCGCTGGATTATGTTTAGTTGACAAAAAGAAGTGTTTTTTGTTTCTTCAATCCCCTAGCAATGTGGCATTTAGGGACGTAACTAACAGTACTTTTATTATTTTGCAGGTTAACTCACAGTCGCAATCAAATTCATCCAGTAGTCTTCCTTTCTGTTCTTGTGGTGTAAATGATGCCTATGCACCTGAAGGCTATGGTGCTCCGACTCCCCCTTATGAGAAAGTGAAAAATTACGAAGTTTATATCGGGTTCTGTGGCCATAATTCTTCAGTGGCTCGCTTTGCTGACTGGCTTCGCGCTGAGCTTGAACTGCAAGGTGTATTGTGCTTTGCAACAGACAGGGGGAGATGTTCAAATGCACATGCTCATGCCATGGCCAAGGCTGCAATGGATGCACCAACTCTGGGGCTGGTAATCATAACAAGTGGTAGTTTCTGTAATCCTTATACTATGGAGGAGCTCAATATCTTCCTGCAGAAGAAGAAACTCATTCCTATCTTATTTGATTTGTCAAGGGGGGATTGTGTTGTGGAAGATATTATTCAGAGGAATGGAAGGTTGTGGCAGCGCAAAGGTGGGAAACTTTGGAGAAGGTATGGTGGGTTGGAGGATGAGTGGCAGCAGATAGTAGATAGACTTTCTCGGTCAAATTTTATGATTGAAACTGATCAGAGTAATTGGAGGGACTGTATTTTAATGGCTCTTGACTATGTTGGTAGAAAGCTTGGTAGGAGAAACATTGTAGAGTCAATTGAAAAGTGGAAGGAACATGCCAAAAGAGAATTTCCTTTTCCGCGGAATGGCCGCTTCATTGGGAGGGAGGAGGAGTTACTAAAGCTTAAAAAGATGTTGTTTGGATACACTGACAAAACTGATGACGCATCAAGTAAATCAAATAGTATTGAAGGGAAGGGTCATATTGCAGAAGTGCTCAATATAAAGGTATCTAGGAATAAAAAATCAGAAGGGACGGATGCCACTACAAATTCGGAGCAGGGTGGGGGTATTGTTTGTGTTACTGGGGAGACCGGTATCGGGAAGAGAGAGTTAATGCTAGAATTTGCATACAGATACTCCCAGAGATATAAGATGGTACTGTGGATTGGAGGGTGCATGCGCTATTTCCGCAGAAACTATATCAAGCTGTTATCCCCATTTGGGCTTGACACTCTTTTGGAAGCTGCTTGTTGTCAAGACAAAAGCAACGAGATTGTCTTTGCAGAGGTAGAGGATCTCGTAGTTGAGACAGTGAGGAAACAGCTCATGCGTGATATCCCGTTCTTACTTGTGATTGATAATCTGGATGATGAGAAAGATTGGTGGAATGGCAAGAACATCATGGAGTTTCTTCCTCGTAACAGATCAGCAACACATGTAATTATCTCCACTACATTGCCCGGTGTGATGCATATTCAATCATTGAACTTACAACCATTACATGATTCAGACGCAATGCAATTGATTACAGGTGGTCTAGTCTTTAAAACGGAGGAGGCTATTGACTCTCTCAAAATAATAATAAAGAAACTGGGTAACAATACATTTGCTCTTTGTGTTGTCTCTGCAATCCTCCATGCACTCCCTGTATCTCCATGTAAGCTACTTGAATATGTAGATAAGAGGCCATGCCGAGATTGCAGTCACATCAACAATTACATTTTAACGAAGAATCCTTTCCTTGTGCAACTTTTAGATCTCTGTCTTTTAATATTTGACATTGCAGACGGGTCAAGGAAATTAGCATCTAGTATGGTTAAGACTAGCAGTTCCTTTGCTCCATCCCCTATCCCAGACTCTTTATTGGAGTCCGCTGCACGTAAAATTTCAGACGTTTGCTTAAATAAATGTCAAAGGTCTTGCCTTGAAAGGCTATCATCTGTGTGCTTACCTTCACAAACAAAAATATCAGGGTCTTCCATATTGGTTAGGTTTCATATGGCAAAGCAATGCAGTGAAGAAGGGTTTATCCAATTTCATGACATTATTCGGTTATATGCACGTATAATTGAAAATACTAAGACAAGTCTAGCTGTAGTGCGCACAATTAATATTGAAGGGCGTCTTCCTCAACATTTTCAGCATGTGTGGTCTGCATGTTTCTTATTATTCAAGTTTGGTACTGAACCGGCATCTGTGGATCTGAAAGTGGCAGAGTTGATATCATTTATTAAAAGACTTCTTATTCCCTTAGCTTTGGAAACTTGTAGAACACTTCGCCACTACGATGCTGCACAATTGCTTCTAGGTCAATGCATAGAAAAATTAGAATGTTTGGATGAGTCGTTTCTAGCACATTCCCAAAAGAATATGGGAGGAAGCTATTGTTTTGGTACTTCAAGGGATGAATTCTATATTCGATTTAATCCTAAAAGCTATG
The DNA here is from genome assembly GCA_963693085.1 of Alisma plantago-aquatica. NCBI lineage: Eukaryota > Viridiplantae > Streptophyta > Magnoliopsida > Alismatales > Alismataceae > Alisma > Alisma plantago-aquatica. Next base: position 906,522,767 of record OY856410.1, read on the forward strand.
AAGAATTTGCTATGTTGAGAGCAGAACTTTTTGAAAGGAAAGCTGAGTTAATGGCCAAAGGTGGCATGCATGATATCGAAGAAATACTTACTGAAAATGCCCGCATTGTAAGGGAAAGTATTTCACAAAAGAGGGCATCTACGGGTAACTTCTAAATATGATGGTAAGATGATTATTACGCCCACCGACGTACCAAATGACGCTCCTAGCTCAAAATTGAAAAAATGCTCAATGTAACTTTTGATAACTCACACATTTTCAGAGTATCATGCATATCTGAAAGTGTCTTATCTACATTACATTAAATGAGTAAAGTATGATCTGCCTCATCATTGTACTTCTTTTTCACGAAATGCTTATTATTTCATGTAATATACATACTTTAAATATCTCATCTACCGTTCCTTGTTCATGTAATTTACATGTATACAATTGTAGAACAAACGTCTTTGATTCCAAAATAACAAATATGAGATTTTGAGTTTCCCTAGAAAATTGTACTCAGTTAGAATGAATGATTTCAAAAACATTCCATGTAATTAATATACATGCTACGTAGCGTAAGAGAATTGTCTTTGAGCCGGTTAGGGATAGGATGATCGTGGAAGTCTCATAATCCCCATGAATGGATGCTGGTTCGAACCATGCATACAAATAGTTCTTGATTACTACTCTCCGGCATGTCCGCTAGGAACTTTGAGGGAGGGTGGAGAATATCCCTCCCCTCGCAATGCCAAAAAACTGTATTCAAGAAAAGCAAATATGAGATCTCGATTCAGTTTTCTTAAATATGAGATCTCGATTCAGTTTTCTTAAAAGTTCAACATGACGGGAATATACAGTTTAAAACTATGTATTCCTTTCAACAAATTATTTCTACGTGTCTATTCCTTTTGTACTCATATCTCTCTTCTATTTAAAATTCCTTCTTGCTAAGCTCTACTTTCTTCGTTCTCTTCCATTACTTAATGAAAAATACTATCCCTCTCATCAAAATGTTCAAAATGGCATTATCTATTGTTTGTTTTAAACAGCCTCTCTATATACATCTCACTTCCATAACCGCACCCTATTAGGGACATCAAAAAAAAAAATTAAACAAATATGAGATTTTCATTCAATTCTCTTAAAAGCTCAACATGACAAGAATATTCCAGGATTGTTCATAATTAAATAAGGAGCACCTTGTGTTGGATGATGTCACTTGTTAAGTGAATCCTACCATTTAATGAGCAGGGACACGTGTAGACAGATCACAAAAGTAGTATACTCCTAGTAAAATGAGCATAGTGAAAAACTAGTATTCCTTTTAACTATTTCTTTCTAATGTATCTATTCCTTTAATAGTCTTTAATCTCTCTTCTTTTTAAAAACCCTTTTTGTTAAACTCTACTTTCTTCGTTCTCTTCCATTACTTAATGAAAAATACTATTCATCTCAGAATTTTCAAAAGGACATTATCTATTGTGTATTTTAAACAACCTCTCTATGTACATATCACTTCCATAACCGCACTCTATTGGGACATCATTCCTTATTTTTCCATAAGACTATCCTTATTTCTCTTTTAGGTGAAACAAATATTTTTTAATTAAAGAAAAAATAATCAATCACAATCATGACATTTTAATATATGATATCGTCATTAACTCTTTTCCTCCTTCGTTTTCTACCTTCATATTTTTCCTCTTAGAATTAGTTCCTACTAATCCACATCCCTAACTCCCTCACTAACTCCTTAATAAACTACACTCTGCTTTGATATATTTTCTCCATTTTACATCAGCCTTACTTTATATTTCTTTTACATGACTACACCCTCTTCATCACATCGCTATCCATATTTTTTGACAAACATATATCTCTTTTTTCAAAAAAAGGTGGCGTCTGCTTTATTTGAAAAGTATTTAAGTAACACATTCAATCTTTTGTCAACCTCTTGGCACACACTCTCCCTGTCTCTCTTTGCACTTTCTAGTTGACCTTATCATTATTACAAGAAAAACATAAACATATTTTAGAACTATTTGCTTCTCTCGAGACCATTTTTCTATATCTCTTATTTACATCAGGGTTTGTATTCTAGAAAAAGAGGGAATGTGAATGATTAAGAAAGGAAGGAAGGGGGTAGGTCTTTGCCTCATTGGCAACAAGTTTTATAAGAATGGGGAGGGGATCAAAAGGGAGTGTATAAACAAGTAAAAAAATTATCATCGAAAAAAAAATTAGCATAAAAATGATAATCATTTCCTTCCCCTCCTGTATGTATGTATTAGGTGGGGAGAGAAGTTAAGGATAGATAGATGGGTAATTCACCCTTGTTTAATTATCATTCCTACTATTTTTTACAACAAAATCTAGTGAATTTTTTTCCCCTTCCTCTTCTGTCCCTTTCCCTACCACCCTCCTCTCCCCTCCCTTTTCCTGTCGTTCTTTTCACAAATACCAATCATAACAAATTCTCCATGGTTTTGTATGAATGTTAAGAAAAATCTCATGTTTCAACCTTCTCTCCCTCATTGTAGATGGGTCTAGTATAGTCATGCATCTGCAAATTAGGATCCTTTAAAAACTTGTCATGGGTCTCAATTTTTGTACCCACATATTGATGGATCTGCATATGTATAGATCCATATTTAACTGGGTCCACTGATGAATATACTTGAACACGAACCTGCTAGACATGTTTACATACTATATATAAATAACTATTTAAATGATATATTATTTATATCATACTTTACCAATCTAGCCAATATAATAATTGAGACTATATATTACTTTAATTGAAAAAGACTTCACACTACTTATATAATTGAGAACTAACTATTCTAATTGCAATCTAATCGAAATAACATAAATCTAAAATAAAAATAGTAACATGATATGATACATGTTGACTTGAGAGTTATACATTGCCCATATGTTGATAATGACATAACTATTCCATTCATATGTATCTAATATGTTTGTTTAAGATTGATTTTAGGCTTTAGGTACATTAAAAGGATAATATTACACAAGCCCTAGCTCATCCAAGTTCAAGTTAAAAGCAATACAAGTGTGTTATTTGTGAAATCACTCCAAACTACCTTAGAATATTTTTGTAATCACTTGTATTGATGATATGACTTGTAAATAAGATGAGAAAAAATCAGGGATACTTAATTCCCTCATTTGTTCACTCAAAAATCATTTTGAAAATTTTGTCACAACAATTTTTTCGGTCAAGTTTGGATCTCGAATGACCAGTGATGGATTTTTGGAAATAGATCAATCGGTCGACTTGTACACTCATAGAACTCAACCAACTGACTCACTGACCAAAACTAATTTTGACTCATCGGTCGAGTTTCCCAGGACAAACTCAACCTATAGTTTAAAAATTGGCTTTGTCAGTTAATGGATTGGTCGATTTATCTTTGTTGAAACTCGACCAAATGTATTGTACAAAAAATATAGAAAAAGTGATTCCAACCATTGGAGAGTTTGGAAATGAAAATAGATGTGTTGTAAGTTGTAAAACAACTATTTTTTGTTCTTAAGTGATCCCACACTCAAAGGAACACCCCCAACTATAAATAGGACCTCTTAGAGTTCATTCTAAGGTTGCTCATTCATGTTATCCTTCGTCCTTGCTATATCTGAGTGTGTTACAACCCTTTGAGCCCCTTTCTCTCTCTCATTTACAAAGCATTTTGTGATTATGAGTGAGTTAGTCATGTTGTAAGTGAGCTGCCTCCATGTTATCTTGTAAAACTCTCATTCCTTCCATCTTCCCAATCCCCTTTCTAAAAGAGCAAAGGTTGAAGTGATCTTCTCTGAGTGAAGGAGATCTTCAAGGTTGAAAAAAGTGTGAAGATCTTCTCCAGGTGAAGGAGAAGGATAAGGTGGAAGATTCAAGAAGAGTGGGTAATTCCTTCAAGGCCAAAGACTTGATGCAAGTGTGGGTAAGTCCTTGGTGAAGGCTGAAAACATCTTGATCAAGTGGGTAAGTCCTTGTGTAGGTGAAAGACTCTTGTCTTGAATAGGTAACTCCTTGGATGTGTGATGGTCTTCTTGTATTTCTTGTAATGGAATATAAGTATACATGGGTTGCACAGTCCTAGAGGTTGACTCTCTATGTAGTGGATTGACAATCTCCTAGTTTGGAGATTTGAACCACTCTAACCACCTTGTCTAAGTATTTGCTTCAATCTCTCTCATCCTTGCTATGAATTCTTAGATAGGAATTCAAATTGTTATTAAGCATTTGGTTTCAATTAATATAATTTGAAGGTCTAACTATTCTTGTGTGAATTTTGAAGCTCTATTCACCCCCCCTCTAGAGACCTAGATCCAACAAGTAGTATCAGAGCAAGGATGTTCTTCAATAAATCTCCCATGAGATAAGAAGATGGGTGAGAACCTACTTGGTTCCCTCAACCTAGAGGGAGGCTTCTCCATGCGCCCCCAGTCTTCAATGGTACCAACTTCCTCTATTGGAAGCGGCGGATGCAATTCTACATTCAAGAGATGAACTTTGGTATGTGGAAGGTGATGATTACACCCTACAAGGAGCCAACCAGAATTGTGTCAACATGGGATGAAGCTGCCCTAAAGAATGCCCTACTCAATGCTAATGCAATTAGCATCCTCTATGCATACCTCACTCCATCTGAGTTCAATTGCATATCCTAGGATACAACCTATGAGATATGGGACAATTTTTGCATCACTTATGAAGGTACAAAGCAAGTGAAGGAGGCAAAGATCTACATGTTGAACAACCTTCTTGAGAACTTCAAAATGGGGAAGAAAGAAGGAGTTGTTGAGATGTACTCAAGGCTCAACATCATTATTAACGACCTAGCTACTTTGGGACACACTTTGGATAGAGGAGCAATCAAATCAAAGATCTTGAGGTTTCTACCAAAGAGATGGGAGTTAAAGGTGACATCCATTGAAGAAGTGAGAAGCCTTAGTATCATTCCAACCGAGGAGCTTATTGGCAATCTACAAGATCATGAGCCAAGACTTGACAAGTAAGAAGAGGAAGCTAAGCAAGAAGAGAAGGAAGTAAGAAAGATAAAATATAGTGCCTTCAAAGCTCAAGTGGAGGTTGTCATCCTTCAACAACAACTTGCTTGCTGGACCTCTCCCTCCTCCTCCTCAAGTGAAGATGATAGAGTGAATGTCCTAAGGATAGAAAGTCACATCACAAGAGCAACTCCAAGAAGGAAGATATAAAATATAAGAGGAAGGACAAGAAGGAGAGGAGACATAAATACGCAACTCATGAAGCTTGGGAAAGATCATCCTCTAGTGGATCAAGCTCCGATGAAGATGGAGAGTGCCACCTTGTACTCATGGCCTCTACTAGTGAAGAAATTGGTGAGATAAGTGAGGTAAGCTTACATGAGTTAGATAAAGAAACTCTTACTAACATGCTTGTTAATACCCATTCTTCTTATTCTAAATGTAAATCTAAATAGAAGATGTTAGGTAAAATCATTGATGACTTGTATGCTAAACTTGAGATCCTTGAGCAAAATGAGAAAATTCATCTTGAGAGCATTGATAACATGCAAGGAAAATTTCTTGATCTTGAGCTCAAATACGATGGAGTTGAGGTAGAGAACGGTGTCTATCTTAAGAACATTGAATCTCTTAAGGAAGATAACCAAAACTGCCTAAAAGAGCTTGAGATACTTAAAACTGAAAATTCTAAATTCAAGCTTACTCTTGATGCTCATAGAGATGAGAGGAATGTTTATCTCAAAGAAATTCAATTGCTTAAATATGAAAATGCTAGGTTGCTTGGTCAATTGAATGATTTATCTTCTAGACCTATTTTTCCTAGTAATGATGTTGCTTCTATTTCTCTTGAAAAGGACTCTTATTTGACTAAAGCCCTCTGTTTAGAGGCTGACTTGTTCATGCTAGAGATGATATTGCTAGTTTGTCTTCTACTATTATATCTCTTACTGATGACAATCATAGACTTATAGCCTCTCTATAGATATTCCTCAAAGGAAAAAAACTCCCTAAATGAAATCCTTGACCATTCTACCAAACAAAGTGTTACTAGTGGTTTTGAATTGGTAGGGGGAGCTCCTATGGGCAAGAATAAGGCCAAAGGTAAGAAAAAGAGTAAGGAAACTTCCTTTTTCATTGGAGAGTCTTCTAGAACTAAGAACCCTATGATTTTATCTCATTGCATAAGTGATGATAATTATTCTACTTATTGTCCTTACAAGCCTAAGGGGACCAACCCAAAGATGAAATGGGTCCCCAAGATAACTTCAGATCCCAAAGTTTGAGTTGGGAATTGACATTCTCATTTATTGTAGGAAAAAGGAAAATAGATTGTTGATAGTGGCTGCACTAAGCACATGACAGATGATATAAGCCATTTGAACAACTTCACATAGAAGAAAGGAGGTTCGGTTACTTTCAGGGTCAACAAGAAAGGGAAGGTAAAAGGTGAGGGTGATGTAGGTGAATCCTTGTGTATCAAGAATGTTCTCTATGTGTATGGCCTACATCATAATTTAATAAGTGTAAGTAAATCATGTGATAATGGTTACCTTGTGCTATTTACTTCTTTTGAATGCTTGCTTCTAGTTTCCCCCACTTATCATGTCATATATAAGGGATCTACAAATGGTAATCTTTATGTAATTATGCTTGACTCTATTAAGACTTTGTTGGTAGATGCATAGTAGTCAACTCAAATGATATTTCCCTTTGGCACCATCGGCTTGGTCATGCAAATATGCATCAATTGAAGAAATTGCGCAAAAAAGACTTGGTCAAGGGACTTCTAAAATTGGATTTTGAAAAGGATGAGGAATGCCAACCTTGTACCCAAGGAAAGCAAACCAAGTACTCCTTCAAATCCAAAGGAGTCCTTAGCACCAAGAGAGCTCTTGAATTTCTCCATATTGATATATTTAGACCTATGAGAACTCAATTACTTCGTGGTTCCAAGTATTGTCTTGTTACTATCGATGATTTCTCTTGATATACTTGGACCTTCTTTCTCATTTTCAAGAGGGATACGCTTGATATTTTCTCTAGTTTTCGTAAATGAGTTGAGAATAAAGTTTCTTACTGAATTATTTTCATCCGTAGTGATCATGGGGGAGAATTTGAAAATGATCTTTTTGAAAATTTTTGTGAAGAATCTAGATATGAATATAACTTTTCTTCACCTCGAATACCTCAACAAAATGGGGTTGTAGAGAGGAAGAATAGGTCACCACAGGAAATGTCTAGGACCATACTTTTAGAGTATGACACTCCAAAGAAGTTTTGGGCCGAAGCCGTTAGTACCTCATATTTTGTGCAAAACTGGGTTTTCACACATCCTTCTTTGAATAAAACCCCATATGAGATATGGCATGGTAGGAAGCCTTCTATCGAGTACTTTCATGTTTTTGGATGTCCTTATTTTATTTTGAACATGAAAGATTCTCTCGACAAGTTTGATCTGAAATCATACAAGGCTTTCTTTCTGGGCTATGACACAACTAGCAAGGCTTATAGAGTGTTCAATGTTGATATATCTAAAGTAGAAGAATCTATCAATGTAAAATTTATTGAGACTAACCCCTCTATTCTCAAAGATACTGTTCCAAATCATGATGTTGTAGGTGAGGTGATTCCTATCTTAAAAGAACTCAACATCAACCAAAAGGCAAAAGAGATGGCCACTCAAGAAAAAGAGAAAGTTGAAGAGAAGAAGGATCCAACTCCCCACTTTGCAAAGAACCATCCTAAAGAGTTGATATTAGGTGACCCCTTTGAAGGAGTGAACACACGGGTTGCCTTCAATAAAAAAACAAGCAAACAACGCCTTCATCTCACAACTCGACCCAAAAAATGTCAAAGAAGTTCTTTAAGATGATGAATAGATCCTAGCCATGCAAGAAGAATTGGAGCAATTTGAGAAAAACAAAGTGTGGACTTCGGTGCCAAGACAATGTGATAGAAAGATCATTGGAACCTAGTGGGTCCACAATAACAAACTAGATGAAAGTAGTAAGGTGGTAAGAAACAAAGCAAGGTTAGTGGCTTAAGGCTACAATCAGTAGGAAGGTAAAGATTTTGATGAAACATATGCACCTATAGATAGACTTGAGTCCATTCATATGTTGCTTGCTTTTTCTCATTATAAGAACTTTCTTCTTTATCAAATGGATGTTGAAAGTGTGTTTTTGAATGGTACAATTGAGGAGAAAGTGTATGTTGCACAACCACCGGGCTTTGAACATGATAGTTTACCCAACCATGTCTATCTGTTGCAAAAAGTTCTCTATGGACTCAAACAAGAACCTCAAGCTTGGTATTAGAAATTAAAGAAGTTTTTGTTAGATCATGGGTATATCATGGGCAAAGTAGATTCTACCTTGTTTCTCAAACACGCTTCTAACAATTTTCTTATCATTCAAATTTATTTTGATGATATCATTTTTGTGGAACTAATCTTGATATTTGCAAGGAGTTTAGTGATCTTATGCAGAGTGAGTTTCAGATGAGCATGATGGGTGAGGTTACATTCTTTCTCAGCTTTTAAATCAAGCAAACTAAATATGGGAACTTCACCAACCAAGGCAAGTACACAAGTGATCTACTTAAGCACTTTGGGATGGAGAACACCAAGTTGATGGACACCCCCATGTCAAACACCGCCAAACTTGATAAAGATGAAGAAGGTGAGAAAGTGGATGATAAGTTCTATAGAGGTATGATTGGATGTTTACTTTATTTAACTACCTCTAGACCTGAATAATGTTTAGTGTGGCTTGTGTACTCACTTTCAATCAAATCCTAATAAATCACATCTTATAGTTGTTAAGAGGATTTTAAGGTACTTAGCCAGAACTCCAAATTTTGGACTATGGTATACAAAGTCAAGGGACTTTACTCTTACATCTTATAGCGATGTGGATTACATAGGATGCTTGATTGATATAAAGTGCACAAGTGGTACTTGCTTCCTCCTAAGATCATGCTTGGCTTGGTTTTCCAAGAAACAGAGCATAGTGGCTATATCAACTAATGAGGCTGAATACATTGTAGCTAGGAGTTGTTGTGCTTAGGTTCTATAGATGTAGCAAATGCTCCAAGACTTTAACATTTATTTTGATTCTTCTTCTATCTATTGTGATAATACTAGTGCAATCAATTTATCTTAAAATCCTATATTGCATAGTAGAGCCAAGCATATAGAAGTTTGTCATCATTTTCTTTGTGATCACATTTTCAAAAAGCATATTTATATCACACATGTGGACACAGAAAATTAGTTGACAGATATTTTTACTAAACCTCTAGCTAGAGAGAATTTTAATTTTATAAGACCTAAATCGCTCATAACTACTTTGGATGAATTTAATATGCCTTCTAGTTAGTTTCTATCTATCCTATATGCTTTGCTCATGTTTTGATCACCCTTGCTTGCTAAAGTGCTAAAATTTTCATGTTCTTATGCCTTGTTTTTTGATTTTTTGGGTATTTTTCACAAATACGTGTTTTATCACAAACTTGTACCCAATGATGAGTGATACGTGCCTAAGTATGTTTAAAATGAAAAACAGAATAGAAAAATAAATTTAATTTGCACCCAAATGGCTATAAATTAAGATTTCTAATGATGGTTCAAGTTGACCATCGATCGAGTTGTCAACTCGATCGATCCATGGCCGAGGGATTTTCTAAAAAGTCAATCGGTCAAATTTCCATCTCACAGAACTTGACCGATGGCCAGGCTGAACTAGAACTTAAGTATGGTTCAACTGACTTTTCTCCCTCTTAACTAAAGAAAAATCGATTGATTCCCTCTCCAGTTCCCTCTAGCTCTCAACCCTAGCCTTGACCATCCTCTTCCTAGCCCTAGCTTGACCTTCCTAGACCTCTTGCACATCAACCCTAGGTGTTTGGTCATGTGTTGGTGGTGTTTCATTCGTTTTGACCTTTTCATCTCCTTTTCTCCACCCCTATGGCTTCCAATAGGAGAAAGAGAGTCGCCCTCTCCAGAGCACCATCCTCCTCCTCAAACTCTTGCCTCATTCCCTTTGATGACACCTTCTTTGTCTCTGATGAAGCTCTAAATACGTATAAGGATCTCCTTCCTTTTTTGGGCCTTGTTTGAGCCTCCGCGTAGATAAAAGGTCATATATGAGGTAGCTGAGTTGTTGTATGACCACCATTTCTCTACCTTGAGTGTTAAACACCAGTGCTATAACAATTCCAACAAAGCTCCATGGCAGTTCATGAATTCTATGCAAATTTGTCATGGAATTACGACATTCTTGTACCTGCATCTAATACTCAAATCATTCTTACTTCCATGATCGTCGGTAAAAAGTTTAAGATCTCCGAAGATACCTTGAATATATTCTTCTCTAGTACTGAGGTCACCAACACATGGAGAAAGGATTACCCTAAGTATTTTGACCTCCTAGACCCTGAGGCCTTCTACAAGCAATATTCCATCACTCTCCCTGACATACATAAATTCTTGAAGAATCCTCCATTTCCCTATAGGAAGAAGTCCATCCTACCCTCCTTTTCCTTAGACATGAATAATCACATTCTCACTCTGGCAGTCAATTGCAATATTCATCCAAAGAAAAATCAAACTAAAATTGCAGAGAATAATGCAGTGCTTATGTTTTGTCTTCTAAAGAACATCAGAGTTAAGTGGTATAGATATGTTCTCCACCACCTGACATGCTTCGACTCTGAAGAACACATGAGGTACCTACCCACCCTACCTAGCCTTGATCTGTGATCTTTTTTAGTCTGCCACTGGAAAGTCTCTTTTTCATGACCTTCATTACAAATCTGCTCAAAAAGGAGTCTTTATCAGTGAGTCCACACTCAAGAAAAGCTTGCCTCCATCCTCTTCTACCACACCTCAAGTGTTTCCTTCCTAATGGTCTTATAGTTACCTTTCTTGCAAGACTTGGCACCTCTTCTCCCACTTTTCCTCAAGTCCAAGAGTTGCATGACCTTGGTATGTCTTGGGCTGAGTAGAATGCCATGTGGCCCGATTATGGCTTCGGTCCTTCTATCGATGAGGACATGCCCAACCAGGTTGATGAGGAAGTTGTTGTTGTTGATGAGGAGGCATCTGAGGATGATGGTGAGGATGGTTCAGATGGTTCTGATGATGGCTTTGCTAGTGCATCTGGTGATGAAGGTGAAGCTGCTATCTCTGCTTCACCTTCATATGGAGATGATGATTATGAGTCTGAAGCTTCAGATGATGATGTTGATGATGATGATGTTGTGGACATAGATAGGCTAGACGTTTAGATTTTTTAGTTTTTAGTTAGTAGATGTTGATCATATATATCTTTCTAGACTATTTTGTACTAAAAACATCTGGGCACATTATCTAAGATGTAATATTTTTATCATCATGTTATTTTCATCATTTTGTCTTGTAGTTGTTTTGAGGACATGCCTTCAGTGTTGTAATATTAACCATATGTACCCTTACTCTTTGGTTGACTATATCTCATGATTTGGTGTTATGTTACCCATATTTTGATTATGACATAGATTATTTGTCTCTCTCTCATCTCTATTTGATGAGTGCTATGAGTTTGCATGTCTTATCTTATGGTTGTATGTTTTGGTTGTAGTTGGAGAAGATCTATTTTTGTGCTCTTCTATCCCCCTTACTTTTTGAAATGCCAAAAGGGGGAGAGAAGTTTAACATTTTTGAAGCTCAACCATATTTCTTTTATTGCCTATGTGATGCTTTTCTTGTCTAATATATGCTTTATCGTGTGACTTTCTAAAGGACCATATAGTATATATATGTTATATGGATTTTTATAAAAAGACTAACTATGCAGGTAAGAGTGAGCATAGATTGAGGGGGAGAAATTTACATTGTTAAAATTATGAATCCCCTTGCAATTCACAAGGCTAAGGTATAACTTTACATATCCTTTTCAATATGATTTAGGAATGATTTGCCATTGTTGAAATGGGGTGAATGTTGACTTGAGAGTTATGCGTTGTCTATATTTTGATAATGACTTAACCATTCCATTTGTATGTATCTAATACGTTTGTTTAAGACTGATTTCAAGCTTTAGGTACATGAAAAGGATCAAATTACACAAGCCCTATATTTTCCAAGTTCAAGTCAAAAGCATGTAAGTGTGCTATTTGAGAAATCACTCCAAATCACCTTAGAATAGTTTTGTAATCACTTGTATTGATGATATGTGTGAGACCCCTAACCTTGCTTAAAGTGTTGAAAAAGCTTAATTATCATAATTTAATTCTTATAAACCTAATATAACCTTGTGATATTCTTTGAAATAATAATACACGCTTAATGTTCAAATTTGGTCCAATTTGGACACCGTTTGAGGAAGTTATGCAATTTTATGCACATTTTGGACTTTTCTACAACTTACCCAATTGAGAGGTTTTCTTTTCAATTTATCACTTGAATTATGTTCCTTGGATATTATCTCATATTTCTTGAGCTTTTTGAGCCATGGGTCACCTACTTAAACCTTGGTTTAAAGGTATTTTCCTTAAGGGTATTTTAGGGTTTACCCCTTCATGGATGAGCTACCTTTAGTAGCTATCAACTAATGAATTATTTGATTGGTTTGTAAATTCGACAAAGGAAAGCTACAAAGGTCTATATGGACGGTGGGGGGTCTACTTGTGTGTGTTCTTGTATATTCTTAATAGTTTAAGGCCATGGACACTTGGAAAGTACTAGAACTTCAACGTTTTCTTTTTCTTTGTCTTAAAGTTTCATATATTTATCCCTAAGCACCCAAACGAGCCATTTTATCTCCACCACTTCCCACCTTATACAAACCTCATCATCCCTCTATGATTCTATGAATTTCCTGTCCAAGGAAGAAGAAAGAGGGGATCTTCTTGGAAAAAGAATCTAGGGTTGCAATTGACTTCCTTTTAGTGTTTAAAAAGCTTTCTTCCAGTGATCTTGACCTAAAAGAATAAGAATCTCCTTATTTCCTCTATTTATTTCTTTGTTATCCTTCCTCCTACCTTTCTCCAAGTCGTAACCTTTCTGTTCCATGGTCGAAATTGCTCTAAAGCTCTAAAATCCTACCTTTCTTGCTCCTTATGTTTAGGGTTTGCTCATTTGATGAAGAAAGGTGCTAGATGGACGAGTTCACAGCTTATGCTTGGATTTTCTACCCTACCTGCTCATGTTTTGTTCTATTTGGGAGTGTATATTCTAACTAGAGGCAAGTTTTATAACTTGCTCCACATTTATTTCTTACCATAAGCTTGCTAGCTCATGTTCTTGCCTTTAAATGATGATCCATGCACTAAAAAGCTATGCTTGACTTGGATTTTGATTTTTATAATATTACCCATTCTAATTTCAATTCTATATGAACCTTTAATCATATTTACATTATTCCTAAGGTATAATATGACTTGTATTAGGTTGGTTTGACAACCTATGGTGCTAAGCACATATCAACCAATGGTCAATTTTAGGGTTTTAAGCTACTTTCTTCTATAAACTCGGGACCCGATGATGGTACCATTGCAACAACCCTATGGTGTTGTCTTCATGACAACTGATGGTCGGGATCAAAGGTGTCAGATGATGGTGACAACCTATGGTCACCCCCTTAGGTCAGGTTTTGGATTAATTAGGAGTTTAATGATCAACCATTAAGTACCCTACTGATGTTATCAATCAATGATGACATTAGCTTAATATTTGATGTTGATTAATGAATATAGTGTTGATCTAACAACCTATGGTGACTTAATGGTCACTGTTGATGGTGGATCAGGTCTCTACAACCTATGGTGAGTTAATCATATAGTTGTAGAATCAATTAAGCCTTAGACCAACGGTTTCTTGGGTCACTTGATGCAATGGTCGGACCTATACTATAATTGTTGGTTTTAACATATGAACTTGACCCAATGATCAAGATATAATGTTTATTCCTCCAATAAAGTGGAGTGATGGCTAATGTAATATGTTGGTACTAATAATGTGATTTAGATGGTTTCCTTTATATGATCGACTTAAGGAGCTTACTTGTTGACAATGGATGGTTTGTTTTAAATGAACAGTCGATTGTGCATTTTACCTTACTCTCAATAGAACTCTTATTGTTGTTAATCAAAGGATGTCTAGGGTTAAATGGTGACTTTTATATATCACAACACAATAACATTATAGATTATGACCAATGTCTTTACCTTTTCAACATTTCATAGTTTGAAGTTGATGCCTCAATAGTCCCATTGTTTTCGGTGAGGAGTGTAGTATAATGTTATGATGTTGAAGATGAGAATTTGACAGTTTAATGCCTTAAACTTGTAGTCTTACCCTTACCCTCGTACGATTAAGATTTATAATCACCATAATTAATTAATGGGTAACCCTAATTAGGTATAGCTTGTTATACCTAGTTTTCATATAACTAATTGATGGTAATTGGGTGTGAATAGTCCTTGAATGACTAATACAATCATGGAGTACTCTATTACTGTTGTTGAAACCCTAGTATGCTATACCCCAATGGTTACACCTTGATTTATGTGTGGGTTCATACTTGAGAATAGTATGGAATGTGATGGTGATGCTTCACCTTATGCATCCATGATCCAATGGAGATGACGTGAGTTAGGGTTTGGGTATAAGTGTTGATTAGTAACATTAACATAATTTATCTTGTTGAACCTAACTCTAAGATAAATAGATAAAGATTAGTATTCATGTTTATTGTTCTTATATGATGGAATGATAGTGGAATAACCTCCTTAATATGATCATAACCTTAATATGTTAATTGGTGGTTATCATAGCCACATGGTTGATACTTTCTTATGCTAAACATGTGCATTATGAATATGATGAGGGTTAATCATATATGGATTCCTTGCATGTTGATGTAATAAAGGAATGTTCTTAATGTTAATATAACCCTACTATGATTGTTTATGAATACCTCCTAGATCATTAATGCAATATTGTGTTGATCCAGTGTATTATATGGAAGTGGTGTTGTTGAGCCTTGTTATAAGGCATGCAAAGATAATTATGATCTTGTAGGGAATATTATGATGGTCTTAATGACCTTTGGGCATGGTTGAGCCCTAAATGAGGTGTAATCCTCTTGTGTTGATAATGGTTAATACCTTATGATATTGTGAAAAGGCTTTATATCTTATGATAGTATGATGGTCTTAATGACCTTTGGGCATGGTTGAGCCCTAAATGAGGTGAAACCCTCTTGCGTTGATAAGGGTTGATACCCTGTGATATTGTGAAAAGGATTTATATCTTGTGATAGTATGATGACTAGTGTGGTCTCATGAATGCCAAGTGAATAGTACCATGTGATGATGAGATGAGAAATTATGTTCCACACATTTTATATCTTTTAAAAGTTGTGATATTTATATGCTTGCTAGAAGTGAATTAGGGTTTGTATGTCCACTTGTTTGATGCAGCCTTAATTCACCCAATTGGCATAACTAATAAAGTGAAACTCTAATCATGTAGTGCTATGTACCATAGAACCATCTTTAGTGCCATAACTTGCTGGATGGTGAAATGAGTTTTCCTAAGGGAAACTCGAGGCACATACTGTTGAGTATGTGGGGGTGGCAAGTTGAGGATATATCCTTGTCATCCACAATGCAGGTTGTAGAGGATGGATATGGTCATGCCTAATACATCTGATGTGATTGAGGACAACTGCGGTTGTACCTTAGATAAGAGGGTTTTGTCTACCCTATTTTCTAGTGTCGTGACCTGTACCAAGGACAGACTAGTAGTTAGCAACTTTACTATATGTCGTTGTAGTGAAAGCTTTGACTGATATGTCACTTCCTTTTTACTCATATTGACTGAGGGGAAGATATCTTAGGATACCAGCACTCCTAGATCTTGTACGGAATTGAATAACCCTTTGTAGGGGTCGGTTGGACTGTGGATGGTACGATTCAAATTCCCCAGGGCATAATAAAAGATGTAAGACAGTTGTGTAGCATATCTGTTTAGGGTTATACACAATGCTTCTGTAACGTACCGAATTTTGGAATTTTGTCTTTTGACCCTATTTCCCATATTTTACTTTCATTTCTATCCTTATTGGCCTTTCTATTTAATTAGTGGAATTTATAGTGGTTTAGTGAACTTTTTATTCACTAATTGTACTAATATAAGGGTTTATGCATAAATACCTCAGTGAAAGCTTAATTACCATAATTAAGTACTCTAAACCTTAATCTAACTTTTTTATATGATTTGAAAACATAAAATGATCCTAAGTTTCAAATTTGGTTCTATTTGGATGTTGTTTGTGCTAGTTATACAATTTTAGGTACATTCTGGACTTTTATACAATTTACCCAATTGGGAGGTTTTCTTTGCAAATTATCTACTGAATTTTAACCCTTAGATATTCCCTTACCATTAACGAGATTTTAAACCATTGGAGAACCAAGTTTCACATTGGTTTGATGGTATTTCTTTCCAAGTGCATTATAGGGATTACCCTCTTTATAAAGATGCTTATCCTTAAAAGCTATCAACCAATGAGGTTATTTCTTTCTTGAAAAACGATGGGGATGGCATAGAAGGATCTATGGGATCTTAGGACCGAATTTTGATATGCATGAAGCCTCTATGAGCTGACCTCTTGTATGGCCATCAATCCCTAGGCTAAAGACACATGGAAAGTCCCTTAAGACACCTCATGCTTCACCTCTTTCTATATATAGTCATGTATACCCCTTCCCAACTCACAATTTGAAAACTCTTGTTCTCCTTTTCTTTCCTATAGAATAGATAATAGTTCCTTCTGTATTTGGCCATGAAGTTGCTACCCCAAGGTAATAGAGGGAGCCTACCTTGGTGAGGAAGGCTCCTAGGGCTTCCAAAATGCTCTATTAGGGTTTCTAAAGCTCCTCCTTGGTAATTTCGACCAAAACTAGTAAGTTTCCTCCCTTAATTCCCTATTTTCATACTGATAGTCTTCCTTACACCTTCTTATAGGTCGGAACTATGACCATACATGGTAAAAATCCACCTACAACCCTAAAACACCTCATCTCTATGCTCTTTTGCTAGGGTTTATCACCTCTAAGTTGAGAAGGTGATCTTTGTCCAAGAAAGGAGCTAGGCTTGGAGAAACCAGACCTTCTAAGCTCGGATCCTTGCTGTTTGGACCTTCTTATCTTCCCTAGAGGAGATTTTCATAACCCACTTCTCATATATTGCTTGTTACATTCTTAAAATTCATGCATCTATGTTTAAAATTGATGATTTTCATCTCTATTTACCATGTTCATCTAGGGTTTTGGTTTCTTACCGGTTTACCTTCTATAGAAGATCTAGTTTGGATAACTATTAATCTAAAACCATGACATTAGGTCGAATGGTTTTTTCCCTCCCTCTCCCTCTCTCTTTGCTTATCTCATTTGGTTTGATGATGTGTCAATTTCTGATTGGTCGAATTTCAATAATTCATAACTTTTGATTCCTTTGTCCAAAAACTAAAGTAAAATATGTCCTAAACTCAGAAAAATATTTTATTTTCAATAATAATATTTAAAAATATTTGTTTTGAGTTTTTTTATGGTGGTTTATTAGAAAATGATTTAATCACTTAAAAATCACCAAAAATACACTTTAATCATCATAACTCCAAAATATGCAAAATTATATGTTTTCTTAATCAGAAGAACCTAACTAAGTCTATGGTGATGTTTTCATAGTATAAATCGAGGTTTTTCTATAAAAAGTAAAAATATGTGTTTTCGCTACCTTAATGCATATATATATCATTCTAATACATGTATACGAATTGAAAATAGGAAAAATTGATCATGGACTCAATCAAGTGATGAAAGTGGGTAATATGAATCATAATGAAAGGTATGTGCTATGTATGTGCAATTCCTATTTATGTATATGCATTTACACCTTAAGTTGGGAATAATTGTGCCTTAACCTATTTTTCTATAATGAGGCTTTATTAAACCCTATTTCATATACTCTTGAATCTTTTGCTATACTTGCTTCATAAATCAGTTTCAGAACATTATTCTTGGGTCTTGGAACCCCACCACCAAGTTGTAATTATATGATGATTTATCTTTCCACTTTACTATTTCTTGAGCATGATGGTTTATTTGGCTATTTAACTATAGTAGTGGTACTTATGTACAACCACCCACAGAGGGTATGTAAATAATCGCCCTAGGGAACATCTTATACTCCCCCTGGGGAATGTGTTATTCCTCCCCTATAAAATTTAATAGGTGACTGGGAATGTATGAATTCTCCCCTCACCTATAGTTGAGGTTCGGTAGGTGCCTCAACCCTACTTAGTTAATGTAGTCCAATTAATATCATGAATGCTACTTCTTATATGTTTTGTAATGGTAAGAATCTATTTTGTTATGCGCCTCATTCTCTTGGCTCTCTCATATTATGATGATTTAATATATTTATGTTTCATATGATTTCCTTTTCTCTTGTACTTATTCATTATTTGACGCATACCTTATTTTCCTCTCCCTTTTTTTGGGTGCTTTCCCAACCACCAAGGTGATGAGCAAGGTGATGAACAAGACAAGGAGTATATAGCTTTTGGCTTGGACTCAGTTGATGGAGATGTTGCTTGGAGACAAGATTGTAGTATTCTAGACTTCCCTCTATCTAGATCCAGATTGTGTGTCTTGATGTAAACCCTAATGGGAGAATTTGATGTATTTTGTAAACCTTTTATGAAATTGAATACAATCAGATATTTTTTATTTCACTGCTTTCTAATGGTATTTTGTATACCAATGTTTAATAAGTTTGGAAAATTTATGCCCATTCCATCATATCTCTTAGAGTGTTTGGAATGGATGTCAATTCTTCAAATTTTTAGTAAAGGGGTGATTTCGCCTCTTTACAGCTTCATATTGGATGATAACCCTTGTTTGCTTTCTTTTCACTAAGATCATGTATAGTAAAATAAGAGATAATAGATATGCTTATGTTGTAGTTATGCTCATGTTGTAAACTTGCTTTTGTTGTCAAATATATTGACACTAATGGTTAAGATGACGCTGCTAGCTATTTTTAATATTTCTAGCCATGCCTATGTAATTATAAATGATTAAATTGCTAATCATGCATATGTAGTTAATTGTGTTATGATGTTAGTTCTACTTATGATATATATATCTATTCCCTTTATTTGAGATGCCAATACTGATAGCCATGTTATTTTACTAGACATATTCATGATGTCAGGGATGCTTATGCTACTAGATTGCTAGTGTTGTTAGCAAGGGATATGATGATAGTCAGATTAATGATGATGATTGTTATTAGACACAATTTGATGAAATTTGAGTAGATTTCTATCCAGAGAAATGGATTTATTTGTTACCTATATTTACATTTATAATCATACTTGTTGCTAAGACTATTTGCTTAATTTGTGTAGCATACTTGAACTGTTCAATCTGTTCAATTTATTATTAAATACTCCAATTGCTTAGTTATCTTCTATTTAAAATGTTGTAAGCAAAAAACATTTTTAGAGGTTATATCTCTTGTTGGGACATGGGTCTCACCCTTGTGGTTCGCCACATCTTTTTAGGTAATCAACAATGATGACAATAGAATTGTGGAAGTAAAGAGGAACTACATTAATGAATCTTTGAGAAAGTTGATTAGATGTCTAGTGTATCCTAGAGTCATCCCTATACTCCCAGGTCCATGCAAGAAAAAAAATTATATGGTGTTTCAAACAAATTGGAATTTTGTTAGCATGTTAATGTTTGTTGTGTGGAATATACAAATATTGTTCTCATGTGTATATATGTTGTATCTAAGGTGATAGAACAATTTGTATCAAATTCTTGGCATAGTATGGATACAAGAAAAATATTGGGCTCTTATGCAAATATTTCTGAGAAGGTGTTGATGTTGAAATCGATTTCAATTTACCCATATTTTTTGGTATGTGGTTAATTGGTGATTGATTATGTTTTATGTTTTTAGTAATCTTGTTTAGTGTAACGGGTTCTCACAAGTTGGTATCAGAGATTTAGGTTCATTGAGTCTATAGGGATACTAGGACTTAGGACTAGGGTGATGTCTAAATTAAGAATATAACACAAAAACATGGTGCATACTGCCTAATCTCAATACTTGGGTGCCCTGGCCAGGTATTCAGTTATTGAAGAAACTTTAAGTATTGAACTCTTAGATTGTTTCTTTTTTATTACTCTGATCAAGTAGTCATTTTGAGACAATCTAAAGAGCATAATGAGTCAGAATTCATGGTGTAGATAACTCAATATTACCTCCAGAGAAGATGAGGATTACATCATTATCTCTCAAAACTTGAATTGTTGGTAACTATAAGAGAAAGATTCAACAACATGAAATTTAAATCTGAATCCAAATAATCAAAAGAGGAGTTCTTGAAGATGAAATTCAAGAATATAATAAAGTAAAAGATAGATAAATTTGTTCTTATAAAGTGATTCAAGGTATGAAATTCACATAAGATGGAGAGAACTCCTATGATAAGTATAAAATGAAAAGATGAATGGGAACAATGACAAAGAAATAAGGTAGAACCTAAGTTAATATCATACCAACCTATGTGTGTAAGAAAGTGTTAATGTAAAATCAACATGGCATGTGAAAGAAATTAAGGGAGCTGATCCCGATTTAATGAAGAAAATGTGGAATATGATGATTTACATGTCGATAAGTGGTTGAAAAACATAATAAAATAAGAGAACATATCTAAGTGTGATAAATAGTCATCAAGGAAGGAGTAATGAGATATGTTAATCATGATGATTCCTATGCTAATGGCAAGGAACCCAAAATGAAAAGGGTAAAATGATACATAAGAAGTTGTAACTTGCATAATGAAAATAGAATTGGTTACCTTTTTGCTAGTGACCCTTGAACAATGTTGCTATGATGTGGGAAGTGTGTTTCTCTTTGTGTCTTTCTTTTCTAGGGCATAGAGTTCAAGTGGATCATTGCCACTTTGTATGTGTGGATTCATTGTAAACATGAGGGTGGATAGATTATTATAGCATAAGGTTGTTTGGACAATGGTTCCAAGATCATAAATTTTGTGATGAGTTTGCTTTTTAGCCTTCCAATAATTAGGAAAAGTCCTCTTATATGTCTTGATATTTGTTATGTTGGTAAAAGTGGGTGAGATAAGGATGTGAGTTCCTTATAGTACATGAGGTGGATACCAAGGTAATGAATCCTAGTATCCAAGATATATCAACAGTATGGGAAGTATGTGAAGGTTGGATATGTTTATTAAGTGAACATTCCAAGTGTCCTCCCCCTAGGGGAGAGAGAGATAGATGGAGAGAGAGAGTTGATGATGATCCTCTAGATGTTGTTTGGAAGGAAAAACAAATGTGATTTTATAATGTTGTGTATGGTTCAGTGATAGCTGGACAAGACTACTATGAATGATAGATGGTTTGTTAATCATGACATAAGAGTTAGAGTGGATGACATAAGTTACATGACCGTGATGAGTTTAGGATTATGTCCTTTAGACTAACTAATGTACTAATAGAATTTATAAATAGGAGAACCAGAGTTTTCAGATCATGTCTTAGAAGTTGTAGCAAACTTTGAATGATGAAATCTCAACATATTTCAGAGATGGTCATTAACATGGTTAACATCTTTGCTAAACCTTAAGAATGTTGAAGAAACTGTACTTATGTGTTACAATTCTAGCAAGAGTGAGTTGGGGGTTGACTAGAGTATCCTCTTGGAGTTATGATACCTCTATTAAGTATGTTATGTGAATCTTGATAAGATGAAGACAATGTCGTTGCTATACCCCTAACAAGGTCAATAAAAAGGTTATATTTGTTAACGGTTACATACAAGTGTATGATTCTTCAACCAAATAGATGGTCAGTCCACCATTGAGATGATTAGAGAATCATCTAAAAACATATTCCTCATAGATCTTGAAAATTAGGGGATGCCTATGTGGTTTATTGAGTTGTTAATTACAACAACCATTAAAGGACCATAGAGATGAAACCTTATAAAGTTACATATGATAAGAGATACATAATGTTCTATGTTTGATAAGAACCAGTAAGTATGACTTTTGAGTAATGTGTTTATACATTAGATATAATTTGAGTACGATAGCTAGAATTTAAAGTTGAAATTTACAATTAGATTTGTACAGGTGGCACAACAAGTTTCTATGTTCATATTTGCAAATGTCTTCTTATGTGGGGGGTTTTTGTGCTGACCTAAGATAAGATATGTATGAATTGAAAGAGAAGAACCTGACCTCTATAAAAGTGATGTGATATTACCATAATATGGAATTAACCAAGTGTAATATTGAGGATGACGTGCATGAGAAGTGTCCATCTATGTGTACCTTGGATTTCGGGGGCGAAATCCCTATTAGGGGTTTATGGTTGTGAGACCCCTAACCTTGTTTAACGTGTTGAACAATCTTAATTATCATAATTTAATTCTTATAACCCTAATATAACATTTTTATATGCTTTTAAATCATAAGACAAGATTAAGTTTCAAATTTGGTCCAATGTGGAGACTGTTTGAGAAAGTTATGCAATTTTATGCACATTTTGGACTTTTCTACAATTTACCCAATTGAGAGGTTTTCTTTGCAACTTATCACTTGAATTATGTTCCTTTGATATTATATCATCATTCTTGAGCTTTTTGATACATGGGGTGCCTATTTAAACCTTGGTTTGAAGGTGTTTTCGTCAAGGGTATTTTAGGGTTTACCCCGTCATGGATGAGCTACCTTTAATAGCTATCAACTAATGAATTATTTGATTGGCTTGGAAATTCGACTAAGGAAATATAATCAGGTCTATATGGATGGTGGGGGAGATTCTTGTGTGTGTGCTTGTATTTTATTAATAGTTTAAGGCCATGGACACTTGGAAAGATACTAAAACTTCAACTTTTTCTTTTTCTTTATCTTCACGTTTCATGTACTTATCCCTAAGCACCCAAACGAGCCATTTTCTCTCCACCACTTCCCTCCATCTACAAACCTCATTCTCTCTCTGTGCTGCAATGAATTTCCTATCCAAGGAAGAAGAAAGAGGGGATCTTCTAGGAAAAAGAATCTAGGGTTGCAATTGACTTCCTTTTAGGGTTTAAACAATTTCCCTCTAGTGATCTTGACATAAAAGAGTAAGAAATCCCATCTTACCTCCATTTATTTCTTTTTTATCCTTCCTCCTACATTTCTCCATGTCTTAACCATGTTGTTCCATGGCATAAATTGCTCCAAAGCTCTAAAACCCTACCTTTCTTGCTCCTTATGCTTAGGGCTTGCTCATTTGATGAAGAAAGGTGCTAGATGGATGAGTTCACAACTTATGATTGGATTTTCTACCCTACCTACTCATGTTTTCTTTTGTTTGGGAGTGTATCTTCTAATTAGAGTCAAGTTTTATAACTTTCTCCATGTTTATTACTTACCATAAGCTTGCTAGCTCATGTTCTTACTTTTAAATGATGATCCATGCACTAAAAAGCTATGCTTGACTTGGATTTCAATTTTTATAATATTATATGTTTGATATTAGCTATATATGAACCTTTGATCATGTTTAAGTTATTCCTAAGGTATAATAAGACTTGGATCATGTTGGTTTGACAACCTATGGTGCTAAGCACCTATCAACCAATGGTCAATTTTAGGGTTTTAAGCTGCTTTCTTCTATAAACCCATGACCCGATGATGGTACCATTGCAACAACCCTATGGTGTTGTCTTCATGACAATTGATGGTCGGGATCAAAGGTGTCATATGATGGTAACAACCTATGGTCACCCCCTTAATTCAGGTTTTGGATTAATTAGAAATTTAATGATCAACCATTAAATACCCTACTGATGTTATCAATCAATGATAACATTACCTTAATATTTGATGTTGATTAATGAATATAGTGTTGATCTAACAACCAATGGTGACTTAATGGTCACTAATGATGGTGGATCAGGTCTCCACAACCTATGGTGAATTAATCATATAGTTTTATCATCAATTAAGACTTAGACCAATGGTTTCTTGGGTCACTTGATGCAATGGTCGAACCTATACTATAATTGATGGTTTTAATATATGAACTTGACTCAATGATCAAGATCTAATATTTATTCCTCCAATAAAGTGGAGTGATGGCTAATGTAATATGTTGGTACTAATAATGTGATTTAGATGGTTTCCTTTATATGATCAACTTAAGGAGCTTACTTGTTGATAATGGATGGCCTGTTTTAAATGAACAGTCGATTGTGGGTTTTACCATACTCTCAATAGAACCCTTATTGTTGTTGATCAAAGGATTTCTAGTGTTAAATGGTGACTTATATAGATCACAACTCAATAACATTATAGATGATTCATTCAAGGTGATTACTTATGTAAATGACCAATGGCTTTACCTTTTAAACATTTCATGGTTAGAAGTTGATGCCTCAATATTCCCATTGTTTTGGGTGAAGCATGTAGTGTAATTTTATGATGTTGAAGATGAGAATTTGATGGTTGAATGCCTTAAACCTGTAGTCTTACCCTTTCCCTCATATTATTATGATTTATAATCACCATAATGAATTAATGGGTAACCCTAATGAGGTATAGCTTGTTATACCTAGCTTTAATATAACTAAACGATGGTAATTAGGTATGAATAGTCCTTGAATGATTAATACATCATGGAGTACTCTGTTACTATTGTTGAAACCCTAGTATGCTATAACCCGATGGTTATACCTTGATTTATGTGTGGGTTCATACTTGAGAATAGTATGGAATGTGATGGTGATGCTTCACCTTATGCATCCATGATCCAATGTGGATGTCGTGAGTTAGGGTTTGGGTATAAGTGTTGATTAGTAACATTAATATAATTTATCTTGTTGAACATAACTCTAGTACAAATAGATAAAGATGAGTATTCTTGTTTAACATTCTTATATGATGTAATGATGGTGGAATAACCTCCTTAATATGGTCATAACCTTAATATGTTAATTGGTGGTTATCATAGCCACATTGTTGATACTTTCTTATGCTAAACATGTGCATTATGAATATGATGAGGGTTAATCATATCTAAATTCCTTGCATGTTGATATAATAAAGTAATGTCATTAATGTTAATATAACCTTGCTATTATTGTTTATGAATATCTCCCAGCTCATTAATGCAACATTGTGTTGATCCGGTGTATTATATGTAAGTGATGTTGTTGAGCCTTGTTATAAGGCATGCAAAGATAATGATGATCTTGCAGGGTATAGTATGATGGTATTAATGACCTTTGGGCATGTTTGAGCCCTAAATGAGGTGTAATCCTCTTGTGTTGATAAGGGTTATACCATGTGATATTGTGAAAAGGATTTATATCATGTGATAGTATGATGGTCTTAATGACCTTTGGGCATAGTTGATCCCTGAATGAGATGTAATCCTCTTGAGTTGATAAGGGTTGATACCATGTGATATTGTGAAAAGGATTTATATCTTGTGATAGTATGATGACTAGTGTGGTCTCATGAATGGCAAGTGAATAGTACCATGTGATGATGAGATGAGAAATTATGTTCCATACATTTTATATCTTTTAAAAGTTGTGATATTTATATGCTTGCTAGAAGTGAATTAGGGTTTGTATGTCCACTTGTTTGATGCAACCTTAATTCACCCAATTGACATAACTAATCAAGTGCAAATCTAATCATGTAGTGCCCTATGCCGTAGAGCCATCTTCAATGTCAGAACTTGCTGGATGGTGAAATGAGTATTCCTAAGGGAAACTCAGAGCACATACTGTTGAGTATGTGGGGGTGGCAAGTTGAGGATATATTTTTGTCATCCACAATGCAGGTTGTGGAGGATGGCTATGGTCATGCCTCATACATCTGATGTAATTGATGATAATTGTGGTTGTACCACAGATAAGAGGGTTTTGTATACCCTAGTTTCTAGTTCCGTGACATGTACTATAAAGAAGTGAAATCAATCCACCCCTCTACAAATAACAATGGTAAACAAAATCCAATTGGGATAGCAGCGGAAGATAAAATTTTGACTATATTCAATTTAAATAAAGTGTACATAAAAATTCTCCCAATATGGGTGTACATGCTTTATATAAAAATAGGATCTAAGTAGAGGGAAGTCTAGACTATTCCACTTTTGTCTCCAAGAAACATATCCATCAGCTAAGTCCAAGACAAGCTAAGATCTTCAAGTCCTATTCATCACCTTGCTCCACATCTAGGTGGTTGGGAAGGCACCCAGCAAGAGGGAAAGAAAGACAAGTATATGTTACAAAACTATTCTAATGCAACAAGATAAGCACAGAAAACATAAACATGATAGGGTTCATCATATTATGAAGATAATCAAGAGAATGAGGCCATATACAAAAGAATATTTCAATAGATGCTTGCCATAAATAACATATACCTAAGGATTTGCATGTATGATTAATATTGACTATCTTAACAATGTAGGGTTGAGGCACCTACTGGACCTTCAACCAAAAGGGTGAGGAGAGAATAAGACATTCTCAGTCACCTACACACATTTTGTGTGTGGGGAAGAGTAACACATTCCCCAGGGGAGAAATAATACATTCCCCAACTATGGGTGGTTCTACATACAAGTACCACTACACTAGTTAATTAGTCTAATAAAATAAACATGCTAAAAACTATGGCAAGTAATAGAATCTCAAATGTAGAACATGGCAGTGGGGTACCAAGACCCAAGAACAATATTCCAAACTAATTATGAGGCAAGTATATCAATAGATTCAAGAGAATAGAATATAAGGTGCAAATAAGCCTCATCACGGAAAGCATAGGTTAAGGAACAAATAATTCCCAACTGAAGTGTATTAATCACATACCTTATTCTTTAGAATCCTAGAATCACTTTTCATAACTTTTACACGAGATCAGATCCACTTTCCCTAATATGATCATCATATTTATGTATTAGATATATGTATATTCATTAAAGGCTTAAAACCTCAAAACCATCAACTTTTTCCACAAATGATCGAATTAGACTCTGAAAAGCTCACTAATGTCTTATTTACGTTCTTCTAATCAAAATAACATATATATTTATATATTTTTGAGTTAATGACTTTTTAGAGTATTTTCTATATTTATTAGTTAATTAAATCAACTCGAAAAATACATATTCAAAAAACTCAAAATCAGACCACAAAAGTATTTTTTTAGATAGATCTCTTTCTCTCGATTTCAAAACATATTTGATTTTCAAATTTGGACAACCAAGAAAAAAGATACGATTTTTCAAAGATCAGCCAATGGGGAAGTGCCATGTAGGCAAAGCCACTTCGGGTGAGAGGGCAAAATGGTAAAATACCGGGGATCATCCCCTTCCTCCATCCTGTGCCATGGCTGCGCGAGTAGCAGGCTGAGGCCATGGTAGATTTTGGGCAAAAACGTAATACACCACAGAACTTCGCGTTTAGGTACTCGAAAGAAAGAAGAAGAAGAACCGAATTCAACCGTACCTCTAATTTAGTCGTTGGCCGATGGAAATAGAAGAACAAGGTGCCAAAAGGACTGGGCCTGCGGTGGATAGATGAGGGTCAGGTTGTCCATGAAACTTGAAATCGAAGGCACAGGTGAGATGCTAAGGTGATGGCGGTCCTAGGGGCATAGATATATATAGGCAAGCAGTGGCGTAGCCAGAAAAAACACTCAAGGGGGGCTCCACTTAATTTTAGGACATGCGTGTGATAATTTGGTAGGGCACCGAAGCACATTTTGCTTCTACTTAACTCAATTTCATATAGAGATGTATATAATTTTCAGAATGAAGGTAGGACACGTGCCCACCCACTGGTGTATGTGGCTACGCCACTGTAGGCAAGGGACCCCGAGTTAGGGTTTAACTAGATGGAGGTAGGGAGAGACGGTGTAAGCTTTGGGTGTTTCTCAAATCTTCATCAAAACTCGAAAACTTTGGGATAAATCAGTGCGGATTTGCGCAAGGAACTTGTAGAACCAAAAATCACTGAATTCCATCAAGTAAATCTCGAGAAAAGTAGATTTGAAGTTTTGGAAACAAAGGACATATTGCCCAAAATGATCCGAGGAGGAATAAGATCCACGAATCCTTACATCGCGATCCAACAGTCGACGATCAACACGATATAACAGTTGCCAACTGTTATTCCTATTCAAAACTGATTAAAAGGGCATATACATTTAAATGTTTTTCTCTCTCCTCGTTTGGAGACTCAAACGTTATCCAAAAATTATCAAATTTTATATTCTAACTGATTTTGAGGTGTAGAATCCAAATATGAAATTATAATTAACTTTTGATAACTTTTAATGTGTCAAATAATTAAAACTCATTTTCTCTTTCATCATTTATTTATGACTCTATGATTATCCAAAAAATTACAAAACTTCACCCATAACTCATATTAAGTATGTTGAATACGAATTTATCATTATTTCCATTTGTTGAAGTTGTTTATTATTTTAAATAAGGAGTTGAAGGTTTTGTACACTTTCTCTCTCCTTAATTTATCTTCTCATCAAATATTTTTTAAATTGATTCAAAATTCATCAAAAGATATATTTTAATATGTAGAACTTGAATTTGGTATTATTTTATTTTTTTGAAAACTTTTATTATTTTATTTAATTCATTTAAATTTTATCACTTATTTATCCTTTTAATTTATTAAAGGCATTCATAAACTTTTTAAAAATATAAAACTTATCCTATAAGAAATACTAAACGTGTGGAACATGATTTTGGCCTTAATTAATTTATTTTTCAACATATATTTAATATTTTTAGTCTTTAAATCATTTTCTCTCTCCTAAATAAATTAAAATATTAAACATTGACCAAATTAAATGCAAATTTGTCCAAAGGCTTATTTTTATGTTTAAATTACGAACCTAGAGTTAGTTTTCTAATTTGAGGGCATTAAATATTTTATCTCTCTTTCTTGGCTTATTTCCCATTATCTTGTATTAAAGGCATTATATATTTATTTATTATCCAAATTAGATGATACTTGGCCATTAAGCAACTTTTAAGTCAAGAAAACGAAATTGATATATTTATTATCCAAATTATCTTCTTGGGTTTCTATTTAGGATTTTTGGAACAATATATTCCTCATTATCTTCTTTCATCCAAAATATTCCATATTATCCCTAATTATTGCATTTATCATCTTCTTTATTTATATTTCGGGGTTTTCTTTCTTTTTCATATTCTAAAAAGCACTAGAATGTTCTAGGACGAATTTATTTATTCATTTTATCACTTAAGTGGATATTTTGCATATTTGACCCATTATTAAGCTTCCACTGAGGTATTTGTGCATAAATCCAAATATTGGAATAAAAGGTGAACAAATGCTCATTAAACCATCATATTGTCCACAAATTAAATAGAAAGGCCAAAGAGGATATAAATGAAAGGAACAGATGGAAAAGAGGATCAAAAAGGTAAAAAGTCCATAATTCAGTATGTTACAGCACTCCACCCCTTAAAGAGGATTTTGCCCCCGAAATCACTAGCAATTAGGGAAGGGTTAGTGTGCAACCTCACATCACAAAACTTCAGGTTGTTCCTCCAACCATACAACTTCTACCAAAACTTATACTTCAACTACACCTAAGGGTTCAGAAATTTCACATACATCTCATCATAGGTCAGGTTCTCAAGGATCACCTAGGGTTCCACTATTAAGATATTCTTTTTAGGAGATTTAACATTATTTACATTTTTGGCTCATTAACATTATATTATTTATGATATCACATTATCAACATTATATTAATTATGTCATGTTGCATTCACTTGGTTGTCAAAAAGAATTATATTTCATTATTATGCACAAATAGAGGTTACTCAATTATCTTAACATACATTATTATATTTGATCATTGTCCTTAATAATTCGGATTTATACCTCATTATCCTCATATTACCACTATATTAATTATAATAAATTATTTTACATGAAATATTCAATTTTCCATTAAGTCTATAATTAATCCAAATTATGTTACATCAATTACATATATTTACATTGAACGTGATCTTATTGCCACACTATCTTTATTGCTCACATTAATGTCATCGTTAATCATCTCTCATATTTATTCATTTATATTATTGATTTTGCACATTTAAGTGAATCCAATTACTTCATACTCATATTGAAGCCATTACATGTATTTTAATGATCAAGGTGAAACATATTACATATTAATGAATTGATTCACATTAAGTGACTAATCACATGTGTATTAGATAACAAGGTATTGATGACTTAATTAATATGTGATTAGATGATTATACACACACACACACACACACATATATATATATATATATATATCAATTATGTGTATCAAGGTATCTTAACTGATTATGGCACTTAACATCATTAATGTATCATGAAAGGTATTAAGGATGTATAGATTAGGGTTAGATTATTACAACTTAGGGTTTAGGTCAACATGACCATTTTATTTCACTTATTCATCCTTAGCATGCATTAATTATGAATTATAACCTTACTCAACATATCATTAGGGTTTATTGGTTCATGACATTATTAACATCTTACTTATTGACAATTAGCATTGATATTCATATTATGTGCATTGGATATTTATTAGGGTTCAAGCACATGCATTATTCCTTAGATGATAATTATATGTTCATCAATATATAAACAAGCACGTTAGGGTTACAACTATTAACTTGTTTGGTCAAAACTAAGGATCCGAGCATACTAACCTCCTATCTATGGAGTTAGGGTTTCTAAAGATAGATCAAGATGTTATAGGGTTCCATCCCCCTAAATATGATTTCATCCTCGAAATCTAACCACTTAAACATCATCAACTAACCAAACTCCACCCCTTAAAGGGTTTGACCTGCTACACTAGGGTTAAAGGATAAGTCTAACTAAACCATCATCAAGATCCATCATGCTTCCACTGCGCACTCTGATATTCTCACAAACACCCAAACTCTAAGGTCTAGGTTCAAAAGACATAAGAAATTATCTTGGCAACCATCCTCAAACAAATCATCATACACATGAAACTTAGGGTTCCCAAAGATATACAACATAGAAGTCTAAGGTTACTATTGCCTAAAAGCAAACTATTTTGGGCAATTCATATCAGCTCAGGCCATGCCGGTATCATATAGGCACGGGAGTCCTCGTAAACCAAGCTAGTGGCACGGAGGAAAATTTTTCCAGCCCCTGAAACCCTGATCCTTTCTAGACACCCTTGCTTCAACTGCATGCCCTAATATTTGCCTAAAGACAAACCTAAACAACATCAAATTATGCATATTTTTAATTATGAGCATATTAGAGTTTTATTCATGAAGACTCTAAGGTGAAACTATAGGGTTCTAAGTCAACCTTTAAACGTAGATCAAATCTAGGGTAACCATGTAACTTAGAGAAAACTATGCAAGTCTAGGGTTCTAATTAGGGAGACAAAATTGAAATAGTCAGATTCCGACTACCATGGGATGTGATACCATGTTGTAAAGAAGTGAAATCAATCCACCCCTCTAGTAATAACAATGGTAAACAAAATCCAATTCATATAGCAGCAGAAGATAAAATTTTGACTATATTCAATTTAAATAAAGTGTACATAAAAATTCTCCCAATATGGGTGTACATGCTTTATACAAAAAGAGGATCTAAGTAGAGGAAAATCTAGACTACTCCACTTTTATCTCCAAGCAACATATCCATCAGCTAAGTCCAAGCCAAGCTAAGATCTTCAAGTCCTATTGATCACCTTGCTCCACATCTGGGTGGTTGGGAAGGCACCCAGCAAGAGGGAAAGAAAGACAAGTATGTGTTACAAAACTATTCTAATGCAACAAGATAAGCAAAGAAAATATAAACATGATAGGGTTCATCATATGATGAAGATAATCAAGAGAATGAGGTCATATACAAAAGAATATTTCAATACATGCTTGCCATAAATAATATATAACCAAGGATTTGCATGTATGATTAATATTGACTATCTTAACTATGTAGGGTTGAGGCACCTACTAGACCTTCAACCAAAAAGGTGAGGGGAGAATAAGACATTCCCAGTCACCTACACACATTTTTTGTGGGGGGGAGAGTAACACGTTCCCCAGGGGAGAAATAATACATTCCCCAACTATGGGTGGTTGTACATACCGGTACCATTACACTAGTTAATTAGTCTAATAAAATCAACATGCTAAAAACTATGGCAAGTAATAGAATCTCATATGTAGAACATGGCAGTGGGGTACCAAGACCCAAGAACAATATTCCAAACTGATTATGAGGCAAGTATATCAATATATTCAAGAGAATAGAATATAAGGTGCAAATAAGCCTCATCATGGAAAGCATAGGTTAAGGAACAAATAATTCCCAATTGAAGTGTATTAAGCACATACCTTATTCTTTAGAATCCTAGAATCACTTTTCATAATTTTTACATGAGATCAGATCCACTTTCCCTAATATGATCATCATATTTATGTATTAGATATATGTATATTCATTAAAGGCTTAAAACCTCAAAACCATCGACTTTTTCCACAAATAATCGAATTAGACTCCAAAAACCTCACTATTGTCTTATTTACGTTCTTCTGATCAAAATAACACATATTTATATATTTTCGAGTTACTGACTTTTTAGAGTATTTTCCATATTTATTAGTTAATTAAATCAACTCGAAAAATACATATTCGAAAAACTCAAAATCAGACCACAAAAGTATTTTTGTTAGATAGATCTCGTTCTCTCGATTTCAAAACATATTTCATTTTCAAATTTGGACAACCGAGAAAAAAGATACGATTTTTCAAAGATCAGCCAATGGGGAAGTGCCACGTAGGCAAAGCCACTTCCAGTGAGAGGGCAAAATGGTAAAATATAAGGGATCATCCCCTTCCTCCAGCCCCTGCCATGGCTGTGTGAGTAGCAGGCTGAGGCCATGGTAGATTTTGGGCAAAAACGCAATACACCACGAAACTTCGCGTTTAGGTACTCGAAAGAAAGAAGAAGAAGAACTGAATTGAACCGTACCTCTAATTTAGTCGTTGGCCGATGAAAACAGAAGAACAAGGTGCCGCAAGGTCTGGGCCTATGGTGGCTAGATGAGGGTCAGGTTGTCCACGAAACTTGAAATCGAAGGCACATGTGAGATGCTAAGGTGATGGTGGTCCTAGGGCATAGATATATATAGGCAAGGGACCCTGAGTTAGGGTTTAACTAGATGGAGGTAGGGAGAGACGGCGCAAGCTTTAGGTGTTTCTCGAATCTTCGTCAAAACTCAAAAACTTTGTGATAAATCGGTGAGGATTTGCACAAGGAACTTGTAGAACCAAAAATCACTGAATTCCATCGAGTAAATATCAAGAAAAGTGGATTCAAAATTTTAGAAACAAAGGACATGTTGCCCAAAATGAAGCGAGGAGGAAGAAGATCCGTGGATCCTTAGATCGTGATCCAACGGTCGACGATCAACACGAGATAATTGTTGCCAACTGTTATTCCTATTCAAAATTGATTAAAAGGGCATATACATTTAAATGTTTTTCTCTCTCCTCATTTGGAGGCTCAAACGTTTTCCAAAAATTACCAAATTTTATATTCTAACTGATTTTGATGTGTAGAATCCAAATATTAAATTAGATTTAAATTTTGATAACTTTTAATGTGTCAAATAATTCAAAACACATTTTCTCTTTCCTCATTTATTTATGACTCTATGATTATCCAAAAAATTACAAAACTTCACCCATAACTCATATTAAGTATGTTGAATACAAATTTGTCATTATTTCCATTTGTTTAAGTTGTTTATTATTTTAAATAATGAGTTGAAGGTTTTGTACACTTTCTCTCCTTAATTTATCTTCTCATCAAATATTTTTCAAATTGGTTCAAAATTTATCCAAAGATATATTTTAATATGTAGAACTTGAATTTGATATTATTTTATTTTTTTGAATACTTTTATTATTTTATTTAATTCATTTAAATTTTATCACTTATTTATCCTTTTAATTTATTAAAGGCATCCATAAACATTTTAAAAATATAAACTTATCCTATAAGAAATACTAAACGTGTGGAACATGATTTTGGCCTTATTTAATTTTTTTTAACATATATTTAATATTTTTAGTCTTTAAATCATTTTCTCTCTCCTGAATAAATTAGAATATTAAACATTGACCAAATTAAATGCAAATTTGCCCCAAGGCTTATTTTTATGTTTAAATTATGAATCTAGAGTTAGTTTTATAATTTGAAGGCATTAAATATTTTATCTCTCTTTCTTGGCTTATTTACCATTGTCTTGTATTAAAGACATTATATATTTATTTATTATCCAAATTAGATGATACTTGGCCATTAAGCAACTTTTAAGTCAAGAAAACGAAATTGATATATTTATTATCCAAATTATCTTCTTGGGTTTCTATTTAGGATTTTTGGAACAATATATTCTTCATTATCTTCTTTTATCCAAAATATTCCATATTATCCCCAATTATTGCATTTATCATCTCCTTTATTTATATTTTGGGATTTTCTTTCTTTTTCATATTCTAAAAAGCACTAGAAAGTTCTAGGCCAAATTTATTTATTCTTTTTATCACTTCAGTGGATATTTTGCATATTTGACCCATTACTAAGCTTCCACTGAGGTATTTGTGCATAAACCAAATATTGGAATAAAAGGTGAATAAATGTTCATTAAACCATCATATTGTCTACAAATTAAATAGAAAGGCAAAAGAGGATATAAATGAAAGGAACAGATGAAAAAGAGGATCAAAAAGGTAAAAAGTCCAAAATCTCAATATGTTACATGTACCAAGGGCGGACTAGTGGTTAGCAGCTTGACTATATGTCATTGTAGTGGCAACTTTCACTGATATGTCACTTGCTTTTTACTCGTACTGACTGAGGGGAAGAGATCTTAGGATACTGGCACTCCTAGATCTTGTAAGGAACTGAATATCCCTTCTTAGGGGTCGCTTGGACTGTGGATGGTACGATTCAAATTCCCCAGGGCATAATAAAAGATGTAAGACAGTCGTGTAGCATATCTATTTAGGGTTATACACAACACTTCATATTGGATGATAACCCTTATTTTCTTTCTTTTCACTAAGATCATGTATACCACAATAAGATATAATAGATATGCTTATGTTGTAGTTATCCTCATGTTGTAAACTTACTTATGTTGTCAAATATGTTGACGATGATGGTTAAGATGATGTTGCTAGCTATGTCTAATATTACTAGCCATGCCTATGTAATTATAAATGCTTAAACTACTAATTGATAATGGGTCTCACTCTTTTTAGGTAATTAACAATGACGACAACAGAACCGTGGAAGTAAAGAGGAACTACAATAATGAATCTTTGAGAAAGTTGTTTAGATGTCTAGTGTATCCTAGAGTCATCCCTATACTCTCAGGTCCAGGCAGGAAAAGTTTGTATATGGTGTTTCAAACGAATCGAAATTTTGTTAGCATGTTCATGTTGGTTGTGTGGTATATACAAATATTGTTCTCTTCTGTATATATGTTGTAGCTAAGGCGATCAAACAATTTGTATCAAATTCTTGGCATAGTATGGATACAAGAAAGATATTGGGCTCTTATGCAAATGTTTCTGAGCGGGTGTTGATGTTGAAATCGGTTTTAATTTACCCATATTTTTGGGTATGTGGTTAATTGGTGATTGGTTGTGTTTTATGTTTTGAGTAATCTCGCTATTGTAACATGTTCTCACAATATGACTTGTAACTAAGATGAGAAAAAACCAGGGACACTTAATTCCAATGTTTGGTCACTCAAAAATCATTTTGAAAAAATTGTAACAGCAACTCTGTCGGTCGAGTTTGGATCTCAACTGACCAGTGATGGATTTTTGGAAATGGATCAATCGGTCGAGTTGTAAACTCAAAGAACTCGACCAACCGACTCACTGACTAAAACTGATTTTGACTCATCGGTCGAGTTTCCCAAGACAAACTCAACTGATAGTTTGAAAATTGTCTTTGTCAGTTAGTGGATCAGTCGAGTTATCTTTATTGAAACTCGACCGTATATTGTACAGAAAATGTAGAAAAAGTGATTTCAACCTTTGTAGAGTTGTTGGGAAAGAAAATAGGTTTGTTCCAAGTTGTAAAATGGATATTTTTCTTTCTTAAGTGATCCCACACTCAAAGGAACCTCCCCAACTATAAATAGGACATCTTGAAGTTTATTCCAAGGATGTTCATTCATGCTATCCTTGGTCCTTGCTATAGTTGAGTGTGTTGCAACCCTTTAAGCCCCTTTATCTCTCTCATTTACAAAGCATTTCGTGATTATGAGTGAGTTTGGAATGTTGTAAGAGAGCTACCTCCATGTTATCTTGTAAAGCTCTCATTCCTTCCATCTTCCCAATCCCCTTTCTCAAAGAGCAAAGGTTGAAGTGATCTTCTCCTAGTGAAGGAGGAGTTGTTCTTTTTCAAGGTTGAAGAATGTGTGAAGATCTTCTTCAGGTGAAGGAGAATGACAAGGCATAAGATTCAAGAAGAGTGGGTGATCCCTTAAAGGCTAAAGACTTGATGCAAGTGTGGGTGAGTCCTTGGTGAAGGCTGAAGACATCTTGATCAAGTGGGTAAGTCCTTGTGTAGGTGAAAGACTCTTGCCTTGAATAGGTAAGTCCTTGGATGTATGGTGGTCATATTGTATCTCTTATAATGGAATATAATTATACATGGGTTGTAAAGTCCTAGAGGTTGACCTCTCTAGGTAGTGGATTGATGGTCTCCTAGTTTGAAGATTGGAACCACTCTAACCACCTTGTCCAAGTGTTTGTTTCAATCTCTCTCATCATTTCTATGCTTGCTTAGATAGGACTTCAAATTATTCTTAAGCATTATGTTTCAATTAATATAATTTGAACGTCTAACTATTCTTGTGAGAATTTTGAAGATCTATTCACCTCCCTCTAGAGCCCTAGATCCAATACTACATAATTCAAACATTATGACTACAAATATATAAATAATTAAATGAAGTAATCTACAATATACAGACTATTACATTAACTAATATAGTTATGTACATAATAAAATCTTGTTGGAATAAAATATGTAGAACATGTTGTAATTTTCCTTATATAAATAATATGATGTTTAATATAGAACTTCTTGATCACATACCCAGGCCGCATACTCGTAAGTCTTGTAGGTATGAGTACATGAAGGTCTGGATTTTTGTTACGCGGGTCTAGAATAAGACACATACATATTTTAATTAAATGGATATGAGTTTGGATATACGTATCAACAGACCTACACCATACTTGTACCATTCACCCTACATAACACTCTCCCCATATGCACTCTATCTCTCCTAGACTCCACTCCTCCTATAAGATACAATCATTTGTCTCATATCTCCCTTACCCAAAAGTTTCAACAATATACTTGATGTATTAGATATAATACAATTGCAAACAAAATTATTTCAAAATATCAAAACCTTATTACATTAGGAATTGTGAGAAATAGGAATGTCTTTTATATGATTGGCCTATTCTTATGGTATAGAAGGCCAGTCAGAAAGATGACACTTAACTCATTATTGTGACACCATCTTTTATTATGTAACCATGACACATACAGTGAACAACATATGATACATATAGGCATATTTTTTTGTCACTTTTACACCAAATATATGTGCTTAAGTAATTTAATTCACTAAGTTTAATAATTCAATTATTAAAAATTATGAAGTACATTAACATTTTTATTAGAGCTATCCTTGAAGTTCATGAATATATTACATCTTGCTTTTGTGTATTTAGAACTGTAAATAAGGTAGATTTGATTTATTAAGAATCTGAACATACTTTGATTTTTTCTCTTATCGTGTAAAGAGTCGATGTAGTGGTGAATATATAATTTTTGTAGTTTTAGTAGATTTAAAAAACAAATTTGGATAATTTATCTCAACTCATTCATGAATTATGAGAAGGGATTTGAAAATGAAGTTGTCACCACATTAATGAGGGAAGCCAGGGAAATCACGAAAAGCTTCGAAAAGAAAATAAATAATACATGATTTTTCGATCAAAGATCAAGGTGGGGTACTACATTAAACACGGGGAAGGTAATATGCACCTCAATTTTGTATTTTTGAACCAAATGATGTAAAAATGAGTAGTTTTGCATTATAAATTTAGACTAGATGTAAAAAGTCACAATAATAAACATGAATGCATGTTCATTGCACAAAGAAAGACTTAGCATAGACAATGTATATGAGAGACCATTGGCCCTAAGTGAATCATATCCTCACACCATGGTGGAAAATGGAGGTGGGAGATGGTCTACATTTTGTCTTGAATCGACTTATGTGACTTGGACATTATAGGCAAAGGATATAGATTGGGATTTTCAGTGATGTTTCTTACCTCTTCAATCTCATAGGTCCCTAAAATAGGAATGTGTTTTTCATTTGATATGATAGAAACTAGGACATGCACTACAATTTCCAAGCGAGTGTGTTCAAGGAGGGTTTATGTTCCCCGTTTTGAATTTCCTATTCCAGACATGTAGCATTTAATCACTATCATAGGAACACCCAATTAGTTTTCTAGGGTTTGGCTTTTAGGGTATATGTATGGTTAATATTGGTTTGAATGACCTCACGATTAGTGATGTGTAGCAATGAATTTGACCATGTTTGAGGAACATTCCACCTCTTTTGCTTGGAAAAATAATCACCTTATCTGATTATCCCTTCTCATAGTTTCCTAAAAATGATTAAAGGAAGGCATACAACTGTTGAACGCCCTCATTGACTATGTCAATGTTCAGTGATTCATGACAGTAGACCTAAATGTCACCATGATGTCTAGGGGGTGCACCCTCGATTATTTCAAACATTAGATGTGTAATCCCCTCTTATGACCTAAGGTCATACATGTTATACAAAGGGGATTCTCACCAAGAGGGCACTCCTATTTACTTTGAAAAAACATGTGAAGCCACACAAATTTATCAATCAAACACATATAAAATGAAGTGAAAACAAGGAAATGGAACACATACCTAGGGACGCCTCATTTTTGGGAGTTGGAAAATCAAACCATTGGTGATTAATACCAGACCAAAATGCCTAAAAATTTCTTAATAGGATGGGGTGCAGACCTAGGGAGCCACACTTTTTTGGACCTTGAAAATTTCACACTAAGTTATGAACAACATTTAGAAGGTAGAAAACATAAGTGACAAGATGGATTTCATGCCTAGGGGGACGCCCTATCTCAGGATTCACAAAAAATAGTGTGGAAGGGGAAATTTTTTTATGAAAAGTTCAATAGTAATAGGAAAACACAGGATACACCCTAGGAGGGTTCCCTATAAAAGAAACCTTCAAACAAAAACTTGATGTCATTAAGATTGTAAGAAACTTTAGTGCTTGTCTCCAACTGACTCACCACTCTAGTTTTGGTGGATTCTAAAAGGCAAAATGTGTGGTTCATTTAAACTAATGTGTGAAATATGAGAATGGGGAATACATTAGACTAGCCACTATGTCAACTAGGGTGATTAGGAAAACCATGAAAATCTTGAAGAAGAAAATAAATAATACATGATTCAATGGTCTAAAGATCAAGGTAAGGATCTGGAATACACATCGAAAAGGTTTTGTGCATCCCCATTCACTCTAACTTGGTAGTGTCGATCCAATGAGGTGAAAAATAGTTCTTTTAAATTGTAGATCTAGCCTTAGATGAATAAAGATAGAATAATAAACACAAACACATGTTAGTTGCCCAAAAAAGAGTTAGAATAGAAATAATACATGAGAGATCATTATCATCTCACACCACAGTGTGATTCATAAATAGTAGGTGGGAAAAATCTAGGCTAGACCTAATTAGTGTTTCTTGAATGTTGTAGAGGTGATGAATTATATTTTACATCACTAGCACCAAGGATATGGATTTGGATCACAACATATGTTTATTGCCTTCTTCAACACAAGGCCCTAACATTTTGGGCTATTTTACAGTTAGGGTTAGCTAGGGCTTGGTGGTTGCTTCTAGGTGTTGGTGGGAAATGATCTTAATTGGTAGTTGTTAATATTGGGTGGGTGGGTGCTAACCTTAATGATGGTTGAAGGGTCATTTCTACATAGATTGGGGGCTTAGTTTGGGGTTATATGGTTATGTTAAACCAGGTTTCCCATACCATTAAACAAAACAACCTAGAAACTAAAGAGACACACACATCAAGGGCACCACATTTATAAGAATCTAGAAGGATCACTTAAGGATCTCGTCCAGTTGGAAAAGGTGGGATGTACAAATGGAGGGTTCCCCCCACTTTCCATGTCATTGAATGTGTTGAAAAATCACGATTCATTGACCATTTTATGCTAGAGTCTAAAAATCCAAAGTAGAGCATGTGACCTCAGTCTTCACAAATTCTCATTTAAGATGAGGTTGCAAACAAATTTAAATGTGACAAGGAGATTCATGGGTGCATGCCTAGGGTGAACCCAACAAGTTTTGAAGATCACAAATGTGAGTAAAATGGCTTGTTTGAATGGTTTGGATTGTGTTATAGAAATGTCACAATGCCCTTAGGTTATTCTCAGTCATGATGTTCACAAAAAGTATCTTGTAAGGGAACATGAATTGATTATATATCCATTTTGTTCAACCTTTCCATTATGGGAGTTTCTTATTTAAATGAGTGTGATCAATTCAATTGGTGATCATATATCATTGTGATTTTGAAGTTGTATATGATAAGAAATCTCATATATAACCATAAGTCTTATAGTATGTTATATTTGTTGAACATTGCATAAAATCATCTCATCATTTCATGACATCCCTGAAGATGTTACTCACATATTTGAAATATTCCTTTTACTTACTCTCAAACAAATTCTAACTTAAGTGCCTTCTTGTTTGATTACAATAACTATAGTTACATCCATAGTTTATAGCTATATCTATTTTAATTTTGGATACATTTGAATATCTTGCTTTAATTTATTATCACTATAGTTGATATTGTAATGACTCTTGCTACATCTAGAAACCAATTCATACAGACAAAAATTGGGGTGTCAATAACTTAGCTAAGATTATAATAAAGTTTTCAACTTAAAATTAGACTCAATATTTTAATACATAGATCAGATTAATTATTTCCCAATTCCTTATTTGATTACTAATAAGATATAATGATTGTGTAAGACTATTTCATGTTCACTTATGGTTCATATTCATTTATTCCCAAGAGGTGGCAGTATTTAAAGTTAGGTATGTGATACCTTCCTCAAAGAGTGTAACATATTTAATTCAGTGATCTAATTACTTCACCAACTCTATACTCAGTATGATCACACATATATATATTTAATTTTTTGTAATACAAGTATACAAACCATCATAGAACGTTATTCTATTATTTATTGTACAAAAACAAACATGGCATTGACCATGATCTTATTTTTTCATGAAAACTATTTGGATTGTATACTAGTACTATCAATACTTTGTATTAACTTTTATTCATCCACTTTTATTTACGTATAATAATCTAAATAATTATAAATTACATAATAAAAATATGATATTACACTGCAAAAGACTAAGGTATAGGCCACAATCCATTTGTGTAGTTGTGAGCATAATTTTTTGAAAGAAAACCTAGGTTAATGATCAAAGGTGACATCTATGATAAAGATAACATATTATAAAAGATATCAGCATTGTAAGGGAAAGTATTTGACAAAAAAGGGAATCGAAAAATGACTTCTAATCATGAATTCATGATGAGGTTTACACTTACGAGTGTAACTTTCTGGTTCATAACATATAATATATAATAGTAAGAGAATCTAGTATAAACTATATTACATCATAAGTGTGAATATCTTACTTGTCTTGTATATACTATATTGTAAAAATATGATGAAGTTCCATAACTCATTCCTAGCATGACACTAAATAGTAACTCATGCAGAAAAGTATATCCAAACCTATAACTCAGAAAGAAATGGAACTCATCTTCTTGCATTAGACCAAATAATCAACATTATCTTGGTTTCATAATTCTAATAGAGTGATTACTTTTATCTCTCTTTTCAAATGATTCTAAACACTTTTTGATGATTTCTAAATCAATTACCTAACAAATTACTCTCAACAATAGAAACATAAAATTATAATAATCCAGTTTTCAAATATGTATAGTATATGGTGTCGTGAAGTACTCACATCATAATAAATTCCCTACATATTGTAGATTTTTGGTTATCAACTTGGTAGGAAACTTCGATAAACATTTTTTGCAATTTTTTCTAAAAATAGAATGGTACACTTGCAAGGCTCAACCAATAGCTTACCAAATAGTACAAATTGTTCCTAATTAACATTGTTGCATGAAATTTAAGTTGGTCAAAATGAAGAATACATCGTTATTTACAATTTTCTTCTTTAAAATTATCTTAGATTACTCACATGACTACACTCAAATGTCAATATAAATAACAATTAGATAGAAACTAACATCAAAAATATGTAAAAATGACTAACAATCATGGTTTTTTATCCAAATCAAACTTTCAGACCAGTGAACCATGCCTTAACTAAAGTGACTCAAACCCATTAACCAAGATTTAAGCCCATCAAGGAGGGATTAGACTAACCATCTTCTTTTAATCACTAACTAGAATTATCCTTAAAAAAACTTTTTTAAATGTATACAACTAATGAAACACATGTTAACTAACATGGAACATCTAATTTAAGCATAGCTTCATGAGTTTACAACTGAGTTTGACATTTACAACATAATCAACTTAATTAAACAAGCTTCAACTTAAATATACATCACGTCAACTTATTGCAAAATTGCTCTGGATCTTCACTCTCACATTTCCAATAACAAAGGAAGGATAAGAGACCATCTAGCTAAACTAGATATTCCTTTCAAGACCTCAACTAGTATATTTCACATGGAAACTTTCTTCTATCTAATCCTACTAAGTTGAACCCGAACATGAATAAAAGATAGTGGAGTGTGTGAGCTACTGGCTCAGTCCATGCAAAGTCATCAAGAAACCAAGATAAATATATTGTATTGAATTATAACATAGAGAAGTATAAGTATGTCAATTAAATGTTATAAATCCAACATGGAAGCAGTTCTGAGAATAACTACAATAATTAAATAAATTGAATCCATTCATTAATCTTGTATTCCTTTTATTATATCCTGGACCCACATGAAGTTCATAACATTATGTGGAATTATCAAAGCAAACTACAACCAGTGGCATAGACACATAGTGGCCTAGGGGAACAACTTCCCTACTCAGACTCTATAGTTGCATATTTAATAATGTTGATGTGGCTCAGAGTTTTAGTAAAAATGTTAATTGTACCCTACCTAACATGCTTGGAAAAGGATTCAGTTAAATGGTGCCCCCTTGCTCAACTTTGTGGGCTATGCCACTAGCTAAGATATTATAGTATAAGACCTAGACCAAATTGTACATGAATCAAGTCTACTAAACTAGCTCCCCAGCCTACAACGAGTCTCACCATGTCTGGCCTCGATAGATAAACAATTGTCCTAATAAATTGGGCTCCTCCTTTAAATATGGATACCTAGGCAGAGAGTAAAATTACTTGGCTTAACTATATGTATTAATTGATCCACAAGGGATGACCTATAGAGAAATATTTGAATGAGCTAAACTATATTGGGTACCACTAGAATATCAGGTTGATGTTAGATACCTCATTATTTTAATGACACCATCCTCACTGGGCTTAGTCCCCCATACCTCTCTGATACACTTCAGCTACCTCATTCTACACTATGCTAGTCGGTAAGCATGTTTCCTCCTTCACAATGTAGACCTCCATGATGAATGTTATGGTTCTCAAGGCATATAATCTCTAATTTGTTCTTTAGTTTAAATGATAGAATTACTATTGTGATTTCCTTAACTTCATTTTCTACTAAAGGCTTCTATTTTTTATGGCATCAATAAATTAATCTACTGGAACTGATAAATGGAGCATATTGATGATCACTAGAAAAAACATTTCTTTTGACTTCATAAGTATCTTTATAGAAACAACCATCATGTAGATCATATATTCATGATAAGATTCACTATTGTAGAATTGAAGGCAAAATTGTTGTTCCAGTGCCTCTTATTCCACCCAACATTTTACAAAATCATTCTAGGGCAGAAAGGATCTAAACGACATCAAACATATGCTAATACAATCAATTTCTCAATTGAAAATATGATTTTCCACTAATATGGATCTAATCCTAGCTTACTGATCTCAGATATAGGCTTGGTGTATTCAGATTTTAGACTATTCATCTTGGGTTCAAGATAAAAGGTTCAAAACTACCTTCAAACAACCTGATGTAAGGTCTGCTGCTTCGAGCAAAGACTACTAGATGAAGAATATGAAGTAGAGAGGTAAAACCAAACCTCTAGTGAGTTTTATAGCCTATTTCAAGCAAGGGAAATAGCATGAGGGAAGGAATCCATGGTTAGAACAAACTTACCATGTGTGGTCTATGGTTAAGTCATTGGTTCTCACTATTCTTCATGTTCT
Organism: Alisma plantago-aquatica; assembly: GCA_963693085.1. Classification (NCBI taxonomy): domain Eukaryota; kingdom Viridiplantae; phylum Streptophyta; class Magnoliopsida; order Alismatales; family Alismataceae; genus Alisma; species Alisma plantago-aquatica. Next base: position 906,567,591 of record OY856410.1, read on the forward strand.
TCCATACAAGTCATCTTTGAAGTCATATTTTTTCCATCCTCTTTGTAGTTTGGAGTTTTCGTTGTGTAGAGAACTAAAATTCAATTTTGAAGAAGAAAATTTTGTCAAATTTTAATAAGTATATTAAAATTTATGATTATTTGTGTGAGTGGTTGTGTTGACGGTAGAAGCAGTACATTTATATCAGTTGGCGGGCTTTTCAGAAGGTAGCCTATGGTTTTTGACATCAGTAGGCGACCGATATGTTGATGGGTTGTCAATTAATGGGCCACTAGTTGATGCTTGTCATTTTCAACTAGTGGAAATTTTGTGTGATTACCAAAACTATCACAAGTCTCTCATTTTGAATCTAATTTAATTCTTTTGTTTTTCTATGGATTCATACTTTTTTATAAAACTCTACAGCAAAATTTCAAAAAAAATATCAAATGATAACTTCTTTATTAATTAATTCCTTAAATGTTCTTAGGTCTCTTTCTACCAACATGTGTGGTTTATTACTATATCAACAAAGATTCAAACCTCATAGTATGTTTAATTCATGATTTTGAACCTATCAATGCACAAATTTAAGATAAAATAAAACTAAAATAAAATGTTTAATAATACAAAGTATTAATAAAAGTGTAACTAGCACCAAAATTATACTAAACCCTCAAATTACCAGTAATGTAAGGTAGGATTTGTAACAATCTCCCCCTCTAATAAAAGTTTCATCTCAAAATTCCTAGAAGAGGAAAAGATACTTGTTACACATCTTCAACTCTAACTCTCATGTCACTTCATCTACACCAGATTCCTCTGAAGAACCTTTAATAAAGGCATCTCCCTCTTTTAAGCTTCTTAATTCTATGGTCTAGAATTTGTATAAGGCCTCCACCATAGGAGATATCTTCTTTTATATGTATTACTCTGGTTCGATGTTCTTCTCTATACCTATATATCACTTCTTAAATATGGATGTATGGATCACATCATGTAAGTTGTATGACTCATGTGGAAATTCAAGTTTGTATGCTATTGATCCAATTCTTTGAATAATTGGATAGGGACCAATATATCTAGGAGTTAGGTTGCCTTGCTTTCCAAACCTTAGTACACCTTTCCATGGTGACACTTTCAAGTAAACCTCATCTCCAACCTCAATATGAAGTGGTGTATGTCTTTTATCTGCATTTCTTTTCTATTTCTCTTGTGCAACCATCAACTATTGTCTGAAAATAGCTATCTAATATGTTGTCTCTTTGACCAACTCTGAACCTAGAATCTACCTCTCTCCAATTGCATACCAAAAAATATGAGATATACACTCTTCCATATAGAGGTTCATAAGGAGCAATTCCAAACTAGAATAATAACTATTATTATAGAAAAACTCCATAAGACTAAGGCAATCATCAAAACTGTCACTAAATTACAATACACATGCTCTCAGCATGTCCTCTAGAGTTTCAATAGTCCATTCTGATTGTCCATCCATTTGAGGGTGAAAGGTTGTGCTAAACTTCAAACCTATTCCAAAAGCATGATGTAGATGATTCTAGGATCTAGATGTGAACTTGGGGTCTATGTCAGATATAATAATGACTAGTATTCCATGTACTCAAACTATCTCATCTATATAGACCTAATCTAGTTTGAGTGCATCCCTAGTTGTCTTAATAGGGACAAAATGGGAAGACCTAGTTAGTATGTCTACAATCACGCATATAAAGTCAAAACAATGTGATGTTCTAGGTAACCCAACCATAAGGTCCATTGTAATATGTTCCCAATTCCACATAGGAATAGGGAGTGGTTGTAGATTACCCACAGCCTGGACTTGTTGGCACTCGCCACACTTAGCTACACATTGACCCACATCTCTCTTCATACATGGACATCAATATAGTTCCTTGAGGTTTTTGTACATCTTGGAACTGCATGCATGCATTTCTTACATAGAAGAGAGAGATTCTTAAAGATTCTACTTCTTTAACTCCATGTCATCTGACACATACAATATGTGCTACTAATACAACAACCCATGAACTAAATATATGAAGTATGTCCTCTCATCTTTAGTCATATCATGCATAGTTTGCTTCAATCATTGTCACTCTACTGAAGATCTTTAGTTTGATCATAGAATGTAGGTATAACATGCATATGTGCAATCAGCCAACCTTGTTCTGACACATTCAAGTCTAGATTCATCTCTCTCATTTTTCCCAGTAAGTCTCTCCTTACACATGTCATAGAAAAAAAATTTCATAGGTAATGTAAACTTCCTACTCAAATCATATTCCACAACATTGGCCCTCCTAGGGAGATAATCAATGTCACTTCATAGTCCTTTATAAGATCTAACCATATGTACTATCTCAGTTTGAGATCGTTTTCTTTGAAGATCTACTTTAGATCTACTTTAGACTATTATGATCAGTAAAGACCTAACAAGACTCACCATAGATATAATGACCATGTGCTTTTAAGGCATGTACTGCTACTACCAGCTCAAGATCATGTGTTGGATATTTTTTCATTCTTCTTGATATGTCTAGAAGAATAGGCCACTAACTTTCCATTTTGCATTAGAACACATCCTAAACCTCTCATATATGCATCATAGGAAACCACATATTTCTTGTCTGTTGGCTAAATTGGACATTATTAAACCCTTTGTTTTGATGATGACAAACATTTCATTCTTGTGGATCTAACTTGCTATTTGAGTATTTCAGGGACAAACAAATAAAGAAGTGGATAGTTGAAGAACAATACAAATTGGAAGATCAACTTGCTTTGATTCTTTTATTTTCATAATTGTACTCAATGTAAAAACTTGTACAAGTATATATTGTACAAGTACATAGATATCATGTAAATCAAGTGTTAGATCTTCCCTATCCACTCACAACACTTAGATAGATCCTCCCTTAAGATATAAGCACAATTATACATTGATACACACACTTGGTAGATGATTCAACACATTGCAATAGAGACTTTCTCGGTCGACAAACTCCTCGACCGAGACACTCTCGGTCGACAAAGTTCTCGACCGAGAATAGCCCTTCCAACAAATTCTATAGACATTAGACTGAGTTGAAAAGTGGTTGGTAGTTGGAAATGAATGTTGCAATACATTCACTCCAGACCTTCCCTCAGTTGAAGAAATTCTCGACTGAGATACACTTGGTCGACAAACTTCTCAACCGAGAAAGGTTCTGGACTACACTTTTTAATATTAAACAATTAGTCATTGCAATGTAATTAGTGGACACCTAACGGCTAGTTGAGCACTAAGAACACCCTAGAAAGTGTTTAGAACCTCCCTAGACCCTTGTAAGCCATTCTTATAAATAGTACATGCCTTAGGACACTCAAAGCACTTGAGCATACACAATTGCAACTTGAGAATCATCCTTTGTGAGCAACAAGCAAAGTTTCACTTGCAATTTAGTTTCTTGAGCTCTTCATTAGTGTCCTATAGCTTAGTATCTCCTAGACACCACATTACCTCGTTCATCTACAGTGGATAGGAGATCAATACGCTTGATATAGGATCAAAGTGTTGTACTCATTGGTAACATTGTTTCTTTCTTCCAATCTTGTTCCTTTTTATTGTATTTTGTTCTCCTTGACTACTCCTAGGTTGGAGGTTGTTGAAAGGAGGTTCGTGGGGCTACTTCAAGATGATGAAGGCTGCCCCCCGGTGACTTAGAGTTACTTCATAAGGCTGCCTCAAGGATTGTAGCTACTTCAAGTGAAGGCTACTTTAAGGGTGAGCTTGGAGTTACTTCAGAAGGCTGCTTCTAGGAGGATTGAGGCTACTTCAGGTGAAGGCTACCTCAAGGGTGTAGGAAAGCAATTGTATTTTGTGTAACATCCTCTATAGGTAATAAAATAAGTTGCTTTCAAAACCCCAATTGGAAACAATAGGGTAGTGTACTGACTACCTTAGATTTCTAAGGTAGGAACCACTCTACATCCTTGTGTCTTCCTTGTTTCCTTCTACTTCTTGTTCAAGTGTTCAATTGTTTTTAATTAACTTTAAAAACTCAAAAAAGCTCTATCACCCCACCTCTAGATCTTTCAATTGGTATCAGAGTAGGTCTTCAAGGAGCCTTAATAGGTCTTGAAGCATGGGGGATGGTGTGCTCAATAACCTGAACTTGGAGGGAACCTACGTATCTCATCCACCACTGTTCGATGGAAGCAACTACAACTATTAGAAGAGAAGGATGCAATTTTACTTTCAAGGCATCAACTGGGAGCTTTGGAGGATGGTTTCTACTCCATATGAGCTTTCGGAAACTGAGTATGTCACATGGGATGCCAATATAGTAAAACAAGCTCAACTGAATGCCAAGGCTATAAGTATTTTATATTACTCTATTTCAGTAAGTGAATTTAATAGAATTTCCTCATGTGAAACTACATATGATATATGGCATAGTCTTTCCATTACACATGAAGGAACCATACAAGTTAAAAATTCTAAGATTAGTATGCTTAAACAAAAATTTGAACAATTTTGTACACAACCAAATGATTCTATTAGTGATATGTATGCATGATTTTCTACTATTATTAATGGCTTAAGTGCATTAGGAAAATACATAAGTGAAGAAGATCAAGTCTCAAAGATTCTTAGGTCTTTGCCTCCAAAATACAAGCCAAAAGTGACAGCCATTGAAGAAACAAATGACCTCACCAAACTGAAGATGGAACAGCTCATTGGCAATCTAGAAACCCATGAGGTTACCTTGGAGGAGGAAGAAAGATGGGAGCTTGAACTTCAAAAAGAAAGAAGAAAGGACGTAGCCCTAAAAGCAACAAAAGTCATCACTCAAGAAAGTGATGAAACAAGTGAAGGAGATGATGAAGAAGATGCACTTATTGTCAATGGTAAGAAATATAAAAGGTATAGATCTAACAAAAATTCTAGTTTTTCTTCTTCTTCCTCTCTTAGGTGTTTCGAATGCGGAAAGAAAGGACATGTCAAAAATGAGTGTCCTAAGATAAAGAAAGGGAAGAAAGTCTCTTCCAAGAAGAAGGGAGAGAAAGCATACAAAGCTGCATGGGATGAGTCAAGTGATGATAGTGAAAGTGGAGAAGAAAATGTAGAATGTCTTATGGCCAAAGAAGATGAAAATGAAGAATCAAATGAGGTAAGTCTACTTGATTTATCAAAAGAAGAATTAGTTTCTAGTATTGAAGAATTACATGACAAATAAAGAGAATTACAAAAACTAATGAAGAATTGTATGATCGATTAAATGGTCTTGCTTCTGAAAAGGAAAGTATTATTTCTGAAAATTCTACCTTGAAATCATCTTTTAATGATTGCAATACAAAGTTGCTTACTCTTGAATCAAGATATAAATTGCTTTATCAAGAAAAGGTTGAATTGCTTGCAAAATTAAATGATCTTCAAATTCAACCTATCTTGTGTACTCATCTAGATTATGATGCTATTGTCAAAGAAAGGGATGCTTTATCATCTGATCTAGACCAAGCAAAGTCAAATATCAAAAAGAAAATGGATGAGATTGCTAAGTTACAAAAGGAAATTAGTAGCTTGAGAAATAATGGTGTTCTTGATAAGATCCTAAAGGATTCTTCTAGTCATATTGGAAGGAGAGGTTTAGGATATGTTCCAAAAGAAAAATCTCATCAACCTAAACCTAGGAAAGCACAAGCACCCAAGACCAAGATCATATATGTACCCAAGAACAACTCAACCCAAAACCTTAGAAAGAGAAATGAAACAGATTCCATTTGTTGTCATTATTGCTTGTGTCTTGGACACTATTATTTCTCATGCCCATATAAGAAAAAGGATATTGAATTAGTTTGGGTTCCAAGACTCCAACCCTAGAAAACTTGAATGTGATTCAGTTGAGATTTGACCTAAAATTTCATTTTGAATATCATAATGTCTTATCTCAACAAAATGTATTGGTACCTTAGCATATTGCAGTAAATTGGAACAAATGAGATTGTTGAAATAAAATAAAAAACACTTGGTCGACAAAGAGTTCGACTGAGAAGCTCCTCGGTCGAGAAAATATTCGAACAAGGGAATGCTTGTATCAAACCTGAACTTGTTGTAGCAACAGTAACAATCTCGGTCAAGCAAATCTTCAACCGAGATATCTTCGGTCGAGAAAATAGTCGACCAAGAAAGTTACTGTTTCATGAATATATCAACCTGTAAAAACAACAACACTCTCATTCGACAAAATCTTCGACCAAGACACTCATCGGTCGAGATATTTGTCAAATGAATGTAATTTTGTTCATCTTAAAACATTCAATTGTTAAATCATGTATCTATATTCAGTTTGTTATTAAATGACTCTAACCAAAGAGGACCATCACATGGGTACCAAAATCTATCTCTTTTGTAGGATTGGGTGATTGATAGTGGATGTTCTAAGCATATGACCGACAACAAAAAGGCCTTTCAAACATTTGAAGAAAAGAAAAGCGGCATAGTCACATTTGGAGACAATGGAAAAGGAAAGATTGTTGGAATAGGTAACATTGGTACAAATCTTCAAATCAAAAATGTTTTACTTGTTGATGGTCTACATCATAATTTAATTAGTGTTAGTTAACTGTGTGACAGTGGCTATGATGTCTTATTCAAAAAAACTTGTTGTTGTAAACTATTGATTGAAAAAACTAATGAAATCATTTATGAATGAAAAAGAATAGGAAATCTATACATACTTAGGCCTAATTCTATACAAGCCATTATTAGAAAATGCCTTCTAGCAAAAGATAAATCCTTACAACTATGGCATAGAAAATTAGGCCATGCAAGTTCACATGTTATCAAAAAGTTGATTAAATATGATCTTGTACGTGGGTTACCTAAGATATCTTTTGATAAACCTAAAAATTGTGAACCTTGTACCCTAGGAAAGCAAAGCAAAACTTCTTTCAAATAAAAAACAATGCTTAGCACTACTAGATCATTAGAGCTTATTCACATGGATTTATTTAGGCCTATGAGAACTCAATCTATTGATGGAAAAAAATATTGCTTTTTCATTGTAGATTATTATAGTAGATACACATGGGTTTATTTTCTTGCAAACAAAGATGATACAATCCAAACATTCATAACATTTTGTTCTAAAATTGAAAATCTATTACAAAATAAAATATGTACAATTAGGAGTGATCATGGTGGGGAATTTGAAAATCACACCTTTGAAAAATTTTGTACATCTCAAGGATACACTCATACTTTTTCATCTCCACGCACTCCACAACAAAATGGCATAGTGGAAAGGAAAAATAGATCTTTGCAAGAAATGGCTAGAACAATGTTACTTGAACATAATACACCTAAAACTTTTTGGGCTGAAGTAGTAAATACAGCATGTTGTGTGTTAAATAGAGTAACAATACATTCTTATCTAAAGAAAACTCCATATGAACTCATTTTCAACAAAAAACCACGAGTTGATTATTTTCATACCTTTGGTACAACTTGTTATATCTTAAATACCACAGATGATAAAGACAAATTTGATTCTAAATCACATAAAGCATTCTTTTTGGGATATTCAACTTCTAGAAAAGCTTTTAGAATTTATAATACTATTACTAGAAAAGTTGAAGAATCCATCCATATCACTTTTCATGAGGTAACAACTCAAAATGTTGAAAATGAATATGAGGATATAAATGACATTACTCATCAAATTGAAGCCTTAACTATAACCACAAAATATGATAAAAATACTGAAAATAATCAACAAAATGAGACACAACAACATGTTCCTAGATTAATCAAAGATCATCCCCAAGATTTAATCATTGGAAATCCTCATGATAAAGTAAAAACCCGATCATCATTTAGAGATTTTGCAAATATGACATTTGTATCAATCACTGAACTAAAAGATGAATATTAGATCATGGCTATGCAAGAAGAATTAAATCAATTAATAAAAAATGAAGTATAGGACCTAGTTCCTAAACCACAAGACAAAACCATCATTGGGACTAAATGGGTTTTTTGAAATAAACTTAATGAAGTTGGGAGGTAGTAAGAAACAAAGCTATATTGGTGGCTCAAGGGTATAATCAATAAGAAGGAATAGATTTTGATGAAACTTATGCACATGTGGCAAGACTTGAAGCTATTAGAATGCTATTAGCCAAAGTTGTCCATAAAGACATCAAACTATTCCAAATGGATGTAAAAAGTGCATTTTTAAATGGAATTATACAAGAAGAAGTATATGTTGCCCAAACACCTAGATTCGAAGTCCCTGGTAAAATTGATCATATATATAAACTTAAGAAAGCACTTTATGGGCTTAAACAAGTACCTCAAAACTGGTATGAAAGACTTAAAATTTATCTATTCGATAAAAGTTTCTCAATAGGAAATTCAGACTTTACATTATTCTTCAAAACATATGAATTTGATTTTCTTGTTGTACAAATATATGTTGATGATATCATTTTTGGTTCCTCAAACGATTCCTTATGCAAACAATTTAGTGAAATAATGCGAAAGGAATTTGAAATGAGTCTTATGGGAGAATTAACATTCTTTCTTGGTTTTCAAATAAAACAAACGTCCACTGGGATTTTCATAAGCTAAGAGAAGTACACTAATGGACTATTAAAATGATTTGGAATGGAAAATTGCAAGCATGCTACCACACCAATGGCCACCTCTGCTAAAATTGACAAGGATGAAGATGGAGAACCCATTGATGATTCCTTATATAGGGCTATGATTGGCAGCTTGTTATACTTAACTGCTTCTAGACCAGACATTATGTTTTTCATCGGACTTTGTGCTAGATTTCAATCTAAACCAATGCAATCACATTCTCAAGATGTTAAATGAATCTTAGGATATCTAGTCAGTACTACCAACTATGGATTATGGTATCCTAAAGGTCAATCACTAGATTTAAAAGCTTTTACCGATGTCGATTATGCTGGTTGTCGACTTGATTGCAAAAGCACAAGTGGTGGTTGTTTCTTACTAGGACAAGCTTTAGTATCGTGGTTTAGTAAGAAACGAAATACAATCACCCTTTCTACCACTGAAGTCAAATATATGGCATCTGGTTCATGGTGTGCTCAAGTTCTTTACATGCAACAAGTTTTGAATGATTATGGCTTTACATTTTCATCTACGCCAATCTTCTGTGATAATACAAGTGCTATAAATTTGGCACACAATCCTATTTTACATAGTCGTGCTAAACATATTGAAATTCGTCATCATTTCTTAAGGGATCATATTTCTAAAAATCATATATCTATTCATCATGTTGACATTGAAGAACAATTGGCTGATATTTTTACAAAAATGCTCTCTCTTGATCAATTTCAATATATTAGAAAGAAGTTACTTATTACTCCCCTAGATGACGTCTTCTTTGATATATGTGATCCACACTCTTAAAATTTATAAATTACTACAGTCTCATACTTGCTTTTCATGACTATTACCAAAAACAAGCCCAAACATCCTTCACAGTGACCATTCATAGCAGTTCAGTCGGTCTGTAAAAACCTCGACCGAGAACTGTCTTGGTCGACAAGTTTGTCGACCAATAATCACTCGGTTGGTCCCCTTTCTCGACCGACACCCACTGAGTGTATTTTGTATATTCTAACTCAGCAATGGCCTCGGTTGAAAAAATGTTTGACCGATACCATCTTGGTGGAACCCCCATTTGACTGATATAAGATGCAATTTTCCATTTAAAAAAAAGGCACAACGACTATTTTTTCAAAACTCCGACCGACCGACCGTTTGGCCCAACCGAGAGGAGCGTGCCCAAAAATGACCATTGGCACTCTCGGTCGACAAATTTGTCGATTGAGAAGGGTTCTATTTTGCTATAAATAAAGCCCAAAATGGCCACACTCCTCACCAATTCACAATCTCACTTCTCTAGCTCCCCTCTAGTTCTTTCTTGTGCAAATTTTCAGCTATTCTCTACCATAATCTTGCCTTGCTTCTCTTCCATCTCATATCTTCAAGGTGGTTTCCTCTTATTCATGTGGAAAGAAGCAAGTTGCAGCAAGGAAAGGAAGGATGATCTCTCTGGCGCTGACGATCATCAACAACATTTCCTTCAACTACGTTGTTGTCAGAGATCGCTATCTAAAGCTATCCTCAAAGACTCCTCATCCTCAACGGCCGGTGGACGTCAACGAATTCATCACTATTGTTAATCTAGATGAGCTCTTTGAGGTGTAACATCTTTCTGAATTCCTTACTCCATCCTTCCACTCCTACTCCTCCCAAGCCGTGAATGAGTTCTATGCCAATCTAGCCACAAATCTTGACCATGCTCACTCTTTTTCTTCTATGGTTAGTGGGTTCGGTTTTCACTTTTCTGAGGAGGATGTTCTTAATATGTTAAACATTGATGTAGAAGAATATAAGGGGTTTATTGATCTAACCACTGGAAATCCTCTTAATAAGCTATCATAAGATGACACCACCATTAGTTTGAGTGATATTAAGAGAACCATTTTTCTACCTAACACATCCTGCCATGAAGAACGGGGTACCTATTATGCAATTAATCTAAAACCCGAAGCTAGGATAGTGAACGTAATTTTTTCAACCAATATTTATCCTAGAGCTAACAAATCTGAGGTACCTACCTTTCGAATGCATCTCATTTATGCCATTCTAAATAGCATACCCATAAACTTCATTCACCTTATTCTAAAAAATATGGTTGAATTTATTGGCAATCCTCCTTATGCTAACTTTGTTTGCCAAATTATCCAACACTATCTTAAGAAAAGCCTTATGGACCTAGGATTTAAATGTGATAGGAAACCTCAAAAAATTACTAAAAATATAGTTGAGAAAATGGGTATTGATTTTGGACATTAAAGGGCTAGGACTGAAGGGGAGACATCAACTCAAGATATTCCTCCACCTTCTACTATTCCAAGCCAACCCATTGATAACCTATCCAATAACATTACCTACTTAACTGGAGCTACCTATCACTTAGCAAGACAAATGGACTATACTCATCATGCCATGACCTACATAAACCAAAGAATGATAGATCTCACTCCAAATGACCCTGACAACTATCCTTATTCATGATATCATTGTCCTCTCTACCCTTACAATCCATATCACAACTACACTCAAGTTCCACCTCCACCATCACTTGACCTCTCCCACACACAATTCTCACCAATGCAACTTCAAGACATTGGTGCCCACTTCCATTTTAATCGCATACCCACCTTCTTGGAAGCTTATGCCCTCACCAAGACATGTGCACTAGACTGGAAATCAATGGTGAAGTACTATGGTGTTGCCCCTTTCCTTGGAAAGGATCCCGAGGTTGATGACATTCTGAGATCTTTTCAGTGAGGTGTAATCATGTAGTGAGATGATTGTAATCACTTTGTAATGGACTATCTTTCTTTTATGTACTTGAGCTTGTTGTTATAAAAAGTAGTTACTTTGTGTCTTGAATTGGACATCTCTTACCTTTGTTTTTCAAATTTTAGTATCATATTGAGGGGGATCATCATATTTAGGTGGAGTACTAATAATGATTGGCTATCTTTTTGAAATGACAAAGGGAGAGAATTAATATAATTCAAACACAAAATTATATAACTCAAAATTAAATGAGTTTCAAAATCTCTTGGCTTCACATAAAATGTTGCTATATTCCTTAAAGAGATGTATACTATGTTCCACATCTCTTAGGGAATAACTAGCACGCACTCCATGAATAAACAAGAGACTGACTACATCATGTAAATCTCAAGTATGAAACTCATGTTATTTCAATTCCTTTAAATTATCTTTTAGAAATGTTTGTCATCTTCAAAAAGGGGGAGACTGTTAGCTAAATTGGACATTATTAAACCCTTTGTTTTGATGATGACAAACATTTCATTATTGTGGATCTAACTTGCTATTTGAGTATTTCAGCGATAAACAAATAAGGAAGTGGATAGTTGAAGAACAATACAAATTGGAAGATCAACTTGCTTAGATTACTTTTCTTTTCATGATTGTACTCAATGTAAAACTTGTACAAGTATATGATGTATAAGTACATAGATATCATGTAAATCAAGCGTTAGATCTTCCCTATCCACTCACAACACTTAGATAGATCCTTCCTTAAGATGTAAACACAATTACACATTGATACACACACTTGGTAGATGATTCAACACATTGCAATAGGGACTTTCTCGGTCGACAAAGTCCTCGACCGAGACACTCTTGGTCGACAAAGTCCTCGACCGAGACACTCTTGGTCAACAAAGTCCTCGACTGAGACACTCTCGGTCGACAAATTTCTCGACTGAGAATAGCCCTTCCAGCAAATTCTATAGACGTTAGATTGAGTCAAAAAGTGGTTGGTATTTGGAAATGAAAGTTGCAATACATTCACTCTAGACCTTCCCTCGGTCGAAGAAATTCTTGACTGAGATACACTCAGTTGACAAACTTCTCGACCGAGAAAGGTTTTGGACTGCACTTTTCAGTATTAAACAACTAGCTGTTGCAATGTAATTAGTGGACACCTAACGGCTAGTTGAGCACTAAGAACACCCTAGAAAGTGTCTAGAATGTCCCTAGACCATTGTAAGCCATTCCTATAAATAGGACATGCCTTAGGACACTCAAAGCACTTGAGCATACACAATTGCAACTTGAGAATCATCCTTTGTGAGCAACAAGCAAAGTTTCACTTGCAATTTAGTTTCTTGAGCTCTTCATTAGTGTCCTATAGCTTAGTATCTCCTAGCCACCAAACTACCTCATTCATCTACAATGGATAGGAGATCAATACGCTTGATATAGGATCAAAGTGTTGTACTCGTTGGTAACATTGTTTCTTTCTTCCAATCTTATTCCTTTTTATTGTATTTTGTTCTCCTTGACTACTACTAGGTTCGAGGCTGTTGAAAGGAGATCGTGGGGCTACTTCAAGGTGGTGAATGCTTCTCTCGGTGACTTGGAGTTACTTGAAAAGGCTTCCTCAAGGATCGAAGCTACTTTAAGTGAAGGACACTTCAAGGGTGAGCTTGGAGTTACTTCACAAGGCTGCTTCTAAGAGGATCGAGGCTACTTCAGGTGAAGGCTACTTCAAGGATGTAGGAAAGCAATTATATTTTGTGTAACATCCTCTATGGGTAATAAAATAAGTTGCTTTTAAAATCCCAGTTGGAAACAATCGGGTAGTGGACTGACTACCTTAGATTTGTAAGGTAGGAACCACTCTACATCCTTGTGTCTTCCTTGTTTCCTTCTACTTCTTGTTCAAGTGTTCAATTGTTTTTAATTAACTTTAAAAACTCCAAAAAGATCTATTCACCCCTCTCTATATCTTTCATTGTCCTCCTTGGGTAAAACCAAAACTGGGGATGTAGTTAATGTAAGGAGTGGGAACCGAGAGGGATCCACTTTTTACTTAATTTTAGATAATAATCTTACAAGCTCATGCATTCACAAAAAGAGAATAAAAGTTTTTAAACAAAGGTGAGCATAATATTTTCTCAAACAAATTAATAAACAATATAGTATTGTAGCAACGGAAAGATAAATCTAACTATTACAAAAATTGCTCCAAATTTGACAATGGGGCCTCAAGGGGTATCTATAAAGAGAAGAAATCTATTCAAACAAGATCAGTTGCAATGGGCAACCTACCCATCTCAGAAGTCTTCCTGAAGCGAGTCCTAGGAAGAAAATCCTACTCCCTGGTCCCCGAGCTTCTCAACCTATGGGTTGGTTGAAAATGACATCAACAGAAAACTGAGTGTCTACAGTGTATTGACAATTGGGCATTATTTAAGATAAAGAAACATTTATGATTTTCCAACAAGGGAGTTCAAAATAGAAAAAAATTCCAAAAGATTTATCATGTCAAATAGATGAGGCATGCATTACAAAAAGATCATTAACAATTAGGGAATATTTCCTTATAAAACATTTCATCAATAACATCACATTATAAGTTGTGCATGTAAGAAAACATTAGACTAAAATTATTTAAAGTAGGGTTGGGAAACCATAGGATGTCAGCCAAAAAGTTGGTGGAATAGAACACCCATGTGTAGAATGAGTGCGCCCTAAATATATTTCAAGTGGAAAAGCACACTCAGGGAAGAAAAAACGTGCACTATGTATGGTTGTACTCATGTACCAATACTAAAAATGAAAGTAGTCTAAACCATACACAAATAGGGAAAGGAAAGTTCAAGTTTTATCCAATCTCACATATTTCAAGAAAAATATGAGAAGGTCCATGTAAGCAATTAAGTCAAGTTAGTAGACCATCAAAGATATATCACATCCTTTTAGTAAAATTTTAGGAAAATAATACCACAAGGAAAAAACAAATTCCAAGAGGTATAAAATAAATCAAGGGGTTTCAACAGATGCCTCATATGGGAAATGGTTGGTTAGTCATGTAACAATGCCTAGATAAATAGGTTGGATGCACATACTTTGACCTGGGTGTTTGGGATAGAGGCCAATTACTACCCTCTCAAGCCTAGTTCCCTCAAACCAGCACATATTATATTTACACAAATTAGAGTTCAATTATGTCTCAAACCATGAAACTCTACCAAACCCTAGATCAATTCTTGATATTCATTAAATTAACAGGCTCATATTTTACCGATTCAAAGATTGATCGTCACTAATTTCTAAATTCATGAAATTATTGATTATAATTGATCTCAATTTTCAATAAGAGAGTGTGAGAGATTGAAACTCTAAAAATCATGCCTTTAAACATTGGGATCAAGTAACAAAAATTAAACCAATAAAACATATCTTATGTAACTTTTAGAACTTCTAGTGATTACTAATGGATTTCTCATGAATTAGAGCATTTATTGATTTAAAGGTGATTTTTATTATGTAAATGACCAAATACCCTTATATTATTATTCTAAAACTTATGTTGTGATAGCGTGATGTTGTCACAATTATATCCGAGCAAACACAAATCAGATAACAACATTTGTGGCAAAATGACATGAATATCCATGTGAGTATAATCATATTAGAATGGATTGAAGATAGAAAAGTAATTCACCCATCATCTACCTCATCATTAGTTTGCACCATGGTCATCAGTCAACCTCTAGCAAGCTATGAGTGAGATTGAGGAAAATGCACAAAGGATTGGATCAGCGATTGGGACAACATAAACATGAAGAATAGGATTTGACAAATCTTGCCCTAGATGGAATTTGGGTGAGACCAAAAGATTTCTAGCCACAATGCCAAGAGCATAAACACCAGGCTTTGACTTGCTGGAAGTAAAGAATGAAAGTAAGGGCAAAATATGATCTAGGGGTCAATTGCAAGAGGTGTGGGAGAGGTGTAGGTAGGGTCGGGTATTTATAGGGTATTGAGTTAGGGCTCTTAGGGTCGGAGCTTCGAGAAGCCTTGAAAACAAAATTGGGAAAATCGCGTACACAAGGAAAGTTGGATTGAGTAATATATCACTAGATGTTAATTTTGACAAGGTGTAAAATGGAGAAAGAATCTTGTCAATTGATTAAAACTGGAGAGACATATAATGATTGTGGATGTTTCTTATTATTAGCACGTTCAGACCCAAAAAAAACTTAGGGAAGAAGAGGATATTTTGGTCGTGGGATCACATGGACCGACCTGGGAATCTCGACCCTCCACTATGTGGTCCCACGCCAGAAAAAGTTAAATGCCACGTGACAGCGTATGAGAAGAAAGATAAATAGCTAACTCTGATATGGCATAAAGTAGGATTGTATGTTTATTTATTTCCTTTCCCAATGAAATTGGAAGAGAAAACAATGGTCACATTAGATGAAAACCGGAAAGTAGACTAATTGGGACCCAAGGAATCTGTATCTAAATCCAATTTCACCTTTTGGAAAACTTTGAAATAAAAAAAACTCATGACTTGAGGAAAAAGTAAATTTTAATATATTTACAGATCTGTTATCATTTAATGCTCAAATCTCATTTATAACTATTCATTCCCTTTACCTAACCATAGGAAGAACCTAGAAGAATAGGTTTAATCATAAACATGTCAATGTGGCATAATTGCACATTTAGACTCAAATTAGGATATCAACTCTATTTCTTGCAATAAATCCTCAAATAATTGGTTTATTGGTAAAATCTCCATATTTTGAGATTACTAACATCCTAAAATATAAGTTATTAAAAGGACTCCAAATTGAATAATCTTAAGACAAAGAGGTAAATTGAATGTGTATCTAAGTTTGAGTATGTTATAGTTAACTTCTTCTTTAGTGTTAAAAACATTTGTCACAGGTTTCATACCAAACAAAAGACATATCCTTCCTTGTTAAAATGTAAAAGCTAGGTGCTACTACCACATTGAAGTTCCTTGTAAACATCCTATAATACTAAAGTAACCCTAAAAAAACTTCTAATCTTAATAGGGGTTGTGGGTTTATCCCACTGAAGAACATATTCCACCTTGTCAGGGTCTACATTGACTCCTTCTCCTAATATGACATGTCCAAGATTGGAAACTTCATCCAATCAGAATTCATATTTGTTAAACTTAGCATGAAGTTGATTTTGTCTCAACAAATGTAGAGTTGTCCTCAAATATTTCTTGTGTTGTTTTGCATCTATAAAATATATTAGAATGCCACAAATAAACAATAGTACAAACTAATCTAGATATGGTTTGAAAAATCCATTCATCATGTCTATAAAAGTTTTTGGGTATTAGTTAATCCAAAGACATGACTAAAAACTCATAAAGTCCATATCTTGTTTTACAGTCTAATTTAGGTATTTTTGATGCCTTTATCCTCAATTGTTTATAGCCCGAATTAAGATCTATCATTGAGAAGGTTGTTGCTTCGTACAACTAATCAAATAAACCATCAATGTTAGGCAAAGGATATTTGTTATTGATGGTTGTCTTATTCAATTACATATAGTTTATTCAAAATTACATAGTTCATGTGACATCCCTCACCACACAAAAGCAAGATTACCCAAAACAAAGCACGGAACTAATACTAAACATCCATATTACCATAAAACTGGGTAAATTAAAATAGATTTCATATAACCACAAAAATGAAAAACATATTACATCTAAGTCCACATGAAAACCACCTGTATTGCATATTATTCCACGAGATGATACACATAATGGTTCACTTGGCCAACTTGCCACAACCTGTTACATATGCTAACATGTTCACATATACAAGCCATATTTGTACAACCATGGCATACTTCCAAAAAATCAGAATGATATACAACATCTACAAAACACCCCCAAGGACCTGAGTGTACATGGAAAACACATAGGACTCTACTACAAAATACTAGCAGTGTATCCAACCTTTAACAACTACAATTTCTCTTGCCACTTAGCCTCAACCGCACAATCTCCACCTCGTCGTGCACGGCCACCTAAAAGATGCGGAAACCCATAGGGTGAGAGTAACATCCCAATGAGAGGTATAACCCTCTGCCAACATCTATTATTAACAAAGATAAGATAAAGCAGAAAGATAAGATCATTATCAGGTTGAGCAGATTTAGCTAAATGATATGAATAAAACAAATAACATTGTTTAAGCAATCCAGGCATCTACAACTGAGCAATAGAGCATCTTATACTTTTAGGAGGAATATGAAGAATATGTATAATAGTTGATTTCCCTTACCATTATAAATCAACTAATCAGTACAAGAGATAAGGCAAAGGGTCATCCAATGTGAGTCGTGTTTAACCTTAAGAAGATATACTGCACGGTTGTATTACGTCTTTTATTATGCCCTAAGGACATGAGGTGAGACCATTTCTAAGTTGAAATCAGTGCCATACAAGATCTAGGTAGAGTCATACTCCTATGATCTCCCGCACCCTCGGTCAATCTGAGTCTTCCGCAGTGACATATAAAGTCCAACTGCAAAGTAGCCTAGTCCACCTTAGTATATAGGCACAACACTAGTGAAAACTGAGTTAGGACCATAGTCACACTCCTGCCAAGGTTTGATTGCAGCCATCCTCAAAAAATATCAGATAAATATGAAACATATCATTGAGATATGGCCTCGACCATTCTCCTATCAGGGTATGACCACAACCAATCTTGTGAATTAAGGATACAAGGAGATACCTCGACTTGCACCCCACATATTCAATAACATGTGCTCAGAGTTTCCCATAGGAATTACTTGTTTCACCATCCAACAAGTACTGATGTTGAAGATGGATCTATGGCACATGGCAACTACATGATTAGGGTTTCACTTGATTAGTTAATCCAACCAAGTATCATTTAGCACCAATCAAGTTATAATATACAAACCCTAAACAAATTCTACAAAATAGGGATAAAAGGGTACAACTCCAGAAGATATAAAACATATAAGGTATGAACTTGCCACATCATCTCTTGATATCACTACCATACAAGGCCATCAACATCATCATATCACTAGGGGATAACAATCCCTGATCTCATTACTAGAGGATATCACTTCACATTTGGCAGAAAGCCTCTGTGAGGTCATAAGACCCAAATCACATTATCACAAAGTTATTGCAAATCATCACTATCTCATCATGCCTCATAAAAGCTCACAATCATTACCATGTGTCATGTCAAACACACCATAGCATTCACTAGCTATGTTATTCTTTCCACCTACAAGGTTAGGATTACACAAGTAGGATAGAGAAAACATAATCATATGTTATTAATTCAAGCAAACTCAACAAGTACATCATACACTTAAAATTAGGGTTAGGGTTTCTCATATAGATGATTAGGGTTTGCATTTCAATACTTGTCATTAAACCCTAGGTACATCATCTCCAGCATTCTTGGAGCACATTAGGGTTAAGTATCATTACTGCCATGATCAGTCAAACATCCCAAGCAACAATATGTTTTGCCCATACAAGGAAACAAGTGTAGCAACCAATCTTCATAGCACTTGTGTTGCGACCGATATGAGTTACACACTGTAGTGACCACCCAAAATAAAAGGTGTAGAGACCACCACTCATACATGTATCAACCTTCCACTAGGTCAGCACTTGTTGTGACTAAGCAAAGAAAAACACATGTTGCAACCAGAAGAGAACCATGTATAGAGGCCTTTGTAGTGACCAAACCACGATCAAGAATGTGTTGTGACCACCCTTTTAGGGTTAGGGTTTACATTGTGACTGCAAAAACTCTATGCATGTAGAGACCACAATGGAAACCATAGGTAGCGACCCATACTACAACCAAGTCCAACATGTTGTGACCAAACCACAAGAGTTAGGGTTTTTTGCACCCACAACAACCCATCAACTATGTAGCAACCTCAAACATCCAAAGTGATGTGCAGTGACCCAAAGGTCAAGCCACACCCAATAGCACATAAGCAACTCCAAAATAGAGTAAAACCATGATCAAATAAGATGATACACATCAAGAAAACTTAAGCATCATCAAGGGGGAGAACTCCATGTAAAGATGTTCATCAAAACCATAAAACTAGTGTCACCAAAGTAACCATAGGGGACCATAATGATAGGGGGAAAACCATGTGCCCAACTCATGTAGACAAAAGATCAAAACCTCCAAAATCATAAGATGGTTGAACATAGCATGGTACTAAACCAAAAATCATGTTGCATGTAGAAACAACAACTACATTATCACTTAAAAATTGGGTACATGAAATTTTGGGTTTACGAAAAAGAGTAATCCATATAAGAATATTTCAAAATCATAAACCCCATACATGATAACATCATGTAATATCTTGGTATCACGTTTTAGATATAGAATAGTATCATGCAAGCAATTTAAAGGTGCAACAATAGAAGAGGGGAAGTTATATAACCTGCCTTAAGAAGAAGACCAAGCTCCAAACACAAGCTCCAAGAGAGAAGAAGAACTCCAACATGGATCAACTCCATGGATACAAGGTCACCTCAAAATAGAAGAACACGCAAGGTCAAAGGAAATCCCAAGATGAAGAAAACATAACCCTAGGCCAAACAAAGAAGAAATAAGAAAGGGGAAAGGAGAAAGGAGGAAACTTCATCTCGCTTAGGTGCTACCATGGTCAAACCATAGTCTCCAACCTTTATGAAGAGAAGGTCCTCAAGATATCCACCATGGTGATCCATAGTATCATGGCCAAGAGGAGACAGGAAGAGGTAGGGTTCATAGGGAAAATGAGATCAAGGGTGTAGAACCACATACCAAGAAAGAAGATCACCAAGGATCACCACAAAGAAGATGATCAAGCTCAAGATCACCACATGCAAAGATGATCGTCCACTAAAGCTCCAATATCACCACCTTCTAAAGCACCACCAAGATCTAGGCCAAACACAAGGGGGAAGAGAGGAAAAAGAGCTAAAGGAGATACTTGTATTTGAAAGAGAGATCTTATATACACAAGGGTTAGGAGGGAGGTGAAGATATTAGGTGTCAAGACATGAGAGCACAAAAAGGACACTTGTCCAATAAAGGATCGGCCATGCAACCACTTTAGACTTGCATGCAACAAAGGGAGATAAAAACAAGGTAGTGTAGTGACCACTTAGGTCCAATACACCCCTAGGTCGCAACAAAACAAGAGACCACCATGTTGCAACCACTACACTAGGTCAACAAAGAAAAATGGTTGCAACACTCCACCAAAGTCAAACCCTAGTGACCCAAAGCACTTTTCCAAGGAACTAGGTCGCAAAAAACATAAACTAAGAGAGTTTTGTGGTTGCAACACCTCAAGAACCATCCTACAAGGTCGATACATCCATCACACAAGTATCCATGCAAAGCCATGCAAACCCTAATATCATACATAATGTCACCTCATCAACCATGGTCCAACAAGGTGCCCCTAAGAATCTCTCTCTATCTCATGATACTCAGGCACAAAAGGTACAAGCTACATGTGACAAATTGCAAGATAAATCCTCAACATGGGTCAATTGCAACTTGGTCCAAATTAAGCATAACTGGCTCAACATCAACCAAACAGGACCAGCCTGAGGACATAAACTTATCACATGTTATTAAGGCATCTCATGAGATTAGATTAAGGTTTAAGAATCTTATTAAGCAAAGAAAACATAATCAAGCACTAATCCATCTTTCCAACACATGCCACCATAGGGTTAGGTCTCATATACCCAAAAGCCAATTTACCCTTTTTCCCAAACCTGGAAATGCCTTTCCAAGGAGAGACCTTGAGGTACACCTTGTCTCCCACTTAGAACTCAAACGGCCTACGTCAATTATCGGCATAAGACTTCTGCCTATATTGGGTTGCCTTCTACTGTTGTTGTATCATCTTTATCTTCTTTGAGGTTTGTTTCACAAGTTCAGGACCCAAAAGCTTATATTCAACAGTCTCGTACCAACACAATGAAGATCTGCAATGTCTCCCATACAAGGCCTCATATGGTACCATATCAATACTCCTCTGATAGTTTTTATTATATGCAAAATCTATCAAACTGAGATGTACATCCCAACTACCCAAAAACTACAAGATACAAACCCTCAACAGATCTTCCAAATAATGTATACTCCTGAAGTGGTCACACAATATCCGATACAGGGATAGCAAGGGTCACTACAATGATAGTTCAGCAGTGATGGATGTTGAGGATGTGATAAGGCATCATAAGAAGGTTGTCTGGGCAAGCTAGCAGAGGACAAGGGTGACAACAAGAAATGACTCGATTCTGTGCCATGAGTCGGCCAGAAGGAGTAGTCAACCCAAGGGTCATGAAAGGTCAGATGGAGTTATTTCATTTTGATTTGTATTCTTCCTACTTTATATCTATTATGGTTGACCCATGTGCAATTTACTCTTTTACCACTAGAGAAGTGATATCTTGCTATTCTTTACCTGTTAGTCATAGATGTGATAGTCTTCACTTAGAAACCCCTTTGGTTGGTTCCTCTAAGTTATGAGAGGTGTGTCCATCCTGTGTTCTTTCTTTCTTAGGATGCAACATTCAAGATGATCTTATACCACTTGACATGCATGGATTCAATGCTTTGGAGAAGTATCAGGTGGTCATAAATGTAGTGCTATGGTGGCAAAGTTTTGTGACGGTGATGTCTCGTGGGTCTTCCAAGGATACAAAAAGATTCTTCTAACATGTTTGGTGTCATCTATTATAATAGAGAGGCTGATGAGGTAAGGTTGTGAAGCATTCTCGGTGCATGTGATAGATACTAAAGTGAGGAGTCCTAGTATTCAGGAGGTTCTAGTTGTTTGTGAGTTTGAAGATATATTTTCCAATGAGTTCCCAGGTGTTCCCCACCCTGAGAGATTGGTTTTGAGATCAATCTGGTTCTTGGTACACAACTGATAGCACAAATATCATGCATCATGGCACCAACTGAGATGCAAGAGTTGAAGAATCAGTTGCAACAATTGCTTGAGAAAGGTTTTATCATACCGAGCACGTCCCCTTGGGAAGAAGAAAGATGGGTCCATGAGGTTGTGCATCAACTACCAACATTTAAACAAAGTGAAGATCAAGAACAAGTATCCTTTGTTATGGATAGATGAACTGTTTGACCAGTTGTGAGGTGCCACAATGTTCTCAAAGATAGAATTGAGGTCTGGATATCATCAGTTACAGATCAAGGCGGATGACATACCCAAGTCAGCTTTTAGGATTAGGTATGGTCACTACAAGTTTTTGGTTATGTCATTTTGGCTAACCAATGCATCAACAACGTTCATGGACTTGATAAACACGGTGTTCAAACCTTATCTTGTCCATTTGGTGGTAATGTTCATCGATGACATCCTGATCTATTCTAGAGATAGCCAACAACATGAGCAACATTTACGATAGGCATTGACCTTGTTGAGACAACATAAGTTGTATTCTAAGTTCAGCAAATGTGAGTTTTGGCTGAAGGAGTTGTCTTTCCTTGGGAACTAATATCTACTAAAGGTCTATGTGTGGATCCCAAGAAAATTCAGTCTCTGTTAGAGTGGGAGCAGTTGAAGACACTGACAGAAGTCTATCATTTCCTTAATTCTGCAGGATACTACGAAAGGTTCATTGAGAACTTCAATGTGGTGTCTTTACCCCTAACAAAGTTGGTGAGGAAGGGTGTGTTATTTTTCTGGGATGACAAGTGGCAGCTTTCTTTCCAACTTTTAGAGGAGAAGCTAAAAAGTGTACCAGTGTTGGTATTGCTAGAGTAGGGCAAGGGTTGCATAGTCTTTAATGATGAATCAAAGAATGGCGTGTGGGTTGTGATGATGCAAGATAAGAACGTAATTTCTTTTGCTTCATGACAACTTAAGAAACACTTGGAGAACTACCCAGCACATGATTTGGATCTTATTGCAGTCGTCCATGCCTTGAAAATATGGAGGAACTACCTTTATGGTGAGAAGTGTCAGATCTTCACTGAACACGGGAATCTCAAGTACATCTTTTTGTAGTAGGAGTTAAACATGCGATAGAGACACTAGATGGAGTTGATTAAAGATTATGACTGCGCTATAGACTACCATCTAGGGAAGGTGAATGTGGTGGAAGATGCTTTGAGAAGGAAGTCTTCTTCGTCTTCATCAATGGATAAGGCACAATTATACTCTTTGGTGTTCCATAAGAGAGACATGTTGGTCTCCTTGCATCACATAAATGTAAAGTTAGAGGTGTCCTTGTTAGCAGGACTTTTGGCCCAGTTACAGGTGAGTCCTATGTTGAGGCCACATATCAGAGATATATAATGTGATGACAGTGTGATACAACATATTTGAGCAGAGTTTGACAGCAAGAAGTGTGATGGCTTCCACAAGTCAGAGGATGGGACCGTATGTTACCACGGTAGAGCAGTGGTTCCCAATGTAGATGATCTAAGGACATTGGTTCTGGAAGAGGCTCACTCTTCAATGTACGCTATGCATCCAGGTAGAACCAAGATGTACCCAAATCTAAAATGTTTGTACTGGTGGCCCAGTTTGAAGCATGATGTAGATGAGTTTGTGGCTAAGTGCACAGTGTGTCAGTAGGTTAAAGTAGAGCATCAAAAACCTATAGGAATTTTTCAACCACTGTCTATACTGCAGTGGAAATGGGATCATATCATGATGGACTTTTTGGTTAGACTTACCAAAACATCCAAAGGCCATGATTCCAAATGTATGATTGTTGACAGGTTGGATAAGTCAACACATTTGCTCCCCATGAAGACAGTGTATACAACAGAGAAGCTTGCACATGTTTATGTTGATAAGATAGTACGTTTGTGTGGTATCCCATCTACCATTGTGTTTGACAGAGGTCCTTATTTTACCAGTCACTTGGGAGCATATGCAGACAAATATGGGTATGCAGTTGAGGTTCGGTACAACATTTCAACCACAAATAGATGGACAATCTTCACAAGACATGACCACCTCAAGTGTCCTACTTGCCCACACTTGAGGAAAGTCTTGTTCTCATACTGTGGCCTAGACGGCCCCGTCATTGACACTGACAACACACTTTGAGCTCCTATCGGTGAAAAACTACAACCTTTGCCTTTGCTCGGCGACTGTTGAGACTGAACTTCTGACCTCTACTGTGACGGAGGTGCTAGAAACCTAGGCTTCTTAAAGCCTCTAGATAACTACCCATGATACCGCATCGGTCTCTTCTTGGCATTTGCCTGTTGCTTCCATACAACTGATCGCTCTATTCTTATGACTGACTCCAAAAATGTGGCAAACTGTTCCCTATTCTCTAAAGTTGATACCAATGTATTTAACTCAGAGATGAGATCCTTCTCAAAACATTTGATCCTCTCCTTATTTGTTACAGCCATATGCAAACAAAACATCATAAGCTCCATGAACTTTGCCTCATACTCATTGATCGTCATAGGTCCTTATTGAATCTTCTCCAACTGTGTGATCTTCTCATCCATATAAGTCTCCAAGAAGTATCAGTTCACAAATTCTCATTGAAACTCCTCCCAACTGATCACCACTCTAAGTCTCTTCTCTTCCTCGATGACCCACCAATGTCCAGTACTTCCTTTCAACATGTACATTGTGTGCTTCACCTTATCCTCTTTAGGGATGTTGAGGGTCTTGGAGGACTTCTCCAGCCCGGTCAACCACATGTCAGCATCTGTTGGATCTACCGTATCGACATACTCCAATGCCCCTACACGCCTCAATATCTCGAAGGTCTTCCCAGAACCCTGGGATTTTTCACTAGGGACTTCCGCTCTATCTTGGGGTATAGGCATCCTATCCACCATATGTGTCATTGTGGCCATAAACTGTCCAAACATGGACCAAAAAGAGGGATTGGTAATAGTTATTGGGTTGAACTGAGGCATCTCAGGCACTCCATCATCTCTTGCCTACTTCATGGCACCACCTCCTAGTGAAACAACCATTCTCTCTGCATGCTCTTTGTATTCTCCAGACATATCTTTTCTTCTCTTCTTCTTCTACATAGGCAGAAGTGACCACTAAATATGTCAGCGGACACTAGAGCAGACACAACCATGGCATACTGCCAAAAACTCATAACGATATACAACATCTAAAAAACACCCCCAAGGACCTAAGTGTACAAGGATGACACATAGGACTCTACTACAAAACACTAGTAGAATATCCAACCTTTAACAGCTACTACTCCTCTTACTACTCAGCCTCAACTGCATGATGTCTGCCTCATCGTGTAAGACCACCTAAAAGATGTGGAAACCCACATAGTGAGACCAACATCCCATCAAGAGATATAACTCTCTGCCAAGATCTATTATTAACATAGATAAGCTAAATTATAAAGATAACATCATTATCAGGTTGAGCAGATTCAGCTAAATGATATGAATAAAGCAATTAACATTGTTTAAGAAATCCAGGCATCTACAACTGAGCAGTATAACATATTATACTTTTACAAGGAGTATGAAGAACATGTATAATAGTTTATTTCTCTTACAACATTATAGATCAACTAATCAGTACAAGATATAAGACAAAGGGTCATCCAATGTGAGTCGTGTTTAATCCTAAGAAAATATACTACACAACTATATTACGTCTTTTATTATGCCCTGAGGAGATGTGGTATACCATTCATGCTCCAACTAACCACTACTATGTCAAAATTAGTGCCATAAAAGATATATCAGGAGTCGGACTCCTATGATCTCCCACACCCTTAGTCAGTCTGAGTCTGTTGTAGTGACATATAAAGTTTAACTGCAAAACAGCCTAGTTCACCTTGGTATATAGGCAAAACACATGTTGCGACCACAAGAGAACCATGTATAGAGACATTTGTAGTGACCAAACCATGATCAAGCATGTGTTGTGACCACCCTTTTAGGTTTATGGTTTACATTGTGACTACACCGACTCTATGCATGTAGAGACCACAATGGAAACCATACATAGCGACCCATACTACAACCAAGTCCAACATGTTGTGACCAAACCACAAGTTTAAGGCTCCTGATCTAGATTAATACTAATTTGTATTTACCTTGATTAATGAGATACTTAGAACCTTGCTCTAATCCTTTGGGATGTTTGTTATCATGTGACAAGATTATGTTTCAAGTTTGTTCCTATTTGAAGGGTTTTCTTGTAATTTGTCACCTCTAGAATGTTCCTTCTATTTCTTTACATCATTTAGAGGAGATAGAAAGAGGTGGGCATCTTATTTGAGCCTTGGTTTAGAGACAGCACCCTTAGTGGTGATTATGGTTTTCTAGGGTTTAGTGTGTGATGACCTATGTGTACCTCATGAGTTTTCCCAACCTAGGTTGTGACCTAGGGCATGTCTTGTGGTTTCATGGTCGAGACACCTTTCCTAGTTGTTCTGGTCATGACAAAGGTGGTCTTGGGACGAGATAGATGCTTTGGTATAGAGTGCCTCAACCTAGAGTATGTGTGGTTATCTATTGTCGTGACCAAGTGATGTTTTGATGTTGATGTCATGACCATGGAAGGTGTTCCTTGGTGGGTCACGACCATGGTGACCCAAGGGGTCGAGACACAACCTAGAGTGTATCACCATCTCATGCATGCATGCATAAAGTGGTTGCATGTCTATCTTATTCATGGACAAGTGTTCCTTTGGTGTTCTAATATTTTAACACCTCATGCATGCCTTACTTCTCTCCTTTGGGTATATAAACCCTTCCTTATTTATCAAGCACTATTTTCATCCCTATCCCCTTCCCTCTCCATTGCAACTGACCTTGGAGATTGGGAGCAAAGGAGGACATATCTTGAATCCATGGTGGCCGATCAACCTTGCTCAAGGAAGGATTTGTGCTAGATCAAATCTTTGATGACAATTTTTGGTGATTCTTCTCTTTTTAAGTGGTTCTATCTTATAAATCATGATTTTCCCATGAAACTCCATCTTATTCCTCTTTCTTATCCATAGATTAGGGTTCTACCCTAGTGGTCCTCTTAGGAAAGACTTATCTTCACAAAGGGCATTAGACTGTGGTTCTACCATGGAGGTAACTAGTGAGAGGATGTTCTCTTCTCTTTTCACTCTTCTACCTTTGGTTCAGCCTAGGCTTTCTGCCCCTTTTCTTGGGTTATTTCATAATCATGGTGTTCCTCTTTTGTGAGGTGATTTGGTGTTTGAATTTCTAATCAAGTTGGGGCTTCTTTCCTTCTCTTGGAGCTTGTATTATGGAGCTTGATTCTCTACAAACAAAAGGTGGGTTATATAAATTTCCCCTCTTCTATTTTGGCACCACAATCAGGCTCGTATGCTTCTATTTCTATCTCTAAAATATGATCTTACATGCTAAAATATGTTACTATGAATTGGTTTTCTTCGTGGTGATAGTCCTATTAAATTTGCTTTTATCTTCAAAACCCTAATTTCTCTTGTACTCGATTTTGAGATAACTACAAAATGGATATTTTTCTAGCCTTGGTTATTGATTTCTAGCCTTATGAATGAGGATTCAGGTACCACAGTGTAACATGAGTTTTGGTATTATTTGATAGGTGTTATACATGAGTAATCACCTCTCTTAATGAGGCTCTATTATATTGTCACACCCCGATCTCACACTAACCACTAATCACGAGATTAGGGCGCGACGGAGGGATTATCACATAAACAAATCACTGAGAACTTTTCCTTTTTAAAACTTCGTAATGATATCCGGATTATTGCGGTAAATTAAAACATAATAAACTATTGCAGGAGCAATTCAATTAAACTGGCTAGAGAACATAAACAGAGTTTACAACATGTAACATTATTTAACAGAAAGTAAACATAACAATTAATTTACATCCTTATACACATACCACATACACACTCTCTCTCACCCACACCATGTCCCAAGGACTGAGGGGAAAGGACTAAGAGACCTCTAATTTCTAACTACATATACCTTCTACAGACTAAGCGTTAGGTTGAAAGGATCCTTCAGATTCCTGCTGCTGATGATAACCTAAAAATGTTTTGAGTAGAGGTATGAGCCTACTCGCTCAGTGAATAGCCTTTCACTTAGCTATCACTAAACAACTCATCAGTTTTATGAAATTGAAATAAACATAAGTGCAGTACAAGCAGGGCAGATCGAATGACATAATAGATTTGCAGAATATAATCACAATTCTATGCAACAACAGATAATTTAAACAAATAACAGATATAAAGAATTGGCACAAAAGTTCGGATCTCTTTAACACATTAATTTACTGTGATCCTATATGATTACATATTTAGATTATTATTATGCCCTAATCATATGCAGTGTACTCTGCATATGAAGATCCGTAGCGAACTACGATCCCACCGTACAAGACTTAGCGACACACCTGGGAAATGCTAAGTCTGACGCCAGCCCTGTTCTGCCACAGGACCCACAGGCTCATCGGCCTCAAAGCACTACTCTGAGTGCTCTAGACTCCTCCTCACTAACCTGAGCACACAGGCAGAGAGTCTTACTAGGTTACCACCATGACTCCGCACGGTTCTTGTTGCAATAACCCATAATTTCCCCCAGTGCCACCATGACTCCGCACGGTTCTTGTTGCAACACTGGCTCTCTTTCCTCGTGCCACCGTGACTCCGCACAGTTATTGTTGCAACACGAGTTTCACCCCTAAGAAGCAGATCTGTCAAAGGGGTTCTACGGTGTTAGGGCACCTAAGTCTATTAACTGATTAACATATAACCATATAAACAGGAATATCACATTTCATGCATATTGCACATTCTGAATATTCACTTGAAACACATGTATATCCTTTGTCATCCTTAAACATGATTCAGTATCATTTATCCAGTTTCAATGCTAAACATCTACTTTTAAATCAGCAAATACATTGCAACTATAATACAGGAAATTTCATCATTTTTCCTTAAGCATATCAAGTATTTCAAGTTCCAATGAATCTAACATACTCTATTGTATGTACTACTCTGTTTAAAAGTTATACTAACTGATACAGAAGTAATTAAGCATTTAAACTGAGTTAAATAATGATTTCTAAATGAACTACTACTCACCCACTTCGGTGTGTTCGTATACACCGAAAAACGTCCACAACCACGCCTAATTCTGCCCTTTACAGCAGAGTGCACGCCGTGCACCTGGGCTGTACGCTGTGCACCTTCAGTGCACTTCTGTCCTCGGTTTGAACCGCCCTGATCCATCTGAAAGTGCATCCAGGGACCAGTTTTCAGGGCCAATCTCAGTTGTCTTCTACCTTGAATTTCACTATATACTTGGATCAGGTTGTTTCACGCCTAGGCTCAGGTTGAAGAGGGATCAAATTGGATGCTAAATCAAAGATGTTGGCTGCGAATTTCTCGCTCTGGATCCACGGTCGAGCTCGATGCCACCATTCTTAAGTACTGGCTTTGCCCTAGATGGCCTTGGCCATTGTTTTCTTGTTGTAGCTGTTGTTTCACGCAGCAGGTGCTGCTTGGACCGGCTGGGCATTGCCCTTTGCTGCTTGAGAGGCGGGTGGATGTTGGGACCTCAACAATGGAGCTCGAGAGAAGCTTCCCTACGGCTGGGCATGCCCAAGGTCTCCCCGGCTGCTGCTGCCGCAGCTGCTTACTACTGCAACTAGGGCGCCACCCCTCTTGCTTGGGCGCCATGCTTGGATGCCAAAACGCAGCTGAAAGCTGCAGAAACTTGCTAGGATCTCAAGCACGAAACCTTTGGCGTCGTTTTGACTGCTAGCTGTGCCCAAATGGGATCCGGGTTGGCGCCTTGCTGCAGCTGCAGCAACTGGCCACCGGCGCCCAGGTTTCTAGGACCGCAAATGGCTAGGAGCGCCGCTAGGGCATGATAGAGAGGAGGGAGAAGGGTAGAGGAAGGAGAAGAAGACGGTGCTTGCGAATCGGAGCCATGGGCGCTCAAATCGCCCATTCGATTTCCCCCCCCCCCTTTCGCAGATAACCAGGCGCTGAGCACCGCTTCCCTATTCTATCGGGGAGGGATAGAGGAGAAGAGGGTAGCCGACCCATATATATTCAGAATAATTATCAATTAAATGGCCAAATTGCATCTTCAACCCATATATCTTAAAAACATCATAACTCTTGCCTCGAATGTCCAAATGGAGTGATTCTTCTTGCAACGTGCCAAGCACGGAATCCTCTAAAATCTCAAAGTGAATAATCATGCTAATTTGACTATCTCACTTGATCAAATAACTAATTGCATCAGTCAGTACTTAACTCAACTCAAATTAACTTAACAATCATCATTACTATTATCATTAATTATCTCAAATGCTTCAATCTCAACCATTGATTCACATATTAACTTATTTGATTAACCATGATATTTAATTTGATATTCAACACTAATTGAGGTGTTTCACGTAATTTGAGGTATTTGTTGACTAACCCTGATATGGGTCGTAACATATATAGAATTCTATCATGCTCAAAAGATGTTGATGATCACCTTTGTATGGCGATACTCCCTTTGTTTGGAATGAGCATTCCTTGGTGATAACCTACTAATTTGGTTATGGTTCATCCCTAATTTGAGGATGGTTATATGTTCTTATGGCCAATTAACCTTGGTGGACTACACATATATTTTATTTTGATATGTTTGGTTTGTGGTCGATAATCATGATTTATTTATAGAGGATGAAGGTGATGACCCTCAAAGTATTACAATACTTTTGTTATTAACCTTATGGTTAAGATGGTAAATGAGGTCCTTATTATTTTAGGCTTATGACTTTGTAGCATTCTCATGTAGGTTGCTCTCTTTATAAACCCTAAATCCATATACTCGATACCTAAAGTGTTCTTGAGAGAATGACCTTATATGCATCATAAGCTTTGGTTTAAGTGTCATGTACTAAATTTTGGTCATCATTCTTCCCTTATAATTATGGATGATTTCTTATGCATATTAAAGATCAACCTTCTCTTTCCTAAGTGGTTTGACTTGATGACCTTCATGGTAACTTGTTCTACGATTTGAATAATCTTGGTTCCTAAAGTTTGACTATAGTGGCCCTTGGTATTCTTGTTGTTTAGAGTTCCATTTTGGGTCAAGACATATGTATCTATTGATGAGTTGAGGTCGAGACACCCATGTATGGATGTGGGTCGAGACACCTAGCCTTGATAGGTCGAGACACTATGTCAATGATAGTTTGAGATGCCATGTTGATGGTAGGTCGCAACATGTCTTGATTTTGGGGTTGTGAAATGCTCCCATGGGTGGTTAAACCCTAACCCCTTATCTGGTCGCTACCTATCAACTTGGTCAGAACGTAGCGTTGATGTATGGATTTCTTGGATGGTTACCATGGCAATTTTATGGTTAAGAGTGTAGGACATAATAATTGTCTATGATATAGTTGTACTTCGGTCGACACCCTAGTGATATCATGGGCACAATGCTATGTGGAGTGTCTCCTGGTGTTTGTGGTCACAACATTGTACTAGAGTGACACCCTGCTCGCGATGCAACATTGGGGGTGTGGTTGAGACATTAATGATATGTGGTCGTTATGCAATGTTGCAGGTGGAGGTCATGACACAATGTTGCAGGCATCATCGTCATGATGCAAATACGTAGTTGTTGGTTGCCACGCAATTGAGTAGGTGTTGGTCATGACACAATGTTTTAGTTGTTGGTCACGACATATGAGCACATAGTCAGCACACGTATATGAGTAACCAAGTGATGATTCATTAATGGTGTTGTTGAATGATTGTTTGGTTAACCCTAATCATATTCCCTAATCCTAATATGCTCCAAGAAAGTGGGTAATGTTGTACCTAGGGTTTGTTGATGGAATAAAGTTATAAACTCCTAATCAGACAAATAAGGGACCCTAACCCAAATGTTGGGTCATGTGATGTGTTAAAATCTCTCTCTTGTAGAGGTTATTGTATTATGATGTTTCCTCACTCTCACTGGTATAGTTCTAACCATGTAGATTAATTGAGTGTCATAGCTTATGTATGCTATGAAGATGACTAAATGATACTAGATGATGGCCATAAGCCTTGATGAGGTTCACTAGAATTGTAGATATGTGAACCTACACACTTAGCTATAATCTGTAATGATTTACCTTAATACACTCCAAACTTGTGGGAGATAATGAAACTAGAGTTTGGTAAATAAATAATTCCATGAAACCCTATGTGGTTAAGCATGAAACCCTAACCTTAAAATGAGGGGACATATTATGCATTGATTACATTAACTAAAGAGTTTAATATGATGAGATAATAATGAATATTCTCTCTCTATTTGTATAACGTTGATTTTGTAGGATAAATGATAATCATAGCTTATGATTGCTGTGATGTACATGTGATGTGATACAGGTGATGCTTATATGCATGATGAGGCATGATGTGATGGTAATCATAGTTAATGATTTCTATAATATAGGTGATGCTTATATGCCTAATAAGGCAAGATGAGACAATAGTAAGTTACATGAATAATGTGATTGGTCTTATGACCTAGTGAAGGCTTAATGCCTAATGTGAGGTTATATCCTCTAGTGATGTGATAAGGGATTAATATCCCTAGTGATGTGATAATAGTGATCAGCCTGATATGGCAGTGTTAACAAGTGATGTTGTTGATGGCCTTATTTAAGGCAGTGACACAGTATTGTCCTGAGATGATGTGACAAGTTCATGCTTTATACATTTTATATCTTCTAAAGTTGCTTCATAGTTATGCTTGCCAGATTGAATTAGGGTTTTGTATGTCCACTTGTATGATGGATCCTTAATTCACCCAATTGGCATAACTAATAAATTGAGATTTTAATCATGTAGTTTCCTTGTACCATAGATCCATCCTCAGTGTCAGTATTTAGCTGGATGGTGAAATGAGTAACTCCTACAGGAAACTCAGAGTGCATAATGTTCAATATGTGGGGTATTAGTGAAGGTATCTCCCTGTTCTCTAGAATTTTGCCATGTACCAAGGCATGCTAGTTGTTTTACAAGACCATAGCTTTGACTATGAGTTGTTGTCTTTACATGACTATAGTTGTGGCTATAAGTTGTTGTCTTTGCAGTTTGACTATATGTCACTGCGTTGCAGACTCGTGCTGACTGAGTAGTACTGGTGATGATCATGGAGTCCAGCTCTTCCATTGATCTTGTATAGTATAGATTTTAACTTCACAGTGGTCAGTTAGATTTGAGTGGTACGCCTCAAATCCTCAGGGCATAATAAATAAATATGTAACACAGCCGTGTAGTATTATTACTTAGGGTCACATACGAATAACATTGGATGACCCCCTTGTTGTGTTTCTTATAATATTTAGTTTATAACAATGATACATTTTCTTCATATTCCTTCTTAAAACATAATATGATCTACTATTTAGTGTAGATTCCCTAATTGCTTAAATTGTGATAATTGCCATGCTTATATCATTGAGCTAAATCTGGTTATTAGTTAAAAGTATAATTTCCTATTTTAGTTATTTGTTCTTATAATAGATGGTGGTAGCACAAGTAAAAATTTGGCTATTATTGAAGAACATTTATGAGGAACCAAAAATCGTGAATAATGATGTCTATTTGTGAGGACCCACCCTTCAAATATGGGATGAAATCCCTCAACCATGTTCTTAACACCATTATGCATTTTATATGGACACTAATCCCTCACAAGTACATTATTCACTAATCACCCCGTGAAAAATGCAATGACAAATGTTTCCCTCCATCTCATAATCCTTCCCTCCATTCTAAAACACACGAGTCATCAATGAAAATTTAAAAAAAAAAAGAAATCACCCAGTCTGAATGTGTGTGCACCCTATTTGTGGCTAGGTGATCCGCCTCCTTCCCCCCAGTTTCGTCGCAACTACCCGCTCAACCCTCCCCCTCCTGATTCACTCTTTCACAGTCATCCGCGGTCCTCTGCAATCCTCCACGCTCCTCCATAGTCCTCTGTGCTCCTCCACACTCCTCAACTCTTCTCTGCACTCCTCGGCACTCCTCGTCACTGCTCTGCGCTCCTCTACTCTCCTCGGTGCTCCTCTGTATTTCTCCACCCTAAGGGAACGTGTCGATATTGAGTCTCTACTCTCTTTTCCGCCAGCCCTTGCTTCCGCCAGTTGCCCTGCTCGTCCATTGTTCGTTGCTGCTACGCAGGCGCCCTATTTGATTCTTTGGCCATTGGTCATTGCTGCTACCGCAAAAGTTGCTTGGATCGATGGAATCCTCTCTAGGTTCATCCTCCTCATTGCTTGAATATGAAATAATCAATATTAACCTCCAGCCAGTCATCCTCATTGCTCTCCAGCTTCTAGAGCAAGACTTCCCACTATCCTCCTCATCTAGGCTAATGTACCAAGATCAAAGTTTCTCATCAAATTACATCTTCATTTTAAATGATATTTTACTGCCTTTGATGATAATGAATCAATACAGTTATGTATTTTGCTGCTATAAATGACATATGCAGTTATGTATATTTTTGTTTATGTTAGTAGTTGCAATTTTTCGTGGCTTTACATGGCAGTAGTAGTACAAGGAGGAGAATAATAAACACCAGCAATAGTAGCAAACATATGAAAAGTTGGATTATTAGCATTTGTGATGTCTGCCAACCCTCCTAGGCACTCACATTTCTATCTAAACATGTTGAAAATGCTACTGAAAATCAATAAACATATTGATAATGCTACATAATCAGTAAGAAGAAATAAGATGTTGTATAAAATTACTTGTAAATCACAACAAAGCAAAAACAAAAAGGTTTTGGTCCTGACCTAGGCGGGTGCTTAACTCCAATCTGCTAAACATCCACCTAAGATGTGATTTAACTAGCCAGGCATGTTGAACCTTAAGCGGACGCCTAGCATGGTTTTTAAAACATTACATGGCATTAGTAAAAAATAATGATCTATTCACATAATCACATAGTTTATAGAGCTGGGAAAGATTTGTCATCGGCATATTTAGGTTCAGCCATAAAACCTACTTGCCATATAGGAAAGAATAGTGGCATCCCTTGTCCCAATATTCATGATGAGTTGTCCCCTTGGCTGCATAGGGTAACCATCACTCAGGAACCAATACTGTCAAGGCTAGGGTAATTTAAATATATATTTGTGAAAAATAAATAAAAAGGATGAAAACACCTGGGGAAGACTGGGGACTAGTGTTCTGCCAAGGCTCTCTAGGTAACCCTTGGGTGAGGAGGACCACCTGGCCAATTTGACAAATATGCTTTGTTGTAATGAGACCTTAAATAATTTATCTCTGACTTATCCATTTGAGTGCAACATTTCCAAATGGTTGGCAATAGTTGGTTCCTTCTTGGTTCTTGCATGTTGTATACTATATTTTATAGTCTCTGTTCATGATTCAATATTTTTCTTAGTTATGCTTAGCATTCCACTATGCTAATGAGTTCTCATCATCCACAGTCTCTCCCCCCTGAAGAGGATAAGCAACTGAAGGACACATTGAAAGATATCCTTGGTCCGGGAAAGACTGCAATTATTGAACAGAAGGTGTTCTTTTGACCATAATTTGTGTGCCTATTTATATGAAATATTTGCTTATTGCTTG
Organism: Alisma plantago-aquatica; assembly: GCA_963693085.1. NCBI lineage: Eukaryota > Viridiplantae > Streptophyta > Magnoliopsida > Alismatales > Alismataceae > Alisma > Alisma plantago-aquatica. Next base: position 906,603,686 of record OY856410.1, read on the forward strand.
TTTTTCATAAAGTCACTTTCAATCACCAGTTGAGAAATATGTCAAGTTGGTTCCTTTTTTAAGGAAACTCTTGGCGCTCTATAGAAAGTGACTTTCTTATTATGTGGGTTGTTTAAACATGTAAGAAATTTACCATCATGATAGTAATATATAAATGAGAATAAGATCATGTGTTATACATTTGATCGATGCTTGGGAAAGTTTACAAGAAGGGTCTGGGGTGTGTCTTGGTACAAAGATTTCACAGCATGATTCTCAATTTGATGTAGGTAGAAGGAGATACAAACTAATGATTCAGCATATTATGAAATCGTCATACAACTCCCAAAATAAATCATATAGAAAGGTGTTAAACTTTTCAAAAGTGAGAAAAGATCTATAAGAGCTATATGTAACACTATCAAGACAAATAATTTCACGATAGTTTTTCATAACATGTAACACTATTCCATACACACTACACCTTGCCACCTGCTCCAGCATGACCTCCAGTAAGCATTAGACAGTAAAACACGTGTAGGTTGTTACTTTAAGAAAGTAACCACTAAAGCATATATCTAGATGCTCCCTATTTATCAACTAAAATGGAATTTTCTAGCACACTAGAAGCTCTACATATGATAGACTAAAAGCATTCACTATAGGAGAGAGAATTCAAGTATTTTGGAAAGAAAATGGCATTAATTGGTGAAGGAAAAAGAATAGAGAAGTAACACTAGATTATAACCTAACATCATCAACATCCCTCTAAAACCTGATGCTATTTTGTTGATGAGGAGGTGCTATACATACACTCATCCTTAAGCTTGTGTGCAAATTTCATTGCCTCCTCTATGACTCTATTTGAGCTGATGATGTCAAATTCATGGTCTGAGTTTCAAGTTTTTGTACTCATGTAGCTTCTGATCCCACCCTCACATTCTTGACATCAAGGGAGAGATACAGCTCCATCATCTCACTCTTAGGATGCATGATTATAGTATATTTGAGATCTTAACTATTAAGTGAAACATGAGTCACAAAAGCAACTTAATTTCACCTATCAGGATGGTTGGCAGAATAAACACTATATTAATTCTAATTAATTCATAATGGTAACTCTTATTGCACAAGTCTGTTTAGAAATAAAATAATTGGCAACAAAAATGAGAGGAAAAAGCACAACACTTAGTGTCTTATCTAGCTCTAGTGACATTATTTGACCAGTTTTATTAACCATTCAAGAAACAAAATTGTTGGTGTACGTCTTGGATCTAGAGAGATGCTTGATGAGATATTGTTTTCAATGAATCAGGTAGCTGAAGATGTATTTACCATTAGGACTGTCATAGTGCTGGCACAAAAATATAATGAGAAGATGCTAGTTTTGACAACATTGGCTAAGATACTTGATAATGAGTTGGCACCATAGAAGGTTGTCATGGAGCTGATCGGCTTACCTAAAGTTGAAGAGGTGTAATTATCAATGATGTGGACCAGTTGGTATTCCCATTATTCGTTTCTTTGAAGGAGTTGTAGCAATGACAACTCCAAATAAAATTGCCACATTTATATGTCAAGTCACCCAAATGAACAAGTTCAGATTCATCAGTGTTGCAATTCATCAAGTTGCAACATTATGAAAACATAGAATTTTTTTTCTTATATACAACAAACCACACATGATGAATCTCAAACAACATTTTTCTTCAATCTTACTTATGCTTGACCTTACATCACACTTCCTGAAAACATTTCCTTGTGAAGCATTTTATGTGTGTTGGTGTGTAGAATCAAAATACAAATAGTTGATATAGCCTAGTTAATGTAAATTTGGTGCCACATATAGAATTAGTGGGCACTACCAAGTTATGTTAGGATATTTAGTGATGGAAAGAGTAATTATGGTAAGTGTATATATTGTTTTTATAGTGATTTATGTGGGCACATGCTCCAGTCTGAAAAATAAGTCTAGCATGAGATGCTCCACTCTGAATGTTTGCTTTAAATTTTAAAAATATTCCCAAGTTCATATAGTACCTACAAGATGGAGTTATATGTGACTCATGAGTCTGCAAAGCATGAACATGCTGACTATGACACAACGCCAGGGGATTCTTATACTCACCATCAATTTGATGAATTCCCATTTATGGTCGTTAGTCATGCCAAGGCCATTGATGATGCTAAGGGTATGGTCAAGATCCTAGTTGAGAAAGAGACACATTATATACTAGCCATTCACATGATGTCGCCTAACATAGGTGAGCTCATCCATGAGGCCATTCTTGCTTTACAATATGGTGCATGTAGTTAGGACATATCAAGGAGATGTCATGCCCACCCAACCATGAGTGAAGCTCTGAAGGAAGCTCCCATGCCAACATATGACCAGTCCATTCATATTTTGAACATACCTTACTGCTATTTTCTCTATTATTTATGTTATGTTTCTGAGAGTTTTGTTTATGTATCATGATTCACTTGGTTTCAGTTATTTTGCTCCCTGTATACTATGCAAGCTAAAGAAACATATCACCCACCTAACATCTCACCAACAGGGCTACAATATTTATGATTCTAAGACCATACAGTTTGAATCGAATAAGATCGATAGAGGGATATCAAACCTTCAGGAGAGCAACCACATAGTGACATATGAGTTGCATAATGCATAGTGGTTACTAATTACACTATATATTATTGCAGAACAATTGAGAAGTTGAAAGAACAGAGATATGAGTTCACCACCTGCAATGTGTTGAATCATATCACTTGAATCTTCACGACCACCACCCAACTCATCAGGTAACTCTATAAGCTCTATAACAACTGAAAAAACTTCATAGCACCACCCCTTTAAGCTTAATTCTTCATTGGTTTCAAAACTCATACTAAAATAACAAGAACCAAAATACCATGGTTCTATAACCTGGCCTCAAAGAGAGATAACCAGAATACTAGATGTACAGTTGTGTGTTCATGGACTGCATTACTTGATATTCATAAAATTCAGTAAATATTCAATTGGTTTCTTTAAAGGTGTAGAAGAAAGAAGATATATTGATCATGGTGTGTGTGCTTCATGAAATTTTAATGGGTGCAAATGAAGTAGATTACTGATCATGGTTGCTAACTTGTATAATGAAAAAAATTCATATTGCAATAAAATAGGACAAAGGTGATCATGCATACAAATGACTCTCATAGTTCTATATGTTAAGATTATTGTACACCACGAGGATTCATTACCATTATATAATCCAATTTGGATCTAAAATTTTACTTTTTTTGGTGACTATGTAATTATATAAACTTTGAGGATGCTTGTAGTATTTGAACCAAAAAATTATTAGCAAACTAATGTCATTAGTTCTAATGTCATTGTTTATCCTCCCAATTTTTATTAGTTTTACTTCTTGGTAATGCATTCGGATCCTATAAATTCAATTTATCCATGCATCCATATGAGGGTTTTGAGAACCTCCTCCTTGAAGGGATTCAATGGCCAATTTGTTATCATTTACAATTACCACTTTCATATAGTTAAATTTTTTTATCAGATTATGTGAAAGTTCTATTGCTCAGAGTTCAGCTTCAGTGACAGTAGAGGTCTTAATGCATTTTGTTGTGCCTCCTAACCATGTGAATCCCCTCTATGTATTGTAGTAGCAATTGCTACCTCACTACCCTTCACAGCTGCATGCACTCACATGAGGATAGTGTCTTCATATATGACCTAGTCACGTAGGTTTTCTGTTGTTTGAGAGCTAACATTTGTGACTGAAGGGTCACCACCCCTGATCTTCCTAAAAGCATGGTTATTTAGCATGATGTTGTTTGATAGCTCTTGCACCTACCGATCCATATTGAGATCCTTTCCTTCAAATGCTTTATACTTCCTCACCTTCCATATGATCCAGTGACAAAATTCAAATTAAGTGCAGTGATTATCGTCTCTATTGATGTTTATGCCAAACCATTCAGTAGTAGAGCTTCCTTGTAGATAGTACTAGTTTCTAAACAAGTCACATCATTCCCAAGTGGATCTTGCAAAAGCTTAATCCTTGAGTGTGTGTAGATTATTTTATTCTTCGTGGTTACATCAAGGACATAGGTTGTTGTATGTGAAGTGCCTATTTTTCCTTCTTTTATTAGTCATGATCAGTTCATTTCTGACTAGCCACAAAAATACACTAATCTTGTTGGGTACGTCAAGGTGCCAACTGGTTTTCAATGGGCCTTTTGGCAGGTTGGACATGGCTTTGTGAAGGCCAATTTGACAAAGTGTATCCCACTAATCTCGTTAATCCATGCCCAAGTATCTAAAGGAGATTCTGGGTATGGGGGATTGATTTATGATCAATGCAGTGTAGTCTGAAAGCAAGTATTCCTGAAGAAAATGCATGTTTCCAGTCACCATCTAGGTTGACTACGCTAAAGACTTTCATGTCCAATAAGTTGGTCTTTACCTATTTTATTATGTCAATAAGTCTCTTGAAATTGGGTAACCATTTCTCAGACCAATTACACTATATATTATTGCAGAATAATTGAGAAGTTGAAAGAACAGAGATATGATTTCACCACCTGAAATGTGTTGAATCATATGACTTGAACCTTCACGACCACCACCCAACTCATTAGGTAACTGTATAGGCTCTATAACAATTGAAAAAACTTCATAGCACCACCCCTTTAAGCTTAATTCTTCATTGGTTTCATAAAATATTGCTTGAGATTCATAAAATTCAGTAAATATTCAACTGGTTTCTTTAAATGTGTAGAAGAAAGAAGACATATTGATCATGGTGTATGCGCTTCAAGAAATTTTAATGGGTGCAAATAAAGTAGATTACTGATCATGGTTGCTAATTTTTATAATCAAAAAAATTCATATTGCACTAAAATTGGACAAAGGAGATCACAGGGTCTGCCATGTGTATGATGCAGAAGCAATGTAAACCTTAAAGCACTTAGAATGAGGCATGAAAAGTTTATATTGTATGCCATTCATACTAGATAGACATCAATTTATTCATGTGTTGTGAGTGCGCTTAGTGAATTGATACCCACAATTTATTTATGTTCTATTTATTTAGCTTGTTAAGAATAAATTTAATCGTTAAAATTTGGATGGACCCATATGTATCAGGAGTTTGTATGGCTCAAAAAACATGCACCCACATAATGTAAATCTAAAAAGTGGATTTACAAATATAAAACTCTATCACTATACTAAAATACTAACTGTGAATCTAGTATGAGGATTTATATAGATATAATATTAATAATTAGTTGTATCTAGCATTAAGCTCAGCAACTTCTCAACTGGACAAACAAATATACATAAGTTGAGTAAAGTCATATAGCTCATCCCAACCCATCCCGCAATGTTACCATCCCAATAGAAAATAAATGTATTGAACACAATAAAGAAGGAATAGGCTAGCAAGAAACTCACCAAGTCTCTTATTCCTTCACCCGACCAAAAACCAATAGTTTGTCTCCATTATTATTGGCTCTCTAATGTGGCTTCACTATCAGTTCCACAATCATGTCTGCCATTGCTTCAATTTTGACAAGTATTTGAATTACATATATATATATATATATATATATATATATTTGTGTGTGTGTGTTTCTTGTAATGTGTGGTTAACTTATTATATATTTTCCTTCATATAGATGGATTTTCTAATAGATCGGAGTTGGATGCATATTGGGAACAGAGTGCGAAGTGATGTATTCAAGGTAGGGTTATGAAAGTTCATTGAGTTTGCTCTTATCCATCAGAGACCAACTAGACAGGGGAAATCAATATGTCCCTGCAAGGTATGTTTGAACAGATACCTTAAAATAGAGGAACATGTATTCTCACATGTATTACAAAAAGGATTTGTGCATAGCTATGATGTTTGGACGTTTCATGGGGAGGTGATTGGTAGGAGCAATCCTGTTTTGGCACCAAATGTGCCTAGCACCAAAAATATGCATCAGATTCTGGGGGATTTGTTTGGTATGGGTGACACAGAAAATGACCATTCTGCTGAAGCTACAAAGGAACCTACAAATGTAGATGCACAAAGATTTTACAAGCTACTAAAAGAGGTTGATCAACCACTCTATAGAGGTTGCACAAGTCATTCTAAGCTATCGTATTTGGTTGCCTTGCTATATCTGAAGGAGGAATCTAGATGGTCCAACGATTCTTTCACAAAGTTGTTACAGTTGATTATTTTAGGATTTCCAGAAGAAAATTGTCTATTCCAAGAGACATACTATGAAGGAAATGTGATCGTGAAGGATTTACGACTTGATAATTCTATTATAGATGTATGTACACATAATTGCATGCTTTTTCGCAAAGATGCAGCTTCAAAAGAAAATTATAATACTTGTGGTGCTTCAAGATGGAATGAAAAGCAATACAAAAAAGGGAAAGAAGGTAGCTGTTAAGGTCATGTATCACTTCCCTTTGATACCTCGATTAGAGAGGTTGTATATGTCTTCATTTGTTGCTAAAGATATGATTTGGCCATCTGAAGGAAAAGGCAAGGATGGCCGTGTTCATCATCCTTCAGACACACCAAAATGGTTGTCTATTGATGCCAGGTATCCAGACTTTGCTGCTAAACCATGCAATATTAGACTGGCATTAGCAAGTGATGCTTTTAATGCATTTGGCAATATGAGTGCATCACATAGCATCTGGCCTATGTTGGTGACACCTCTCAATCTTCCACCTTGGCTTCTTATGAAAGAAAAATTTATTATGATGTCCCTATTAATCCCAGGACCACATATGGTTGGCAATGACCTTGATGTATACTTGGAGCCATTAATTGAGGAGCTGCAACTACTTTGGGAGCTAGGAGTCAAAGTTTATGATGCATATAGCAAAAGGAATTTCACTATGCGGACAATGATTTTATGGACCATTAACGATTTTCCAGCATATGGTGACTTATCTGGTTGGAGCACTAAAGGTAAGAAAGATTTGGGATGTCCTTGTTGTAATGTGGAGACTGTATTGAAATGGTTGAATTTGGGAAAAAGAAATGCTATGGTTTCCATCGACGTTTTCTTCCAATGAATCATCCATATAGACGTGATAGGAAAAAATTTGATGGAAAAAAAGATTTTCTCCTTCCACCTAAGCCACTATCTGGAGAAGATATACTGAGGCAATTTGATGGATATGAAAATATCACATTTGGAAAAACAAATAAGCGCAAGAGGCATGGAGATCAAATTCCACCATTACCTCCTGGTTGGAATACGATGAGCATCTTTTTTCAGCTACCTTATTGGAAGTATTTATCTGTTAGACACAATCTGGACGTGATGCACATAGAAAAGAATGTGTGTGAGAACATTTTAAACACATTATTGGGCGATTCTAAGAAAAGTGAAGACAACTTACAAGCTCGTCAAGATATGAAAAAATGCGCATTCGAAGAGATTTATGGTCGGTAGATGCAGGTGACCGATATTACTTGCCTCCAGCATCTTACACCATGACTAATGCGTAGAAACATAAGTTCCTCTCTGTGTTAGAAAAGTTGAAAGTTCCTGATGGCTATTCTTCTAACATATCTAGGTGTGTTAGAAAATCTGATCGAAAACTTATTGGGCTGAAAAGTCATGATTGCCATGTTCTTATGCATCAACTTCTACCTGTTGCCTTGAGACATTGCATAAGCTTAGATGTGTACAAGCCTATTGCTAATTTGTGCTCATTTTTCAACAAGCTTTGCTCTAACATTATTGATGTGGAGGAATTCAAAGATTTGGAACAAGAAATTGTTGTCACTCTTTGCCAGTTGGAGAGAATCTTCCCTCCTTCTTTCTTCACCATCATGATGCATTTGCCCATTCATTTAGCTTACGAAGCCAGGCTTGTTGGATCTGTCCGAACTAGGTGGATGTACCCAATAGAGAGATACTTGAAGAAATTGAAGAAGTATGTCAGAAACAAAGCTAAACCAGCTGGTTCTATTGCTAATGGCTATTTAGCTTAAGAAAGTTTGACATTTTGTACTAGGTACTTGCCTAATTTTGAGACAAAACTCAACCTCACTCCTCATAATGTTGATGGATCTCCAATTAGAGTTGGAGTGTCAAGGAATTTTGACATCCACACTTTGGAACAAGCCCATCGTTATGTCCTTTTCAATAAAGAGGAATTGGATGTCTACAGAAGGTAAGATTGACGTCTTATAATTCTTGATAAACTATGTTATATTTGTTGTACATTAATTTAGACACTTCTTATAAAGTAGTGAACACATGTTTATTCTTCAAGACATGGAACCCAACATTGCCCCACGAATTCTAGAAACAAAACATGCAAAAGAGTTTTCTAAGTGGTTGAAAGAGCATGTAAGTCTCAAATATAAATATTTGTTGTCAAACTTAATGTTCAAGTTAGTGTAGATTACAATAATTTTTTATTTTTTATTATGAAGGTAATGCAAATGCGACAGATTACGCCAAACATTATCAGTGAGGAGTTGAGATGGTTATCCCAAGGCCCTTGTGCTGAGGGAATGTCTTATGAAGGCTTTTCGGTTAATGGATATCGTTCTCGTTCAAAGCATATTGAAAGAACATGTACTACACAAAATAGCAGCGTGTACTTGTGTGCAGACACTTCAAGTTATTCAAGTGGTAGAGATAGAAATCCTATAAATGCCCAAGTCACATACTATGGCTACTTAGAGGAGGTTATTGAGCTAACTTATGGTCCAAGAATCAAAGTTCTGTTGTTTATATGTTCTTGGTATGATGAAAGCACTTCTAACGGGTTGTGAATTGATGAATATGGGTTCACACAAATCCACACTTCAAGGATAAAACGAAAAGAGGAACCCTTTACTCAAGCATTGCAATGCTTTTATGTGAAGGATCCTAATGCCGATGATTGGTGCACAGTGCTAAAGCATCCTCCTAAAGATTATTCTGAAGTACCTCTTATTGAGAATTGTTTGACTGGTTTACAATTTCAAGCTATTAATGGGGGTGTAACTTATGATGTGTCTTGGACGAGGAGTGACACTGAGGGATCTTTTGTTGATAGAACTAAGAAAGCATGATGGGGCTAATGTTTCGTTCATTATTCTCTCTATTTTTTCAAATTATTTTGTTTTTCTCGATGATCTTCTGGTATGAGTCTAATAAATTTCTGGATTATGGCACCTATTTCTCCTTATTTCATTAGGTTTGTATATCTTGCATTCCTCATTAATGATCTATCATCTTCCAGGTTTATTTCTTATTCTTAATCGGGATTTTATTCAGAAACCATGATAGATATTTTGTATTTTTACTATTTTAACTTGCTTTATGGTTTCTTTGTTGCCGCCTGCCTGCCTGCCTGAATCGAAGTATGGTAGTAGCTATCAACGTCTAATTTTGAGTTTAATGTTCATATTCATACTTATATATGCCATTCACTACTAAATTCTTGTGTATAATGTTCATATTCAGAATTTTCTAATTTCTGTTCAGTAGCAATACAGATGTACTACTCATCAGTTGAATATATTTAGATGCTAGGACTTGATTTCTAATAGTTAACTTTCTATAATTTTGTTACGTACACAACAACCTGGGGTTTACTCATATTGCATAATTGATCCTCAATGCAGCCTGGTTGTGGCTAAATGCATACCTATATTGCTAAGGAGAATGAGTCTAATAAATTTCTGTATTATGACACCTATTTCTCCTTATTTCATTAGGCTTGTATATCTTGCATTCCTCAAAGTAAAGGCCTTCCCCTAACAATTTTTTGCTTTAACTTTTACTTTGATTACTTGAGAATGTAACTTTTACTTTCATAATAACTCATCTGTTGGTGTCTCAAATTCATATGCTGAAAATTCTTTTTTGGGATATGAAATAAAGGTTAAACCCAAGAGCTACTACTTTATTTTTCAAATGCAGCTAATACTTTTGTTACATATTTTTCTACACTAATAATATAAAAAAAAAATTATTGTCCGTTGAAGGATGGCAGGAAGAAGAATCACTAGATCTAGTTGTAACATCACACCCGGTGAACCTTCTGTGCCCCCTCCCTCCAATGTTAAACAACATGATGTGGTACATACTCAACCAGGTATCCCCCGATCCAATAATGTTGAATAATCTGTAATAAATGAAGAAAATGTTGAGGATGAATAAGAGAATAGAAAGTTTGGATGGGGACCTGCAAGTGAGCAAAGCCTACTTCCTAAGAATGGAGAACCACGACACAAGGTCCAATGGGATTCTGATGGAAATATAATTGGGGAAAATGGTTCAAAATTGAATCGGTATTGCCATATGTTAGCAAGAAAACCACACATATGGCATTTAGACTTGAAGTGGGGTGAACAACCACATCAAGCTTTTCCAGATAGAAAATCATTTATTGAGGTAATCTTTTTCATTGGATACTTGTATTTTTATAATTATGATTTTCAAAGTAATAATTTCTTTTATTTCAGATGTACTTCGATTTAGGTAGTCATCCAAATGCATGGAATCATGTAGATGAACATATTAGCAAAGGGATATCGGTATGGAGGGCACGTGTAAAAAAAGATTTCTATGAAAAGTATAAGCATGATCCAGAATTGATGATGAAGAAAGTTGAGAAAAATGCATCAATAGATATTGACCAGTTCAAAAATCTTGTTAAAGAATGGGGAACTGAGAAGTCCAAAGTATAGTCCTTTTGGATTTTAATTATCTATTGCTAGCTATATTCATCTATTGCATCTACTTATTTGTTTTATGTTTAGAAAATTTCTGAGATCAACAAGGCAAATAGAGCAAAAAAGGTGATGGATCACACCACGGGGTCTAAGCCATGGAGTTGCTACAGGGCAGAAATGGTAACTTGTTGATTGTCTTGCTTAATATTACCTATAATTTTTACATGGATAACAAATAATTCACCAATCATGTATAGGTCTGTGAGGAACAACCCAATGTACCCCTTAACAAATTTTTGGAAAAAAGTGTACGACAAAAGCCCACAAGTGGTTAGTAAATATATAACTTATGATTTCTTTTATCTTTAGAAAGTCACATATTTCTGTTATCCCAATTTGATTTTTTTTCTTTTATGGTTGCTTGTAATTACAGCATGAAATCTCAGATATTGTAGAAAACCAAGTAGCAGACCAAGAAGACTTAGATCCTAGACATGTTGATAAGCTGACACGTGAAGCCTTTTGCAAGTTTTAAACCCTGCAAAAAAAGCTAGGATTTGAGGTATTGGAATTGGCCACAAAGAGATAGGACATAAAGGAAAAGTTGCACGAATTAGATATGAAATGCTGCTTGAGGAAAGCAATGCGAAGGATGTATGTTGGATTTGTAAATTTATTTTGAAGTGTTTGTTACAAGTATGTTTTAGAGATATCTTTGTAATTATTATTTCCCATTTCAGGAGAAGCTTAAAGAGCTTACTGAAACAGCCAATGGTTTGAAGAACTCCGTCTCCTAAATCATGACTTGGTATCAACAATCACAGGTAATTTGAGTTAGTTCTCTATGCCAATGTAATAATATATTTTTATGACACGATTGATCTGTCTGTTCTAGGGTGGTGGTCTTAATACCGAGTGTGCAACAGAACACCCCACAAATTTGGACAATGGTGCTGAATTTCACAATACATGTACTACAAATGGGGGTACTGTAGGTGTCTTACATATGCAAGGTGGCACAAATAGGACTGGTGTAGGTTCATTTCACACACAATACAATAAAAGTGGTCCAGATGTAGCCATGTTCCCAAGGCAACATAATTCAAATGGGCCTAGCTTAGGCAGGCTTCCTAGACAAGTAAATTCAAGTAGAGATGGATTTGGCATGGTGCACATGCAAGGTAATAGAGTTAGACCTACTGTAAATATGTTTCAAATGCAAGCTGCTGAGAGTGGTCCTTTTAGAGGAATTACTCCCATTCAAAGTGCTACAAATGGACGTTAACCATCCTATCAGCCATAGGTACATCATAACAAATATAGATTGATGTGGATGCTGAAAGTAACATAAAAATTTTGACATTTAATTTTACTTTCTTAAAGGCTACTGTTGAAAGTTGGTGCCCTCCTTTTGATAAAAATACACCAAATCGCCCTCAAATACAGAACACGCAAAGCACATCATCCTCAGTGTCATTCACACTAGTAGCTCGCCGTTCAAATGAGGTATTCAGTATTTTCTGAGCATTACTCTATTGCATAATTACTCTTCAGGCTTGCTTGCACCCATCCTATGTAGAGAAAGTGCAAACACACTATACATGATTATACTTTTGTGCCACAATGATATTTTTCTTTTTGTTTGCTTGGTTTGCTTTTGACCCATACCTAGTGTGTTCTCCTTAGTCAAAAGAAATGTCCTTTTTTTTTGCAATTTATAAAGCTCGGGGCAAGGGTGATATAACCCATCATCTTTTACCCATGATGGTTTGCAAGCCCAATAATCTTACCCCCACACCAATGTTGTAGATTTTAATGCTCACTGTCGTTGGTCATTTTGATATTGGCATGTGAGTTTGGCTTTCTTGCTACATGTATGATTTGCTTTTTTCCCTTGTATAAATATGATCTAGTGCATCGTTGACTATTTTGTAGAGAAAGGGATTAGATTTTGATTCAACTAGAGACTCCCCATGTCCAAATGATTATTGGATGGCCCATTTCACCTTGGGTATACACCAAGCCATCCAATTTTAGATTCAGAGATGGAGTTTGAAGTGTGTAGTTTTTTTTTGTAGAATAGAATCTCTTCCTTCTATCAGTTCTTACGTTGGCATCCTAGGGCCCACTTATGCATATACATGTCATGGAGGGTACCAAGAGGATGTTATTTTGAGCAATTCACTTCAATGCAGCTTCATACCAGTAAGAAGATGAACTCATTAAGTCCTTGACTTCTTTTCCTATTTTAGACTCACCAAGGTGCAGACCTCTATTTATTCATCAGGCACCATCTAATGAATCTTCAATAACTGTTCTTCAGTATTTTGAGCAATTCACTTCAATGTAGCTTCATACCAGTAAGAAGATGAACTCATTAAGTCATTGACTTCTTTTCCTGTTTCGAGCAATTCACTTCAATGTAGCTTCATACCAGTAAGAAGATGAACTCATTAAGTCCTTGACTTCTTTTCCTATTTTAGACTCACCAAGGTGCAGACCTCTATTTATTCATCAGGCATCATCTAATGAATCTTCAATAACTATTCTTTTCCTATTTTAGACTCACCAAGGTACAGTCCTTGCTAATATTGCATCTAATGAATCTTCAACAACTGTTCTTCAGTTGTTATCTCGAAATGTGTAAGAAATAAGAGCCAACTAGAGCTTATTCATATGTTGGCTGCTGCTGCTACTGGCAGCTGCTGCTGCTCACAGCTGTTGTTATGGAGGAGTGAGGTGCTGCTGACGTGGTTCAATTGAAAAATGGCCTACATTCAATAAGCATATGTCACAAGAAGCAAGAATTCAAGACTAAAATTATATCTACTTTAATCATTTTGGCACAGGGATCTTATTAATTTAAATCTTCAGCAAAAACATGTCATATGTATGCTTACATGGATTGAAGAACTCCTATAAGTAGTTGCGGACTAGATATCTACATTTCCTTCTTTTAAGATAGTAAGAAAAAAAAATTATTTCAAATTTTGCCACTTAGTGGTAACAAGCATATATCAAAATCAGAACTGGAATTTGCTACATCAATTTTCAAAAAACATCCCAAACTTTTAATGGACATCTTTTTCATTAGATTTGATGGGACATCTAATTAAGGGGGAGTTTTTATTCTTAACGGATATCTTTTTGAAATGACAAAGGGGGAGAAATAAATATAAAACTAAAACTTAGTAATTATGAAAAACTCAATCAATGAGTTTCATAAATAAACTCTTGGCTTTACATTGAAAGTTGCTATATTTCCTAGTGAATTGGATTTCATGTTCCATAATTCATGGGGAATAATAAGCACACATTTTATAAACAAGAGGAAAATCTACAAAAGGTAATCTAAAGGTATGAAACTCATATGTTTTATATTTCCTTCATTTATATTTTGGAAATGTTTGTCATCTTCAAAAAGGAGGAGATTGTTGGCTAAATGGACATCTATAAATCCCTTTGTTTTGATTATGACAAACATTTCATTCTTATTGATCTAACGAGCTACTTGAGTGTGCAGGAACAAGGCGGATGACAAAGTACTAGGGAAATCCATATGCTTCCATATTTATATTTTCATGCAATGTAATCGCCTTGTAAAAGCTTGTACAAATATATAATGTACAAGTACTTAGATTGCATGTAAATCAAGCGTTAGATCTTCCCTAGCTAAACACCACATTTAGATAAGTCATCCCCTTCAAATAGGATCACATATGCACACTCATACATATAATTAGTGCCTAAATTGAAACATTGAAATAGGATCAATCTCGGTCGACCAACTCCTCGACCGAGACACTCTCGGTCGACAATCTTCTCGACCGAGAAAGATCCAAAGTAGCCGTTAGACACAACGGACAAGGTAGTTGGCAGTTGGAGATAGACATTGCAAATCACTTGATCCAGAGAGCCTGTCGGTCGACAAAACTTCGACTGAGTAGGTATCTCGGTCGACCATTCCTCGACCGAGATGAACTCTGACAGCAACTGCAGAGTAAATTAATTAGCCGTTGCTAAAGCAACAAACTTGTACCTAACGGCTAGTTAAGCACTTAGAAACCCCTAGAAGTTGGCTAGAACGTCCTTAAGCATCCTTAGACCATTCCTATAAATAGGACAAGCCATAGGACACTCAAACTCACTTGTTACACTTGAGAAATCCTTGAGCATACTTTGAGCAATCTGTTTGTGAGCAATTTGAGCATTGTGACAATTGGACACTTCCTTCCTTAGCTCAAAATTCGTGTCCTATAGGCTAGTATCTCCTACCCACTGCAATCACAAGTCCATACACTTGGTTAGGAGATCTATACGCTTGATCTAGGCAAATCAAGCCTTGGGCTACAAAGGATAAGTTGTAATTTCCTTTTTCCTTTCTTGTTCTCTATTACTGTTTGTACTCTCCTTGCTACTCCTAGGTTGGAGGCTGCGGATTGGAGAGGGTGGAGATCTTCTTGGTGAAGAAGGCGACCTTGAGCTACTTCAGAAGGCTGGTGCAACGGGAGGTTACTTCTAGAGAGGAAGGCTACTTCAAGGGGGAGCTTGGAGTTACTTCAAGAAGGCTACCTCAAGTGTGCACCAACTTCAAGTGAAGGCTGTTCAAGGGGTGTAAAGGAAAGTATTGTATTTTTTATAAATCCTTGAGAAGGTAATAAAATAAATACTTTCAAAATCCCGGTTGGGTAAGCAACCGGGTAGTGGACTGACAACTTTAGTATTTGCTAAAGTTGGAACCACTCTAAACACCTGTCTCCTTCTTCCAATTTCAATTGTGGTTGTTTGAGTTCAATAAATTGTTAAAATTATTTTAAAACTCTATTCACCCCCCTCTAGTGTTTTTCAATTGGTATCAGAGCAGGCTTCAAGGAACCCTAACAAGGTCTTGAAGAAATGGGTGACGGAGTGCTCAACAACCTTAACCTTGAAGGGACACTTGTTGCTAGGCCTCCAGCATTCGATGGAACAAACTACCAATATTGGAAGAGAAGGATGCAGTTCTACTTCCAAGGCATCAATTGGGACTTATGGAGAATGGTGTCAACCCCATATGAGCTCCCTCAAACTCAATTTGCAGAATGGGATGCAAATACGGTAAAGCTGGCTCAAATGAATGCAAAAGTTGTAAGCATTTTATATTGTTCTATTTCAGTAGGAGAATTTAATAGAATATCTAATTGTGACACAGCCTATGATATTTGGCATAGACTGTCCATAACCTATGAAGGTATAGTCCAAGTCAAAAATTCCAAAATTAGCATGTTTAAACAAGAGTTCGAACACTTTCGTATGGATCCTGATGAATCTATTAGTGAAATGTTTGCAAAATTCTCTACTATTGTTAATGGTTTAAGTGCCCTAGGAAAACATGTCCTTGAAGAAGATCAGGTATCAAAAATCCTTCGATCACTTCCTCCAAAATATAAGCCAAAGGTGACAGCCATTGAAGAAGCAAACGACCTCACTCGACTGAAAATGGAGCAACTTATTGGCAACCTAGAAGCTCATGAAGCAACCCTAGAAGAGGAAGAAAGAAGAGTATGTGAACTTCAGCAAGGAAAGAAGAAGGATGTGGCTCTAAAAGCTTCAAAGGTCATCACACAAGAAAGTGAGGAGTCAAGTGAAGAAGAAGGAGAAGAAGCCTTGATCGTCAACGGTAAGAAATACAAAAGATTTAAATCTAACAAAATTTCCAGTTCTTCTTCTACCCCTCCTAGGTGCTTTGAATGTGGGAAGAAAGGGCATCTCAAAAATGAATGTCCTAAAGCAAAGAAAGGAAAGAAAAGCTCACACAAGAAGAAGGGAGAAAAAGCATATAAAGCTGCATGGGACGAGTCAAGTGACAGTGAAAGCGGAGAAGAAAAGGTGGAATGTCTAATGGCAAGAGAAGATGATGAAGACTCTCAAGAGGTAAGCCTACTTGATCTTCCTAAAGAAGAGTTAGTTACTAGTCTACAAGAAATTCATGATAAGTATGTTGATGTCAAGAAGAAACTAAAGAAGGTTATCAAATCAAATGATGAGTTAATTGCTAAATTAGATAATCTTTCTTCTGAAAAGAATAGCATTGATCTTGAGAATCTGTCTTTAAAAACATCTTTTGATGATTGCACTAGAAAGCTACTCACTTTAGAAACAAATGTTGATCTTCTTTCTAAAGAAAAGACTGAATTGTTAGCTAAACTAAAAGATTTTCAGACTCAACCTATTTTGTGTAACCATCTGGACTATGATAATGTTGTAAAAGAAAGAGATTCATTGTTATCTGATTTAGATCAAGCAAGAAAAGATCTACACAAGAAGATGAATGACATTGCTAAGCTGCAAAGAGAACTTTATGAGTTAAGAAGAAAAGATATACTTGATAACATTCTAAGCGTTGGTACTGTTTTCAACGGAAGAAAAGGTTTGGGATATGCTCCAAAGAAAAATCAACCCAAAAGAACTCAAACAATGTTTGTACCCAAGAACACAATGGCTAGAAAGAGAAATGAAGTTGATTCTATTACTTGCCATTTTTGTTTACGTCTTGGACACTATTCCTTTTCATGCCCTTATAAGACTAAGGATTCCGACTTAGTTTGGGTCCCAAAACCCGAAACTTAGTAGAGTCAAATGGAATTTAGTTGAGATATGGCCAAACGCTCCATTTTGCTATTTATATTGTCTTATCTCAACTAAACAAAAGATTTCATGCATATTGTTAATTTTCTGCATTGTTGTACTGAAACAGAAACTTAGTCGGTCGAAGTATTGTCGACCGAACCCTTAATCGGTCGAAGTATTGTCGACCGACTGGATGTCTGTAACAAATCAAAATCTACAGCAACTAAACAGCAATTATTTCGGTCGAAAATTGGTCAACCGAGCTAAATTTCTGTGTTTCTTTGTTTGTAATACAGTAATCTTCTTGATCGACAATTTGTTGACCGAGACAGATGTCGGTCGAACAATTGTCGACCGACTGGATTTCTGAATCAGAACTTTTATACAAGTCTGTACTTAAATGATTCTAACCATATCGGACCATCACATGGGTACCAAAATCTACATTTTAATGCAGGAATGGGTGGTTGACAGTGGATGCTCCAAACATATGTCCGGGAACAAGGATGCATCTCAAACCTTTGAAGAAAAGAAAAGTGGAATGGTCACCTTTGGAGACAATGGTAAGGGAAAAATCGTTGGAATAGGTAATGTTGGTACAAACCTCGAAATAAAGAATGTTCTACTCGTTGATGGTTTGCACCATAATTTGATAAGTGTTAGTCAATTATGTGATAGTGGTTATGATGTGTTATTTAACAAAACCTGCTGCAAGTTATTGATAGAAAACACTACAAATGTTGTTTATGAAGGAAATAGAGTTGGAAATCTTTATATCCTTAAACCTAACTCTATGAAATCAGTAGTGGGAAAATGCTTGCTTGCAAATGAAAATACCTTACAACTATGGCATAAAAAGCTAGGACATGCTAGTTCACATGTTATTAAAAAGTTAGTGAAATATGATCTTGTTCGTGGATTGCCTACTTTATCTTTTGATCAAGTTGAAAACTGTGAACCATGCACAATGGGAAAGCAAACCAAAACCTCTTTTAAACCAAAACATGTACTTAGCACCAGTAGATCATTAGAATTAATTCATATGGATTTATTTGGACCCATGAGGACACAATCTATTGGTGGTAAAAGATATTGTTTTGTTATTGTTGATGATTATAGTAGATACACATGGGTACACTTTATTGCAACTAAAGATGATACTATTCATGTTTTTATACAATTTTGTTCCAAGATTGAAAATCTATTACAAAGCAAAATATGTACCATTAGAAGTGATCATGGTGGAGAATTTGAAAATCATACATTTGAGGAATTTTGTACATCTCAAGGGTACACTCATAATTTTTCTGCTCCACGCACCCCACAACAAAATGGTATAGTCGAAAGGAAAAATCGATCACTACAAGAAATGGCTAGAACTATGATGCTCGAACACAACACACCCAAAACCTTTTGGGTTGAAGCTGTAAACACTGCATGCTGTGTTAAATAGAGTAACTGTTCACTCTCATTTGAAGAAAACTCCATATGAAATAATACATTCTAAGAAACCTAGAGTTGACTATTTTCATACCTTTGGCTCCACATGCTATATTTTAAATACCAAAGATGATAGAGATAAGTTTGACTCTAAATCACACAAAGCATTCTTTTTGGGATATTCCACTTCTAGCAAAGCTTTTAGAGTATATAACACTATCTCTAGAAAAGTTGAGGAATCTATTCATGTTTCTTTTCATGAAGAGTCCAAATCTGAAAATCTAGAAATCATAGATCTCACTAATCATTTCGAAAATTTAAACATACCAAATGATAGTGAGAAAGTTACTACAAACAATCACCAAGTTGAACCACAACCTACACCTAGGCTTATTAAGGATCATCCTCAAGAACTAATTATTGGAGATCCTAATGATAAAGTCAAAACTCGGTCTTCCTTCAAAGATGTTGCAAACATGGCTTTTGTTTCTATCATTGAACCTAAGAAGATATCTGAAGCTCTTAAAGATGATTATTGGATAATAGCCATGCAAGAAGAATTGAATCAATTCACTAAAAATGATGTATGGGATTTAGTTCCTAAACCACAAGATAAAACCATCATAGGAACTAAATGGGTTTTTAGGAATAAGCTAAATGAGGCAGGAGAAGTAATAAGGAATAAAGCTCGGTTAGTAGCACAAGGATATAATCAACAAGAAGGAATAGATTTTGATGAAACGTATGCACCGGTAGCTAGACTTGAAGCTATTAGAATGTTACTAGCTATTGCTGCACATAAAAACATCAAACTCTACCAAATGGATGTAAAAAGTGCATTTCTAAATGGCATCATTCAAGAAGAAGTATATGTTGCCCAACCACCTGGTTTTGAAATACCGGAAAAAGGTGACTATGTTTATAAACTTAAGAAAGCACTTTATGGTTTAAAACAAGCACCTAGGAATTGGTATGAAAGGCTCAAGACATATCTTTTTGATAATGGTTTTTCTATTGGAAATTCATATTCTACTTTATTTTTCAAAACATATACATCTGATTTCCTAGTTGTGCAAATATATGTTGATGACATTATTTTTGGAGCTTCTAATGATTCATTGTGCACACAATTCAGTGACATTTTGCAAAAAGAATTAGAAATGAGCCTCATGGGTGAACTAACTTTCTTTCTTGGTTTTCAAATTAAGCAAACACCTGCCGGAATATTCATAAGCCAAGAAAAATATACTAAAGAACTCTTAAAACGTTTTGGGATGGATCAGTGCAAACATGCTACTACTCCTATGGCTACTTCTATTAAAATTGATAAGGATGAAAATGGGGAACCTATTGATGATTCCTTATATAGAGCCATGATTGGTAGTTTGCTTTACTTAACTGCTTCTAGACCGGACATTATGTTTTCCGTTGGTCTTTGTGCTCGATTTCAATCACAACCTATGCACTCTCATTTTCTAGCAGTTAAACGAATTCTTCGTTACCTAGCCGGCACTACTTGTTTTGGTTTATGGTATCCAAAAGGACAATCCTTGGATTTTAAAGCTTATTCTGATGCGGATTATGCTGGTTGTCGACTTGATCGCAAGAGTACTAGTGGTGGCTGTTTCTTGTTAGGGAGAGCTCTAGTATCTTGGTTTAGCAAGAAACAAAATACAGTTGCCCTATCTACAACTGAAGCTGAATATATGGCAGTCGGGTCTTGTTGTGCTCAAGTGCTTTATATGCAACAAGTGTTAAACGATTATGGTTTTACTCTTTCATCTACGCCTATTTTTTGTGATAACACAAGCGCTATAAACTTAGCACACAATCCTATTTTACACAGCCGAGCTAAACATATTGAAATCCGTCAGCATTTTTTAAGGGATCATATCTCCAAGAATCATGTTTCCCTTCATCATGTTGATACGGAAGATCAATTGGCTGATATTTTTACAAAACCGCTTCCACTAGATCAATTTAACAAAATTAGGAAGCAACTGCTTATCACTCCTTTGGAAGATGTTTTCTTTGATATTTGTGCTTCTTAACAAAAACTTTTAATGGACATCTTTTTCATTAGATTTGATGGGACATCTAATTAAGGGGGAGTTTTTATTCTTAACGGATATCTTTTTGAAATGACAAAGGGAGAGAAATAAATATAAAACTAAAACCTAGTAATTATGAAAAACTCAATCAATGAGTTTCATAAATAAACTCTTGGCTTTACATTGAAAGTTGCTATATTTCCTAGTGAATTGGATTTCATGTTCCATAATTCATGGGGAATAATAAGCACACATTTTACAAACAAGAGGAAAATCTACAAAAGGTAATCTAAAGGTATGAAACTCATATGTTTTATATTTCCTTCATTTATATTTTGGAAATGTTTGTCATCTTCAAAAAGGAGGAGATTGTTGGCTAAATGGACATCTATAAATCCCTTTGTTTTGATTATGACAAACATTTCATTCTTATTGATCTAACGAGCTACTTGAGTGTGCAGGAACAAGGCGGATGACAAAGTACTAGGGAAATCCATATGCTTCCATATTTATATTTTCATGCAATGTAATCGCCTTGTAAAAGCTTGTACAAATATATAATGTACAAGTACTTAGATTGCATGTAAATCAAGCGTTAGATCTTCCCTAGCTAAACACCACATTTAGATAAGTCATCCCCTTCAAATAGGATCACATCTGCACACTCATACATATAATTAGTGCCTAAATTGAAACATTGAAACAGGATCAATCTCGGTCGACCAACTCCTCGACCGAGACACTCTCGGTCGACAATCTTCTCGACCGAGAAAGATCCAAAGTAGCAGTTAGACACAACTGACAAGGTAGTTGGCAGTTGGAGATAGACGTTGCAAATCACTTGATCCAGAGAGCCTGTCGGTCGACAAAACTTCGACCGAGTAGGTATCTCGGTCGACCATTCCTCGACCGAGATGAACTCTGACAGCAACTGCAGAGTAAATTAATTAGCCATTGCTAAAGCAACAAACTTGTACCTAACGGCTAGTTAAGCACTTAGAAACCCCTAGAAGTTGTCTAGAACGTCCTTAAGCATCCTTAGACCATTCCTATAAATAGGACAAGCCATAGGACACTCAAACTCACTTGTTACACTTGAGAAATCCTTGAGCATACTTTGAGCAATCTGTTTGTGAGCAATTTGAGCATTGTGACAATTGGACACTTCCTTCCTTAGCTCAAAATTCATGTCCTATAGGCTAGTATCTCCTACCCACTGCAATCACAAGTCCATACACTTGGTTAGGAGATCTATACGCTTGATCTAGGCAAATCAAGCCTTGGGCTACAAAGGATAAGTTGTAATTTCCTTTTTCCTTTCTTGTTCTCTATTACTGTTTGTACTCTCCTTGCTACTCCTAGGTTGGAGGCTGGGAATTGGAGAGGGTGGAGATCTTCTTGGTGAAGAAGGCGACCTTGAGCTACTTCAGAAGGCTGGTGCAACGGGAGGTTACTTCTAGAGAGGAAGGCTACTTCAAGGGGGAGCTTGGAGTTACTTCAAGAAGGCTACCTCAAGTTGGTGAACCTACTTCAAGTGAAGGTTGTTCAAGGGGTGTAAAGGAAAGTATTGTATTTTGTATAAATCCTTGAGAATGTAATAAAATAAATACTTTCAAAATCCCGGTTGGGTAAGCAACCGGGTAGTGGACTGACAACTTTAGTATTTGCTAAAGTTGGAACCACTCTAAACACATGTCTCCTTCTTCCAATTTCAATTGTGGTTGTTTGAGTTCAATAAATTGTTAAAATTATTTTAAAACTCTATTCACCCCCCCTCTAGTGTTTTTCAGTAATGGATAATTGGGCCGAGGGAATTTGAGTAGGAACCAATCGGCATTCGCCACAAAGCTTTGAACATTTGGTATGGGCATTTATCACTTTGATCTGTCATATCTGTGGATATTCAACTTGTAAATGAAGCGTGGCTTTTGGCCTGTGGAATTAGTACGGAAGAGCAAATATGGGATGTTTTCTGAAAATTGATGTAGCAAATTCCAGTTCTAATTTTGATATATGCTTATGTTACCACTAAGTGACAAAATTTGAAATAAAAAATGTTTTCTTGCTGTCTCAAAAACATGTCATACTACATAAAGGAGCACTAGTTGATTTAGGTTGTTATGATATGTGTATAGCTGACAGTCAAGGAAAAAATAGATAGGCTATCTTGAATAGGTTGATATGTGTGTACAAAATAATTGAGCAATTTCAAATTAAAATTGAACCATGCGCATGTGCTGCTATTTGCTAGTAGCTATTGCTGCTCGCAGCTGCTGTTGTGGAGGAGTGAGGTGTTGTTGGTGGTGTTGTGGTAGTTTTGTGGTGTTGTGGTAGTTTTGTGGTTGATGGTGGTGTTGTGCCTGTCGTGATGGATAGTTTGGTGGAGGATTTTATTATGTGTAGGTGGTGGAAGCAGCAACTTGCTGCTATGCTTGGTGTTGAATGGTGGAGGTTTGTGGTGGTGCTATGAGTGATGGTGGTTCTGTGGCTGTCGTGTTGGATAGTTGTTTGGTGGAGGAGTGAGGTGGTAGCTGTTGGGTGTTGGTTTGTGGTAGTTGTTGGTGTTGTTGGTTGATGGTGGTTGTTGTATGGTGTGTTGGTGTGTGGAGGATGTATGGAGTAGCAATTTGCTATTGTTGGTGTTGTTTTGTGGATGGTGGTGTGATGGTTGGTGGTGGTGGATGTTGGCTGGTGGTGGTGGTGGTGTTGGATGGTGGGTGGGAGTGTTGATGTGTAGGTGTTGGTGGTGGCTAATGGTGTGGGCTGTTGGTAGTGGCTGATGGTGTGGGTTGGTGGTGGTGTGTAGTAGCATGCTGTTGTGCTGAAGATGGTTCAAGAGTAGAATGTGTAGGTGTTAATAGGCATATAACCCACTCAATTTTTTTTAATTATGTACTATATACTGAGTTCAACCATAATTTTAGTTTACAAGTGCATGTTGTTGTTATGTTGGTTCACTTACATTTATCTCAACTTCACACTCATTCTGATTCCTTTTTGTATTTATATTGATAGGGTAGATTTGCTTTTAATGATGGATTTCGACCGACAATGCACCTTGGAGTACACCAAAACCGAAATATAAGGATAAGTTGTTTGTTGTACTATGATTTATGTATAAACTTTAAATTCTATTAATATAATGATTTGTCATTTTTAGGAGAAGAATACTCAAGTACCCAACCGTATGAGGCCTGACATTGATGAAGAGAACCACACCATTCGAAGGAATATGGAGATATTATAGATCTTAAGAGTTTCTAGCATGATATGTTGATTGTCACCAATCTCAAATTTTAGAACCATATGTATTATTTATTTATATCAACGTTGAGCACACAATGTATGGATAATATTTTGCTTCAATAACAGAAATTGGTTTGAGGTGATTTAACATTTTTTTGTGTCATTTTGGTGTTGAATCTTCTTATGATGTCATGTGAATTTTATAAAAATATTACTTAAGGTTATATATACAAAGTTTTCATTTAAAATTATTAACATTCAACAAATCATTTAATAAATTAATAACCAAATCATTTACAGTAATCCCTCAAAAATATATTCATGAAGGTCTTTAGTCCCTCAAAAATGAGATCCAGATTGGCCATTATAATTGCATTGATGATGACCACATAGCCCCTCAAAAATAATATTAATGAAGGCATTAGCCCTTAAAAAATATATTCTCCAAGACCATCAAGTCCCTCAAAAATATATTTATGAGAACTAAACATGCCCTCAAAAATGTATTCATGAAGGATAAATAGTCCCTCAAAAATGTATTTATGAAGGCTAAATAGTCCCTCAATATAACATTCTTGAGGGTCAGTTGGTCTGTGACAATTGTATTCGTGAGGGTCACTGGTATATGTCACATGAGTTCTCTTCACGGACCATTAGTGAGGGCCAGACTCACAACCGTCCCTATTTGTGAGGGCCTGTAGAGAGGGGTTTGTGACAGGACTCACTCGTGAATAATGGCCCAATTTTTACTAGTGTAGTGAGTTATATCTCTTGTTGGGACATTTGGTCTCACCTTGTGGGTTCCACATGTTTTTAGGTGGTCGTGCATGATGAGATAGAGTTCGTGTGGTTGAGACCAATAACAAGTGGAGTTGTAACTATTAAATCATGGATATGTTGATAGTGTTTAATAATAGAGTCATGTGTGTCATCCTTGTACACTTAGGCCCTTGGGGCATTTTTGTGAATGTTGTGATGTGTGTCTCTTGTATCATCTTTTGGACCACTTTTTGTTGCATTTCAAAATATTTTCACCCAATAATCACTCTTAATCATGCTATATTTTCCACTTTATTTTTATCTTTACTTGCTCTATGGTTTGGTTTGTAGATACAACAATTTTTCATCAAAATGAGGAGAAAACAACATCATAACATCCATCAACACAATCCTCAATCATCTAGACATTTAGAAAATAAATGTTGTTGAAACTGATAAAGACACCATGTGTTTTAATAAAGACACCATGTATCTTATTGAAGACACATCATCTCTCAATCTAGAAATCGAACTCAGAACTCCAGATTTGCAGCAACACGACATGTCTTATTAAAGACACATTATGTCTTTTTAAAGACACATCGTTTAACTTTCCAGAATTCAATCCAGACTTCATTTATCGCATAAGACACATCATGTGACCTGCAAATTTCACTCAAATGTGAATTTAACTACCTCGTGCTTCTATATACGACCCCAAGCCATCTTGGGATAGTTATCATAGACTATTTTGTACCTTTTAGAGTGGGACTCAAACAAGTGAGAGCCGGGAGGAGTTGGAGGCGTCCCAAGGGAGAAAATTTGGTTTCTCGGGAGGGAAACTTCTTCTCCAACAATTAAAGCAAGGGTCTTCACCATTCTCTTCTCTCCACTTTGAAGTGAAGCTTTTTGGAGAGTTTCCAGTAGCAAGGATGGATTTGTGATTCCTTGACTAGAGTTCCAAGTCTATCTTCCTTCTTCCGCAGACATCCAAGTTTATTTCCTTGTATTATGATGTCTAGCACTACTTTCTACTGCTTTATCTACTTTCTATAGCCATGGATAATTAGATCTCTTGTTCTTGAGCATGGGTGAGTAATCTAATTTTAAAACATTGTTGAACTCGAATTTCATATATAATGCTAGTTGTTTCACTGCTCTTATGTTCATCGGTGTTTAATTCTTCTTTGTAAAAAATAGGAAGATGTGCATAGGAGTAAGGAGATGTACCTTATATGCACTACGTTGACCATGGGAGTGGCTAGGATGTGTTGAAGAACAAAGGTTTTTAGTCTAAATCTAAGCATATCCATGGGAGTGGTATACAAAGTTAGGATTGTTCTACACTATTGGGAGGTGGGTGTAGCATACATGCCTCCCTTATGTTATTGCTAGTATTCTTGATATGTTTTGTTCTTCATTTTATGATGTGGATGTGAAACCCTATACTTAAGAATCCCTAATCCAAATCGATCCTTAATACAAGTGAATTATGTTTAATTTTATTTCTTTTTAATGGCTTAGTTAACTAAACAAAACCTTTGTTGTGTAAAAGATCTAGATTGTTGAAGTTCAATACTCTTGCGCCTAACAAACCCTTGCTCCTTGGACGGCCTCGATAATACTACACACACATGTATACTTGCAGGGTAGTGTTCAAGTTTAAAAATATTAAAACTTACACACACTACTAACAAGTTTTTGGCACCGTTGTCGGGGAGCATTGGTATTTTTGTTAGAGTAAGAAGTGTTGAATTGTAAAAGAGACTAGATCAACCCACCACCTATCATATCCACCATCATTTTTTCCATCATGATCATTATCTTATTTTTGTATCTTCCATTTTCTTTCTTGTACTTCACTCACTTTCTTTACTTGTAGGACTATATGAGGAAATCTAAAAGGTGTCTTGAACCTTCCACATTTCTGGACCCAAAACTTGAGCACAATGTTTGCAACCTTCAAAAAGCAAGGATGAGTGAAACTTAAATGGATCTAGAGGACTCACAAACATCATCACCAACATCTTCACCACCATCTTCACCCAAGCATCCATCTCAATAAGAAAGACCAATCATGGAAGATGAATGTCCCCTTAAAGAATTTATTATTTCAGTCACTACAAAAATAAATGGGGCTATCAATATCCCACTAATCGAGGCAAATGATTTTTCTATTAGCCCTACAATTATACAAATGATACAGTAGAATCAATTTGAAGGGACACCTATGGAGGATCTAAACCTCCACATTATTGAAATTATGTAGTTGCTAAGCACTTTTAAAATAGATGGTATTTCTAGTGATGCAGTTTGTCTTCTTCTTTTCCCCTTCTCATTAAGAGACTGAGCCAAGGTGTGGCTCTATTCTTTGCCAAGCAACTCCATCAACAGTTGGGAGGAACTCCTCAAAGTTTTCTTATCCAAATACTTTCCACCAAGCAAAACTGCATTTGAAGATTCATCTCATCAATTTTTCTCAAAGGCATGGAGAGACCTTGTATGACATGTGGGAAAGGTTCAAAGACCTTCAACGTCTTTGTCCACACCATGGTTTAAGCAACTGACTTCTATTGCACACTTTTTATAATCGATTATTCTACAATACAAGGATATTTATTGATGTTGCTGCAAATGGAGCTTTAATGAAAAAAAATCATACAGAGGCATTTATGCCATTATTGAAGACATGGCAAGTAATCATTTCCAGTGGAGTCCTGATTGGAGTAGCCATCCTTCTTCTTCATGCTCTATTTTTGAAAAGCAAGCTACTAAAATAACTTTTGATGCATGCGGATCAGCAGGACACACTCCTTCTTCATGTTTTGTCACACCATCACAAATTGAAGAGATATTTAGATCAACAACAATTTCAACTGCAATTTCATCCAGAAACAACAACATTTGCATCCCAATCTGAGTTTGGATTCCATGCTTGAGCCATTTGTCTCAACTCAAATTCAGCAAAATGATGAGCTTCGCCAACAAAGGGAGCTGCTAAAGGATTCTATTTTTAAACTTTCTTCTAAGGTGGATGGGATTGCCACTCACACTAGGATGTTGGAGAATCAAATTGCTCAACTAACTCTTTCCAATCAAAAAGCACCTTCTGGTTCCTTGCCTAACTAGCTAGAGATAAAATCAAGAGAGACATTATCATCAGTTACCTTGAGAAGTGGAGCTTCTATAGGAGAATCTTCTTCACCATCAAAGACAATATCATATGAAGGTGTTGACTTCAATGTAAGCAATGATAATGCAACTCAAAAGAAGAAATTTGCACATACTCCACATGATGATTCTACAAGCAAGATAAATGTCATTTTTCCACAATGCCTTGGCACGTTTCTTGGTGATGAGAAAATTCTCTTTGAATCTGATTCTAGTCATTTTGAAGAAGAGAATGAAGGGACAAACAATATTGTTGTCCATAAAACTATTCCTATTACAAATCATAAGCATACATCTTTGTCCCAAATTCGAACTAGACTGACAAAGAGGCATAGTAGATCTATGGCACAACAATTTCCAGCCTCAAATCAAAACAATGGACCTCCATCTTCATCATTCACCATGACAGGTGTCCGGTTGCAATCCTCTTGAGTTTGTTATATACAGTGAGGATACTACAAATTTCAAGCTTAGAGGGAGAGCAACATGTCAGTAGTGTAGTGTAGTTTTATTTCCTTTTTATCATCATTTTCTTAGTTGTTGTTTTTAATTTTGCTATTCTTGTGGAAAATCTAGTATGATATGAAGCTTACTTTTGTATGTGGATTGAATTCATATGCTTAACTGATTGTACTCTTTTATTGAGAAATATCATTTGTAGAAATTGTAAAAGGCATGCATTAATCAAATGAAAACTTTTGGCCATCAACATGTGATTAACTCTGGTTTATACTTCTAGCCTGAACATTCATCTTTCACATCCTTAATTGTTTAAAACATGTAATGGTTTCAATTTTTGTGAGTAAATCAACTTTACAACATCATCTAGCATACGGGATGCCCTTGCCAAGCTCTTAGTGCATTTTCAACCACTTTTTCATTGGAAATTTTTCAAAACAAATGAATGAAATCTAGCTAATGTTGCAATTTAGTTGACTCTCCTATGTTGTGAAAAAAAATTAAAATTTGTTTTGGCTTATTTCACCCTCATACCCCATTAAATATGGCTAAACCGCCCATATATCACGCTAGCCTAGTGTAAGTCTGATCTGGCCACGATGGTTGGGTTGTATGTCTTAAAAGAGGGTAAAATACCCAAACGGCACCTCATGTGAGCATAAGCCTACATTAGCAGCAGAGTGTTAGAACCTGTAATCCATTGTCATATAATTTTTTGGAAAGAAGGATATTACAACTAAAATTATTAATTTTTACTAAGATTTCATCATTTATATCCTTAATAGTTGAGAGTTTGAGTTGTACATCCACTAATTGTTTGGTTTGGTCATCCAAATTCTACTTGATGTTGTTAAGTTGATTAATTCACTTAATTGTGACCACTCCTGCTGAACTAAAAATCTCTTTCTTGGGTGTTTAAGTTGAATTGATGGCTATGAGTATAAATCTATTGATCATGGTTGGTTTGATCTTATACACATTTTCCATTTCATTTGATCTATGCATGAACTTGACAATTACTTCATTTGTGTTTCTATGCTCTTTTTTCTTGAGGACAAGCAATGATTTAAGCTTAGTGGTATTTGATGCACATATTTTAGATCATCTTTTGGACAACGTTTGGTTGCATTTCCAAATCATTTTCACCCAATAATCGCTCGTAATCATGTTATATTTTCTATTTTATTGTTATATTTACTTTCTCTAGGGTTTTGTTTGTAGATACAACAATTTGGCATCAAAATGGGGAGAAAATGTCATCATAACATCCATCAACACATTCCCCAATCATCTAGATATTCAGAAAATCAATGTTATTGAAACTGATAAAGACACCTCATGTCTTAATAAAGACACCTCGTGTCTCAGTCCAGAAATTGAACCTAGAACTCCAGATTTGCAGCAACATGGCGTGTCTTAATAAATATACTTCGGGTATTATTAAAGAAATGTCATGTCTTATTAAAGACATCTCATGTAACTTTCCAGAATTTGATCCAAACTTTAGTTATTTCATAAGACATGTCATGTCTTATAAAAGACACGTCATGTGACCTGAAGATTTCACTCAAATGCAAATTTAACTATCTCACGCTTATATATACGACCCCAAGCCATCTTGGGACAGTTACCACAGACTATTTCGAACCATTTGTAAGGGGACTCGTATAAGAAATAGGGAGGAGGAGTTAGAGGTGTTCCAAGGGAGAAAAGTTGATTTCTCGGGAGGGAAACTTCTTCTTCTTCCCTCTTCTCCAACAATTTCAGCAAGGATCTCTATCATTCTCTTCTCGCCACTGAGAAGTGAAGCTTTTTGGAGAGTTTCCAGCAACAAGGATGGATTTATGACTCCTTGACTGGAGTTCCAAGTCTATCTTCCTTCTTCCACAGACATCCAAGTTTATTTCCTTCTATTATGATGTCTAGAACTACTTTCTACTATTTGTATCTACTTTCTACTGCTATGGATGAGTAGATCTCTTGTTCTTGGGCATGGGTGAGTAACTCCCATCTCATAACATTGTTGAACATAAATTTCATATATAATGCTAGTTGTTTGACTGTTCTAAGGTTCATCAGTGTTTAATTCTTCTTACATACTTTGTTGGCCACTTTGTATGTATGATTTCTGCTCTTTGTATAATCTGGAAAGATGTGCATAGGAGTAAGGAGATGTACCTTAGTTGCACTAGCTTTACCATGGGAGTGGTTGGGATGTATTGGGGAACAAAGGGTTGTAGTTTGAATCTAAGTATATCCACGGGAGTGGTATACAAAGTTAGGACTGTTCTACACTACCGGGAGGTGGGTGTAGGATACATGTTTCCCTTATGTTATTGCTAGTGTTCTTGATCTTTGTTGTTCTTCATGTTATGATTTAGATGTGAAACCCTATCCTCAAGAATCCCTAATCTAAATTAATCCTTAATACAAGTGAATTCTATTTTAGTTTATTTCTTTTTAATATCTTAGTTAACTAAATAAAACATCTCGTGTTTAAAAGATCAAGATTGTTGAAGTTCAATACTCTTGCGCCCAACAAAACCTTTGCTCCTTAGAAGACCTAGATAATATTACATGCCACTTGTATACTTGTGGGGTAGTGTTCGAGTATATAAATATTAAGGTTGCACACACATCCAACATGTTGTACATCAATTTGAGTTTTTGGCTTCATGCCATGGTAGTATAGACATGATTTGTTTACTTGAGCAGATGTTTATATGTAACAAACTATGGCTAGTTAGCTAGTGAACAATGGTGTGTAATACCTTTTGATATGAATGAAATACAAGTGGCATCAGTTTATGGATTCAATTGTGAGTTGTTCAGTTTCAGATCCTATTATGAGATCGGTTTTAATTTACACTTTGTTGTAATGTTGTTATTAGTGATAATTCCACACTTTGTTTTGAGTAATATCACTTTGTGTGGTAAAGGGTGTCACAACAAGAGTTAGGGTTTGTTGCACTCGCAACAACCCATCAACATTGTAGCAACCTCAAGCATCCAAAGTGATGTGTAGCGACCCAAAGTTCAAGCCACACCAAACAGCCCATAACCAACTCCAAAATAGAGTAAAACTCGGATCAAATCAGATGATGAACATTAAGAAAACTTAAGCATCATCAAAGGGGAGAACTCCATGTAAATATGATCATCAAAATCCTAAAACCAATGTCACCAAAGTAACCATAGGGGACCATAATGATGGAGGGAAAACCATGTGCCAACTCATGTAAACCAAAGATCAAAATGTCCAAAATCATAAGATGACCGAACATAACACACCAAGGTCAAAGGAGCTAAAGGAGATACTTGCATGTGAAAGAGAGAGTTTATATACACAAGGGTTAGGAGGGAGGTGAAGATATGAGGTGTCAATACATGAGAGCACCAAAAGAACACTTGTCCAAAAAAGGATAGGCCATGCAACCACTCTAGACTTGCATGTAATAAAGGGTGGTACAAACAAGGTAGTGTAGCAACCACTTAGGTCTGCTACACCCCTAGGTTGTAACAAAATAAGAGAACACCATGCAGTGAATGCTACACTAGGTCACCAAAGCCAAAACGTCATGACACTCCACTAAATCTAAATCCTCGAGACCCAAAACACATGCCCAAGGAACTAGCTCACAACAAACACAAACCAAGAGAGTGTTGTGGTCGCAACACCTCAAGAACCATCCTACAAGGTCGATACATCCATCACATAAGCATCCATACAAATCCTAATATCATACATAATGCCACCTTATCAACCATGGTCCAACGAGGTGCCCCTAAGCATCACTCTCTCTCATGATACTAAGGCACAAAAGGCACAACCTAAATGTGAAAAATTACAAGATAAACCCTCAACATATGTAAATTGCAACTTGATCCAAAACAAGCATAATTGGCTCAAACATAGACCAAATAGGACCAATCTGAGAACATAAACTTGCCACATGTTATTCAGACATCTCAAGAGATTAGATTAAGGTTTAAGCATCTTATTAAGAAAAAAAACACTCTCAAGCACTAAGCCAAGTCAGGGGTCTTACAGTTCCATCCTTGTTTTTAACAAAAGGCACTAGAGCTCCCTAGGGTGATGTATCAAGTTGAATAAAACCCATATTCAATAACTCTTATAACTGAGTTTTTAGTTCATCTAAATCTACAAGTGTTATTCTATAGGATTGTAATATTATTGGGTGACTGCATGTAGAAATTTATCTCAAAGTCAACATCTCTTAGGAGGTAAATTTGGTAACTCATTAGAAAAAATGTTTGGGTTCTTGCACACTATGGGAATATCCTCTATTTAATAGTACTTTTCTCTTCCTCTATGTATACCACATGTGCTAAAAATATCTCACACCCTTTTTCATCATCTTGTCAGCAACGATAGTTGATACTATGCATGTGGGTAATATTTTCCTATCTCCAGTGAAGACATAGAAAAAGACACCTTGCCAAAAGATAGCCTCCTTCCACCAGTTTAATTGGACACAGTATTTTTGGGTTTTATGGGAGACAGAGAAGGCAACAGAAACAAAAAAAATTCTCCCAAACCCAGTATAAAGGAATCACGTCAACGTCTATACAATAGGAAGGATGGTTTGTAGAAACATACCTTGCCCCGAGGCTTGCTCGGCGATGTTACCTCGCGGCTTGCACGGTCTTCACCTCCAGTCTTGGACGGTGTATGTGCAGCTCCTAGTCTCACCGGGACTGTCGGGATTGACAACTGCCCTCTGAGCGGCAAAAGTCTCCCACCTCTGCAGTCGTCCACACGGACTGTCTGGAACTCCGATCACCTTGTCGCACAAGACATTGAAAGGAGTCATACCCTCCTATCGGCGTACTAGTCACTGACACACTCTCCTACCTCCAGTCTCTTTTCTGCATTTGTCTTTCCCTTGTTGTGCCTCCCTAATTGGGTAGCACTTACTCGGGCTCTCATGGTTACCACAACCAGAGAGAACAACAACTTTACACAGCAACTGGTATTCTGTATTGTACTCAGAGAAGCCCCCAATACCCCTATATATATAGGAAGGTCGTGGGAAAGGGTTCTCTACCCCAGGCAATGTGGGATTAAAGCAGGAGTAGAAGGATTCAAGTTTTTCCACAAAATATGACAAACTGCGCCAGTTGAACCAATCATTTTAAGCATGAAACGGTTGGTTGGTGACCTCAGTCAATCGGTTCACACCTGAACCGATCATTTGGGGCATCTGAGTCGATCGATTCATGCTTGAGCTGATCGTTTCATGCTCTTGGTCCAACTCGAATTGACTTTCCATGTTTTTTTCCAAGTAATCATATATTAGTCCTTGTCCAAATCAAATTTGACAAGTGAAATGAACTCGGTTGGTCACCTGACCAGTTCAACTATGTGAATCGATCGGTTCATTGACCTGAGCCGCTCGGCTCACCAGCCTGAGCCAATCAGTTCATCTACATGAGCTGCTCGGTTGGGGCAGCAGATCAATCAATCACAGTTTAATTCAATCTGATACTCTAATCATTTGATCCAACACCTTGAATACCATGATTTTGAGCTATCAATTGATTGGGTGTTTAATTGAACTACTAAACTCCTTTAGTAATCAATCCAAACAAGATTTATGGAGAAACTCCTCTTCCAGGAACGTGTCCTAGTATGTGTGACCCTGCAGGTCCATTTCACATTGGCAGAGAAAGTCCATAACACTTATGGCTTCACAAGCAAAGAGCGGTGCCTAGTCACACATCAGTGCTACCCAAGTGAAATATAAAGTTGGAGAACAACTTTCAATCCTACAATCCGTGAATGGTGTTACAGTGAATGTATAATTCCTTTGTCACTAATGTCATGAATGAACTCAAGGCATGGTGCAGTCATCCTTTCAACATTCATTCATTTCCTTGATCTCAGAGCAAACTGGGTGAGATGTGTGTGACATCAATATCACATATTGATTCACACATGCATGCACATGCCTTTCTCAATCCTACTCATCAAGTGGCCATGGACATCAAACTCCCTTAGGAGGGACAAATCCCATATCTATCACTCACCCTTCAAAAGTCCCATGTGTCAAAGTCACCCAATCATCACCTTTATAACAACCCATGTTTCAGGACTGCGTTTGATGATGTCAAAGTGTACCCAACGACATGTGTTGAGTGTAGTGATTTCAGGTCGAAGAATCACACTCACCACCATCACTGTGAGAGTTTACTGTGACTACCAAATCATGGTTCCATGTGTCACTCTCACGGTGGGTCTTTTTAGTACACTTGTTCTCTAACAAGTACCTATGTGCTTGGTTTGATATCACTATATCATGACTAATGAGATTCTATCATCAACCATCACACAATCTAGTCTTTAGTGTTATTTATGTCTATGGTTATTTCCACAATAACAACCAACTAGGGACTAAACAAGAATGTATACTCTTAACATCTGTATGATCTCATTGTTTAGGTCCTTAACCTAAAAGCATATGTCATTGAGTAAAACAATTCTCTAGACATCTATCATGTTACACTATCATCTTAGAAACATATAAAACATATAGATCGGAAATTTCCTTTATTATTATTCAAATCGTTTACAAATTATCACATTACAATCATCACATTACAATCATCACATGACTTTCTCTATGGGCATACATACCAACAGACTCCCACTTGCACTTAGAGCCAGTCACTTAGGAACCTCAGTCCTTGTAACCTAGCATGACCATCATGCTTCTGCTGAGAAAGGGCATTCGTTAGTGGATCAGCTATGTTGTCTTCAGTTGGTACTTTGCAAATATTCACATCTCCTCACTGTACGATCTCTCGTATGAGATGGAAGCGCCGCAGTATGTGCTTGGACCACTGATGTGATCTGGGCTCCTTAGCTTGAGCAATAGCTCCATTATTGTCACAATAAAGCTCAATTGCATCACAGCTACTGGGAACTACACCAAGTTTAATGATGAACTTCCTGATCTACACAACCTCCTTTATTGCATGTGAAGCAGCAATATACTCGGCCTCTGTAGTAGAATCGGCAACTATTTCTTGCTTGGAACTCTTCCAGCTCACAGCTCCATTGTTTAGGTAAAATACAAATCCTGATTGCGATCTGTAATCATCTTTTTTAGTTTGGAAGCTTGCATCAGTGTAACCCCTTACTATCAGTTCTTCCTCGCCGCCCTATACAAGGAACTGATCCTTAGTCCTTCGCAAGTACTTGAGGATGTTCTTTACGGCTATCCAGTGAGCATCCCCAGGATCTGACTGGTACTTGCTCATCATGCTAAGAGCATACGAGACATCTGGGCGTATGCACAACATAGCATACATGTCTGATGGCTGATGCATATGGGATCCCATTCATACGCTCCCTCTCTTTACAAGATTGGGACATTGAGCTCTAGAGATTGTGACTCCATGTAGCATGGGGATGTTGCCTCTCTTTGAGTTCTCCATGCTGAACCGCTTCAGTACTTTGTCAATGTACGTGCTTTGACTAAGTCCGAGAAGCCTTTTATATCTATCTCTATAGATATTAATACCTAGATTGTAGGATGCTTCTCTTAAGTCCTTCATTGAGAAAGTATTCCCAATCCAAGTCTATACCTTCTCTAAGGCTGTGACATCATTTCCCATCAATAGTATGTCATCCACATATAATATGAGGAATGTGGTTGTGCTCCCACTAACCTTCTTGTACACACAAGGTTCATCTTCATTTTGAATAAAGCCAAATACTTTGACTTCTTCATCAAATCGAAGATTCCAACTCTGAAATGCTTGTTTCAATCCATAGATTGACCTTTGCATCTTACAGACTTTATTGGCATTCTTTGGATCTATAAAACCTTCAGGTTGTGTCATGTACACATCCTCATTTATATTACCATTAAGGAATGTGGTTTTAACATCCATTTGCCAAATCTCATAGTCATAGTAAGCCGCAATAGAAAGCATGATCCTGATGGACTTAATCATGGCAAGTGGAGAAAAAGTTTCATCATAGTCAACACCTTGAACTTGTCGGAAACCCTTCGCAACCAATCTAGCTTTATAAGTTTGCACATTGCCATCCATATCGGTCTTCTTCTTGAAGACCCACTTGCACCCTATGGGTTTTACCCCCTCAAGTGGTTCCACCAAAGTCCATACTTTGTTGGAGTACATGGATTCCATCTCAGATCTCATGGCTTCAAGACATTTTTCAAAATCTGGTCCCTCCATAGCCTCTAGATAGGTAGTTTGATCATCATCTATGATCAACTCACCGCCTTCCTTAGTCACAAGGTATCCAAACCTTTCAGGTTCAAGGTGTGTCCTACTAAATCTATGAGGTCCTTGTGTTACTTGAGGAGACTGAGATTCTACAACACCTTATGAATCTCCATGTTCCTCTTGCACATCTACTGGTTCAATGTTCTCTTGTTGGGATTGAACCTCTTCAAGCTCTATTTTCCTCCCACTGCTTCCTTTGGAAATAAATTCCTTTTCTAGGAATACAGCTGTCCTAGCAACAAACACTTTGTTGTTAGTAGGGTGGTATAAATAGTATCCCCTCGTTTCCTTAGGGTATCCAACAAAATAACATTTATCAGACTTGGGTCCAAGCTTATTAGGAAACATTTTCCTGACGTAAGCCTCACAACCCCAAATCTTAATAAAAGACAAATCAGGATGCTTCCTGTGCCATATCTCATATGGTGTATTTTGAACCAATTTAGATGGTACTCAGTTAAGTGTAAACGCGGCAGTTTCAAGAGCATGACCCCAGAAGGAAATTGGAAGATCAGCAAAACTCATCATTGATCGCACCATATCAAGTAAGGTGTGATTCCTTCTTTCAGACACACCATTATGTTGTGGTGTTCTAGGCGGAGTCCATTGTGATATAATACCACGGGCTCACAGAAGGTCCTCAAACTCCTGGCTTAAGTATTCTCCACCTCGATCGGATCGAAGTGCTTTAATACTTTTACCAAGTTGGTTATGTACTTCATTCATGAAATCCTTGAACCTTTCAAGGGTTTCTAACTTATGTTTCATCAGGTACACATAGCCATACCTACTGAAATCATCAGTGAAGGTGATGGAGTATTGATACCCATTTCTGGCATTAGTTCTAAAAGGCCCACATACATCAGTATGTATGAGTCCTAATAGATCACTAGCTCTCTCACTTTTACCTAAAAAGGGAGTCTTGGTCATCTTTCCCAACAAACAAGATATGCATGTCTCTATTAATTCATAATCAAAAGAGTCTAGATAACCATCTTTATGGAGTCTAGAAATGCACTTCTCATTTATGTGCCCTAGACAACAATGCCAAAGATAGGTTTTATTTGAGTTGTTGAGTTTTTGCCTTTTGGTGTTTACGTTGTATACACTTGTCTCTAGATCTATCAAGTACAGACCATAAGACATTGGGGCACTGCCATAAAAGATCCCATCTTTTGAAATGGAACACTTTCCATTCTTAATAAGAAATTCAAAACCATCCTTGTCCAAACAAGAGACGGAAATGATATTTCTATTTATGGCAGGTACATAATAGTAGTTCTTCAACTCTATTATTATCCCACTAGGTAGAATTAACTCATAGGTTCCTACGGCACTGGCAGCAACTCTTGTCCCATTGGCAACACGTAGTTCAACCTCACATTTCCCCAAAGGCCTACTTCTCTTAAGATCCTTCACATTTGAACAAATGTGAGATCCACATTCGGTATCAAGTACCCATGACAAAGAAGTAGATCTCTATCATGTATACACCAGAAGTAGAGATCTCTATCTCTTACTTCTTATTCCATCATTCCTTCCATCCTTTCCATGCAGAAGACTTTGACATTGGTTTGGTGAGAGAACCCTTCTCTCCCTCACCTTTGTCCTTGGAATTTGTTCCATTGATCTTCATCAATGAACTATCCTTCTTCTCAAACAATGCATTAAGCGTACATGGAGTGGACTCAATGGCTACTGGTATATCTAGATTTTGCAGATACTTCTCACAATCCCCAACCAGTTATGGAATTTATTCTCAATTAACTTTCCCATTTTAAAAGATGATTCTTTTGCCATTCTACAAGAGAAAATTGTATTTGTCAAAACTCCTTTTGATTTGATTTGAATAAAACTTGATGATAGTTAATTAGGCCTTTAATTACTGCTCCCACTATTTTGATTCAAATTGACAGCCTTCACTATCAATTTGGAAGATTGCAGCGTACAATCTTCTAGTGGGTCAAGGTCCTGAAATCCTCTGAGTCATGGACCAGCTAGGGCTGTCACCCACAACTTAGATCTTTCAGGTAGGCAACTCATGCCAATTGCATCATATGCAACTCTTAAAAGATGTCATGTGCAACTCCTTGCCACGATCACCTCCATGCCTCAAGGTGCTAGATCCTATCTAGGTCACCTTGTTAAGTCCGACCCAAAGCCAACACGATGAATATGCACCCTGTTAGAGTAGACCCACATATCCATCCTTCACGCTTCCACGAGATAGACGGTGTACCACGCTAGGGCATGCCCACACTTGGCCGATCAATCTTTTCATGTGTGTCACATTTGGAAGGCATCTAAAACTTGAATATTTAATGAGGGATTTGGTTTTATAGGTACATATACATATCCAATCACCACAATACATAGTATGTATCATATACATGCTATATCTCACAAAAACATACAAAATGATAAAAGTGATGATTATGGCCATCCTAATGTGATTCCTCGAGCCAAGAGGAATCATGGTCATCTAGGTCTACATCACATGGACCTGTATAAGATGAATACTGTGCTTTGTCGTTCTGTGTTTTGATCAACTCATCTCCATGATTGATCAGCTCGCCATTAGGTCGGTCGGTTGGGTGCCACTAGCCGATTGACTGGCACCTCCAGCCGATCGGTTTACTGGTTGTCGTGCATCTCCTTAGGTCGCCACCTTCTCATCTTGCTCCTCGAACTGGTCATCTAGAATGCCAACAGATCAGTTCACGCCTTGAACTGATCGTCTCAATTGTCGTCAGGTTGTCTATCGTTCTTTAATATAACAAGAAATAAAAGATCTATCATATTTTATATTTGAAAAGGGAAACCTCGAGTTACATTCGGGAGGAGCAAAGGTAGGAAAGAAATCTCAAGTTATCTCGAGTTACATTAGGAGTAGGAGATAGGGAATCGGTGCGTAGACCGAGATGCAAGCAACCACATTCAACCAAGCATACATAGGGTCTATTAGCCATAACCATGCTATACATCCACCACAAAACTCTTTTAAGGGCGACGCGTATCGAGTGCATTCATATTACATATCATATATGTATATTAGGATTTGTGGATTTAAGATTGGACATGCATAAAGCCAATTTTATTCACATCGTATGCAATAAATAAAGGTGACAAACCAAAATCAATCACATCGATAATTCTAAAGTATAGAGCAGTTGACGTGGCTCTGATACCACTATTGGGTTTTATGGGAGATAGAGAAGGCAGCGGAAACCACAAAAAAAAATCTCCCAAACCCAGTATAAAGGAATCACGTCAACGTCTATACAATAGGAAGGATGGTTTGTAGAGACATACCTTGCCCTGAGGCTTGCTCAGTGACATTACCTCACAGCTTGCGCGGTCTTCACCTCCAATCTTGGACGGTGTCTGTGCAGCTCCTGGTCTCACCGGGACTGTCGAGATTGACAACTGTCCTCTGAGCGG
This sequence comes from Alisma plantago-aquatica, assembly GCA_963693085.1. NCBI lineage: Eukaryota > Viridiplantae > Streptophyta > Magnoliopsida > Alismatales > Alismataceae > Alisma > Alisma plantago-aquatica. The sequence continues at coordinate 906,643,827 of OY856410.1, forward strand.
CAGAAGTCTCCTACCTCTACAATCATCCACACGGACTGCCTGGAACTCCGATCGCCTTATCGCACAAGACACCGGAAGGAGTCGTACCCTCCTGTCAGCATACTAGTCACCAACACACTCTCCTGCCACCAGTCGCTTTTCTGTAGTTGTCTTTCCCTTGTTGTGCCTCCCTAATCGGATAGCACTTGCTCGGGCTCTCTTGGTTACCAAAACCAGAGAGAATGACAACTTTACAGAGCAATTGGTGTTCTGTGTTGTACTCAGAAAAGCCCCCAATACCCCTATATATATAGGAAGGTCATGGGATAGAGTTCTCTACCCCGGGCAATGCGGGATTAAAGAAGGAGTAGAAGGATTCGAGTTTTTCCACAAAATATGACAAACTACACCAGTTGAACCAATCGTTTTAAGCATGAAATGGTTGTTTGGTGACCTCAGCCGATCAGTTAACACCTGAATCGATCATTTGGGGCATCTGATCTGATCGGTCAATGCTTGAGTCGATCGGTTCATGCTCCTGGTCCAACTCGAATTGACTTTCCATGTTCGTTTCCAACTAATCATATATTAGTCCTTGTCCAAATCAAATTTGACAAGTGAAACAAACTCAGTTGGTCACCCGACCAGTTCAACTATGTGAACTGATTGGTTCATTGACCTGAGCCACTTGGCTCACTAGTCTGAGCCGATCGGTTCATCTGCATGAGTCGATCGGTTGGGGTAGTAGATCAGTCAATCGTAGTTTCAACCAATCTGATACTCTAATCATTTGATCCAACACCTTGAATACCATGATTTTGAGCTATCAATCGATTGGGTGTTTAATTGAACTACTAAACTCCTTTAGTAATCAATCCAAACAAGATTTATGGAGAAACTCCTCTTCCAGGAACGTGTCCTAGTGTGTGTGACCCTACAGGTCCATTTCATGTTGGAAGTGAAAGTCTATAACACTTATGACTTCACAAGCAAAGAGAGGTGCCTAGTCACACATCAGTGCTACCCAAGTGAAATAGAAAGTTGGAGAACAACTTTCAATCCTACAATCTGTGAATGGTGTTACAGTGAATGTATAATTCCTTTGTCACTAATGTCCTGAATGAACTCAAGGCATGGTGCAGTCATCCTTTCAACATTCATTCATTTCCTTGAATGAAAGTCTATAACACTTATGACTTCACAAGCAAAGAGAGGTGCCTAGTCACACATCAGTGCTACCCAAGTGAAATAGAAAGTTGGAGAACAACTTTCAATCCTACAATCTGTGAATGGTGTTACAGTGAATGTATAATTCCTTTGTCACTAATGTCCTGAATGAACTCAAGGCATGGTGCAGTCATCCTTTCAACATTCATTCATTTCCTTGATCTCAGAGCAGACTGGGTGAGATGTGTGTGACATCAATATCACATATTGATTCACACATGCATGCGCATGTCTTTCTCAATCCTACTCATCAAGTGGCCATGGACATCAAACTCCCTTAGGAGGGACAAATCCCATATTTATCACTCACCCTTCAAAAGCCCCATGTGTCAAAGTCACCCAATCATCACCTTTATAACAACCCATTTTTTAAGACTGTGTTTGATGATGTCAAAGTGTACCCAACGACATTTGTTGAGTGTAGTGATTTCAGGTCGAAGAATCACACTCACCACCATCACTGTGAGAGTTGACTGTGACTACCAAATCATGGTTCCATGTGTCACTCTCACGATGGGTTTGTCCGGTATACTTGTTCTCTAACAAGTACCTATGTTCTTGGTTTGATATCACTATATCATGACTAATGAGATTTTTTCATCAACCAACACACAATCTAGTCTTTAGTGTTATTGATGTCTATGGTTATTTCCACAATAACAACTAACTAGGGACTAAACAAGAATAAATACTCTTAACATCTGTATGATCTCTTCGTTTAGGTCCTTAACCTAAAAGCATATGTCATTGAGTAAAACAATTATCTAGACATCTATCATGTTACACTATCATCTCAGAAACAGTTAAAACATATAGATCGGAAATTGCCTTTATTATTATTATTCAAATCATTTACAAAGTGTCCCATTACAATCATCACATGACTTGCTCTATGGGCATACATACCAATAGGTATATCTTAAGGAAATTCGTACAAAAAATTATTTGAAAAGAATTAGTATCTCAGGGTGTGAGATTTACCCCTATGGTATACCCACTAAAACTCAAAAGACATCTGAAACACACTTATATCAAACTATTTACTCATCCAATGATACTCTTAATGGAAAATCAAGATAAATCCGAAACTAAAAGATTTAATCTGCTCACTAACAATATATCTATTTAAGAATGTGTCACACTAGGATCTATCAAAAATGTAACTAAAATTTTATTAAATAGAAGCATTCACGTGTCACAAATATGGACAAGACTACTCTTTCTAGCTGACTCATAGAGAAGAAACATCATGTAGATATTCCTTTGTCATGTTGTCCACTACTTCTACTAGGTTCCCCCCTTTAGAGCATGGAGCAGTTGAAGAACTTTCTCCTCTAGTTGGATCCTACCTTTGTGAAGTTTGAAGATGAGATTGTGAATTATGTGTTGGGGTGATCTAAAGTTTTGGACATTCGATCTTGAAATTTCCCATCTGTCCAAAGTAATGGCATATTTGAAAACCAGTTCCCCATCATTGAGGAGAGGGTGCCCTACCAAAGTTGTGACATATAGTCATATCATGTCTATGTGGACCTATCATTGATTTTAATGATACTTAAGTCTTTGAGGAAGGTTCCCACCTTGGTGGTGTATTCCTTATGCCATGAATAGATCTTCCCCTACTATAAGAAGATACCACATCACTAGAACCAGATCCTTACCTTCTAAAATAACCAAGACCTCATACTATTTTGGGAATGAAATCCACCACCTCCTCTGCATCCATCACTATTATATCCTCCTCTACTAAAATCTCTAGATCTTTTTCTACCCTTAAAATTCTTATTAGCATTAACTGACTCTTTAATATGTCTTTCTTCCTCCACAAACTCTTCAAAGTTATATTTATCCCTTCGTTCTACTTTTGATATTCTTTGTCTAGATTTTGTATTATACCTGCTTGAAACCTACTTCATTTCTCTATATCATCTGATACACGTTATGGATAAATGTTAATCAATCTCATGTAATATGCCTCAATCTCACCAACTATCATACTATCATGTATAATACTCTCTAGTTGTCTGGTCATATCACTCGGGAAGGTAGGAAGAATATACTTTAGATGGAACTCATCCATAAAGTCCTTCCAAATTATCATCTAATTCTCCTCTTATCTTTCACTCCATGTCATCACAATTCAACATATCATTTTAGATAGATGATAGCATGATTGATCAAATTGTCCTCTGATAATTCTGTTAGGTGGGAAATCTTTTCTATATGTTGGAGCCACACATCTGTCTAAGTTGGATCTATTCTCCCAAAAAACTAAGTCCCACTAAGATTCTTGACTAAGTCATAAGATCCCATCATATATTTGCTAGAAGATGAAAACCTCATGTTTGTCTTACATTTCTCCTTAGTCTCCAAAAAGATATGATACATCATGTATGTCTCATCTCTATCTTCTCCATTTTGAACTATTTTTTGAGGGTCAGGGCCATACTGACTCTCAACTTGTTCTTTATCATGACCATGTCCTCTTCTTATCATCTGCATATCTATAATAGAAACATATATATTAGAAAACTATAGTACAAAGACAAAAACATTATATTCAGGTTGGTCTCTTACCACTTTTATACCAAATCTAAAATCTGATACCAAGAGTTAAAGCAACTAAAACTCGCTAACCAGGATTTAATCTCATAGAGGAAGGATTACACTAAATATCCACTTATAATCACAAACTCGAATCAGTCTTAAATTCTTTTCTTTCTTGAAATTTATAAAACTAATGAAACATCATGTTAAGCTAACAAATAACATTTTTTGAAGCATAATCTTCTTCACAATTGGGTTTGACTTTTACATCATAATCAACTGAAAGAAATGAGTTCTTTCTTTATTATACATCAACTATAACTTATTGCAAAATTTCCTTCAATCCTTACTCTCACATTTGCAAGATCAAAGGAAGGATAAGATGCCATTGAACTAAACTAGATACTCCTCTAGAGACCATAGTTCATCTACTTCAGATAGAAACTTGCTTTTGTCTCCTCATGTTGAGTTGAACCCATACCTATAAAATGTTTCTGTCAGGTGTGCAAGCTATTCCTTGGTGTGTGCAAAGTCATAAAGAAACTATGATGATTGACATATATATAAATATATATATATATATGTATGCATTGGTAATTCAATTATAATAAATGAGATTATAATCATGGCATTTGAATGTTATAAATCATACAATATGATAGTGGTTCTGATAATAACTACAATAGTAAATTAAATAAATCCATTAACTAATAATTTATTCCTTTTCTATACTATGGACCCACATGAAGTGTACCACATCATGTGAAAATATCACAGCTTTCTACGATCTCACCATATAAGACTTAGAGTAGTCTCGAGACTCTTAATTCTACTAAACAAGCTTTCTATCCTGGAATGGGGCTCACCACGTATGGTTTAAGTGGCTAAACAACTAGCGAGATAAATTGAAATCCTCCTTTAAACCTAGGTAATCAGGATGATAGCAAAACATGTGACCTAACTACCTGCATTCGAGGTTCCACAAGGAATGACCTACTGAGTAGTACATGAACTAATTGCATTGTACTTGGTACCACTAAATTTTTTTATTGATGTTGGGTACCTCACTATTTTAAGGAAACTATCATCACTGGTCTTAGTCTCCTATACATCTCTAGTATGTCCAACTACCTCATCCTGGACTCTGTTAGTTGGTAAGTATGTTTCCTCCTTCACAATGCAAACCTTTGTGATGGATTTTATGGTGTTCAGGACATCTAATGTCTAATTGATTCATTAATTTTACTTGTAGAATTACCAATGTATTGTTCTTTCTTAACTCTATACTTAAGGCTTCCATTTTTTATTCTTGAACACTACACGTAACCTAAATCACTGGCATGAACAAAGTAATTTACTTAAACTGGTAAAGTAAGCATACTGATAATTACTAGAATAACTTTTTCTTAAACTTTATAAGTATCTAAAGGAAAACAATCATTGTGTAGATCATGGATTCATAATAAGATTCATTATTATATAACTTAAGGAAAATTCGGGGTACCAGTGCCCCTAATTCTCCATTAAGATTCACCATAGTCTCATAAAAATTATTCTAGGGATGAAATCATCTATAAGACATCAGAATTATGCTGAAACAATTAATAACTCAAGAGAAATCTCATGCTTTGGCTCAATAAATAAAAAAATAATAAGTAGCATATCGTCAATACATGTTCTTTGCAATTTTGGGATTACTGCCTATAAAATCAAGGTTGAAGGAAGATTTTCCACTCATATAGATCTAATATTATCTTACTGGTCTCAGATCTATGCTTAGTGTGTCTGAAGTTTAGCCTATTCAGCTTGGATTTGAGCTAAAAATTCCAAAATACATTCAAACAACCTGATGTAAGGTCTACTTCTCATGATAGATCCTATTGGAGGAAGAAGATGAAGTGGAGTGGTAAAAGAGAACATATGGTTACTATAAATAAGAAAAAGAGTAAGATGAAGGGATATATGGTTAAAATGAACTTACCACGTTCTATCTATGGTTCGGTCATCGGTTCTCCATGTTCTTCACATTCCTTAGAAATCACCTTCACTTTCTTCCTTTCTATGATGTAGGGTTCTAGTTGTGTATATAATAAAAATACAAATCTAACATAGTAAAATTTGTCAGATTCAATTAGTATATTAAAAGTTATGGCCATTTTCATGATTGGCTATGTTGGGCGGAAATTGCTATGTATTTCCATCAATTTGTGGACCCTCCAGAAGGCGGCCCATTGGCTTGCATCACTTGTAGGCAGTTGATCGGTTGATATGCTGTCAGTTAATTGGTCATCGTTTGATGTCTCATCAGTTATCAACATATAAAAATTTTGTGTGATTACTAAAAATGCCACAACTCTCTTTTGAACTCCAATCTCATTCATTCTTTTTTTTTAATCGGTAATTCATTCATCCCATTGCCAGGGTCAAACTTGAGACCTCTTAATCATACAACATCAACTTTACCACTCGGGTGCCACTACATTGGCTCATTCATTCCTTTTGAGTTAGTTTTATAACTAAATTATCTAAAATTTTACAACAAATGTTCGACTAAAATAATCAAATGATAATTAATAAATTCCTTAAATATTATTAAATCTCATTATAGAAATATGTGTGGGTTATTACTATATGAACTCAGGTTTGAATCCCAGGGTGTGCTCAAATCATAAATTTTAACTTCGAATTTCAGCTAAAATAATGCATAAGTTAATCCATTAATAATATAAAGTATTAACAAAATACAATTAATGACAGGATTATCTTAAACCCTCAAATTACTAGAAACAAAGTATGGATTGCAACATAATGATTAAAAATATCTAAAAATAAATGTAATGTAATCAAACCAATTGGACCATTCAAACTAAGCACTCTTAGAACAAACTGAACCAACTATTCAAGACCACATCCATGCCTTGAAAAAAAATCGTCTACAAGGAGACTTGAAGCTAGTCTCCTTACAAGCTATTGTGAGAACTAAAAAATTACAACTACATCCAATCATGCCGCATTTGTGTTCTCAAATATTCATGATACATCAATTTTAGTTATTTTATATTGGTACAACAAAAAATAAAGTTTGAGGCTATTTAAAATAGACATTGAGATATGATCAACTTTGCAATATATGTTCTTTTAGTTACTGCACATTATTGTTGTCTTCATGGATCTAACCATTAACATAATTAGACATTGTTTAGATAGCATGTAACAAAATTCAAATATTATTTATAAACTAGCTTCAGTATATGTACACACAAACATAAACGTAAAAAGCAAAAGAATGGCTAAATTTTGGTCTACATTCTAAATTTATATAATATTGATGTTATGTTAATGGACATACATATACGTTATGTATAATTACATTTATTTAAGTATTGTTTTAAGTTTGCATATATAAAAATATCTTAATATTACATACGTATACATCTAGCGCTTTATATGCATGCACAATGACGAAGCTAGAAATCCCAAGCAGGTGATGCCTGTTTAAAATATTGAAAGCCAATGCACAATTACCACCATGACTAAATTGACACGTCTTTTTAATTATATTAAAATGGAAATTTCATGGCTTGAAATTTCATTCGGCTGTAGATAATTTATGAGTTGCGATAGTTTTATATGTCATTTGTTGTACTCTTCTGTTAAGATGCAGGGTGATTTTAATTACAGAAGAGACTCCACATACGGCCTTAATCATAACCGACAATAGCATTGTTAACGTTAAAAATTGTATATCACGTGATAATTCATTTGAAAAAGACAATGTTATACAAAATACATTCTAAAACACATACTACAATACGGCCAACTACACAAAAACGGCGCAAAAATTATCATAATAGTCATGTAAAAATGAGCGTTGTTATTTTTAAGTAATATTTGTTTAGTTTTTAAAATGGTTGTTACAGATGCGTTTATTACTTTGAATGGACACTCCTAATAGCTACATAGTCATAGGCGAGTGAATTTGAGTATCCATTCCTACAATAGCACATATTTGCACACAAATAACATATATGAAAAAGTCAATGACAAAGTTAAAGAGATAAAAAAATACTAATATGGAGATAAAGACATGTATCCATTTTTATTTCAAAGATATCTCATTAATATTTCATTTCAGAAGTTAGAATGTTGACTACAATACAATCTTCATTTGGTAGCTAAAATTTTGATAAATAAAATATATTAATGTTAAAGTGTTAAGTACACTATGGAAGGGTAAGCAAACACATGAGTATATAAAAGTTGTTTGTCCAGAAATATTATAATAAGTAAAAAATAGACACAAGGAGAGAATATTTAAATGACATTCTTTTATACAAAGCATATTTTAGGTTTCTTTATCCATCATATTAACATAGACCTTTTGACTATTTCCAAAGGAAGGGTCCATGAGGGACATTTGAGACTCAAAAGTATAAATATCGCCATGTTTCTATCATGGGGAATGTCACCTCGACGTGAGGGACCTCACGACCAAAGATAATAAGATATTCCTTTTCTTTTATGCCTTGTGCCCTTACCCTAAGAATTTAGACAGGTGCACAAGGATTATATAATATATTTCTATATTTATGTTCAAGCTTTGTCAACATAGTATAAAAAAGCTTGAAAGTAGTATTCATAGGAACAATTGTTCAACCAAGTAAATAGTAAGCATTCATATGAGTATACATAAAAATAAGACAAATCATACTAAGGTCAAGAGATTAAGTGTATCTTGTGAGTAGTGAGAAAGTAACAATTTTTTAGTAAGATTCTAGAGAGGATCCATCCCAAGGGACCTAAGATGTAAGAATACATAATATTGGGGGAGGAGGCTCAGAGCAGTAGGGTTTGATAAGATAATTACTATTTATGTTTCCAAATAGTATTCAAGTATATTTCCATCTTGTCAAACATGCATGCATGGATTCAACATAACACAAATATCAACATTAAGTCCTAGACCTAAGTAAACCATCCACATTATGAGTGATATAAGATAAATATAATCTCAGATCTATAAGTAATGGATGTATTTGATTTATCTTATCATCAAGATTTAATCATTCAAGATCATCACTAGTCATATTAGATCAATTTTATGCAATAGTATCATACTTCCAAGTCATAGGAGCATTAATGGTATAGATAGATCAAAAGGGTACTTAGTGGCACAAGACATTATAGGGACTAGTTTGAAGGTGAACATAGAGATTTGCTCATTCTTAATCCACTTTAGCACAAGGATTAAAGATTGAATCCTATAAGTACTAAACATCACCTATTTGGGCATAATAATGCCATACAAACTATGCATAGAAAAAATTCATAATATCTTAATCAAAATGTCACAAACAACACAAAGACTACTGATTTAGAGTGGGATAATTGTATGGTAACAAAATAGGCCAAATTTTTCATCTTGATTAGGCTACAACATGCATGTGCATAAAATGGGTTACTTTTAGGTCAAGATAGTCAATAGATGTACACCAAGAAGATTCAACATTATTTAAGTCCAAAGTAGAGTAAAGTTATTGGTGTAAGGCTAAGATAGGGTTTTGAGTGATAAAAGGACAAACTTGAGCATTAATTGATTAAATCATGAAAAAAGGTATCAATCTTAATTACTTTTAGCACATTAGTGGAACTACAATAAGAAATGACACATGAAAAAAGTCCCAATAGATAGATCTCATTTAGAAGATAAAAAAAAATTGTATGCCATGAATGGCCACAAGATGTATGAGTTATTAATTTTGGAAGATTTGTAATAAAAATTTGGAGAAGAGGGGGTGTTACCAAATATTCATGCACCAATCAGGGCCATTTGATACGGATCTATCATCTGTGTGTCCCCTTCACAACCAGATGTTGGGTCACTTGGATGATGGTTCCACTAACAAAGGGGAAGTGCAGGATGTTGGTCACCACTCACCACCACTATCATATTGTGGGTCTGTGTGTTCTCGACCATGTGGCTTCTGGCGATTGGCTTGTCTAGGTCAAGCATCTACTGACTAGCCCTATTGAGAGAGTGAGAGGGGGGCTTGATGTCATGATTGTGACCATCCCTCGGTGGACCATCCTAGACCGATGTGGATCAAACACAAGGTATGATGCCCCCTCCATTGGTTCCATCCCTACGTAAGGTACCAAGCACCCGTGGCAGCCGTGGTCGATAGGCTTGTCGTCGCCTGTAGGAGAGAAACTCTAAAGTCCCTACAGGCCCATCTGGATGGCCACATGGATCTTTCTAGAGGCCACAAAGCTATGGCTGGGGTTGGCTGCTACTAGGGTAGCCCTGAGCTCAGAGTTCCAGCGGTGGTCGGTGGCGGTTCCAACCAAACAATGAGGATGAAGATGGAGGACTAGTGGGGAGAATATGGCATAAAAGAGAGGGGGAAAATAGTGCATCGATATGGGAAGATTGGATATCTAATTTGATTATATAAACAAGGATGCAGTTGAATGGTTTCTTACAAAGCGCTGCTACATTAGAAGATATATTATACAGACCAAGGAAGAATGGTCCATAGACATCAGATTAGAGAGGACTGATATGTGGGTCAAGATCTAATAGCGAGTGTGTATTGAGCCAATAATAGGAGAAGCAGAAAGCACATCTTCGTTGGGCTATGCTCAAATGGGCCCAAGAGGCTCCAAACTCAAATTAACCAAGTCCAAACAAGGTATAACATGGAAATATTCATATGGTCATATCTTAGAATATGATGGTCTGATTGAGGCAATGTTTGAGTCCTTGTATTTGTTTTTGAAAACTCTACAACAATATATACATTAGGGATAAAGGGGATCAATTTATGAGGTTAAAATTTAAAGCATGATGCATGAAAAGCATTAGAAAACAGGTCAAGATTGATTTTAATGTCCACATTGGGACATAAGAGCAAGGTGACTTCAATTAAGCATCAAATCACTCAAACCATATGATTGAACTGAAATTGAGTTATGTGAGTCTCTAACAGAGAGAGAAATAGCATGAAGGTAGAGGGAGAAAGATGTAGGTTATCACATCCTCTCCATCTTAAAAGTAATGTTTCCCCAAAATAAACACAACCCTTCAAATGAGATTGAGACTCATATTCCATATTAAAATCATCTTGGTTTTCCAATAAGTTATCGTCATTTACTTCAACACGAACACTATCTCAATGTCGGGAACTCAATATCAAGGTCATAGCATAGTCACATCAACCATCATATTTGGAAGATCATCACATAGATCACCAAGTTGGAGATCTAATGGATCACTAATTTGGAGATATCATATTTTAGGTCAAACAAGTATGGCTCTTTAATCAAGAGAACAATATGACTTTCAATCCTAACATTTTAAGGTCCTATCGTTTGCATTGGCCTAGGTGGGGTTATACATTCATAATTGAGATTATGTAGTACAACAATTCGAGATGAACATCATATTTCCATTGTGATTTCTTATTCAAATTCAATGGAAGCTCCAACCCTAGTCCACATGAGAGATAAACCCTAAGTCATAAATTGAGAGAATCAACATAACTAGAATTTCAAAATTTTCAAACTCTGGGAATTGATAGTCATTGGTCATAAATTGAGGGTGATCTCAAAATCCAGAAATTGCGATCATAGGAATTGTACCATTATCAAGATCAATAATTGTGAAACAAGATTTCATACATAAATATTGGGAGTCAAAGTTTGGATGCCAAAACCATAGGTCCAAACATTTCAAAGCTAGTGTTTAGACTCATATTTAGAACCTAGGGGTAATCATTCATATGTATACAACAATTGAGCAACATTCGAGCAAAAATCAAAAAATATTGTGTGGCGTCCATATCAATTTCATTGTCATGGTATTTGAGGTTGATGAATGAGCTAGACCTATGTCATTCTAGGAACTTAACCAAAATCTATAATCAACATTATCATGATTCTAGATCATCATCAAATCTAGGTTCAAGATTGGGTATCAATATCATGATAGATATGACCTATAAGGGACTTAGGTCAATAAATCAAAATCATGTGGAAGGAGTCACCTTTTCAAGACTCTAAATATTTATCAAGGTGAAAATTTAGAGGCAATCATAATAGGGATACGATCTAGGTTAGGGGAGTCAACTACTACCCTAGTCTAGCATATTAGTTTTCATTAGTTGTGAACCATCAAGCATATCAAAATAGGGAGAGTATCAATCTTCAGACTATATTTCATAAGGTCATGAGATCAAATATCAAGTTCATTATAGGGCAGCCATATCCCAAGATTTTGTAAACTTGGGGTCACAATATTGTTCCCTTTCTTTCATAGATCAATGAAAGGGGTGTCTTTTGGAATTTGAGAAGTCAAATTGGGAACTCAAGAGTTTGAGCATAATACTGCTTAGTCTAGTCTTCATATGATATGTATTATTCAAAATTAAGCCCTACAAAGATGCATAATAACCAATAGGGGGTTAACCCCTTGTAATAATTCTTCACGTCATGATGTAGGGTCTAAAGTCATATCAAATCAGGTGTGAGAACAAACATACTCAATATGGATAGATTTTCTTAGTCATCTTTGAGGTTTAATAAAAATAGGGACAACATAGGTTTAATCAATAGGTTCCTCATAAACCAACAATTATGAAACATGATTTCCACCTTAATTCAAAACTTCAAGGATATATGATTTAACACAAACGTAGAAATCACATATGTTAGATTTGGTGACATTGAGTTTTCATAATCATAACTTGGGGTTATAGTAGTGTTTAATCAATAGGTAATACACATCTTTGACATCAAATAGGATTTTCAATAGGTACCATATCACTTTTGACAGTATAGGTTTAATCAATAGGTACCACATCACTTTTGTCATCAATAATATTTTAAATTTAAGATCAAATCATGGCATTATCATCTTAGTCAATTTTTGTAACTTTGAAAGAATTTTATTTTTCTGTTGCATAAGATACCCATAATCAAGAAATCATGTGATTAATTGTCACGAGAGAGATCAAATGATGATATAAGAAACTAACTAATCATCATCTACTTGGTGGCTTAGGTAGTCCTTAATGAAGAGGTAAGATGTTAGAAGACTCTCTAGGATTCTAGGGAAAGGAACATAATCCAATCTTAGATCCACTTTCGGTAGGTAGGTTTACATAGGGACCTCAATCGCATTTAGCACCACTAAAATGCCTATACAGGTGTAAGCATTGAGTAGTATAGGCCTATGAGGCCCTAATGTCGAACTCATGGAAACTTACTCCAAAGAATGTACTAATAACTATAATATAATCAGCTAGGCCTAAGGAAAAGATGACCAGTTGTTGATTATAACCAATTGCAAGAAGTAAAAACTAACTTAAGTGGATTGTGATGACATATTGGTTGATTCATTTGGATCAATGTTTCACCCAGGTATACATTTAATTTAACTCCATTTCATTAGTAAGCATTTACCCTTAACCCTAGACTAAGGACTGGTAGCAAGTATTACCGTTCCCGCAGCGTAACTTACTACCTATACTAAGACAAATCCCACTCCCATTGTGATTTAGATATTATCTAGGCACATTAATGGTACATTTGGGTTATACCCTTCATAGACGTAAGCCCTCTCCTAAGGCATGATATAGGCTATATAAATATACAACCTTTCCAACCCTTAATCCTTCTCCAGAAGCAATTAAGATCTCAGTTTAACTATGTTGATTAGGCATAGGTAATTCATTAAGAAATCAAAGATTTATGTCCAGAATTAAAAGAAACAACTATATTAATCATATAAACCAATTACAATGCAATACAGGGGTACTCCTAGTTCCTAAATAACAAAAGGGAAAAGCCCCACATTATTTTTATTATCCCATGTATGGAGGAGAAAAAAAGATAACATGAGAAACTAATGTAAACCCCTGGAAAAATTGGTATGGAAGATCCCCTCTAGCAAACGTCTCGATCCACAGCGTTTCGACTGTAAATCTACTCTCCGGAGGTACCCAAATCATTCAGGACTTGGTTGTCTCCTTTATCTCCTCCTCCCTTGGCTTCGTGCTCGATTGCAAAACAATATAACATGATTCTAGGTCTGGCTGAACTCCCCTTTGGTCATAAGTGGGACTCAGGCCATTATTGAGTCTCAGTCTTTGAATCTGGATCAATCTTTAACCTACACTGATCGTGCTTAGTCAGTAGCACCGACTTGATGTCAATAGCACTTAGTCGTTAGCTGACTTAAACCTCTCACTAAGTGTCAGTGCTACTGACAGGTAGATCGGTAGCACCGAGTTGCCATTTTTATAGTTCTAACTTCTTCTGCTTATGAATGTCAGTACTACCGACTTGGTTGTTGGTAGGGATGAGCATCGGGTCAGGTCACACCGGGTTTTGGCAAGTCCATGTCCAAAACCATATTTTTAATTGGGTTTCAGGTCGGGTTTAGGCCCAGGTAATGTTTAGAAAACTTGGTCCATACTCGGCCCACATAATATAGCTGGCTTTTGGGACAGATTTTGACCAGACTATATAGCATATTAAATGAAGATATTTTCAACATATACATTAGAAAAAATGTTAACATAGATTTTGAAATGTGTTCCACTAGTTACATGTAATTTATATGTATCATTAGATAAACTAATACACTTAAATAACTTCAATGGATAAAACACATAGAATATAGATCAGACACATTTATAATCACAATCAAGCCCAATTATGTGAATGATATTTTTAGAGTTAACATCAAACAGAAGGTGCACATTTGTATTTTAATTAATAGTCTAGTAATGTCCTGACTGAGGTAATTTGTGGAACACAAGTAAGTAGTATAATTCTAATATTTTAGGTTTAATTTGTATAAATTATAATGAACATGTTAGATAGGCAAGAATGTGCATGTATTGGATTTACTCGAATGCATTACCCTTATAATCTAATAAATATGATTGATTAGATATATATATATATTGATCAAATGTAATTTTGAAAATTTGTAGTGAAATGAATAATAAGAAAGATACATATCATATAAAAATAGGTGCTTATCTATACACTTGTATATGATTAATCTAGGTATTTGGATTTTTTGGGTCTGGGTTTACCTTGGCCCTGACCCGACCCATATAAAAATATGGGTCAACTGTAAGGACTGGGACCCAGAGGGGATCCACTCCCTACTAAAAATTTGAAGTATAAAACATCCATTCCAAACACACTCAAAAGGTATGTTGGAATAGGTGTAAAATTTTCAAATCTCAATAATGGTTTTCAAAACAACCAAAGTGTAGCAGCGGAATAAAAGTAATGACTATATTCAATTTTACAGAAGTACATCATCATCTCACATATTGGGTTTAAATGGATATTACAACATAAGTATCTAGTAGAGGGAAATCTAAACCATATCAAGTTTGTCTCCAAGCATCAACTTCATGAGATAGGTCTGTATTAAAAACCATGTACTCTTTATCCTACTCCTAGGCTGGTCCTTCACGCTCCTACTGTGAAATTTTGATCCTAGGCCTGGGTGGTTGGGATCACCCAGCAAGAGAAAGAAACAAGGTATGTCAATAGTGAACAAGGACAAAAGGTAAAGAAATATAATGGAATTAAAGGCTAAGATTTCATCATCAGATGAAGAGATCAAGATTATGAGACATAATCAAATATATGCTTGCCATAACAAGAAAACAGTAAAAGATTGCATGCATGATTAATATTTACTACATTAACTAAGTAGGTTTGAGGCACCTACCGAACCTCAACCTATAAGTGAGGGGAGAGTAACACATTCCAGAAACCTACAATAATATTATATGGGGGAGAGTAAACACATTTCCCAGGGTGAAATAACACATGCCCTATCTATCAGTGGTTGCACAAAAGTAACACTACATTAGCTAAATAGTCTAATATAATCAACATGCTAAAGACAAACTATACCAAATAGAAGCATCATATATTTGAAACATGGCAGTCGGGTACAAGACCCAAGAAATAGAATATCAATACTGATTTTGAGGCAAATATAGAAAAAGAAATATTAATAGAGAGAATAGGGTTCAAATAGTGCCTCATTAGGGAATTTAGGGTTTGGTTTGCAAATATCCCAACTTAGGGTGTTAGGATGCACATACCTCTCTTACTAAGTTCAATTACCAACTTTCACCACTTTAGATGATTCCAAGTTCAACTTTGCCTATTTTCAATTTATTAACATATATTAGAGCACATAATGCACCTTAATGTAGAGAAACCCTAATTTTGGACCTTTTAAGGAAAACTCATATTTTGACTCTGAAAATCTAACCAATAAACTTATTTGGTTCTTCTAATCAAGAAAATATATTTTTATGTTAATTTTGGAGTTCATATGATTAGGTTGTAATTTTTATTAATTTTATACCTTTATTTCATTTCTCAAAAATCACCCTTCAAAAAATATGGAATCAAGATTTAAAACTATATTTATTAGAAAGATCAAATTTTTTTGGTTCCAAAATATATTTTTACTTAATTTTTGGACAAGCGGATCAAAAGATATATTTTTTACAAAAATGACCAATCAGAAAATTCTACAAATTCACGTCAGTAATGAAATTGTGAGAGAGGATGAGAGAGAGGGAGAGGATCATCCCACTTAAAAGGCCAAATCAAGAGCAGCCATGTTGTGTGGTCAACAACCATGTCAGCCCCATCCAAAGCAAAGCAAAATAGGGCCAACTGACCAAAATAACCTTGCATGAGAAAACAAGAAAAGAATAAAGAAAGAGGGGTAAAACTGAGAAATTTTAGGGGATCGTCTCCTTCCCAAACACCTATGCCATGTATAGTAGAAGAAATTTTCATGTTCAGGGTGAGAATTGGATGAATCCACTTTTGTTGATGATTCGAGAAACTAGAGGTGTAGAAAGGAAGAAGGTGCTTTCTCGAACTCACCTCCATGGCCAATTTGGCTCCAAGTACCACCGAGATCTCAGGAGACATGCCACAAGCATAGAGAGGATGAAGCTTTGACAGTGCCACAAAACATGATTGAGGGAGAAATTGATGCTAAGGAAAGGAAGCTTGCCAAGAAACAGAGCCATATAATGAATCATATATAAATAATGAGGAGTATACAAGCGTATGCAAAGTGGCCTTGAGAAACATCATGCACAAGTTTTGGGCATTTCCTTAATACTCGACCATAGGTTTGAGTAGGGGGTTAATGTGTGTGGATTTTGATATAGAAACCTTTGGAGAAAGAATCGTGAGGAAAGATTAACCATGGAGGGAGAAATCCTAATTTTATTACTCACCAAAACTGGCGGTCTATTACCTTATCTGTCGCAAGGCGAGGGGCGATACACAAGCCGTCCAATGGAAACACATGACCAACATTACACGTAGATTGGTTGTTACTAAAACAGATCAATATGTAACACATAAAAGATATTTCTAATCATTTTTTAATAAAGTGTGTATTAAATCATTTCTCTTTTTCTCTCTCTTCAATAGAGGGTGCAAACGAACTCCAAATTAATTGAAACTTGACACCTAAACTATTTGGACATGTAGAATTAGAATATGGAATTAGTTTTCAATTTTAAGGACTCTAAGTATTTTATTTAATTCTTTTAAAGTAATTCACATTTTCTCTTTCTTATCACATTGGATACATCTAGAAATTACCAACTAAAGTGAAACTTCACCCTCAAGCAATCTAAAACATATGAAATATGAATTATCCATCAACTTTGTCCTTTGAGATTATTTTGCTCATTATTTTATGTTTTGGACTTTATTTATACTTTCTCTCTCATAATCTACACATGTATATTAAAGATAATCCAAATTACATGAAAATTTACTCTAAGGCTATTTTTAATGTGTAGATTACAAATCTAAGATTATTTTTATCTTTTGAAGGCATTAAATGACTTATTTCATATTTTAGATAGCACTCACCTTTTCTTTTATAAATCAAATAGATGTAGTTGTTATTATTATTATCCCAAAATTATGAAATTTGGCCTCCAAGCCAAACCAAACCCAAAGAAAATGAATCTCAAGTTATCATTAGTCTTCCTTTTATGAGTTTTGGCCTATTATCCATCATTACCACTGTTCTCATAATAAATAATTCAATGGCATATTAACATGTTTAAAGCATTATTATGCATTACTTTTTCTCTTCATTGCACCATAAGGCTAAAGAATATTATAGAACGAATCTATTTTATCGTTATCTCACATAGGTGGTAAATTTGCACTTTGAACCCTTAATAAAACATTCACGGAGGTATTTGTGCATAAACCCATACATGGGCATAAATGGTGATCAAATTCACTCCAATCCACTAATAATTCCACAATTCCACATCAAGGAGAAAAAGGATAGAAAAGATAGATGGGAAAGGGTCAAAAAGAGAATATACCCAAGATTTTAGTGTGTTACAAAATCTTAGGTCCAACCCACCCATGTAAATTACATGGATCAGGCTTGGATCGAGTTATGTAATTCAGGACATGGGTTGGATTGGATCGGCCAAGTCCGACGCCCATCCCTAGTTTTTGGTAGCACAAAGTTGATGAACCTTGGTTCTTGATGCTCTCTGTACCATAAGTCAGTTGCACTGACTTAGCATTTTGGTGATCTCGAACCCTTTCTCAGTAGCACCAAATCATATCTTGATAGAATCGAGATTTTTTAGGGTTCCTATTGGATTTTTGCATTAAGTCGATACCACTAAATTTAATGTCGATAGCACTGAGCTACCTTGTAAGTACTCAAATTGCTTGAAATAGGGAAAACAACATCATTCCAAATAAAATATGATAAATTGCCATAATTCAGTAAAAATGCTTATTTTTTGATGCAAAATTTTTTTGCATGCTAATAATGATAAGTGATGCACTAATAATGTCAAAATGAACAATAATGCATGAAATACATGGCAAAATAGCTTGTGAAAAGCTATTAAAACTCAGTGCATCAAAATTCACTAAGCTTAAATGTTGTTTGCCCTGGAGAAACACTACCTTTGGATCTATTTGAAATAAGTCAACAAGAGGACAAACAATATAAACTACACTTGTCAAATACCCCCAACTGATGGTCCCAAACCATTCCTTACCAACCACTGAATAAATAACTACTCTGTAATGACCAAAAATATACATTAAATATATCCAACCTTAAATTGATGAAACATTATTAATAGAGCATTTAATATCATAGTCAATAGGACATTCGCTTGATGCACCATATGATTCCCTATCTACATTGCTCTTACCTACCTACCAACTATATTGAAAGCAACTCCCCATATAAAAGTGAATGAGGGATCACTCATATATGTTACCTACCATAAAGAGAAATGGGTGGAATGCAGTAGGTGACTATGAAAAAGAATCACAAGTATTATCTAAATCATTTATGCAAAAAGCAAAATGTGATGAAACTATACAATGAAGGAATTTAGAAATGAATGAATCCTAATGCCTACTATTTTGGTGGAATGACAAATGCACTGAACATCTCATCTGGTTGATGAGAGTTGAATAAATGAATGCATACATGTAACCCTTGGATAAAAATTTAGATTTAAGTTCAAGGCATCCTTTTCTCCCTCTTTATTTGATTTTATTTCTACCCTTTTATTTTAGCATGCTTGATGAGTTATGCTCGGGTTGTACTTTCATATAGCATTGCTTTTTTTTCTTCTTTTCATTGAGAGGAGTATGGATGTGTATCATTTACTTTATATTTGTGGAGAAAGTGATATAGATTCATGATGTAAAGAATGATGTAAAAGAGAAAAATGTAAACTACATGAAATTTGTTGTGCAACTACTTGTTATGCACATCTCCATTTTTTTCTAGCTAATGCAATATAAAGACTAGCTATCATGCCACCTATTATCTATGCAATGAAACTAAGAAGAAAAAACATCTTAAGGTGGTGAATGAAATGTCATTAATAGCGGGTGGAATCACATGATTAAGAGACGATGTCTTTCTTAAACTATGATATGTCCCTCTTGTATCAACCTATGTACATGGTAACTGTAGAGTTTCTTTTCAAAAATATCATTTAAGGTCTCCTTACTTATTTGGTCGGTTTTCTCTCTCCAGAGTCATCCAAAATTCTTGTATAAATTAAGATTTTCATTCATATTAAATGTCCTCAAGCTGACTAACTCGTACATTTCCTCTGGTTAGTGTTGCCTTAGACTTTGCAAATTCATCTTAATAGGATGCGATCATTTAAAAAAAATTAAGTTTATTGCAACTGCACAAAACACATTTAAGGGATGCTACTTCTTGTACTAACTAAAAAACTAATTTTCTATTATATATATTTGTGCCCCTTGATTCTACTGTTCTATTTTTGTTTGGTCCAAGAGTGCTTCATTCTAATTCACCAACCTACCCAACATGTCTTCAATCTGGTCTATCTTGCTAGAACCACTATCATGATGGTACTTCCAAGATATGTTTCCCTATTGTTGTTTGGGTTGTTGCACTTGTGAAGGATCTTGCTGAAATTTATTAGGATCCTTCCATGAGAACTTGGGTCCTCCATGCATAAACATTTCTAGATTTTTGCTCAAATCTCCTTTTGAGGCTATCCATCTTTTCCCAAGATGAGGTTCCATATTTTTTCTCTAGATGAGGTTCCATATTTTTGTTCAAGTCTCCTTGTGAGGCTATCCATCTTTTCCCTCAACATGACTATCTCATTTGCTTCCACAATACTTTTGACGATCACTGGTGAATCATGCTCTTCTCCCCAAGATTGATTCTTTTCCATATTCTTTAATATCTCATGACACCTTGTGGCTTTATTGTTTAGAAAGAAACCTGCTCCTATGTTGTTAAAAGTAGTTATCTCTGCCTTGTGTAGCCCATAGTAAAATTTCTTTTCTTGGCCATAAAGATCAATCCTATTATGGGGAATCTTTTTTAGCATGTTCTGAAATCATTCATGGGCCTTTGAATAGGTTTCCTCGACATACTATTTGAAATTGTAGATTCGCCTGACCAAGGCATGTGCTTCTGTGGTAGGAAGTACCTCTCAAAGAAAGCATCTATCATCTCACCCCATGTCTCTATGGATTCATAAGGAAGACTGAGTAACCATGCTTCAATGAGTAGGAATACAGCTTCAAAAAAATTACTATGGATGGGACCCTACCAATCTTTAAAATGTTGTAGCTCTTCACAAATCCATTGATGTGCACCATTGCGTCCTCCATAGTCTGGCCATGAAATGATTGGAATCTAATAAGTGTCTTCATCCTGGGGTCTATCTTATAATTTCCCACATTGATTATTTTCCATTTAATCGACCATAACTATGTTCTAGCTGAAGACGCCTTGATTTTTTTCCCAGATAGTTTGTTCTTCAAGCTCAGACCAAACATGTTGTTCACCATTTGGATCCATGTCTGATGTCTATTCTTGTTGTATCTGTGGTGGTGGCGTTAGGATAATTCTTTCCACTTAATCCCCAAATTCTCTTGCTTGTAAGAATTTCTTCTAGGTCTATGCCATGTGGAGTTAATTCCTCATAGTCGGGGATTTTGGTCCGAACCATGCACTAGTACCTGAGAATGGAATAGTATTGCTGCTACTTACTTCACTCAACTTTAATGAAAACATAGGAAATAATTTTTAGTAAAAAAATAAAATAACCTAGAGTGGCCAATCTATCACTCTTAGTTCTAGAGTTGTCATTTCTACAGAAACAATTTCAAATACTTGATACATCTAAACTATGCGTGCAAAATGCAAGTGTATACGTCGAGTAGTATCGGCCTATGAGGTCTGAATGTGGAACTCAGGGATACGTACTCTAGAGACTACTACTGACTATAACCTAATCAACTAGGTCTAAGGAAAAGGTGATTGGTAGTTTGATTATAACTAATTGCAAGAAGTAAAAACTAACTTAAGTGGATTGTGATCACATATTGATGGATTTCTTAGGATTACAGTTTCACCTCAATATACATTGTGTTTAACTTCATTCTATTAGTAAAGTCTTTACCCTTAACAATGGACTAAGGACATGTAGCAAGTATTACCAGCTCCCATAGCCTAATACACTACATATACTAAAACAAATCCCACTCTCGTAGTAATTTAGAAATTAACTATGCACATTAACAATACCTCTATGTTATACCTTTAACAATCGTAAGCCATCTCCTAAGGAACAATATAGGCTTTGCAAATATATGACCTTTCCAACTCTTAATCCCTCCCTCGAAGTAATTAACAGTATGAGTAAATAATTATGGTGATCACACATGGAAATTCATTAAGCAATCATAGTTTTTTGTCAAAAATTAAAAAAAAATGATTATATTAAATAATGGAAGTCAATTACAATGCAATACTGAACTACTCCTGGGTCCAAAGGAAAAAAGGAGATTAGCTTTGTATTATTTCTATGATCTCATACATGGAGGAGAAAAGAGAATATGTGATAAATATGAGAAACTAATGTACATCACTGAAGAACTAGTCTAGAAGATCTCCTCTGGTGAACAATCTCAATCCATAGTGTTCTGGGTACAAAAATACTCTCTGGAGGTTCCTAAATTGTCCAGGAGGTGGTTGTCTCCTTTATCTCCTCCTCCCTCGACTCCATGCTTGGTTTCAATAGAATAGAATGTGATTCAAGGTCTAGCTGAACTCTCCTTAGGTCATAAGTGGGACTCAGACCATCATTAAATCCTAGTCGTCGAATGTGGATTAATCATTAATCTACACTGATCATTCTAAACCAATACCATCGACTGGATTTCGATGTCACTGAGTTGTCGATTGGCTCAAACCTCTCCTTGAATGTTGTTATTGTCGACAAGTGGGTTGATAGCACCGAGTTGCCATTTTGTGAGTTCTAACTTCTTCTGCTTATGAATGTCGATGTTACTGACTTGGTAGTCGGTAGCACTGAGTTGATGAACCTTGGTTGTTGATGCTCTCTAGAACATAAGTCGGTTGCACC
This sequence comes from Alisma plantago-aquatica, assembly GCA_963693085.1. Lineage (NCBI taxonomy): Eukaryota > Viridiplantae > Streptophyta > Magnoliopsida > Alismatales > Alismataceae > Alisma > Alisma plantago-aquatica. Next base: position 906,666,587 of record OY856410.1, read on the forward strand.
AAATTAGCATTTTGGTGGTCTCAAACCTTGTCTCGGTAACACTAAATCATATCTTAGTACAACCTAGATTTTTCTAAATTTTCGTATTAAGTCAGTAGCACCGCTCTTCCTTGTAAGTGCTCAGATTACCTGAAATCATGAAAAATCAGCATAAGTCTGAATGAAATATGATAAATTATCATAATTCTATGAAAATATTTATTATTTGATGCAATAATTTTTTACAAGCTAATAATGATAAATTGTGCACTAAGAATGTCAAAATGAACAATAATGCATGAAATACACAACAAAATAGCTCGTGAAAAGCGATAAAACTCAGTGCATCAACCATACCTATTGCCTTAGTTTCACCATATGGATTTTAGTTATCCCTAAGTTCTTGTAATGTGTTATGCCTTAACATATATAGAGGCCTATGTGGTTGGATCTGATATCATTTGTCATAGAACTATTTATTACCCTAAGTCAATGCTACTAATAATTAAATGGCAAAAGGCAAGTGGACTAGGTTCTCCGTCCCTAGAATGACACATAGTTTCTCACAAATAATATATATAAAAAAGACAATAATAAAACTTAAAAGATAACAAGATACTTATATGGAGATAGAGACATATACCCATTTCTATTTCAAATATATCACATAGGAGTTTCATTTAAGATCTTAGAGTCTTGAGTGCAACATATCTTCATTTGGAAACTAAAAATCAAATAAACAAAATATATTAATGCTAAAGCATTAAGTTTGTAATGAAAGGCAAGTAAACAAAGTTTCTTGGCCATAAAATTTATAATAAGCAAAAGGTAGACACAATGGGAGAATACTTAAACGACACTCTTTTATACAAAGAATGTTTTGCATTTCTTTATCCATTAATATTAAGGTAGGCCTTTTGACCATTTCCAAAGAAAGGGTACATGAGGGGCATTTGAGATTCAAAGTCTAAATGTCACCCTATTTTTATCATGAGTGTAACATCCCTGACATGGGTTATGTTCTAACCCTAGATGTTTTGCTTAATAAAGTTTATTATATGCTTTCTCTTATCTCTTGAAAAGTAATTAAGGCTCAAGAGGAACTTATGTTTCAATTTTAGTCCTTTTTGAATAATGTTGAAACAATGTTTTGTCTATTTTGGACTAAAGTGCAAATTACCCAAGTTGAGGGGTTAACTTGCAAATTGTACATGATAAAATGTTCCTAAGATGTTGAATCATCATAAGAATGAAAATGATGTAGAGGTATGGCTTGTAGAAGCCTGAGTACCAAGAAAGAGCTTATTAAGCAATGTTTATGCATTAAAACCTGGTTTTGGTGTAATGTGTAATTTACCCAAAACCTAGGGTTCAATATGCAAAATGTCACTCCTAGAGAGTCCCTAATGTTTCTTGGCATCATGTAGAGAAAATAAAATGAGAGTGGCATCTCATTTGAATCATTTTGGAGGAGAGAGAATCTTGATATTAAAATAATCAAGATTTAAGCATAATTGCAAACATAATTCAATTTAATGCAAAAATAAATATATTTATGGAAGTGCCCTTCAACCAAAAATGAGATGGTTGAATTTTCATAAGAATTTACATCCTTGTGCCTTTCTATGACACCTAAAATATCCTAAGTGAGTGGAGATCCCACTCACATTAGTTAACTAAAAAGTAATATCCACTAAAAATGGGATATTAGTATTATATGAATTAAGGTGCTTAATTGCTTTTCCTTTAATTCATGGATAATGAATAGGAATTCAAAGGTGGAATTTATGGCTTCGTATTCAAGGAATGGAGGGGAGTATGTGGCACCAATTTTGGGATTTAAGGACTTTTATATCACTTTCTCTCTCATTGAAATTCCCTTATAAACACTTCATTTTCCACCCACTTGAAGACTCTTTTTCATATTTTCTTTCTCTCCTTGCTTTGGTTGAACACAAGGGAGCTTAGGAGCAACAGGAGGACGTGCCCCAACCTGTAGGTAAGCTCCATAGTCATCTTCAACCTTGATTTCATGGTGGAAATCGAAAATCAATGCTTGATTTCCTCTTTTCTTCATTCAATCTTCAATCCTAGCCATTTCTTTTCACTCAAAAGCTTGAGGACGGACCTTGGGAGGTTGAGAAAGCTTCATTCACCATTTAGGATGTGAAGGTTGAAGCTTGGATTCAATTTTGAAGGTGGGTTATATAACTTGAACCCTTAAATATTATTATTACATTCAATTCTTCATCACTTGTTGATCATTTTGTTCTTCTTGAAATTCCTTTGAATAATTGATTAAATTTCCATAAGAATGTCAGTAGATTTTGAAGAATCGAAGCTTGATGATGATGACATCATCATAAGCACACACCTCAATGAATATCTTGGGCAAACGGTTTCACTCTTGAGACTAAACGATCTCAAGATCGTTTGGTGAACAAACGGTCTCAAGACTGTTTGACACGAAACGGTCTCAAGACCATTTGAGGTCAGGAGATGTCATGGTTGGATGATGATCTAATGGTTCTAATTGATTGACTCATAAAAGGTTCAGTGATGGATAATCCATTGATTACAAACTCCAATCCATTGAATTGATTGAAGCCTTAATTAATGGAATTGATCAAGACCGAATGAGTAAAACCAATCAAGACCGAATGGGTAAAATCAATCAAAACTGAATGGGTAAAATCAATCAAGACTGAATGGGTAAAAGTGATCAAGACTGAATGGGTAAAATCAATCAAAATCGAATGGGTAAAGTTGATCAAGATCGAATGGGTAATTTGATCTTCAAAACCGTTTGGTCATGTTGACCATTTGGGAGAGTTGACCGAATGGAGGTCAAGCACCTCAAGACCGAATGGAGGTCAAGCACCTCAAGACTGAGTGGAGGTCAAGCACCTCAAGACCGTACGGAGGTCAAGTACCTCAAGACCGTTTGAAGGTTCAAAAGTAACAAAACCGTTTGGAAATTTAATAGTTTCAAAGTTATGAAAAACCAATTAATTCCTTGATTGTTAAATAGCATATATCAAAGTTAAATCTAGTGGTTGTACCTCTAAAGTACTTATATGATTAGTACCTTCAGAGTGGTTAGCCTTTGATGCTTATAGAAGCAATGACTTAATACACTATGCTAACCCTTCATTCAAATTGATTCAACCTAATCAAGATTGAAATAATTAACATCCTAGAAAGGATGAGAGAGAGAGGAACTCATACATGAGTGATAATCATGTACTGATTAATCTTCAACACTTTCGAAATGAAATATGTAATTAGGGTATGATCCAGGATGATGAGATCATAAAACCCTAATTGAGAAGGTTAATGAATCCTAACCCTAATTTAGGGCAATGCTAAGTGAAACCCTAATCTAGGGTGATGGTGTAACCCTTATTTAGGGTAATTATATGATAAACCCTAATTCAGGGTATTTTATTGGTAAACCCTAATTTAAAAGAGAATGTTTCATGAAACCCTAAATTTGAGTAAAGCTTCATGAAATCCTAATTTGGGGAAATGTTGTAAGAAACCCTAATTTAGGGTAATGATATGTAAAACCCTAATACAGGGTGATGTAATGTGATATGAAACCCTAACCTAGGGTGATGATATGTGTTACTATATGAAACCCTAGTTTGAAGCCCTAACCCTAATACAGGGTAAAGGTATGAGAAACCCTAATTTTGGGTTATAGTACATGAAACCCTAATTTTGGGCAATGAGATGATTAACCATAGCCATAATGATGGATAATGGGATGCATATCTCTAATTGACATGAATTGGGAAACCCTAACCCTAGTAAAGGATTGGTGGTGATACCCTTGTATAGCATGATGTTGATATGTAATTGATATAACTGTCATCATGTGTTCTAACCATGCAGGTATTATAAGATTATAAGCATAGCCAGGTATGAGCTATGATGTTTCATTTATTATTGTTAATGGGCCTTGTGAGCCATAACATGCTTTGTTGCCTAGTGAGAGGTAACAAGAGATGAAATGGGCTTTGTGAATCATGTGAGATGCTTGTGTAGCAAGTATCATGTTACCTTGGTCAGATGACCTGAAGGTGTTTTAGTTACCTGATAAGTGGTAACAAGTGTTCTTTAATGAACTGAGGGTTTGAATACCCATGTTATTATAATAATAATGATGAGTTTGTGAAAGGATGAGAATGCTCCTGATGAGATGAGGGATTGATATCCCAATGCTTTATTAAAGATTTGAACAGTACTTGATGAAAGTATTACATATTCTTTGTAGCAATTGTTAAAATAATTGATGTTTGAGAACTTGTTTGATGCTAAAAGAATATGGTAATACAGTTAATTAATCAAGTGATATCATATAATGTAGTTGCCCTGACCATAGAGCCATCAGCGTCAGAAATTGCTGAATGGTGAAACGAGTTTAACTCGGAGCACATATTTTTTAATATGTGGGGGTAATTGGGCAATTATATCCTTATGCCCCATAGGAATGGATGTAGGCTATATCCTATGCACGGTATTGGTTACGGACCATACCCCAGTATGAGTATGGCTACGGGCCATGACTCCATGATATGATACCAGGCATTGGCTACGGACCATAACCCTGAAGAGAGTAGATGTTGTGGGCTATAACTCTATAGCGAAGATGCCACTATACCCTGGAAAGCTAATTGTAGTTCAACACGAGATGTCTCTGCCATATAATCTCGTACTGACCGAGAAGGTTGAGGTCTTGGAGTCTGGCTCTTCCATTGACCTTGTGTGGTATCGATGCTTTATGTAATCATGGTCAGTTGGAGCATGAACGGTATACTTCATCTCTTCAGGGCATTAAGATTGATTGTAAAATGTAATCAGCCATGTAGTGTATTTGCTTAAGGTTGAAATACGAGAATCACTGGTTGATGTTATCTTGATTAGCATATCCTAGATGGATAAATGTTATACATGTTCTTCATATTCCTTATTGGATAAGTGACATGCTGCTTTATCAAGTTATAGTCGAAATGCTTTGAATAAGAATATTGCTCTAACCTGTTTAGATACTGATTTAATTGTTGTTGAATGTATATGATTCTTCTACTCAGTTTTATTCTAATAAACTGCAATAATAGTGTTTCTAGCAGAGAGTTATATCTCTCGCTAGGACAATTTCAATTGTCTCACCCCCATGGGATCCAACTTTTTAGTTAGACGCAGAGGAAGAGGCAGAAACCTTACAACAGGGGAAGAGCAGCAGCAGCAACCGGGACAACAGTGACACTCAGGTGGAGACTGTTACGAACCCACCTCCCGATAACCCCCAATTAAGGGAGACCAAGAGGTTGAAGTCGCACCCATTAATCCCGGATCAAAGGTTCGACATATAACCATAAAGAATTATTAAATTCTAACAGACTATACTGAAAATGGTAATAAAATAAATTTGTGCATACCTTTTGAAAACTTGGATCTCTAAACTTCTATTCACACCGATACTAATCAATCTAATCCTCCTTTGCACTTTAATTCTCATTTAGTATCACATGTGCCACTTTACTATTTGTTCTTTTCATTGTACCTAAAATGCCGACAAACAAAATGTCGGTCAGCCGTAGCTGGTATGTAGGGGGAAACAAATAATATGCAACTATGGTAACAATGTAATCACTCAATTAATCATTTAACAATCAAGATTACGTTTCAAGCCAAACTACTCAATCCATACCTATCCACAACTCTGTGTTGTCCCTGTAAGGACTTATATGGTACCTCTATAAAGGTGACTTGATGGACCTACCCTCTAGGCGGCCAAAGTCTTTCATGACCTGATGGACCTACCCTTTAGGTAGCCATGTACTAGGTTAGACATTACGACACAGAGGGGACCAGGATCTGAGCTAGTAGGCACATATCTTATGTGATAATCGTAGTCACTTTATAGTTGCAAGAAATAAATAAACATTCAACATTTTAGTTGCATTCAATGCGATTAAACATCCGAGAATCCATCGGGAAACTAAAGCGGTTATTCATAATTGTAACCACATACATGTCTTGGAGATCTCAAGAAACAATTTATCCAAATCCAACTAGATGTCCAATCAAGCAAGCCAATCAATCAAGCAAGCAAACATTGATCCTGAAAACATGTACAATGTCTAATTGTCACAAGCATATCCCAAACAACTCCTTATTGACTTGGGACACCTTTCTAAAGTTTCTAAGTCTCATTAGGATGCATTAGGGTTTCTTAGATCAATTTCTCACACTTTACCCTTTTTAGGTCAACAAACCCTAAAACAACTTTTCCACTCATAAAAACCCAAATTACTCAAATTATCCACATTAAGGATCTTTTATGCTCAAAGTGGCTTAGGATCATCACATCTCTATTTTATTCGTGGATTTACACAATTAAACCAATTAAAATACATATTCATCAAAATTAGGGTTTTCAAACTCATTAATGCATAATCATGCACGAAGCCCTAAATTAAACCAAATATATAAAAAGATCATATTTTTAAATCCTATTTTATCTTTCATTAACAACAGGTTATTATTAGCTTGAATTATCCTTCTATCATCAAATCCAAGGGTTTTTCCTTAATTGAATCGTTAAAGATGATAACTTTATGCCCTTTTCAAATCTCATGCATATTTAAGCACATAAACCCTAAATTAGACTAATCACGTGAAAAGTTCTTCCTTTTTGAACTCAATGTTCCTTTTTACATTTAACATATTAATATCAACTCTAAAGATCCATTAAACCCTATTAGACACATTAATCATATCAAAATAGGGTTTCTTAATCTTTAATTCATTAAAGATGATAATTTACACTATATTTCGAACTATGATCAGATTCAGGGTACAAAACTATTTTTATTGGATTCCTTGTGTTCTTCTTATCAAAATTCATATATTATATATTCTCATCGGAACTACCAATTAGGAGTTATGATTTTTGGAAGAATTACCTCACTCGGGCCAATGGGGAGGCGCCACGTCGCCTGGTTCCCATGCAACGTTGGTTAGTTGGAAACATTTTGAAAAGACCGTCCTACCCATTCTTAAGTGGTCGCTGATGTGTTGCTCGAAGGGCAAAGATGTCAAACACCCCTGGTCCATCTTCCTCCTCGCGACCCTAGGTTTGGGCGCCGATCTGCAGCCAAGTGCGGCTGCCTCTCTCCACCACGGACCTCGACGACCGCCGGAAACGCTTCCTCCACCTCCGTTGTGCCTTGGCGCACACAGGGAGCCTCCGATTAACGGCTAAGGTGGCTGGTCCTACGCACACCAAGGTCGTGACCTGCTGTGGTTTGCAGGTCTTTGGCCGCGAACTACACAAGATCGGGAGCATGGAAAGGGTAACAAATCATTTAAGGATTGTCTCAGGAGCTATGCGCCGCCTTCGAGACCCATTGCAGCTTCTTGGGGCCCATGAAAACAGCAAACTCTCATGTCTAGGTTTGGTGGACGAAAATAAGAAGAAGGAGAGAGAATATTCATTGGGATTAACCTGATCTCGGCCAAGGGCTCTACCCCTTATATAAGGGAGAGTATCCACGCCCTACATCCTTCATACATGCATTAGCAAAGCCTTTTCCCAATAGGAATATATTTCCTTCATAAGAAGCTAGTTTCTCTTTCTCTCTCTTAATTCCTTAGTATTTCTCCTTCTTTTAGGATTTCGAAAATTATATCGTTTATCTTCTTTAATCTTGCCTTTTCCTTTATTGGCACAAAATTATATTCTCTTTTCAATAGAAATCATTTCCTTTTTCATAATGCCACCAAAATCATTAATAATGTATCATATTATCCTTTATCTTGCAAATTTTGATATTTTCTCTTTCCCTCCTCTTTATTGGGACTCCTTGGATCCCAAGTCACTCCATTATTTCGAAATTCTTTTTACTGGATACTTATTATCCTTCTTAATGCACCTATATGCATACTTTTGCATTATCATGTTTATTTCTCATTTAAATACCTCATTTTGAGGATTTCTTTTTATTTCTCTTTTATTTTCCTTATTGGCATTCCTTTTAATATTAGCAACCTCATGGATACGAGATTTCCCCAAGAAAACTCATTTATGCCTCTTTCCACTCATTTTCCACATTTTATCATTATTTTCCGATTTATTTCTTAATAAAGAAATACTTAATTAATCTTTTCTTTTCTTATTGCTTTATTTATGCAACTTTGTAATCCTTGGAACCCAAGGAACCCAAGAGGCACGAAATCCTCTTTGGATTTTCCTTCTAGAGGTTTCTACATATTTCTTTTATCAATTATTCAATTATTCATTCACTAATTGAATTTTCTTTGTTATTTCCTTGTTATTGGGCCCAATAGCCAATAAAGCCCACAAATCAAACAACAAGGCTATTTTAAACGAAATCCTATTATTCTCAACCCAATATATGGTTATTTGTTCAAACATCTTTAATATGAGAAATTTTGTTTCTCACCACTTGAACCCAAAAATTGGGGTTATAACATCCTTCCCCTCTTATAGGAATTTTGTCCTCAAAATTCAGGCAAGCAAACAAACAATTCAGGATAAGACTTCTCCATGTCCATCATTGGCCCCTATGTGGCTTTGCCGTACTCATGGCGTTTCCAAAGAACCTTTATCATCACATATTCTTTTCTCTGAGTTCTTTCATCCTGGCGTCTATAAACTACACAGGTGACTCAGACCATTTCAGCCTCCCTTGGGGCTCACTAGGTTCATTGCTCAGCACATGGTCGGGGTACCTCACATAGTGCTCTAAATTGGACACATGGAAAAACATTCGAGGGGTTAGGTCAATCTTAACCTTCTCCACCCATCCATCTCTAATGGACCCATGTATCAGGGACTTAGCTCTCTTAGTTATAACTTAGAGGGGTCGGATTTTCATGTCACATATTATCCCACAGTGAACTGCATGTCAGTCTACTTCGCATCTTCTCACGACTTTTATTGTCTCTAGGCTCCTTTCAGCCATTGCATGATCAAATTGACTTTATCTACACACACTGTGGTCCCTTTTCTAACCATCATATGGCCCTTTTCTAACCATCATGTGGTCCTTTCACCAACATCACCTTACTGAAATGGTGACCGACACAACCTCCCTTACAGAGCTTCTTATAAATCTCGATACTAGCTATGGTGGTTATCTTCACATCTTTCATAGGACAAAAACTGTCTCTAACTATCACCCCAAATCGAGCACATATGCCCTCATCAGACCCTTTAGTCTGGACCATACTAACCATAGTTAGGGGTGATAAACTATACTAATATTGAGTTCTCCATGTACCTACTTCCACTTTATGGAAGTGAACCTTTAGGTCAAACTCAAGAACCTTTGAACTCGCTTCATGGTGTAGTTGAACCATCTCTCTCATGGGTAGTTCAACTAGATCTGTCCCTTGACAGAACTCTTCCTTTCTCATATTATCTAGGTAAGGCGACCTACCATAACCCATATTGTATCTCGACCTTCTTTGGCCCAGGGAAGACCTATCACAACATCCATAGTGTTGAGCTCCCATTCCCTCTCAGGGACTCTTTTGTCCTCTATATCGATACACTGGGTTACTGGGATTCATCCTTTACCTCCTGGCTTGCATGGCCATAAACCACATGCAACTTCATCTTAAGCATCCAAAGTGCTATTGCCATTTTCCACGGTGTATGGTGATCTTCAACCATGATTTCCTGTATGTCATGATTCTTTCAAGATCAAATCCTCTGAAACCCTAAACCACTCTAGTTGGGGTTTCATCACCTTCTCTTCCAAAGAAGTGCATCTGAGATTCTACCACCATCCTTTCATTGCATCAAGGACTAGACTGGCTAACCAAACAACCTTTAACTTTTCAACGCATCTTGTTACATCTGAGTGTTATCCAAACACCTCTCCTTTTCAAACTTAGGGTTAGCCAAACAACCTCTTCTAGCTTCTAGTCAAACAAGTCAGATGTATCTCAACCAGAGCATCCATTACCACCTCACATCCTTAGGTATTAGGTAACATTGAAGACATACACTTCCATGTATTTCACTTATCATATTACCTTCAACTCCATGTCTATCCCCATTAAGAACACTCTCTGATTTCATCATCATGGTGACCAACTCAACCTGGTATAACTTGAAAGCTCCACATAGCTCATGCTAGAAACATCCTCATAAGGTGACTAACTCATTCCTCTTAGTGTTTACAAACCATCCATGTATCATTCACTTTACCAGGATAGATATCTTCTCTATCCCCATTTCTCATGGCAACGCTCCAACCTACATCATCTCTTATCCCTGGTGTATGACATGCATAATGTCCTATCTCTCACCCCCATAACAAGAGGAAATAAGCATTTGGATGCAGTCCAAATACAGAGTTCTTCATGTTCCAAGAGTAGAGATGGTACATCCCACCTTTCCAGTACACCTTTAAATCTAAGTTGCAACGTGCCACATATGTCTCTACAACACAGACATCATGATATCAAAATAGTCTTGAACCTACTGAGGTTTATATCCTTGGTCATCCCCTCTAGGTCTATAGGGTACCAACTCTTTTGGGGTCATCCCTCTTCCCCTATGCATCAAGAGAGTGCCCTACTCATCTGCCCTTTAGGTCCCATGAGTTTCATGAAGGTGATCAATCTCCTAACCCATGGCCCTCAGACAATGATAGTTGTTACCTCCCGACCCTATGGTCATGTGCAACTGGGGAATTAGGCAACTCCTACTTTCATCGGTCTTATCCCTACCTGACCCTAGGATAGACTTAGGATTCTCCATTACAGTCCATGTTCACTTAGAACCTTACCCAAGTCTTCATCATCCCTCTTTCTGCATTCGTGGGCTGACTCTCATCCGTTCATAGGCATCATGGCAACCTGCCTACCTTGGTCAAGCCCCATACTGGTTACCTCCATGGTAATACATTCACATGCAATAGAGATGGGTATTTATGGGTCTGTAGATTCAATCTCATACTATGTACCTTTCACTTAGCTTCTCAAGATCCTATGAGACCTCTTTAGGTTACTTGAACCAACAAAACTGATATACACCCTTCCAAATGGGTCCCTTTCCCAGGATGGGAGGAAAACTATCTCTAAGGTCACAAAAGCTCTTAGGTCTAGGGTTTACATCCACACGAGCCTACTTAACCCTAGCAAGCCATTAAGGCATGAGCAGATCACTTACTGTACCATGCTAGGTCATACTTGTCCTCTTTCCTCAATGTTGGATCAAGATCATACCTTCCTTTATCATCATCCTAGCTGTGAGGGGTCCATCAAACACACCTTAAACTTAAGGGGCTTCCCCTTTTTCCTCTATACATGAGGAGTACCATGCCCGCTTCTATAGGAACTCAACTTTTCATCATGAGCCTTAGGTACACCACTCCCCCTCTTAGGCCTAGGAACCCTAGGTTTACTTGTAGCTGTTCAATTGCATGCCCCATCTCTTAACCACAAACCAAGCATGCAAAAGGCATGACATGCACTTCTTGTCATCCTTCACCTCGAGCGACACTTAGAGTTGGATCCTCCTTAAGGACAACCAACAAGGTACAAGGCCTCGGAACGTGTTCACTAAACCTCTCTAGGTCTAAGGAACTCTTCTTCCTACCTCAGAAGGTAAACACCTATATTGTAGGCACATAGGCACCATATGCTTCATCTTCACTCCCTAGGGTTTGGTCCCTCTAAAGGCAACCAAGATATCATCAACTTATGAGGCAACCACTGTCATCCATTGTTCAGGGTTTTAGGCTTCCAACCTTCTTGCTGGGTTTCCTGCTCTCTCTAGAGCTAACCCTACATCCAACCTCACCATTAGAGGTCCTCTCTTCATGAAAGATCAACCTCCAAAGCATTCTCTACATGGGTGAAGCCTAGGTTCGCACTTATGGTTGCTCAAGATCATCCATAACCCTTTACGCTCCATCATAATTCCTTATCCAGGGTTTCATCCCACTGTCAGCACCATGACGTGCCCTAGGTGCCAGCTATACCCTACTTGCACAAACCCATAGGGTTTTTAAGGTCCTTAACTAACATCATCATCTAAGGAGCTGTCCTTTACCCTAACATGCACGACCCTTCCCAGGGTTGGTTTGCCAAATGTGCTAGGTCACCCATGGATCATATGACGTCCCAAATGCATGTCCTTTCAAACACCTGGTCCAACTCATCTCTCTCTAACTTTCACTTAGGGTTAGGGTTAGCATCATCCTCAGAGGATGTGCCAGGTCTCTACTTGAAATGGAGATCTTTATCTCCAAGACTAACTTATCCTCCTGACACGAAGGTCTAACCTTAGGTCCCTTCTGGGGACATGACAACTTATGTCATACGACCTAATCATGTATCTATTATTTATTTTGTGCTTAATCTATTAAGCTTATGTCCATGACATCTTATTTACATGCCTTTCATTAATTTAGTGGAGGATTCCTTAAACCTTATTAACCTTACCCATACCTTAAGAGGGTGAGGAGAAGAAAGAAAACCCTAATCCTTTAGGTCCTTATCAGAATTTTGTGATGAGAAGGGATGAATAAGATGAGAAGTCCTAAAGGTATCTTATTTCGATTCATACCCTAAGACTTTGGCCAGGTGGTCACATGGGTCTGGGAGTCCTCGTATTCCGACTAGCGGTGCGGAGGAAAATCTTGCCAGCCCCCGGTCGTGATCCCTTTCTAGACACCTCCGCCTTTCGTATACTCCTCTAATAACTCCCTTGGGTTCTATAGAGTTTGTAAAATTTAATAATTATTAATGGTTAACTGAGGAACCCATGCTCTGATACCAAATGTTACGACCCCACCTCCCGATAACCCCCAATTAAGGGAGACCAAGAGGTTGAAGCCGCACCCATTAATCACGGATCAAAGGTTCGACATATAACCATAAAGAGTTATTAAATTCTAACAGACTATACTAAAAATGGTAATAAAATAAATCTTTGCATACCTTTTGAAAACTTGGATCTCTAAACTTCTATTCACACTGATACTAATCAATCTAATCCTCCTTTGCACTTTAATTCTCATTTAGTATCACATGTGCCACTTTACTGTTTGTTCTTTTAATTGTACCTAAAACGCCGACAAACAAAACGTCGGTCATCCGTAGCTATTATGTAGGGGGAAACAAATAATATGCAACTATGGTAACAATGTAATCACTCAATTAATCATTTAACAATCAAGATTACATTTCAAGCCAAACTACTCAATCCATACCTATCCACAACTCTGTGTTGTCCCTGTAAGGACTTATATGGTACCTCTATAAAGGTGACTTGATGGACCTACCCTCTAGGCGGCCAAAGTCTTTCATGACCTGATGGACCTACCCTTTAGGTAGCCATGTACTAGGTCAGCCATTACGACACAGAGGGGACCAGGATCTGAGCTAGTAGGCACATATCTTATGTGATAATCGTAGTCACTTTATAGTTGCAAGAAATAAATAAACATTCAATAGTTTAGTTGCATTCAATGCGATTAAACATCCGAGAATCCATCGGGAAACTAAAGTGGTTATTCATAATCGTAACCACATACCTGTCTTGGAGATCTCAAGCAACAATTTATCCAAATCCAACTAGATGTCCAATCAAGCAAGCCAATCAATCAATCAAGCAAACATTGATCCTGAAAACATGTATAATGTCTAATTGTCACAAGCATATCTCAAACAACTCCTTGTTGACTTGGGACACCTTTCTAAAGTTTCTAAGTCTCATTAGGATGCATTAGGGTTTCTTAGATCAATTTCTCACACTTTACCCTTTTTAGGTCAACAAACCCTAAAACAACTTTTCCACTCATAAAAACCCAAATTACTCAAATTATCCACATTAAGGATCTTTTATGCTCAAAGTGGCTTAGGATCATCACATCTCTATTTTATTCGTGGATTTACACAATTAAACCAATTAAAAGACATATTCATCAAAATTAGGGTTTTCAAACTCATTAATGCATAATCATGCACGAAACCCTAAATTAAACCAAATATATAAAAAGATCATATTTTTAAATCCTATTTTCTCTTTCATTAACAATAGGTTATTATCAGCTTGAATTATCCATCTATCATCAAATCCAAGGGTTTTTCCTTAATTGAATCGTTAAAGATGATAACTTTATGCCCTTTTCAAATTTCATGCATATTCACATAAACCCTAAATTAGACTAATCACGTGCAAAGTTCTTCCTTTTTGAACTCAATGTTCCTTTTTACATTTAATAGATTAATATCAACTCTAAAGATCCATTAAACCCTATTAAACACATTAATCATATCAAAATAGGGTTTCTTAATCTTTAAGTCATTAAAGATGATAATTTACACTATATTTCGAACTATGATCAGATTCAGGGTACAAAACTATTTTTATTGGATTCCTTGTGTTCTTCTGATCAAAATTCATATATTATATATTCTCATCGGAGCTACCAATTAGGAGTTATGATTTTTGGAAGAATTACCTCACTTGGGCCAATGGGGAGGCGCCACGTCGCTTGGTTCCCATGCAACGTTGGTTAGTTGGTAACATTTCGAAAAGACCTTCCTGCCCTTGCTTAAGTGGTCGTTGATGTGTTGCTCGAAGGGCAAAGATGTCAAACACCCCCTGGTCCATCTTCCTCCTCGCGACCCTAGGTTTGGGCGCCGATCTGCAGCCAAGTGCGGCTGCCTCTCTCCACCACAGACCTCGACGGCCGCAGGAAACGCTTCCTCCACCTTCGTTGTGCCTTGGCGCACACAGGGAGCCTCCGATTAACAGCTAAGGTGGCTGGTCCTACGCACACCAAGGCCGCAACCTGCTGCGGTTTGCAGGTCTTCGGTCGCGAACTGCACGAGATCGGGAGCATGGAAGGGTAACAAATTGTTTAAGGATTGTCTCAGGAGCTATGCGCCGCCTTCAAGACCCATTGCAGCTTCTTGGGGCCCATGAAAACAGCAAACTCTCATGTCTAGGGTTGGTGGACGAAAATAAGAAGAAGGAGAGAGAAGATTCATTGGGATTAACCTGATCTCGGCTAAGGGCTCTACCCCTTATATAAGGGAGAGTATCCACGCCCTACATCCTTCATCCATGCATTAGCAAAGCCTTTTCCCAATAGGAATATATTTCCTTCATAAGAAGCTAGTTTCTCTTTCTCTCTCTTAATTCCTTAGTATTTCTCCTTCTTTTAGGATTTCGAAAATTATATCATTTATCTTCTTTGTTCTTGCCTTTTCCTTTATTGGCACAAAATTATATTCTCTTTTCAATAGAAATCATTTCCTTTTTCATAATGCCACCAAAATCATTAATAATGTATCATATTATCCTTTATCTTGCAAATTTTGATATTTTCTCTTTCCCTCCTCTTTATTGGGACTCCTTGGATCCCAAGTCACTCCATTATTTCGAAATTCTTTTTACTGGATACTTATTATCCTTCTTAATGCACCTATATGCATTATTTTGCATTATCATGTTTATTTCTCATTTAAATACCTCCTTTTGAGGATTTCTTTTTATTTCTCTTTTATTTTCCTTATTGGCATTCCTTTTAATATTAGCAACCTCATGGATACGAGATTTCCCCAAGAAAACTCAATTATGTTTCTTTCCACTCATTTTCCACATTTTATCATTATTTTCCGATTTATTTCTTAATAAAGAAATACTTAATTAATCTTTTCTTTTCTTTTCTTATTGCTTTCTTTATGCAACTTTGTACTCCTTGGAACCCAAGGAACCCAAGAGGCACGAAATCCTCTTTGGATTTGCCTTCTAGAGGTTTCTACATATTTATTTTATCAATTATTCAATTATTCATTCACTAATTGAAATTTTCTTTGTTATTTCCTTGTTATTGGGCCCAATAGCCAATAAAGCCCACAAATCAAACAACAAGGCTATTTTAAACGAAATCCAATTATTCTCAACCCAATATATGGTTATTTGTTCAAACATCTTTAATATGAGAAATTTTATTTCTCACCACTTGAACCCAAAAATTGGGGTTATAACAGAGAGTTATATCTCTCGCTAGTACAATTTTATTTCTAGCAGAGAGTTATATCTCTCTCTAGGACAATTTCAATTATCTCACCCCCATGGGATCCAACTTTTCAGGTAGACGCAGAGGAAGAGGCAGAAACCTTACAACATGGGAAGAGCAGCAGTAGCAACTGGGACAACAGTGACACTCAGGTGGAGACACTGGTTGTCATGTCTTGTATATATAGTCCTATGTGTCGTCTCTGTACTCTCAGGTCCTCAGATTCAGTAGATGGTTTTTAATGAATCGATTTGAGATTTTGGCTTGATGCCTCAATGTTTTCATGTTGCCTGTGTATAGTTTTAACCAGGGCAGTTGATGCTTGTAAACCTCGAGAAGGAATGGTACAAGAGATGTACTTGTGAACCAAAATGTAATTGAATTACTTTGGTTCTTTTTTAAAGAGTCTTTCGATGTATGGATCTCTTTATAAATGGTTTTATTTTTTATTGATTTTCAGTAATCCGCTGCGAATGAACGCTTCCATTAAGTAAATCATGTTTTTGTGATTCGTATCCCACAAGTTTAGTGGTATCAGAGCTCTAGGTTCGTTGAGTCTACAGAGACATAGGATTTAGTCATTGAGTCTGTTCTAGTATCTTCCAGTTTATCTGATAGTGACTTCTGCTCATTTAGGAGGAGAAGAAGAACTTGAAGATGTCTGGATCACACGAAGAACACGCTGCTGAGAGCAGTGTTGCTGCACCAGGAAGAGGTGCAAGGGACCAGACTAGGAAGGAACATGTACCTGAATAGCCCCAGTTTGACCCAGCCATGATAGACAATCCAGCTTTCAACACTTTGTTTGGGCAGTTCATGGCAGTTATGACGCACATGATGGACAGGATGCCACCACCTGCACTGAGGGCACCGGCCCATAATGAGGGACAGGGAGTTGGTAAGACTTTTAAGAGGCTTTTTTGGGTAGGAGCCACAGAGTATGTTGGTACAGCTGACCCAGCAGATGCTGACTTATGGTTAACTGAGCTGGAGAAGGCTTTCAGAATCCTCAATATCCCGAAAGCCAAGAAGGTGAGACATGCAGTGTACCTTTTAAAAGGGAGTGCTAGACACTGGTGGACTATTGAAGAGGGCAAGAGGCCAGGTGTCGAAGTCGGATGGGAAGAATTCCGATGAGAATTCATCAGTAGATTGGGAAGAATTTCGATGAGAATTCGTCAGTAGATACTTCCCTAAGACTTACCTAGATGAAAAGATATCTCAGTTTGAGAAGATAAGACAAGGACTGATGAACATTAGCGAGTATGAGGCTAAGTTCATGGAGCTTTTGCGGTTTTGTCCGCATATGGTAGCTACTGATGAGGAAAGAATTAATTCGGCATTTTGAGAAGGGGTTGAACGTTGAATTGACCACTCCTGTGTCTACTTTGGAGAACAGGGAGAGGTTTGCCACATTTGTTGAGTCCATCAGACGGATAGAGAGGTATGTGATCAAGAAGCAACAGACCAGTGGTAAGAAGGTGTACACTCAGTTCCAAGGATAGAGGTCCGAGAGCTTTAAGAAGTCGAGGTTTTCTGCACCGGCAGCACCATCAAGATTCAATACCCAGACGTAGTGGACGTCAAGTAGGGGTAGGGGTCGTAGTTTTGTTCCAAATAGAGCCCCCAACACAGCATCAACATTGGTGACTGGACCTCATAGACCCTATCTAGAGACCAAGATCTGTCATCAGTGCAGACAAGTGGGACATCTGGAAAAGGATTGTCCATTCAGAAACACAATGGTGACTCAACCCCAGAGGCAGAGTCAGTAAGGATCTCAGAGGAGACAGTTTTCGAGTGGCACTCGAGGACGTGGGCAAGCATCCCAAGCTGGTTCATCGGCACACAACAACCGAGCACAGGGTCAACAGCAAGCAACGGTGAGATTCTATGCGATGAATCAACCTGAAGCATTAGTCAACCCTCGAGTTGTGACAGTTCAGATGGAACTATTTCATTCTAATATGTCTTCATCCTGCTTCGTATCTGTTTTAATTGATCCGGGTGCTACACATTCCTTTATCACTCGAAGAGTGGTCCATGACTACAGCATGACTGTCAGTCATAGAGAAGATAGTCTATTGTTAGAAACCCCTTTGTTGGGATCTATAGTGTTGCGGGAGGTGTGTTCTCCATGCATTCTTTCCTTTTCTGAACATCGCATTCAGGTGAATCTTATACCACTTGAGATGCACGGGTTCGATATAATTCTTGGGATGGACACCCTAGAAATGTATAAGGTTGTCTTGGATTGAGATTTCAAGCAAGCTGTGTTAACAGATGATGGTAACACATGGATCTTTCAGGGAGACAGAAAGATTTTTCCAACCTATCTTGTGTCAGCTATGGTAGCTGAGAAGTTGATTAGACAAGGATGCTTTGCATTCTTGGCACATGTGGTATACACCACAATGGAGAGTTCTAATCTTTCTGAAGTTCCAATAGTCAGGGAGTTTGACGATGTGTTCCCTGAGGAACTTCTAGGTGTACCTCCACCCCGAGAGATTGATTTTGAGATTAATCTAATCTCGAGCACACAACCAATAGCACAAACACCATATAGAATGGCACCTACTGAGATGGAAGAGCTCAAGAAATAGCTACAGGAGTTGCTTAAGAAGGGTTTTATCTGACTGAGTACTTCACCATGGGGTGCTCCGGTTCTCTTTGTTAAGAAGAAGGACGGATCGATGCGGTTATGCATTGATTACAGACAATTGAATAAAGTAACCATAAAGAACAAGTATCCTCTGCCAAGGATCAATGACATGTTTGATCAGTTGTGTGGTGCAACTATCTTCTCTAAGATAGATCTTAGGTCAAGATACCATCAGTTTCATATCAAGGAGAGTGACATACCTAAGTCTTCCTTTAGGACAAGGTATGGTCACTATGAGTTCATAGTTATGTCGTTTGGACTGACTAATGCACCAACTGCATTCATGGAACTCATGAATAGAATCTTCTGACCTTTTCTTGATCATTTCATAGTAGTCTTCATAGATGACATCTTGATATACAGTAGAGATGCTCAACAGCATGAGCAGCACCTTCGTCAGGCTTTGACTTTGCTAAGAGAGCATAAGTTGTATGCTAAGTTTAGCAAATGCAAGTTCTGGTTACCAGAAGTTTCTTTTCTAGGACATGTAATATCTGCCTCAGGTATCTGTATTGATCCTAAGAAGGTAGAATCTATCCTACAATGGGAATAGCCAAAGACACAGATGGAGATACACAGTTTCCTAGGATTGGTGGGATATTATAGGAGGTTCATTAAGAACTTCAGTTCTATAGCTTTACCCCTAACCAAGTTGACCAGGAAGGAGGTTCCTTTTGTTTGGAATGACAAGTGTCAACATTCTTTCCAGCTGTTGAAAGAAAGGTTTACAAGTGCACCTGTACCGGTGTTACCTGAGCAAGGGAAGGGGTACATAGTTTTATGTGATGCATCTAACAATGGTCTAGGATGTGTGTTGATGCAGGATAATCAAGTGATTTCTTTCGCTTCTCGACAGCTTAAGAAACATGAAGAGAATTATCTGATACATGATCTAGAGCTAGCTGTTGTGGTCCATGCTTTGAAGATCTGGAGACATTATCTTTATGGAGAAACATTTCAGATTTTCACAGACCATAAGAATCTAAAATATATTTTCTCACAACATGAGTTGAACATGAGACAACACCATTGGATGGAGTTAATCAAGGACTATGATTATACAATTGATTATAATCCAGGAAAGGATAATGTAGTGGCTGATGCAATAAGTAGGAAATCATCATCACCAACCCTAGATAAAGCACAGTTGAACTCCTTAGTGTTCTTTAAAATAGGTATGCTTATCTCCTTGAGGCAAAATAATATACAGCTTAAGGTATCATTGTTAGTCAGGTTGTTAGCTGATATTAAAGTGAAACCTACTCTGAGACAGTAGATTAAAGAAGCACAGCAAGTTGATGTTGTAGTTCAGAAGATTAGGTCAGAGTATGTTAGTGAGAAACGGGATGGCTTTCACGAGTCAGAGGATCGGGTAGTCTGTTACTATGGTAGGATGGTAGTACCTTATGCCAATGACTTAAGGAAGGTAGTCTTGGAGGAAGCTCATTCTTCAATGTATGCAATGCATCCAGGGAGCACCAAAATGTATCATAACTTAAAGGATATGTATTGGTGGCTAGGATTGAAGAATGATGTAGCTGAGTTTGTTATGCGGTGTCTGGTGTGTCAGCATGTTAAAGTTGAACATCAAAAGCCCACAGGAACAATGCAACCTTTTTCTATACCGCAGTGGAAATGGGATCATGTGACCATGGACTTTGTGGTTGGTTTGCCTAGAACAACCAAAGGTCATGATTCCATATGGGTGATAGTTGATAGGTTGACTAAGACAACACATTTCCTTCCTGTCAAAACAACATATACTACCGAGAAGCTTGCACAGATATATATAGATGAGATAGGGCGGTTGCACGGGGTTCCAGCTACTATTATTTCTGATAGAGGTCCCCAATTTACGAGTCGTTTTTGGGAATGACTACATAAAGCTTTGGGTACGCAGTTAAGGTTTAGTACAACATTTCACCCACAGACAGATAGACAATATGAGAGGACCAGAAAAACCTTGGAGGATTTGCTTAGGGCATGTGTCCTTCAGTTTGTAGGAAGTTGGGATCTACACCTGAGCTTGATAGAATTTTCTTACAATAATAGCTATCAACACAGTATTGACATGGCACCATATGAAGAATTATATGGTAGATGTTGTAGATCTCTGTTATGTTGGTATGAAATAGGAGAATATCAA
Source organism: Alisma plantago-aquatica (assembly GCA_963693085.1). Classification (NCBI taxonomy): domain Eukaryota; kingdom Viridiplantae; phylum Streptophyta; class Magnoliopsida; order Alismatales; family Alismataceae; genus Alisma; species Alisma plantago-aquatica. The sequence continues at coordinate 906,687,456 of OY856410.1, forward strand.
CTTCTAGGTCCTGAGCTAGTACAACAGACAACTGAGAAGATTAAAGTAATCCAACAACAGTTAAAGGCTGCACAGGATAGACAAAAACCATACGCCGACAAACGACGAAGACCTTTAGAATTCCAAGTTGGATACAGAGTATATCTCAAGGTCTCACCTTGGAAAGGTATTCTTAGATTTGGAAAGAAAGGAAAGTTAGCTCCTAGATTTATGGGGCCTTATCCAATCATTGAACGGATTGGAAAGGTAGCCTATACGCTAGAGTTGCCACCTGAGCTGCATAAGTTGCATCCAGTGTTCCATATCTCCATGTTGAGGAAGTGTCATCCTGACACAGAGTTATTTTTGCAACCTGTGGAAGTAGAATTAAATGATGATATATCATATGTTGAAGGACATGTGATGATCCTTGGTAAAAGAATTACAAAGTTGAAAAAGAAAGACAAATGTCTTGTGAAAGTTTTCTGGCATCATCGTGGCATTGAAGAAGCTACGTGGGAGCTAGAGGAAGAGATGAGGAGGAAGTACCCTTCTCTTTTCTCTTGATAATTTTGGGGACGAAATCCATGTTAGGGGTGGATAATTTGTAACATCCCTGACCTGGGTTATGTTCTAACCCTAGATGTTTTGCTTAATAAAGTTGATTATATGCTTGCTCTTATCTCTTGAAAAGTAATTAAGGCTCAATAGGAACTTATGTTTCAATTTTAGTCCTTTTTGAATTATGTTGAAATAATGTTTTGTCTGTTTTGGACTAAAGTGCAAATTACCCAAGTTGAGGGGTTAACTTGCAAATTGTACATGATAAAATGTTCCTCAGGTGTTTAAGCATCATAAGAATGAAAATGATGCATAGGTATGGCTTGTAGAAGCCTGAGTACCAAGAAAGAGCTTATTAAGCAATGTTTGTGCATTAAAACATGGTTTTGGTGTATTGTGCAATTTACCCAAAACCTAGGGTTCAATATGCAAAATATCACTCCTAGAGAGTCCCTAATATTTCTTGTCATCATGTAGAGAAAATAAAATGAGAGGGGCATCTCATTTGAATCATTTTGGAGGAGAGAGAATCTTGATATTAAAATAATCAAGATTTAAGCATGATTGGAAGCATAATTCAATTTAATGCAAAAATAAATATATTGATGGAAGTACCCTTCAACCAAAAATGATATGGCTGAATTTTCATAAGAATGGACGTCCTTGTGTCTTTCTATGACACCAAAAATATCCTAAGTGAGTGGAGAGCCCACTCACATTAGTTAACTAAAAAGTAATATCCACTAAAAATGGGATATTAGTATTATATGAATTAAGGTGTTTAATTGTTTTTCCTTTAATTCATGGATAATGAAGAGTAATTCGAAGGTGGAGTTGATGGCTTCGTATGAAAGGAATGGAGGGGAGTATGTGGCACCAATTTTGGGAGTCAAAGGACTTTTATATCACTTTCTCTCTCATTGAAATTCCCTTATAAACACTTCATTTTCAACCCACTTGAAGACTCTTTTTTAGATTTTCTTTGTCTCCTTGCTTTGGTTGAACACAAGGGAGATTAGGAGCAATATTAGGACGTGCCCCAACATGTAGGTAAGCTCCATATTCATCTTCAACCTTGATTTCATGGTGGAAATCGAAAATCAATGCTTGATTTCTTCTTTTCTTCATTCAATCTTCAATCCTAGCCATTTCTTTTCACTCAAAAGCTTGAGGACGGACCTTGGGAGGTTGATAAAGATTCATTCACCATTGAGGATGTCAAGGTTGAAGCTTGGATTCAATTTTTAAGGTGGTTTATATAACTTGAACCCTTAAATATTATTATTACATTCAATTCTTCATCACTTGTTGATCATTTTGTTCTTCTTGAAATCCCTTGGAACAATTGATGAAATTTCCATAAGAATGGTAGTAGATTTTGAATGATCGAAGCTTGATGATGATGAAATCATCATAAGAACACACCTCAATGAATATCTTGGGCAAACGGTTTCACTCTTGAGACTAAACGATCTCAAGATCGTTTGGTGAACAAACGGTCTCAAGACCGTTTGACACCAAACGGTCTCAAGACCGTTTGAGGTCAAATGACCTCAAGACCATTTGAGGTCAGGAGATGTCATGGTTGGATGATGATCTAATAGTTCTAATTTATTGACTCATAATAGGTTCAGTGATGGATAATCCACTGATTACAAACTCCAATCGATTGAATTGATTGAAGCCTTAATTAATGGAATTGATCAAGACCAAATGAGTAAAACCAATCAAGACCAAATGGGTAAAATTGATTAAGACCGAATGGGTAAATTCAATCAAGACCGAATGGGTAAAATCAATCAAGACTGAATGTGTAAAAGTGATCAAGACCGAATGGGTAAAATCAATCAAAATTGAATGGGTAATTTGATCTTCAAAACCGTTTGGTCATGTTGACCATTTGGGAGAGTTGACCGAATGGAGTTCAAGCACCTCAAGACCGAATGGAGGTCAAGCACCTCAAGACTGAATGGAGGTTAAGCACCTCAAGATTGTATGGAGGTCAAGTACCTCAAGGCCATTTGAAGGTTCAAAAGTAACACCATTTGGAAATTTAATAGTTTCAAAGTTATGAAAGACCAATTAATTCCTTGATTGTTAAATAGCATATATCCAAGTTAAATCCAGTGGATGTACCTCTAAAGTACTTAGATGATTAGTACCTTTAGAGTGGTTAACCTTTGATGCTTATAGAAGCAATGACTTAATACACTATGCTAACCCTTCATTCAAATTGATTCAACCTAATCAAGATTGAAATAATTAACATCCTAGAAAGGATGAGAGAGAGAGGAACTCATACATGAGTTATAATCATGTAGTTATTAATCTTCAACACTTTCAAAATGAAATATGTAATTAGGGTATGATTCGGGATGATGAGATCATAAAACCCTAATCGAGAAGGTTAATGAACCCTAACCCTAATTTAGGGCAATGCTAAGTGAAACCCTAATCTAGGGTGATGGTGTAACCCTAATTTAGGGTAATTATATGATAAACCCTAATTCAAGGTATTTTACTGGTAAACCCTAATTTAAAATAGGATGTTTCATGAAACCCTAAATTCGAGTAAAGCTTCATGAAATCCTAATTTGCGGAAATGTTGTAAGAAACCCTAATTCAGGGTAATGATATGTAAAACCCTAATACATGGTGATGTAATGTGATATGAAACCCTAATCCATGGTGATGTAATGTGTTACTATATGAAACCCTAGTTTGAATCCCTAACCCTAATACAGGGTAAAGGTATAAGAAACCCTAATTTTGGGTTATAGTACATGAAACCCTAATTTTGGGCAATGAGATGATTAACCATAGCCCTAATGATGGATAATGGGATGAGTATCTCTAATTGACATGAATTGGGAAACCCTAACCCTAATAAAGGATTAGTGGTGATACCCTTGTATAGCATGATGCTAATATGTAATTGATATAATTGTCATCATGTGTTCTAACCATGCAGGTATCATGAGATGATGAGCATCGCCAGGTATGAGCTATGATGTTTCATTTATTATTGTTAATAGGCCTTGTGAGCCATAATATGCTTTGTTGCCTAGTGAGATGTAACAAGAGATGAAATGGGCTTTGTGAGTCATGTGAGATGCTTGTGTAGCAAGTATCATGTTACCTTGGTCAGATGACCTGAAGGTGTTTTAGTTACCTAATAAGTGGTAACAAGTGTTCTTTAATGAACTGAGGGTTTGAATACCCATGTTATTATAATAATAATGATGAGTTTGTGAAAGGATGAGAATGCTCCTGATGAGATGAGGGATTGAGATCCCAATGCTTTATTAAAGATTTGAACAGTACTTGATGAAAGTATTACACATTCTTTATAGCAATTGTTAAAATAATTGATGTTTGAGAACTTGTTTGATGCTAAAAGAATATGGTAATACACTTAATTAATCAAGTGATATCATATAATGTAGTTGCCCTGACCACAGAGCCATCAGCATCAGAAATTGCTAAATGGTGAAATGAGTTTAACTCGGAGCACATATTTTTGAATATGTGGGGGTAATTGGGTAATTATATCCTTATGCCCCATAGGAATGGCTGCGGGCTATATCCTATGCACGAGATTGGTTATGGACCATACCCCAGTATGAGTATGGCTACGGGACATGACTCCATGATATGATACTAGGCATTAGCTACGGGCCATAACCCTGAAGAGAGTATATGATGTGGGCTATAACTCTATAGCAAAGATGCCACTATACCCTGGCAAGCTAATTGCAGTTCGACACGAGATGTCTCTACCATATAATCTTGTACTGACCGAGAAGGTTGAGGTCTTGGAGTTCGGCTCTTCCATTGACCTTGTGTGGTACCGATGCTTTACGTAATCATGGTTGGTTGGAGCATGAATGGTATACTTCATCTCTTCAGGGCATTAAGATTGATTGTAAAATGTAATCATCCGTGTAGCGTATTTGCTTAAGGTTGAAATACGAGAATCACTGTTTGATGTTATCTTACTTAGCATATCCTAGATGGATAAATGTTATACATGTTCTTAATATTCCTTATTGGATAAGTGACATGCTGCTTTATCATGTTATAGCTGAAATGCTTTGAATAAGAATATTGCTCTAACCTATTTAGATACTGATTTAACTGTTGTTGAATATATATGATTCTTCTGCTCAGTTTTATTCTAATAAACTATAATAATAATGTTTCTGGCAAAGAGTTATATATCTTGCTGGGACAATTTCAATTGTCTCACCCCCGTGGGATCCAACTTTTTAGGTAGACGCGAAGGAAGAGGCAGAAACCCTACAACAGGGGAAGAGAAGTAGCAATAGGGACAGCAGTGACACTCAGGTAGAAACACTGGCTGTCATGTCTTGTATATAGAGTCCTATGTGTCGTCTCTGTACTCTCAGGTCCTCGAAGTCGGTAGATGGTTTTTAATGAATCGATCTGAGATTTTGGCTTGATGCCTCAATGTTTTCATGTTGCCTGTGTATAGTTTTAACCAGGGCAGTTGATGCTTGTAAACCTCAAGAAGGAATGGTACAAGAGATGTACTTGTGAACCAGAATGTAATTGAATTACTTTGGTTCTATTTGAAAGAGTCTTCTAATGTATGGATCTCTTTATAAATGGTTTTAACTTTTAGTGATTTTCAGTAATCCGCTGCGAACGAACGCTTCTTTTAAGTAAATCATGTTTTTGTGATTTGTATCCCACAATGAGGGATGTCCCCCTATTTCTACATGAGGGACCTAAAGACCAAGGTTAATGAGCTATCCCTATTTTATTTATGCCTTGTGCCCTTACCCCAAAAATTTAGACATATACACAAGGGTTATACAAAGGATTTTTAAATTATGCTCAAGGTTTGTCAACATAGTATAGATAAATGTGAAAGTAATATTCATAGGAACAATAACTCAATCAAGTAAGTAAGTACCCAAGTATGTATATGAGCATACATACAAACAAGCCAATATTATAGTAAGGTTACAAGATTAAGTGTACCTTGTGAGTGGTGAACAAGTTATGATTCCGAGTATGATTATAGAGAAGGTCCATTCCAAGGGACCTACGATATAAGAAAACATAATATGGGGGTATTAATCAGTAGGGTTTTGATAAGGTATTCACTATTTATGTCATGTGGGTGTCCCTATAGGCCTAGGTTTCAAATAGTTCAACTATATTTCCATCTTGTCAAACACACATGCAATGATTTAACATAACACAAGCATCAACACTAAGTCCTAGGTTTAGGTCAACCATTCACATTTGAGTGATACAAGATATAGATAATATTTGATCTAGAAGTAGTGAAAGTATGTGATTTAGATTTTTATCAAGGTTTAATCATGTATGATCATTACTAGACATATTTGATCAATTTCATACATTAGTGTCATACTTCCAGGTCATAGGAACATTAAGAGTATAAGATAGATCAAAAGGGTACTTACCAAATCATAGGAACATTAAGAGTATAAGATAGATGAAAAGGGTACTTAGTGTCATAAGACATTATAGGGACTGATTTAAAGGTGAACACAGAAATTTGCACATTAAGGATTCACTTTAGCATGAGGATTAGAGATCTAATCCTATAGGTACTTAACATCATGTATTAGGGCATACTGGTGTACATAACTATTCTTGAAAAAGGGGCATAAGATCTTAAACAAACATGTCACCAACAACACAAGGTAATTTGATTTCAGAGTGGGACAATTGTATGATATCAAAATAGGCCAAGAATTTCATCTTGATTTGGCTATAACATGCATATACATAAAATGGGTTACATTTAGGTCAAGACAGTCATTACGGGTACAACAAAAAAATTCATGGCATTATTCAAGTTCAAAGTAGAGTAAATTTATTGATGTAAGGGAAAGATAGGATTTGAGTCATAAAAGGGCTAATTGAGCAACAAATAGATTAAATCATGAAAAAATATAACAAAATTATAATCTGTAGCATACCAGTGAAGCTAGGAATTAGATCATGAAACTAGTCCCATTAGATAAATCTCATTGAGAGACTAAAAATCATATATATGCCCATGAATGGCCAAAGGATGCATGTGGAAGATTTGTATTGAAAACTTTGGAGAAGAGGGGAGTGTTACCAAATATTCATGCACTGATCAGGGTCATTCCATGCAAATCAAGTGTCCCTGACCACCGCTTCACAACCAGATGCATGGTCACTTTCCTACTAGTTTGACCAAAGAAGGGTGGTTGTAGGACGCCACTCACCATTGTTGTCACACCATGGGATCATTCGTCCTCTCCCACATGGCTTTTAGCCATTGGCACACCAAGGTCAAGCATCCACTAATCGGCCTATCAAGCCATTCCAGAGAGGGAGCTTGAGGTCACGATCGTGACCGTCCCTCGACGGACCATATTGGACCCATACAGATCCAATGTGAGGTATCATGCCCACTCCACTGGTTTGAGCCATACGCAAGGTGGCCAACACTCACGACTGTTGTGACCGGAAGGCTGGTCGGTGTCCACAAGAGAGCGGCTCCAAAGACCCTACATGCCCATTTGGATGGCCTCCCAACTTCGGCTAAAGGTCGCAAAGTTGTGGCTAGTGCTAACTGCTAATGGGGAAGCCCCAAGGTCAAAGCTCTAGGGTTGGTTGGTGGTGGTGCCGCCCAAACAAGGAGGATGAAGATGAAGGACAACATGGGAGAATGGGGCATGAAAAAGAGTGAAAAGAGCAGGCAAAAAGAGAGGGCATCAAGACAAGAAGATTGGGATAGACGATTCGATCAAGGATGTGGGGTTGATTGGTTATTTGCAAAAGTGTTGCTATAGTAGCAGACACATTGTACAAACCAAGGAAGAAGAATGATCCACAACCATCAAATTAGAGGGGCCTGATCTAGGGGCCAAGATCCAACGGTGGACATGTATTGATCCAAGAATAGGAGAAGGGAAAAGCATGGTCCCGTTGGGCTGTCTCAAATGGGACCAAGAGGCTCCAAACTCTAATAAATCAAGTCTAAACAAGCAATAACATGGCAATATTCATATGGTCATATCTTGCGCTATAATGGTCCAAGTGAAGCTATTTTTGCATCATTGGATTCGTTATTGAAAATTCTACAATAATAGATAGATTGGGGAGCAGATGAAATGATGGGGTTCAATTTCAAAAGTAAAAACACGATGCATTGAAAACATTGGAATATAGGTCAATATTGATATTTATGTCACACATTGCGACGTAAGAGTAAGGTGGCTTCAATTAAGCATTAAATCACACAAACCACGTGATTGAACTCAAACTAAGTGATGTCAGTCACTAATAGAGAGAAAAAGATCCAAATTCTCACAATGGTGTTGTATGCTTTTTTTAGTACTTTATTTCTTCATTTGAAAACTTGTTCAACGTCTCATAAAGCCACTACGGTCATGAAAATGTGGCAGATTATTTTTTTAAAATGTATACGGCTATATCATTACAGTACACGTATTTACACATAATAATACTCATTTTATACAGTAAGATGTATGATCATACATAACGGTGTCAAACAATTTAATTTATAATAGTTATATTGTTATAGTATACATTTATGTATGTAATGATTCTCATATGTATACGTCAATATTTAATAGTATACATAACATTACACATCAAACATTGCCCCCTTTCTTTATACCTTTGATCATGTTCAGTTTGCAGGTGTGAATCGTGTTCTTATACAAAACAAAATGTTGTGCGCCCAATGCCTTAGGTGGTAAATAAAATTAAACGGGTTTACGAACGTTGGGGTGGGGAAAGTAAAGTCGACTAGTGCAGCTCAGCATTGCTCTCAGATCCCTCTGATCGAATTATGCAGCGCAGGAGTTTCCTGCTAATTTCACCTTGTTTTTGTTTGTAATGATGTGCGGAACCGCCCAATGTTTTTTAGGTGATAAGAAAAATCAGCTGGCTCGCTGACGGTGAGGAATGAAGTCAACTAGTGCAGTTCAGAGTTGCTCTCAGATCCCTCTGGTCAAATTATGCAACAATCATGTATTTTTTAGCATATATTGTTCGGAATTATAGATGTTCAGATGCAAGGCCATAAAGATTGTTTCGAACATCACCACGAAAAGGCTTCAAGCTACAACAGAGGCTTCATATAAAATAGCCCAAGTTCATTCTCAAGCAAAACGAAAAACAAAATACAAAAAAGGCTTTTGACAAAAGTAAGATAAACAGAAAACCCTTACAACGCTTGAACAGCTCGAATAACAGCGCCTCATAATTATTTGCGGGGGGGGTGGGGGGAGACAGGCATAATTCTCTCTCGAAAACTTTGCTACAAATGAGAAAACTTCCGTAGAGGTAAGGGTCATTACAAACTCCAAAGCGATCTTCACTTGGCACTGGCGAGCTCAGCACGGAGCTTCTTTGCAGCGTCAACCATGTTGGTGAGTGCAGGCTTGACCTCGCCGTACTTGCGGGTCTTCAGGCCACAGTCAGGGTTGACCCAGAGGATGTTGGTCTCAAGGACAGCAAGCATCTTGTTGATGCGGTCGGCGATTTCCTCGGTGGACGGGATCCTGGGGGAGTGGATGTCATAGACACCAGGGCCGATTCCAGCGCCGTACTTGACTCCCTCGCGGAAGACGGAGAGGAGCTTCTCGTCGGACCGGGAGTTCTCGATGGTGATCACGTCAGCGTCCATGTCGATGATGGAGTGGATGATGTCGTTGAAGTTGGAGTAACACATGTGGGTGTGGATCTGGAATATCACAGGGAGGAAGTAAGCATAAGTTTATGTTTTTTCCTGAAAGTTCAGTGTAACTGCCACCCAAGATGGGAGGAGAGGACGGTGTGGGATTTTTGGGAGTGCTAACCTGGGTGGTGTCCTGGACTCCACAATTGGTGATGCGGAAGGAGTGGACTGCCCAATCCAAGTAAAAAGCATGCTCAGACTTGCGGAGTGGCAGACCCTCTCTCAGAGCCGCTTCATCGATCTGGATAACCTGCAATGGGAACAACAGAGATCTTATTTGAATGAGAGGGGCTAACTCCGTAACTTGAAAGTTGTGACTGCTGCTCAAGAAAACACACTTACATTGATGCCAGCAGCTTCAAGATCCTCGACTTCCTTCTTGATAGCTAGAGCAATCTGGTAGCAGGTCTCGTGCCTAAAATTCAAAAATCCCATATGTTTAGAATAACCAGAGCACAGGTTTTAAAAATTGAGGATGGAATTGGAGATTAGACTCACCTTGGCTGGTCGTTTCTAACGAAAGACCAGTTGAGGATTGTGACTGGGCCAGTCAACATACCCTTCATGGGTCGAGAGGTCATGCTTTGGGCGGTGGAAGACCAGAAAACAGTCATGGGGTTGGGGCGGCTCACGTCACCGTAGATGATTGGGGGCTTCACACACCTAGATCCATATGACTGCACCCAACCGTTGGCGGAGAATGCAAAACCAGAGAGTTGCTCCCCAAAGTATTCAACCATGTCGTTTCTCTGCATACAAGATTGCAACACCAGTTAAAACACCACAGTGGATTATATTCAGCTTCCATTCAGTTATTACTATACAAAAAAAAACTCAATCAGTTACTTCTATCCAAAATTCCAAATTAGCATCTTTTTTTTTCTTTTGTTTTTTGGATCCAAGGACATATGACTGATACCAATCTTACCTCAGGCTCGCCGTGAACCAAGACGTCGATGTCAAGCTCTTCCTGCAGCTTGACGACCTTGTTGATCTCCTCCTTGATGGAGCTGATGTACTCTTCTTCAGAGATCCTGCCCAATAGACAGACGTTAGATGACATAGTCGTTGAAGTGGTATCATTTCCAAATAAGCAGGGATCTAGTCGTTAGTTGACCACATACTTCTTTGCCTTGTACTCACGGCGCACTCTCCGGAGCTCAATGGTCTGAGGGAATGACCCAATGGTGGTGGTAGGAAGAACAGGGAGGTTGAGCTTCTTCTGCTGCGCGTCAAGCCTAGCACTGACATTGGTAGCCCTGCGGTGATCAGAGGCCTTCAACTCAGCAGCCTGATTTCAACAGACAGAGAATGCCAAACATGTAAGTTCAAACAAATTCGTATGTACATGTACAATTGAAAAAAGCAAATCCCTCAAATTCTAGATACTTACAGCCTTCTGAACCTCTTCGTTGTTTACTCTAGGAGAAGATCTCCTTGAAGCCTGAGCAGCAGCATTAGCCGAGAAGAATTCCTAATAAGACCAAAAATCTGAGTGAGCATAGCAACATACATAATATATTACTCATCACATCAAACATATGAATAAAGAACTGCATTTAACACTCACGAGCTTCTATGTGAATAATAAAGAAAAGAAAAAAGCACAATTCACAGAGAAAAATACAGAGAAAATAATCTGAATGGGGGAAATACCTCGTCCTTGGCACCAGACATTGCCTTAGCCAGCGCGTTGACCTCCACAATCTTCTGCGCAGCAAAAGCAAGCCATGACTTGATTTCACCATCAAGCTTGGTCTCATTCACCAGGTCGACAGCAGTGTGCAGAAGCGAGCAAGAGGTTGAAACAACAAGATTGTCTGGGGAGGAAACATGAATGAAGAGTCAGTAAGTAAAAGACAAGGTGGTCATAAGAATTATTATGTCTGGGGAGTAAACACGAATGAAGAGTCAGTAAGTAAAAGACAAGGTGGTCATAAGAATTATTACTCATAAAACAGGGACAGTTTCTTTAGTACCTTTCCCCACAACACCTTCCAGGGTTTGCAGAGCATCAAGGGAAGCAGCGAGGTCATTTGCCCAGATGTTCCTCCCATCAACAACACCAGCAAAGAGGTACTTGTTCGATGGGAAGCCACCCTTGATCAAGTCAAGAGTCTTGGAACCACGGACAAGATCAAACCCAAATCCTGTGATGCCATTCAAGGCAGTAATTGTCCTGGTACAACAAATTCAAATCAGCCACCAGTTTGTTAGTAGAACAATCACATGACGAGCCTACAAAACAATAGAAAAAAAAAGAGCATCTGAACTGACTTGTATGCAGCGGCGGGGACATCAGCAAAGTATGTCTCGACCAACACGTTCAACCCAGAGAAGGATGATTCCAGCTCGGTATAGGCCTTGGTGAATGCCTCCAACTGGTGAGCCTCGAGATCCAGGACTAGAGTGGGCTCATCAAACTGGATCCATGAAGCACCAGCTGCCTTCAGCTCTGCAATAACTTCCCTGAAACATCCGATCCAAAAGAGTTAGTTTTATACAGGAAAAACCATAACCAAATGTTGAATTCATTACAAGTTCTGAATATGTCATTTAGCCTACTTGTAAACAGGGAGAACATGTCCTAGCAATGAAAGGGTAGAGAAGGTCTTCTCAACTCCCTTTGCTGGCTTGGAGAGCAGCAGGTAGGAAACGGGGCCTACTAGCACTGGAACTGTGTCAACACCCAGCTGCATCATACATGGAAATTTTTTAAGTGAGCTCAAGCTAGCTAAATAACAAACCCAATTAAATGATAATCCTAAAAAGGGCCAGTGGAAGAAGTTCTTACAGCCTTAGCTTCCTTGTACTCCGTAACAGCCTTGTGGGAAGCATATGAGAACTTGGTGTCAGGAGCAAGCTCGGGCACAATGAAGTGGCTGTTCATAAAATTAGATGAAAAGAAAATGAGATCAACACCAGCTCACAGATGTGGCATATTGTAAAAGATTAATATAAATAGCAACAGTTCAAGAGGTATACATATTAAGAATTGTGTTTCGAAACAGTGAAAGAAGAGGCCGCTGACTTACTAGTTGGTGTCAAACCACTTGGTCATTTCCATAGCTGGCAGCGTGGCGTTACCTCTGGCCATGGAGAAGTAGACATCGAACCCGATCTCGCCGCCATTCCAGCCATACCTTGGGGGGACGGCCCCGAGCATGGCTGTTGTGTCCAGGACGTGGTCATAGTAGGAGAAGGTGTTGCTGGGAATGTATTTGATCCCGGTCGAAGACATCTTCTTCCAGATGGAGGACCTCAGGTCAGCGGCAACCTTCTGCAGGTCATCGGCGCTGCTCTTCCCGTCCCAGAATGATTCCAGGGCGAACTTGAGCTCCCTCTTGGGGCCCATGCGGGGGTAACCGACAATGTGTGATGCCATTTCTCTGCTGCACGGTGAACAGGTTACTAGTTAATTTTACATATAAATTGATACTTAAAACACGAAACAGAGTTCGAGCTAGCTATGTAAGCATACGACTGATCAATGGGAGGTGTCTTCGAGATGGGTGACAAATATATGGCTAACAAATGACATGCCAAGATTGAATTCGTTGACTACTCAGCAATACATACTCGTGATGCCAACAAATGGCAGTGGGAAGATAAAAGCTAGGGGTTGTATTGCTCAGAGGGAGAAAAAGGAACAGGTTTTGATCATTTTTATTAACCACCCTCTCTCAAACCAAAGAACACTTCACTAAACCATCGTCAACCAAGTTGCATCAGGAGTGCATCTATAAGCTATTAGATAATAATATCATTATATGAAAAGCAGCGCACCTATATCATATAGGCATAGTTGGTAGACTGGTAAGAATCGCATCCGAAAGAAGACACCAAATTCATCACCAAATGAGAGTAAACACCCAACTGCATATCCTATAAGTTGCTTGAGATCCGCAAAACACGAGTGAACGACCAAAGGGCACACACGAGGGACTAGTTTTTAAATTGTAATAAACACACATCCAAGCAAGGACTAGACCCACGCTTAACTAATCCGGGAGTAATCCCTGCGAGGATCCTAATTACGAAATAACCAGGGTCAGAAACGCGAATTGGATCCGGAGGGGATAGCAAACATGCCGGATCAGATCCACCAAAGCTAGATCCCATTCACGAGGTCAGATAGAAGTAGCACCGACACCTGCTGCCAGGCAGCATCGGCACCACCAGCCCAACCGACAAAAACCAAACACCCAGCACTAGGTAGCAAAGCAAGAGAGTGCACTAGATCCTGAACCATACACCATGAGTTCTAGGGGAACTCACCACTTCCAGATCTACTCAGGCGCGGAGAAAGCACGAGGAAGAGCAAACACGCAGCCGTGACTTACAGGATCTGAGAGCAGCAGCGGGGTAACGGATACAAGCGGAGCTCGATCTAAGCGGGAAGTAAGAACCGGGGGAACGGGGTGGCCGGAGTTGGATCGACGCAGAGGAACGGGATTGGAAGAGCAAAGAGAGAGAGAGTGTAGAAACAGCGATCCGAGCTAAGCGGAGGGAAGCGGATGGGGGAGAGAGGGAGGGGCGTACCTGATGTTCCGGGACGGACGAGGAGCAAGAGAAGATAGGGAGCGGACGAGGGTCCGAGACAAGGAGAAGGCGGATCGAGGACAGAGGTAGACGCCTAGCTGGTGCCTATATATAGGGAGGCGGTTGATGGAGTGGGCGGGCGGGGATACTGGGAGCAGTAGTAGCCTGTGCAGTGTGTGGAAGGATGCCATTGCGAATTGTAGGCGACCGTGTCGAAGATTACCTACACCCGTGAGTGAATAAACAAATCCGTAAAACATGTGCGGTGAGGGAAAAGTATGTGCTTTTTTAGGCATTTTTTTGGATTTTATCTGAAAAATGAACAGGTGGCCCGCACGTGAATGGCATACTACTTTACTTATGATTATGATGGCTATATGTAGTCAAATTTGAACCTATTTCACCTAGAAATCGGCTATATTAACTTAGTTTGGAACAGAGCGATCCGTCTTGTCCCTTGTTTTATGTAAAAATAATGACAAAATGAGTTCTATTTTGAGTTCCAAATTTGACTTGACGTAGCATTTCCCTTTTACATGCATAGATTGTGTTCGTATTGGAATTAACTCAGCCCTGTTGATAGGACATGTGCAGTCTGGGTTGGTCCGTATTTGGTAGCAAAATTGCTCCCAAACTGGTTCAGCCAGAATATGATGTCACATCAATGAATAAAAAGGAAAATCGGCACTGAGTTTCCAATCTCAGAAATAGTAGGATTGGCATAAGTGGGATTCAGTCTTGAACGGGGATTTGAAACTGGATTAGCGGACCCTGTTAGTTTTATTTCAACTCGCAGTTAAATCAAAACATTTGTCGATAATAGACGGACATTGAACTACTTTAGATTTGAGTTCATTTCATTGCAAGAAAAGGTCCATAGAGCGTCATCTATCTACCACTTGTTGACCGGCAAAAGATGGGATAGTTGCTAGCTGATGGGACATGACGTCAAGAAAGAGGGGAGAGTGGAAAGAGAGGGGAGAGTGAAATGAAGAGGAGAGAGAGGATTTGAGTGGGAGAGAGATATGAAGGAAAGGAGAAAGTGGGTTTCCTCTCTTTTTCAAAAAAGAGAAAAATACGAGAGGAGTGAAAAATAAGATTCTAAAAAAATAATAAGATATTAGATCAAAGATAACAAATCGATTATAGAAGAAAACAAATTACTGCCCATTATTTCACTCCTCTCTCTAATTTATCTCTTTCTTTCTTTCTCTCTCTCTCACATCCCACTATTTCCCTCCTTCATTTGTGCTCAAGTATGTTATAATGTATTTTTCATCACATATTACTGTGTTATTCCCGCCAACTTCCTTCCTCTCTTTTATATTGTTGTCTCTCTCTTCCATCATTTCCATCCTTTATTTGTTCATGGTGTGCTATAATGTATTTTTGTCATATATTAATGTATTATTTCATACTATTTCTCTTATCTCTCATGTTTTATCTTTCTCTCTCATCACTACTTTCCTCCATTTTTTTTATCTACATGTGTTATAATTTGTTATTTCTCACATATTCAAATGTTACTTCCCTCCTACATTTGTGTTATAATAATTTCCAATCAAATATCCATGTGTTATTTCTCACTCTCATACCAATTTTTGAGAGAGAAATACAAAAAGGAAGTGATAATTGAAATGTGAAGAACAGAGAAAATAAAATGTTACACCAAAGATAACAAGATGTCGAAAGAGAGATAATAGATTGATTACAAATGAAAACCAACTACTATCACTACCTACCTCCTCCCTCCTATTCTCTGTCCCCATTCCCTCCTCTATTTGTGTTTGTATGTGTTTGCGTTTTCTATTGCATATTAATGTGTTATTTCTCACTATTTCCATCATCCTTCCTAATTTATTTTATCCTCTCGCCGCTACTTTCCTCCTTAATTTGAGTTCACATGTGTTATAATTTATTATATGTCACTACTAATACTAAGGTGTTACTTTCCTTTGCCATTTGTCTTCATGTGTTTCATGATATATTTCTATACACATACTAATGTGTTATTTCTCACTAAAATTGTAACAACCCTCAGATTTTAAATTTGAAATAAAAAAGATCAAATATTTAGTCCCAAAAATTTTCTACATCTAATAAAGGTGAAACCCAAAGGTGAACAAATTTGACTTGTTACTTTAAGCGTAGACCATAATTATTTAGTATGCCCAAAATGAGTTGATACAAAACCAAGATATTATGTGAATCTTGAATGAGTCAGATACATAATGCATCAACGCTTATTATGTTGATGTCAATAAATGCACAAAATATAACCCTAATTATGTAATGATGACTAGTTAGGGTTGAGTAATAGATTGGACCCACATACATGTATAATGTATCCTACTGTTTGGTATATGAGTAGATAATATAATACTAGAGCTTCCATCAAATTTTGGTAACACAATTCCTTTTCAGTGATTATTAATGTGCTAATTACCTTAAGTAGCTAATATTATAAAATGCATGTTTTCCTAACTCATATCAAAAATACAATTAGATAATTGAATTCTTCATATTCGAATTATCTAACCCACCAAATTTGGTTAGATTTAGATAATCCTAGATGCTCCAAAAGATATTAGGAAATAAGGAGGAGATAATGTTAATTTGCATCATAATTATGTAATAATACACACGATTATCCTAAGTTTCTACCAAAGTTCTGGATTAAGCCGTGTCACACACATTATTTGATATCGGGCTCTTTTAGAGTCGTCTGATTGAGATTGTGAGACAAGGGCTTCGTCCCCTACCTCACGCAAAGTCTGCATGGAGGAGGGAACAACGCCCAGTCTCCTCATCCATTAATAACTCCCTCTACTCTCAACCTCTTCACCCTTTTTTACAGCATTATCTTCAGGAGTCTATCTTGAATCTATGGAACCCTAATACCACCACTATATCTAGCCCTACGAGAAATGCCCAAATCTCCCCTTCCTCAGAAAACACGACAGCCATGCCCACCCCGCCTTACCGTATTGGGCCACCTCCCACCGATCTAAAAATCATCTTCGGTCACTAAGGGATACTATATCGTGTCAAATTTTAGCCAAGGTGAGCTAAGTAACCACCGCAAGCTCAATACCCCTCTCTGGAGACGGCGAGCTCGAGTCAGAAGTCCCCACTACCCCAGTCAAATTCCCCACACGGTAAGCATATATGACCTCCCTTCTTACTTTTCGTTGCTCATGTTTACCCTACGGTTGCCCTAGTTTGCATATCCTATAGCCACGTTTAGGGTACTCATCAGTGCTCATAGGTAGGCTACCTTAGTGGTCAACGGATAGGGGGAACACAGTTTTGGCTTCACAACACCTGGTTTATGGTTTCTCAAACTCCAGTGAAATGCTTCGGAGTGCTTCCCGTCAGGTCAGTTTTAGACATCCTCTTCCCCTCTTTCATGAAGTACATTATAGTATCTAGGTGCCCGATGGGTGTTCTTCATAGCTGGCAGTCTCTCTGACTCTGTTGGGTGATCACAAAGTTGCCCAGTATAATTTTACCTCAATTTCACCAAGTTTACAAGTCTAGTCTGTCTTTGGTGGCTCTCCAATGCGGACAGTCGTTTTAGGGCATCTGACCTCCCAAAAACCTCCATGAGAGGTCTCCTTCTTCGCCAGACCACAAGGAAGCCAATGGTCCTGGTCTCTCATTTTGCCCTACCACAGATTTCCAGTTAGTCTCCAAGATGGTGATACTGATTCCATGTTCCTTGCTTGGTCGAGGAATGAACATTGCAGATTTTGGTATAACAATGGTGTAACAACCCTGACATGGGTTATACTTTAACCCTAGGTGTTGTGATTAATAAATGTGATTAAATGATTAATCTCATCTTATGAAAAGTAATTAGGCCTCAATAGGAACTTATGTTGCAATTCTAGTCCTTTTTGAACATTGTTGAAATCAATGTTTTGTTTGTTTTGGACTAATGTGCAAAATACCCAAGTTGAGGGGTTTAAGTGCAAATTGTGCATGATAATATGTTCCTCATGAGTTGAAGCATCATGAGAGTGAATATGATGCTGAGGTGTGGCTTATGGAAGCCTGAATACCAAGAAAGAGCTGATAAAGCAATGTTTGTTCATTAATACCTAGTTTTGGTGTAAAGTGTAATTTACCCAAAACCTAGGGTTCAATATGAAAATTACCACTTCAATAAGGTCCCTAATGTTTCTTGGCATCATGTAGAGCAAATAAAATGAGAGGGGCGCCTCATTTGAATTAAGTTGGAGGAGAGAGAATCTTGATATTAAAATAATCAAGATTTAATCCTAATTGAAACCCTAATTCGATTTAGGGAAAAAATAAATGTATTAATTAAAGGGACTTCAACCAAAATTAAAATGGTTGGATTCAGATGTATGTGTGGCGTCCTTGAGCTTTACAAGGACCACGAAAATATCCAAGGGAGTGGATAACTCACACACAATTTTATAAGAAAAAGAAATATCCACTCACATATGGATAGTAATATGATATGATTTAAGGTGCTTGATTTTCTTTTCTTTAAATCATGGATAATTGAGAGGTATAAAAGGAAAACAAGATATCCTCGTCCCTAAGGAAGATAAGGGGGAAGAGGCGGCCACATTTTTGGGATTAAAAGAATTTTTATAAGGCACTTTCTCTCTCCTTGGATTTCTTATAAAAGACCCTTTACAAGCCAAATGGAAGGCTTTTTCGACCCCACTTCTTCTCCTTGCTTGGGAAATGACCAAGGGAGCTTGGGAGGATCAGGAGGACGACCCCCAACCTGTTGGTAAGTTTCTTGATCCATTTCACCTTGATTCTATGGTGGAAATCGAAAATAAATTATGGATTTCTTCCTATTTCGATCTCCTCTTCAATTCTAACCATTCCTTTTCACTCAAACCTTGAGGACGAGCCATGGAATGGTGAAAGCAGTTGTATCCACTATTTTTTCCGTGGACATGGAGCTTTGGATCTCAATTGGAGGCGGGTTTTATAACTTGAACCCTTTTTCATTGTTATTCAACCATTAATCTTGCAATTTCATTGATTCCTTCATTGTCTTGATTAATTGCTGGTTGAAATTGATTAATTCATGACATCAGAAGTTGTTAGAACTTCAGGGACGAAGGTAGATGATGATAACATCATCTTGGATACTTTTCCCAAAGAAATCTTGTTCCAATCGGTTTCAACATGTTTGCTCATGCGGTTTCACCAAACCGTTTGAGAGCAAACGGTTTGAAACTGTTTGAGAGAAAATGGTTTCAAAACCATTTGAGAGGGTTGACCAAGGGTTTACCATTTGATATTCCTGTTCCTAATGATTTTGGTTAATAACTAACCAAATTTTATGGATTAATTCTAAAGGAATCATGAGTTGAAGGCTAATCAATTAGGCAAAGCCTAATTGGATTAAGTGTTGATTTTCAACTTGATTAATTTGCCTTTTTGGGAAAACGGTTTCAAAACCGTTTGAGAGGGTTGACCGTTTTATATTCCTGTTCCTAATGATGTTGGTTAATAACTCACCAAATTTTATGGATTAATTCCAAAGGAATAATGAGTTGAAGGCTAATCAATTAGGCAAAGCCTAATTGGATTAAGTGCTGATTTTCAACTTGATTAATTTTCCTTTTTGGGCAAACGGTTTCAAAACCATTTGATAGGGTTGACCAAGGGTTGACCGTTTGATATTCCTGTTCCTAATGATGTTGGTTAATAACTCACCAAATTTTATGGATTAGTTCCAAAGGAATCATTAGTTGAAGGCTAATCAATTGGGCAAACACTAATTGAAATTAATGTTGAAATTCCAATGAGTTGATTTGAGATTTTGGGTTGATTAGCCCAAACGGTTTCAAAACCGTTTGGGAATCACCCAAACGGTTTCAAGACCTTTTGGGGATCACCCAAGACCGTTTGGAGGTCTGGGGTTAAGTATAGTTGACCAATTGAAGGTCTAAAGGTATCAAATCACTTTGCAATTAAGTGCTGATTTGATGATCAACTCAATAGCTCAAACCCTAATGATTTTTCACTAGAATCCAAGGGTTGGATGAGACAAACGGTCTCAAGACCGTTTGGAGGTCTAGGGGTGAGTATGGTTAAGCAATTGATGATTCAATGATACTAAGTTAAAGTGTAATCAATTGCTGATTTGGTGATCAATCCAATGATCCAAACCCTAATTGGTTGACTTGGATTTTGATGATGTGATGGGAAAAAGGTCCCAAGACCATTTGGTGGTCATCCAAACGACCTCAAGACCGTTTGGAGTCAGTTCATATTCAATTTGGATGATGGTTCAATGGTTTCAAAGTAACTAATCTTGCATTGATTAGTGTTGAAGGATCATCGATTCCAAACCCTAATTCAATTGATTCTAATTGAGGATTAATTGAGGGTCAATTGAGGGTCAAATCAGTTGAAGGTTGACCTATTTAACTCAATTGAAGTATGAGGATAGGTCCAATTGATGATTGGTTCCATGAATTCAATGATTGAAGGAATCAATATTGAGAACCCTAAACCGATTGGTGTTGTTGAGACCATCTTTGGTCCATGCGGTTTTGAGGAGGTTTGGACCAAACGGTCTCAAGACCATTTGAGTCCAAACGGTCTCAAGACCATTTGGGGCCAAACGTTTCAAGACCGTTTGGGACCAAACGATCCCAAACCGTTTGTGCCCATGCGGTTTCAAAAGTCAAACTTGGGCAAACGGTCTTCACCTACTTGCTTGGGCAAACGGTCTCAAGCACCACATTTACCAAACAGTTTCAAACCGTTTGAACCTTGAAGGACCAAGACCGTTTGGGGCTCAAGTAGTCAAAGTTGATTGAGGACTCAATTGGTTAATCCACTTAGACACTTGTTGTAATTGAGGACTTAATTGATCAATTCAATTGGATACCTTATGTAATGGAGGTCCAAGGTGATTGAATCTCTTGAGAATAGAGATGATGAATGATTCATTGATCCAATGATGATAATTGAAGGTACAAAGGTTGAAACCCTAATAATACCTAAGTGGTTAGTGCCAATTAAGGGATGAACCCTAATTGCCTATAGGATCAATGACTTGGTACACTATGTCATTCATAGTTGTATGTACTTGATTGAAGGGATGATATGACCTTATCAAATTGAGATGATGTTAGCATGAATTCATAACATGAATATAATTCATGTGGTGATTAAGGGTATGATCCTTAAGTAGAGAGATCATGAAACCCTAATCATGAATATATACCCTAATTGACAGGGTTATTGAATTCTAACCCTAATTGAGGGCAATTCTAAATGTAACCCTAATCCAGGGTGATGATATAACCCTAATCTAGGGTAGTGATGTGTGAAACTCCAATTTAGGGAAATGAGATGTAAAACCCTAATTGGGATGAATAGTGAATCTCTAATTATGAATAATTGAATGAAATCCTAATGGAGATGGATTGTAGACCCAAATTGTGGGTGACTATAGTGGAAATCTTAATTAAGGATGATTCCATGTGAAATCCTATTCTAGGGTTACGTTAGGAGAAACCCTAAGTTAGAATGAGGTATATGGAACATTGATGTGGTGATGTGACATGAGAATCAAACTTAAGGTGATGTCATGTAATGACATGTAAAATCCTAGTTGAGGGTGAATCCATGTGAAACCCTTGTTGAGGGTGATTCTATGAGAAACCCTGATTAAGAACTAACATCACATAATGTTCTGATGTTATGTTGTGATGAGAGGCCCTAAGAAGGGTGAAGGAATATGAGACTCTAATGTAAGTCATTATACATAAAGCCCTAATCCTGGGCAATATGACAATGGATCATAATTCTAATTTTAAATAAGGATGCAAGGAAATCCTAATGATGAGATAAAAGAAATGACCTTATAAAGGTGAAACATTTCATGTGGTTGATTATATGTAACCTAATTGTAAACAATGTCTTTAGCATTAGACAAGTCCATATCATTAAAGATAGATGGACAATTCTAATGTGTGGCCTATGTATTATATGCTAAACGTGAGAGTTTAGTAATGGAATGTATTAAGAGGGAAATACCTTAATACAAGATAAGTTGGTTAACCCAAGAGAGTATGAAATGATGAGAAAGTCATACATCAAGATATGATAGTTATCAAATTCAACACTTCAGGGTTTATATACCTTGATGTACTCCAAATCCAATATAATTGGGTAAGAAACATATGAAGTGTGTTATGCAACTATTACAATGAAATGTAATGAGTTGTTGCACTTTGATGAGTGTTAATTAATGTACCTTGAAAATGGAGTTAAGCCCAAAAGATGTGTATGATATAATCATACCATGATGAGGATGAGAAATAAACTCATACCTTGAATTGATGATCATTAATGCTATATGATGAAAGTAATGTTCTTGAATAATTAAATATGATATATTTGAATGCCCCAGAGGTATGGATTAATGAATTAAGGGTTGGATAGATTATATAATCATGAAACCCTAATTAATGAGAAAAAGGGGAACCCTAACCCTGACTTGGGTAAAGGGAATGATAAGCCCTGTTTGATAGTAAACCCTAATTCCTGGAAAAGGAATAATGGTGTTACTATTGTATCACATGATGTGATGAATATCTTGTATGACTGTTATCATGCCTAATAACCATGCAGGTATGATGAGATAATGAACATAGCTAGATTTGAGCTATGACATTTATATAATAAGTGTTGATTGGCATTATGAGCCTTAATGTTGTTGTTGCTTAGTAAAAGTAACAAGGTGTAAGGATTCTATGAGTCATATGAGCAAGTTGTTGCCTAGAAAGAGGTGACAAGATATTTCATGGCCTTGTGAGCCAGGTGTGATGCTTGTGTAACAAGTATCATGAATGCCTTGGTCAGATGACCTGAAGGTGATAGTTACCTGAAAAAGGTATAATAATGCTCAATGATGAGTTAAGGGTTTGAATACCCAGAACCATATGATTATGGTGATGAGAATGTGAAGGTATGAGAATTCCCAGTTTTGAAATGAGGGACCGAGTTCCCAAGGTCTTTGAAAGACTGATAAATATCTGATGAAAGTAGTACATGTCTCTTTATAACATTGTTGTAATAAGTTATGTTTGAGAACTTGACTAATGCTAAAAGAATATGCTAATGTACTTAATTTAATCAAGTGAAATCATATCATGTAGAGCCCTGACCATAGATCCATCATTGTCAGTAGTTAAATGATGGTGAAATAGGTTTTCCTAAAGGAACTCCTGGAGAGCATACTTTTGAGTATGTGGGGGTTATGGACGTGAATATCCTTACGTCCTAATGTAGGAATTGATGTGAGATGTACTTTAATCTCTCATTCCTTCATTATATGTACCGAGATGGATGTATCACGAATCTCTTGATGATTGGGTTAGATGCCATACACATCTCCCAATAATGTTAATGCCGGGTCGGTGGAGATAAACACGAAATCTCACGATCGTGAAGAGAGTGAAGCACGCCACTGTAACTCTGATAGCAAAGTTGCCAGTATACTCTGGAAAGCTATATTTAGCAGAGACACGAGATGTCCTGCATGTGATCTCGTACTGACCGAGATGTGGGAGGTCATGGGAATCCGACTCTTCCATTGACCTTGTATGGTACCGATTTTGACTTCGCAGTGGTCGGTTGGAGCATGAGCGGTATATCTCATCTCCTCAGGGCATAAGTGTGTTTGTAAAATGAAATCAGTCATATAGCATGTTTGCTTAAGGATTGAATACGGAAATTCATTGGCTGATGTTACATTTCTGTTATATATCTGGTGTTCATTGATGTTGTTCATATCTGTTGTATTCATTACAAGTATACGGATGAACTATGAGTCTACCATGAGTAGATGCAACATTATCCTTGAAAAAGGAGATTACTTCACTTTGTTCATATAAGTGATTTACCTGCTGTTAATTATATATATAAATCCTTCTACTTAGTTTATTTTAATAAAGTGCTATAACAATGTTTTGGCGGAGAGTTATATCTCCCGCTGGGAGAATTTACAATTGTCTCACCCCCGTGGGATCCAACTTTTTAGGTGGACGCGGACAAAGAAGCAGAATTCCATTACAGGGAATGGACAACAGCAGTGACAGCATGGACAGCAGAATATCTCAAGTGGAGATACTGTCTGTCAAGTTATGTAGTTAGAAAGTCCTATGTGTTGTCTCTGTACTCTCAGGTCCTCGGAGTTTTTAGTTAGTGTTTTATGAATCAATCTGAGGTTTTGGCTTGATGCCCCGAGATTCGTATATTGTCTATATATAATATTTATAAGACAGTTGATGATGTAATCTCTGAAAAGAGATGGTACAGGTTATGTACGTTTGAACTAGAATGTAAATGTTATGCAATGGTTCTTGTTGGAAAAGATTTCCTATGTGAGGATCTCTTTGCAAAATGTTTTAATTTTCAGTGATTTTCAGTAATCTGCTGCAAATAATTCGCTTCCGCATTAGTTAATCCTATTTTCGCGAGACGGTCGCGACAGATGATGCCCTTGGTTACTCTTTAATGTGTCACGCTAATGCATGCCCGATTTGGTCTTTTCGTGTATCATTATGTTTATAGTCATGTTTTGACTTGGTGGCGAGCCCAAGCCATGTGGCCAGTAACTACTGGGCCACCTCAGCGAGGTGGTGCCAACTATATTTTTGGCCAAGATTACACAGGTGGAATTATCGACCGTTCTGATTGGTCAGTTTTAGTCTGATCTCCAATAAATCATAGAAAATAATCTAGAGCTTAGATGTAGATGATTTGTATATGATTTTTTATCATTCTTTTGAGACATGTCAAATGGTCAAGGTTTTAGACCCAGATTCTCAACCTATATTCCATGATTAATTGAAAATTATAAAACCCTAGGCTTAACCATGACAATTAATATATGTATATGTTGGACAAGATAATTAGGACCGATCAAGACTCGACCTACTATTAGTGTACATCCTCAATATCAAGTGAGTGGTTCATGCACACTGAGTAAAATTCTAGGGTTATGGGTTTACACTATTTGTTTATGTATTTATAATTGCTATGTTAAAGTGCCATTATGTTATTACTCAGTTATGCTCATGAAAATCATGCCCATGCTATCAATTTATATTTCCTATTGATTTAATGATTAAACTTCCATTTTTAAAACTATGAATCACTACCATGCTCAAGAAATTATGAGAATTATGTCTAAGTATAAGAAATCATGTTATGTTAAAATAGTTCTCTCAATCATGTTAGGTGAGCCTTAACCGGCCTTATGAGCTCTGTGGGAGCATTCTGTGAGCCATAACAGGGCTTATGTGTGCATTAAGAGAGAGAGATTGTATTAACTCAAGTTAAACTATATACTATTATTATATCATTTCAATTTAGTGAGTTTCAAGTAATCATGTTAACCATGTTAATCACTAAGTTTCTAAGCTCCCTCAAGTCATTTCAATTATATGTTATTTTCATGTTATAACTACTCAGTGCCACTCACATAGCTTTATGTTGTTTTGCATGGGCTGGGGATGAGATGTCCGCAGAAAAGGAGAAGGAGAAGAAATATACCTAAAGAATGTCAACTCAAGCTCAAGGATAGTTATCGGACCCTACCCATTGGGGTGCCATTCTAGATAGTTATCTTTTATTTTTAGTCTTTTCATGTGAAAGTTTCTAGTTTAAAACTCTCTTTATGTTGGACTTAGAGTCCCTTAGTTATGGCATGTAACCATGTACATTGTGGTTCTTTTTATTCTTCAGAACTTTCTTGATTAATGATATCATTTCACAATTTGTCATGATCTTCATTATGTGAAAATACTTCCGCAATGGTTGTGTTAGTTTTATAAAGGAGGTTGATATAATAATGGCATCATAGAAATCCTAGAATGGCCACCTTAGTAGGATCTTATGTGTCACTCCACATGCTTATGAAAGTCTCATTTCCTATTCTAGATGGCCCCTAAGCGTCGCCCTAAGCATGATAAGTAACCCTCTCACTCTAGTAGAGAGAGTGAGCATGACTTTGAGAATGAGAAGATGCCACATGGAGCGGACCCTCCCCTCTCATATAACGTGTTGGTCAGAGCTTTTTTCGATACAATGAGAGGAAGAGGTGGAGGCCGTCATTAAAGGAGGAGTGAAGTCACCTTGATAGACTTCCTCAAGGTGAAGCCTGAGACGTTTGCGGGAGAAGAAGAGTTGGATGTTGTGGGTAAGGCTGAGGCCTGGATCTGCAACATGGAGCATTACTTCTATGATTTGGACTGCTCTGAGGAGTCCTGCATTAGGTTTGGGACGCACATGCTGAGAGGACCGCCGGTGTCTGTGGGAGAACTTTTGTGACTCTCGAGACCCAGATGAAGAGTTCCTCACATGGGAGGAGTTCGTAGAGTATAGGATTTTAAGAGCCACTATGTGTTAGAAGTGATGATGGATAAGAAGGAGTTGGAGTTCCTCTATCTACGACAATGTGGTGACATGACTGTTACCCAGTACACCATGAAGTTTCACATCCTCCAAACGTACGAAGCCACGATGACAGAGCTGAAGCGAGCCAAGAAGTTCATTTGAGGTCTGAAGGATGATCTTAGCTACTCGCTTTCTAGGTGAGGACACAAGACGATGCAGGATGCCCTTGATGTTGCTCTAGAGCTTGAGGATCACCTAGGGAGGGCTTGGAAGAAGAACTCCCATAATGGAAAACGTCACCACCATGACCACAACAATCAAGACCAACACCATAATGATCGTAGGAAGCGTAAGGCTCTAGAGGATCCTTTGATGAAGGATGCATGCCCCAAGCGTGGAAAGTTCCATGTAGGGTCGTGTAGATTGGTCTTAGGTGTCTCTTTCTACTATGGAGGAGGACACTTCAAGGACAAATGCCCTAGGTTAGAGGTAAAGAAGGGTGCAGATTAAAACCCTAACCTAGGTCCCTCAGAGAAGAGGAAAGCTAGGATTTTGTCTATGGTGGATGGTGAAGGTAAGGTTTAGTTTTCAAGATATGTTAGCAACTCATGCACTTATTAGTTTTACTATTCATGTCATATATAATGCAAAGGTAATCCATGTGAATACCGTATCATGATTATGTTAATGTTTCCTCATGAAATGTTATCACTAGTTAATAAGTTAGTATACATATATGTGGAACCCTAAGTTCGGTAGTACCTTAATATAACATGAAAATTTCAAGGATGAAATTTCTATAAGGTGGGTAGGTTGTAGCGACCCTCAAATTTTAAATTTTAAATAAAAATGACAAATATTTAGTCCCAAAAAATTTATACATCTAATAGAGGTGAAACCCAAACGTGAACAAATTTGACTTGTTCCATTAAGAGGGACCATGATTATTTAGTATGTCCAAAATGATTCGATATGAAACCAGGATATTATGTGAACCTTGAATTAGTTAGATACATAATGCATCAATGCTTATATAAATTGATGTCGATTAATGCACAAAATTTAACCCTAGTTATGCAATGGTGACTAGTTAGGGTTGACTAGTTTTGTGTAATATGTGAACTCATTTTTAGAAGTATGCTTTGTTGAAGGCATACTAAGGTATGTAAGTTGGTTCTATGTATGATTTTAGTGTATTTGTGCAAGCTATATGTTAATTAAAGGTGTATGATAGTTGTAGTAATTCATACCAGATATGCATCCTAGTATTGTGTATTTGTGATATGGTGATACGGTTTGGATGATGTCAGAACACATGGAGAGATATCCTGAACAAGGTAGTCATACTTATTTACTCATATTAATAGAAAGGGATGATAATCAGATTGTCTGGACAAGTAACCCTAATGAGGTGTAGCTTGTTATACCTAGCTCTAATATAACTGAGTGATGGTAATTGAGTATGATTAATGCTTGAATGACTGATACAATTGTGGATTACCTTATTACTGTTGTTGAAACCCTAAAATGATATAATATGATGGTTACACTTTGAATTGTGTGTGGGCCCATAACCCACAGGTCCCAGGATCGAAACAGGATAGTATGGAATGAGGTGGTAATGCTTCACCTCATGCATCCATGACCCAATGGGGATGCCAAGAGTAGTATTGTGCAATTGATTTTTGAATCTAGTCTTTTAATTCAAGACTGTTTTGCTTTTTGAATAGCACTTTATTAAAGTTTAAAACAACATGGTGAACTCGCTTTTGTCACTTAAAGGTGATACAGAACAATAGAACTTTCTGAGCCGCATAAGTTGAGATAGTTGTATCAGAGTATCAGAGTTGCGCAGCGAAAGCGTGGTGGTTTATCTTTGCATTCTATGTTTGACTGTGGCATAAAAAATTTGCTTGATATCATTGAGAACTATTTGAAATATGTTGTGACTTAGTAAAGAATTAAAAGATCTAATGTTGAAAACTACATTCAGGTATGAAATACAAGAATATAATGACATGGAAGGATTTAGAAGCTTAGAATAACCTTGAATGTATCTTTCTTGTAGGTTTATGTTTCGAGGATGAAACATTCTAAGAGGGGGAGAGTTGTTACGACCCCATCTGAGCTTAATTGGTAAATTAGGGTTTACCTAGACAATTGCAAAGATTAATTGGAATAATCATTCTTGAAATCTAATTAATGACAATAACACAATTAGGATGTTTTAACTATGATAAGAAGTCTAAATGTTCTTTTGTCTTGAGAATTAGAGTTTGAGAAGCATAGACCCTAATCGGCCCAAAATAGGGTTTTAATGACATATGAATACAGAATTTGATAAGTAGAATGTCTCACTAAATAATTTTAGTATTTTATGTGTAACTCTGATTTAATTCAAATTTGGATATGATTTGGATATATAAAATTTAAACAACATTGGAAAATATCAGAATTTTTGAAGAATGTTCTGACCTGTTTATTGGTCAAGTTTCAAACTCGACCGATCACATTTTCAGATTGATATAGCAATGTGGTAATTGAATTTTATCTTTTTATTGGTATATCCAATTGATCTCAAATTTTAACTTTGCTTGAAAATCACAATTTTAGACACTCTGTTAAATTGGCGTAATTTTTGGATGACGTTTGATCTCTACAGTGAGGGTGTCGGTCGAGTTCTGTGCAGGACAAACTCGACCGAATATGCTGCAGACTGCAATATAGCAGTGCACTGTTTGATTTTTAGTTATTTATTTGTAACGATAAATGATCTCAAATTTGTACTGGAGGTCTGACACTTCATTTGGTATAACATATAAAATTTCCAGAATTTTTGGAGCTTCTGTTAGCTATTCAGTAGGCGAATTACAGAAACTATTATGAAACTGAATATTCAGCCAGTATAATTAAAGTTGAGTGTTGGGTCAATATGCAATTGACCCAAGAAGCTCAAATTTGACTTATATGATCGACCACACACACACACATCTCTCATTCTTCGTCATCCACCCCAGAGAAACGAAAATCTAGAGAGAGAGGGAGAGTTAGGGCTTGAGTGGAGAAAGAGGAGGAATTGCTGACCTAGGGTTTTGCGGTCCGAGGAATGGTGAAATCAAGTAAGTTTGGACTCTTTGCATAGAATTTTATGGTGAATCTTCTCTCTCATGTCAATATTCCGTCCATGCTCTGATTTGATCCAAGATGATGTCGAAATTCCCTCTTTTCTCACCCTTTCTTCATAATCCCTCATTTTCAAGGTTTTCGAGTTGAAGGGAAGAAGAATTGGGAGATTTGCTAGGGATTTGATATGAGTTCGAGATCCCCTGAGTTGAGTTGCAGTTTTGAGGTGTTTTCACACCTTAGGGTGAGTGGGTTCTTCCTTCAAACAGTGTAATGCACGAAATTTGATTATAGCATCCAAATCCCTAATTGCTTAGTATGTGATTTTAAACCCTGAATGTCCATTTGTTCTGTGTAGTTGCAATTTGATATGAAATGGGCTCCTTCTCTGTTTGAACGACTCTATAATGATAGATTAATATTAGAAATGTATACAACACATTCTAGAAAGAATGCCTTTCGGATTCATATTGTATGATGTAATTAGGGTTTAACCTAACTGAGATCTCACTAGAGTTTTAATCCAATTGAAGAGATATCTAGACTTAAACCAAACCTAGGTCTAAATGCTCTCAATCAAGCTTAAGGCTATCATATTTCAATATCTAAAACCTTTCGGATTCATCACTAAGTCTATGACTTTGATTTCACTAGTTTAAGCTTGAATGACCTGTGCCACGGCTGTGGGGTGACACCACGACCGTGTTGGAGTAAATCCTAATTGAACACTTAAAGATCAAAGTTTAATAAAGAGGACTAGTAATCCTATAAGTGGTTAGGATGTAACTCATGGGATATCTTAATTGAATTTTATTCTTGTTACATGATATCTCAGTGAATGGTATGGAAAACCTAAATTTTGTTAAATTTCCATGGTTTCATATCTATATTGATTGTATATGATTTGTTGGAAACAATCTTTATTTAGTGAATGCTTATATCCTATGAAATCCTTATGAGAGCCATGTGACAAGTGAATGAGGCAAATGAAAAGGTGAATGAGGTGAATGAAACCCTAAGAGTAGGGTGTTAGCATGTGATGAATGAATAAGGCAAATGAAACCCTAAGGATAGGGTGTTCAATGAATCATGTTATGGTGATATGAAAGGTCTCGATATGAGATGTGGTGATGCTTAACTGTTGAATTGTATGTTTCTAGTGCATTTAACTTTATATGCTTGTTCTCTCTGAGTTGATATCTACATACTGCAGGGCTTCTTATTTTCAATACATATCTCGTAAATTGCAGGTGATGAGATATGACATGCCCTAGAAAGGGATGTTACTGAGACATGATATATGTTGAATACATGAGTTATGATTTCTGTTTAAAATGTACCTATAATGTTAATGTTAGACTTAGGTGCCCTGAACACCGTAGAACCCCATTGCGCGGTTTGTACCTTTGGGGTAAAACGGTCAGCCCTGGGGATACGCCCAGGCATCGGAGACTCGTGTCCAACAAATACGGAATGTCTCGGTGACACGAAGTCTGAGAGGTAGGATCCCGGTCAGCCCTGGGGATACGCCCAGGCATCGGAGATCCGAGAGAATGTCCCGGTCAGCCCTGGGGATACGCCCAGGCATCGGAGACTTAGAGACCCTCCGCCTGTGTACTCAGGTAGGAGGAGTCCAGTTTACACTCTTTTGAGAGTGCAGTGAGGCCTTGTGAGCCTGAGAGTCCTGTGCAGACCAGGACGAGAAGTCAGACTTAGCATTTCCTGGGTGTGTCGCTAAGTCTTGTACGGTGTGGCCGTAGTGCACTGCGAGTCTCTATGCAGAGTACACTGCATAGATCAGGGCATAAGCTAAAATATGATCATATAGGTTTACAGAGTTCCTTATAAATGAAAGAGTTAAGGAAGACTAGAGCATAGTCTTCTAGTAGTTATTCTTTGGATGCAATATTTACATTCTTTGTTATTTCAATTATATTGTTTTAGAACTGCTCAGTGTAGTATTTATTGTTGTTAAATTTCATATCGTTTACTCAAAGTTATATCTGTAATCACATTAGTGCCTTAGACTATTTTTTTGAAGTACTCATTCACTGAGCGAGTAGGCTCACCCCTCTACTCAAACATTTTAGGGTTAACCACGTGGACTTGAAGATGGTCAGAGCATCAGTGTAGATCTTCCACAAGAGTTAAGTACAAGATTAGTTGAGTCAGTCGGTCCTTGTCACTCTAGGTCCTCAGTAAGAGATAAGAGAGAGAGTTGTAATTACGATGTGTAATATTATTCCTCTTTTGAAATTGTATGCTAATTAGTAGGTCTTATGTGCATAAGGTGTGAGAGACATCATGAATGTTTATACATGTATCTTTACTATTAAAGTCTGTTTAGTAAAAGAAATGTTCAGATTCCCTTGTTAAAATGATTTATGTGGTTCAATGCGAAGAAACAAGAGTTTTAAAAAAAGAAAAAAAAAGTTAAGGGTGTTCTTTGTATTACATATAATTCCTATCTTATGCCCTAATCTCATGATTTGAGGAAATTGTGAGATCGGGGTGTAACAGCTTGGTATCAGAGCTTAGGGTGAGTTGTCAAGGACCATTAAGTTAGTAAGTTAGCGTCATAAGTTTGGCAGATAGGAGATGTTTTGATGTTATCTTTGGGGATTTGAGTATTTGGATATCCTGGCCCGATATCTGAGTACTTGGATCAACCAGTACAAGCTACTCTGTCTATTCTCTCACGTATACACTGGCCAGGTATATAGTGGAAGAATGGGCTATAGAGGAACCCTAGAAATGTTAGGGTTAGAAAATGAAAAAAGAAACAAGAATTAAGAGAATAAATGTAAAAGGAGATAGAACTTACATTTCATAATGTTGTTTTTGTTGGAAATGTATAGAAATGCTCTTATATGTTTGAATTGAAATATTCAATACTTTGAAATATGGGTCTTTAATATCTGTTGTACACTATGCAGTTGTAGCATTTATTGATTTCATTCTTTGTAACAAGTAGACTAGAATTGACCTTTGAATGAGCTTTTGTTAGTGGATAAGTTTTCTTCCACACTTCTGAGATGAATAGGAGTTGAGTAATCCTTTGAAGTTCTTGGCTTCAGGACTTCGGGTTTGGCCTGGTCCGGCTGGCAGGATGTATTACTGGGATCTAATGACTCCTATTAATAGTATAATAAGAATAGACTCTGGATAATTAGACCCACATTAGAGTGAGAATGTACACACGGTAAGATGTTGAAACAGATGGGAAAGATCAGAACAACTAAGAATTTGTTGAAACTGGTATCTGAGGTTCAATTTTGGGGCCTCATATGAGAAACCCTTAATTGGGAATAAAGGAACATGATATAAGGATTCATAATCAGTTTATTGATTAATATTATATGAACTATACATATGAAATATAGAAAAGATATGTGAAATGTATGTATGGTTCTAGATAGCAAGAATCGATCATGAAGAATGGATCATATAATTGAGTATAATGCTTTTATGAACTCTAAAGCAAAGGCTAAGTAGAAGAATAGAGTTGAGCATTCAATAGGTCTATAGAAGTGAAGAGTCTTCAAAAGAGTCAAAGTGAAGATAATCATATGATCATATAATTCATAAGACTAGAACAACAAACTAGTTCCTAAGTGAAGAACATAGGTGTAGTTTAACGAATGAATAAGTCATACAAGGGTAGACTATATTCAGGAGGGAAAACTTGATTGAAAGAGAAACTGTGTTTGACCCATGCATGATCCCTTTGATTTAAAAATGAAGAATATTTAAGGTATTAAAGGAATGTTTGAATACAAGAATTCTAAGTCTCAAAATCATCTTCTCTCTCATATATTCCTTAACAATAACAAGGTGGGAATGAAATGATAAGAAAATGAATCATATATGATGCATAACTACCTTGGTAGGGTCATCTAGTGAATGTAATAGTGACATACATTACGATGAAGTGCGATAAGAAATAAATTCTTGTGTGATAGCAAGAATGATGAATAATCTATTCTTACCTTGAATGTTTTAATGTTAGGGATGTTTATTGTATATGATCAAAATGAGGAGGAGAGGTAGCAAAACATAAGTAGTAAAGAATGAGGAGAGAGATAAAGGAAAACACTAGTTTTGTGTAATATGTGAACTCGTTTTTAGAAGTATGCTTTGTTGAAGGCATACTAAGGTATGTAAGTTGGTTCTATGTATGATTTTAGTGTATTTGTGCAAGCTATATGTTAATTAAAGGTGTATGATAGTTGTAGTAATTCATACCAGATATGCATCCTAGTATTGTGTATTTGTGATATGGTGATACGGTTTGGATGATGTCAGAACACATGGAGAAATACCCTGAACAAGGTAGTCATACTTATTTACTCATATTAATAGAAAGGGATGATAATCAGATAGTCTGGACAAGTAACCCTAATGAGGTGTAGCTTGTTATACCTAGCTCTAATATAACTGAGTGATGGTAATTGAGTATGATTAATGCTTGAATGACTGATACAATTGTGTATTACCTTATTACTGTTGTTGAAACCCTAAAATGATATAATACGATGGTTACACTTTGAATTGTGTGTGGGCCCATAACCCACAGGTCCCAGGATCAAAACAGGATAGTATGGAATGAGGTGGTAATGCTTCACCTCATGCATCCATGACCCAATGGGGATGCCAAGAGTATTATTGTGCAATTGATTGTTGAATCTAGTCTTTTAATTCAAGACTATTTTGCTTTTTGAATAGCACTTTATTAAAGTTTAAAACAACATGGTGAACTCGCTTTTGTCACTTAAAGGTGATACAGAACAATAGAACTTTCTGAGCCGCATAAGTTGAGATAGTTGTATCAGAGTATCAGAGTTGCACAGCGAAAGCGTGGTGGTTTATCTTTGCATTCTATGTTTGACTGTGGCATAAAGAATTTGCTTGATATCATTGAGAACTATTTGAAATATGTTGTGATTTAGTAAAGAATTAAAAGATCTAATGTTGAAAACTACATTCACGTATGAAATACAAGAATATAATGACATGGAAGGCTTTAGAAGCTTAGAATAACCTTGAATGTATCTTTCTTGTAGGTTTATGTTTCGAGGATGAAACATTCTAAGGGGGGAGAGTTGTTACGACCCCATCTGAGCTTAATTGGTAAACTAGGGTTTACCTAGACAATTGCAAAGATTAATTGGAATAATCATTCTTGAAATCTAATTAATGACGATAACACAATTAGGATGTTTTAACTATTATAAGAAGTCTAAATGTTCTTTTGTCTTGAGAATTAGAGTTTGAGAAGCATAGACCCTAATCGGCCCAAAATAGGGTTTTAATGACATATGAATACAAAATTTGATAAGTAGAATGTCTCACTAAATGATTTTTAGTATTTTATGTGTAACTCTGATTTACTTCAAATTTGTATATGATTTGGATATATAAAATGTGAACAACATTGGAAAATATCAGAATTTTTGAAGAATGTTCTGACCTGTTTATCGGTCGAGTTTCAAACTCGACCGATCGCATTTTTAGATTGATATAGCAGTGTGGTAATTGAATTTTTTCTTTTTATTGTATATCCAATTGATCTCAAATTTTAACTTTTCTTGAAAATCACAATTTTAGACACTCTTTTAAATTGGTGTAATTTTTGGATGACTTTTGATCTCTACAGTGAGGGTGTCGGTCGAGTTCTGTGCAGGACAAACTCGACCGAATATGCTGCAGACTGCAATATAGTAGTGCACTGTTTGATTTTTAATTATTTATTTGTAACAGGAAATGATCTCAAATTTGTACTGGAGATCTGACACTTCATTAGGTATAACATATAAAATTTCCAGAATTTTTGGAGCTTCTTTTAGCTATTCAGTAGGCGAATTACAGAAACTATTATGAAACTGAATATTCAGCCAATATAATTAAAGTTGAGTGTTGGGTCAATATGCAATTGACCCAAGCAGCTCAAATTTGACTTATACGATCGACCACACACACACACACAGCTCTCATTCTTCGTCATCCACCCCAGAGAAACAAAAATCTAGAGAGAGAGGGAGAGTTAGGGCTTGAGTGGAGAAAGAGGAGGAATTGCTGACCTAGGGTTTTGCGGTCCGAGGAATGGTGAAATCAAGTAAGTTTGGATTCTTTGCATAGACTTTTATGGTGAACCTTCTCTCTCATGTCAAGATTCCGTCCATGCTCTGATTTGATCCAAGATGATGTCGAAATTCCCTCTTTTCTCACCCTTTCTTCATAATCCCTCATTTTCAAGGTTTTCGAGTTGAAGGGAAGAAGAATTAGGAGATTTGCTAGGGATTTGATATGAGTTCGAGATCCCCTGAGTTGAGCTGCAGTTTTGAGGTGTTTTCACACCTTAGGGTGAGTGGGTTCTTCCTTCAAACAGTGTAATGCACGAAATTTGATTATAGCATCCAAATCCCTAATTGCTTAGTATGTGATTTTAAACCCTGAATGTCCATTTGTTCTGTGTAGTTGCAATTTGATATGAAATGGGCTCCTTCTCTGTTTGAACGACTCTCTAATGATAGATTCATATTAGAAATGTATACAACACATTCTAGAAAGAATGCCTTTCGGATTCATATTGTATGATGTAATTAGGGTTTAACCTAACTGAGATCTCACTAGAGCTTTAATCCAATTGAAGAGATATCTAGACTTAAACCAAACCTAGGTCTAAATGCTCTCAATCAAGCTTAAGGCTATCATATTTCAATATCTAAAACCTTTGGGATTCATCACTAAGTCTATGACTTTGATTTCACTAGTTTAAGCTCGAATGACCTGTGCCACGGCTGTGGGGTGACACCACGACCGTGTTGGAGTAAATCCTAATTGAACACTTAAAGATCAAAGTTTAATAAAGAGGACTAGTAATCCTATAAGTGGTTAGGATGTAACTCATGGGATATCTTAATTGAATTTTATTCTTGTTACATGATATCTCAGTGAATGGTATGGAAAACCTAAATTTTGTTAAATTTCCATGGTTTCATATCTATATTGATTGTATATGATTTGTTGGAAACAATCTTTATTTAGTGAATGCTTATATCCTATGAAATCCTTATGAGAGCCATGTGACAAGTGAATGAGGCAAATGAAAAGGTGAATGAGGTGAATGAAACCCTAAGAGTAGGGTGTTAGCATGTGATGAATGAATAAGGCAAATGAAACCCTAAGGATAGGGTGTTCAATGAATCATGTTATGGTGATATGAAAGGTCTCGATATGAGATGTGGTGATGCTTAACTGTTGAATTGTATGTTTCTAGTGCATTTAACTTTATATGCTTGTTCTCTCTGAGTTGATATCTACATACTGCAGGGCTTCTTATTTTCAATACATATCTCGTAAATTGCAGGTGATGAGATATGACATGCCCTAGAAAGGGATGTTACTGAGACATGATATATGTTGAATACATGAGTTATGATTTCTGTTTAAAATGTACCTATAATGTTAATGTTAGACTTAGGTGCCCTGAACACCGTAGAACCCCATTGCGCGGTCTGTACCTTTGGGGTAAAACGGTCAGCCCTGGGGATACGCCCATGCATCGGAGACTCGTGTCCAACAAATACGAAATGTCTCGGTGACACGAAGTCTGAGAGGTAGGATCCCGGTCAGCCCTGGGGATACGCCCAGGCATCGGAGATCCGAGAGAATGTCCCGGTCAGCCCTGGGGATACGCCCAGGCATCAGAGACTTAGAGACCCTCCGCCTGTGTACTTAGGTAGGAGGAGTCCAGTTTACACTCTTTTGAGAGTGCAGTGAAGCCTTGTGAGCCTGAGAGTCCTGTGCAGACCAGGACGAGAAGTCAGACTTAGCATTTCCTGGGTGTGTCGCTAAGTCTTGTATGGTGTGGCCGTAGTGCACTGCGAGTCTCTATGTAGAGTACACTGCATAGATCAGGGCATAAGCTAAAATATGATCATATAGGTTTACAGAGTTCCTTATAAATGAAAGAGTTAAGGAAGACTAGAGCATAGTCTTCTAGTAGTTATTCTTTGGATGCATTATTTACATTCTTTGTTATTTCAATTATATTGTTTTAGAACTGCTCAGTGTAGTATTTATTGTTGTTAAATTTCATATCGTTTACTCAAAGTTATATCTGTAATCACATTAGTGCCTTAGACTATTTCTTTGAAGTACTCATTCACTGAGCGAGTAGGCTCACCCCTCTACTCAAACATTTTAGGGTTAACCGCGTGGACTTAAAGATGGTCAGAGCATCAGTGTAGATCTTCCACAAGAGTTAAGTACAAGATTAGTTGAGTCAGTCGGTCCTTGTCACTCTAGGTCCTCAGTAAGAGATAAGAGAGAGAGTTGTAATTACGATGTGTAATATTATTCCTCTTTTGAAATTGTATGCTAATTAGTAGGTATTATGTGCATAAGGTGTGAGAGACATCATGAATGTTTATACATGTATCTTTACTATTAAAGTCTGTTTAGTAAAAGAAATGTTCAGATTCCCTTGTTAAAATGATTTATGTGGTTCAATGCAAAGAAATAAGAGTTTTAAAGAAAGAAAAAAAAGTTAAGGGTGTTCTTTGTATTACATATAATTCCTATCTTATGCCCTAATCTCATGATTTGAGGAAATTGTGAGATCGAGGTGTAACAGCTTGGTATCAGAGCTTAGGGTGAGTTGTCAAGGACCATTAAGTTAGTAAGTTAGCGTCATAAGTGTGGCAGATAGGAGATGTTTTGATGTTATCTTTGGGGATTTGAGTATTTGGATATCCTGGCCCGATATCTGAGTACTTGGATCAACCAGTACAAGCTACTCTGTCTATTCTCTCACGTATACACTGGCCAGGTATACAGTGGAAGAATGGGCTAGAGAGGAACCCTAGAAATGTTAGGGTTAGAAAACGAGAAAAGAAACAAGAATTAAGAGCATAAATGTAAAAGGAGATAGAACTTACATTTCATAATGTTGTTTTTGTTGGAAATGTATAGAAATGCTCTTATATGTTTGAATTGAAATATTCAATACTTTGAAATATGGGTCTTTAATATCTGTTGTACACTATGCAGTTGTAGCATTTATTGATTTCATTCTTTGTAACAAGTAGACTAGAATTGACCTTTGAATGAGCTTTTGTTAGTGGATAAGTTTTCTTCCACACTTCTGAAATGAATAGGAGTTGAGTAATCCTTTGTAGTTCTTGGCTTCAGGACTTCAGGTTTGGCCTGGTCCGGCTGGCAGGATGTATTACTGGGATCTAATGACTCCTATTAATAGTATAATAAGAATAGACTCTGGATAATTAGACCCACATTAGAGTGAGAATGTACATACGGTAAGATGTTGAAACAGATGGGAAAGATCATAACAACTAAGAATTTGTTGAAACTGGTATCTGAGGTTCAATTTTGGGGCCTCATATGAGAAACCCTTAATTGGGAATAAAGGAACATGATATAAGGATTCATAATCAGTTTATTGATTAATATTATATGAACTATACATATGAAATATAGAAAAGATATGTGAAATGTATGTATGGTTCTAGATAGCAAGAATCGATCATGAAGAATGGATCATATAATTGAGTATAATGCTTTTATGAACTCTAAAGCAAAGTCTAAGTAGAAGAATAGAGTTGAGCATTCAATAGGTCTATAGAAGTGAAGAGTCTTCAAAAGAGTCAAAGTGAAGAGAATCATATGATCATATAATTCATAAGACTAGAACAACAAACTAGTTCCTAAGTGAAGAACATAGGTGTAGTTTAACGAATGAATAAGTCATACAAGGGTAGACTATATTCAGGAGGGAAAACTTGATTGAAAGAGAAACTGTGTTTGACCCATGCATGATCCCTTTGATTTAAAAATGAAGAATATTTAAGGTATTAAAGGAATGTTTGAATACAAGAATTCTAAGTCTCAAAATCATCTTCTCTCTCATATATTCCTTAACAATAACAAGGTGGGAATGAAATGATAAGAAAATGAATCATATATGATGCATAACTACCTTGGTAGGGTCATCTAGTGAATGTAATAGTGACATACATTACGATGAAGTGTGATAAGAAATAAATTCTTGTGTGATAGCAAGAATGATGAATAATCTATTCTTACCTTGAATGTTTTAATGTTAGGGATGTTTATTGTATATGATCAAAATGAGGAGGAGAGGTAGCAAAACATAAGTAGTAAAGAATGAGGAGAGAGATAAAGGAAAACACTAGTTTTGTGTAATATGTGAACTCGTTTTTAGAAGTATGCTTTGTTGAAGGCATACTAAGGTATGTAAGTTGGTTCTATGTATGATTTTAGTGTATTTGTGCAAGCTATATGTTAATTAAAGGTGTATGATAGTTGTAGTAATTCATACCAGATATGCATCCTAGTATTGTGTATTTGTGATATGGTGATACGGTTTGGATGATGTCAGAATACATGGAGAGATACCCTGAACAAGGTAGTCATACTTATTTACTCATATTAATAGAAAGGGATGATAATCAGATTGTCTGGACAAGTAACCCTAATGAGGTGTAGCTTGTTATACCTAGCTCTAATATAACTGAGTGATGGTAATTGAGTATGATTAATGCTTGAATGACTGATACAATTGTGGATTACCTTATTACTGTTGTTGAAACCCTAAAATGATATAATACGATGGTTACACTTTGAATTGTGTGTGGGCCCATAACCCACAGGTCCCAGGATCGAAACAGGATAGTATGGAATGAGGTGGTAATGCTTCACCTCATGCATCCATGACCCAATGGGGATGCCAAGAGTAGTATTGTGCAATTGATTGTTGAATCTAGTCTTTTAATTCAAGACTGTTTTGCTTTTTGAATAGCACTTTATTAAAGTTTAAAACAACATGGTGAACTCGCTTTTGTCACTTAAAGGTGATACAGAACAATAGAACTTTCTGAGCCACATAAGTTGAGATAGTTGTATCAGAGTATCAGAGTTGCGCAGCGAAAGCGTGGTGGTTTATCTTTGCATTCTATGTTTGACTGTGGCATAAAGAATTTGCTTGATATCATTGAGAACTA
The DNA here is from genome assembly GCA_963693085.1 of Alisma plantago-aquatica. Classification (NCBI taxonomy): domain Eukaryota; kingdom Viridiplantae; phylum Streptophyta; class Magnoliopsida; order Alismatales; family Alismataceae; genus Alisma; species Alisma plantago-aquatica. The sequence continues at coordinate 906,727,866 of OY856410.1, forward strand.
TTTGAAATATGTTGTGATTTAGTAAAGAATTAAAAGATCTAATGTTGAAAACTACATTCAGGTATGAAATACAAGAATATAATGACATGGAAGGCTTTAGAAGCTTAGAATAACCTTGAATGTATATTTCTTGTAGGTTTATGTTTCGAGGACGAAACATTCTAAGGGGGGGAGAGTTGTTACAACCCCATCTGAGCTTAATTTGTAAACTAGGGTTTACCTAGACAATTGCAAAGATTAATTGGAATAATCATTCTTGAAATCTAATTAATGACGATAACACAATTAGGATGTTTTAACTATGATAAGAAGTCTAAATGTTATTTTGTCTTGAGAATTAGAGTTTGAGAAGCATAGACCCTAATCGGCCCAAAATAGGGTTTTAATGACATATGAATACATAATTTGATAAGTAGAATGTCTCACTAAATGATTTTTAGTATTTTATTTGTAACTCTTATTTACTTCAAATTTGGATATGATTTGGATATATAAAATGTGAACAACATTGGAAAATATCAGAATTTTTGAAGAATGTTCTGACCTGTTTATCGGTCGAGTTTCAAACTCGACCGATCACATTTTCAGATTGATATAGCAGTGTGGTAATTGAATTATATATTTTTATTGGTATATCCAATTGATCTCAAATTTTAAATTTGCTTGAAAAACACAATTTTAGACACTCTGTTAAATTGGCGTAGTTTTTGGATGACTTTTGATCTCTACAGTGAGGGTGTCGGTCGAGTTCTGTGCAGGACAAACTCGACCGAATATGCTACAGACTGCAATATAGCAGTGCACTGTTTGATCTTTAATTATTTATTTGTAACAAGAAATGATCTCAAATTTGTACTGGAGGTCTTACATTTCATTAGGTATAACATATAAAATTTCCAGAATTTTGGAGCTTCTGTTAGCTATTCAGTAGGCGAATTACATAAACTATTATGAAACTGACTATTCAGCCTATATAATTAAAGTTGAGTGTTGGGTCAATATGCAATTGACCCAAGCAGCTCAAATTTGACTTATATGATCGACCACACACACACACAGCTCTCATTCTTCGTCATCCACCACAGAGAAATGAAAATCTAGAGAGAGAGGGAGAGTTAGGGCTTGAGTGGAGAAAGAGGAGGAATTGCTGACCTAGGGTTTTGCGGTCCGAGGAATGGTGAAATCAAGTAAGTTTGGATTCTTTGCATAGACTTTTATGGTGAATCTTCTCTCTCATGTCAAGATTCCGTCCATGCTCTGATTTGATCCAAGATGATGTCGAAATTACCTCTTTTCTCACCCTTTCTTCATAATCCCTCATTTTCAAGGTTTCCGAGTTGAAGGGAAGAAGAATTGGGAGATTTGCTAGGGATTTGATATGAGTTCGAGATCCCCTGAGTTGAGCTGCAGTTTTGAGGTGTTTTTACACCTTAGGGTGAGTGGGTTCTTCCTTCAAACAGTGTAATGCACGAAATTTGATTATAGCATCCAAATCCCTAATTTCTTAGTATGTGATTTTAAACCCTGAATGTCCATTTGTTCTGTGTAGTTGCAATTTGATATGAAATGGGCTCCTTCTCTGTTTGAACGACTCTCTAATGATAGATTCATATTAGAAATGTATACAACACATTCTAGAAAGAATGCCTTTCGGATTCATATTGTATGATGTAATTAGGGTTTAACCTAACTGAGATCACACTAGAGGTACAATCCAATTGAAGAGATATCTAGACTTAAACCAAACCTAGGTCTAAATGCTCTCAATCAAGCTTAAGGCTATCATATTTCAATATCTAAAACCTTTGGGATTCATCACTAAGTCTATGACTTTGATTTCACTAGTTTAAGCTCGAATGACCTGTGCCACGGCCGTGGGGTGACACCACGACCGTGTTGGAGTAAATCCTAATTGAACACTTAAAGATCAAAGTTTGATAAAGAGGACTAGTAATCCTATAAGTGGTTAGGATGTAACTCATGGGATATCTTAATTGAATTTTATTCTTGGTGCATGATATCTCAGTGAATGGTATGGAAAACCTAAATTTTGTTAAATTTCCATGGTTTCATATCTATATTGATTGTATATGATTTGTTGGAAACAATCTTTATTTAGTGAATGCTTATATCCTATGAAATCCTTATGAGAGCCATGTGACAAGTGAATGAGGCAAATGAAAAGGTGAATGAGGCGAATGAAACCCTAAGAGTAGGGTGTTAGCATGTGATGAATGAATAAGGCAAATGAAACCCTAAGGATAGGGTGTTCAATGAATCATGTTATGGTGATATGAAAGGTCTCGATATGAGATGTGGTGATGCTTAACTGTTGAATTGTATGTTTCTAGTACATTTAACTTTATATGCTTGTTCTCTCTGAGTTGATATCTACATACTGCAGGACTTCTTATTTTCAATACATATCTCATAAATTGCAGGTGATGAGATATGACATGCCCTAGGAAGGGATGTTACCGAGACATGATATATGTTGAATACATGAGTTATGATTTCTGTTTAAAATGTACCTATAATGTTAATGTTAGACTTAGGTGCCCTGAACACCGTAGAACCCCATTGCGCGGTTTGTACCTTTGGGGTAAAACGGTCAGCCCTGGGGATACGCCCAGGCATCGGAGACTTGTGTCCAACAAATACCGAATGTCTCAGTGACACGAAGTCTGAGAGGTAGGATCCCGGTCAGCCCTGGGGATACGCCCAGGCATCGGAGATCCGAGAGAATGTCCCGGTCAGCCCTGGGGATACGCCCAGGCATCGGAGACTTAGAGACCCTTCGCCTGTGTACTCAGGTAGGAGGAGTCCAGTTTACACTCTTTTGAGAGTGCAGTGAGGCCTTGTGAGCCTGAGAGTCCTGTGCAGACCAGGACGAGAAGTCAGACTTAGCATTTCCTGGGTGTGTCGCTAAGTCTTGTACGGTGTGGCCGTAGTGCACTGCGAGTCTCTATGCAGAGTACACTGCATAGATCAGGGCATAAGCTAAAATATGATCATATAGGTTTACAGAATTCCTTATAAATGAAAGAGTTAAGGAAGACTAGAGCATAGTCTTCTAGTAGTTATTCTTTGGATGCAATATTTACATTCTTTGTTATTTAAATTATATTGTTTTAGAACTGCTCAGTGTAGTATTTATTGTTGTTAAATTTCATATCGTTTACTCAAAGTTATATCTGTAATCACATTAGTGCCTTAGACTGTTTCTTTGAAGTACTCATTCACTGAGCGAGTAGGCTCACCCCTCTACTCAAACATTTTAGGGTTAACCGCGTGGACTTGAAGATGGTCAGAGCATCAGTGTAGATCTTCCACAAGAGTTAAGTACAAGATTAGTTGAGTCAGTCGGTCCTTGTCACTCTAGGTCCTCAGTAAGAGATAAGAGAGAGAGAGTTGTAATTACGATGTGTAATATTATTCCTCTTTTGAAATTGTATGCTAATTAGTAGGTCTTATGTGCATAAGGTGTGAGAGACATCATGAATGTTTATACATGTATCTTTACTATTAAAGTCTATTTAGTAAAAGAAATGTTCAGATTCCCTTGTTAAAATGATTTATGTGGTTCAATGCGAAGAAACAAGAGTTTTAAAGAAAGAAAAAAAAAAGTTAAGGGTGTTCTTTGTATTACATATAATTCCTATCTTATGCCCTAATCTCATGATTTGAGGAAATTGTGAGATCGGGGTGTAACACTTTGATTCTCTTAGGTAGGCAACCTTAGTGGTTTACTAATAGGGGGAACATAGTTTTGGCTTCAAAACACATGGTAAATGGTTTCTCGAACTCCATCGAACCGCTTTACATTACTTCTTGTCGGGTCAGTTTTAGACATCCCCTTCCCCTATTTCATGAAGGTCGTTATGGTATCTAGGTGCCCAGTGAGTGTTCTTCATAGTAGACAGTATCTCTGAATCCGTTGGGTGATCACAAAGTCGCCCAATATAATTTTACCTCAGGATTTCACTACCTTTACAAGTCTGGTCTATCTCCGGTGGCCCTCCATGGAGGACAACCATTTCAGGGCATCTGACCTCCCCAAAACCTCCATGAGAGGTCTCCTTCTTCACCCGACCAGAAGGAAGCCAGTGGTCCTAGTCTCTCGTTCTGCCCTACCACAGATTTCCAGTTCGTTTCCAATATGACGATACTGATTCCATGTTCCTTTCTTGGTTGAGGTATGAAGATCATAGATTTTGGTATAACGATGATTCCCTTAGTTGTACTTTGATGTGTTATTTGGTCTTTTCGTGTATCATTATGTTTATAGCTACATTTTGACTTGGTGGTGAGCCTGAGCCATGTGGCCAGTAACTATGGGCCACCTTAGCGAGGTGGTGCCTATTGTATTTTCAGCCAAGATTACATAGGTGGAATTATCTACGATTCTTATTGGTCAATTTTTGTATCCTCTCAAATAAATCATAGAAAATAATCTAGAGCTCAGATGAGGACGATCCATATATGGTTTTTGATCAATTTTTTGAGACATGTCGAATGGTCAAGGTTTTAGACCTAGATTCTCAACCTACATTCCATGATTAATTGAAAACCCTAAAACCCTAGGCATAACCATGACAATTAATATATTTATATGTTGACAGGATAATTAGGACCGGTTAGGACTTAACCTACTGTTAGTGTACCTCCTCAACCTCGGGTGAGTGGTTCATGGACATTGAGTAAAATTATAGGGTTATGGGTTTACACTAATTGTTTATGTATTTATAATTACTCCATCAAAGTGTGATTATGTTATTACTCAATTATGCTCATGAAAATCATGCACATGCTATCAATTTACGTTTCCTATTGATTTAATGATTATAATTTCACTACAATTCTCAAGAAATTATGAGAATCATGTCTAAGTATAAGAAATCATGTTATGTTAAAATAGTTTCTCTCAATCATGTTATGTGAACCTTAACCAGACTTATGTGATCCTTAACCGACCTTATGTGAGCCTTAATTAACCTTATGAGCTCTATGGGAGCATTATGTGAGCCTTAACCGGTCTTATGTGAGCCTTGATTGGCCTTATGAGCACTATGTATGCATTAAGATAGAGAGACTATATTAACTCAAGATAAACTACACACCATTATTTTATCATATCAATTTATTGTGTTTCAAGTAATCATGTTAACTATGTTAAAACACTAAGTTTCTAAACTACCTCATGTCATTTCAATTATATGTTATTTTAATGTTATAACTACTCAGTGCCCCTCACATTAGTTTTACATTGCTTTGCATGGGCTGGGGATGACATGTCTATAGACGAGGAGAAGGAGAAGAAATAGACCTAAAGAACGTCAGCTCAAGCTCAAGGATAGTTATCATATCCTACCCGGTGAGGTGTCATTCTAGATAGTTATCTTTTATTTTTAGTATTTTCATGTGGAAGTTTTTAGTTTAAAACTCTCTTTATGTTGGACTTAGAGTCCCTTAGTTATGGCATGTAACCATGTATGTTATGGTTTTTTTTATTCTCTATAACTTGCTTGATTAATGATATCATTTCACAATTTTTCATGATCTCGATTATGTGAAAATGCTTCCGCTATGGTTGTGTTAGTTTTAGAAAGGAATTCATGGAAAAAATACTAATTTGGGAGAGAGAAAATATAAGAGGAAGAAAGTGAGGAGTGAAATGATGATAAGAGAGGAAAATGATACACTGGACCATAGGTAACAAGACATCAGATCGGGGATAACACGTTGAATATAGAAGATAACAAATTATTTGTAAGAGAATGAACATAGATTTACTCAAATAATCATTTGTATTACTTTATTACCATAATTGTGTTCTAGATTAAGTTTAATACCAATTAATTAGGATATGTCTCTAGTTTGGTTCAATTTTCACATTGGTTTCCTGAATTTCAAGATTCCTTACAAGTTGTGGAATTAATTGTAAATTTAACAAAGTGTGAGGAGTTAAGCACAAATTATGTGAAATATATCTAAACATAAGTTTACCTTCATACTCATACTTGTTTGAGACTTGAAATCAATTAGTTAAGAGATGACTCTAATTTGATTTTAGTAGAAAGTTGTTTGCATTGATTTGCAATTTCATGTACCACAGTTCTATGTCAATGAAAATTATGGGTCAATGAAAGTTTTGGGTAGGTGGAAGTTTTGGAGTGATGAAAATTTTGGGTCGATGGAAGTTCTAGTTTGATGGAAATTATGGGTTTATGGAAGTTCTATGTTGATGGAAGTTCTGGGTTGATGAAAGTTCTGAGTTGATTGATTCAATGAAAGTTTTAGGTGGATAAAAGTTTTGGGTTGATGAAATTCTTAGGTGAATGAAAGTTCTAGGTTGATGAGAGTTCTAGGTGGATGAAAGTTATAGAAATTAGTTGTTTGATCATTTGCACCCTTTCTAGTCTATATAAACCCCTCCATGTTTACCTAGATGATCATTTGACACAATTTGTTCTTCTAGAAACATGGAGGGACCCATGGAGGTCGATGTGCATGTAAAATCCCTGACCTAGATTTTTGGGCTAACCTTGCTTTTTTTGCTTTATTAGATGTTTAGAACCTTAATATAATCCTTTGAGATGTTTTCAAAACATGAGATGAGCTCAACTTTCCAGTTTGGTCATGTGTGGATGTTGTTTGTGCTATGTATGCTTTTTTTGGGTCAAATTGCAATTTACCAAGTATGGGGGTTATACTACAATTTGTCACCTCTAGAGTGTGCCCTCTATGTCTTGGCTTCATGAGATAGAGAATGGAGCAGAGGGTTCCTTGATTGGACCTTGGTTGATGATGTGACACCTAGTGGTGACATTAGGGTTTCTAGGGTTTGGCTTTGGTGATGTGTAGCGACCTTGAGCTTGAGTTGGGAGTGTTGTGACCACAACACCTCACTTGCAGGAGTGTTGTGACCGTAACACGTCTTTCCCAAAAAGATGGTTATTTTGACCTAGATTCCCTATAGGTGGTTTGGATGTAAGGATGGCCCTCTTGAGAAGTGTTTCGACCATGTGAGGTTGGAGTGACCTAGTGTTGTGATCGCAACATGTGCTTGGTGTGTTGTGACCGCAACAAGGGTGATTGCTGACCTAAGTAGTCACAACACCACATAGGTTGTATCACCCTTTTATGCATGTATGTGTATAGTGGTTTCATGGTTGTTTTCTTGGTGGACAAGTGTCCTTTTGATGCCCTCTTGTGTTGAAGCCTCATATCCACCTTACCTCCCTCCTCCTTCATGTATATAACCCCTGTCTTCTTCATATAAGAATTCCTTTGGCTCTCATTCCTTCCTCATCTCTTGGGCTCAACCTTGGTGCTCTGTGGAGCTAATGAGGGCTGACCTAGGTGCCTTGGTGGCTGAACAACCTTGCTTGTGGTGCTTTGGAGCTTGATCATCCTCTTGGTGGTGATCTTTGGTGATCTGCTTCCTTGGTAAGTGGATCTCTTCCCTTTATCATGTTTTCTCTTGGTCTTCTACCCTTCCTTCTTCTCTTTTCTTGGATGTAGATTGTGGTTCATCCATGGTGGTCATCTTTTAAGAAACTTCTCTTCACAAAGGCCATAGACTATGGTTCGTCCATGGTGGTATCTAGTAGAGATGGAGTTTCTCTCTCTTTCATCTTCTTCTTCCTTGATCAGCTAGGGTTTGGTGTTTTTCTTCACCATGAGATATCTTTTGACCTTGGTGAGTTTCCTCTTTCTTGAGGTGATCATGTGGCCAAGTGTGATCTTTGGTGGAGCTTCATCTTCCGCCTTGGTGATCAAGATATTGGAGCTTGTTTCTTCACCTAAGCGGGTTATATAACTCTTCTCTCACTATTATTGCACCTCTTTCTTACATGCATGGTATTGATTTCATCTCTAAATTGTAACCCTAATATGCTAGAGTTAGTTACCATGATCTAGAGCTTGATTTATGGTGACAATCGTGTGTGGTTTGCTTAAAATTTGAAACCCTAGGTTGCATGCACAAGGTTGTTGATAATGGTGCTAAATGACATGCCTTCTTCTTGCTAGTTGTTATGGGAATGTATCCCTATTTTTATGGTTCATTCACCTTGTTTAAGAGAAGGTTTTAGTTTTGTTTGCATGCAATATAATTTTTTCTTTCACCCCTTTGATCATGAGTTTTGTGGTGGATCTATGTGACATATATCTTAGGGTTGTGTTGATCATCTTTTGGTGGACTTTCCCCTTAGATGGTGCTAAGTTCCTTGGTGGTTAACCTTTTACTTCGACCATGATTTGGTGCTATTCTAGACTGAGTTGGGTGGTGGACTTATGGTCGCTACACCCTTGACCTTTTGGGCCTTGGTCTCTACACCTATGGGTGAGTGTTGCAGTTGCAACAACCCTAACCCTAGGGTGGTCTCTACTCTTGTGTTATGTTGGTTCCATCTTCTATTTTTGCTTGGTTGGTCGTTACCCCTTGAATGTTTTGGGTCACACCTTGGTTTTGGTATTTTGGTTGGTACCTAGGTGGATGTTGCGGTAGAGACATGTGATGATGGGTAAAGTGTAATAGGTGTTATACATGTTGGTTGATTTGGTTGCAACAAGTACACCCTTAACCTCATGGTTACTACACCATGCAGGTCGCTACACTTGCTTGTGTTTAGCCACAACACTATTTGCTTGGACATTACAAGATGATGTGAATGTGTATTGTTAATCAAGATTAATGATGTTCAACCCTAATGCTCTCCAAACATGTGGGAGGTGTCTAATATAGGGTTTGGTAATTGAATAATTCTATGAAACCCTAATCGGCTATATATGTAACCCTAACTCTAAATTCAAGGCATGTGATGTGTGTGCTATTCTCATTTGAAGTGATTATCAGATTATGATGTTTTCTCTCTCCTATTTATAACCCCTAACCTTGTAGGTGAAATGAATTTCATATCTATGAGAATGCTATGGTTAGCTATATGTTATACATGGCGGTGATTATGAGCACTATTGAGGCATAATGTAATATTTAATGTGCAGAGATTGTGTGATTGGGTCTCATGACCTGGCAAGTGCTTTGTGCCTAAATTGAGGTCATAACCTCTAGAGATGAGATAAAGGGATTGTACCCCATTGTGAGTTGATACTCCATTGTGATGCGATAATGGTGATAGCCTTGTGAATGGCAGTGATACAAGTCTCTTGTGATGATGTGACAAGTTCATACTTTATATGCTTTTTATCTTCTAAATTTGTTTCATAGTTATGCTTGCTAGATTGAATTCGTTTTTTGTATGTCCATTTGTATGATGAAGCCTTAATCCACCCAATTGAAATAACTAATAAAGTGAAACCCTAATCATGTAACTGCCATGTGCCATAGATCCATTCTAGTGTCAGTTTTAATTGTTGGATTGGTGAAACGAGTAACTCCTACGGGAAACTCAAAGCACATATTGTTGAATGTGTGGCGGCGCAAGTTGACTAGATATTCTTGCATCCACAATCATATGTGTTATGGAGGATGACTACAGTCATGCCTCTATGCTTGTGATGTGTGATATGCGTAATGGCAGTAGTGCAATTGCATATGCCTTTTTATGGTATGGCCATTCATGAGACTATCCTCTAGCGCTGTGACATGTACCAAGGTGGGCTAGGAGTTTTTAGATTGACTATATGTCATTGTTGTCGTTGACTGATATGTCTCTATGAGTTGTTGGAGAGGTCCTTGCATAGACCTTGTATGGAACTGATTTGACTCTGCATTGGTCAGTTGGATTTGGGTGGTATGACTCAAATCCTCGGGGCATTAATAAAAGATGTAACACAGCCGTGTAGTATATTTGCATAGGGTTAAATACGAATAACATTGGATGACCCTTTGCCTTATTTCTTGTACAGTTTGGTTAATAGAAGATATACATGTTCTTCATATTACTTTTCAAATTATATGATGTTATATTATGCTATTGTAGGTACTTAAACTACTTTTACACTGTTATCATCTCTAAAATGCCCATTTAGTTGAATCTGCTTAACTTGCTAATAGCTTTACTTTTTGCTCTTCATTATCTTATATTTGTGTTATAATAGTGTTAGCGGAGAGTTATATCTCCCGCTGAGACATGGATATCACCCTGTGGGTCTTCCACATCTTTTAGATGGTCGTTCACGATGAGGTAGAGATCGTGCAGTTGAGGAAGAATAGTAGGGAGAGCAGTAGCCTTTGAAGGTTGGATGTGTTGCTAGTCTTTTGGTGATAGAGTCCTAGATGTCGTCCATGTACACTCAAGTCTTTGGGGGTGTTCTTGATGTGTTTTGTGGATATGATATCGATACATGGTTTTTGGGCATGTGTGTCATGCATGTATAGATATGGAAGGTGTATATGTATACATGTGAAACAACTATCTCATGTAACAAGTTGATGATAGTATAGCCCATGAACATGAATGTAAACACCTTGTGATATGTTATGTGATATAGGTTTCATGGTTACAGACTCCAATGTAATGAGTATAAGCTTTCAGTGTTGTGTAAAAAAATTGGTTTTAATTTCTTGTGTTTTCTGGTAATCCACATGTTTAGTGATAATTCCACATTTTGGTTTGAGTAATCTTGCTTTGTGTGTCATGGGGCATCATAGTTTGGTTGGTATCAGAGATTTAGGTTTGCTGAGTCTATAGGGACCTAGGACTAGGCTTTGTGTCTATTCTAGTGTCTCCAGTATATCTTAAGGGAATTTCTGCTTATGCAGAAGAAGAAGAGTAGAAAAGATGTCGGGAGAACACGATGTTGAGAGCAACATTGCTGCACCTGGAGGTGGTACAAGGAGGCATGTAAGAGAAGATCAGGCACCTGATGTTCCCTAGTTTGACCTGACCATGATGGAAAACCCTCCTTCTAGTCCTTGTTTGGGCAGTTCATGGCAACGATGACACACACGACAGATAGAATTCCCATACCCCAGTCAAGGGCACATGTTCCCAATGTTGAATCTTCAAGCTCTGGGAAGACCTTTGAGAGACTGAGACGAATGGGGGTTGTGGAGTATGCTGGTATAGCAGATCGAATGGATGCGTACCTTTGGTTGACGGAGTTGGAGAAGGCCTTCAATATCCTCAACATCCCTGAGGCAGAAAAGGTGAAGCATGATGTGTATCTTTTGAAGCAAAGTGATGGCCATTGGTGGGCCATCGAGGAGAAAAAGAGGCCTAGTGCTACTATCAGTTGGGAGGAGTTTTGATGTGACTTTATCAGTCAATACTTTCCTCATACCTACCTGGATGAGAAGATATCCCAGTTGGAGAGGATCTAATAGGGATCCATGACGATCAATGAATATGAGGCAAAGTTTATGGAGCTATTGGGGTTCTTCCCTCATATGGATACTACAAATCAGGAGAGGATCATGCGTTTTGAGAGGGCTTGAGTACAGAGTTGACGATGAAAGTGTCAGCCTTGGAGAATTGAGAGAGGTTTGCCATGTTTGTGGAGTCTTCTAGAAGGATAGAACAGTTGGCAGTAGAGAAACATGAGGCAAGTGCCTATTATAGGCCAACACAGTATCAGCGACAGTCTTCTGGAGGCTTCAAGAAGCCTAGGTTTTCAACACCTCAGTTACAACAAAGGTCAGGTGTGGAGACACAGAGGTCACCAAGTAAAGGAAGAGGCTGTAGTTTTCCACTGGCAGGATGTTGGTATGTATGCCCAGAGAGACAATCATGTGATGATTGAAATGGCATAAGAATGATTTCATTATTAACAAAGGAAAGCTTCCAATTTATTTTGTATATTTAGTTATGAGATAATGAATAACATAATAAATGTCTATAGAATCATATTACTCAATGATGTATGTATTCAAATTATGACCCTTGTGGATGAGATCATACAGATGTTAAGAGTACATATACATATTCTCTCCCCGATCAGCTATTATTGTGGAAGGTTGATAGTCAACAATAACACGTAAGATCAGAGTGTGAGTTGGTTGATGACTAAATCTCATTAGTCATGATATGGCAATATCAAACTAAGCACACAAATACATTTTAGAGAACAATGTATCGAATAGACCCACCATAAGATTGACACATGGAAGCCATCACCATGGAAGTCATATTCAGATCTCATAGTGATGATGGTGGTTGTGGTTCTTAGACCTAAAATCACTACACTCATCACACTTCGTTGGGTACACTTTGACATCATCAAACACAGTCCTGAAACATAGGTTGTTATAAAGGTGATGATTGGGTGACTTTGACACATGGGGACTGACTGTGAGTGATAGAGATGGGATTTGTCCCTCTTACATGAGTATGATATCCAAGTCCTCTTGATTAGAGAGACTGAGAAAAGTATGGCCACACACATGTGAGTCAATATGTGATATTGATCTTACATATATCACATGCAGTCTGCTCTTGTTCAAGGAACACAACTAAATAATAATGATGATGACTAATCCATGCCTCTAGTTCAATTTAGATATCAGTGATAAAGGAACTATACAAACACCCTAACACCATAGATAGAATTTGGGTTGAAGTCCCCCCCCACTTTCCATTCATTTGGGTAGCAATGATGTGTGACTGAGCACCACTCATTAATTGTGATGTCATAAGTTGTTATGGATATTCATTGTCAATGTGATATGGGACCTATGGGGTCACACACATATGAAATCATCTACGAGAGTTTTGACCTTGAATGATTAGGTATTCAATTCACACAACAAATCAGCTGACTGGACTTCCAGACAATCAGTTCAAGTGTTGAGACTGTCGTGTGAAGTGTCATGCTGATTGTATTGTACATTGGTTGAAATTCTACTTAACTCGGGCTGCAAGACTCCCGTCTCACCTGTATGAGATGGCTGTTTGGGATGGTGCGAGACTCCCATTTTGGGGGTGCAATTCGATTACATCAAAGATTGATGTTGACGTCATGGCGTGCATGAATTGGAATTGAATTACCAACATATGTGCAAAACTAGAAAGTGTGAAATGATCATCTTACTGAGTGACATGATAGTCTCATGGAGTGAGACGACCATCTCACATCCTAGATGACCGTCTCACTGGGTGAGATGACCGTCTCAACTGTTGCCGGTTGTGAAACTTCTAGAATTGTTGTGAAAATTTGAGATCTTCCAGTCCTTTCCACTCCCGCACAAACTTGGAACCCTAACCCTGGCCTCTACTATAAATAGAGAGAGACTAGGGGCTTCCCAGAGTTCAACATAGAAAATTGAGAATCAGTTGCATAGACAATTGTTGTTCCTCTCTGGTTGTGGTAACCACGAGAGCCCAAGCAAGTCCTACCCGACTAGGGAGGGATAGCTATGGGAGAGAAACAACTGAGGATCATTGTTTTGGAGAGCATATTGGTGACTAGTACACCAAAATGAGTGACAACTTCTTCCTGTCTGTTTTAGCAGGACAACATGAGTTCTAGTTGGTTCGTGTGGACTACTCTAGAGGCAGAAGTCTTTTGGCTGCTGCTAGGAGGGCAGCATCAACTTGTAGTCAGTGGCAAGATCTGAGGAGCCGTTGCAGTAGTTGTTCGAGCCTACTATCCATGGAGGAGTAGTCAAATGAATCCAAGTGCAACCAAGATATGCACATACACCGTCCAAGATAGAGCACACTCTACATCGACGAGGATTGTTGTTGGACTTTCTCCAAAACCAGGTATATCTTTGTGAAATCATCCTTCCCATTGCATAGTTATTGACGCGATCTGCTGGTTAATGGGAAATATGTCAGTAAAATTTTTGTTACTTCTGCCTATATGATGTCGTATTTTCCTACAGTTGTATCAGAGCCACGTCAATTAATTATATTTTGGGATAATCAATATGATCAGTTTTTTGGTTTTATTGAGTTTATCTATTGCATGTGAAGCAAATATTTAAACTAATTTATGTGAACGTCCATCTAAATCACCACATAAAGAACCCAAATGAATTTATATAAGAAATGTAGATGTGTCACCATAAAATTGATTTTAATGGTGGATGAGAAGCATGGTTATGGCTAAAACCCCATATCTATGTGGGCATGGTTTTGGTTATTCTCCTATTGTCAATCGGTCTACGTACTGAGCCTCTCTCTCCTTTCCAAATTGTAAATTAATGCTCTTCTTCCTATTTTCCCTCGAATGTAACTTGAGGTTTTCCCCATATACAATGTAATAAGAAATAGGATAGTTTTAATTTATGTTTCAATGTGAGATGACAATCTACACAAAAGAAAAATGACCGGCTCGAGAGACGACTTGATCGACTGGAGGATTGAGGAGGCCAGACGTCAGGAGGAAGAACCAATTGATTGGTGGCTCAACCAATCTGCTAGAGGTGTCCAGACGCTACTTGGACCTAAGAACTAGCCGACCGCTTTAGAAGAGCCCAACCAAGTGACTAGGAGGTGAGCTGACTAATTCAAGAGTGGAACCGATAAACCTAGATTGGTTCGAGCACAAATATTCATCAACAATAGGTTGCATATGATGTGGATCATAGATGGTAGTAATTCCTTGTGGCTCCAAGAAATTACATTAGTATGGCCATGATCATCGCTTGTGTGTGTTATTTATTGCATGTTCTTATTTGTGGTTATAGCATGTATATGATACGTACTATATATGTGGTGATTGGATAAAGTGTATGTATTTATACATAAAAACTCCCTCAATTAAAATATTATGTCATAGACACCTTCCATTAGCAATACAGATGAAAAACTTGATCGACCAAGCATAGATTTGCATAAAACATGGTGCACCGTCTATCTTGTAGAAGTGTGATGGTAGATATGTAGACTTGCACAAAGCATAGTGTGTATCTATCATATTTTCTATTGGGTCAAGCTTAACTGGTGACTTGGAGAGCCCAAGCCCAGAGGCATGCAAATGATCATGGAAAAGACTTGTGCATATCATCTATCCAAGAGTTGCATGTGATGCAATTGGCATGATGGCCTACCTAAATAGTGAGGTTGTGGGTGATCGACAAAAGTCAACTCATGACTTGATGAAATATGGATCTTGGCCCACTAGAATATTGTACGCTGCAATATTATGAATTGATATAGAGGGCTATCAATTTGAATAAAATAATAGGAACAATAGTTAATTAAAGACCTAATTAATATTGTCAATCTTTTCAAATCAAATCAAAAGGATTTTGACAAATGCAACATTTCTTTGTAGAATCAAATGTCAAACACAAACACGTTCAAATTGCAATCAGTCCTCAAGAAGGAAAAAATGGGATAAAGTTCCAAAATTGGTTAAGGACTTTGAGAAATGTTCTCACCAATGAGCAAAAGCTCTATGTCCTTGATAGACCAATGCCAGAGGAACCCACTCCAAATGTGCCTAAGGCTAAATGGATGCTTATTTGAAGCATGCCAATGATGCCATAGACATTTGAATACCTAATGATCTGTTGTATGAGCTATGAGTTGCATGAACAACATAAAAAACATGGACATTCTTGAGATGGTAACACATCTCAATAATCATGTGAAGCAAAGAAGGTATAATGTCTCCAAAGAACTATTTGAGTGTAAGATGAGAAAGGGAGATCCAGTAGAACCCTATATGCTCAATGTGATTGGACATGTAGAATGACTGGGATTCTCTTAGGTCAAGAGTTGACCATGAACATGATTATGCAAGCATTGCATGAATCATATATGCAATTTATCAAATGCTAGACATGTTGATGCCAAAGCAAGGAAGAAGAAGGACAAATCTGTGATGATGATCATCAGAAGTGAGTCCTAGGGAAAATGCAAGGCTAAGAAGCATTTTGAGGCTAAGCTTAAGTCCAAGTCTTCTACACTCAAGTTATGGAGAAGGGTAAGTGTAAAAGGAATCTGTCCTTTTCACTTAAAAGACGAAGAAAAGAAAGTGTCACCATTGTCACTTGTCTGGACATTTGAAAGAACTATCCTCATTATAGAGGATCCTAGGAAGAAGATGGAGATAGAGATCTCTACTTTAGAATTTGAGAAGGAGTAAGCTAGAACTATGCGGAGCAAGGGTTGCTGCCTCTATAGTTGGAAATTGTCATTCATGGGAACATAATAGAATTAGTGAATTGCTATTATGTACTTTCCACTAATGAAAACATTATATGTTTTCTATGACAAGAACATTATGTTTCATCTTAAAAGATATGATCTTTTATGGCAATGCCTTATGTCTCACAAACTATATTTGGTAGTTGTAAAGACAAAATGTGTATGAACATATATTGAATGACTTGATAAACTCAAACAATGAATACCTTTAGCATTGTCATTTAAAGCGCATAAATTAGAAATGCATTTCTATAATCCATATGATGGTTATCTAGACTCTTTTAGTTATTAAACTAATAGAGACATGCATGTCTTATTTTTTGTGCAATATGACAAAAGCATCTTCACTAGATGTAGTGGTAGATCGAATGTTCCATTAAGACTAGTACATACTGATGTACATAGACCTTTTCGAATGAATGGTAAAGGTAGTTACAAGTGCCTCATTATATTTATTGATGTGATCAATAGATATTGAAATTTGTATTTAGTGAAATACAACTATGAATCTCTTGAAGTGTTCAGTGATATTATGAGTGAAGTACATAACTCACTTGGTAAAGTATTAAGATACATTGATGTGATCAATGCTGAAATATTCTAACCAAGAGTTTGAAGATCTTCTGGAGAGACCGTGATAGTGTATCACAATAAACTCCACCTAAAACATAATGATGTGTTAGAAACAAGGTATCACACCTTGTTAAGTCATGGTGAGATTATCAATAAAATCTAGTTGATCTTACAATTTCTTTTGGGCACATGCTTTACCCTAAAACAATGTACCATCTAAAATGGTTCAAAAGACACCATATGAGATGTGGCATGGGAGGAGTCCCAATGTGTCTTTTACAGTGATTAGGATTGAAGGCTTCAAAAGACACCATGTCAGATATGGCATGGGAGGAGTCCCAATATGTCTTTTACAATGATTAGGATTGAAGACTTATATAAGAAAATTGTTAAAATTTTTGTCCACAAAATCACATAAATGTTATATTGTTAAATACTATTCTTATCCTAATTCGACAAAAAAGTGTTTGTTGATCTAGATGAGTGTATTCTAAAAGGGGAACTTAGTTCCAAAGGAATCAGTGGGAGTAAAAGTAGAACTCAAAATGTTGGAGACAAATAAGAAAACATTGAACCTAAAGAGGTACAATAGGAACAAGGAGAATCACAAACTACTGTGGAATCTCAAGTTCCTTACGTAAACATAGAACTCATAGTTCTAGTAGAACACACCTTGAGTTTGAAAGATTATGATATCTTATAACTCAAAATGCGATGAGTTGATCATAGAGATGAGTCAACAATCTACCTAGAAACTACTAAGGAATTAGAAACTGAGAAATGGCTTGAGGCCATAAGGTCAATGATGGACTCCATGTAAACCAACAAGGTATGACCTTGGTGGATCCACCTGAAGGGGTAAAACCCACAGGGTGCATTTGGGTCTTTGAAAGGAGACTAACATGGAAGGGTAGATTGGTTGCAAAGAATTTCAAATAGTTCAAGGTGTTGAACATGATGAAGTCTTTCACCAGTTTCTGTGGTTAAATCCATATGGATCATGCTTGTTGTTGCAACTTAGTATGACTGTGAGATTTGGCATATGGATGTTAAAACCACATTCTTTAATTGGAATAATTAAGAGGATGTGTATTGACGTTGGCTAATGGTTTTATAAATCCATTAATGCAAATAAAGTCTATAAGGTACAAAAGTCAATTTGTGGAATGAAGCAAGCACCTCAGAGCTGGAATCTTCTATATGACAAGACAATCAAAGGGTTTGACTTGAGTCAGAATGAAGATGGAATATGTGATTACAAAAGATTTAGTAGGAGCATATTAATATTCCACATAATGATGGGGAATGACGTCCTTATCCTACAAATGTGTTAAAACATGGCAAGGAAAGTACCTTCTATATGAAGGGTTTTAGGAAAAGCATCCTATGTGATAGGAATCAAGGTCTATAGAGATAGATCTAGAAAGATTCTTGACCTAGGTAAGAGCACATACATTGGCAATATGATGAAGATGCAAGACTGAGTGAGAGAAAACTTTTCCATGTTCCATGGAGTTAATCTTTCAAGAGCCTAGTGTCCCAGTTCTTATGAAGAACATGAACACATGGATAGATGCCATATGCATTCACAATTGGATCTATCTTGAATGCAATGTAATGTACTTATCACGTTATCTCGTATGTATTGGACACGACGAGAAGATATCCAGTTATCTTGTATTTATTGGACATGACAAGAAGATATATAGTAATCCTGTATGTATTGGACATGATGAGAGGATATCTAGTCATCTCATATGTATTGGACATGATGAGAAGACATATATATACCTACCTAGCAATCTTGTATGCATTGGACATGACAAGAAGGTATATGTCAGATGCCAGTGAGAGTCACTGGAAAACCATAAAGAACATCCTTAGGTTCTTGTCAAGCACTTAAAGGATTGGTTCCTTGATTATGGTAATAAGGAAGAGTTGGATGTAAGGAGTTACACTCATGCAAGCTTCCTAACTGACAAAATAATCACAATCTATGTTTGACATTAAATGAGAACTGTAAGCTAGAAGGGATTCTGAGCTAATGATAGTTGTTCAAATCTACAAAAGAATTCGAGTATGTCTGCGTTATAAGAACAACAAAGGATACTGTATGGATCAAGAAGTTCATATGGGTGAACTTGTGTGAGGTTTCAACCATTGATGACATAGTAGAAATACTGATGACAAAAATGGAGATGATAGTTAGGATGGAAATATCAGATAGCATATTGTGACACTTCCATCTCATACAAGTAGTCATACAGTGAAGAGATGAGAAAATTGCAAAATACTGACTTAAAGCAAACATTGCTAAACCCACTATAAAAGCACTTAGGCAGTAGAAGAAGGATGGTCATGTCACTTGGGATGAGATCCGTGGGTGATTGTATCTAAATGCAAGTGGGAGTCTATTGGTATGTATGCCCAAAGAGCTAGTCATGTGTGATGATTGAAATGACATAAAAATGATTTGATTATTAATAAAGGCAAGCTTCCAATTTATTTTGTATATTCAGTTATGAGATAATGAATAACACAATAAATGTCTAGAGAATCATATTACTCAATGATGCATGTATTCAAGTTACTACCCTTGTGGATGAGATCATACGGATGTTAAGAGTACATATACATATTCTCATTATGTCCCTGATCGGTTTTTATTGTGGAAGGTTGATAGAAAATAATAACATATAAGATCAGAGTGTGAGTTGGCTGATGATTAAATCTCATTAGTTATGATATGGCAATATCAAACCAAGAACATAGATACATGTTAGAGAACAATGTATCAGACAGACCCACTATGAGACTGACACATGGAAGCCATCATCATGGAAGTCATAGTTATCTCTTACAGTGATGGTGGTGGTTGTGGTTCTTAGACCTAAAATCACTGCACTCATCACATGTCGTTGGGTACACTTTGACATCATCAAACGCAGTCTTGAAACATGGATTGTTATGAAGGTGATGATTGGGTGACTTTGACACATGGGGATTGACTGTGAGTGATAGAGATGGGATTTTTCCCTCCTACAAGAGTATGATATCTAAGGCCTCTTGATTAGAGAGACTGAGAAAAGTATGGACATACACATGTGAGTCAATAAGTGATATTAGTCTTACATATATATCATGCAGTCTGCTCTTGTTCAAGGAACAAGATTGAATAATAATGATGATGACTACTCCATGCCTCTAGTTGAATTTGAATATCAGTGACAAAGGAACTATACAAACACTATAACACCATAGTCAGATTGTAGGTTGAAGTTACCCCCCAACTTTCCATTCATTTGGGTAACATCGTGTGTGACTAGGCACCACTCATTGCTTGTGATGTCATAAGTTGTTATGGACATTCACTGCCAACGCGATATGGGACCTATAGGGTCACACACATAGGAAATCATCTAGAAGAGGATTTTTGATCTTGAATGATGATTGAGTTGATTACTAAAATGTTTATGTATTCAATTCACACAAAAAATTAGCTGACTGGAGTGCAAGACAACCAATTCAAATGTTGAGTCTGTCATTTAGAGTGTCAGGCTAATTGTATTATACATTGGTTGGAATTCTACCTGACTCGCTGCTAGATGCCCGTCTCACTTGTGTGAGATGGCTGTCTAGGATGGTGCGATTCGCCCATCTCATTTGCACCAGACGCCAATTTTGGAGGTGCAATTTGATTGCATCAAGGATTGGTGTTGACGTCATGGCGTGCACTAATTGGAATTGAATTGTCGACATATGTGCAAAACTGGAAAGTGTGAAATGACCGTATTTGTGACGACAGTCGCCAAACTGAAAAACAAATCGTCATTAATTAAGCGGAATTAAACATAAACAACAGATTAACAAAAATCACTGAAAATTAAAACCATTTTTCAAAGAGATCCATTCCAAAGAAAACTCTTACTGAAAGGTCCAAAACCTTATATACATCATTATTCACATTGTACTTATCTGGTACATCTCACCTTGAGAATAACATATAGCAGTTGCTTTACCAAACTATACATGAGCAACATAAAACCTCGATGCACATAAGCCAAAATCTCATATTGATCATAAAACCAGCACGTACTAAATCCAAGGACCTGAGAGTAAAGAGACGACACATAGGACTCATATCTATAAGACATGACAGACAGTACACTCAACCTGAGCTGTCACTACTGCCTCAGTTGTTGTTCTTCCTCTGCAAAAAGGTCTTCACCTCGTTGTGCACTCCACCTAAAAATTTGGGTCCCACGGGGGTGAGACAATTGTAATTGTCCCAGTGAGAGATATCTCTCTCCGCCGACCATATTATTATCACAGATTAAGCATTTATAAACTGAGCAGAGGTTCTTTTTATATTAACAAGCATGATAATTCACTATATGAACATAATGAAATAATATCCTTCTATAAGGAGAACATTGCATCTACCCATGGTAGATTATAATTCATCTATCTGCTTTGTAAGGAATGTAAAGAAACATATATATCATCTATCAACTAAAGATGCATAAAAGAAATGTAACATCAACCAATGATTTTTGTATTCAATCCTTAAGCAAACATGCTATATGGTTGATTACATTTTACAATCACACTTATGCCCTGAGGATATGAGGTATACCGCTCATACTCCAACTGACCACTGCGAAATCAAAATCGGTACCATACAAGGTCAATGGAAGAGCCGGCTACCATGACCTCATACCGTCTCAGTCAGTGCGAGAAAATGAGTAGGACTATGTCAACTACTAAATAGCTTTCCAAGGTATACTGGAAACTTCGCTATAGAGTTGCAGGGTCAGCTGCACTCTCATCAGGATTGAGAGATCTCGTGTTTATCTACCATCAACCTGAGGAAGTGTAGATTAGATTTCGTGTTTATCTACATCAAATCCCAACCAATAATGAAGGATTGAGAGATTTCATGTTTACCTACCATCAATCCCTCATTCGGGGCATATGGATATTTTCGCCCATCACCCCCACATATTCAAAAATATGCCGTCTCCAGGAGATCCCGTAGGAAAACCTGTTTCACCATTCAACAATTTACTGACGCTGATGGATCTATGGTCAGGGCTCTACATGATAAGATTCCACTTGATTAATTAAGTGCATTGCCATATTATTTTAGCATTAGTCAAGTTTTCAAACATGAATTATTATGATAAATGTTACAAAGAACAAGCATAACACATCTATCAAGTACTTTCAAATCTTTAAAACATGTGATACTTGGGATCTCAGTCCCTTATCACATTTCTGGGAATTCTCATCCCTTCACATCATCATTATCATGATTGCTGGATCTGGGTATTCAAACCCTTAGATCATCACATAACATTGTTACCTCTGTAACAGGTAACCATTACCTCTAGGTCCTCAGACCAAGGTATTCATTTCACTTGTTGTGCGAGTATTCACATGGCTCACCAGACCATTACACATCTTGTCACCTCTCACTAGGCAACAAATTATTCACATGGCTCACAAGGCCATTGATCATTATACTTGTTATACAAGTATTTAACATGCCTTACAAGGCTTATACAATAAGAGAAATACAACCTTCCCATCATTAGGGTTAGGGTTTTCTCTTTCTTATCGATTAGGGTTTCTCTTACATATCATTACCCTTCATTAGGGTTAGGGTTTTCCATTATTAACCATTTAGGTTTTCAAGATCATATTATCAATGATCAAACCCTAATTCATTTCTCCACATATCTAGGAGCAAACCTTGATATCATAAGTATTCAATCATACTTAGTCATTCTCATCATTTATCATCAAATGAATCATCAACACAAGGTATGAGTTCCTCTCTCATCCTTACCAAGGTATGATTACATCAGACTTTATTAACTTGGCTTAACCCTTTCTCAAAGTATGTTATCCCACACTTATCAAAGTGCATTAAACTTATTACATCTCAATGTAACATTTGACATAACACACTTTATGTGTTACACATCCAAGTATATTGGATTTAAGGTGCATCAAGGTACATCAAACTTGAAGTGCTAGATGTGATATATATCATGTCTTGATGTATCACCTCCCTCATCACTTTTAACTTTCTTAAGTTCATCAACTTATCTTGTATTAGGGTATTTCCTATCCTAATACTCTATGCACTAGCCCATCACATTTATTCTGTAGTGTATTGATCATAAGTCATACATTTGAATTGTCCAACCATCATAAATTGATATGGACTCATCTCAGGTTGAGACATTATTGATATATGATTAACCATTATCAACCACTCTAGGTGTTTAACCTATAAAGGTATTATCCACACCATTACTTGGTGTTACACTCATTACTCCTAAGAGTGTCTTACTCTCACCTTTACAAGGTATCTCGGGTTAGAAGTGTGCATATGTTCACCATATCGGGCTGTAAGTATATGAGCACTCACCCTATCGGGCTAAAAGTATATGAACATCATCCATACTGGGCTAGAGGTGTGTATATGTGTTACCCATGTCGTGCATGTGGTATTAAGCCATCACCATGTCGGGCTAGACATCAACTAGGGTTTTGTATCGGGCTTCCATATCGTGCAATAGCATTTTCTATTCTTTACTCATATTGGGTTACCCAAATTAGGGTTTCTTGTCAACTTACAAGTATTCATTCAACCTTGTATCGTGTATGGAGTCTATACTTGACTCCATATCATGCAAGAATCTTATGCAAGCATCTCATGCAACATCTTGTGCAAGACATATCGGGCAAGTCATACCCATATCGGGTTATAACTACTTGTATTTATACTTGAACCCGATATCACTTTTACAAAGTGACACCATCTTCTTCAAGTTCTAGACCTTTGTTCTAACTGATATAATTCATGGTAATAGGTTTAAGCAACTACTATAACTCATAATTTCATCAACTATTTCAGGAAAGTTCAGTATTAAAAGTATTTCACTAATTATAACAATTTAGGTGAAGAATAATAACATGGTTGAGTTCAAGTTATATAACCCACCTTAAGAACCACTTCAAAGCTTCAAGGTACAAAGCTCCATGTTACTAAGGTTGAATATGACTTTATCAAAGGTCCAAGGCTCGTTCAAAACTCCTTCATATACAAGGAATCACCATGGATAAGCAATTGGTGAAGAAGAAAAGAAAGGTAGATCATAACCCTAATTCCATGCTTCAATTCAAGCTTGAAGACAACTATATCTTACCTTAGGGTTAAGTTTTGAGTTCCTTATCTCCTTGGCCGACACCCTACTACTCTTGGGCGATATGGACTTCCTCTTGGTTGACAAAACTTTGCTTGTGGCCGATACCCCCTCACTTGTGGCCAAAATCACTTCAATTGGCCGATATCAACTTGCTATGGGCAATATCAACATGGTATGGCCGATACCCAAGGCCTATGCATGATACCCTTGTGCTCTTGCACGACATGACACCCCTCTTGCACGATATGATACTCACTTGCACGATATGGCACTCACTTGGAGTCAAAACACTTCACTCTATGGCCGATATCACCCTATATGGCCGATATCACCTACTTGGACGATATGGTCTTGCCATGGGCGATATCCCAAGGCCCATGCACGATACCACAACATCCCTTCATGATATGGGAACTCTATGCACGATACCTTAGGGTAGGAGGGGGGTAAGGGTCGCAAAATTGCACCAAGGGGTGAAACTAGGGGTATATATACTTGTTGTTCATGAAGAAAGGCAAAAATGAGGTGTCAACATTTTGAGCTAGTAGGTGCCACGTGTCATGCATGGGTGACACGTGTACATGCATGCATCAACATTTATCTTGACATGAAAAAAGGTTGAGGATCATCTAGAGATGCAAATTCGTCCATTGCCTTTCCATTTGGATAAGTCATCTAGGTTTAATCACTATTTTAAGTCAAGCCGATACACTTTTTCTAAGGAAACTTGTTGGGCGTCACACCTCACCTCCTTGAGGTGCTTTGCACGATATGGCCTTTTCCAGGAGTTCAAAAAATGATATGGGACACCTCCTTGGGCTCCATGGCTGATAGGCACTCATATATAAGCTTTTCAACTTGGTACAACTCAAGTTAAGCTTCCAAATTCAACCCTTTTTCTTGGTCATTTCATCACCAAGATTACCATCATTCATAATGGATTCAAACATGGTGTATCATTCATTCTCTCTCCTCTAAATGATACATATAGGAATTAGGAACACTCTAGAGGTGGTAATTTGCATATCAACCCCACATTTTGGGTAAATTACAATTTGTACCAAAATTGGTGCACAAGGTACCAGCATTGTTCAAACAAGTTCAAACTTGGAATTTAGGCTTTCCACAAGCCACCAACTTGCATCATTCTCTCAATAATGATTCTAAAACACATGAGGCATGTTCAATATGTGACATTTTGCATTATAGCCCCTCAATGTGGGTAAATTGCACTTTGGTCCAAAACAAAGGAAACTTGCTCAAACAACATTCAATCGGGACCAAACTTGAAACATGAGTGTGTCACATGATAAAAAAGCACCTTAGAGGATTATATGAAAGTTCTAATCAACTTAATTAGCCAAAAAAATAGGGTTACCTCATAACCCAGGTCAGGGTCGTTACAAGTTATAAACCCCTAACAAGGATTTCGTCCCCGAAATCCCAGGTAAAGGAAAACAGATATTATTCATTCATCATACCATCAAGTCTCCACATAACATATTAATGACATGGAGATGACATAGAACTTTGATCAACACAAAGTTCTTCCACATAGGGTTATCATTGAATCTGTCACATAGGGCACATATTCCACTGTCTTTTTCATTATTGACTGTAGAGTCAACTCTGTGTCAGGTAATACTTTTCTTAGTCAGAGAAATATCATACATACCTTATTTAACTTAGGTGTCAAACCTTACTGATTTGTCACCTTTCTCAACTTACAACTTTATGAGATAGGATTCTTGATTCTGGGGAGTCTCCCATACTCCTCATTTAACATTTCACTTTTAAAGGAAAGAACAGAGTTATGTTCTGTCACCCACTTGTGACTACAAGTATTATCATGCATCTGTTGTGCCACCCAAATCTACTGACACAACACTAAAGTTTCTTATGACTTGTATCAATTATCCCTTCAATTGTTTATTTTCTTGTCGTAAGGAGAGGCTACTTATCAAAGAAGATATATCTTATAGGTGTCTCTAGATGTTATGTATAAACTGCCTCAACAATCTGAATAGGGATATTCTAGGAAGTTATATTTAGCTTGATCAACTTTTCCAAAACAATTCTACTATTGTTCCTTCAACTCATACATCTTTGTTGATGTCATGTTTATGCGAGGCATAAACCCCTAACAAATGGTATCCATACTACTATATGTAACTAGACTAATTTCAAAGTTGGCCCTTCTAGGTAACCAAACATTACTCCTTGTCAGGAATCATGTTCTCATTTTCTCATATCATTGAAAGTTCTTAGATACTAGGATTCTTTACCTTGGTATCCATTGTATGTGCCAAAAAAACATTACATCATCATCTTTCTTTCATCTTGGGACATTACTTATTACACTTATCTTAATCTTAGAACCAAAGTCTAAGACAAACTAATACTTTTCTAAGTATCTATCAATGGATTATTTCTAATCCATGCACATCAAGTGTCATAGTACTCACTTGATTGCCATGTCCCTGAAAGGAAAGAACACAAAGAAACATATTCCTTTTATCACCCCATCATCATCCATGGTTGTTTATCAAAGAGAAGAGATTATCATCTCCTCTGATTATTGCATGATATTTCAACTATTCATGAGTCATTTACTCGTGTCTCATCCTAGGTTCCTTTCCATCAACATAGAAATTATAAGGATGATTACATATCATTATTCCTTTCTTTGTTATTGTCTAACATGTTCATGAACATTTTGTGATTTTATCACATTTCCCATTTCCACATCATGGGAAAAGATCTTTATTATTCACACATGCTTTATCTAACAGGGATCATCTCCTTTGTTCTCATTCTCTTATCATGAGGATTATACTTTTCATTTCCTCATACATACAGATTGATCTGAGATCATCTCAGATTCCACTTTATTGCACTTAGGATGTGATATATATGTCCATACCATATTTCCAGTTTAGTTATACTCACTAGATTGTCTCAGAATGACTACTTGATCAGAGTAATCAGAAAGATAACAATCTAAGAGTTCCATACTTGCCCTATCTCCAATAATTATATACCTGGCTAGGGTATACAAGTACTAAGATTAGGTAGTATGCACTTTATGTACTTTCATATTCCTTACTTTTTGTATCATCACAAGCATAGGATTTAGCATCCTTGGATTTTCTCCAGGAATTACCTCTATACCTCATCCTCTTTCACACGGATAAGAACAATTATAAAGCATTTAGAAGAATACTAAACCAATTATAAATTCTAGTTCTCATATTTCTTCCCTATGTCCCCATAGGACAATCAATAGGGAAATATGTAACAATACTCCTTTTTATGATTATCATATAATCATCAAGATAAGGCATATCAAAATGAAAAGATCTATATAACTGTTATCCCTCGCGGTCATCTACCGCTTTAGGTTGACTCAACACATAGAGTCTAGCTGTTTCATATTGTTGCTTTTGCCTTTTCACGTTATTGGGCTGTAACTTTCATAAGCCTTGCTGAGTCTACCTCAGTTGTTGAGTCATTTCCTCCCTTCTTTTTGAACAAAAGGGTTTAGTATGCTCAACATGTCCATAATTATAGCATGTCTTGTCCTCGTACCATGGTCTTATCGGTCTTATTACCGATGTAGAGACTAAGCCATGGGTTCTTACAGGTGAAAAGTCAAGACCCTTGCCTTTACTTAGTGGCTACTGCCCTGGTACACTAGGCATTTATTGCACTGATGGCACCAAAAACTTTGGCCTTTTTTTTAGAACAACTAGGCACATGTCTCTAGAATTGTAGAGACCTTTCCTTATTTCTCAACTTATTGCCCCATCTTGGGCATTACCATCGCAACTATACTATCTGTCTATACTTATGGCAGAGTCTATTTTTTTTTCATATGCTAATCCTTTCCACATTTTCCACTGTTCCAACATGACTATGTCATTTAGGAACCTTTTCAAAGCCCAAAGTTTCTACATTGAGGACTGGTAACCTAGGTTGTAATGCTAGTATCCAGTCTACTATATGCATCACTGTTGTCCTAACCTGCCCAACAAGAGCATAAACATAGGATTCTCTATCCTGATCGGGTCATGATGGGAATTCTCAGGCATTCATTCTTCTCTTGCCTGATCCCTTGCACCCTTTCCTGGTGCAACAACATTGCCCTCAACAATGTATTCCTCATGTTCCCTAGTCATTTATAAACTTCACCCTTTCTTCTACACAAGCAGAAGTCACTATAGGGTATACTGGACGACACTAACACAGACTCAACACCTTAGTCCTATGTCTCTGTAGACTTAGCGAACCTCAAGCTCTGATACCAAACTTTGTGATGACAGTCGCCAAACCGACAAACAAATCATCATTAATTAAGCAGAATTAAACATAAACAAAAGATTAACAAAAATCACTGAAAATTAAAACCATTTTTCAAAGAGATCCATTCCAAAGAAAACTCTTACTGAAAGGTCCAAAACCTTATATACATCATTATTGACATTGTACTTATCTGGTACATCTCACCTCAAGAATAACATATAACAGTTGCTTTACCAAACTATACATGAGCAACATAAAACCTCGAGGCAAATAAGCCAAAATCTCTTATTGATCATAAAACCAGCACATACTAAATCCAAGGACCTGAGAGTACAGAGACGACACATAGGACTCATATCTACAAGACATGACAGAACTCAACCTGAGCTGTCACTACTGCCTCAGCTGTTGTTCTTCCTCTGCAAAAAGGTCTTCACCTCCTCGTGCACGTCCACCTAAAATTTTGGGTCCTACGGGGGTGAGACAATTGTAATTGTCCCAGCGAGAGATATAACTCTCTGCCGACCATATTATTATCACAGATTAAGCATTTATAAACTGAGCAGAGGTTCTTTTTATATTAACAAGCATGATAATTCACTATATGAATAGAATGAAATAATATCCTTTTATAAGGAGAACATTGCATCTACCCATGGTAGATTATAATTCATCTATCTGCTTTGCAAGGAATGTAAAGAAAGATATATATCATCTATCAACTAAAGATGCATAAAAGAAATGTAACATCAGCCAATGATTTTCATATTCAACCCTTAAGCAAACATGCTATACGGCCGATTACATTTTACAATCACACTTATGCCCTGAGGAGATGAGGTATACCACTCATACTCCAACCGACCACTACGAAGTCAAAATCGGTACCATACAAGGTCAATGGAAGAGCTGGCTACCATGACCTCATACCGTCTCAGTCAGTGCGAGAAAACAAGCAGGACTATGTCAACTGCTAAATAGCTTTCTAGGGTATACTGGCAACTTCGCTATAGAGTTGCAGGGTCAGCTGCACTCTTGTCAGGATTGAGAGATCTCGTGTTTATCTACCATCAACCTGAGGAAGGGTCGATTAGATTTCATGTTTATCTACATCGAATCCCAACCAATAATGAAGGATTGAGAGATTTCATGTTTACCTACCATCAATCCCTCATTCGGGGCGTACAAATATTTTCGCCCATCACCCCCACATATTCAAAAATATGCGGTCTCCAGGAGATCCCGTAGGAAAACCTGTTTCGCCATTCAGCAATTTACTGGCGCTGATGGATCTATGGTCAGGGCTCTACATGATAAGATTCCACTTGATTAATTAAGTGCATTGCCATATTCTTTTAGCATCAGTCAAGTTTTCAAACATGAATTATTATGATAAATGTTACAAAGAACAAGTGTAACACATCTATCAAGTACTTTCAAATCTTTAAAACACGTGATACTTGGGATCTCAGCCCCTTATCACATTACTGGGAATTCTCATCCCTTCACATCATCATTATCATGATTGCTGGATATGGGTATTCAAACCCTTAGATCATCACATAACATTGTTACCTATGTAACAGGTAACCATTACCTCTAGGTCCTCAGACCAAGGTATTCATTTCACTTGTTGTGCGAGTATTCACATGGCTCACCAGGCCATTACACATCTTTTCACCTCTCACTAGGCAACAACTTATTCACATGGCTCACAAGTCCATTGATCATTATACTTGTTATAAAAGTATTTAACATGCCTTACAAGGCTTATACAATAAGAGAAATACAACCTTCCCATCATTAGGGTTAGGGTTTTCTCTTTCTTATCGATTAGGGTTTCTCTTACATATCATTACCCTTCATTAGGGTTATGGTTTTCCATTATTAACCATTTAGGTTTTCAAGATCATATTATAAATGATAAAACCCTAATCATTGCTCCACATATCTAGGAGTAAACCTTGATATCATAACTATTCAATCATACTTATTCATTCTCATCATTTATCATCAAATGAATCATCAACACAAGGTATGAGTTCCTCTCTCATCCTTACTAGGGTATGATTACATCAGACTTTATTAACTTAGCTTAACCCTTTCTCAAAGTATGTTAGCCCACACTTATCAAAGTGCATTAAACTTATTACATCTCAATGTAACATTTGACATAACACACTTTATGTGTTACTCATCCAAGTATATTGGATTTAAGGTGCATCAAGGTACATCAACCTTGAAGTGCTAGATGTGATATATATCATGTCTTGATGTATCACTTCCCTCATCACTTTTAACTTTCTTAAGTTCATCAACTTATCTTGTATTAGGGTATTTCCCATCCTAATACTTTATGCACTAGCCCATCACATTTATTCTGTAGTGTATTGATCATAAGTCATACATTTGAATTGTCCAACCATCATAAATTGATATGGACTCATATCAGGTTGAGACATTATTGATATAGGATTAACCATTATCAACCACTCTAGGTGTTTCACCTATCAAGGTATTATCCACACCATTACTTGGTGTTACACTCATTACTCCTAAGAGTGTCTTACTCTCACCTTTACAAGGTATCTCGGGTTAGAAGTGTGCATATGTTCACCATATCAGGCTGTAAGTATATGAGCACTCACCCTATCAGGCTAAAAGTATATGAACATCATCCATACTGGGTTAGAGGTGTGTATATGTGTTACCCATGTAGTTCATGCGGTATTAAGTCATCACCATGTCGGGATAGACATCAAATAGGGTTGTGTATCGGGCTTCCATATCGTGCAATAGCATTTGCTATTCTTTACTCATATTGGGTTACCCAAATTAGGGTTTCTTGTCAACTTACAAGTATTCATTCAACCTTGTATCGTGTCTGGAGTCTATACTTGACTCCCTATCATGCAAGAATCTTATGCAAGAACCTCATGCAACATCTTGTGCAAGACATATCGGGCAAGTCATACCCGTATCGGGTTATAACTACTTGTATTTATACTTGAACCTGATATCACTTTTACAAAGTGACACCATCTTCTTCAAGTCCTTGACCTTTGTTCTAACTGATATAATTCATGGTAATAGGTTTAAGAAACTACTAGAACTCATAATTTCATCAACTATTTCAGGAAATTTCAGTATTAAAAGTATTTCACTAAATATAACAATTTAGGTGAAGAATAATAACATGGTTGAGTTCAAGTTATATAACCCGCCTTAAGAACCACTTCAAAGATTCAAGATCCAAAGCTCCATGTTCCTAAGGTTGAAGATGACTTTATCAAATGTCCAAGGTTCGTTCACAACTCCTTCATATACAAGGAATCACCATGGATAAGCAATTGGTGAAGAAGAAAAGAAAGGTAGATCATAACCCTAATTCCATGCTTCAATTCAAGCTTGAAGACAACTATATCTTACCTTAGGGTTATGTTTTGAGTTCCTTAGCTCCTTGGACGACACCCTACCACTATTGGGCGATATGGACTTCCTCTTGGACGTCACAAGTTTGCTTGTGGCCGATACCCCCTCACTTGTGGCCAAAATCACTTCAATTGGCCGATATCAACTTGCTATGAGCAATATCAACATGGTATGGCCGATATACTTGCTATGGCCGATACCCAAGGCCTATGCACGATACCCTTGTGCTCTTGCACGACATGCCACCCCTCTTGCACGATATGATACTCACTTGCATGATATGGCACTCACTTGGAGTCAAAACACTTCACTCTATGGTCGATATCACCCTATATGGCCGATATCACCTACTTGGGCGATATCCCAAGGCCCATGCACGATACCACAACATCCCTTCACGATATGGGAACTCTATGCACGATACCTTAGAGTAGGAGGGTGGTAAGGGTCGCAAAATTGCACCAAGGGGTGAAACTAGGGGTATATATACTTGTTGTTCATGAAGAAAGGCAAAAATGAGGTGTCAACATTTTGAGCTAGTAGGTGCCACGTGTCATGCATGGGTGACATGTGTAAATGCATGCATAAACATTTATCTTGACATGAATAAAGGTTGAGGATCATCTAGAGATGCAAATTCGTCCATTGCTTTTCCATTTGGATATGTCATCTAGGTTTAATCACTATTTTAAGTCAAGCCGATACACTTTTTCTAAGGAAACTTGTTGGCCGTCACACCTCACCTCCTTGAGGTGCTTTGCACGATATGGCCTTTTACAAGAGTTTAAAAAATGATATGGGACACCTCCTTGGGCTCCATGGCCGATAGGCACTCATATATAAGCTTTTCAACTTGGTACAACTCAAGTTAAGCTTCCAAATTCAACCCTTTTTCTTGGTCATTTCATCACCAAGATTACCATCATTCGTAATGGATTCAAACATGGTGTATCATTCATTATATCTCCTATAAAGGATACATAGAGGAATTAGGAACACTCTAGAGGTGGTAATTTGCATATCACCCCACATTTTGGGTAAATTACAATTTGTACCAAAATTGGTGCACAAGGTACCAACATTGTTCAAACAAGTTCAAACTTGGAATTTAGGCTTTCCACAAGCCACCACCTTGCATAATTATCTCAATAATGATGCTAAAACACATGAGGCATGTTCAATATGTGACATTTTGCATTATAGCCCCTCAATTTGGGTAAATTGCACTTTGGTCCAAAACAAAGGAAAATTGCTCAAACAACATTCAATCGGGACCAAACTTGAAACATGAGTGTGTCACATGATAACAAAGAACCTTAGAGGATTATATTAAAGTTCTAATCAACTTAATTAGCCAAAAAAAATAGGGTTACCTCATAACCCAGGTCAGGGTCGTTACAGTCTTGCTGAGCGAGTCGACCATCTTGTATCCTAGATGACCATCTCGTTGGGTGAGATAACCGTCTCAGCTGTCGCAAGTTGCAAAACTTCCATAATTGTTGTGAAATTAAAAAATATACGATCCTTTCCACTCCCTCATAGACTGGGAACCCTGACCATGGCCTCTACTATAAATAGAGGGGTACTGCCATACTGGAGACTTCCCAGATCACAACATAGACAATTGAGAATCAGTTGCTCTGACAAATATTGTCCTCTCTGGTTGTGGTAACCATGAGATCCCAAGCAAGTCCTACCCGACTAGGGAGGGATAACTATAGGAGAGAAACAACTGAGGATCATTATTGTGGGAGAATAGTGTAACATACTAGATCTTGGACCCTACCCTGGAAATTGACATTTTGCACTTAGCCAAACAAGGTTGAAGGTTAGACCTAAATAGATGTTTAGTATAACCCCAATGATCTAATGCATGTATAGATCACCTGAAGGTAACCTAATGTTCTAACATTAATCTTAGGTTTATAATGGATACATTAAATATGCCACATAACTCATTTTGGTGGTAACATAAAGATAAGAAACTTAATTGGATGAATAATTTAGATAATGGGCCGTTAATGGGCCATATGACATATCTCATAAAAAGAAGTCTCAAAAGTGGAAACAAACTTCAAGTTCTAAATCTACATATCAAATTTAGCCTACATGTTAAATTTCATCTAATTTGGACAACCTCGAAATATTAGGATAAGTTTAGGAGAGAGAAAATGAGTAAAAGACATAAGTAATGAATAGTGTGATTGCATAACTTCAAAATATGGAAATAATGGCAAATTCATATTCAACATATCAAAGATAACTTGTGGATGAAGTTTGGTCCAGTTTGGATGTTGTTTCTGCAAGATATGCAATTTTAGGTACATTCTGGACTTTTCTACAATTTACCCAATTGGGAGGTTTTCTTTGCAAATTGTCACATGAATTATAATCTTTAGATATTTCCTCACCATTCTCAAGGTTTTAAACCATGGGGCACCTAGTTGCACCTTGGTTTGAAGGTGTTTCTTTATAAATGAGTTTATCTTTAAAAGCTATCAACCAATGAGGTTATTTATTTGATTGGAGATCGGTTGGTATGTCCTATAAGTGTCCATAAAGGATTGCATTACCATGGAAACCCTTATACATGACACATGGAAAGTCTCATAGACACCTCATACTTGATCTCTTTCTTTATATAGCCATATCTACCCCTTCCCAACTCCCAATTCGAAAACTCTTGCTCTCCTTTATTTCCTCTATATTAGAGCATCATTCCTACTCTATTTTTCCATGAAGATGTTATCCCAAGGTAAAAGGAGGTGCCTACCTTGGTGAATAAGGTTCCTAGGGTTCCAAATTTGCTCTATTTAGGGTTTCTAAAGCTCCTCCTTGGTGATTTTGACCAAAACTAGTAAGTATCCTCCTTTCCTTCCCTATTTTCATGTTGTTAGTCTTCCTTCCACCTTCCTATAGGTCGGAACCATGGCCTTACATAGTGAAATCCCACCTAGAACCCATAAACACCTCATCTCCATGTTCTTTTGTTAGGGTTTTTCACCTCTAAAGTGGAGAAGGTGCTTCTTGCTCGAGATAGGAGCTTTGTTGGAGAAACCAACCTCTCTAAGATTGGGAACCTTACTGATTAGACCTGTCCACCTTCCCTAGAGGTTCTTTGGATTCCTAGGCTTGACTTGGACTATTTAGATTCTGAAGTTGAGGTATGATGTATCCCCTATTCTTCTATGTTGAGCAATTCACCTATACTTATTCATTCTCTTTGTCCTATGGACATTAGCCTATACACAGTGTATTCTCTTTTGAAAATCATAGTTCATGTGAACTACCTTATTTTATATTGATCATGTGATCATGGATATTCTTTTGAACTCTTATCTTATGCTTTTTTCATGATGGAACTCTAAAATATGACATGTGATGTCTTTTTCCCACTTATGAGGTGGATGTATATGTTGGTCACTTATGTGGTGACTAGTTTATATATTATGACTATACTTTCTACTTGCCTCTACATTTAACATGTTATGTTGTTCAGTATAACTAGAGTAGTGTAATTGCATTGGTTTTTATGGCAGATGTATTATTTCCTACCAAGTAGATGTGATATTTCCTGGTCTTTTAGGATGGAAAGGAACCTCATACCCATGGCAAGATGTGTGATTCTTGGCCCATGTTTTATATATTTGGGAGATTGGCAATATTCCTTTCTCTAACAAGTTTCAAGTTTATGATACTTGGTCGTCTTTTTGTTTATATTTTTCTAGGGCTATGTTTATCTTACATGCATGCATGTTGATGATATGGGGTGTGTGCCCTAGTTCTTTACATGTTCCTGTGTGGCACAATCTTTATGTTTTATTAATGGAAAGTATTCTTTTGTTATCATATGATTTCAATTCCTTTTCTCTTGATACCCATTTGGGTGGTCCTTATCCTTTCTATAGGAAGCCTTTTATATTTGATGCCCTTTATTTCATATATTGTTCAATTTCCTATTTAGTATGAACATACCAGCCTTTGCTGATGTCATCTATTTTCTCTTCTTACTGGGGTATGATTCCAACCCTAGGTGAAGGACTTGGATGATAAGGCATGAAGTTCTGGACTAGCTTAAGGAGTTAAATCTTGGACACGAAGTTTTTATGGTTTAGATTTCCATCTACTTAGATCCTTATGTTGTATCATACATGTAAACCCTTATGGGATATTATGATTTACTTTTGTAATAACCTTGTGATAAATTGAATATAGTCAATATTTTTATTTTTCTGCTATACTTTGGTTGTTTTGAATACCATTTATTGAAATTTGAAAATATTACATCTATTCCAGCATACATTTGAGTGTGTTTGGAAAGAATGTTTTATTCTTCAAATCTTTAGTAAGGGGGTGATCCCGCCTCCTTACAAGTAGGTTGGTGACTAGTATACCAATGAGAGGGACAACTCCTTCCTATCCTTTCTAGAAGAATGACAGGAGTTCTAGTTGGCCCATGTGGACTACTCTAGAGGAAGGAGTCCTTTGGCTGCTGCTAGGAGGGCAACATCAACTCGCAGTCCGTTGCGAGATCTGAGGAGCCACTACAACAGTTGTCTGAGTCTACTATCCATGGAGGAGCACTCAGATGAGTCCCAGTGTAGCCAGGAGCTGCACATACACCGTCCAAGATAGAGTTTGCATCTACATCAATGAGGATTGTCATTGCACTTGCTCTAGGACCAGGTATATCTTTGTGAAACCATCCTTCCCATTGCATAGTTATTGACACGATCAGATGGTTAATGGGAAATATGTTAGTAAATTTTTTATTTTGGATGCCTATCTGATGCCATATTTCCCTAAATAGGAGCCCACAGTGCGGCGTCGGTATTAGTGACAGGGTCGTCAAGGCCATGGTATGAGATCAAGACATGTTACAAGTGTGGGAAGACTGGGCATACAAAGTTGTATTGCCCAATGAAGGATGATTAGGTGACCCAACAGTCGAGATAGAGTGAGCAGGGCTCACAGCGGTAACTGTTTAACAGTGTTGGAGACCGAGGATGTGGACATGCATCACAGGCTAGTTCTTATAGGTAGGCTAGCAGAGGATGGGGACAACAATATGCTACGGCTTGATTCTACGCAATGAGTCAGGCAGAAGAAGTGGTCAACCCATGAGTAGTGACATGTCAGATGGAGTTATTTCATTCTGATTTGTCTTCTTCTTGCTTTATATCTATTTTGGTTGACCCAGGTGCGGCACATCTTTTGTCACTCAAGAAGTGATTGATAGTT
The DNA here is from genome assembly GCA_963693085.1 of Alisma plantago-aquatica. Classification (NCBI taxonomy): domain Eukaryota; kingdom Viridiplantae; phylum Streptophyta; class Magnoliopsida; order Alismatales; family Alismataceae; genus Alisma; species Alisma plantago-aquatica. The sequence goes on from OY856410.1 coordinate 906,764,701, forward strand.
GTTCTTTGCCTGTTAGTCATAGATGTGATAGTCTTCATTTAGAAACTTCATTGATTGGTTTGGATAAGTTGTAGGAAGAGTGTCCTTCATGTGTCCTTTCTTTCTTAGGGCACAACATTCAAATGGATCTCATACCACTTGCCATGTATGGATTTGATGTGATCCTTAGATTGAACACCTTAGATAAGTATTAAGTGGTTTTGGACTGTAGTTCCAAGGTGGTGATGTTTGGCAATCGTGATGTGATGTGGGTCTTTCAAGGAGATAGGAAGATTCTTTTGATGTGTATGGTGTCAGCGATGGTGGCAGAAAAGTTGACGAGGCAAGGCTGCAAAGCATTCTTGGCACATATGGTGGATACTAAGGTGAGGAGTCCTTGTATTTAAGAGGTCCTGGTTGTTTGCGAGTTTGAAGATGTGTTTCTATATGAGTTTCCAGGTGTTCCCCACCTTGAGAGATTGATTTTGAGATCAATCTAGTCCCGAGTACACAACCGATAGCTCATATACTATACAAGATGGTTCCAACTGAGATGGAAGAGTTGATGAGACAATTGCAAGAACTACTTGACAAAGATTTTTTCAGGCCAATTACGTCATCGTGGGGTTCTCTAGTGATGTTTGTGAAAAAGAAAGACAGATCTATGAGATTGTGCATCAACTACTGATAGTTGAACAAAGTGATGATAAAGAACAAGTATCATTTACCCTGTATTGAAGATCTATTTGACCAGTTGCAAGGTGCTACAGTGTTCTTAAAGATTGACTTGAGATCAAGATATCACCAGTTGTGGATCAAGGTAGATGACATACCCAAGACAACTTTTAGGACTCGGTATAGTCACTATGAGTTCATGGTTATGCCATTTGGGTTGACCAATGCATCGACAACATTCATGGATCTAATGAACTGGGTGTTTCAGTCGTATCTTGATCAGTTTGTGGTGGTGTTTATAGATGATATGTTGATATACTCCAGAGACAACCAACATCATGAACAACATCTTTGTCAAGCATTGACCTTGTTGACAAAGCATCAGTTGTACACTAAGTTCAACAAGTGCAAGCTTTGGTTGAAGGAGGTGTCTTTTCTAGGACACATGATATCTGCTGAGGGTGTTCGTGTGGACCCCAACAAGGTTGAATCTATGCTGGAGTGGGAGTAACCAAGGATGCTGACAGAAGTTCATAGTTTTCTAGGCTACGTAGGTTACTACAGAAGGTTCATCAAGAACTTTAGTACCATAGCGTTACCCCTAATGAAGCTGACAAGAAAGGACGTGTCTTTTGTTTGGGATGATAAGTGTCAGTGCGCCTTTCAGTCATTGAAAGAAAATCTGACTAGTGCACCAATGTTGATTCAGTCTGAGCAAGGGAAATGATACATAGTCATCCATGATGCATCTAGGAATGGTTTGGGTTGCATGCTAATGTAGGATAAGAATGTGATTTCTTTTTCTTCGTGATAGCTTAAAAAATATGAGGAGAACCACCCAAACCATGATCTGGAGTTAGTTGCAGTGGTTCATGCCTTGAAGATCTAGAGGCACTACCTTTATGGTGAGAAGTGCCAGATCTTCACAGATCACAAGAACCTGAAGTATATCTTTTTGCAATAGTGGTTGAACATGAGACAACAATGTTGGATGGAGTTAATCAAGGACTATGACTGCACTATTGATTACCATCCATGAAACATGAATGTCATGGCAGATGCATTAAGCAAGAAGTCTTCTTCATTATCTTCTATTGATAAGGCACACTTTTGCACTTTGGTGTTCCATAAGCGAGACATGTTGGTCTCCTTGCATCAGATGAATGTCTAGCTAGAAGTATCTATGTTAGCATGACTGTTGGCACAATTACAGGTGAAGCCCACATTGTGATAGTAGATCAGAGAAGCATAATAGGTTGATGTTGTGATCAGTAGATACGAGTGAGTTTGGCAGCAAGAAGCATGATGGCTTACATGAGTCATAGGATGGGACAGTGTTTTACCACAGAAGAGTGGTGGTTCTAATGTTGATAATATGAGGAAGATGGTTTTGTAAGAGGCTCACTCTTTGATGTACGCTATGCACCCAGGTAGAACCAAGATGTACCATAACATGAAGGATCTATATTGGTGGCCTGGTTTGAAGCGTGACGTGACAAAGTTCATTATAAAGTGTCCTATGTGTCAACAAGTTAAGGCAAAGAATCATAAGCATGTAGGGATGTTGCAACCTTTACCTATACCACAATGGAAATGGGATCACATTATAATGGACCTTGTGGTTGGCCTACCTAGGATAGCCAAAGGTCATGATTCTATTTGGGTGATCGTTGATAGGTTCACCAAGTCAACACACTTCCTTCCTATGAAGACCATGTACACAATAGAGAAGCTTGCTCAGATATATGTTGATGAGATCATTTGTTTGCATGATATTCTAGCTACCATCTTGTCAGACAGAGGTCTCGAGTTTACCATTCACTTTTGGGAGCACTTGCACACATCTATGGGTACACAATTGAGGTTCAACACCACATTTCACCCACAGATAGATGGTCAGTCTGAGAGGACCATACAAACCTTGGAGGATCTATTGAGAGCTTATGCCTTCTAGTTTTGGGACATTTGGGATGTCCACCTCAGTTTGATAGAGTTTGCTTATAATAACAGTTATTAGAGGAGCATCAACATGGCACCTTATGAGGCACTGTATGAGAGATGTTGCAAGTCTCCATTATGTTGGTATCAGACTGGTGAGTACCATCTTCTAGATCTTGAGATTGTGCAACAGAAAATAGAGAAGATCAAAGTGATTCAACAATAGCTGAAAGTAGCAAAGGACACATAAAATTCGTATGCTAATAACCACCGTAGGCCGTAGGAATTTTGAGTGGGATACAAGGTGTATCTCAAGGTCTCTCCTAAGAAGGGTGTTTTGAGGTTTGAGAAGAAGGGTAAGTTGGCTCCCAGGATCACGTGACCTTACCCTGTGGTGGCACGTGTTGGGAAGGTTGCCTAAAAGTTGGAATTGCTACCTGAGTTGTATAGGTTGCATCCAGTGTTTCACGTGTCCATGTTGAGGAAGTGTCTTCCAGATACCGAGCTAGTGCTACATCCTGGGGAGGTTGAGTTGGAAGAAGATATTTCATATGTTGAAGGCCCTATTTTGATCCTTGATTGAAGAGTGAAGAATTTGAAGAAGAAAGACAGTGTTGTTGAAGGTTCCATGGCATCACTGTGGTGTTAAAGAAGCCACATGGGATTTTGAAGAAGAGATGCATAGGGAGTACCCGTCTCTTTTTGCGTAGGATTTCAAGAGCAAAATCCTTGTTAGGGGTTTATGGTTTTAAGAGCCTTGACCTGGATTTCTAGTCTAACCTTGTTTTCTTTGCTTAATTAGATGCTTATAACCTTAATCTAATCCTTTTAAATGTTTTTAAAACATGTGATGAGCTTAATTTTCCAGTTTGGTCCTATTTGCATGTTGTTTGTGCTATGTATGCTTGTTTTGGGCCACATTGCAAGTTACCCAAGTATGAGGGTTATACTACAATTTGTCACCTCTAGAGTGTGCCCTCTATGTCTTGTCTTCATGAGATAGAGAATGGAGCAGAGGGGCACCTTGCTTGGACCTTGGTTGATGATGTGACACCTTGTGGTGACATTAGGATTTCTAGGGTTAGGCTTTGGTGATGAGTAGCGACCTTGAGATTGAGTTGGGAGTGTTGTGATCACAACACCTCACTCAGAGGAGTGTTGAGACCATAACAATTTCCCTAGATGATGGTTGTTTTGACCTAGATTCCCTAGAGGTGGCTTGACTACAAGGATGGCCCTCTTGATAAGTGTTTCGACCGTGTGAGGTTTGGGTGACCTAGTGTTGTGATCACAACATGTGCTTGGTGTGTTGCGATTGCAAAAGGATGGTTGCTAACCTAAGTGGTCGCAACACCACATAGGTTGTATCACCCTTTTACACATGCATGTATATAGTGGTTTCATGGCTATTTTCTTGGTTGACAAGTGTCCTTTTGATGCCCTCTTGTGTTGACACCTCATATCCACCTTATGTCCTTCCTCTTTCATGCATATTACCCCTCTATTCTTCATACAAGCATTCCTTTCAGCTCTCCTTCCTTCCTCCTCTCTTGTTCTTGACCTTGGTGTTTTGTGGAGCTAAGGAGGCTGACCTAGGTGCCTTGGTGGCCGAACAACCTTGCTTATCATGCTTTGGAGCTTGATCATCCTCTTAGTTGTGATCTTTGGTGATCTTCTTCCTTGGTAAGTGGATCTCTTCCCTTGATCACGTTTTCTCTTAGTCTTCTACCCTTCCTTCTTCTCTTTTCTTGGCCATAGACTGCAGTTTATCCATGGTGGTCATCTTTTGAGAAACTTCTCTCAACAAAGGCCATATACTATGGTTCGTCCATGGTGGTATCTAGTGAAGATGGAGTTTCTCTCTCTCTCTTTCATCTTCTTCTTCCTTGATCATCTAGGGTTTGGTGTTTTTCTTCAGCATGAGCTATCTTTTGACATTGGTGTGTTTCCTATTTCTTGAGGTGATCTTATGGCTGAGGGTGATTTTGGTGGAGATTCATCTTCCTCCTTGGTGATCTAGATCTTGTAGATTGTTTCTTCACCTAAGGTGGGTTATATAACTCTTCTATCACTATATTTCACCTCTTTCTTATATGCATGTTACTGATTTCATCTCTAAATCACAACCCTAATATGCTATAGTAAGTTATTATGATCTAGAGATTGATTTATGGTGGCAATCATGTGTGGTTTGATTAAAATCTGAAACCCTAGGTTGCATGTACAAGGTTGTTGATAATGGTGCTAAATGACATGCCTTCTTCTTGCTAGTCGTTATGGGAATGCATCCCTATTTTTCATGGTTCATTCACCTTGTTTAAGAGAAGGTTTTAGTTCTATTTTCATGTAAGAGAATTTTGCTTCATCCCTTTGATCATGAGTTTTTTGGTGGATCTATGAGACTTATATCTTAGGGTTGTGTTGATCATCTTTTGGTGGAGTTTCCCCCTTATATGGTGCTAAGTTCCTTGGTGGTTAACCTTCTATTTCAACCATGCTTTGGTGTCGTTCTAGACTAAGTTGGGTGGAAGACTTATGGTCACTGCACCCTTTACCTTTTGGGCCTTGTTGGCTACACCTATGGGTGGGTGTTGTAGTCGCAACAATCCTAACCTTAGGGCGGTCACTACTCTTGTGTTATGTTGGTTCCATTTTCTATTTTGGCTTGGTTGGTTGCTACCCCTTGAATTGTTTGGGTCGACACCTTAGTTTTGGTCTTTTGGTTGCTACCTAGGTGTATGTTGTAGTCGAGACATGTGATGATGGGTGAAGTGTAGCAGGCGCTACACATGTTGCTTGATCTGGTCACAACAAGTAAACCCTTAACCTCATGGTCACTACACCATGCAAGTCACTACACTTGCTTGTGTTTGGTCACAACACTATATGCTTGGAGATTACATGATTATGTGAATGTGTATGGTTATTCAAGATTAATGATGATCAACCCTAATGCTCTCCGGGAGGTGTATAATATAGGGTTTGGTGATTGAATAATGCTATGAAACCCTAATCATCTATATATGTAACCCTAACTCTAAATTCAGGGTGTGTGATGTGTCTTCTATTCTCATTTGAAGTGATTATCATATTATGATGTTTTCTCTCTCCTATTTATACACCCCTAACCTTGTAGGTGAAATGAATGTCATAGCTATGAGAACGTTATGGCGAGCTTTCTGTTATACATGGTGGTGATTATGAGCACTGTTGAGGCATAATGTAATATTGAATGTGCAAGGATTGTGTGATTGGGTTTGATGACCTAGCAAGTGCTTTATGCCTAAATTGAGGTCATAACCTCTAGAGATGTGATTAAGGGATTGATACCCCATTGTGAGTTGATACTCCATTGTGATGCAATAATGTTGATGGCCTTGTGAATGGTAGTGATACAAGTGCCATGTGATGATGTGACAAGTTCATACTTTATACATTTGATATCTTTTGAAGTTGTTTCACAATTATGCTTACTAGATTGAATTAGGGTTTTGTATGTCCACTTGTATGGTGAAGCCTTAATCCACCCATTTGGCATAACCAATAAAGTGAAACCCTAATCATGTAGTTGCCCTATGCCATAGATCCATTCTAGTGTTAGTTTTAGTTGTTGGATTGGTGAAATGACTAACTCCTATGGGAAACTTGTAGTGCATATTGTTGAATGTGAGGGGGAGAAAGTTGAGTGGATATCCTTGCGTCCATAATCATATGTGTTATGGAGGCTGAGTGCGATCATGCCTTAGAGATTGTGATATGTGATATGTGTAATGGCAGTAGTGCAAATGCATATGCCTTTTTATGGGATGGTCATGCGTGAGCATGTCCTCTAGTGCCATCACATGTACCAAGGTGGGCTAGGAATTTTCATCTTGACTATATGTCGTTGTTGTAGTTAATTGATATGTCTCTGTGGTGTTCTCTTGTACTGACCAAGAGGTGTTGGAGAGGTTATGGATTCCGGATCTTCCGTAGACCTTGTATGGAACTGATTCGAGTTCGTAGTGGTCAGTTGTATTTGGGTGGTATGACTCAAATCCTCAGGGAATTAAAAATAGATGTAACACAGCCGTGTAGCATATTTGCATTGGGTTAAACATGAATAACATTGGATGACCCTTTGCCTTTTTTCTTGTACATTTTGGTTGATAGAGGATATACATGTTCTTCATATTCCTTCTCAAATTATATGATGTTATATTATCCTATTGTAGGTACTCAAACTGCTTTTATAGTGTTAACATATCTAAAATGCTCATTTTCTTGAATCTGCTTAACTTGCTAATAGCTTTACTTCCTGCTCTTCATTATCTTATATCTGTGTTATAATAGTGTTGGTGGAGAGTTATATATCATGCTGAGACATAGGTCTCACCTCGTGGGTTTTCCACATCTTTTAGGTGGTCATGCACAATGAGGTAGAGATCGTGCAACTGAGCTAGTCTTTTGGTGATAGAGTCCTAGATGTTGTCCTTGTACACTCAGGTCTTTGGGGGTGTTCTCGATGTGTTTTGTGGATATGATATTGATATAGGTTTTTGGGCATGTGTGCCATGGATGTATAGATATGGCATGTGCATATGTATATATGTGAAATATCTATCTCATGTAACAGGTTGATGATAGTATAACCCATGAATAGGAATGTAAACACCTTGTGAAATGTTATGTGACAAAAGGTGGCATGGTTATGAACTCAAATGTAATGAGTTTATGCTTTCGATGTTATGCAAAAAAATCGGTTTTAATTTCCTGTGTTTTCTAGTAATCTGCATGTTTAGTGCTAAGTCTATGTTTTGGTTTGAGTAATCTCTCTTTGAGTGGTGCGGGGAACCACAGTCCATGGATGGGAGGTTACAAGTGGATGCATGTAGATGCATATGGATGCATGCCAAAGATCAATCAACTCCATAGTGTTTTCAAGCTTCTCAACCTTGTTCCTTGCATAAAAAATGTAAGATCACTCAATCTAATCTCTTCTTCCTTTTATTCTTCACACCTTCTTACTCCTTGGTTGAAGTCTACATTTTTCCATGTGGTATCTTGCTCATCTACCTAAAGTACCATATTTTCTCTTCTTTTTCCCTTGTTTTCCCTAGATCCACCATGGAGGAGTCATCTTGGAGCTAGAGAAGTGATGTTGGTCGTGAAAAGGAGATTCCTTGAGGTATTCTTGTTGTTTATCACCTAATATTCTTCTTTTGATCGATCCCCATTGACTTCCATGGTGGAAGCTACCCCATCTAGCTAAAAAACATTCCTTTTCCCCTATTTGATCTAAAGGAAGCTAGATCTTGCTCGGAGATTTGGTTTTGGGGTTGTTTGAGAGATGATTTAGGATGTAGAATCTTGATCGTGGATGTCTTAGGTGAGCCTTTTAATCAACACCATGAGAGGTGAGTTATATAGCCTTTGTTAACATTCTTTTGTCTACTTGTACATGTAGATCCCTAAACTTGCTCAAATATGCCCTAATCTTGCTCTACGATCACTTTACATGCTAACAGATGAATTCTTGAGATGCGTTTTTGATGAATTAAAGGAAAATAGAAAATGCCATGTTCTTCCTAACCTTCTAAAAGTTACTCGTGATGTTAATATCATGATCATTTAATCAAGTTTATGCTAAAATCCAAAATATGTAGGAAATGTTACTAAAATGTGGTCTTCATGTTATCTCGGTGCCATGTGATGTGGAAATCAATATGCATGATATTCTTAGTTCCTACAAGTGAATGAAGAATGATCTTAAGGCTCTTATAGAATCATTGTGCTGCTGAAATATCATTTGAGTTAGACATATAAAATCAAGGTAGCCCGTCTGCATGAGATTGGTCCTTTTTATCTATAACATTGTATTTGATGTAACTCTCACACACCTTTGCATTTTAAATTAAAATTTTGATATGATGGTGTTTTGTAGTAGTATGAGATGGGATTCAAAATTTCGTATGGTTTTTATATTTCTACAAGGTGTTGTCCATAATATTGTCTTATGTGGTGAAATTAACCTCTTATGGCCGATAGTAGTAGTTTGTGCCATAATGAATACTATGGGTTACATGATGAGTAGTATTATATCTACTTAAGTCCTGAAAACTTAATTGATTCACAAATGAAGCATAAAGTAATTGTGAACCGAGAAGCATAATTATATTTTTTAAATTGCATTCGTCCAGTCGCTAGGGGGTTTTGAACTTGTGACATGTCAGTCATACAACATCAATTTTACCACTCAGGTGCCACCACTTTGGCAAGAAGCATAATTATATGATTGTACGTGAAATGCATCATATGGTAACTTGTAAAAGTGCATATGAAATAACTCAGAAGTTTCTTAGTACATATGAGTTTTTTTAATGGATGAAAATATTTATGAGATAAAAGGGTCCTAATTGAGTAATTATCTTTCTCATATCATCTCATATGTCTTTCATCTCTCCTTCTCTATGATCTTATAAGATTGAATAATAATGTGAGAAAACATGATACTATAAGATTTATCTTGGATATGGATATATATGTAACATCCCTGACCTGGGTTATGCTTAAACCCAGATGTTTTGCTTAATAAAGTGGATTATATGCTTTCTCTTATCTCTTGAAAAGTAATTAAGGCTTAAGAGGGACTTATATTTCAATTTTAGTCCTATTTGAATAATGTTGAAACAATGTTTTGTTAATTTTGGACTAAAGTGCAAATTACCCAAGTTAAGGGGTTAACTTGCAAATTGTACATGATAAGATGTTCCTCATGTGTTGAAGCATCATGAGAATGAATATGATGTAGAGGTGTGTCTTGTGGTATCCTGAGTACCAAGAAAGAGCAGATAAAGCAATGTTTGTGCATTAAAACCTAGTTTTGGTGTAATGTGCAATTTACCCAAAACCCAGGGTTCAATATGCAAATTACCACTTCAAAATAGTCCCTAATATTTCTTGGCATCATGTAGAGTAAATAAAATGAGAGGGACGTCTCTTTTGTATCTCTTTGGAGGAGAGAGAATCTTGATATTAAAATAATCAAGATTTAAGCATAATTGGAACTTTATTTCAATTCAATGCAAAACTAAATCTATTAATTGAGGAGCCCTTTAACCAAAAGGTGAGGGATGATTTTGTAAAATAATTGACGACCATGTGCTTTGCAAAGGCACGAAAATATCCAAAGGAAGTGGATACTCACTCACATTATTATAAGAAAAAGAAATATCCACTCACTTATGGATATTATTATCATATGATTTAAGGTGCTTAGTTTGTTATCGTTTAAATCGTGGATAATTGAGACGAATAAGAGGCAAAGAGGATAGCCTCGTCCCTAAGGAAGAGAAGGGGGCATATGGCAAGAAAGTTGAGGAGATAATTCCTACTTTCTCTCTCTTAAAGGAATTTTCAATAAAATTCATATATAAGCTCCTTTATCTATGAGGTGAAGGGATAATTTCGAATCCACTTTCACTTATTGCTTGCAAAAACGACCAAGGGAGCTTGGAGAAACAGGAGGACGACCCCAACCTGTTTCTAAGCTTCTTGACCTTCTTTCACCTTGAATTCATGGTGGAAATCACAAAACAATGCATGATTTCTTTTCTATTTCACTCCATCTTCAATCCTAGCCAATCTTTTCACTCCAAAGCTTGAGGGCGAGCCTTGGGAGGGTTGCAAAATCTTCTTCCACCATTTTTGACGTGAAGCTCCAAGCTTTGAATCTCAATTGAAGGTGGGTTATATAACTTTAACCCTTGAACTTTGTTATTGATTCCATATATTTAACAATTGTTGATTCCTTCCTTATTTTCGAAATTTTATTTGATTGATTGACGCAATCACCATGAAAATCACAGAAAACTTCGTGGGTTTATAGCTTGATGATGATGACATCATCATAAGCACACACCTCCACAAATATCTATTGCAACCGATTTCATAATTTGGGTCCAATCGGTTTCACCAAACCGTTTGGTGACTAAACGGTTTGCAAACTATTTGGAGGTTTGGGTTCCAAATCGTTTGGAGTGGTTGACCATTTGAAATGGTTGAAAATTTGAGAAAATATGTTGTGGTACTTGGATATTGATCCAATGGTTGCAATTGGTTTGATCTTGATGGTTTCAAATGTGAATGATTCAATAAATGCAAACCCTAATCGGGTTGAGTGTTGAACCCTTAAGTAATTGAATCAATTTTTGGGTTGACTAGCCCAAACGGTCTCAAGACCGTTTGGAGGTCACCCAAATGGTCTCAAGACCGTTTAGAGGTCAACCAAGACCATTTGGAGGACTATGGTGGTGTATGATTGGATGGTTGAAGATCCAATGATATCAAATTGAAGTATAATCACTAACTCAATTGATGATCGATTCAATGATGCAAACTCTGAGTGAATTTTATAAATTTCAATGATGGGATGAGTCAAACGGTCTCAAGACCATTTGGAGGTCATCCAAACGACCTCAAGACCGTTTAGGGTCAGGTCATATCATGGTTTGATGATGATCCTATGATTTCAATTGAATTAGTTCCACAATGTCAATCATTGATGGTTCCTCAATTTCAAAACCCTAAGTGATGGTTTCTTGATTATAAATGTAAGGACCCTGACCTTTGTTTAGGGTTTGCCATGTTTTGTTTTGCTTAAACATGGTGCTTTGGTGCTTGCTAATCACCTTTAGTGGTGTTTAGGGTTGGTTATGCCTTGTTGAGAGTTGGAGGGGCTACTTGCAAATAACCCAAGTTTAGGGTTTTGTGGGCAAGTTTGCCACCTTGTGAGGTGTTCCTATCTCTCTTTGCTTACTCTAAGGTTGAGAGGAAGGCTTGGGCTTGTTGTTGGAGTTCGTTGGGCCTTGGTTGAGCTTGTTTGGGCCTTGAGGTGCCTTGTTTGGGCTTGGTTGTGCTTTGTGTCGCCCAAGAGAGGTGTGTGTCGACCTAGAGGTGAGTATGTCAGCCAACATGGATGTGTGTCACCCATGGAGCCTTGTTGTGTCGCCCATGGTGCAAGTGTTGTGTCGCCCATGGTGTTTGACCCAGCTTTGACCTCGTTTGTGTCACCACTAGTGGACACTTGGAGCTTGATGCATGCATGTGGCAATGACCTTGGACAAGTGTATAAGGCTTGCTAGAGTGGTGGCTTGAGCTCTAGGACAAGTGTCCTTAGGTGGACGACACCTTGCCATGCTCTACCTTGTTTTCTTCTCCCTTTCCTTCTATATAGGTGGTTCTTTCCCTTGCTTTGAGTTCCTTTGATCCTTAAGTTTCCTTCTCCACCTTGAGTGCACGACACTCCCTTCTTCCCTACTTGTGTCAGCCGATACACCCCCTTGAAGGAGCAAGTGGTGGTCGACATCCCTTGAAGCTTGGAGCTCTTCTTCTTCTTTGGAGCCTGGAGCTTAAGGCGGGTTGCATAACTTCTAACCCTAACTACTTTACCTCCTTCCTTGCTTATATGTTGTTGTTAGTTTTTACATCTTGCTTAGTACCCTTGTTTGGCCGATCCTCTTGGTAGTCTTGGGTGAGCAATACTCCTTTCTCTCTTTGGTCTAGAGGAGTGAGTTTAAGCTTCTAGCCTCATGAGAAACACCCCTCTTTCGTAGTCGATTGAGGTGAACTTGTGTCCTAGTTGCTTGAGCAACACTCTCCTCTCACCATGGACTAGAAGGGTGAGCTCGGTTGTAGTGGGCCTTGTTTCGGGTTGGTGTTTGTGTTGTCCAATGGGTGATAGGTGGTGTGCAAGACCCCTCTTTCTTGGTTGATTGAGGTGAGCCATCTCCTTGACCCTCTAGGGTTTTGGGTATCTTTTGCTTGAGGTAGAAGACGACCTTGTGAGATGTATCTTGGTCGAGATGAGGATGATGAGGTGCTGCCCGACAACCCTCTAGTTTAGTTTTGCTCGACATGAGTATGTGTGTGTTGGGCGACACGTTTGACCTTGTGTTGGGTGATGGGTTGAGGTATCGGGCGACACCCCTTGCTCCTGTGATGGGCATCACACCCTTTTCCTTTGCTTTGTGTCATCCGTTAGGCCTTGACCAAGTTGTTGCATGTTTTGTGGAGTGTGTTCTCTCTCCTAGACGTTATCCTTTTGTGGGTTGTCTTGGTCGACATCACTCTGTAATAGGTGCTGCCTGATATGGGAGGAATGCCCGACACCCCACTCCTATCGCGTGTTACCCTTTCCTTGTGACACCGTGTCACGCGTTGGTTGCCTTGGTGGCAACGCAGCGTTGCTGCTTGTATATATCTGCCGTTATGCGTTGAGTTTTTGGGTGAGGGCAGGTGGCCGATACACCCCCTTTTTGTGAGGGTTCGTGGTGATCTATAGCGAGGGTTCGTGTTATCCTTTTGTGACAGTTCCTCGTATCATGGAAACAGACTAGTTGTATGTACATATATACCCTTGCCTAAACGTTGGTGACTCCTTGCTCACTTAATGATAATGATGATGGTAATAGTCATGATAATGATAATGCTAGTGGTAATGATAACTCTTGTTCTGTATATCGAACATGACTATATGCATGAAGTAATCATCTTGTTTATCTATATAATGATGAGATAAGGATAAGTACATAAATAGTTGATTAACAATATGATCACCAGTTGATGTATAATTGATAAGTATAGCATCTTGAATATCATCTCATGATGGTAAGCATAGTCCTTATGTTGAAACTATGATTATTGAGTACACTAACCATGCAGGTGATGCTTAGCCATAAAAAGGCTATGAGAAATATGTGATGAGTAACATCACTCTGATAATTACTCTGGTTGATGAGATTTCATGTATGATGTGTTTGTCCCATGATGATGATGCGAGCCTTGAGAGGCAGTGGTAATACATGATGAGGGATTGCGATCCCATGGTATGTGATGATCCTTGAGATGGATCTGGATGGTTGGCAAGAGGCCAAGTGATAACATGTGATGTTGGATCCTTGATATGGATCAGGTTGATGTGATTACAATAATAGCATAATGTTGAGTTTATGTTGTTTACTTTCTGTTATATCTTGCATGTTATATAACTTGGTTGAATCTTGCAATCCATCTAAAAGATACCAAATAATCATAGTGGAATATATCACGTAGTTGCCCTGGCCATAGATCCATCATCGTCAGGAATTTGGTGATGGTGAAACGGGTTCTCCTACGGGATTACCCGGAGCACATATTGTTGAATATTCGAGGTTGCTCCTAGCCTAAACTGAGGAGGTAAGAGTGCAACTTCGGTTGTAGACTCCAGGGTGCGGATTCAGGCCCGTAGCCCATATATGTGAAGAGCATGGTGAATAGGCCCATGGCCCAGGATATGTGATATGAGGAGCATGAATGTGTTCATGGCTCAAAGCACGGTGAACAGGCCCGTGGCTCCGTTTCACTAGCGCTGATACCTGTAGCGAGATAGGCTAGGCAGAGGGTAGCCTGACCCTATGGCTGAGACCACTTCAGCATGAGACTGCGGTCCTACTTGTGTTGTACTCATGCACTGACCATGAGGCGGAGAGGTCGTGGAGTCCGGCTCTTCCATTGACCTTCTATGGCACCGACTTGGGTTTCGCAACTGAAGGTTGGATTTGAGCGGTACGACTCACTTCATCATGGCATAATAATACGTAATCCAGCCATTTAGCATTTACTGCTTAAGACAAATACGAAACATTGGTTGAGGCCTTGTTTGTGTAGTTAACTTTGTTATATCTTGCAAATGCTTATATGATTCTCATATGTGGTGGATCTTTATAAATCTTATCTTGATAATCATGTCCCTTAAACAAATAGTTGAATACATGCTGGAATACATATGGTAAACTTGATAAGTATGAACATCTTTATCTTATAACTGCCCTTGTTATACTTTTTATCAGTTAGCTGCTATACATATATCTGAGGTTTTGTAGTTTTGGCAGAAAGTTATGTTTCCCGCTGGGACAATGTTCAATTGTCTCACTCCACTAGTTTGCATCCTTTTTAGGTGGTCGAGCTAGACGTAGTGGTGGTCGTGGTGTTGCGGCCGAGCAGCTAGACAAACAGTAGAAGGCAAGCGATGGATATGCTACTGTTTTGGATGTTTTGTAGTAGAGTCTAGAGTCATCCCTGTACTCTCAGGTCCTTGGTAGTGTTTTGATGTTGTTTCACGATGTATGATCGTTGATGTTTTGTATATCCTGCGGTTGGCCGGATGTGAGCCCTTATGTATGTATAAACAGGTGATGAACTCATGATATGATGGGACAGCTGTTGCTCTAAGCTGTGGATATGTATCAAGGCTTGTATATATGTATATAACCTGTTCTTTTGCAGGGTGTGGATTGGAATGTAATAGTTTATCAGCTTTCCGCAAACGGTTTTAATTAACCAGTGTTTTTGGTAAACTGTGGTTATGGTGATTTTTGCACGTTTTCACGTAACACCTCATTGTCTGTGTGATAGTGGGATGTGTTGCCACAAGTTTGGTATCAGAGATTTAGGTTTGCTGAGTCTACAGGGATTTAGGACTAGGTTGAGTCTGTTCTTATGAGTTTTCCAGATTTTCTCACAGTCATCTTCTGCCCTCAGCGGAAGAAAAGTCAAGATGTCTGGAAACCATGAAGAACACTCAGCTGAGTACAGCGATGCTGCTTCAGCTGAGGGATAGGCACATGAACATCGGGTTCCTGAGGTCCCCCAACCTAACCCAGCCATACTTGAACATCCTGCCTACCAACAGCTTATGGCGCAGATGATGGCTACGATGAATCTCATGGTTGAGCGATTGCCAGTGCCTCCTCCAAGAGCACAGTTTCCCCATGGAGAAGCATCGGGTATTGGGAAGACCGTCGAGCGGCTTCGCCGAGTCAGAGCTTCGGATTATGCTAGAATGGCTGATCCAGCGGATGCAGATCTGTGGCTGACAAGTCTTGAGAAGGCTTTCCGGATCCTCGACATCCCCGAAGCAAACAAAGTAAAGCATGTTGTCTACCTTCTGAAGGGTAGTGCTGGTCACTGGTGGACCATCGAGGAAGAGAAGCGGCCTGGTGAGGTGATCTGTTGGGAAGTGTTCCGACACGAGTTCGTCAGCAGATACTTTCTGAAAATGTATCTGGATGAGAAGATCAGTCAGTTCGAGAGTTTGCGACAAGGAACGATGAACATCACCGAGTATGAAGCCAAGTTTATGGATCTGTTGAGGTTTTGTCCTCACATGGCGGCAACAGATGAGGAGCGGATCAGACGTTTCGAGAAGGGTTTGAGTGCTGAGTTGAAAACCTGTAACGTCTATCTCGAGAAAACAAGATTAACTAATGCGGAAGCACTCACTAAGCAGCGGATTACCAAAAATCACTAAAAATTAAAACTTTTTGTGAAGAGATCTTTAAATGGTAAAGCTTTTTCATAAAGCAACATGATAAGTTATTTACAAACCGATCCATCAGTACATCTCTGTAAGGTCGTATCTCAAGATTACAATCATCAACTACCATGTTAACTATATAAGGCAAGATACAGAAATCTCGAGGTACTGGACCAAAAACTCGAAAGCACTAACTATTACTCCGAGGACCTGAGAGTACAGAGACGAAACATAGGACTCTAACTACATCTATACGTGGCATAACAACTACTGTCTCCACCTGAAACTTCACTGATGTCCCTGGTACTGTTGATGCTGCCCTTCAACTATTGAAGGATTTCTGCCTCCTCGCCCACGTCCACCTAAAAATATGTTTCCCACGGGGTGAGACAATTATAAAATTGTCCCAGCGAGAGTTATAACTCTTCGCCAAAAACATAATTATTGCAGCTTAAGAGAATAAATGTACACAAAGAAGTTATATTTGTCTAGGAGTAGTTAAAACAATGTTTTACAGATTAAACCATTCTTCCTATTAAAGCGGTACAACTATAATTTGATCAACCCATATGTCATTTATCTTTTAAGAAATAGAAGAACATGTATGACATTTATTTACTTATAAAACCATCATTACAAAACTAACTCTCTTCAGACTTAGATCATATATCTAATGTCTGACATTATTATTGGGGAGTCATGGCCTGTAGCCATACTTTTTCTCACAAAGTGTTAGGATCTCAATTCCTCAATTTATCAAATACCTTTCTAAATTTATCATCATGATTATAGAATCTAGGTACTTGAACTCATAATTTACCATTCACTAGGTATCATAGCATATCATTATACTTGAAGCATGTAAAGTAATTTCAATACATAAGATATCATAATCCTTACCTGGATATGATCACCTCTTTATGAAAACCTACATGATCAATATTTACTAATAACATGCATATTGTATCATAACAACACCATATAGGTTCTTCTCAAATTATATATGTGATACCACGGCCGTGCTACCTTGCACGGTCATGCAACAAAGGAACCACCATGACCGTGTCATAATACTACAGCTGGTTTCTAGGGTTAGGATTCTCATTTAATCCAAATAGAGTTATTCAACCTCTTAACTAGATTATGAATAGTGATTCCTATCTCATTTCTCAATCATGGAGTTTCATGTTTAAAATCATAACTCAGAATTAGGGTTATTTGTTCATATCATCACATCTCCCTAGATTAGGGTTTACTATTCACATAGCATCACATTACCCTAGATTAGGGTTTACTATTCACATAGCATCACATTACCCTAGATTAGGGTTTACTATTCACATAGCATCACATTACCCTAGATTAGGTTTTACTATTCACATAGCATCACATTACCCTAGATTAGGTTTTACTATTCACATAGCATCATTATGTATGAAGATTACTTCCATTCATGTCTTCACTTAGGTTAAGATTCATTGATCATCATAATTAGGGTTTCCATGATCCCATTGTAAAGGATCATACCCTAATTATGTGTATTCATGCATGTTGGAAGTATATTACTTGATTCTCATTCATATTAGGAGTCTTCTCTCCCCTCTAAATTATTAGATGATGTTTACATCTCTTATGATTAGGTTAGGTCAATTCAACCTTGATAACATAAGTCACATTATTACTACAATGTTCATTAGGGTTTGCTTGATCAAGAGGTGTTGACTACTTAAACCCATCAAGGGTACTTTAGTAATGTTCACCATTGATCATAACATGCTTCAATCAACTAATTACTTGTTCCCTTAATGTCTTTAGATATCATTAGGATTTAGATTAATCAACCATTAAACCATCGAAGCCTTTAAACCATTAAGCATTCTTGACCTTAAAAGACCCCAAACGGTTTCACACTTTCAACCTCCAAACGGTTTGAAACCGCATGACCACCAAACGGACTTGAGACTGTTTGGTCCCAAACGGCCTTGAGACCGTTTGGATGAGCTCCAAATTGATTACACTTTAACTTAGTAACATTGGATCATCAATTGCTTAACCATACTCACCCCTAGACCTCCAAACGGTCTTGGGTGACCTCCAAACGGTCTTGAGACCGTTTGGATTAGCTCCAAATGGTCTTGAGACCGTTTGGCTCATCCAACCCTTGGATTCTAGTGAAATTCTATCAAGGATTGGTCTATCGAGTTGATCAACAAATTAGCACTTAATTGTAATATGATTTGGTACCTTTGGACCTTCAATTGGTCAACTATACTTAACCCCAAACCTCCAAACGGTCTTGGGTGAACCCCAAACGGTCTTGAGACCGTTTGGGTGATCCCCAAACGGTTTTGAAACTGTTTGGGCTAATCAACCCAAAATCTCAAATTAACTCATTGGAATTTCAAACACTAATTTCGATTAGGGTTTGCCCAATTGATTAGCCTTCAACTCATGATTCCTTGAGAATTAACCCCTAAAATTTGGTGAGTTATTAAACAAAATAATTAGGAATAGTAATATCAAACGGTCAATGCTTGGTCAACGCACTCAAATGGTTTTGAAACCGTTTGCCCAAAAAGGTCAAGTCAATCAGGTTGAAAATCAGCACTTAATCCAATTAGATTTACCTAATTGATTTGCCTTCAACTCACGATTCATTTGGAGTTAATCTCTCAAATTTGGAGGCTTATCAACAAACATAATTATGAACAGGAATCCCAAACGTTCAACCCTTGGTCAACTCAACCAAATGGTCTTGGAGACCGTTTCTCCAACCAACCTTGTGAAACCGTTTGCCCCTCAAACGGTTTTGCAAACCCCCAAACAGTTTTGCTAAACCGTTTGGCCAAGGGTGCAAGACCGTTTGCTAAATTAACAATGGTATTCACGCCCCCTTCTTCTACCTCTAGATCCAGGTGTGGGCTCTGATCTCCAAACCGCGATATAATCTCGATTTAAACTTAACGGAAGCGATTCGATAAACAGCGGAAGACAAAAATCATGGGAAATTAAAACTTTTCGGGACAAGAGCTTGAATCCATAAAAACTTCTTTCATAACAAGAGATAAACTATTTACATCTCATGATAATTAATTCTTGAGTAATTATATACATCAAGATACAAAATCTCAAGAACTCACACAAAAGACTCCAAGACCTGAGAGTACAGAGGACACATAGGACTGACTCTAACTACACCACATGGCAGGCTAAATCTCCACCTGAGATTACTGCTGCTCCTGGTGCTGCTGCTACTGCTGAGATTGGTCACCTGTAGACCGGTTCCTCCATCTACGACGTCCACCTAAAAAGTTGAAGTCTACGGGGTGAGACAATTTTACATAATTGTCCCAGCGAGAGTTATAACTCTCCGCCAGAAACTTTATTATAACATCAGAGAATATCTTAAGTAGTAAAGCTTTCAAAGTATTCAATAACAGTTGCAACTATATAACAAGAGTTCAACATTTATGAGACATGAAGAAATATAAGCACTATCACAGTGTATCATCAATCAACTAACTCGTAGTTATCTCTAGAAGGTATACTACGTGGTTGATTATGTTTTACAAACAACATTATGCCCTGTGGAGATGAGGCATACCACTCATCCTCCAACTGATCGCTGAGAAGTCACATCAGTATCATACATAGGTCATTAAGAGAGCCGGATTCTCATGACCTTCATCTTCCTCAGTCAGTAAGAGGATCACTTGTAGGACATCTTGTGTCTCTACTTATTATAGCTCACCAGGGTAAACTGGTCCTTCACTATTTTAGAGTTATAGTGGCATTCTGTACTCTCTTCGTCATCAGGAGTTTTCATGTTTATCTTCACTGATATAGATATCTATGTTTTCTTCATCATCAGGAGGTTTCATGTTTACCTTCCACTGATACGGTAGGGTTTAGTAGTGAAGGGTTGACGGATTACACATCTACATCAATCACCTACACTAGGATGTAAGGTTTTACACATCCATATACCCCACATACTCAATAGTATGTGTTCCAGGAGCTCCCTTAGGAAATCCTGTTTCACCATCATTTGATCTCTGACAATGATGGATCTATGATCAGGGCTCTACTTTATACTTGATTAGTTAGGTACATTTAGTATTCATTTAATCATCACACATTGTTCTTCAAACAATAACAGTAGCATAACAGCTATGAAAGGAGAATACTAAATGTAACAAGCCTAACTCACATCAATCATCATTTCTCATTATACTCATCACCAGTCATCTCTGAAGCATGACTTGGTGGTATTCATGGCTCTTACAGCCCATTAACTCATAGGATGCCACTGACAAGGCATCAAGATATTTTACTTATTCATAAAGCCTTTAACATACTTTTAATGAATACAGTATCATCATCCATACTTGGATATGATCACCTTCATATCAGGACCTGCATAGTTAGCTCAACTGATAAAGGTAATTTAAAACAAGGAATATACTTCTCACTCTTATCATAAGAGATAAGTTCTCTGATTCTTATCAATTAGAGTTTAATACTCATAAAGCATGTCATTACCCTTGAATTAGGTTTTACTAATTACATTGAATGCCATTACCCTTGAATTAGGGTTTACTATTCACATTGAAGTGAATTGAACTCATAACATCATCATGTATGTGGAACATCATCATTGATGCTCTCAGACTGGCTTAAGATTCATCATACATCATAATTAGGGTTTCCATGATCTCACACAGGTGGATCATACCCTAATTATGCACATTCATGTGTATTGAAGGTTCTTTAATTGAGTTTCCACCTAAAAAGGGTACTTTCTCTCTCTATAAGTACTTTCTCTCTCCTCATACTAGTAGATGGTGATAACATCACTCTCGATCAAGTTGAAATAAGTCATCATGGGCTAACATAGCCAAAAACATCACTAACATGTGATTAGAGTTTGATTTGACCAAGGTATTACTCAATTGAACCTTCAAGGGTATTTTGGTAATTCACCCCATTGATCACCATCATGGTTCAAATCATTTGTCACTTAATCCCTTAATGTCCTAGGTTATCATTAGGGTTTTAGGTTAGAGCATCTTTGAACCATTTACATCTCCAATTGGTTAAGTGAAGTCAACCTTTGAACACCTTGAACGATCTCAACCTTCAACATCCAAACGGTTTGAGACCGTTTGGATGGGTTGACTGTTTGCTTTGGTTGACTTCAAGACCGTGTGACCTTCAAGGTCGTGAGCCCAAACCGAGAGGGGGTGTAGACCGTTTAACCATGTTGACTTCAAGACCGAGAGGCCCTACATGGTTTGAGACCGTTTGATGTCTCTCGGTCTTGAGACCGTTTGATGTCTCTCGGTCTTGAGACCATTTGATGTCTCTCGGTCTTGAGACCGTGAGGCCTCTCACGGTCTTGAGACCGTGAGCCCTCAAACGGTCTTGAGACCGTGAGGCTCACATGGTCTCAACCGTTTGGTCCTTCAACAAGGTTCAAGCTTTTCAATTGATTATGTTTATCAATGTTGAAGCCCCCAAAAGGTCAAAGCCATGGTAACCACTTATGGATTAAGTCAATTAGGGTTATATTTAACCAATTGGTTACTCAATTGACCCTCAATTGTTAACCAATTAGGGTTGAAGTCGATTCAATTAAGGTCTATCAATATTCAGCCATCAACACTCAACAATATGAATCAACTCAAGGTTGAACCCTTCAATTGAGCTCCACTTGGGCCCAAACTTGTCCGAAACGGTCTTGAGATCGTGCGGATGAACTCTACACGGTCTTGAGACCGTTTGTCCAAGATTTCATCAAGATCTAATGTGATTTGATAGGGATTGAACCTTGATTGAGTCACAAATCAATATTTTGATTAGTTTGATAACTTATTGCAATTGGACCCTCAATTGATCAAATTACCTTAACCCTAGACCTCCAAACGGTCTTGGGTTGTCACCACACGGTCTTGAGACCGTTTGGTTGATCCCCAAACGGTCTTGAGACCGTTTAGGTCAATCAACCCAAAAACACTCATTCTTTTATTGTGATTTCAGTACTGATTTCAATTAGGGTTTGCCCTAGTAATCACCCTTCAACTCTTAGCTCGTTTGGAATTAGTCCATTAAATTTGGTGAGTTGTTAATTAACATTATTTTGAACAGTAATTTCATACGGTCAACGCCTGGTCAACGACCTTACACGGTCTTGAGACCGTTTTCCCAAAAAGGCTATTTCAGACCGTTTGAAAATCAGGAATAAATTCAATTAAAGTTGTTGATTAAAAAGGCCATATCTCCCTATTCCTTTGGAGTTAACCTCTCAATTGTTGAGGGTGATTGGTATACATAATTATATACAGGTTTATTATACGGTCCATGCTCGGTCAATGCTGATATACGGTCTTGAAGACCGTTTTCCCTCTCTCGGTCTTGAGACCGTTTGCTCACCTCACGGTCTTGAGACCGAGAGAGCAAGTTGGGGAGACCGTTTAATAAAGTGAAAAGCGGTGGATTTTTCTTGGAATTAACGTCTTCATCTCCTAGCTCAAGAACAGCAAGGATTTCCCACGGATTTGCTTGCAAAATAGCAAAGGAAAGTAGGGAAGAAGAAGAACTATCATCCACATGCATAATCAAGATGTATATAACAAAGCATGGGTTTAGAGTTATAAAACCCACCTAAAGCTTGCTTCTTGAGCTCCAAGCTTTCGAGCTCCAAGCTTTAATGGCGTCCTTGAGCTCTCACAGGTTGGCCAAGGTGAAAACCTCCAGGGAAAGTCAAGAAAAGATGGCTAGAAAGATAGAGCCATGAGAGTTAGTCATGAAATTGACCTTGAATTCGAGTTTTAACCATGAATTTAGGCAAGAAGAGGAATACAAACCTACCTTGCACCCTTGGTCGTCCTCCTTAGCTCCAAAGCAGTCCTTGGTCGTTTTTGGGTGAATAGAACAGTAAGGAAACGAAGGGAAAGTTCCCTTGCTTAGAGAGGTGGAGTGTATATATATATACTTGGGGTGGGGTTCTAATTATAAGTTCATAAATTCTCCATAATTTCAACTAAGTCCCTCCACCCTTCATAGCTCGTCCTCTCTTCTTTCTTTTAAGGACAACTTCCTCTTAAGGTCAAGAAATGGGAGCAAAGAAGATCAGCTTATTACTTAAACATACCCTTAAAAGGGCTATTGCACATACACCATGATTATTCAATCACAAAGGTGTAATTCATAACTTGATTATTCAATTGAGGTGACCTCTTCATCATTTCTTCTCTAAATGATGACAAGAGTCTTAGTAGATACATTAGATGATATATTTTACAAGTTGCATCCCTTAATTTGGGTAAATTGCATTTTACCCCAAATTAGGGTTTTAAGCACCGGGATTGCTTCCACAGCTGCACCTTGGTGCCCAAGCTTGGGAAATCCCTCTAACTTCAACATAATCATTCTCATGATGTCTCAACATCAGAGAATCATCTTAACATGGGCAATTTGCAAGTTAATCCTTCTAACTGGGTAATTTGCACATAGGTCCCTATATTACAAAACAATGCTACAACTTTATATAAAAAGGAGCAAAAACTGAAATATATGTTTATGAGAAACTTAATTACATGCCCAAAGTTAATCGCAAGGATTTAATTACATATTTAGGCAAAACACCTAGGGTTAGCTTATAACCCAGGTTAGGGATGTTACAAATTATCCACCCCTTACAAGGATTTCGTCCCCGAAATCGTTAAGACATATTAAGAGAAAAGGGCAGGATACTTCCTTCTCATCTCATCCTCTAGTTCCCAAGTGGCTTCTTCAACACTACGGTGGTTCCAGAGGACTTTCACAAGACTTATATCTTTCTTCTTTAACTTTTTAATTATGTTATCAAGGATTGACACTGGTCCCTCCTCATAGGATATATCATCATTCAATTCTACCTCCATAGGTTGTAGAACTGACTCGGTGTCGGGGTAACATTTCTTCAGCATAGAAATGTGAAACACAGGGTGTAACCTCTGTAACTCTGGAGGCAGCTCTAGTCTATATGCTACCTTTCCAATTCATTCAATGATTGGATAAGGTCCCATAAATCTAGGAGCTAACTTCCCTTTCCTTCCAAAACGAAGGACCCCTTTCCAAGGCAAGACCTTGAGATACACTCTGTCTCCAACCTGGAACTCTAAGGGTCTACGACACTTTTCAGCATAAGATTTCTGCCTATCCTGTGCAGTCTTAATCTGTTGTTGTATTACTTTAATCTTCTCTGTAGTCTGCTGCACAAGATCAGGACCTAACAACTGATGTTCACCAGTCTCAAACCAACACAAAGGTGATCTACAACGTCTACCATACAAGGCCTCATAAGGTGCCATATCAATACTATGTTGATAGCTATTGTTATAGGCAAACTCTATCAAGCTTAGGTGTAGATCCCAACTTCCGGTAAACTGGAGAGCACATGCTCTCAACAGGTCTTCTAAGGTCTGTATGGTCCTTTCCGACTGTCCATCAGTCTGCGGATGAAAGGTCGTACTATACCTTAGCTTGGTGCCTAAGGATCTGTGCAACTGTTCCCAAAAATGACTGGTAAACTGGGGACCTCTGTCAGAAACTATAGTGACAGGAACTCCGTGCAAACGCACTATCTCTTGCACATACAACTGTGATAACCTTTCAGCAGAATAGGTTGTTTTGACAGGTAAGAAATGTGCTGTCTTAGTCAGCCTATCAACAACTACCCAAATGGAATCATGTCCTTTGCTTGTCCTGGGTAGGCCAACAACAAAGTCCATGGTCACATGGTCCCACTTCCACTGTGGTATGGGTAAAGGTTGCATTGTCCCTGCAGGCTTCTGGTGTTCAGCTTTAACTTGCTGACACACAGGACACCTCAGAACAAACTCTGCAACATCCTTCTTCATCCCAGGCCACCAATACAAATATTTCAAATTCCGATACATCTTGGTGCTTCCTGGATGCATAGCATACATGGAAGAATGAGCTTCTTCCAGGACTAACTTCCTCAAGTTATCCACATCCGACACTATCATCCTTCCATTATAACAAGCTACATGATCATCTGAGTCATGGAAACCATCTCTCTTCTCATTTCCATACTCAGATCTGATCTGCTGAACTGCATCATCACCTTGCTGTGCTTCCTTAATCTGCTCCCTTAGGGTAGGTTTTATATGCATCTCAGCCAACAATCCGGCTAACAACGACACCTTCAACTGTACATTGTCTTGCCTTAAAGAGATAAGCATATCTCTCTTAGAGCATACTAAAGAGTTTAGTTGTGCTCTATCCATGGTTGATGTTGCTGATTTCCTACTCAAGGCATCTGCGACAACATTGGCCTTGCCCGGATGGTAATCAATTGTACAATCGTAGTCCTTGATTGACTCCATCCAATGACGTTGCCTCATGTTAAGCTCGTGCTGAGAGAAGATATACTTAAGGTTCTTGTGGTCTGTGAAAATCTGGAATGTCTCTCCGTAGAGATAATGTCTCCAGATCTTCAAGGCATGAACCACGACAGCTAACTCGAGATCGTGTGTCAGATAATTCTCCTCGTGTTTCTTAAGCTGTCGGGAAGCAAAAGAAATCACTTGTTTATCCTGCATCAACACACATCCAAGTCCATTCTTGGAAGCATCATAGAAGACTACATATCCTTTTCCTTGTTCAGGTAGCACAAGAATAGGTGCACTTGTCAACCTCTCTTTCAACAATTGGAAAGACTGTTGACACTTATCACTCCAAGAAAAAGGAACATCTTTCCGGGTCAACTTGGTCAAAGGTAAAGCTATAGAACTAAAGTTCTTAATGAACCTTCGATAATAGCCAACTAACCCCAAGAAACTTCGAATCTCCATCGGTGTCTTCGGTTGTTCCCATTGTAGAACAGATTCTACCTTTGAAGGGTCAACACGAATTCCCGAGGCAGATATCACATGTCCAAGAAAAGATACCTCCGGTAGCCAAAACTCACACTTGCTAAACTTAGCATACAGCTTATGTTCTCTTAGCAAGGTCAAAGCTTGGCGAAGATGCTGCTCATGCTGCTGAGCATCCTTACTATAGATCAGAATGTCATCTATAAAGATGAAAACACATTGATCAAGGAAAGGTCGAAAAACTCTGTTCATGAGTTCCATAAATGCAGCTGGTGCATTGGTTAGTCCAAACGACATAACTGTGAACTCATAGTGACCATACCTTGTCCTAAAGGCAAACTTGGATATGTCACTATCCTTAATACAGAGTTGATGATATCCAGATCTCAAGTCTATCTTTGAAAAGACGGTTGCACCACGCAACTGGTCAAAGAGATCATCAATTCTCGGCAGAGGATACTTATTCTTTATTGTTACTTTATTGAGTTGTCTGTAGTCGATGCACAACCGCATTGACCCATATTTCTTTTTAACAAACAAGACCGGAGCACCCCAAGGTGAAGTGCTCGGTCAGATAAAACCCTTCTCAAGTAACTCTTGGAGCTGTTTCCTTAGTTCTGTCATCTCGGCAGGCGCCATCCTATACGGAGTCTGGGCTATGGGTTTCGTATCTGGGATCAAATTGATTTCAAAATCAATCTCCCGAGGTGGTGGTATGCCAGGAAGTTCTTCAGGAAACACATCCTCGAATTCCCTGACTATAGGAACTTCCACAGGATTGGAACTTTCCTTGGTAACATCTACCACATGGGCTAAGAATGCATAACATCCTTGCCTCAACAACTTATCAACAACCATAGCTGACACAAGGCAGGTGGGCAGAATCTTTCTCTCACCTTGAAAGATCCATGTGTTGCTTTCATCAGCAAACACAGCCAACTTGGACTCACAATCCAAGACAACTCTATACCTTTCCAAGGTATCCATCCTGAGGATTATATCAAATCCTCGCATATCAAGTGGTATAAGGTCCACTTGAATGCGATGTTCAGAAAAGAAGAGGATGTAGGGAGAGCATACTTCTTGCAAAACGACAGACCCACTCAACGGAGTCTCCAACATCAAACTATCTGCCCTATGACTAACAGTCATATTGCAGTTACGGATCACTTTACGAGCGATGAAAGAGTGTGTAGCACCCGGGTCAATCAGAACAGATACAGCACAGGATGTAGACATATCCGAATATAAAAGTTTCATTTGACCTGCCACTACCCGTGGATTGACCACCGCTTCAGGTGGGTTCATAGCATAGAACCTCGCAGTCGCCTGGTGTTGAGGTGGTGCTGATGATCCAGCTTGAGACGCTTGTCCACGTCCTCGAGCTGCTCCTTGATGTTGTCTACACTGAGATCCCTGTTGATTCTGTCTCGGAGGCTGTGTCACACTGACAGGCCTAGAACGACAATCCTTCATCAAGTGTCCCACCTTACCACAGTTGTAGCAACTCCTCTCCTGTTGTTGTGGCCTGGGTGGTCCAGTAACTGACACTGATGCAGAACTGTGAGTTCCTTGAAGCGGTTGACTCCGTCCTCTACCTCTGCTCGGTGTCCATTGAGTTTGAAAACTCGATCTGGGTGGTGGAGGGTTAGGTGCAGAGAATCTAGGTTTCTTGGAATCCCTAGATGAAGAACCCTGGAACTGTGGATATCTTTTCTGAGTTTGTCTCTTCTCAACCACAGATCTCTCTATCCTTCGGGCTGACTCAACGAAGGTAGAGAATCTCTCTCGGTTTTCTAAGGCAGACACGGGGGTTGACATATCAGCATTCAAACCCTTCTCAAATCTTCTGATTCTTTCCTCCTCTGTGGCAGCCATGTGCGGACAGAACCGCAGCAACTCCATGAACTTAGCTTCATACTCGCTAATGTTCATCATACCCTACCTTAGTCTCTCAAACTGAGAGATCTTCTCATCTAGGAAGGTCTTTGGAAAATATCTATTGATAAATTCCCGACGAAACTCTTCCCATGAGAACTCTACTCCAGATCTCTTCTGCTCTTCCATGTTCCACCAGTGACCAGCACTACCTTTGAGAAGATAGACAGCATGTCTAACCTTATCAGCTTCCGGGATGATAAGAATCCTGAAAGCCTTCTCCAACTCTGTCAACCAAAGGTCAGCATCAACGGGGTCGGCAGTCCCGAAGTACTCGGTAGCTCCAACACGATGAAGTCATTCGAACGTCTTACCGATACCTTGTACTTCAGGATGGACAGGTGCCCTAGGTGAAGGCATGGGCATCCTGTCGGTTATGTGTGTCATGGCAGTCATAAACTGCCTGAACATCGTCTGTACAGCTGGGTTACCCATGTCGGCTGGGTCAAACTGGGGTGGCTCTCTTGGTGACTCAAGTGCAGGCTGTTCTATTTCTAGAACCCTTGCACCGCCTCGAGGTGCACTAGCACTACTCTCTGCCACGTACTCATCATGTGGCTCAGCCATTCTTATGTATCTTCTTCTCCTGAGGAGCAGAAGATTCTATTAGATAAGGAAGGATTACTAAAAATAGACTTGACATCCTAAGTCCTATGCCTCTGTAGACTCAACTGGCCTAGAGCTCTGATACCACTAATTGTGGGCTCTGATCTCCAAACCGCAATATAATATCGATTTAAACTTAACGAAAGCGATTCGATAAACAGCGGAAGACAAAAATCACGGGAAATTAAAACTTTTTGGGACAAGAGCTTGAATCCATAAAAACTTCTTTCATAACAAGAGATAAACTGTTTACATCTCATGATAATTACTTCTTGAGTAATTATATACATCAAGATACAAAATCTCAAGAACTCACACAAAAGACTCCAAGACCTGAGAGTACAGAGGACACATAGGACTGACTCTAACTACACCACATGGCAGGCTAAATCTCCACCTGAGATTACTACTGCTCCTGGTGCTGCTGCTGCTGCTGAGATTGGTCACCTGTAGACCGGTTCCTCCGTCTACGACGTCCACCTAAAAAGTTGAAGTCTACGGGGTGAGACAATTTTACATAATTGTCCCAGCGAGAGTTATAACTCTCCACCAGAAACTTTATTATAACATCAGAGAATATCTTAAGTAGTAAAGCTTTCAAAGTATTCAATAACAGTTGCAACTATATAACAAGAGTTCAAAATTTATGAGACATGAAGAAATATAAGCACTATCACAGTGTATCATCAATCAACTAACTCGTAGTTATCTCTAGCAGGTATACTACGTGGTTGATTATGTTTTACAAACAACATTATGCCCTGTGGAGATGAGGCATACCACTCATCCTCCAACTGATCGCTGAGAAGTCACATCAGTATCATACATAGGTCATTAAGAGAGCCAGATTCTCATGACCTTCATCTTCCTCAGTCAGTAAGAGGATCACTTGTAGGACATCTTGTGTCTCTACTTATTATAGCTCACCAGGGTAAACTGGTCCTTCGCTATTTTAGAGTTACAGTGGCGTTCTGTACTCTCTTCGTCATCAGGAGTTTTCATGTTTATCTTCACTGATACGGATATCTATGTTTTCTTCGTCATCAGGAGGTTTCATGTTTACCTTCCACTGATACAGTAGGGTTTAGTAGTGAAGGGCTGACGGATTACACATCTACATCAATCACCTACACTAGGATGTAAGGTTTTACACATCCATATACCCCACATACTCAATAGTATGTGTTCCAGGAGCTCCCTTAGGAAATCCTGTTTCACCATCATTTGATCTCTGACAATGATGGATCTATGATCAGGGCTCTACTTTATACTTGATTAGTTAGGTACATTTAGTATTCATTTAATCATCACACATTGTTCTTCAAACAATAACAGTAGCATAACAGCTATGAAAGGAGAATACTAAATGTAACAAGCCTAACTCACATCAATCATCATTTCTCATTATACTCATCACCAGTCATCTCTGAAGCATGACTTGGTGGTATTCATGGCTCTTACAGCCCATTAACTCATAGGATGCCACTGACAAGGCATCAAGATATTTTACTTATTCATAAAGCCTTTAACATACTTTTAATGAATACAGTATCATCATCCATACTTGGATATGATCACCTTCATATCAGGACCTGCATAGTTAGCTCAACTGATAAAGGTAATTTAAAACAAGGAATATACTTCTCACTCTTATCATAAGAGATAAGTTCTCTGATTCTTATCAATTAGAGTTTAATACTCATAAAGCATGTCATTACCCTTGAATTAGGTTTTACTAATTACATTGAATGCCATTACCCTTGAATTAGGGTTTACTATTCACATTGAAGTGAATTGAACTCATAACATCATCATGTATGTGGAACATCATCATTGATGCTCTCAGACTGGCTTAAGATTCATCATACATCATAATTAGGGTTTCCATGATCTCACACAGGTGGATCATACCCTAATTATGCACATTCATGTGTATTGAAGGTTCTTTAATTGAGTTTCCACCTAAAAAGGGTACTTTCTCTCTCTATAAGTACTTTCTCTCTCCTCATACTAGTAGATGGTGATAACATCACTCTCGATCAAGTTGAAATAAGTCATCATGGGCTAACATAGCCAAAAACATCACTAACATGTGATTAGAGTTTGATTTGATCAAGGTATTACTCAATTGACCCTTCAAGGGTATTTTGGTAATTCACCCCATTGATCACCATCATGGTTCAAATCATTAGTCACTTAATCCCTTAATGTCCTAGGTTATCATTAGGGTTTTAGGTTAGAGCATCTTTGAACCATTTACATCTCCAATTGGTTAAGTGAAGTCAACCTTTGAACACCTTGAACGATCTCAACCTTCAACATCCAAACGGTTTGAGACCGTTTGGATGGGTTGACCATTTGCTTTGGTTGACTTCAAGACCGTGTGACCTTCAAGGTCGTGAGCCCAAACCGAGAGGGGGTGTAGACCGTTTAACCATGTTGACTTCAAGACCGAGAGGCCCTACATGGTTTGAGACCGTTTGATGTCTCTCGGTCTTGAGACCGTTTGATGTCTCTCGGTCTTGAGACCGTTTGATGTCTCTCAGTCTTGAGACCGTGAGGCCTCTCACGGTCTTGAGACCGTGAGGTCTCAAATGTTCTTGAGACCGTGAGCCCTCAAACGGTCTTGAGACCGTGAGACTCACATGGTCTCAACCGTTTGATCCTTCAACAAGGTTCAAGCTTTTCAATTGATTATGTTTATCAATGTTGAAGCCCCCAAAAGGTCAAAGCCATGGTAACCACTTATGGATTAAGTCAATTAGGGTTATATTTAACCAATTGGTCACTCAATTGACCCTCAATTGTTAACCAATTAGGGTTGAAGTCGATTCAATTAAGGTCTATCAATATTCAGCCATCAACACTCAACAATATGAATCAACTCAAGGTTGAACCCTTCAATTGAGCTCCACTTGGGCCCAAACTTGGCCCAAACGGTCTTGAGATCGTGTGGATGAACTCTACACGGTCTTGAGACCGTTTGCCCAAGATTTCATCAAGATCTAATGTGATTTGATAGGGATTGAACCTTGATTGAGTCACAAATCAGTATTTTGATTAGTTTGATAACTTATTGCAATTGGACCCTCAATTGATCAAATTACCTTAACCCTAGACCTCCAAACGGTCTTGGGTTGTCACCACACGGTCTTGAGACCGTTTGGTTGATCCCCAAACGGTCTTGAGACCGTTTAGGTCAATCAACCCAAAAACACTCATTATTTTATTGTGATTTCAGTACTGATTTCAATTAGGGTTTGCCCTAGTAATCACCCTTCAACTCTTAGATCGTTTGGAATTAGTCCATCAAATTTGGTGAGTTGTTAATTAACATTATTTTGAACAGTAATTTCATATGGTCAATGCCTGGTCAACGACCTTACACAGTCTTGAGACCGTTTTCCCAAAAAGGCTATTTCAGACCGTTTGAAAATCAGGAATAAATTCAATTAAAGTTGTTGATTAAAAAGGCCATATCTCCCGATTCCTTTGGAGTTAACCTCTCAATTATTTAGGGTGATTGTTATACATAATTATATACAGGTTTCTTATACGGTCCACGCTCGGTCAATGCTGCTATATGGTCTTGAAGACCGTTTGCCCTCTCTCGGTCTTGAGACCGTTTTCTCACCTCACGGTCTTGAGACCGAGAGAGCAAGTTGGGGAGACCGTTTAAGAAAGTGAAAAACGGTGGATTTTTCTTGGAATTAACGTCTTCATCTCCTAGCTCAAGAACAGCAAGGATTTCCCACGTATTTGCTTGCAAAATAGCAAAGGAAAGTAGGGAAGAAGAAGAACTATCATCTACATGCATAATCAAGATGTATATAACAAAGCATGGGTTTAGAGTTATAAAACCCACCTAAAGCTTGCTTCTTGAGCTCCAAGCTTTCGAGATCCACACTTTAATGGCGTCCTTGAGCTCTCACAGGTTGGCCAAGGTGAAAACCTTCAGGGAAAGTCAAGAAAAGATGGCTAGAAAGATAGAGCCATGAGAGTTAGTCATGAAATTGACCTTGAATTCGAGTTTTAACCATGAATTTAGGCAAGAAGAGGAATCCAAACCTACCTTGCACCCTTGGTCGTCCTCCTTAGCTCCAAAGCATTCCTTGGTCGTTTTTGGGTGAATAGAACAGTAAGGAAACGAAGGGAAAGTTCCCTTGCTTAGAGAGGTGGAGTGTATATATATATACTTGGGGTGGGGTTCTAATTATAAGTTCATAAATTCTCCATAATTTCAACTAAGTCCCTCCACCCTTCATAGCTCGTCCTCTCTTCTTTCTTTTAAGGACAACTTCCTCTTAAGGTCAAGAAATGGGAGCAAAGAAGATCAGCTTATTACTTAAACATACCCTTAAAAGGGCTATTGCACATACACCATGATTATTCAATCACAAAGGTGTAATTCATAACTTGATTATTCAATTGAGGTGACCTCTTCATCATTTCTTCTCAAAATGATGACAAGAGTCTTAGTAGATACATTAGATGATATATTTTACAAGTTGCATCCCTTAATTTGGGTAAATTGCATTTTACCCCAAATTAGGGTTTTAAGCACCGGGATTGCTTCCACAGCTGCACCTTGGTGCCCAAGCTTGGGAAATCCCTCTAACTTCAAAATAATCATTCTCATGATGTCTCAACATCAGAGAATCATCTTAACATGTGCAATTTGCAAGTTAATCCTTCTAACTGGGTAATTTTCACATAGGTCCCTATATTACAAAACAATGCTACAACTTTATATAAAAAGGAGCAAAAACTGAAATATATGTTTCTGAGAAACTTAATTACATGCCCAAAGTTAATCGCAAGGATTTAATTACATATTTAGGCAAAACACCTAGGGTTAGCTTATAACCCAGGTTAGGGATGTTACAAATTATCCACCCCTTACAAGGATTTCGTCCCCGAAATCGTTAAGACATATTAAGAGAAAAGGGCAGGATACTTCCTTCTCATCTCATCCTCTAGTTCCCAAGTGGCTTCTTCAACACCACGGTGGTTCCAGAGGACTTTCACAAGACTTATATCTTTCTTCTTTAACTTTTTAATTCTGTTATCAAGGATTGACACTGGTCCCTCCTCATAGGATATATCATCATTCAATTCTACCTCCATAGGTCGTAGAACTGACTCGGTGTCGGGGTAACATTTCTTCAGCATAGAAATGTGAAACACAGGGTGTAACCTCTGTAACTCTGGAGGCAGCTCTAGTCTATATGCTACCTTTCCAATTCATTCAATGATTGGATAAGGTCCCATAAATCTAGGAGCTAACTTCCCTTTCCTTCCAAAACGAAGGACCCCTTTCCAAGGCGAGACCTTGAGATACACTCTGTCTCCAACCTGGAACTCTAAGGGTCTACGACGCTTGTCAGCATAAGATTTCTGCCTATCCTGTGCAGTCTTAATATGTTGTTGTATTACTTTAATCTTCTATGTAGTCTGCTGCACAAGATCAGGACCTAACAACTGATGTTCACCAGTCTCAAACCAACACAAAGGTGATCTACAACGTCTACCATACAAGGCCTCATAAGGTGCCATATCAATACTATGCTGATAGCTATTGTTATAGGAAAACTCTATCAAGCTTAGGTGTAGATCCCAACTTCCGGTAAACTGGAGAGCACATGCTCTCAACAGGTCTTCTAAGGTCTGTATGGTCCTTTCCGACTGTCCATCAGTCTGCGGATGAAAGGCCGTACTAAACCTTAGCTTGGTGCCTAAGGCTCTGTGCAACTGTTCCCAAAAACGACTGGTAAACTGGGGACCTCTGTCAGAAACTATAGTGACAGGAACTCCGTGCAAACGCACTATCTCTTGCACATACAACTGTGATAACCTTTCAGCAGAATAGGTTGTTTTGACAGGTAAGAAATGTGCTGTCTTAGTCAACCTATCAACAACTACCCAAATGGAATCATGTCCTTTGCTTGTCCTGGGTAGGCCAACAACAAAGTCCATGGTCACATGGTCCCACTTCCACTATGGTATGGGTAAAGGTTGCATTGTCCCTGCAGGCTTCTGGTGTTCAGCTTTAACTTGCTGACACACAGGACACCTCAGAACAAACTCTGCAACATCCTTCTTCATCCCAGGCCACCAATACAAATCTTTCAAATTCCGATACATCTTGGTGCTTCCTGGATGCATAGCATACATGGAAGAATGAGCTTCTTCCAGGACTAACTTCCTCAAGTTATCCACATCCGGCACTATCATCCTTCCATTATAACAAGCTACATGATCATCTGAGTCATGGAAACCATCTCTCTTCTCATTTCCATACTCAGATCTGATCTGCTGAACTGCATCATCACCTTGCTGTGCTTCCTTAATCTGCTCCCTTAGGGTAGGTTTAATATGCATCTCAGCCAACAATCTGGCTAACAACGACACCTTCAACTGTACATTGTCTTGCCTTAAAGAGATAAGCATATCTCTCTTAGAGCATACTAAAGAGTTTAGTTGTGCTCTATCCATGGTTGATGTTGTTGATTTCCTACTTTTGCAAGAAAGAAAGATGGATAACAAAGTTTAAGGGTTTAGAGTTATAAAACCCGCCTTAGAACCAGCTCTAGAGCTCCAATGATTCGAACATATATAAGGGTCATTTTGCATACATCTTGATTATTCAGTTACAATGATTATCCTTTTTATATGGTTACTCAAATGAGGTTCCCCCCCTCATTTTCTTTACTCCACTTGATGCTAAAATGCATGAGAGGTACTCTAGAGGGTATATTTTACATGTTGCACCCTATGTTTTGGGTAAATTGCACTTTACACCAAAACTAGGTTTTAAAGTACAAGGATTGCTCTACAAGCTATATTTTGGTGCCCAAGCTTGGGGAATCCATAACACCACATCATATTCATTCTTATGATGTCTCATCATCAGAGGAACATCTTAACATGTGCAATTTGCAAGTTAACCCCTCTAATTGGGTAATTTGCACATAGGTCCCTATTAAACAAAACAATCTTACAACATTGTTCAAAAAGGGCAGAAATGAAAATATAGATTCTTCTAAAGCTTTAATGACATATCAAGGGTTAACCACAAGCCTCTAATCATAATTTTAAGCAAAACACCTATGGTTAGTTCATAACCCAGGTCAGGGGTGTTACAAATTATAAACCCCTAACAAGGATTTCGTCCCCAAAATCCCAAGAAAAGGAGGGACAGATTATTCATTAGTAAGGCCCTCAAATTTCCCCATATTATCTCAAAATTATGATGATATTATGGATTTGTAATTCACACAAAGTCCCTTTCATTAATTACTTCTTATCACTGTTTATGTTTGTGCAAAGCATAAACCCCTAACATAAGGTATCCATACTTTTGAAAGGAAGAAGCATAAAAGAACATTCTTCTAGTATCACCCAAGAATGTTTACCAAAAGAGAAACATACATACCTTAACACAGATAATTCACTCAGTAATCCTTTATATATTTGAAACAGTTCACTAAGAAAGTTTGCTAATCAATTAATTTGGAAATATTCACTGAGAAGATTCACTAAGCAATTTGTCTTGGAAGATTTCACTAAGTAAATTTACTAAGTATGTTGTCTCAAAAGCTTTCACTGAAGGAGTTCATTGAGTATGCTTACTAAGTATTTACTGAGGAAATTCACTGAGTATGTTCACTAAGTATGTTTACTAAGTATATTCACTAAGTATTCACTGAGGAAATTCACTGAGTATGTTCACTAAGTATGCTCACTAAGTATGTTCACTAAGTATTCACTGAGTATATTCACTAAGTATTCACTAAGGAAGTTCACTGAGTATATTCACTAAGTATTCACTAAGGAAGTTCACTGAGTATATTCACTAAGTATTCACTGAGGAAATGCACTGAGTATATTCACTAAGTATTCACTAAGTAAGTTCACTGAGTATATTCACTAAGTATTCACTAAGGAAGTTCACTGAGTATATTCACTAAGTATTCACTAAGGAAGTTCACTAATTATATTCACTAAGTATTCACTAAGGAAGTTCACTGAGTATATTCACGAAGTATTCACTAAGGAAGTTCACTGAGTATATTCACTAAGTATTCACTAAGGAAGTTCACTGAGTATATTCACTAAGTATTCACTAAGGAAGTTCACTAAGTATTCACTAAGGAAGTTCACTGAGTATATTCACGAAGTATTCACTAAGGAATTTCACTGAGTATATTCACTAAGTATTCACTAAGGAAGTTCACTGAGTATATTCACGAAGTATTCACTAAGGAAGTTCACTGAGTATATTCACTAAATATTCACTAAGGAAGTTCACTGAGTATATTCACTAAGTATTCACTAAGGAAGTTCACTGAGTATATTCACTAAGTATTCACTAAGGAAGTTCACTAAGGAAGTTCACTAAGTATATTCACTAAGTATTCACTAAGGAAGTTCACTGAGTATATTCACGAAGTATTCACTAAGGAAGTTCACTGAGTATATTCACTAAGGAAGTTCACTGAGTATATTCACGAAGTATTTACTAAGGAAGTTCACTGAGTATATTCACTAAGTATTCACTAAGGAAGTTCACTAAGTATATTCACTGAGTATTCACTGAGGAAATTCACTGAGTATATTCACGAAGTATATTCATTGAGGAAGTTCACTAAGTATTCACTGAGGAAATTCACTAAGTGTGTTCACTAATTATATTCACTAAGTATTCACTAAGAAGATTCACTGAGTATGTTTATTTAGAAGTTTCACTTAGCTTTTCTCATTAATTTCCTTATACTCTCTAGATTATTTTAGAATAATTACCTGATCAGAGTAATAAAAAAGGTAACAATCTAAGAGTTTCATACTTGCCTTATCTACAATATCCATATACCCGGCCAGGGTATATAAGTATTGAGATTAGGTAGTATGTATTTTACTTATCATCATATTCCTCACTTTTCATATCATTACACACACATGATTTACCACACTAGATTATTCTTCAAGTATCACATCTATATCTCATCTTTTAATACACAATTAAGGGACATTATAAATTGTTTTAAAGAATACTGAGTAAGATATAAGTTCTTATCTCCCTTGTGTCCTTCTAGGACTTAGTCAAAGGAATTAAAAAATAGCTAATTTTCATATCTTTAACACATAGAATCCTGATATGAAATATCAAAACAAAACTTATTTCATCTGACCTGTCTGGGACGTCTGTCCACGTCCTCTATTATTATATTGCCTCCCTTGTGAGCCTTGCAGACTCTGTCCTTGAGGTTGAGTCATTATTGTATTCCTGTCTGGACAATCCTATGCCATATGTCCCAGTTGTCTACATTGGTAACAGATCCTGGGTGCAAAGTGTCTATACGATCCAGTTACCGATGTTGATGCTATGTCGGAGGGTCTTCTTGGTGTACTACTATGATCCCTACTTCCACTTGACATCCATTGTGTCTGGGTAGGAAATCCTGATATTGTTGTCGGTATAGAAGATCTTGGCTTCTTAAAACTTTCAGGCCTTTGATCTTGAGGCTGGGTGTACATCTTCTTACTACTTGTCTGTTGTTTCTTGATTTCCGACCTCTCTATCCTTCTTACTGACTCCACAAAGGTGGCAGACCTTTCTCTGTTCTCTAAGGCAGACACAGGAGTGGTTAGTTCAGCGTTCAATCCCTTTTCAAAATGCCAAATTCTTTCTTCATCACTAACTGCCATATGCAGACAAAACCGCAGCAACTCCATGAACTTAGCTTCATATTCGCTAACGTTCATCTATCCTTGTGTGATATTCTCAAATTGAGAAATCTTCTCATCTAGATACGTCTTAGGGAAGTATCTATTGATGAATTCTTGTCGGAATACCTCCCATCCTATTTCTTCACCTGGTCTCTTATCTTCCTCTATCATCCACCAATTACCAGCACTCCCTTTTAGGAGGTATACCGCATGTTTTACCTTTTCAGCTTTAGGAATATCAAGGATCCTGAAAGCCTTTTCCAGCTCTGTCAACCATAGATCAGCATCTGCTGGGTCAGATGTACCAACATAGTCTATGTCTCCCACCCGGCGAAGTCTCTCAAAAGTCTTGCCGACTCCATAACCTTCCTGATGGGCTGGTGCCCTAGGTGCAGATGGTGGCACCCTATCTGCTATGTGTGTTATGGCTGTCAGGAATTTATCAAATAAAGCATGGAGAGTTGGGTTTTCTATCTCAGCTGGGTCAATCTGGGGCTGTTCAGGTACAAGCCCCTCCCTATTCTGGTCTCCTGCACCTCCTCCTGGTGTAGTAGTACTGCCCTCAGCAGCATGCTCTTCATGTGATCCAGACATCTTCAAGTTCTTCTTCTCCTATGAGAGCAGAAGATACTATCAGATAATCTGGAAAACACTTAGAACAGACTCAACAACCTTAGTCCTATGTCTCTGTAGACTCAGCGAACCTAGAGCTCTGATACCACTAAATGTAACGTCTATCTCGAGAAAACAAAATTAACTAATGCGGAAGCGTTCACTAAGCAGCGGTTTACC
This sequence comes from Alisma plantago-aquatica, assembly GCA_963693085.1. Taxonomy (NCBI): domain Eukaryota; kingdom Viridiplantae; phylum Streptophyta; class Magnoliopsida; order Alismatales; family Alismataceae; genus Alisma; species Alisma plantago-aquatica. The sequence goes on from OY856410.1 coordinate 906,803,572, forward strand.
AAAAATCACTAAAAATTAAAACTTTTTGTGAAGAGATCTTTAAATGGTAAAGCTTTTTCATAAAGAAACATGATAAGTTATTTACAAACTGATCCATCAGTACATCTCTGTAAGGTCGTATCTCGAGATTACAATCATCAACTACCATGTTAACTATATAAGGCAAGATACAGAAATCTCGAGGTACTGGACCAAAAACTCGAAAGCACTAACTATTACTCCGAGGACCTGAGAGTACAGAGACGACACATAGGACTCTAACTACATCTATACGTGGCATAACAGCCAGTGTCTCCACCTGAAACTTCACTGCTGTCCCTGGTACTGTTGACGATGCCCTTCAACTATTGAAGGATTTTTGCCTCCTCGCCCACGTCCACCTAAAAATATGTTTCCCACGGGGTGAGACAATTATAAAATTGTCCCAATGAGAGTTATAACTCTTCGCCAGAAACATAATTATTGCAGCTTAAGAGAATAAATGTACACAAAGAAGTTATATTTGTCTATGAGTAGTTAAAACAATGTTTAACAGATTAAACCATTCTTCCTATTAAAGCGGTACAACTATAATTTGATCAACCCATATGTCATTTATCTTTTAAGAAATAGAAGAACATGTATGGCATTTATTTACTTATAAAACCATCGTTACAACACTAACTCTCTTCAGACTTAGATCATATATCTAATGTCTGACATTATTATTGGGGAGTCATGGCCTGTAGCCATACTTTTTCTCACAAAGTGTTAGGATCTCAATTCCTCAACTTATCAAATACCTTTCTAAATTTATCATCATGATTATAGAATCTAGGTACTTGAACTCATAATTTACCATTCACTAGGTATCATAGCATATCATTATACTTGAAGCATGTAAAGTAATTTCAATACATAAGATATCATAATCCTTACCTGGATATGATCACCTCTTTATGAAAACCTGCATGATCAATATTTACTAATAACATGCATATTGTATCATAACAACACCATATAGGTTCTTCTCAAATTATATATGTGATACCACGGCCGTGGTACCTTGCACGGTCGTGCAACAAAGGACCCACCACGACCGTGTCATAATACTACGGCTGGTTTCTAGGGTTAAGATTCTCATTTAATCCAAATAGAGTTATTCAACCTCTTAACTAGATTAGGAATAGTGATTCCTATCTCATTTCTCAATCATGGAGTTTCATGCTTAAAATCATAACTCAGAATTAGGGTTATTTGTTCATATCATCACATCTCCCTAGATTAGGGTTTACTATTCACATAGCATCACATTACCCTAGATTAGGGTTTACTATTCACATAGCATCACATTACCCTAGATTAGGGTTTACTATTCACATAGCATCACATTACCCTAGATTAGGTTTTACTATTCACATAGCATCACATTACCCTAGATTAGGTTTTACTATTCACATAGCATCATTATGTATGAAGATTACTTCCATTCATGTCTTCACTTAGGTTAAGATTCATTGATCATCATAATTAGGGTTTCCATGATCCCATTGTAAAGGATCATACCTTAATTATGTGTATCCATGCATGTTGGAAGTATATTACTTGATTCTCATTCATATTAGGAGTCTTCTCTCCCCTCTAAATTATTAGATGATGTTTACATCTCTTATGATTAGGTTAGGTGAATTCAACCTTGATAACATAAGTCACATTATTACTACAATGTTCATTAGGGTTTGCTTGATCAAGAGGTGTTGACTACGTAAACCCATCAAGGGTACTTTAGTAATGTTCGCCATTGATCATAACATGCTTCAATCAACTAATTACTTGTTCCCTTAATGTCTTTAGATATCATTAGGATTTAGATTAATCAACCATTAAACCATCTAAGCCTTTAAAGCATTAAGCATTCTTGACCTTAAAAGACCCCAAACGGTTTCGCACTTTCAACCTCCAAACGGTTTGAAACCGCATGACCACCAAACGGTCTTGAGACCGTTTGGTCCAAACACCCTCAAAACCGCATGGAACAAAAACTGTATTAACACTTCCAATTGAGTTAGGGTTTTCAATGTTGAACACCTCAATCGTTCATGCTATGGTTAACCATTTATCAATTGAGCCAACTAAGTTAATACTCAACTGATGTGACCCTCAATTGATCCTCAATTGATCACCAATTAGGGTTTGGATGGATTGGATTAGGGTTGGAATCGATCATCCTTCAACATGCATCAATATGAGCTTAATTGATGTTGAACCCATTGAACCATCACTCAATTGGGTCATGACCTGACCCCAAACGGTCTTGAGGTCGTTTGGATAGCCTCCAAATGGTCTTGAGACCGTTTGCCCATCATATCATCAACATCCAAATCAACCAATTAAGGTTTGGATCATTGGATTGATCATCAAATCAGTAATTGATTACACTTTAACTTAGTAACATTGGATCATCAATTGCTTAACCATACTCACCCCTAGACCTACAAACGGTCTTGGGTGAGCTCCAAACGGTCTTGAGACTGTTTGGCTCATCCAACCCTTGGATTCTAGTGAAATTCTATCAAGGATTGGTCTATCGAGTTGATCAACAAATCATCACTTAATTGTAATATGATTTGGTACCTTTGGACCTTCCATTGGTCAACTATACTTAACCCTAGACCTCCAAACGGTCTTGGGTGATCCCCAAACGGTTTTGAAACCGTTTGGGCTAATCAACCTAAAATCTCAAATTAACTCATTGGACTTTCAACACTAATTTCGATTAGGGTTTGCCCAATTGATTAGCCTTCAACTCATGATTACTTGATAATTAACCCCTAAAATTTGGTGAGTTATTAACCAACATAATTAGGAGCAGTAATCACAAATGGTCAATGCTTGGTCAATGCACACAAACGGTTTTGAAACCGTTTGCCCAAAAAGGTCAAGTTAATCATGTTGAAAATCAGCACTTAATCCAATTAGATTTACCTAATTGATTTGCCTTCAACTCACGATTCCTTTGGAGTTAATCCCTCAAATTTGGAGGGTTATCAACCAACATAATAATGAACAGGAATACCAAACGGTCAACCCTTGGTCAACTCAACCAAATGGTCTTGGAGACCGTTTGCTCCAACCGACCTTGTGAAACCGTTTGCCCCTCAAACGGTTTTGCAAACCCCCAAACAGTTTTGCAAAACCGTTTGGCCAAGGGTGCAAGACCATTTGCTAAAGTAACATTGGTATTCACGCCCCCTTATTCTACCTCCAGATCCAGGTTTGTTCTTCATGGTTTTAGTTGCAAGAAAGCAAGGAAGGATGGGGGAAAGAAGAACAAACTACTTTTGCAAGAAAGAAAGATGCATAACAAAGTTTAAGGGTTTAGAGTTATAAAACCCGCCTTAGAACCAGCTCTAGAGCTCCAAGATTCGAAGATTTAATGGTGGCTTGAGCTCCACAGGTCGTCCAAGGTTTCTTCTTCAAGAATTGGTTGGAAAGGATGGCTAGAAAGGAGAACTTAGTAAGAAAAACTAGCAAACCAACCTTGTATCATGATTTCCTCCATAAATCCGAGCTAGAAGATAACCAAAGCTTACCCAAACCTACTTGGCCATTCTCCCCTGCTCCTGAAATCCTTCCTTAGTCGGTCACATCAAGAGATAAGTGAAGAGAGAAAGGGAAACGATCCCTTGATTGTGGAAAGAGCTTGCTTATATATTTTTGGGCATATTTCCAAAGCAATGATAAATACTTCTTCTCTTTTACATCTATATCCTCCACGCCCCTCTCCTACTTCTTTGCCACATTCCTACCTTCTCATAACATGCAAACTTATCTCTCAACCTTGGTTTAGAGGAAAAGAAGCCAAACACTTTATTAAGTTATACATATATAAGGGTCATTTTGCATACATCTTGATTATTCAATTACAATGATTATCCTTTTTATACGGTTACTCAAATGAGGTTCCCCCCTCATTTTATTTACTCCACTTGATGCTAAAATGCATGATAGGTACTCTAGAGGGTATATTTTACATGTTGCACCCTATGTTTTGGGTAAATTGCACTTTACACCAAAACTAGGTTTTAAAGTACAAGGATTGCTCTACAAGCTATATTTTGGTGCCCAAGCTTGGGGAATACATAACACCACATCATATTCATTATTATGATGTCTCATCATCAGAGGAACATCTTAACATGTGCAATTTGCAAGTTAACCCCTCTAATTGAGTAATTTGCACATAGGTCCCTATTAAACAAAACAATCTTACAACATTGTTCAAAAAGGGCAGAAATGAAAATATAGATTCTTCTAAAGCTTTAATGACATATCAAGGGTTAACCACAAGCCTCTAATCATAATTTTAAGCAAAACACCTAGGGTTAGTTCATAACCCAGGTCAGGGGTGTTACACAGCCCCTGTGTCTGCGTTGGAAAACCGAGAGCGGTTTGCTACGTTTGTGGAATCTGTTCGAAGGATTGAGAGGTCAGTAAGGGAGAAAAGAGAATCCATGTCTCACAAAAGACCTGCTCAGTTTCAGGGACGGAGGTTTGGTGGCTTTAAGAAGCCCAAGTTTTCATCGCCGTCTGCGATAAGAAGTTCTGGTGTACCGTCTCAGTGGTCTCCAAGTAAGGGGAGAGGTTATGTTTATTCACCATCTAAGGCACAAAGTACAGATTCTGTGGCAGTGAAAGGGCCATCTAGGCCATGGGTTGATAATAGAGCATGCCATCTGTGTGGTTAGATCAGGCATTGGAGGTTCAACTTCCCGAATAGAGATGTTGAAGTAATGCAGCAGCCGAGGCAGAATCAGCAAGGATCAGATCGATAGCAGCCCAACATTAGCAGAGGACGAGGATGAGGACGCAGTCAAGCATCTCAAGTAGGATCCTCTGCTCAAGGAAGAAGGAGTGGTGGACAACAAGCAACGACTCGATTCTATGCTATGAATCAGCCGGAGGCGATAGTCAACCTACGAGTGGTGACATGTCAGATGGAGTTATTTCATTCTGATATGTCTTCTTCTTGCTTTATATCTGTTCTGGTTGACCCGGGTGCTACACACTCTTTTATCACCTATAGTATGCTTGAGAACTTCCGTTTACCTGTTAGTCGTAAGAAGGATAGTTTGTTGTTAGAAACCCCTCTTGATGGTTCCTCGTTACTTCGAGAAGAGTGTCCATCTTGTGTCTTGTCTTTCTCGGGACATCACTTCCAAGTGGATCTTATACCACTTGATATACATGGTTTCGATGTTATCCTTGGGATGGATACTTTAGAGAGGTATAAGGTTGTTTTGGACTGTGGATCCAAGCAGGCGGAGTTTGATGATGTTGGAGAGAAGTGGATCTTCTAGGGAGATAGGAAGATTCTTCCGACGTGTCTGGTATCAGCTATGGTGGCAGAGAAGTTGCTACGACAAGGATGTGAGGCGTTCTTGGCTCACGTAGTGGATACTGTTGTGGTTACCAAGGCGAAAGGTCCTAGTCTTGAGGAGGTGTCAGTGGTCCGAGAGTTTGCTGACGTGTTTCTTGAGGAGTTTCCTGGTGTTCCTCCGCCCTGAGAGATTTATTTTGAGATCAATCTGGTTCCAGGAACACCGCCAGTTGCACAAACACCGTATAGGATGGCTCCAGTAGAGATGGCGGAGCTTAAGAAGAAGCTGCAAGAGTTGCTGGACAAAGGTTTCATCCAACCGAGTACGTCGCCTTGGGGTGCTCCAGTAGTGTTTGTCAAGAAGAAGGACAATTCGATGCGGTTGTGTATAGACTACCGGCAGTTGAACAAGGTCACGATCAAGAACAAGTACCCGTTACCGAGGATAGATGATCTGTTTGATCAGTTGCGTGGTGCTATAGTGTTTTCGAAGATCGATTTACAGTCCAGATATCATCAGTTGAGGATTAAGGCGGATGACATACCAAAGTCATCTTTTAGGATAAGGTATGGTCACTTCGAGTTCGTGGTTATGCCGTTTGGGCTAACCAATGCACCTACTGCTTTCATGGATCTGATGAACAGAGTGTTCTATCCGTTCTTAGATCAGTTTGTTGTAGTCTTTATAGATGACATCTTGATCTATAGTCGGGACAGGCTAGAGCATGAGCAACATCTTCGACGAGCATTGACTCTTCTTCATCAACATCAGCTATATGCCAAGTTCAGTAAGTGTGAGTTCTGGTTGGAGGAAGTGACTTTCTTAGGTCACGTGATATCTACTGAAGGAGTCAAAGTAGATCCAAAGAAGGTGGAATCCATTGCGGATTGGGATCAACCGAAGACGCCGACAAAAGTTCATAGTTTCCTGGGTTTAGCAGGATACTACCGAAGGTTTATCAAGGACTTCAGTGCGATTGCATTGCCAATGACAAAGTTGACGAGAAAGGATGTGCCTTTTGTTTGGCATGAACGATGTCAGCAAGATTTCTAGAGCCTGAAGGAGAAGCTGACCAGTGCTCCAGTTTTGATCCTGCCAGAGCCTGGAAAGGGTTATGTTGTTTTCTGCGATGCTTCCAAGAAAGGTTTAGGTTGTGTGCTGATGCAGGAAGATCATGTGGTTTCTTTTGCCTCACGACAGATCAAGAAACATGAGGAGAACTATCCGACTCATGACTTCGAGTTGGCAGCAGTGGTTCATGCGTTAAAGATTTGCAGACACTATCTGTATGGGGAAGTGTGTCAAATCTTTACATATCATAAGAATCTGAAGTACATCTTTTCGCAGCATGAGTTGAACATGCGATATCGTCGATGGATGGAGTTGATCAATGATTACGACTGCACTATCGAGTATCATCCTGGTAAGGTGAATGTGGTAGCGGATGTGCTTAGCAGAAAGTCTTCTTCTCTTTATGCAAAGAAGGCACAGTTGAGTTCTCTGGTATGCCATAGGCGAGATATGTTTGTCTCTTTGCGACAAATGAATGTACAGATGGAAGTTTCCTTGTTAGCTGGACTTTTAGCTCAGATGCAAGTCAAGCCTATGTTGAGATAGTAGATCAAAGATGCCCATCAGACAGATGATGTGGTACAGTTGATCAGATCAGAGTTCGACAGCGAAAAGCGTGATGGGTTCCATGAGTCCGAGGATGGACTGGTTTGCTTTCGTGATAAGATGGTGGTTCTAGATGCTGATGATTTGAGGAAGTTGGTGCTCGAGGAAGCGCACACGTCGATGTATGCTATGAATCCATGTGTCACCAAGATGTATCATAGTCTGAAAGACTTGTACTGGTGGCCCGGCTTGAAGAAAGATGTAGCTGAGTTCGTGGCAAGATGTGTGGTTTGTCAGCAAGTGAAAGTTGAGCATCAGAAGCCGACAGGTATGTTGCAACCCTTGCCGATACCACAGTGGAAATGGGATCATATAACCATGGATTTCGTAGTTGGTCTACCCAGGACAACTAGGAATCATGATTCCATTTGGGTGATAGTGGACAGATTGACGAAGTCTGCCCATTTCCTACCAGTGAAGACAACATATACAGCTGAGAAACTCGCTCGAGTATATGTTGATGAGATAGTACATTTGCATGGTGTGCCAACAACGATAGTTTCTGAAAGAGGTCCTCAGTTCATAAGTTGCTTTTGGGAACAGTTGCACAAAGCGTTGGGAATATAGTTGAGATTCAGTACTGCCTTCCACCTGTAGATAGATGGACAGTCGGAGAGAAATATTCAGACTTTGGAAGATCTCCTTCGAGCTTGTGTTTTGTAGTTTCTAGGCAACTGGGATGTACATCTTAGCTTGATAGAGTTTTCCTACAACAACAGTTATCAGCGGAGCATTGACATGTCTCCTTATGAGGCTTTGTATGGAAGGAAGTGCATATCTCCCTTGTGTTGGTATGAGTCTGGTGAGTATCAACTTTTGGGTCCTGAGTTAGTGCAACAGACAACAGAAAAGATTAAGGTGATACAACAACAGTTGAAAGTGGCACAGGACAGGCAGAAGTCATATGCAGACAATCGTCGACGACCTTTGGAGTTCCAGATGGGAGACAAAGTATATCTTAAAGTCTCGCCGTGGAAGGGAGTGCTAAGGTTTGGTCGGAAGGGTAAGTTGGCACCTAGGTATATGGGGCCTTACCCAGTTATAGCACATGTTGGTAAGGTAGCTTACGAGATAGAGTTGCCTCCAGAGTTGCACAGGTTACATCCAGTGTTCCATGTCAGTATGTTGAAGAAAAGTCATCCAGATTCAGGAACAGTGATACATCTAGTGGAAGTTGAGCTTGTTGAAGATGTGACCTACGAGGAAGGTCCTGTGGCGATCCTTGACAAAAGGGTTAAGAAGCTGAAGAGGAAGGACCTGGTTCTTTTGAAGGTCCGTTGGCATCATCATGGCATTGAGGAAGCCATGTGGGAGCTTGAGGAAGAAATGAGGAGAAAGTATCCCTCACTTTTCTCTTCGGATTTCGGGGACGAAATCCTTTGAAGGGGGTTAGTTTGTAAGGACCCTGACCTTCGTTTAGGGTTTGCCCTGTTTTGTTTTACTTAACCCAGGTGCTTTGGTGCTTGCTAATCACCTTTAGTGGTGTTTAGGGTTGGTTATGCCTTGTTGAGAGTTGGAGGGGCTACATGCAAATAACCCAAGTTTAGGGTTTTGTGGGCAAGTTTGCCACCTTGTGAGGTGTTCCTCTCTCTCTTTGCTTCCTCTAAGGTTGAGAGGAAGACTTGGGCTTTTTGCTGGAGTTCTTTGGGCCTTGGTTGAGCTTGTTTGGGCCTTGAGGTGCCTTGTTTGGGCTTGGTTGTGCTTTGTGTCGCCCAAGAGAGGTGTGTGTCAACCTAGAGGTGAGTATGTCGGCCAACATGGATGTGTGTCGCCCATGGAGCCTTGTTGTGTCACCCATGGTGCAAGTGTTGTGTCGCCCATGGTGTTTGACCCAGCTTTGACCTCGTTTGTGTCACCACTAGTGGACACTTGGAGCTTGATGCATGCATGTGGAAATGACCTTGGACAAGTGTATAAGGCTTGCTAGAGTGGTGGCTTGAGCTCTAGGACAAGTGTCCTTTGGTGGACAACACCTTGCCATGCTCTACCTTGTTTTCTTCTCCCTTTCCTTCTATATAGGTGGTTCTTTCCCTTTCTTTGAGTTCCTTTGATCCTTTAGTTTCCTTCTCCACCTTGAGTGCACGACACTCCCTTCTTCCCTGCTTGTGTCGGCCGATACACCCCCTTGAAGGAGCAAGTGGTGGTCGACATCCCTTGAAGCAAGGAGCTCTTCTTCTTCTTTGGAGCCTGGAGCTTAAGGCGGGTTGCATAACTTCTAACCCTAACTACTTTACCTCCTTCCTTGCTTATATGTTGTTGTTAGTTTTTACATCTTTCTTAGTACCCTTGTTTGGCCGATCCTCTTGGTAGTCTTGGGTGAGCAATACTCCTTTCTCTCTTTGGTCTAGAGGAGTGAGTTTAAGCTTCTAGCCTCATGAGAAACACCCCTCTTTCATAGTCGATTGAGGTGAGCTTTTGTCCTAGTTGCTTGAGCAACACTCTCCTCTCACCATGGACTAGAAGGGTGAGCTCGGTTGTAGTGGACCTTGTTTTGGGTTGGTGTTTGTGTTGCCCGATGGGTGATAGGTGGTGTGTAAGACCCCTCTTTCTTGGTTGATTGAGGTGAGCCATCTCCTTGACCCTCTAGGGTTTTGGGTATCTTTTGCTTGAGGTAGAAGACGACCTTGTGAGATGTATCTTGGTTGAGATGAGGATGATGAGGTGCTGCCCGACAACCCTCTAGTTTAGTTGGGAAACACGTTTTCCCTTGTGTTGGGCGATGGGTTGAGGTATCGAGCGACACCCCTTGCTCCTGTGATGGGCATCACGCCCTTTTCCTTTGCTTTGTGTCGGTCATTAGGCCTTGACCAAGTTGTTGCACATTTTGTGGAGTGTGTTCTCTCTCCTAGATGTTAGCCTTTTGTGGGTTGCTTGGTCGACATCACTCAGTAACGGGCCCTGCTCGATATGGGAGGAATGCCCGACACCCCACTCCTATCGCGCGTTACCCTTTCCTTGTGATGCTATGTCGCGCGCTGGTTGCCTTGGTGGCAACGCAGCGTTGCTGCTTGTTTATATCTGCCGTTATGCGTTGAGTTTTTGGGTGAGGGCAGGTGGCCGATACACCCCCTTTTTGTGAGGGTTCGTGGTGATCTATAGTGAGGGTTCGTGTTATCCTTTTGTGACAGTTCCTCGTATCATGGAAACAGACTAGTTGTATGTACATATATACCCTTGCCTAAACGTTGGTGACTCCTTGCTCACTTAATGATAATGATGATGGTAATAGTCATGATAATGATAATGGTAGTGGTAATGATAACACTTGTTCTGTATATCCAACATGACTATATGCATGAAGTAATCATCTTGTTTATCTATATAATGATGAGATAAGGATAAGTACATATATAGTTGATTAACAATATGATCACCAGTTGATGTATAATTGATAAGTATAGCATCTTGAATATCATCTCATGATGGTAAGCATAGTCCTTATGTTGAAACTATGATTATTGAGTACACTAACCATGCAGGTGATGCTTAGCCATAAAAAGGCTATGAGAAATCTGTGATGAGTAACATCACTCTGATAATTACTCTAGTTGATGAGATTTCATGTATGATGTGTTTGTCCCATGATGATGATGCGAGCCTTGAGAGGCAGTGGTAATACATGATGAGGGATTGCGATCCCATGGTATGTGATGATCCTTGAGATGGATCTGGATGGTTGGCAAGAGGCCAAGTGATAACATGTGATGTTGGATCCTTGAGATGGATCAGGTTGATGTGATTACAATAATAGCATAATGTTGAGTTTATGTTGTTTACTTTCTGTTATATCTTGCATGTTATATAACTTGGTTGAATCTTGCAATCCATCTAAAAGATACCAAATAATTACAGTGGAATATATCACGTAGTTGCCCTGGACATAGATCCATCATCGTCAGGAATTTGGTGATGGTGAAACAGGTTCTCCTACGGGATTACCCAGAGCACATATTGTTGAATATGCGAGGTTGCTCCTAGCCTAAACTAAGGAGGTAAGAGTGCAACTTCGGTTGTAGACTCCAGGGTGCGGATTCAGGCCCGTAGCCCATATATGTGAAGAGCATGGTGAACAGGCCCATGGCTCAGGATATGTGATATGAGGAGCATGAATGCGTTCATGGCTCAAAGCACGGTGAACAGGCTCGTGGCTCCGTTTCACTAGCACCGATACCTGTACCAAGGCGAGCTAGGCAGAGGGTAGCCTGACCCTGTGGCTGAGACCACTTCAACATGAAACTGCGGTCCGGCTTGTATTGTACTCATGCACTGACCATGAGGCGGAGAGGTCGTGGAGTCCGGCTCTTCCATTGACCTTGTATGGCATCTGCTTGGGTTTCGCAACCTAAGGTTGGATTTGAGCGGTACGACTCACTTCCTCAGGGCATAATAATACGTAATCCAGCCATTTAGCATTTACTGCTTAAGACAAATACGAAACATTTGTTGAGGCCTTGTTTGTGTAGTTAACTTTGTTATATCTTGCAGATGCTTATATGATTCTCATATGTGGTGGATCTTTATAAATCTTATCTTGATAATCATGTCCCTTAAACAAATAGTTGAATACATGCTGGAATACATTTGGTAAACTTGATAAGTATGAACAACTTTATCTTATAACTGCCCTTTTTATACTTTTTATCAGTTAGCTGCTATACATATATCTGAGGTTTTGTAGTTTCGACAGAAAGTTATGTTTCCCGCTGGGACAATGTTGAATTGTCTCACTCCGCTAGTTTGCATCCTTTTTAGGTGGTCGAGCTAGATGTAGTGGTGGTCGTGGTGTTGCGGCCGAGCAGCTAGATGAGCAGTAGAAGGCAAGCGATGGATATGCTGCTGTTTTGGATGTTTTGTAGTAGAGTCTAGAGTCATCCCTGTACTCTCAGGTCCTTGGCAGTGTTTTGACGTTGTTTCACGATGTATGATCGTTGATGTTTTGTATATCTTGCGGTTGGCCGGATGTGAGCCCTTATGTATGTATAAACAGGTGAGGAACTCATGATATGACGGGACAGATGTTGCTTTAAGCTGTGGATATGTATCAAGGCTTGTATATATGTATATAACCTGTTCTTTTGCAGAGTGTGGACTGGAATGTGATAGTTTATCAGCTTTCCACAAACAGTTTTAATTAACACGTGTTTTTGGTAAACTGTGGTTATGGTGATTTCCGCACTTTTTTGCGTAACACCTCGCTGTCTGTGTGATAGTGGGATGTGTTGCCACAATAAACCCTAGTTCAATTGGGTTCAAAACCCTAATTGAAGGTCCAGTTGAAGGGTGAGTCAATGGTTCAATTGAAGAATGAATCAGTAGTTCAATTGATAGATGGTTTAATGATTGAATCCCTAAATTGATAAGTGATGGAAGACCTTTTTGGTCCATTCAATTTTGAGAGAGTTTGGACCAAACGGTCTTAAGACCATTTGAGTCCAAACGGGTCTTGAGACCGTTTAAGACCAAACAGTCTCAAACCGTTTGGAGACCCAAGTGGTTTCAAGTAAGAAATGTCCATACGGTTTCATTATGGTTTTTCTTAAATGGTTTCAAACCATTCAATGTCTGAGTGACCAAGACCGTTTGGGGTCTAAGTGACCAAGACCATTTGAGGTTCAATTGGTCAAACCATTTGGACACCTAAGGTGACTAAAGGTCAATTAACTAATTGATTATTAATGATGCAAATCAAAGGTGATTACAATGGTTGTACCTTTGATGTACTAAGGTAATTAGTACCTTTGTGAGTGGTTAACTCTTGATGCTTATGAAAGTAATGATTTAAGATGTTGTGACAACCCTTCATTCAAGTTGATTAGACCTAATATAATTAGGATTGAAGTAATTAACATCCTAGAGAGGATGAGAGAGAAATGAATTCTTACATGAGTATTAATCATGTGAAGATTAGGGTGTGATCCTTAGTAAAGAGATCATGAAACCTTAATCAAGAAGGTTAATGAACCCTAACCCTAATTTCGGGTAACATTATGTAAATCCCCAATTATGGGTAATGAAATATGAAACCCTAATTGGGATGAAGTATCCCCAATTGACATGACATGTGAAACCCTAATTGAGGGTGATGTCATGTGAAACCCTAATTGAGGATGATGTCATGTAAAACCCTAATTGAGGGTGATGCCATGTGAAACCCTAATTGAGGATGATGTCATGTAAAACCCTAATTGAGGGTGATGCCATGTGAAATCCTAATTTCAGGTAATGCTATGTGTAACCCTGATATAGTAGGATATTATATGAAACTCTAATGTAGAGTGATATTATGTGAAACCCATAAATATGGGAGATGCTATGTGAACCTTAATTTATAAACATGGAAAACCCTATTCCTAATAATGGAATAGTGATTAATATATTGAAAAGTGCAACACCTAAAGGGGTTGATAATGGATATCCTTATATCAATAGTTCCTAACTCAAAGATGAGTCCATATCATTAGCAAAGGGTTGTATTTTCTAAATAAGTGACTTGTGACCAATACACTACGTGATAAATGTGATGAATTGGTGTATAAAGTATTAGGATGGGAAATACCCTAATACAAGCTAAGTGGATGAACTCAAGTAAGGTAATGGTGATGAGGGAAGTGATACATCAAAATATGATAGATATCACATCTAGCACCTCAAGTGTGATATACCTTAATGTATTTTAAATCCAATATATTTGGATGAGTGACACATGAAGTGTGTCATGTCAGTTGTTACATTCAGATGTAATGCACTTTGATAAGTGTAGGCTAACATGCCTTATGAAAAGGTTAATCCAAATCAATAGACTATGATGCAATCATATTCTGGTAAAGATGAGAGAGAAACTCATACTTTGTGTTGATAATTCATTCAATGATGAATGATGAGAATAAATAAGTATGATTGAATACTTATGTTATCAATGTTGGCTCCTAGCTGTGTGGAGCAATGAATTAAGGTTTGATCATTAATAACATGATCTTAAGAACCTAAATGGTTATTTGTGGAAAACCCTAATGGAGGGTGATGATATATAAGAGGAATCCTAACCCTAAAAAGGGAATAATGGTATTACTTTGTGTTGCATGGTGCTGATATGAAAGCATTATAACTATTATCATGAGTACTAATCATGCAGGTATGTTGAGATGATAAGCATAGCCATGTATGAGCTATGATGCCTTATATTGGAAAGGTTTTATATGCCTTATAAGCCTTCATATGCTTTGTTGCTTAGTGAGAGGTAATTTGAAATTAATGAGCCCTGTGTGCCATATGATGCTTTAATTATTGAAATTGTTTCTGGGCTTCATAAGCCATAATATGCCTTGTTGCCTACTAAGAGGTCACAAGAGGTGAGTTAAGCTTTGTGTGCTATGTGTAATGCTTGTGTAGTAAGAATCATGCTTACCTTGGTCAAATGACCTGAAGGTATTAAGTTACCTGTTATGTGGTAACAAGTATTCTATGATGAATTAAGGGTTTGAATACCCATATTCTATAATCATGATGATGAACTTGTTAAGAAATGGAAAGGTACCTGATGAGATGAGGGATTAAGATCCCAATACTTTGTTAGAAGATTATGGCTATAGGCCATGACTCCACAAAACAATGCCAGGCATTAGCTGTGTGTTCTAAGCCTGAAGAGAGTATATGCTGCGACTATAACTCTATAATGAAGATGTCAATATACTCTGGCAAGTTAATTGCAGTCTTACACATGATGTGTAAACCATAATCAACTGTGTAGTGTATTTGCATAAAGTTGAAATATGATAAACATTAGTTGATATTATCCTGCTTAGTGTAACAGATTAATGTTATACATGTTCTTCACATTCCTTATTGGATAAGTGACATGCTGCTCTATCAGGTTACAGCTACAATGTTTTAGATAAGAATAATGTTCTAAACTGTTAAATAATGAATTAACTGCAGTTAAGCAATTATGATTCCTCTGTTTAGATTTATCTTATTAATCTGCAATAATAATGTTTCTAGCGGAGAGTTATATCTCTCGCTGGGGCAATTTACAATTGTCTCACCCCCGTGGGAACCAAATTTTTAGGTGGACACAGACGAGGAGGCAGGAATCCTTCAGTAGGTGAAGGACAATAACAGCAGCAGCAGGGACAACAATGAATTCTCAGGTGGAGACACTGGCTGATATGTCTTGTATAAATATACATAGAGTCCTATGTGTCATCTCTGTACTCTCAGGTCCTCAGAGTAGTAGTTAGTGATTTTGAGATTTCATACTTCCTGTGTTTAGTTTAACAGAGCATTTGATGCATGTAATTCTCTGAAAAAGATGATACATGACATGTACTTGTGAACCAGTATGTAATTAAGTTACTCCGGTTCTTTATGAAAGAGTTTTCCTATGTGTGGACCTCTTTGTAAAATGGTTTTAATTTTTATTGATTTTCGGTAATCCACTGCTTAGTGATCGCTTCTGCTAAGTAAATAACGTTTTATTCGAACGATGCGTCACAATATACATGTAGGCTTGAATCCTTGAGGTTAATACCTTGAGCGCAATGGCATGGATGTCATCATTTGGATGATGGCACATACCGGTGGAAAAGTTTGATCCATGATTGAGCATTGATGTAGTATAAAATGATGGATAAAGTGGTGAAACAGTTAAGATGGGGAAATTATGTGATCTTATAGGTTTGATAACCTTATCCTTAAATAATGATGTATACTTTATCATAGCCAAGTAGAGTCTGAAAGGTACATGTAATGAGGATTGGTTGAATTTAACTAATATTCCTAAAGGCAATAAAAGATGACAATTCCTCATAATAACCTTACATCTGAATAGTGATGATTAAACATGTTCTATGGTCTTGTCTCATCCTATATGATGATATTGGGAACATCTATGTATAAAAATGACCTATATTTTGTTAAACAATGTAAACATTGGAAATGAAACAGTGGAGGAAGAAATATCCCTTGACATGGCTTTATTAAAATTGATATTCCATGACTTGATATGTTGGGCCTTGCTATAACTGATATTGATATGTTGGGCCTTGTTTTGACCAAAGATGATTACTTGTATCCCGATCTGGTGGTTTGATATATATATATATATATATATATATATATATTGTTTTTAACTTTTTGAGTTATTATACTTGATTAATGTGTCAAATATGTCTCTTTGCATTGTTTGTAAGTGTTTGATACAATTAAAATAACCATAATTGGCTTAATTAATCTAGTGTAACCCTAATCATGTAGTGCCATGTGATGGTAGAACTATCTCAGTTTCAAGACTTGGTAGATAGTGAAAGGAGTCTCCTTGTAGAAATTTCATATTATGAGAAGGATCTCAAAGTCATATATTGTTGAATATATGTGGGTGCATGGCAGATTTTCTCCGTCATCATGATATCAAGGTGTTTGAAAACATATGCTGGCAGGTCTCGATTTATGTGTGATTTTGAGTGGATGTGGTTTCACTTGTATTTAAGAGTTGTATAACCTGGTTTTTGCTGTCGTGGCTCGTGTACTCTAGATAAACCCGTTTGTTAATGGGATGGCTATTGTTCCCCTATAAGTAGGTTGTACCATTGTGCCACTATAGTTTTTCACTGGTACTAATGAAGGGAAGAAATATTTAGGATCCGGTCATCCCAGTTGCGACTTTGTAGTGATCAACTAGTAGTTTGAGTGGTACACCTTGAACTACCTAGGACATAGAAAAATGTGTAACTTAGCCATATAGTATTCTATTTAGTGTTTAATTGGTGAGTCACATGGATGTGCACTTGTATTTCCTTTGCTTATTGCAAATATTTTATGTATCTTTCATATTATATATAAGCATATGGATCAAATATATATACAAGTATAACCCTTTTTCTACCTGTTAAGTATGCCAAGTGGTTCACATAAAGGATCTCTACCAGTTCATTTTATTCTGAATTTTTTCAACTCGGTTTTTTATGGTTGTAAGTTTTTAGTTGGGATTTTTTTTAAGAATTTGTCCTATTGATAGATAAGGATTTGATTAGCCAAATTAGACCTTACAAGTGTTGTATCATAGCATACACTGGATGAGTCTATAGGGACAATAGGAATCAAGACTAAAATGGTAATAAGAATAGGACTAAGACAAGCATTGTGCATTCTACTTGAACTCTTTTTGGATGTCCTGGTCAAGCTTATTGAGGGAGAGTTTGTAACTCTTTGGTTGTTCTCTTTCAGAGTACTCTGACTAGGTAATCTATTAGAAAACAACCCTTGAGGATAATAAGATAAGAACTTGTGATGAAAAGAATGAGAATAAAGCTAACAAGAGATGATAAACTCATATTAAGTTTGGACATGTTGAACTAGATATGTATGTATATATATATATATACAAGTGGATAAAAAGGTGAAGGTAAGTACCAATTGAATCACTTGAGAAATGTAAAAGTCATATTTTAACTCATATAAACCTGTGAGTTTGATGACTATTGGTATTCATATGTCACTATCATGCTTAACATGAAAATGAATTATGTAAAAAGAAGTTCCTGAAACATGAAAAGACACATTGTATGGATGGGAATCCAATGCTCAAAGCTAAGATTTTAGAGAATGATGATATTAAGAAGAGATAACTCAATACGTGAATCTTTAAATTATGTATAAAAGTTAGAAATTGTAAGGAGTGGGACCCGATAGGGAAGCCACTCTCTTACTTAGTGTAATAATAGAAGGCCATCCAATGTCAACAGTGATAATAATTTTTCACAAAGGATGATGAACTAAAAGTCAAGTATGTATTGCATCAAATACCCAGAATTGTAGCAGAAGAGGATAATCTAACTATTATTATTATTATTATCATTTCTATCATAGTTTCATCACCATGCAGGGGTGAATACACAAACTAAAAACCAAGCTATATCTAAGAGGCTACAGAGGGCAACCTAGCTACTCCAATCTATCTCCAAGAAAAAGTTACTCATGTGCAGGCTGCAACTTAGGGTCACCTATGGAAATACCTTCTTCACCTAAGCAGTTAGGAACACCCCCATAAGAGAAGATAGGTGGAAATTCATCAACAAAAGTAGGTATGTGCTTGTAATAGGGATTGGTCAATCATGTAAGAATAAAGTACACAAAACTAAAGTAACATGGTTCCTTATGAAGAGGGAAGCAGAACATCCAAACCTGATATCAAAAGAAATCTTCATATAGTAAGACAAAGAGATTATGTGAATAGAGAATAAAGTCTAGAATTAATATTCTTGCCTTTATATCTCAAATTAGAGAACAAAAAGTAAATGATAAGAAGATTGCATGCAAATTAAATATTAGACTACTGTCATATAAAAGTAGGGCTAGAACACTTCCACATTTCATGCCTAGGAAGGAGGTGAGAGAGCCTTCAATCCTCTATATAATGGTATATATATTAGGTGAGAGAACATGGGGCTTAGGTGAGAGCACCAAAAGCCTACATATAGAATAGTTATACAATGGGTTCTAACCCCATAATGAACTGGTACTACTAGATAATAATAGTCTCAACAATCAAACATGCATTTAATAGAGAGGCAACATAAGTTTAGTCCAATCAATTCATCAATTTAGGGGTTCTATAATGAAATGGAACAATAAGATGAAATAATGCAATGACGGTTGTAAATTGAATAAATATGAACAAGATAAAAGAAAATATATTTGCTTTGCATTTTCAAAATGCTATAAGATAATTTCAATGAACTGGACTCAATCGGGTCAAACATGTATAATCAAGTGATATATAAGCCAATATGCCACAATCAAGTCAAAGAGAGAGGATAAGTATAAACAATTGTCCAATATGACTCATAAGGAGAAGCAACACACCTAAAATTGAATACCAATAATCACAGTCAATACCCTAGATCCCAGGGTTGAAGTCTACCTATTAAAAATTTAGATGAATAGGGTTTAGGATCCTACAAACAAAACCCTAGAAATGATCCTATTTATCATTACTGATTTAGACTGTGAAAATTACATAATCAGATAGATTATAATTCGTGATTTCAAGACATATTTATTTATTAATTTCTGACTTATGATTCATTGGACAGGAATTTTACAAATCAAGGATAATTATAGAAAATCCCAAACATAACATATTTAATTTGTTAGATTAGGTGTAAAAAATATACCAAATGGTAGATATTATTTTCCTTATGTAAAAACCTATTTTATTGTATTTTATTTTACTGACTTATATGAATTCTCTAGGATACAATTATTTACTAAAATTTAAAATCAGAAAACTTGATGCAAAAGACCAATGAGCCTCTGCATTACACATCATTATATTGATGTGTGATAGGGCAGATTCATAAAATTTAATGCTTAAATTTACCCGCGACATGATACCAACATGGAGCAAAAATGGCAGAAATACCCATCCATAGTGTGACAAAAATTAAATCAAATCAAGTGCAAAATGAGACTTCCAATATCTATGCATCTTCTTCCTCGATACATCAAGGAAACTAGAATATTGCAATCCAAATTTTGAGCTTGCTTCATGCAATCAACAACAAAACAAGGTCAAGTGATGACCCAATCATGTTCTACACATGATGTAACACCCTGATTTTCTAAACTATGTAACTCACTGAGCGGAATCATAATCTTATTAGGAATGTCAAAAACATGATGTTCATTGCATACAAATAATGTTTAATAAACCAACACATAATATGTCGCGTAATTTTTTCCATCTCAAGCTCATAACATAAAACTCACACCCTAAACTAGAACACGTCTCATAAACATAAAGGAAATCTAATTTATTGATAGTTGGCACCCCACCGGGTCTAGCCTAAGAAGTCATTAAGCTCTTCCTTTAGTTGATCCTTAGACAACTTTATCCTTGACGTTGCTCCTTTCTTGCGGGCGTCATGCCCCCATCCATGCATAAAACGATTTTTGAGTGTAATTCAACATATTATAACACTAACATAACATATACTTTGCATGTTATCGTTGTCTTTTATCTGACTTATATGAGAATCTTCATGTTTTACACCGAAGTGCCTCTTCTCTTTGGATCGAAGTGTCTCTTGGATTGTACCGAAGTGCCTCTTGAATTGCACCGATGTGCTATGTATGCTAGGAAGCCCATGATTTGCACCGAAGTGCACAATATTCTAGGAAATCCCATAACGAGAATTTCATTTAAGGTTCATTGATTGTCTTTATTCTCTACACTTGAATACTCTTTACTCTTGCTCGTAAAAATGAATATGATGTGATACGATGATGTTTGAAAATAAACAATAAAAAATATTTATTTATTCAATAACTTTTAACTTTAATCAATAAAACTATAGCATGAATAATACATTCACACTATAACATGTACATTGCACACAATAACATATAAACATCCAATAACTATGTTCAAAGTGCATGGACCACTTATAGAGATTGGAGGAACTTCTAATCATCCTTTGTGATTGATGAAACACTAGTTACCCTATTGGAACAATTATTAGTCATTAATAATTGATAATCAAATAAAATTCTAGGATTTTAGGGTTCTTTAGGATTGTTTCAAACATGGGTTCAAAACATGCTTCAAAATTATCATATTATTCTTCCTTGTTCAAAAACATTTCCGACGAGTATTTAAACATAATTTTCTGATACACATTTATTTAGTTATGAATTTAAAACTAATGGCCGATAATTTTTTTTAGAAAAGCCACACTAACCTTATCCAAAATCCAATTATGTGGAGCCCATCCTGTTTGGCCCAATCGACACTGCACAGGTGGCCCGACCCCCTATCAACCAAATGATTCAGTAAAAATTATGTAAGGTGATTAGTTCTCGATTTTACCCATAGTGACTGATGGCATCGGGATACTTCGGTGGGGGTAAAAAATAGACCAGGACCCCTGATCATCTTTTTTGTGAGTTCAGAGGGAGCTTGCATCAGGAGCAATCAACACCAAGCCCAAAACCGAACTTCAGGTAGAGAAAGCCCGAGGCATTGTATCGTCTCTGTCGATGCATCTTGATCCCAGAGACCCCTAGGATAACCAGAGGCGGAAAAACCTTGCTCTGACATGATCGAGAAGGGGTCAAGGAGGAAAATAGCAAAAAACTTGGATCAAAACGTGATCTATCTCCCTGTTCATTAAAGACAAGGTGTTGGGCACCATATTCATCGCTGGCTGGAAATTCTAGACGAGTCACACAGGAAACAAGTGGCGAATTACTATTCGATGTTTCAAAACATTGATCATGGAGTAAAAACACAACCTGGGAAAAACCAGTCGAGGATCCACACATTCTGAGAGCTTTGTGTACTCTAAGAGGATCTGTTTGATGTCCTCACATTTATTATAAATACTCGAAAGCCCGACAAAAAGCTAGAAGGTGATGTCGATGCGACAGTGCTGAGGAGCTTTGTCGAGAAGAGGAGTCTTGTGGTGGTTCTGGAAGGTTGTAGCTTACCTCGAGCGTTCATGATCAAAGTGGGGATGCAGTGAAAACAAAACATTGGGATCGATTTACAAGTGTTGCATCAGGCTGGAAGCGCTGGAGATCGTGACTTGGTGTGGTTGGGAGTCCAGGTCAGACAGGAAGTTCTAAGGCATGAAGTCACATAACCCTTGGGTCTCTAGACTCAGAGTTCCTGGAAGAAGGTGAAGACGAGTTCTAGTTGTATTAAAATCCATCCGATCACAGTTTGAGAGGGGAGGGATTCACAGACTCTGAAGTCCCATACACGCATGCGGGAGTCGGGTGAGAGAGACGACTCCCATCTCGCTACAAAACACGGACCCGAAAGTCCAACCCGGGAAACTAGCCGAAGACCGCACTGCTAGCTCCACATATTAATGACAATTGTACCAAAGTTCACATGCCACACTATTTTATTCAATTGGTAGAATTATTAAGCGATATTTTATTTTCTTTTTCATTTAAATTAGGATAGCAAGGAAGGTTGCAACCTAACCAAAACCCGTTTATTACCAAATTGGACCAAGCGGAGTCCAAAATTCTTAGTAATTTCCTCATTAGAAGATCCAAATTATTAGCATTCTCCCTTTTTTAATAGACAAGAAATAATTATATAGGATAACTGAAATTCAATTAAAGGCTAATATTTTGGTGAAAGCTAGATCTTACCGACTCAAGTTCACACAAAATTTTTAGGTCAAAATGGTGTTATTAATAGGATAAATTTTACATTAAACCCTTATTTATCATTAATTGACTAACTTGATATATATTTTGTGAAATTAAGTTTCAATTGTGTTCAATAAATAAATCATCCCTAAAATTGGTATGAAACATTATAATTGTGTCTTTAAAGTCGCATTGGGGTTTAATTGAAGCATCCCATTTTGAACTTTGGAATTAGGGTTTCTTATTAGGGACTATTTGCATTAGGTTCCAAGATTTTAATTTTATTTGAAATATCAAGAGACTTCTAATTATTTTCATTGAAATTTAGGATGTTATAATTCTACCCAACTTAAATAAATTTCATCCTCAAAATTTCATAAGACTAGCCACATTAAGGTTTTGCGTATTCTTAGACAGTGATATACATACATGACATAAACACTTCCATCTAACTCAAGCTAGGGTTTGAACTAGGTTATACCTTGTCCATTAACTTCACTTAATCCTTAATGTCTTGGGCTCCAATTCTTGACATGTGTCTCTATAATACATTTGTATTAAGTTTAGGTAGTTAACCAATTTAGGTCTCCTATAGAAACTCTCTTGGTGACACCCCTGGGTATGTGTTGGTCAGATACAAATCTAAAGGTGTGATAACTCATTATGCTAATGTTCATGATCTTAGTAGCATACATGTCCCATATCACATATACTAGAAAGAAGAAGAACATATGCATATAAGTCTTTTCACTCTTCACATTTCTTTTAAAATTCTCAATTTGTTGGCCATCATCATTGATAAGAAGAGAAGACATGTAACTAGCTATGATAGAATTAACACAAAGGATCCAACTCAGGTCATCTCCTTTTCCTAACACATATGTACATAGATATCTATCTAAAAATGTATTTCTTTTAGGGTTTTACCTCTCCTTGACTTCCTATCCTCTATTCATATGTTTTCTATCATAAGGGAAAGGTTGGAAGAGCTATCTAGGTACTAATAAGAAAAGCCTAGTGCCCAGCTATATTTTTAACTATGATACCACATTGTAACACTAAAGTTTCAAAAACATATATAATTCACTAAGAGGAAGCATATTCTTATCGGGAATGCCACAAACATGATACTCGTTGCATAAAAAAATGTTTAATAAACCAATACATGATACATTGTGTAGTTTCTCACATATCAAACTCATAACATGAAACTCACACCATAAACTAGAACACATATCTCATAAACATAAAGGAAATCTGATTTACCGATAGTTGGCACCCCATAAGGTCTAGCTTCAGAAGTCCTTAAGTTCTTCATTCAGTTGGTCCTCAGACATCTCTATCCTTAACATTGCTCCTTTCCTATGGGCATCATGCCCCCAACCATGCATAAAACAATTTGTAAGTGGAATTGAAGATATTATAAAACTAAGCTAACATATACTTTGGAGCAAAAACAATAAACATCATGAAAATAAATTTGCATTTTATCATTGTCTTTATCTGACTTATATATGAATCCTCAAGTTTTGCACCGAAGTTCCTCTTAAATTGCACCAAAGTGCCTTTTTGAATTGCACCAAAGTTCTCTTTATGCTAGGAAGCCCGTGATTTGCATCTAATTTCACTGTATGCTAGGAAAGCCCATGATAAGGATCTTATATAAGGTTCCTTCATTGTCTTTACTTTTTACTCTTGAATACTTTTTACTCTTGCTCCTAAACATGAATACGATGTGATATGACAATTCTTTAAAATAAATAGTAAAAAGAATTTTATTTGTTCAATAAATTTTAACTTTAATCAATAAAACTATATCATGAATAATACATTCACATTATAACATGTACATGTTACACAATAGCATATAAACATCCAATAACTATGTACAAAGTGCATAGATCACTTATAGAGATTGGAGAAATTCCTAATCACCCCTTTTGAAATTGATGAAATCCTAGTTACCCTATAAGAACAATTATTATTCATTAATAATTGATAATCAAATTAAATTCTAGGGAGACTACAATAGCTATGGGTGGTGGAGAAGGAGGCGCTTCTCAGGCGACTGCGTCAGCCGCCACCAGCTCTTCCCATGCCCTCAACCAGAACCCAGCCTCAAATCTGCCCACCCAAAACCCTTCTCCCAACCCCTATCCCACCGCCAACCCTTCTGCCACCACCACCAGTTTCGATGTTGCTGGAAGCATGACAACCCCTTCCCGGTGGCAAGTCCCTGCAGCGGATGTCACCCTTGCAAGAGATTGGGTGATGACCCGTGATAGACCACCACCAAGATTCCGCGACAGTGTGGACTCCGACCCTAAGAAAGGATTCTTCAAGGAGGGAGACACGAGGCCTTGGACTCAATTCGAGAAGTCGATGATTGAAGAAATGGATGACTACCATAAGTTTTCGGTGATTGTTCAAGTACTGGGGCAGGACATCAACATTAACCAGCTGAAAGGATGGATGGTCCGGTCTTGGAGACCCAAGGGCAAACTAGAAGCCTACACTCTGGTCAATGGCTTGGTGTTGGCTAGATTTTCCAATGCTAAAGATCTGAATGTGGCGATGCTAGGAGGCCCATGGTTTTTCGATGATCGTTTGGTGCTGGTTAGACGTTGGACCCCGGAAGCTGACATCAGGCGCACAACCTTGAAGACGGCACTAGTGTGGATCTCCCTGTCAAATGTTGGCAAACACTGGTCAGCACGAGCTATCTCTATCATAGCCAATGTCATCAGAGAATCCAGAGCCATTGACAGACGAGCCGATGGCTCCTTGCTTGGCTGTGCGAGAGCCTGTGTCGACCTATCTACGGAACAAGAACCTCCCCCAGTGGTGATGGTGGAGTTGTCAGATGGGCAAGAATGGGAGGTGAATGTCAAATATGAGGCTTTACCCGATCGTTGCAACAAATGCAAGGTGTTTGGGAACTATGATGGGAAATGCCTTGGTGATCATGACCCGACCATCAAGCTTTTCCCTCCAATCGTGCCACCCACCATGCCCCCCAAACGAAGCAAGAAAAGGAATTCCAGCAAAGAAGATAGGACCCCAAAGCCGACTGAGGTGGTGGTTGTCGATCAGGTAACAACTGAAGAAGGTGAGATTCTGGACGACAAGAGTGAAGCCAAAGATAACCAACAAGAAGTCAAGGTCACCACAGTAATACCTGTTGCACAGGTTAATGTGGTATTGACTGAAAGAAGTGAGAAGAGGAATGATACAGAGAATCCATTTGATATCCTGAATCAAATGGGAGACAAAGAAATTGAGGAGGAAGGGGGACACCAGAGTAGGAGTCCCAGACAGACCAGAAGCACCAAGCAACCCAAGAGGGTAGAGAAGAAGAGAGTACCCGAACCCAGTGGAGGGGGAGGGGAGAAAACCAAACATTAATGTCCATCCTAGGATGGAATGTGAGAGGGGCTGCTCGACCCTACTCACAAAATAAGTTGAGAAGTTTACTGATACAATCTAAAGTTGACTTGTGTTTCTGCTTTAAAACCAAAGTGAGGAGAGAAAGAAGAGATAGCATTAATAATATGTTCCCTACTGGTTGGCAGTCCCTCAATAATCTGGATGCTATTAATTGCAGTCAGATTGTGCTGGGGTGGGACCCTGCCTCTTAGGAGGTGGAGGTTATTAATGTCACCGATCAAACTATGACTGTGAGCTACTTTGGCAGAGGAGGCTTCAGCTATATTGCCACATGTATTTATGGCAAAAATGTGGAAGTAGAAAGAAACTCCATGTGGGATACCATTATTGACACAACATAGAATGAAGTGCCTTGGATCATCCTTGGTGACTTCAACTGTGTTAGAAGACAATCTGAGAAAAGGGGAGGCAGAAGAGTACCTGAAAAAATCCTTCAAAAATTCAATGACACTGTGGATAGTGCAACCATCTATGAGGTGAAGATGATAGGTGGAAAAGTCACATGGACTAATAAACAGAAGCAAAACAGAATTGCTGCCCAACTTGATAAGGTTCTATTCAATGACAAATGGCTAGAATCTTTTCCCCAACAGGTGGTCAACTGGACAACCATCCTTTCAATAATCATGCTAGCATGAGAGTCGATTTGAAGGAGGCTAAGATCATAAAGAGACCTTTTAGATTCTTAAATCACTGATGCGATTGGCATGGGTTCAATGAAGTAGTGGAAAGGGGATGGAACATTGAAGTTGTTGGGAATCCACTCTATGTATTCCAAGAAATTAAAGAATACCAAACTGGTTTTGAATAAATGGGCAAGAGAGGCCATTAAACTACCGAACATGTTGAGAGAGGCGAAGGATACCTACTCCAAGGCTGCTCAAAAGGTGAGGGAGGATCCTATGAATGGTGATTTCATCAGGGAGGAAGTAAAGGCTGAGGAAAGAATGACGCACCTGGAGAAAGTGCAAGAAGTCCATGCTTGGCAGATCAGTAGACTGAAGTGGATTAATGAAGGAGATAGAAATAAAAAAAACCTATCAATCGGCTATAAAAGGGAAAGAAATGAAGGAGACTATCCATGAAATCTCTAACAACAACAGAGTCATCAAAAGAGGGAGGAAGGATATTTCTAACATGGTTGTGGAGTTCTTCAATGGACTCTACAATCAACCTTTGTTTACTGATTGCAGGTGGGATCACATTCTTCATGAAAGAAGAGTTATTGACCAAATGAATCAACTATTTCTTAAAGACACATATGAAGATGAGATAAAGAAAGCCACCTTATCCATCCACACATCCAAGGCCCCGGGGCCTGATGGCTTCAACAACAAGTTCTACCACTGCAAATGGGAGCTTATAAAGAAGGACCTATGCAAGGCACTAATGTGGTTCCTGAAAGGAGGTAACATGGTGAGAGAGTTGAACCATTCTTTCATCAAGTTGATCCCAAAGGTGAAGAATCCCAACACAATGAAAGAGTATAAACCAATCGCATGTTGCTCTGTGCTCTACAAGATTATCTTGAAGACTATAGCTGGTAGACTCAAGCTCATTTTACCTGACATTATTTCAAAAGAACAATATGCTTTTATCCAAGGCAGAAATATTGCAGACTGTGCACTCCTTGCCTCTAAATTTCTCAATGAGTTTGGGGTCAACAAAGCCACGACTAAGACTTGTATCGAGCTAGATATAACTAAAGCATATGACTTTGTCAGATGGGAGGCTATTTGGAAGATCATGCATAGCTTGGGCTTTAATGACGGGTGGATAAACTGGATCCAACAATGTGTGCAAACTACCTCTTTCTCCATTCTGATCAATGGTGCCCCTACAGGGCTGTTCAACGCTTCTAGCTTTATCCATCAGGGTGATCCCCTGTCCCCCTTGATTTTCACGGTGGTGATGGAGGGGCTGTCATGTGCAATTCAAAAGGCTGAAATTGAGAAGAAGATTAAAGCTTTCAAGGTCAAGAATACCGAGGTCATGACTCATTTAATATTTGTCGATGATGTTTTGATCTTCTCCACTGGCCATGCTAAGAGACTACAAATTTACAAGAAGGTGCTCACCCAGTTTGGCAAACTCACTGGACTCTATATTAGTGAAATCAAATTGAGAATCTATAACTCTAAATCCTGTGACCACATAAGAGGAAGACTTAAAGATGCTTTTGGAGTCAAGATCAGGAGGATGCCAACTAGATACTTGAGGGTTCCCTTGGCTAGTGGGAAAGACTACAGTAAAGATTTTGGTATGTGCATTGACAAGTTTAGGGAAAAGGTTGACAGCTGGAGTGGGCTACACATCTCCCTATATGGCCGCCTTGTTCTCATCAGATCTGCCCTACAGAGTACCATTAGGTTTTGGGCGTATCTTAGTGAAACCCCTAGGCCATGTCTGGATAAAATGAGATCTATCACTGCTTCCTTTCTATGGGGTGGTAAATCACATAGCATCACTTAGGTTGACATCGCCAAGCCTTTCAAAGAAGGCGGGCTGCATCTAGTGGACCCTGAGGAGATCATGGAAGAAAGAAGACAAAAAAGAATACAAAAGTTCATAACCGAGCCAAACTCCACATGGGTCAGGTGGATGCGTGCTAGGTACAACAACCACATCAGCATGGAAGCTAATATCAACCCCTCGCGTATCTGGAGGGGGATTTATAGATCCTACGAAAGCGTTGCCAATAGATTTCAAGTTGATAATCAAGGTGTTGGCGTCTTGCTAGACCCAACAACTCTGATCAACTAGATACAAAGACCAGAGGTCAGCTGGTGGAAAGTGGTGTGGGGAAAATTCTATTATCCTAAATGGAGCACAATGATCTTCAGAGTTAGCAAGAACTGTATCCCCACCAATAATAGGTTGTTACATTGGGGTCTGATGGTAGAAAGGGAGTGTGCATTGTGTCAGAATGAGGATGCGTCTTCCAAACACCTATTCTTCAAAAGTAGCTACACTCTTTCGCTTTGGAGAATCACTTGTCTTTGAAATGGATGTAGCTACAATCTTCCGCTGACCTGCCTTGCGACCTGATGGACATCATTCAATGGTGTCATAATATGTCTATTGACCCATGGTTTTTGTCACTGTGTGGTACTATTCCGGGCTGCATACTATATGTGCTATGGAAGGAAAGAAATGGCAGGAAGCATGGTGTAATTCCCAAAGACCACATGCAACTGATGGATGAAATCATTAGAGAGTTCAGATCCATGTGTGTAATAAGAAAACAACTCATTTTGCAGTTGAGTTGTAATGCTAGAAAATATTGGGGTTTTTGTAGTTGTTAACCCATAGTTTTCTATTTTAGAGTAACTCTAACTCATACAATGGGGTTTTGTATAACCTGTTCATATGACGCACAACAGCTTAGACTGCCTTGTAAAGTGTAGCAAAGTTTTTTTTGCAATACATATTTACTTATTCCAAAAAAAAATTCTAGGGTTTTAGGGTTCTTTAGGATTGTTTCAAACATAGGTTCAAGATAGGCTTCAAAATCATCATATTATCGTTCCTTGTTCAAAAAGCTTTGCAATGAGTATTTAAACATAATTTTTTGACACACAATTGTTTAGTTATGAATTTTAAACCACTAGCCAATAAAAAATTCTAGAAAAAAATCTAATTATGTGGATCCCACCCTAGTTGGCCCAATAGACACTGCACAAGTGAATCCCCCTCTCTCAACCAAATGATGTGGTTAAAATTATGTAAGGTGATTAAATTTTGGTTTTACCCATGGAAACTTGTGACATCATGATACTTGGGTGGGGGTAAAAACATAAATCAAAGATCCTGATCATCTTTATTGTGAGTTTAGAGGGACCTTGCATCAAGAGAATTCAACTACGAGCTCAAAACCAAAAATTTAGTTGGAGAAAGCCTAAGGAATTGCATCATCTTTGTCAATGCATCTCGGTCACAGAGGCCCTTAGGATAACCAAAAGCAAAGAAACCCTGCTCTGCCATGACCGGGAAGGGGCCAAGGAGGAAAACAATGAGAAAATTGGATGCAAACCTATTCTAGATCCCTATTTATTAATAACCAAGGTGCTAGGCACCATCTTCATCATTGGACGAAAATTCTAGATGAGTCGTACAGGAAAGAAGCAGTGAATTACTAGTTGAGGTTTCAAAACATTAAACATAGAGTAAAAATAGAAACCAAGGAAAAACAAGTTCATGCTTCAATTCAGTAGGGAGCTTTGTGTACTCTAAGAGGATCCTTCTGATTCCCTCATGTTGATTTGCAATACCCAAAACCCAGTAGCAAACTAGAAGGCGATGCCCATGTGGAGACGTTGAGAAGCTTTGCTGAGAAGAGAAGAAGGATCCTTGTGGTGGTTTTGGAAGGTTGCATGTTACCTTAGGCGTTCACAATGAATGTGGGGATGCCATAAAAAGAAAACTTGTGGTTCTATTTATAGGTTTTACATCAGGGGAAGTGCTGGAGACTGTGGCCTATTGTGGTTGGGAGTCCAAGTATGACTAGTCATTCTAGGGAAAGAAGTTGCATAACACTTGAGTCTCTGGACTTGGAGTTCCTCGAATAAGGTTAAAATGAGTTCTGGTTGTATCTGTGGGTATGTATGCCTAGAGAGCCAATCATATGATGATTGGAGTGAGGCACCAAATACTTGATTTGATAAATCATAAAGGTAATTCTGTCTATTATGATTGTCTCAGTCTTGAGATGATGACGCAAACATAAGTAGATGTCTAGAGTGTTAGGACCCTGACCCACATTTTGGGCTAACCCTATTTGTTTTGCTTAAGTATGTTGCTTAGATCCTTGATCTAATCATATGAGATGTAATTAAGGCATGTTGGAGGTTTGTGTGCCTTGTTTGAGATTGTTGATTGATGTTTGTGCTTTGTGGTGAGGCTTTGGTGAACTTGACATTTTACCCAGAGTAGGGGTTGATATTCAAGTTTGCCACATCTAGAGTGTTTCTTCTCTCTCTTGGCATCATCTAGAGGAGAGAGGAAGTGTTGGGTGCCTTGTTTTGGCCTTGGTTGAGTTGTGACATTCTTGGTGATGTTCTGGACACATGTTTGAGGTGTGCTTTGCTCATGAGAGAGTTATCTCGGGCTTGGGAGCCTTGGTGAGACCCTGTATCAGTTTGTGGTTTCCTTGAGGAGGATTGGTATCAGTTGAGGCTGTCCTAAAGGGAAATCCTATCGGTTGGTGGAATCTTGAGGATCACCATATCGTCTTGTGACCTAGGGTGTCATCCCTATCAATTTGTGAAGTAAGGAGGAGGTGTGTATCAACCATGATCTATGAAGGTGGCCAAGTGGGCAAGACAAAGGTCCTATCACCTTGTTTTGTGGTGTTACATGTGTCCATTCTTCTTGGACAAGTGTCGTCTAGGGTTCTAAGGTGGTGACACCTTCCCCTTTCTCTCTACTTCATTGGCCATGTATATATACTCCTCTCTTCTCATGCAAGAGAACCCTTTTAGTGATCCTTGCTTTCTCTCCTTGGTGGCCAACCTTAATCTTGAAGAACACTCTCCCTTCGAGCTTGGTGGGCGATCCAAGATCTTGTGGTGCCCTCTTTCATCTTCTTCCTTGGTAAGACATGGTTTTCTAGCTTTCTTTCTCTTCTTCTTTCTTCTTCTCGGCCATGGATCTTGGTAACTTCTTTCTTCTCTTTTGATCTTTCTTAACCTCAGTTCTATCTCCTTTCTTGGAGGTGTTGTGGAGGATCTTATTCTCCCTTGAGCTCATGAAGCTTGGAGCTTAACCTTGGAACTTAGATCTTGGTGGTTGTTCTTGAGGCGGGTAATATAACTCTAAACCTACTTTGTTATTACCACTCTTCTACTTGTTATCTTGCTAGATATCTTTAGCTCGTTATTTCTTACTGGTTAGTAGTTTTTCTTGGTAGCTTTGTTTTTTATTTTGAGGTTAAAACTTGTTAAGTTGCTTCCATAAGTTGCTCTTTTCTTTTATCTTGTTAGTATCATCATCTTGAGGTGGAAGATGACTAAACCGACATGACATGCTAAATCAATATGATGTGCTAAATTGATATGCATGCAATATGATATGCTAAACTATGATGCTCCTTTCTAAACTGATATATCTATTATGGTGGAGTTTGTTATGATCTAATGGTAACTATTGAAGATGAGTATTAAATATCCATGCTTTTAATTGAGTATGGAAGCCAACAAGACTAACCCTAATCTGATACATGTGTAATCTGATACCTTGCAATCCGATACCCTTAGCCCGACACACTTTGTTTAAAAGTGAGAAATATCTCCCAATAGGTTCAACCGATACTACCAAACCTAATGACCGATATCATATAGAGACCTATGTGGCCGATACTCAAAGGGATACATAGGCCGATACCCTAGGTGATGGGTAGGCTGATACCCTAATGAAAGATGAGGTCGATACCCTAATGGATGGTGAGGCCGACGCCTTATGAGATGGTGTGACCAATACCCTTTCTCACGCACCTCTAGACCAATATCCTTTGTGGTGCCTTAACGACACACTCTTATTGAGGTGCTGAGCCCGATACCGAGTGATTTTGAGCTGATACAAAGTGATGATAAACCAATACTCATCCTTAAGTTGGTAGGCTGATACCCTATCTAGAGTGGTTTCTCGATACCTAAGCTAAACAAACACCCTACCTTAGCGTGGTGGCTGATACCCTATCTAAGTGTGGTGGAGGATACCCTACTTTAGTGTAGTGGCTGATACCCTAACCCTAATGGACATCTTGTGATGTGTAGTGATGCATCTTGTGGATGCTAGGGTTACATGGTGTGATGTGATATCTTAGAGTGTAATCATGTGTGTAATGTTGAAAGTTATACCTCTTTACATGTTTCATAATAATGATAGGAATATGTTTTCAAATCTCTAAATATATTTCATAACAATGAAGGAAGTCATGATCTAAAGATGGGTGATGATCCAACCCTATAAACCCTAATCGGGTAAAGTGAAACCCTAATTGTTATGATGTGAAATGTATGAGGTAAATGTTTAGCATGAGCTCTATGAGGTGATGCTACTTTTCCTTCTTGTTATTAGTTTCTAACCATGAAAGTGATACAGATTGATGTACATAGCCAGGTATGAGCTATGGTGGTTATGATGTGATGGACATTGGTCCTTGTGATGGACATGTGGTCCTTGTGATGGACATGTGGTCCTTGTGATGGACATGTGGTCCTTGTGATGGACAAGTGGTCCTTGTGATGGACAGTGGTCCTTGTGATGGACATTGGTCCTTGAGATGGACATATATGAGATAACAAGCATAAAGTGATGATGTGATTCAATATGTTCTGGTGATGAGTCATACCCTGATTATGTAGATCTTGTTTAGAGGTTATACATTGTAACTTGATTGACGCTTTAAGTTGCTAAATTGATCTAACTAATCAAGTGAATTTTAATAGTGTAGTTTTCTCTATGCCATAGATCCATTCCAATGTTATCTTTATTGCTGGATGGTGAAACGAGTTTAACTCAGAGCACATATTTTTGAATATGTGGGGTACAAGTTGAGTAACTCCTTGTATACTTAATTATATGATGTGTGAGACGTCCATGCGTGATCCAATATCGGTGTGATATGGATGGCCATGCATGATCCTGTTCTTCTAGTGGTGTATCTGTACCAAGGTGGGCTAGTTATGATTATATATGTGGATGGCCATGCGTGAGGAAATCCCTGATCTTGGCTATATGCCAATGTTGCAGTTGATTGATGTGTCTCTATGGTGTTTTCTCTTATGCTAACCAAGAGGTGTGGTGAGGTTGTGGATTTTGGCTCTTCCATTAGACCTTATGTGGCACTGACTTTGACTATCTATATATAGTGGTTGGTTGGATTTGGATGGTATCATTCTAATCCTCAGGGCATAATGAAATACGTAATCAACTGTGTAGTATAATTGTATAGGATCAAATACAAAAATGTTGGTTGAGGCCTTGCTTGGTCTTTATACAATGTTGTTGATAGAAAATATACATGTTCTTCATATTCCTTTTAAATTATTAAGATGTTTAATATTTCAACAATAATTGTTCTTCCTATTATTTATACCGCTGCTTAGTTTATCTTTTTTGTGATAATAATAAAGTTGGCAGAGAGTTATATCTCTCGTTGGGACTGTGTGTCTCACCCTATTGGTTTACAACCTTTTGAGGTGGACGAGCACGAGGAGGTAGAGATCATGCAGAGGAGGTTGAGCAGCAGCTAGAGGAGCAGTAGCTGATAAGGTTGGAGTGTTGGTGGATGTCCTTTATCGGTAGAGTCCTAGAGTCATCCCTATACACTCTGGACTTTCAGAAGGTTTTGTAGATGTTTTGTAAATGTGTTCTCACCATGTGTTCTTTGTATTCAAAATTTGATGGAATCATGTATATATGTTATGGAACGATACCTTCGTTATAGGTTAACAACATGCCTTGTGAATGATTTGAGGCATGAAAGGACATGTGTGTAAAGGTTCTTTCTATATGGTGGTTTTATACAAAAAGGTTTTAATTTTTAGTGTTTTCTGCTAAAAAGTTTGTTAATATCTCTTCCATAGTTTTGTTTTGAGTAATCTCATTTCATTGTGGCGCAGGGTGTCCCACTGCTCGACAAAGGTTGGTATCAGAGCTTTAGGTTTGTTGGGTCTATAATGACCTAGGACTAGGGTTTGTGTCTGTTCTAGTGTCCTCTAATATGTCTTATGGTCACTTCTGCTTATGTAGAAGAATAAGTAAAGATAAAAGATGTTTGGAGAGTATAAAGAACATGCTTGTGAGAGCAGTGTTGCTACACTGGGTGGTGGTACAAAGAACCAAACACAAGAAGATTGGGTGAATGAAGTCCCCTAGTGACCCAGCCATGATAGAAAACCCTACCTTTCAATCACGTTTTGGGAAGTTTATGGCAATGATGATTCATATGGTGGACATGATGCCTACACCTTAGTCTAGGGCACTTGTTCCCCATGACGAATCTTCGGGTATTGGGAAGACTTTTGAGTGGCTTTTCGGTATTGGGGCGGTTGAGTATGCGGGGACAACTGACCCGACGGAGGCAGATTTGTGGCTGACTGAGGTTGAGAATGCCTTTAAGATCCTGAGTATCCCTGAAGAGTATAAGGTGAAGTATGTGGTGTACCTCTTGAGAGGGAGTGTTGGCCATTGGTGGGCCATAGAGGAGAAGAAGAGACCTGGTGTTGTGGTTGGTTGGGATGAGTTCCGATGAGAGTTCATATGTCGATACTTCCTACAAATGTATCTGGATGAGAAGATCAGTTAGTTTGAGATGATTCGACAGGGGTCCATGACGATCAACGAGTATGAGGCAAGGTTCATGGAGTTGTTGAGGTTCTTTCCTCACATGGGTGTGACAGAAGACATGAGGATTTGTTGTTTTGAGAAGGGGTTGAATGCCAAGTTGTCTACCCCAGCTACTACTTTAGAGAATCGAGAGAGGTTTGCTATGTTTGTGGAATCAGTTCGAAGGATAGAATGATCTGTGAAGGAGAAGTGAGAGGCAAGTACCAAGAAGCGACCTACAGAGTTTCAAGGGCAGTCGTTAGGTGGCTTGAAGAAGTCAAGGTTTTCAGCACCGCCAGTGTCACAGAGGTTTAGTGCTTCAACACAGTGGTCACCAAGAAAGGGTAGAGGTCATATTTTTCCGCCCTCAAGAGCCTAGATTGTTGCATAAACATTGGTGATAGGACCATCTAGGCCTTGGTATGAGAACATAATGTGTTATATGTATGGAAAAGTTGGCCATACCAAACAGTTCTAGCCAGTGAAATAGGATGAAGTGACTCAACAGTCGAGGTAGAGCTAGAAGGGATCATAGAGACAACATAGCAATAGCAATGTAGGAGGACGAGGATGTGGTCAAGTGTCACAAGATGGATTGTCTGCTCAGGGAAGCTGAGGATGGGGGGGACAACATGAAACTACTAGATTCTATGCGATGAGTCATCTAGAGGCGGTGGTCAACCCATGAGTGGTGACATATTAGATGGAGTCATCTCATTCTGATTGGTCTTCTTCTTGCTTTATATCTATTCTGGTTGACCCGGGTGCTGTGCACTCCTTTATCGCACGAGAAGTGCTTAGTAGTTGTTCTTTACCCATTAGTCATAAGAAGAGCAACATCGTTGGTCGGTCCTGCAGTGTTGTAGGATGTGTGTCCTTCCTGTGTTCTCTCTTTTTCAGGGCACAACATTCAAGTGGATCTCATAACACTTGACATGCATGGATTCGATTCAATCCTTAGAATGGATACATTGGAGAAATATAGAGTAGTCTTGGATTGTAGTTCCCAGAAAGTGACGTTTGCGGATAGTAGTGAGACATGTATCTTCCAAGGAGATAGGAAGATTCTCCCAATGTGTCTTCTATCATCTACGGTGGCGAGGAAGCTTATGAGACAAGGTTGCAAGGCATTTTTGGCACACATAATGGATAGAGAGGTGAGGAATCTTAGTATCTAGGAAGTTCAGGTGGTTAGGGAGTTTGAAGACGTGTTTCCTGAAGAGTTTCCAGGTGTTCCTCCACCCTGTGAGATTGATTTTGAGATCAATCTGGTTCCTAATACACAACCCATAGCTCAAATACCATCTAGGATGGCACCGACAGAGATAGAGGAGTTGAAGCGACAGTTGCACACATTTCTTAACAAAGGTTTCATCAGGCTGAATACGTCACCGTGGGGTGTTCTAGATCTATGGTCAGGATGGTCTATGAGGCTATGCATATATTATAGACAGTTGAGTAAGGTCACGATGAAGAATAAGTATCCTTTGTCAAGGATAGATGATCTATTTGATCAGTTGTGTGGTGCAAGTGTGTTCTCAAAGATAGATCTATGGTCAGGATGTTGGCTAAATGGACATCTATAAATCCCTTTGTTTTGATTATGACAAACATTTCATTCTTATTGATCTAACGAGCTACTTGAGTGTGCAGGATTAAGGTGGATGACAAAGCAACTAGGGAAATCAATATGCTTACATGTTTATGTTTTCATGAAATGTAATCGCCTTGTAAAAACTTGTACAAATATATAATGTACATGTACTTAGATTTCATGTAAATCAAGCGTTAGATTCTCCCTAGCTAAACACCACATTCAGATAAGTCATCCCCTTCAAATAGGATCACATCTGCACACTCATACATATAATTAATGCCTAAATTGAAACATTGAAACAGGATCAATCTCGGTCGACCAACTCCTCGACCGAGACACTCATGGTCGACAATCTTCTCGGCCGAGAAAGATCCAAAGTAGCCATTAGACACAACTGACAAGGTAGTTGGCAGTTGGAGATAGACGTTGCAAATCACTTGATCCAGAGAGCCTGTCGGTCGACAAAACTTCGACCGAGTAGGTATCTCGGTCGACCATTCCTCGACCGAGATGAACTCTGACAGCAACTGCAGAGTAAATTAATTAGTCGTTGCTAAAGCAACAAACTTGTACCTAACGGCTAGTTAAGCACTTAGAAACCCCTATAAGTTGTCTAGAACGTCCTTAAGCATCCTTAGACCATTCCTATAAATAGGACAAGCCATAGGACACTCAAACTCACTTGTTACACTTGAGAAATCCTTGAGCATACTTTGAGCAATCTATTTGTGAGCAATTTGAGCATTGTGACAATTGGACACTTCATCTCTTAGCTCAAACTTCGTGTCCTATAGGCTAGTATCTCCTACCCACTGCAATCACAAGTCCATACACTTGGTTAGGAGATCTATACGCTTGATCTAGGCAAATCAAGCCTTGGGCTACAAAGGATAAGTTGTAATTTCCTTTTTCCTTTCTTGTTCTCTATTACTGTTTGTACTCTCCTTGCTACTCCTAGGTTGGAGGCTGCGAATTGGAGAGGGTGGAGATCTTCTTGGTGAAGAAGGTGACCTTGAGCTACTTCAGAAGGCTGGTGCAACGGGAGGTTACTTCTAGAGAGGAAGGCTACTTCAAGGGGGAGCTTGGAGTTACTTCAAGAAGGCTACCTCAAGTTGGTGCACCTACTTCAAGTGAAGGCTGTTCAAGGGGTGTAAAGGAAAGTATTGTATTTTGTATAAATCCTTGAGAAGGTAATAAAATAAATACTTTTAAAATCCCAGTTGGGTAAGCAACCGGGTAGTGGACTGACAACTTTAGTATTTGCTAAAGTTGGAACCACTCTAAACACTTGTCTCTTTCTTCTAATCTCAATTGTGGTTGTTTGAGTTAAATAATTGTTAAAATTATTTTAAAAACTCTATTCACCCCCCCTAGTGTTTTTCAATTGGTATCAGAGCGGGCTTCAAGGAACCCTAACAAGGTCTTGAAAAAATGGGTGACGGAGTGCTCAACAACCTTAACCTTGAAGGGACACTTGTTGCTAGGCCTCCAGCGTTTGATGGAACAAACTACCAATATTGGAAGAGAATGATGCAGTTCTACTTCCAAGGCATCAATTGGGACTTATGGAGAATGGTGTCAACCCCATATGAGCTCCCTCAAACTCAATTTGCAGAATGGGATGCAAATACGGTAAAGCTGGCTCAAATGAATGCAAAAGCTGTAAGCATTTTATACTGTTCTATTTCGGTAGGAGAATTTAATAGAATATCTAATTGTGACACAGCCTATGATATTTGGCATAGACTGTCCATAACCTATGAAGGTACAGTCCAAGTCAAAAATTCCAAAATTAGCATGTTTAAACAAAAGTTTGAACACTTTCGTATGGATCCTGATGAATCTATTAGTGAAATGTTTGCAAAATTCTCTACTATTGTTAATGGTTTAAGTGCCCTAGGAAAACCTGTCCTTGAAGAAGATCAGGTATCAAAAATCCTTCGATCACTTCCTCCAAAATATAAGCCAAAGGTGACAGCCATTGAAGAAGCAAACGACCTCACTCGACTAAAAATGGAGCAGCTTATTGGCAACCTAGAAGCTCATGAAGCAACCCTAGAAGAGGAAGAAAGAAGAGCACGTGAACTTCAGCAAGGAAAGAAGAAGGATGTGGCTCTAAAAGCTTCAAAAGTCGTCACACAAGAAAGTGAGGAGTCAAGTGAAGAAGAAGGAGAAGAAGCCTTGATCGTCAATGGTAAGAAATACAGAAGATTTAAATCTAACAAAATTTCCAGTTCTTCTTCTACCCCTCCTAGGTGCTTTGAATGTGGGAAGAAAGGGCATTTCAAAAATGAATGTCCTAAAGCAAAGAAAGGAAAGAAAAGCTCACACAAGAAGAAGGGAGAAAAAGCCTATAAAGCTGCATGGGACGAGTCAAGTGACAGTGAAAGCGGAGAAGAAAAGGTGGATTGTCTAATGGCAAGAGAAGATGATGAAGACTCTTAAGAGGTAAGCCTACTTGATCTTCCTAAAGAAGAGTTAGTTACTAGTCTACAAGAAATTCATGATAAGTATGTTGATATCAAGAAGAAACTAAAGAAGGTTATCAAATCAAATGATGAGCTAATTGCTAAATTAGATAATCTTTCTTCTGAAAAGAACAACATTGATCTTGAGAATTTGTCTTTAAAAACATCTTTAAATGATTGCACTAGAAAGCTACTCACTTTAGAAACAAATGTTGATCTTCTTTCTAAAGAAAAGACTGAATTGTTAGCTAAACTAAAAGATTTTCAGACTCAACCTATTTTGTGTAACCATCTGGACTATGATAATGTTGTAAAAGAAAGAGATTCATTGTTATCTAATTTAGATCAAGCAAGAAAAGATCTACACAAGAAGATGAATGACATTGCTAAGCTGCAAAGAGAACTTTATGAGTTAAGAAGAAAAGATATACTTGATAACATTCTAAGCGTTGGTACTGTTTTCAACGGAAGAAAAGGTTTGGGATATGCTCCAAAGAAAAACCAACCCAAAAGAACTCAAACTATGTTTGTACCCAAGAACACAATGGCTAGAAAGAGAAATGAAGTTGATTTTATTACTTGCCATTTTTGTTTACGTCTTGGACACTATTCCTTTTCATGCCCTTATAAGACTAAGGATTCCGAATTAGTTTGGGTCCCAAAACCTCAAACTTAGTAGAGTCAAATGGAATTTAGTTGAGATATGGCCAAACGCTCCATTTTGCTATTTATATTGTCTTATCTCAACTAAACAAAAGATTTCATGCATATTGTTAATTTTCTGCACTGTTGTACTGAAACAGAAACTTAGTCGGTCGAAGTATTGTCGACCGAACCCTTAATCGGTCGAAGTATTGTCGACCGACCGGATGTCTGTAACAAATCAAAATCTACAGCAATTATTTCGGTCGAAAATTGGTCAACCGAGCTAAATTTCTGTGTTTCTTTGTTTGTAATACAGTAATCTTCTCGATCGACAATTAGTCGACCGAGACAGATGTCGGTCGAACAATTGTCGACCGACTGGATTTCTGATTCAGAACTTTTATACAAGTCTGTACTTAAATGATTCTAACCATATCGGACCATCACATGGGTACCAAAATCTACATTTTAATGCAGGAATGGGTGGTTGACAGTGGATGCTCCAAACATATGACCGGGAACAAGGATGCATTTCAAACCTTTGAAGAAAAGAAAAGCGGAACGGTCACCTTTGGAGATAATGGTAAGGGAAAAATCGTTGGAATATGTAATGTTGGTACAAACCTCGAAATGAAGAATGTTCTACTCGTTGATGGTTTGCACCATAATTTGATAAGTGTTAGTCAATTATGTGATAGTGGTTATGATGTGTTATTTAACAAAACTTGCTGCAAGTTATTGATAGAAAACACTACAAATATTGTTTATGAAGGAAATAGAGTTGGAAATCTTTATATCCTTAAACCTAACTCTATGAAATCAGTAGTGGGAAAATGCTTGCTTGCAAATGAAAATACCTTACAACTATGGCATAAAAAGCTAGGACATGCTAGTTCACATGTTATTAAAAAGTTAGTGAAATATGATCTTGTTCGTGGATTGCCTACTTTATCTTTTGATCAAGTTGAAAACTGTGAACCATGCACAATGGGAAAGCAAACCAAAACCTCTTTTAAACCAAAACATGTACTTAGCCCCAGTAGGTCCTTAGAATTAATTCATATGGATTTATTTGGACCCATGAGGACACAATCTATTGGTGGTAAAAGATACTGTTTTGTTATTGTTGATGATTATAGTAGATACACATGGGTACACTTTATTGCAACTAAAGATGATACTATTCATGTTTTTATACAATTTTGTTCCAAGATTGAAAATCTATTGCAAAGAAAAATATGTACCATTAGAAGTGATCATGGTGGAGAATTTGAAAATCATACATTTGAGGAATTTTGTACATCTCAAGGGTACACTCATAATTTTTCTGCTCCACGCACCCCACAACAAAATGGTATAGTCGAAAGGAAAAATCGATCACTACAAGAAATGGCTAGAACTATGATGCTCGAA
Source organism: Alisma plantago-aquatica (assembly GCA_963693085.1). Lineage (NCBI taxonomy): Eukaryota > Viridiplantae > Streptophyta > Magnoliopsida > Alismatales > Alismataceae > Alisma > Alisma plantago-aquatica. Next base: position 906,844,671 of record OY856410.1, read on the forward strand.
CACAACACACCCAAAACCTTTTGGGCTGAAGCTGTAAACACTGCATGCTATGTGTTAAATAGAGTAACTGTTCACTCTCACTTGAAGAAAACTCCATATGAAATAATACATTCTAAGAAACCTAGAGTTGACTATTTTCATACCTTTGGCTCCACATGCTATATTTTAAATACCAAAGATGATTGAGATAAGTTTGACTCTAAATCACACAAAGCATTCTTTTTGGGATATTCCACTTCTAGCAAAGCTTTTAGAGTATATAACACTATCTCTAGAAAAGTTGAGGAATCTATTCATGTTTCTTTTCATGAAGAGTCCAAATCTGAAAATCTAGAAATCATATATCTCACTAATCAATTCGAAAATTTAAACATACCAAATGATAGTGAGAAAGTTACTACAAATAATCACCAAGCTGAACCACAACCTACACCTAGGCTTATTAAGGATCATCCTCAAGAACTTATTATTGGAGATCCTAATGATAAAGTCAAAACTCGGTCTTCCTTCAAAGATGTTGCAAACATGGCTTTTGTTTCTATCATTGAACCTAAGAAGATATCTGAAGCTCTTAAAGATGATTATTGGATAATAGCCATGCAAGAAGAATTGAATCAATTCACTAAAAATGATGTATGGGATTTAGTTCCTAAACCACAAGATAAAACCATCATAGGAACTAAATGGGTTTTTAGGAATAAGCTAAATGAGGCAGGAGAAGTAATAAGGAATAAAGCTCGGTTAGTAGCACAAGGATATAATCAACAAGAAGGAATAGATTTTGATGAAACGTATGCACCTGTAGCTAGACTTGAAGCTATTAGAATGTTACTAGCTATTGCTGCACATAAAAACATCAAACTCTACCAAATGGATGTAAAAAGTGCATTTCTAAATGGCATCATTCAAGAAGAAGTATATGTTGCCCAACCACCTGGTTTTGAAATACCGGAAAAAGGTGACTATTTTTATAAACTTAAGAAAGCACTTTATGGTTTAAAACAAGCACCTAGGAATTGGTATGAAAGGCTCAAGACATATCTCTTTGATAATAGTTTTTCTATTGGAAATTCAGATTCTACTTTATTTTTCAAAACATATACATCTGATTTCCTAGTTGTGCAAATATATGTTGATGACATTATTTTTGGAGCTTCTAATGATTCATTGTGCACACAATTCAGTGACATTATGCAAAAAGAATTTGAAATGAGCCTCATGGGTGAACTAACTTTCTTTCTTGGTTTTCAAATTAAGCAAACACCTGCCAGAATATTCATAAGCCAAGAAAAATATACTAAAGAACTCTTAAAACGTTTTGGGATGGATCAGTGCAAACATGCTACTACTCCTATGGCTACTTCTATTAAAATTGATAAGGATGAAAATGGGGAACCTATTGATGATTCCTTATATAGAGCCATGATTGGTAGTTTGCTTTACTTAACTGCTTCTAGACCGGACATTATGTTTTCCGTTGGTCTTTGTGCTCGATTTCAATCACAACCTATGCACTCTCATTTTCTAGCAGTTATACGAATTCTTCGTTACCTAGCCGACACTACTTGTTTTGGTTTATGGTATCCAAAAGGACAATCCTTGGATTTTAAAGCTTATACTGATGCGGATTATGCTGGTTGTCGACTTGATAGCAAGAGTACTAGTGGTGGCTGTTTCTTGTTAGGGAGAGCTTTAGTATCTTGGTTTAGCAAGAAACAAAATACGGTTGCCCTATCTACAACTGAAGCTAAATATATGGCAGCCGAGTCTTGTTGTGCTCAAGTGCTTTATATGCAACAAGTATTAAACGATTATGGTTTTACTCTTTCATCTACGCCTATTTTTTGTGACAACACGAGCGCTATAAACTTAGCACACAATCCTATTTTACACAGCCGAGCTAAACATATTGAAATCCGTCATCACTTTTTAAGGGATCATATCTCCAAGAATCATGTTTCCCTTCATCATGTTGATACGGAAGATCAATTGGCTGATATTTTTACAAAACCGCTTCCACTAGATCAATTTAACAAAATTAGGAAGCAACTGCTTATCACTCCTTTGGAAGATGTTTTCTTTGATATCTGTGCTTCTTAACAAAAACTTTTAATGGACATCTTTTTCATTAGATTTGATGGGACATATAATTAAGGGGGAGTTTTTATTCTTAACGGATATCTTTTTGAAATGACAAAGGGGGAGAAATAAATATAAAACTAAAACTTAGTAATTATGAAAAACTCAATCAATGAGTTTCATAAATAAACTCTTGGCTTTACATTGAAAGTTGCTATATTCCCTAGTGAAGTGGATTTCATGTTCCATAATTCATGGGGAATAATAAGCACACATTTTATAAACAAGAGGAAAAGCTACAAAAGGTAATCTAAAGGTATGAAACTCATATGTTTTATATTTCCTTCATTTATATTTTGGAAATGTTTGTCATCTTCAAAAAGGGGGAGATTGTTGGCTAAATGGACATCTATAAATCCCTTTGTTTTGATTATGACAAACATTTCATTCTTATTGATCTAACGAGCTACTTGAGTGTGCAGGATTAAGGTGGATGACAAAGCAACTAGGGAAATCAATATGCTTACATGTTTATGTTTTCATGAAATGTAATCGCCTTGTAAAAACTTGTACAAATATATAATGTACAAGTACTTAGATTTCATGTAAATCAAGCGTTAGATTCTCCCTAGCTAAACACCACATTCAGATAAGTCATCCCCTTCAAATAGGATCACATATGCACACTCATACATATAATTAGTGCCTAAATTGAAACATTGAAACAGGATCAATCTCGGTCGACCAACTCCTCGACCGAGACACTCTCGGTCGACAATCTTCTCGACCGAGAAAGATCCAAAGTAGCCATTAGACACAACTGACAAGGTAGTTGGCAGTTGGAGATAGACGTTGCAAATCACTTGATCCAGAGAGCCTGTCGGTCGACAAAACTTCGACCGAGTAGGTATCTCGGTCGACCATTCCTCGACCGAGATGAACTCTGACAGCAACTGCAGAGGAAATTAATTAGTCGTTGCTAAAGCAACAAACTTGTACCTAACGGCTAGTTAAGCACTTAGAAACCCCTAGAAGTTGTCTAGAACGTCCTTAAGCATCCTTAGACCATTCCTATAAATAGGACAAGCCATAGGACACTCAAACTCACTTGTTACACTTGAGAAATCCTTGAGCATACTTTGAGCAATCTGTTTGTGAGCAATTTGAGCATTGTGACAATTGGACACTTCATCTCTTAGCTCAAAATTCGTGTCCTATAGGCTAGTATCTCCTACCCACTGCAATCACAAGTCCATACACTTGGTTAGGAGATCTATACACTTGATCTAGGAAAATCAAGCCTTGGGCTACAAAGGATAAGTTGTAATATCCTTTTTCCTTTCTTGTTCTCTATTACTATTTGTACTCTCCTTGCTACTCCTAGGTTGGAGGCTGCGGATTGGAGAGGGTGGAGATCTTCTTGGTGAAGAAGGTGACCTTGAGCTACTTCAAAAGGCTGGTGCAACGGGAGGTTACTTCTAGAGAGGAAGGCTACTTCAAGGGGGAGCTTGGAGTTACTTCAAGAAGGCTACCTCAAGTTGGTGCACCTACTTCAAGTGAAGGCTGTTCAAGGGGTGTAAAGGAAAGTATTGTATTTTGTATAAATCCTTGAGAAGGTAATAAAATAAATACTTTCGAAATCCTGGTTGGGTAAGCAACCGGGTAGTGGACTGACAACTTTAGTATTTGCTAAAGTTGGAACCACTCTAAACACTTGTCTCTTTCTTCTAATCTCAATTGTGGTTGTTTGAGTTAAATAATTGTTAAAATTATTTTAAAAACTCTATTCACCCCCCCTCTAGTGTTTTTCACAGGATTCATTAGTTTAGGATCACAGAGGATGACAAACCTAAGTCAACTTTTAGGATGAGGTATGGTCACTACAAGTTTGTGGTTATGCTGTTTGGGCTGACCAATGCACTAGCAACGTTCATGGATTTGATGAACAAGGTGTTCCAATTGTTTCTTGATCAATTTGTGGTTGTCATCATAGATTACATCTTGATATATAGTTGGAACAATCAACAACATGAACAACATCTACGTCAGGCATTGACAGTGTTGAGACAACACTAGTTCTATGCTAAGTTCAACAAGTGTGAGTTCTGGTTGAGGGAGGTAGCTTTCTTGGGGCACGTTATATCTGTAGAAGGTGTATGAGTGGAACCTAAGAAGGTAGAGTTTGTGACAGAATGGGAGCAGTCGAAGATGGCGACAGAAGTGTGCATTTTCCTAGGTTTGCCAGGCTACTATCGGAGGTTCATTAAGAACTTCAACACTATTGCCCTACCCCTAACTAAGTTGACAAGGAAGGATGTGTTGTTTGTTTGGGATGATAGATGTCAATGAGCTTTTTAGAATTTTGAGGAGAAGCTGACAAGTGCACCAGTTTTGGTTTTGTCAGAGCAAGGAAAAGGATACATCATCTTTTTTTATGCATCCAGGCATGGTTTGGGATGTGTGTTGATGCTGGACAAGTAAGTGATTTCTTTTGCTTCTTGAAAATTTAAGAAACATGAGGAGAATTATCCAACCCATGACTTCTAGTTAGTTGTAGTAGTACATGCTCTAAAGATTTGGAGACACTATCGGTATAGGGAGAAGTGTCAGATCTTCACAGATCATAAGAACTTGAAGTATATCTTTTCACAACAAGAGTTGAATATGAGGTAGTGCCGTCAGATGGAGTTGATTAAAGATTATGATTGCACGATTGACTATCATCTAGGAAAGGTGAGTGTCGTGGTAGATGCTTTGAGCAGGAAATCTTCATCCATAGATAGAGGTCAGTTGAGTTTTTTGATGTGTCAGAAGTGAGACATGTTGGTCTCCTTGCATCAGATGAATGTCAAGTTGGAAGTCTCTTTGTTAGCCGGTTTGTTGGCACAATTAAAAGTGAAGCCTATGATGAGACAACAGATCAAAGAAGCTCAACAGACAGATATTGTGACACATCAAATTAGATCAGAGTCTAATAGTGAGAAGCATGATGTTTTCATGAGACGAAAGACAAGATAGTATGTTATCATCACATGATAGTAGTTCCTGATGCTAGTAACATGAGGAAGATGGTGCTAGAAGAAGCTCATAAATCTATGTATGCTATGCACCCTGGTAGTACCAAGATGTACCACAACATGAAGGAAATGTATTCGTGGCCAAGAAAGAAAGATGTAGCTGAGTTTGTTGCAAGATGTGCTGTGTGTCAGCAAGTCTAAGTTGAGCATCAAAAACCTCCAGGAACATTGGAACTATTACCTATACCTCTGTGGAAATGGGATCATGTGACTATGGACTTTGTGGTTGGTATGCCTAGAACTACCAAAGTTTATGATTTCATTTGGGTGTTCATTGACAAATTGACCAAATCAGTGCATTTCCTCCCCGTGAAGACAATGTTTACAGCAAAAAAGCTTGGTCAAGTTTATGTTGATGAGATAGTGCATTTGCATGGTGTCCCAAATACTATCATATCTAATAGAGGTCTTTAGTTTACAAGTCACTTTTGGGAACGACTGCATACAACCTTGGGTACGCAGCTGAAGTTCAACACTACTTTCCACCCACAGATAGATGGTCAGTTTGAAAGGACCATCCATATCTTAGAGGATCTATTGAGGGCTTGTGTTCTTCAATTCTCAAGAAATTGGGATATACACCTCAGTCTGATAGAGTTCGCCTACAATAACAACTATCCAAGAAGTATTGACATGGTGCCATATGAGGATTTGTATGGGAGACGTTGTAGGTCTCTGTTATGTTGGTATGAGATAGGGAAGTATTAGTTTCTGGGTCCTGAGCTGGTGCAGTAGACGACAGAGAAGATCAAAGTGATACAACAACCGTTGAAAGCAACACAGGACATAAAGAAGTTGTATGCAAACAATCCTCACAGACCTTTGGAGTTCTAAGTGGGAGACAAAGTAAATATGAAGGTCTCTCTTTGGAAGGGTGTTTTGAGGTTTGGGAAGAAGGGTAAGTTGGCTCCCATGTTTATGGGACCTTTCTAGTTGTGGCATGAGTTGGGAAGGTGTCTTATAAGTTGGAGTTGTGTGACGTCCCCAAATTTTCTAAAACTTAATCTGATGTGTGATGTCCAAATTGAAACCTCACCTCAGTGAGAATCTCAATTTAAATACCACACACTAGGTTAAGAAGAAGAAAATCAAGGGAGTCAGAAGGAAACAATCAGTAGCACATGTACATGAACAATAAACAAACCACAACACAGGTTCAACATTCAACATATAATTACAACATGAATTGTTACATCATTTGATATTACATATTGAACAACAAACTTTACATATACATGTACTACAACTAAACAACATGATCTTAAGACAACAGGTCCACCTGTACATCAGCTTGTCACATAACTCACAACTATCCTGGATCTTCAAGATCTCATATCCACAACCTAAACAAAAGATTACATGTGGTACACGTCAGCACAATATTCAAGAATATTGTATTGAGTATGCCTACCTGTCTTATATATATATATATATATATATACCTCTCATCATATCTTGGAAATAAGATAAAACTAATACTTGGCAGTTATAAAGAAATATAAGAAAAAGCATATACTAGCACAAAGATGTTCATTAATAAAAGAGAACACATATTTTAAGCTCATTTTCCATTATATCATCCATGCATTGACCGCCGAAGGTTGAATGCATTAAAGTCCTTATGATCGACTACCAAAGAGTTGGATCATTTCATAATGTGATCGGACTACCAAAGAGTTGGATCACTTTCAAGTAGTTGACTACCAAAGAGTTGAAGTACTTTATTTCTAGCACTTGACTACCAAAGAATTGAAGTTCTTAGATATAATGGAATAGATATATTATGTTTCATGTGTTCATAGGCATAAGTATGGAAAATCAAACAACACATCATACAATAACAATCACTTCATCCAATATCATATGCCAAGTATTTTACTACACATATAACACAAGCATATTGTATAATAAGCCAAGTAAGAGGTAATGGTGTACCTTCAAAAGAGATAATCTATACCACATTCTTGATGTCAACTATATCCTCAGTCAAACCCTAATTAAGACAAGACCATGTATCACTATCAGGTTCTCATCATCATAACCCTAGTTATGTCCATTTTAGGGTTTACCTTATCTCAATAGGATATGTGCATCAGTACTTGTATTCTTATCTTAGATTTATCTTACTGATTTCATTTTCCAAATTATGGTTCATTATCTGAACATTAGGTTCCATATCCTTTTTGTGAACCTATTAACCCTAGTTTGTATACATTATTCAAATTAGGGTTACAACCCATGTATTAAGGGTCAACTTCATATAACATGGATTTCATGTATATAACTGATCTCACATTTACATATTATCTTCCCATTACTAATATGAGGGTGTTCTATGAATTCCATCATTTTTTGAGCATGTATGTATTTATTACATTTTATTTAGGGTTATTAGCCTTAGATAGACATTCTAAGTTAAATACATGATTATGTGTCATAACATGTTCATATCTGATGTCACATGGATTATAAAACACATTTAAGAGTTGCTGATGTATTCTCATAATTTTAGGTCTTCATTTGATATTTATTATCCATCAAATGAGCATTTCACAACTTATATGATATCACTGATATTAGTGCATAAAAAGACTGATATGATCATTCCTGGGTATTCTATACATTTTTCTGAGAATTTTGGTATATTATTTGCATTTTTCTGATAATCATCCTAATTTCTATGAATTATACAAGACCTGAGATTTATTGAGAATAATTACCTTGTGGGCCTATGGGATGGCGCCACGTGTCCTACTTGGGCGTGGTTCACTCCTCCTCTGCCCAAGTTAAATTATCTGTCTTTCTTGGCTTGGACTCAATTTGGATCTAGGTGTGGGCTTCTGGTTCAGGCGCTCGGCCGATCCACACCCTCTTCCTTCGCTTGCACTAATCGCATTATCAGGGTATGTTGCGTTGTGCAGTTCCCTTTCCCTACTGCGATGCAGGCGCCACCTCCATCTCCCTCTCTACCAAGCAATCACATGCCACGATGTCCACCTCATCCTCTGGAACTATGCAGGGAATCTTGAAACTACCAGATCACATCTTCCGGCTGCTTGGAAGGTCAGCTGCACCTCTGGGAAGCCGCCTATGTGAGCTCACCGACCATGGCTTCCGTGGCCAAGGAAAAAAGGGGAAAACCTCTTCTACGTTGTGGCTGGGATTTGAGGCTTCCACGAGGTCCACATGGCCAAAAAGAACTCACATCCTCTCCAATGATGGCTCCTCCTCGTGGCTTGAGGAATTCACAGTCACTGGTTGGATCCGCGACAGATCAAGGAGGGTATCTCCTCTCTTCAAATACAAAACCGAGCACATAGAACACTCCTTCAGGCGTCTGTGAATGTCTTTTTCATATTCCTTCACTCCCTCATATGTTCTCCTCTGAACTCCCTTTCATACTCCATGCTCCTCCTTTTCGTACCATCTGTTTCTCACGGTGGTGAAGAAGTAGAGATGGGGGTGGATCCCTCACATCCAACTGGTCCGAGTGAAGGTCAGTCATAAGGTCTTGACAAAATTGGTGTAACTACCCACTTTGCTTCCTTCATCAAACAATGAACACAACATGGGGGCTGAATGAGCATTGTGTTTCTGCTCGCCGCAATGGCTGCAAAGAGGACGAACTCCTCAGTTGTTCGATTACGTCCCAGGGCTGTAAAAGGACCCTTCACTTGACCAATCCATGACAACACACTCGCAGCAAGGACCAAGAATGTGTGCCTAGAAACTTAGGACAAATGACTTATATCTTCCTCTAAAATCATTATAATGCATCAAATATTTAAACAAATTCAAACCTAAATAGATCCTTCTAGGTATATTAAAACGTATGAGATTTTAAACATAGATTCATCACCACTCTATCAATATTCCATTTAAGTTTGATGTCCAGATACCACTTCTGACTACCAATTATATCTTGAAAAGATTATATGTACTTAGGAGCATACACATAATATCAATATCATTTGTACCCTCAACTTCATTAAAACTCTTAGAGCCCTTAATTAAACACATGAATACACTTATGTCATTAGGTATCTGAATACTATAAAGTCTACTCCATCACAAGTTGCCACCTGAGTTGCACAGGTTGCATCTAGTATTCCATGTCAGTATGCTGAGGAAATGTCATCCAGATACAGATACAGTGCTACAGCATATGGAGGTAGAGCCTGATGAGAATATGACCTATTTAGAGGGCCCAATGTTGATCCTTGATTGAAGGATGAAGAAGTTGAAGAGGAAGGACCTTGTGCTTGTGTAGGTTCTTTGGCATCATCGTGGTGTGGAGGAAGCCACATGGGAGCTTGAAGAGGAGATGAGGAGGAAGTACCCTTCTCTTTTCTCTTAGGATTTTGGGGGGTAAATCCATGTTAGAGGTTTATCCATTTATGGCTTGTAAGGACCCTGACCCACATTTTGGGCTAGCCCTATTTGTTTTGCTTAAGTGTATTGATTAGCTCCTTGCTCTAATCATCTGAGATGTAATTATGGCATGTTGTAGGTTTGTGTGCCTTGATTGAGCTTGTTTCTTGATGTTTGCACTTTGTAGTGAGGCTTTGGTGCAACTTTCCATTTTACCCACTGTAGGGATTGATGTCCAAGTTTGCCACCTCTAGAGTGTTTCTTCTCTCTCTTGGAATCATCTTAAGGAGAGAGTAAGTGTTGGGCACCTTGTTTTGTCCTTGGTTGAGTGGTGACATCCTTAGTGATGTTTTGGGCACATGTTTGAGGTGTGCTTTGCTCATGACAGAGTTGTCTCAGGCTTGAGAGCCTTGGTGAGACCCTGTATCGATTTGTGGTTTCCTTTAGGAGGCTTGGTATTGGGTGAGGGTGTCTTGAAGGGACATCCTATCAGTTGGTGGCATCTTGAGGATCACCATATCAGCTTGTGACCTAGGGTTTCATCCATATCAATTTGTAAAGGAAGGAGGAGGTGTGTATCGACCATGATCTAGGAAGCTGACCAAGTGGGTGAGACATAGGTCCTATCACCTTGTCGCATGGTGTTACATGTATCCCTTCTTATTGGATAAGTGTCTTCTGGGGTTCTAATGTGGTGACACCTTCCCTTGCTCTCTCATTCATCGACCATGTAATTATACTCCTCTCTTCTCATGCAAGAGAACCCTTTTTAGTGATTCTTGCTTTCTCTCCTTGGTGGCTGACCTTGAGCTGGAAGAACACTCTCCCTTAGAGCTTGGTGGTGAGCAAGGATATTGTGGTGCTCTCTTTAATCTTCTTCCTTGGTAAGCCATGGTTTTCTATCTTTCTTTCTCTTCTTCTTTCTTCTTCTTGGCCATGGATCTTGGTATCTTCTTTCTTAACCTCAATTTTATCTCCTTTTTTGGAGGTGTTGTAGAGAATCTTCTTGTAAGACACCTAAACTTTCTTAATTATCATGATTGAATTCTTATAACCCTAATCTAACCTTGTGATATGCTTTTGAAATCATAAGACAAGCTTAAGTTTCAATTTTGGTCCAATTTGGACACTGTTTGAGCAAGTTATGCAATTTTATGCACATTTTGGACTTTTTCTACAATTTACCCAATTGAGAGGTTTTCTTTGCAATTTATCACTTGCATTATGTTCCTTGGATATTCTCTCATCATTATTGAGCTTGTTGAGTCATGAGGATCCTATTTAAAACTTGGTTTGAAGGTGTTTTCTCCAAGGGTATTTTAAGGTTTACCCTTTCATGGATGAGCTACCTTTAGTAGCTATCAACTAATGAGTTATTTGTTTTGCTTGGAAATTCAAGAAACGAGGGATAATCATGTCTCTATGGATAGTGGGGGAGCTGCTTGTGTGTGTTCTTGTATATTCTTAATAGTTTAAGGCCATGGACACTTGGAAAGATACTAGAACTTCAACTTTTTCTTTTTCTTTATCTTAAACTTTCATATACTTATCAACGAGCCATTTTCTCTTCACCACTTCCCTCCTTATCCCAACTTCGTTCTCCCTCTATGATTCTGCAAATTTTCCTATCCAAGGAAGAAGAAAGTGGTGACCTTCTTGGAAAAAGGATCTAGGGTTGCAATTGACTTCCTTTTAGGGTTGAAAAAGCTTCCTTCTAGTGATCTTGACCTAAAAGAGTAAGAATCCCCTTCTTTCCTCCATTTATTTCTTTCTTATCCTTCCTCCTATCTTTATCCAGGTCGAAACTTTTCTGTCCCATGGTAGAAATTTCTCTAAAGCTCTAAAACCTACCTTTCTTGCTCCTTATGCTTAGGGTTTTCTCATTTGATGAAGAAAGGTGCTAGATGGACGAGTTCATAGCTTATGCTTAGATTTTCTACCCTAACTGCTCGAGTTTTCTTCTTTGTGGGGTTTCATATTCTCATTATAGGCAAGTTTTATAACTTTCTCCACATTTATTGCTTACCATAAGCTTGCTAGCTCATGTTCTTGCTTGAAAATGATGATTCATGCACTAAAAAGCTATGCTTGACTTGGATTTCAATTTTTATAATGTTCCCTATTCTGATTTCAGTTCCATGGACACTTGGAAAGATACTAGAATTTCAACTTTTTCTTTTTCTTTATCTTAAACTTTTGGAGGAAGCCACATGGGAGCTTGAAGAGGAGATGAGGAGGAAGTACCCTTCTCTTTTCTCTTAGGATTTTGGGGGGTAAATCCATGTTAGAGGTTTATCCATTTATGGCTTGTAAGGACCCTGACCCACATTTTGGGCTAGCCCTATTTGTTTTGCTTAAGTGTATTGATTAGCTCCTTGCTCTAATCATCTGAGATGTAAGTATGGCATGTTGTAGGTTTGTGTGCCTTGATTGAGCTTGTTTCTTGATGTTTGCACTTTGTAGTGAGGCTTTGGTGCAACTTTCCATTTTACCCACTGTAGGGATTGATGTCCAAGTTTGCCACCTCTAGAGTGTTTCTTCTCTCTCTTGGAATCATCTTAAGGAGAGAGTAAGTGTTGGGCACCTTGTTTTGTCCTTGGTTGAGTGGTGACATCCTTAGTGATGTTTTGGGCACATGTTTGAGGTGTGCTTTGCTCATGACAGAGTTGTCTCAGGCTTGAGAGCCTTGGTGAGACCCTGTATCGATTTGTGGTTTCCTTTAGGAGGCTTGGTATTGGGTGAGGGTGTCTTGAAGGGACATCCTATCAGTTGGTGGCATCTTGAGGATCACCATATCAGCTTGTGACCTAGGGTTTCATCCATATCAATTTGTAAAGGAAGGAGGAGGTGTGTATCGACCATGATCTAGGAAGCTGACCAAGTGGGTGAGACATAGGTCCTATCACCTTGTCGCATGGTGTTACATGTATCCCTTCTTATTGGATAAGTGTCTTCTGGGGTTCTAATGTGGTGACACCTTCCCTTGCTCTCTCATTCATCGACCATGTAATTATACTCCTCTCTTCTCATGCAAGAGAACCCTTTTTAGTGATTCTTGCTTTCTCTCCTTGGTGGCTGACCTTGAGCTGGAAGAACACTCTCCCTTAGAGCTTGGTGGTGAGCAAGGATATTGTGGTGCTCTCTTTAATCTTCTTCCTTGGTAAGCCATGGTTTTCTATCTTTCTTTCTCTTCTTCTTTCTTCTTCTTGGCCATGGATCTTGGTATCTTCTTTCTTAACCTCAATTTTATCTCCTTTTTTGGAGGTGTTGTAGAGAATCTTCTTGTAAGACACCTAAACTTTCTTAATTATCATGATTGAATTCTTATAACCCTAATCTAACCTTGTGATATGCTTTTGAAATCATAAGACAAGCTTAAGTTTCAATTTTGGTCCAATTTGGACACTGTTTGAGCAAGTTATGCAATTTTATGCACATTTTGGACTTTTTCTACAATTTACCCAATTGAGAGGTTTTCTTTGCAATTTATCACTTGCATTATGTTCCTTGGATATTCTCTCATCATTATTGAGCTTGTTGAGTCATGAGGATCCTATTTAAAACTTGGTTTGAAGGTGTTTTCTCCAAGGGTATTTTAAGGTTTACCCTTTCATGGATGAGCTACCTTTAGTAGCTATCAACTAATGAGTTATTTGTTTTGCTTGGAAATTCAAGAAACGAGGGATAATCATGTCTCTATGGATAGTGGGGGAGCTGCTTGTGTGTGTTCTTGTATATTCTTAATGGTTTAAGGCCATGGACACTTGGAAAGATACTAGAATTTCAACTTTTTCTTTTTCTTTATCTTAAAGTTTCATATACTTATCCCTAAGCACCAAAATGAGACATTTTCTCTTCACCACTTCCCTCCTTCTCCCAACCTTGTTATCCCTCTATGATGCTACGAATTTTCCTATCCAAGGAAGAAGAAAGTGGGGACCTTCTTGGAAAAAGGATCTAGGGTTGCAATTGACTTCCTTTTAGGGTTGAAAAAGCTTCCTTCTAGTGATATTGACCTAAAAGAGTAAAAATATTTTTCTTTCCTCCATTTGTTTCTTTTTTATCCTTCCTCCTATCTTTTTCCAGGTCGGAACCTTGCTGTTCCATGGTAGAAATTGCTCTAAATCTCTAAAACCCTACCTTTCTTGCTCCTTATGCTTAGGGTTTGCTCATTTGTTGAAGAAAGGTGCTAGATGGGAGTTCATAGCTTATGCTTGGATTTTATACCATACCTACTCGAGTTTTCTTCTGTGTGGGGTTTCATATTATCATTTGAGGCAAGTTTAATAACTTGCTCCACGTTTATTGCTTATCATAAGCTTACTAGCTCATGTTCTTGATTGAAAATGATGATTCATGCACTAAAAAGCTATGCTTGACTTGGATTTCAATTTTTATAATGTTCCCTTTTCTGATTTCAGTTCTAGATGAACCTGTGATCATGTGTACATTATTCCCAAGGTATAATATGACTTGGATCAGGTTGGTTTGGCAACCTATGGTGCTAAGCTCCTATCAACCAATGGTCAATTTTAGGGTTTAAAGCTGATTTCTTCTATAAACCCATGACCCAATGATGGTACCATTGCAACAACCCTATGGTGTTATCTTCATGACAACTGATGGTTGAGATCAAAGGTGTCAGATTATGGTGACAACTTATGGTCACCCGATTAGGTCAGGTTTTGTATCAATTAGAAGTTTAATGATCAACCATTAAGTACCCTACTAATGTTATCAATCAACAATGACATTAGCTTAATATTTGATGCTGATTAATGAATATAGTATTGATCTAGCAACCTATGGTGATTTAATGGTCACTAATGATGGTGGATCAGGTCTTTACAACCTATGTTGAGTTAAGCATTAGTTGTAGCATCAATTAAGCCTTAGACCAATGGTTTCTTGGGTCACTTGATGCAATGGTCAGACCTATACTGTAATTGATGGTTTTAACATATGAACTTGACCCAATGGTCAATATCTAATGTTTATTACTCCAATAAAGTGAAATGATGGCTAATGTAATATGTTGGTCCTAATAATGTGATTTATATGTTTTCCTTTATATGATCAACTTAAGGAACTTACTTGTTGACATTGGATGGCTTATTTTTAAATGAACAGTCGATAGTGGGTTTTATCCTACACTCAATGGAACTTTTTGTGTTGTTAATCAAGGGATGTCTAGGGTTAAATGGTGACTCTCTCTAGTGCACAAATCAAGGACTTCATAGGTGGTTTATCTAAGGTGTTAACTTATGTAAACAACCAATGATCTTACCTTTTAAACATCCAATGGTTCTGAGTGACATAGTGGTATGGTGATATGGGTTGAAAGATGATGGGACAAATGAAGGGTTACCCTTAATAAGGTAGTCTTACCTATTCACTCATATGAATAGAAGGGCTGATAATCATATTGTGTCGATATGTAACCCTAATGAGGTATAGCTTGTTATACCTAGCTTTAATATAATGAAATGAAGGTAATTGGGTATGAATAGTCCTCGAATGACTAATACAATCATGGAGTACTTTGTTACTATTATTGAAACCCTAGTATACTATACAACGATGGTTACACCTTGATTTATGTGTGGGTTAATACTTGAGAATAGTATGGAATGTGATGGTGATGCTTCACCTTATGCATCCATGATCTAATGGGGATGTCGTGAGTTAGGGTTTGGGTATAAGTGTTGATTAGTAACATTGATATAATTTATCATGTTGAACCTAAATCTAATGCAAATAGATAAAGATGAGTATTCATGTTTAACATTGTTATATGATGGAATGATGGTGGCATAACCTCCTTAATATGATCATAACCTTGATATGTTAATTGGTGGTTATCATAGCCATTAGGTTGATACTTTCTTATGCTAAACATGTGCATTATGAATATGATGAGAGTTCATCATATCTAGATTCCTTGCATGTTGACGTAATAAAGGAATGTTCTTAATGTTAATATAACCCTGCAATGATTGTTTATGAATATCTCCTAGCTCATTAATGCAATATTGTGTTGATCTGGTGTATTATATGTAAGTGATGTTGTTGAGCCTTGTTATAAGGCATGCAAAGATAATGATGATCTTTCAGGGAATAGTATGATGGTCTTAATGACCTTTGGGCATGGTTGAGCCCTAAATGAGGTGTAATCCTCTTGTGTTGATAAGGTTTGATACCATGTGATATTGTGAAAATGATTTTATATCATGTGGTATTATGATGGTCTTAATGACCTTTGGGCATGGTTGAGCCCTGAATGAGGTGTAATCCTCTTATGTTAATAAGGGTTGATACCCTGTGATATTGTGAAAAGGATTTATATCTTGTGATAGTATGATGACTAGTGTGGTCTAATGAATGGCAAGTGAATAGTACCATGTGATGATGAGATGAGAAATTATGTTTCACACATTTTATATCTTTTCAAAGTCGTGATATTTATATGCTTGCTAGAAGTGAATTAGTATTTGTATGTCCACTTGTTTGATGCATCCTTAATTCACCCAATTGGCATAACTAATAAAGTGCAACTCTAATCATGTAGTGCCCTGTGCCGTAGAGCCATCTTCAGTGTCAGAACTTGCTGGATGGTGAAACGAGTATTCCTAAGGGAAACTCAGAGTGCATACTATTGAGTATGTGGGGTTGGAAGGTTGATGATATATCCTTGTCATCCACAATGTAGATTGTGGAGGTTGGATATGGTCATGCCTCATACATCTGATGTGATTGAGAATAGATGCGGTCGTGTCTCAGTGATTATAACATGATGTGATTGAGGAAAACTGCGGCTCTACCTCATATTAGAGGTTTTTGTATACCCTGGTTTCTAGGGTCGTGACCTGTACCAAGGGCAGACTAGTTGTTATCAGCTTGACTATATGTCGTTGTGGTGGCAGCTTTGACTGATATGTCACTTCCTTTTTACTTGTACTAATCATGGGGAAGAGATCTTAGGATACTGACACTCCTAGATCTTGTACGGAACTGAATAGCCCTTCGCAGGGGTCGATTTAACTTTGAATAATATGATTCAAATTTCTCAGGGCATAATAAAAGATGTAATATAGCCATGTAGCATATTTGTTTAGGGTTATAAACAATGTTTCACATTGGATGATAACCCTTATTTGTTATCTTTACATAAAGATGATGCTTAGTGCAATTAAGAGATAGTAGATATACTTATGTTGTAGATATGCTTAAGATTGTAGATGCATACATACAGTAGCCATGATTATGTTGATAACGATATTGCTACTACTGATTATAATCATGATGCTAGCTATCTCATGTTGTTAGTTATGTTTAGCATGCTAGCCATGCCTTTGTAACTAGAGATGCATATACTGCTAATCATGCTTATCCAAATAGTTATGCTTATGTTGTACGCTTTTGTTATGATGTTGACATGTTCAACCAATTAGACATGCTCATGTTGTTAGCTATGCTATGTTACTAGACTTGCTCATGATGATAGATATGCATATGCTACTGAATTGCTTATATTGTCAACAAGATAAAGGATGATAGTCTTGTTAATGATGATAGTTATTATCTTCTCCTTTATGTATTTTGTTAATCACCAATAATTCTGAGCTTATTTGTTATATCTGATTAAACTTCTTAACTATTAATTACTTAAAAATGTTGTAATCAATAAACATTGTTGGAGGTTATATCTCTTGCTGGGACATGTGTCTCACCCTTGTGGTTCACCAAATTTTTTAGGTGATCAGAAGTGAAAAAAAAACATGTGGCAGCAAAGAGGAGCTATAGTAATGAATCTTTGATAAAGTTGATTAGATGTCTAGTATGTCCTAGAGTCATCCCTGTACTCTCAGGTCTGGGCAGGAAAAATTTGTATATGGTTTTTCAAATGATACAGAATTTTTTTAGCATGTTAATGTTTGTTGTGTGGCATATACAAATATTTTTCTCCTGTGTATATATGTTGTGGCTAAGGTGATAGAACAATTTGTATCAAATTATTGGCATAGTATGGATATAAGAAAGATGTTGGGCTCTTATGCAAATGTTTCTGAGCAGGTGCTGACGTTGAATTTGGCTTTAGTTTACCAAATGTTTTTTGGGTATGTGATTAATTAGTGATTGATTGTGTTTTATGTTTTGAGTAATCTCGTTTAATGTAACAGGTTCTCAAAAGTTGGTATCAGAGCTTTAGGTTCACTGATTCTACAGGGACACTAGAACTTAAGACTAGGATGATGTCTAAGTTAGGAACGTGACACAAAAATGTGGTGCATACTGCCTAATCTCAGTATTTGGATGCCCTGGACATGTGTTCAGTTATTGAAGAAAGGTAAGTATGGAACTCTTAGATTGTTATCTTTCTGATTACTCTGATCAAGTAGTCATTTTGAGACAATCTAAAGAGCATAAGAAATAAGAAATCATGGTATGAATATCTCAATCTCACCTTAAAGAAGATGAGAATTGCATCATAATCTATCAAAACTTGAATGTTTGGTAACTATAAGAGAAAGATACAACACCATTAAATCTAAATCTGAAAACAAATTAGAAAAAGAGGAGTTCTTGAAGATGTGATTCAAGAATATTACAAAGTAAAAGATAGATAAGTCTATTCTTATAAAGTGATTCAAGGTATGAAATCCACATAAGATGGAGAGAACTCCAATGATAAGTATAAAATGAGAAGATAAATGAGAACAGTGACAAAGGAATAAGGTGGAACCTGAGTTAATCTCAGACCAACCTATGTATGTAAGAAAGTGTTAATGTAAAATAAGCATGACATTTGAAAGAAATTAAGGCAGATGATTCATGTTTAATGGAGAAAATGTGGAATATGATGATTTACCTGTTGATAAGTGGTTGAAAACATAATAAAATGAGAGAACATACCCAAGGGTGATAAATAGTCATCAAGGAAGGATTAATCATGATGATTCCTATGCTAATGTCAAGGAACCCAAAATGAAAAGGGTAAAATGATACATAAGAAGCTGTAACTCGCATAATGATAATAGAATTGGTTACCTTTTTGCTAGTGACCCTTGAACAATGTTGCTATGATGTGTGAAGTGTGTTTCCCTTTGTGTCTTTCCTTTCTAGGGCACAACATTCAAGTGGATCATTGCCATTTGGTATGTGTGGATTCGGTGCAAACATGAGGGTGGATAGCTTATTATAGCATAAGGTTGCTTGGACTATGGTTCCAAGATCATAAAGTTTGTGATGAGTTTGATTTTGAGACTTCCAATAATTTGGGAGACTCCTCTTATATGTTTTGAAATTTATTATGTTGGTAAAATTAGATGAGAGAAGGATGTGAGTTCCTTATAACACATGAGGTGGATACCAATGTAATGAATCCTAGTATCCAAGATGTATCAACAATATGGGAAGTATGTGAAGGTTGGATATGTTTACTAAATGAACATATCAAGTATTCCTCCCCCTTAAAGATAGGGAGAGAGAGTTGATGATGAACCTCTAAATGTTGTTTGGAAGGAAAAACAAAAGTGATTCTATAATGTTGTGTATGGTTCAGTGATAGCTGGGCAAGACCACTGTCAAGGATAGATGGTTTGTTGGTCAATAGATATGTGATAATGTGTCCTTTAAGATAAACCAATGATCAAATATCAATGCATAAGAGTTAGATTGGATGACATAATTCACATGATCATGATGAGTTTAGAGTTATGTCCTTTAGACCAACCAATGTACAAATAGAATTTATGAATATGAGGAACAGAGTGTTCCAATCATGTCATACAAGTTATATCAAACTTTGAATGATGACATGTCAAAGTATTTCAATTATGGTAAAAAATATGATCAATATTTCTTCAAAAACCTTAGGGTTGCCGAAGAAGCAATAGCTATGAGACAAGTTGATCAAGAGTGAGATGGGGTTGATTAAATGTCTTTATGGGATCATGATATGTCTTCTAAGTAGGGTGTGTAAATCCTAGTAAGGTGAAGATAGTGTTGTTGTTTCACCCCTAACAAGGTTGACTAGGAATAATGTTTCCTTGTATGGAATGACAGGTTTCAACGTCAACATTTCTTTTGATGCTGAAAAAGAACTGACAAGTGTTCCAGTGTCAGTGTATCTAGAAAAAAAAGGTTGGATACATTGCCTTTTTTTATGCTTCAAGGAATGGTATGGGACACATGGCATGATCGGTAAAAAGCTATCAAGTAGGACTTTTTAGCAATGTGTTGATATAGTAGATATAATTTTAGGATGATAACTAGAATTTAAAGTTGAACATTACTACTAGAGTTGTACAAATGACACAACAAGTGTCTACATTCCATATTGAGGATGTGTTCTTAGGTGGGGTTTTTTGTGATAACCCAAGATGAGATATGTATGAATCATGTGACATCACCATGATATGCAAGTAACCATGTGAAGGTAATAGGATGAGGTGCAAAGGAAGTACCCATCTTTGTTTACCATGGATTTTGGGGATGAAATCCCCATTAGGGGTTTATAGTAGTAAGGTCCCTAAACTTGCTTCATGAGTTAAACAAGCTTAATTATCATTATTTAATCCTTATAACCCTAATATAACCTTGTTATATGCTCTGAAATCATAATACAAGCTTAAGTTTCAAATTTGGTTCAATTTGGACACTGTTTGAGCAAGTTATGCAATTTTATGCATAATTTGGACTTTTATGCAATTTACCCAATTGAGAGGTTTTCTTTGCAATTTATCATGTGCATTATTTTCCTTGGATATTATATCATAATTATTGATCTTGTTGAGCCATGGGGCTCCTATTTAAACCGTGGTTTGAAGATGTTTTCTCCAAGGGTATTTTAGGGTTTACCCCTTCATGGATGATCTACCTTTAGTAGCTATCAACTAATGAGTTATTTGTTTTGCTTAGAAATTCAAGAAACAAGGGATAATCATGTCTCTATGTATGGTGGGGGAGCTTCTTGTGTGTGTGTTCTTGTATATTCTTAATGGTTTAAGGCCATGGACACTTGGAAAGATACTAGAACTTCAACTTTTTCTTTTTCTTTATCTTAAACTTTCATATACTTATCAACGAGCCATTTTCTCTTCACCACTTCCCTCCTTATCCCAACTTCGTTCTCCCTCTATGATTCTGCAAATTTTCCTATCCAAGGAAGAAGAAAGTGGTGACCTTCTTGGAAAAAGGATCTAGGGTTGCAATTGACTTCCTTTTAGGGTTGAAAAAGCTTCCTTCTAGTGATCTTGACCTAAAAGAGTAAGAATCCCCTTCTTTCCTCCATTTATTTCTTTCTTATCCTTCCTCCTATCTTTATCCAGGTCGAAACTTTTCTGTCCCATGGTAGAAATTTCTCTAAAGCTCTAAAACCTACCTTTCTTGCTCCTTATGCTTAGGGTTTTCTCATTTGATGAAGAAAGGTGCTAGATGGACGAGTTCATAGCTTATGCTTAGATTTTCTACCCTAACTGCTCGAGTTTTCTTCTTTGTGGGGTTTCATATTCTCATTATAGGCAAGTTTTATAACTTTCTCCACATTTATTGCTTACCATAAGCTTGCTAGCTCATGTTCTTGCTTGAAAATGATGATTCATGCACTAAAAAGCTATGCTTGACTTGGATTTCAATTTTTATAATGTTCCCTATTCTGATTTCAGTTCTATATGAACCTATGATCATTTGTATGTTATTCCTAAGGTATAATATGACTTGAATCTGGTTGGTTTGGCAACTTATGGTGCTAAGCACCTATCAACCAATGGTCAATTTTAGGGTTTAAAGCTGATTTCTTCTATAATCCCATGACCCAATGATGGTACCATTGCAACAACCCTATGGTGTTGTCTTCATGACAACTGATGGTTGAGATCAAAGGTGTCAGATGATAGTTACAACTTATGATCACCCCCTTAGGTCAAGTTTTAGATCAATTATAAGTTTAATGATCAACCATTAAGTACCCTACTGATGTTATTAATCAATGATGCCATTAGCTTAATATTTGATGTTGATTAATGAACATAGTGTTGATCTAACAAACTATGGGATTTAATGGTCACTAATGATTATGGATCAGGTCTCTACAACCTATGTTGAGTTAATCATTGTAGTTGTAACATCAATTAAGCTTTAGACCAATGGTTTCTTGGGTCACTTGATGCAATGGTCGGACCTATACTGTAATCGATGGTTTTAACATATGAACTTGACCCAATGGTCAAGATCTAATGTTTATTCCTCCAATAAAGTGAAATTATGTCTAATGTAATATATTGGGTCCTAATAATGTGATTTATATGGTTTCCTTTATATGATCAACTTAAGGAGCTTATTTGTTGACATTGGATGGCTTGTTTTAAATGAACAGTCGATTGTGGGTTTTACCCTACACTCAATGGAACTTTTTGTGTTGTTAATCAAGGGATGTCTAGGGTTAAATGGTGACTCTATCTAGAGAACAACTCAAGGACTTCATAGGTGGTTTATCTAAGGTGTTTACTTATGTATACAACCAATGATCTTACCTTTTAAACATCCAATGGTTCTGGGTGACATTGTGGTATGGTGATATGGGTTGAAAGATGATGGAACAAATGGAGGGTTACCCTTAATAAGGTAGTCTTACCTATTCACTCATATGAATAGAAGGGATGATAATCATATTGTGTTGATATGTAACCCTAATGAGGTATAGCTTGTTATACCTAGCTTTAATATAACGAAATGATGGTAATTGGGTTTGAATAGTCCTTGAATGACTAATACAATCATGGAGTACTCTATTACTATTGTTGAAACCCTAGTATGATATAACATGATGGTTACACCTTGATTTATGTGTGGGTTAATACTTGAGAATAGTATGGAATGTGATGGTGATGCTTCACCTTATGCATCCATGTTCCAATGTGGATGTCGTGAGTTAGGATTTGGGTATAAGTGTTGATTAGTAACATTGATATAATTTATCATGTTGAACCTAACTCTAATGCAAATAGATAAAGATGAGTATTCATGTTTAACATTCTTATATATGGAATGATGGTAGAATAACCTCCTTAATATGATCATAACCTAGATATGATAATTGGTGGTTATCATAGCCACATGGTTGATACTTTCTTATACTAAACATGTGCATTATGAATATGATGAGATTTAATCATATCTAGATTCCTTGCATGTTGATGTAATAAAGGAATGTTCTTAATGTTAATATAACCCTGCAATGATTGTTTATGAATATCTCCTAGCTCATTAATGCAATATTGTGTTGATCTGGTGTATTATATGTAAGTGATGTTGTTGAGCTTTGTTATAAGGCATGCAAAGATAATTATGATCTTGTAGGGAATAGTATGATGGTCTTAATGACCTTTGGGAATGGTTGAGCCCTAAATGAGGTGTAATCCTCTTGTGTTGATAAGGGTTGATACCCTATGATATTGTGAAAAGGATTTTATATCCTGTGATAGTATGATGGTTTTAATGACCTTTGAGCATGGTTGATCACTAAATGAGGTGTAATCCTCTTATGTTGATAAGGGTTGATACCCTATGATATTGTGAAAAGGATTTATATCTTGTGATAGTATGATGACTAGTGTCATATCATGAATGGCAAGTGAATAGTACCATGTGATAATGAGATGAGAAATTATGTTTCACACATTTTATATCTTTTCAAAGTTGTGATATTTATATGCTTGCTAGAAGTGAATTAGGATTTGTATGTCCACTTGTTTGATGCAGCCTTAATTCACCCAATTGGCATAAATAATCAAGTGCAACTCTAATCATGTAGTTCCTTGTGCCGTAGAGCCATCTTCAGTGTCAGAACTTGCTGGATGGTGAAATGAGTATTCCTAAGGGAAACTCAGAGTGCATACTATTGAATATGTGGGGGTGGAAGGTTGAGGATATATCCTTGTCATCCACAATGTAGATTGTGGAGGTTGGCTATGGTCATGCCTCATACATCTGATGTGATTGAGAATGATTGTGGTCGTGTCTCGGCGATTATAACATGATGTGATTGAGGAAAACTACGATTTTAACTCAGATTCGAGGGTTTTGTATACCCTGGTTTCTAGTGTCGTGACCTGTACTAAAGGCAGACTAGTGGTTATCAGCTTGACTATATGTCACTGTGGTGGCAGCTTTGACTGATATGCCCTTGCCTTTTTCTCATACTGACCGAGGGGAAGTGATTTTAGGATACCGACACTCCTAGATCTTATATGGAACCAAATAGCCCTTCGTAGGGGTCGGTTGGACTTTGAATGATATGATTCAAATTCTTCAGGATGTAATAAAAGATGTAATATAGCCATGTAGCATATTTGTTTAGGGTTATACACAACGTTTCACATTGGATGATAATGCTTGTTTGTTATCTTTACATAAAGATGATACTTAGTGTAATTAAGAGATAGTAGATATACTTATGTTGTGGATATGCTTAAGATTGTAGATGCATACATACAGTAGCCATGATTATGTTGATAAATATATTTCTACTGTTGATTAGAATCATGATGCTAGCTATCTCATGTTGTTAGTTATGTTTAGCATGCTAGCCATGCCTTTGTAACTAGAGATGCATATACTGCTAATCATGCTTATCCAAATAGTTATGCTTATTTTGTTTGCTCTTCTTATGATGTTGATATGTTCAACCAATTAGACATGCTCATGTTGTTAGCTATGCTATGTTACTAGACTTGCTCATGATGCTAGATATGCATATGCTACTGAATTGCCTATATTATCAACAAGATAAAGGATGATAGTCTGGCCAATGATGATAGTTATTATCTTCTCCTTTATGTATTTTGTTAATCATCAGTACTGCTAATCTTATTTGTTATATCTGATTAAACTAATTAACTATTAATTACTTAAAAATGTTGTAATCAATAAATGTTGTTGGAGGTTATATCTCTTGTTGGGACATGGGTCTCACCCTTGTGGTTCGCCACATTTTTTTAGGTAATCAGAAGTGATGAAAACAAACATGTGGAAGCAAAGAGGATCTATAGTAATGAATCTTTGAGGAAGTTGATTAGATGTCTAGTGTGTCCTAGAGTCATCCCTGTATTCTCAGGTCCGGGCAGGAAAAGTTTGTATATGGTTTTTCAAACGAATCAGAATTTTGTTAGCATGTTAATGTTTGTTGTGTGGCATATACAAATATTATTCTCCTGTGTATATATGTTGTGGCTAAGGTGATAGAACAATCTGTATCAAATTCTTGGCATAGTATGGATATAAGAAATATGTTGGGCTCTTATGTAAATGTTTATGAGTGGGTGCTGACGTTGAATTTGGTTTTATTTTACCCATTCTTTAGGGTATGTGATTAATTAGTGATTGATTGTGTTATATGTTTTGAGTAATCTCGTTTAGTGTAACATGTTCTCAAAATTCTTCTCCCTTGAGCTTGTGAAGCTTGGAGGTTTATCTTGGAGCTTAGAGCATGGTGGTTGTTCTTGAGGCGGGTTATATAACTATAAACCTACCTTGTTATTACTACTCTTCTACTTGTTATCTTGCTAGATATCTTTAGCTCATTATTTCTTGCTAGTTAGTAGTTTTTCTTGGTAGCTTTGTGTTTGGTTTTAAGGTTAGAACTTGTTAAATTGCTGCCATAAGTTGCTCTTTTCTTTTACCTTGTTAGTATCTTCATCTTGAGGTAGAAAATGACTAAACCAACATGACATGCTAAACAAATATGATGTGCTAAACCGATATGCATGCAATACATTATGCTAAATTGTGATGCTACTTGTTAAATCGATATATCTATTATGGTGGAGTTTATTATGATCTAGTGGTGACTAGTGAAGATGAGTATTAAATCTCCATGCTTTTAATTGAGTATGGAAGCCGACATGGGTAATCCGATACCTTGCAATCCGATACCCTGAGCCTGTCACACTTTTATTAAAGGTGATAAACATTTCCCTATAGGTTCAACTGATACTACCAACCCTAATGGCTGATATCTTATAGAGACCTATGTGGCTAATACTCAAAGGGGTACATAGGCGGATACCCTAGGTGATGGGTAGGCTGACACCCTAATGAAAGATGAGGCCGATACCCTAATGGATGGTGAGGCTGACACCTTATGAGATGGTGTGATCAATACCCTTTCTCATGCATCTCTAGACTGATATCCTTTGTTGTGACTTGGCCGACACACTCTCATTGAGATGTTGAGCCCGATACCAAATGATGTTGAGATGATACAAAGTGATGATAAACCGATACTAATCCTTGAGTTGGTAGGCCGATACCCTATCTAGAGTGGTTTCCCGATACCTAAGCTAAACTGACACCCTACCTTAGTGTGGTGGCTGATACCCTATCTAAGTGTGGTGGCCGATACCCTACCTTAGTGTGGTGGCTGATACCCTAACCTTAATCGACATCTTGTGATGTCTAGTGATGCATCTTGTGGATTCTAGGGTTACATGGCGTGATGTGATACCTTATAGTGTAATCATGTGTGTGATGTTGAAATTTGTACATGTTTACATGTTTCATAATAATGATAGGAATATCTTTTCACATCTCTAAATATACTTCATAACAATGAAGGAAGTGATGATCTAAAGTTGGGTGATGATCGAACCCTATAAACCCTAATCGGGTAAAGTGAATCCCTAATTGTTATGTTGTGAAATGTATGAGGTAAATGTTTAGCATGAGTTCTATGAGATGATGATGCTTTTCCTTCTTGTTATCAGTTTCTAACCATGCATGTGATACAGATTGGTGTACATATCCAAGTTTGAACTATGGTGGTTATGATGTGATGGATATTGGTCCTTGTGATGGACATGTGGTCCTTGTGATGAACAATGGTCCTTTTGATGGACATGTGGTCCTTGAGATGGACATTGGTCCTTGACATGGACATAAAGAAATAACAAGCACAACGTGATGATGTGATTCAAAATGTTCTGGTGATGAGTCATACCCTGATTATGTAGATCTTATTTAGAGGTTATACGTTGAAATTTGATTGACACTTTAAGATGCTAAATTGATCTAATTAATCAAGTGAAATCTAATAGTGTAATTTTCCCTATGCCATAGATCCATTCCAGTGTTAGCTTTATTGCTAGATGGTGAAATGAGTTTAACTCAGAGCACATATTTTTGAATATGTGGGGTATAAGTCAAGTAATTCCTTGTATTCTTAATTACATGATGTGTGAGCCGACCATGCGTGAGCCGATCTTGGTGTGACATGGATGGCCATGCATGAGCCAATACTTTTGTTAGAATGGCCATGCATAAGCCTATTCTTCTAGCACCGTACATGTACCAAGGTAGGCTAGTTATGATTATATATGTGGATGGCCATGCATGAGACAATCCCTGATCTTAGCTGTATGTCAATGTTTTAGTTGACTGATATGTCTCTATGGTGTTTTCTCTTATGCTGACCAAGAGGTGCGGTGAGGTCATGGATTCCGACTCTTCCATTAGACCTTGTGTGGCATCGACTTTGACTATCTATATATAGTGGTCGGTTGGATTTGGATGGTACGATTCAAATCCTCAGGGCACAATAAAATATGTAATCAGCCGTGTAGCATAATTGTATAGGATCAAATACAAAATTGTTGGTTGAGGCCTTGCTTGATCTTTATATAATGTTGTTGATAGAAAATATACATGTTCTTCATATTCCTTTTAAATTCTTAAGATGTTTCATAATTCAATAATAATTGTTCTTCCTGATATTTATACTGCTGCTCATTTTATCTTATATGTGATAATAATAAAGTTGGGAAAGAGTTATATCTCTCACTGGGACTGTGTGTCTCACCCCATTGGTTAACAACCTTTTTAGGTAGACAGGCACAAGGAGGTAGAGATCGCACAAAGAAGGTTTTGAAGCATCCATAGGAGCAATAGCTGATAAGGTTGGAAGTGTTGTTGGATGTCCTTTGTTGGTAGAGTCCTAGAGTCATCCCTATACACTCGGGTCTTTGGGAATGTCTTGTAGATGTTTTATGGATGTGTTCTCTCTATTTATCTATTGTATATCATAAATGATGGAATCATGTATATATGTTCTAGAACAGTACCTTCGTTACAGATTAACAACATGCCTTGTGAATGCTTTGAGGCATGAAATGACACATGTGTAAAGGTTCTTGCTATATGGAAGTTTTATACAAAAAGGTTTTAAAATTTTAGTGTTTTTTGCTAAAAAGTTTGTTAATCTCTCTTCCACAATTTTGTTTTGAGTAATCTCATTTCGCTGTGGCGTGGGGTTTCATAGTGCTCGACATAGAGAATGATGATACTCGATGTCGTATGTCTACAAGTACATGACTTAGAGGATGAGATCATACGAATGATAAGAGTTTATACATTCTTGTTATGTCCCTAGTCGGTTATTACCGTGGAAGCAAAATAGACGACAGTAATACATAAGACTAGAGTGTGTGTTGACTGATGATAGAATCTCATTAGTCCTGATATGTGATATCAAGTCAAGCACACACATACATGTTAGTGAACAATGTATCGGTACAGACCCACCATGAGAGTGATACATGGAAACCATGGAATGGTAGTCAGAATCATCTCTCATAGTGATGGTGGTGATTGTGGTTCTTAGACTTGAAATCACTGCACTCATCACATGTCATTGAATACACTTTGACATCATCAAACGCAGTCTTGAAACATGGGTTGTTATAACAGTGATGATTGGGTGACTTTGACACATGGGGATCGACTGTGAGTGATAGAGACGGGATTTGTCCCTCCTATTAGAGATTGATATTCAACGCCTCTTGATAAGCGAGACTGAGAGTGTACGGTCGTACCCATGTGATTCAATATATTATATGTGAACTCACATGCATCTCAGACAGTCTGCTCTAGTTCAAGGAACATGGTTTGAACATTGAGAGGATGACGATTCCATGCCTCGAGTTCAATCCAGATATCAAAGACAAAGGAACTATATGATCATGGTAACACTATTAACAGATTATAGGTTGAAGTTGTTCTCCAACTTTCCAAATTAGTTGGATAGAAATGATGTGCGACCAGGCGCCACTCTTTACTTGTGATGTCATAAGCTGTTATGGACATACACTGCCAACGTAATTTTAGACCTATAGGGTCACACACATAGGATACACTTGGATTAAAGGAGTATATTCATGAATGATGTTTAGATTGAGTGCTAAAGGTGTTTAGGTATTCAAATAAACAATAGATCAACTGATTGGACTCAAAATGATCAAGTTCAAGTGTTGGACTGACTGATTGGAGTGTCACACTGATCAAAATTGATTACTAAAGTGTTTAGGTATTCAATTCATGCACCAACACCTGACTGCACTGCCAGACGACCATCTCAAGTGTTGATACGGGCTTCTGGGGTGCCAAACGTTCATCTCAAGTGTTGAGATGGGCGTCTAGTTAGTTATGCTGGTTGGAACAAAGTTGGTTGCTCAAACTGAGGTAAACTGACTGATTCATACTGATGAACCAACCGGCTTGGCTTGGCTCACCAGACAACCATCTGGGTGAGCGATACGACC
The DNA here is from genome assembly GCA_963693085.1 of Alisma plantago-aquatica. NCBI lineage: Eukaryota > Viridiplantae > Streptophyta > Magnoliopsida > Alismatales > Alismataceae > Alisma > Alisma plantago-aquatica. The sequence goes on from OY856410.1 coordinate 906,873,790, forward strand.
ACCTTACATGTATGATATCACTCAGTTAGGCCGGGGAAGATTCTAGATACTTTCCCAAATTCATTTGGATTGCATAATACTTGTTGTGTAAGAAAAGTTGATGTTAAACATTGATTAGAAGTGAAATGCCAATTCCGTGTGCAAATAGGAAACTGTAGAAGTATGAGATGACCATTTCATAGTGCAAGACAACTATTTCGCTGTCCATGTATTCCAGAACATTCATGTTTTTAGACCCTTCTACTCCTACATCAACTGGGAATCCTGACCATGCTATCTACTATAAATAGAGGGGTAATGGGGGCTTCCCAACACACACAATTGGGATTAGTGGCCCTAAAAATTGTTGTCCTTTCTAGTTGTGGTAACCACAAGAGCCCAAACAAGTCTTACCCGACTAGGGAGGGATATCAAGGGAGGAGCAACTGAGATTAGTTGTTGTGGGAGATCATGTCAGCGACTAGTACATTTACAGAAGGGGACAACTCCTTCCCGTTGGCTCTGGCAACACAATGTGGAGTTCCTGGTGGTCTGTGTGGACTACTCTAGAGACAGAAGTCCTTTGGCTACTTCTAGGAGGACAACTTCTGCCTCCAGTCCATGGCGTATCCATAGGAGGTGCTACAGGAGCTATTCGAGTCTGCTGTATGTGGTGAAAACTAGGAGCTGTGCAGACACCGTCCAAGATATTAATTGTAGGGTGATGATGTTGGACTTGCTCCAAGACTAGGTATAACCTTGCAACCCTTCCTTCCTAGACACATTTTTGTTGATGAGATTCTACTGGTTTCTGGTTAACAGACAAATAATTCTTTTTTTCACTGCCTATTTTTGCGCCCAATTTTCCAACAGTATCGATATCCATTGGATCACAGTTTGATAGGAGAGGGAGTCACAGACTTTGAAGTCCCATATATGCATGCGGTATCTAGGAAGGAGAGACGACTCCCATATCACTACAAAACACAGACTAGATAGTCCAACCCATAATGGGGAACTAGCTGAAGATCACGCTACTAGCTCCATAGATTAATGATGATTGGAGCAAAGTCCACATGTCACACGATTTTGATCAATTAGTAGAATTATTAATATTTATTTTATTTTATATTCCATTCAAAACAGGATAGAAAGAAAGATTCCAACCTAACAAGAACTCGTGTATTACCTAATTGGACCAAGGGGAGTCCATAAATATTATTAATATCCTCATTATAAAATCCCAATTATCAGAATACCTTTTTGAATAGACAAGAACTAATTACATATGATAACTTAAATTCAATTAGAGGCTAATATATTGGTGAAATCTAGATCTTATAAACTCAAGTTTACACAAAATTTGCTAGATCAAAATGGTGTTATTAATAGGATTGTTTTTAGATTAAACCCTTATTTATCATAAATGACTAATTTATGATATATTTTGTAAAATTAATTTCCAATTGTGTTCCATAAAGAAATCATTCCTAAAATTAGTATGAAACATTATAATTGTGTATTTAAAGTCACATTGGGGTTTATTTGAGGCACCACATTCTGAACTTTGGAAATTAGGGTTTCTTATTAGGGACTATTTGCATTAGGTTCCAAGATTACAATTTTATTTTAAAAAAAGTCTATCAAGAGACTTATAAATATTTTCATTCAAATTTAGGATGTTACCATGAAGACAAATTGAACCAATCCCAAACAAAGGACTCCAAGGTAATCAGACTCCTTGACCTAGACTTCTACCATTTCTGGACTAAAGAAGCAACATCAAGTCAAGAATCTTAGAGGATTGTAGACCGAGAAAGGCCAAAAGCTAAAACGAGGAGTATTGGTGGAGGTAGGAAATTGAAGGCACCTAAAGCTAGGAAGACTCAACACATTCTTTCATGGTGCTCATTGAAGGGTGTTATACCAGGTGATTTGTCACCAAACTTGTGGCGCTATCAACACCAAGAGTAGATTGGCTAACTCAACTTTGGGGTGACCGATGATCCAAGGTAGATTGCAAATAGTTGCTAGCGCTTATGTGTAGGCAACTGAAGGACTACTTATAAGCAAGGATCACAGAGAGGACAAGAGTCCCAATTTCAGTCAGAAGCAATGGAAGGAAGAATCCTTGATTTGATTGGGATAAAGAGGCAATGGAAACCCATCGAGAAGGGAACTTTGGGTCTGAGGTCCATAGAAGAATGTGAAGAGAATGAGATCCAAGGGGACAAAGTAGAGATGAGAGAGATAATTGAGGGAAGAGGAAAATAAGCACCACACAGACTGTAGAGACAAGGGCATCAAGGTCTCTAGGTAGAAGAAAAGGATCCATAACATCAGTTGCAAATCTGACTGATCCCAAAGATCCTGAGCAGTGGCAAAGAAATGGTAAATGTGCTTGACAGAAGGACTTGGACACCGGTTTCAATAATTTAATAATCAACCAAATATACTAAAGTCCAGTTAACATCACGATACGTATTTAGGTTTTTTCTTCTCTAATTAAGTTGACATAGTAAAAATCATCCCATTAAGTTGAAACGTTGCATCTAGACAAATTAGGAACCCAAAAAAATCTAATTTTAAGGTTAGATTAACTTTTGAGATTATGTTTTATGAATTCTAATATAGTTAGGGTTTAACACTATTTTCTCATTATTTATTATTACATATTAATATTATCCTAAATATTTAGGATTTAGAATTTAGATGCCCTCATATTATCACCACCAGGGTTATTTTAGATTATCTTATCAATTATGCCATTTAATCCAACGCTCAATAATTCTATTAATATCTGTATTACTTTAAATAATGGCACACTAATAATTCCTATTTACATGAAACACACAATTTGTATTCCATTACACATATTAAGAACATTAAATGCTGCACCATCCTTTATGCACATTTATACACATCCAGGCACTCATCAATCATATTTAAGTCAGTAGTTGCATGTTAATGTACAATGTGACATGTATGACATGTATTGAGATTGATTCACCTTTTAAGTCATGATTTTTATTATTGGATCATTTCCATGCGTGTTAGGCCATATTATGTGATTTGAGAACCTGATGTTACTAATTCATTATAAGTAATACCAAGTATGCATATATTAAGGTTAGTAAAGTTCAACCTAGGGTTATGTCAACATGGTTACTATCCATCTGATACCCATCATTATCATATCTGGGGTCTAGGGTTACGTTCCATACATCATTTCATCATCACATTAAAATTTATTGGTCCTTGGGATGGTCAGAATCAGGTGTATCCATTTATACAGTTAATATGTGAGTTGCTTGTATTATGTGCATTACATGTTCATTTGGGTACAAACAAGCATGTTAGGGAATATTTCTAACCTTGTTTGGTCAACTCTAAAGATCCAAGCACAATGTCCTCTTAATCAAGGAATTAGGTCAATTCTAGAGTTAGGGTAGCTAGGTTTCAGTATGTTACAGGAATCTTGATACATTGTGTCCAATGTACAACTATGTACATGGAAGTTCATGGAGAATATATGTAATGAGAAGGAATTTAAGGTGAAAGATCCATAGAAGGAAAGGAGAACTTCGATGGTGAGTATGAATTGAGATGAAAAAGATGTTGAATATTACATGAGAAGAGTGGATCTTGAGGTAATTTCAAACTAACCAAGGTGTATTAAGAAAGAGTGGAAGTAAAAAATTTTGATACAAGAAGGATATTAGAGAAGTTACTTAGGAAAAATCTCCCATGAATGAAATAGTGTGAATAATCATGAGGGATTGAAGTGAATCTAAAGAAAGATAAGGAGATCAAAGACCTAATCTGATATAAAATATGATTTCTATACATGATGTATGGTTATAATAAAGATGAAAAATGATGTGGAATGTCACAAAGAGGGACATCTATAATATTTATCTATGATAACAATGAAATAAATAGGATGGTCCTAGGAAGAAATGAGGATAAACAATGAACTGACGGTTGGACAAGAGTTGTCCCATCCTTTGGTATGTTTGGAGGATGACATATATATGAATCAAGTGTTTCATGAGTAGGTTTGCTTTGCAAGAACATGTTTCATCCATATAACAAAGTAAGAAAATTTGGCATGTGCCCAAGTGATGGTCAATTTGGTGTGTATCAATACAAGCCTAAAGATGTTACATGGAAGATATGAGTGGATATGTACACAAGAAGTGTCTATTAATTGTATGAATTTTAGGTACACATGAATTAACAACATTGTTGCAAGAAATCATGTACATAAATGTTTGTAAGGAGAGTAATTGTTTGACAATGAACATAAAATATGATGATCAACCTTTGAGGGGAAAATGAAAAGTATAATTATAAGGGATGAGACATAGAAATTATTAAGAGACAAAAAGTAAGAATAATAGGGCATGATATTATTGCTAATTCCTAAGTAGATGCCAAGGAAATAGGGAAAATATTAAATGATGCATATGATGTTGAAACTAGAAAAAAACATAATGTACCAAACAATCTAGAAAAGACTTCATGATAGTCATACACTAATGATAAAAAGGTTGCATAAGTTGCGTCAAAATGCATTCAAGATAGGGTTACATGTTGTTTGTAGTTGTTCCATGCCCTAACATTGGGATTTTAAGGGAGAAAACCTTTTAGGGGGTTTATGGATATGAGACTATGAACCAATATTTAGCCCAATCTTCATATAATCTTACTTTATTATTATAAATGTGTGCCAAATAAGTAATGATACCAATTGATTAAGAGATATCTCTATCTCGGTTCAACTTGCACCTTGGTTGCAATTTCAAGTTCTTTACAAGTCGTGGACTTAATTGTAAGTAAAACAAAGTATGAAACTTAATTGAAAATTATGTGAAATGTATCTAAAGTGAGTTATCCTTCATTCTCATACTTTTTTTGTCCTAGAAATAAATTAGTTAAGTTACAATATAATTTGACTTCAATTGAACCTTGTTTGCCTTGATTTGCAAGTTAATGTACCATGTTCTAGGTCGATGAAAGTTTTGTGTCAACAAAATTTCAGGGTTGATGAAAGTTTTGGATCGATGGAAGCTTTGGTTTGATGAAATTTCTGTGTCGATGAAAGTTTTGGGTCGATGGAATTTTTGGGTCGATGGAAGTTCTGGGCCAATGAAGCTTTTGGGTCGATGGAAGTTTTAGATTAATGGAAGTTATAGGTCTATGAGAGTTCTGGGTGGATGAAAGCTTTAGTTTGATGAAAGTTCTGGGTGGATGAAAGTTCTGGGTCGATGACAGTTCTGGGTGGATGAAGGTTTAGGACATCACTTAAGAGTAGTTGGCTCATTTTAAACCTTTCTAGTCTACACATAAGCCTCCCCATCTACCTATAGATCATTTGAAATGAAGGGATCCATAGAGATTAATGAAAACCCCTTTTAGGTCAATTACCATGGATGGGAGCTTACATGTGGTTGCATGTCATTGCATATGGATGTATGTCAAGATCAAGCAACTCCATAGTGGTTTTGTTCTTCCCAATGTTGTTCCTTACATAAAAATGTAAGATCATCCCACTAATATCTTCTTCCTTCTGTTCTTCACACCTTCTCACTCCTTAGCAAATGTCCATGGTTTTCCATGGTGGTATCTTGCTCATCTATCTCTTTCTCCTTTTTTCCCTTATTTGCCCTAGATCCACGATGAAGGGGTCACCTTGGAGCTGGAGAAGTGATCTTGGGCATGTAAAGGAGGTTCCTTGAAAGTATTCTTGTAGTTCCTCACATCATCTTCTTCTTTTATTCGATCTCCATGAACTTCCATGGTGTAACCTACCCCATTTAGCTAAAGAACCTTCCTTTTACCTCTCTTTGATCTTAAGGAAGCTAGATCATGCTTGAATCTTTGGTTTTGGGGCTTTTAAGAGTTGATCTAGGATCTAGAAGCTTGTAAGTGGTTGTCTAAGGTGAACCTTGTGAACTCCACCATGAAATGCAAGTGATGTATCATACGTTGACATACTTTTGCCAGCTTGTACATGCAAGTACTTAAACTTTCTCTAATATACCCTAATCTTGCTCTATGATCACTTTACATGCTAAAGATGATTTCTTGAGAACTATTCTAGATTATTGAAGGGGAAATACAAAATGTAATATTCTTCTTTACCTTCTAAAGTGATCCCTAATGTTAATATCTTGACCACTTAAACATGTTTATGTTGAAATCCGAAATATATGTGAATTGTTACTAAAAATTGCTATCTTCATGGTATCTTAGTGCCATATGATGTGGAAATATACACAAACATTATTATCACTTCCTACGAGTGATCTAAAGGCTCTTAAGAATCATTATTCTGTTGAAATTTCATTTGAGTTGGGCCTATAATCTCAAGGTAGCCCATTTATGCATGAGATTGGTCTTTTTTATGTGTAATCTTGTATTTGATGTAACTCTCACATACCTTCAACTTTAAGTTGAAATTTGGTATAGTGGTCTATTTTTATAATAGGAGGTGGGATCAAGATCATATGGTTTTTATATTCCTATAAGGTATTGTTCTTAGTATGGCCTTATGTGGTGAAATTAGCCTTTAATGGCTAGTGTGGTAGTTTGTGCCCTAATGAATACTTTGAGTTACATGATGAGTTGCATTATATCTCCTGAAGTCATGAAAACTTGATGGATTCACAAATGAAGCAAAAATTCATTGTGAACCAAGGAGCATAATTATATGAATTTACATGAAATGCATCATATGGGTATTTAATAAAGTGCATATGAAGTAACTGACAAGTTTATTCATACACGTGAGTTAAGTGACATATGACAATCTCTACGAGATAAAAGGGTCCTAATTGATTAATCATCTTACTCATATCATCACCTATGTATTCAATCTCTCCCTCTCTATGATCTTAGAAGATTTAATAATTATGTTATAAAACATGATAATACAAGATGTATCTTGGATATGGGATATATACATGTATGTTGATGCCTTGAGGTTAATACCTTGAGTGAAATGGTTTGAACACCATCATTTGGATGATTACATGGATTGATAATCAAGATTAAGCCATGGTTACATGGATAAAGTAGTAAATGGTGGATAAAATGGTATCACAATTAAGATGGAAAAATCATGTCATCTTATGGGTTTGATAAACTTATCCTTAAATAATGATGTATACTTTGTCATAACCAAGTAGAATATGAAACATACATGTAATGAGGATTTGTTGACTTTAGCTAATGTTCATAAAGACAATAAAATATGATATTTCTCATGATACCTTAAATTTGAGTAGTGATGATTAATCTATGTTTTATGAACATGTCTTGTCCTATATGATGATTATGTGAAAATGTGTGTATTAGATAATGGCCTATCTTTTGTTATAATATTTGCATACTGGAAATCGAAATAGTGGAGTAAGAAATATTTCTTGATATACCTTGATTAAGACTGATGTTCCATGACTTGATATGTTGGGCCTTGTTGTGGCTGAAGATGATTACTTGTATCATGATCTGGTCATTTGTTATATGTAACTTTGTTTATCTTATTGAATTATTTCACTTGAGTAATATGTCACTTGTATATCTTTGAATTATTTGTAAGTGTTTGATACAATTGAAATATGAGTAATGGCTGAATTGATCAAGTGTAACCCTGATCATGTAGTTTCCTATGTCCATAGAGCTATCTTAGTATTAGAACTTGATGGAAAGTGAAATGAGCTTCCTTGTAGAAATCTCATATTGTGAGAAGGAGCTTGGAGTCATATAGTGTTGAACATATGTGGGTACACTGAGGGTTTGCTTCATCATTGTGACTTCAAGGTGTTTGAGAACAATTATGATTGTGTCATAGTGTATATGTGATTTAGAGCACATGTGGTCGTAACTCATATTTGAGGGTTATATACCTTGCTTTTATTGTCATGGTTTGTGTGCTTCACACAAATCATGTTTTTAGTGGGATGGTTGTTGTGCTCCTGCTGCCTACTGGTAGGTTGGACAGTTTAACCAATACAATGTGTTACTCATACTACTGAGGGGAAAAGATCTTTAGGATTTCATTCATCCTAGATCTTATATAGGTATGATTGCAACTTCAAAATAGTCAACTAGTAGTTTGAGTGGTATGCCTCAAACTACCCAGGGCATAATAAAACGTGTAAGTCAGCTGTGTAGCATGTCTATTTAGGTTTAGTTGATGAGTCACATGGACATGTACTTGTAATTCATTTACTTATTGCAAGTATTATATATTTCCTACTTTGTACAGGTAAGCTTATTGATCAGGTATAGTTACAAGTATAGTCTTTTTTCTACTTATATAGTATACATCCATGTGAAGAATAAGTACCTAATGCATACACCCTATGTAGAGATATTTAACATTTGATTAATCTATCTCTATATAATCCTATCATCATATATACATAAGCAATGAGTAGGTTACCTTTTACTGTGTCATACTGCTAGAACTTGCGGTCTCACCCTTGTGGTTATCCACGTCTTTTAGGTATGTTGGAGTTGCAGAAAGGACATGTTGATCAAGAAGTAACAAGGAACAAAATATTAATATCTAGAATGTGCATGTAATCTCATTTTCCTTAGTTATAGGCGGGTAATTGATGGTGTATTTGTTAAGTTGTTTCTCATGGTGTTTCTCTATGATCATGACTAGTAAACTGAGTCAATTCATATTGTAATAGTATAATTTCATAATCACAACTCATAATCCCTTTGATAAAATATGTAAAGAAAGGTTTCTTTTGATTCTCTATTATGTATATATGTGGAATGATTCAAGATGCATACTTGTACACTTATATGTATCATTTGCATGGTATTAATAGAGGTTTCTTGTAATCAGATCTCTATATGAATATTTGTATCTGGAATTATTTAACTTGGTTTTGGTAGTTGTTAGTTTTTATCTGGGTTTTTGTTTAAGGATTCGTCCCAATGATCAACTAGGGTCGACCAATGGGATCATTCCTTACATTATTACCCACAAATTCCCTCCTCCCTCCTATTTTTCTCTTTCTCTCTCTCCACACTACTCCCCTCCTTTGTTTGTGTTTAGATGTATTATAATATATTTTTTTTCACATACAAATTATGTTAGTTCATTCCTATCTTTCTCTTCTCTCATTTTCTCTTTCTTGCCACTACTTCCCACCTCCCTCCTTTTCCAATTATTTTCCTCCTCTCTCATTGCTAAATTTGCACTCACATGTGTCTAAGTGTATTTTATGTCACATATTAATATGTTATTTCCAACTAATTTCCTTCTCCTCTGTTCTTAATTTTATCTTTCTCTCTCATCCCACTACCTCACTCCTACTCCTTCCTATTTTATCTTTCTCTCTATTTCTCTTACTTTGATTCTATCTTTGTTCTTATTTTATCTTTCTCTCTCATCCCACTACTCTCCTCCTCCCTCACATTTTCTCTCTCTTTCCACTAATTCCCTCCTCTCTTATATTTTATATCTCTATCACACACTACTTCCCTCCCACCTCCCTCCTATTTTGTTCTCTCTCCTCCCATTACTTCTCTCATATCTTCTTGCTACTATAGCTGACATTAACACAACAATCAAATCTAAACAACATCAATCACATTAGAGTGTCACAAGATGTCATATTTTTATCTTGTCCAACATGTCTTGTGTGATAGAGGCAAACATGGTTCAGTTTGAGTTTCAAACTCTCTACCATAGAATATTTTTTCTAGTTGAATCAAAAACATATTGCGATGAGTTTGATGTTACTTGAATTTTTATTTTGGTTAGAAGTGTTCAAGTTTATACCACAACTACATGTCAATCTTTATGAGAAAACTTTACTTTTTACTTTGATTCAGTTATTATTTCTTAATGCAAAAGATTATTTTTTAGTTTAGTATAGATAAAATAATTAATAAAAAATTAAGAACTATGTTCTCTTATCTCCCATTTTCATCCACCTTCCTATCATGTCTTTATTTGTGAATTCTAAGATATCTCTATGTCCTCATTGACGTAGATAATGTACATTGTCTCTCAATAAGAATGGGAATCATAAAGAGATATGTCATGTTGTTTATTGATACCACATACCTCAAATATTATATCACATTGTTATGGGCATTCTATATGAATCTCGTGTACGTGATCAATTTTCTCAATTTTCCCTAAATGCATCCTCAATTGTTCTAATGGAAAATGTGTCAGAGGATAGTTGTATGAGACCCAGAAATATTTCCAATGATCCAATCAACGTGGTCTCCCACTGTTCATAGTTTTGTGATGCTTTTTATATTGTTGGGAAAGTACAATACCATTTTGAAACCCCTGGAATATACTAGATATATTATAAAGTATCTCAATTTTCTAATCTCTCTCACTCTAGGATTCAAATGATTATGGGCCCCCATTTATCTTTTATTTTTGTGTGAATGGGCTTTCACAATAATCCATCTAGTCCAATCTCAACATTCGAGTACATGACATATCAACACTCAGGTATAGATGAAACATTGTTCATGTAGCAATTGCACCATTACTTTAGTATAGGGTGCACCCTAATACCGAATATGTATGCATCCTATCTTTGAAATTTGTTGCAACCTACACACAAACCATTCACTTATCATCCATATTGTATTCTTTGGAAGTCGACCATGAGTTCCCTTAGATTCAAGTATTCACTAGACATGGATTCAAATATATAATGCACAACTTGATCGTAGTTGATAGTGCAATAACATCCAAATGTGGGTACATGACATTTGAATCATGAAGCAAACAAATGTTTTTTGTTTGTTTGTTTAGCATAGTCAAATATGAAGTGGGAAAATAATCCTATCTTGAGTCTAGGCAGACGTATTGTGAGCATGAGGAGATAAAAAGAAAGAGGAAGAGGGATTATGTAAGGGTCATAGGAAGACAAGGAAGGCAAGGGACATTGAGGAAATATATTTTCTCTTCCTTTACTTGATATGATTCTATAAGACCAAAAAAGTAAACTTTTAGGACAAATGATTTCACTGATCTATTTTCCCTCTCTACATCATTTGAAGCCCTATAACTATTGCGTCCTTTACTATATTCATTAAGAAACATCTCAATTTGTTATATTTGTTCTCTCTTTGTCATTTTTCTAGAAGCCCCATTAATTACTCTTTGACTTATGTGTATATGTATATATATATTATATGGTGTTTGTGTATGTATGCATATATACATGCATATATATATATGTTTGATGTTTTATTTTTATGAATTTTCTCTTTCATTTCTATAATCCCACATGGTGTACTTGGACTTTGTCCTCTTATTAGTATTATATAAATATGTGAGATCTTCCTACTTTATAACATAAGAAAAACTTTATCTTTTGCAAAATGGTATTAAAACAAATTCTTAAACCTATCTCCTCTTAGCATTGTCGTTACCTTCTTCCACATCCTCTTTGTGACTTCTCATCACCTCTATTGTAATATCTACACTATCTTATTCCCCGCATTGTTGTCATCGTTCACTCCTCTCCATGAAATCACCCTCAAAACACCATCTCCACCTATCCTTTCAACATATTGAGATACGGGGATGTAGAGAGATTATCTCATTTATGATTTCCTCTCTACATGGAAAGAAATCACTTTATGGACAATCTTATTCATAAAAAATATTAATGATTTCATACATATGATCTATTGGGTCTATAATGACCACCTACTAGGGCTCAAGTACGTATCATTATATTGATCTAATGTAAATACCACTCACTGGAGATATACAATGATTCCAAAACTATGATTATCTAACCTTTATGTGTGTTTTTGGATGTGTTTGCTCCTTTTTAGTGTTGTGGTTCCCACACACATGTTTCATTGTAAAGTACATGACATGTTGTCATCTCATTCTCTTGGTTTAGTTGACAACAATTTGTTTTTTAACACAGTGTGTTGTCTAAATGCACCCGGTGTAGTTTTTCTAATGCTCCAAAACCCCTTAAATTAGTTTTGTCTAAAGTGTCCCCCCCCTAACACATTAGATGGTGTGTTAATCAAGTATACATTATATACCTTCATGTTGTCCAATTTATCAATGATCTTTTTAGTAAACATCTTTTTTCATGTATGCAACATACACCTTTTATGGACTCTACTTCTAAGTTGATCCTCCAAAAGAATAAGGTAACAACACTATTCATGGTCTACCATATAATCCAGATTTACCTATTTATATTGGGAAGCCACCATACCGACTGCCAAGTATTATATTACTCAACATCTATCTACAAAACCTGACTGCCAATATGGTAGAGTTTACTTATGCTATGTCTCCTATTTCTACTCCTTATACATTGACTATAGATCTTCATAAACCTATTTATGAAATCTATGGAGGAAGAAATGAATGTTATTATGACATGTTGAAAATGGACACTTGTAGTTCTACCTTCAACATGTAAGACAGTTGGTTGCATATTGATCTTTACTGTAAAGCATCTCCTTAATGTCAATGTTGATAGGTTGAAAGATTGCAAACATATATATACATGAAGTTGGAGTTGACTACTTTTTGACCTTTTCACGAGTTTCTAAGATACATTATGCATATTCTTATTTTTTTGTTGTTAATCTGGATAGGTATTTACATTAACTTGATGTAAAAATGCCTTCCTATAAGTTTATCTTCAAAATATTATTGCAACCTCTAGGCTATTTTCCCTAGGGGGAGCATCCATAGAAAGGTTTTTTTATTAAATAAGGAAATATATGGGCTAAGACAAATTCCTAATGCTTGGTTTGAAAAATAATATATTATCGAGGGCAATTCTGGTTGCTCACATTCAGGTAGTATTCAATGTCATTGTTTACGTGGACAATGTTATCTTATCTGGAAGTTATGTTCCAAAGATGAATGCTACTACAACACATCTTTTGAACCAATTTTGTTATTGAAGACTTTGGGAAGCTCAAATACTTTCTTGAAACTAAAGTTGCACATAGTAAAGTTGGTGGGACATTGTCCCAACAAAAGTGTACTCTCAATTTAATGGAAGAAAGGAAAATGCTTAAATGTCGACCTAATATCTCTCTAATGGTTCAAGTTAATGACTTGCGGTCGATACATCACATACATAGGAAGATGAATTTCAATATAATAATATTGTGGGAAACTCTATCATATCTTATTGTAACTTGACCTAATATTTATTTCCTATGGGATTTCTTAGAAAATTTAAGGATCGTTATACACAATGTCATCTAGATGTTTCATATCATGCTATTTTGAGGACTATGTTACAAGGAAATGAAAATCTATTTGTTATATGCTATTCTAGTATTGATTATGATGGAATCTTCACCGATAGATGATCCACATCTGGTTATTGCAATTTTTTTGGGGGAAACATAGTTACCTGGTGAAGCAAGAAATAGAATTTAGTATCCATATCTAATGTTGAGGCTGCATTGGAACATACTACATGTGATATCCTATAACTTTGATATCTTCTTGTAGGCATGGATATCATGTGACTACTCCTATTCATATGTATCATGAATACAAATCAATAAATTTATGATTAGCAATCCATACTTTCATGAAAGAATAAAACACACTAAATTAGATTGTCATGTTGTAACACCATGACCCACTACCCTAAGGTCTAGTAGTGTTTCAAGAATGATGACTGACCCACATACCACCACTATCCATGTCTGTGTGCTTTTTCTTTGCTTCTATATAGACAAGATCAAACCCAAAGGTCACCCATCCTAGTACAAGTCTAGGCTGAGAATGCTTAACTATAGAACACCTATTTATGGGATACCTAAAAAAAGAGGTCCACCTTGATGATATGGATAGTTAATGATTCCTTTTAAGCTCATTTTTATTTGAGGACTCAAATTTTGTGATGTTACAAATTCCCCCACTAAACTCTTAACATCCCCACTAAGTTTATATGGCCTCATAACCTTTCTCCATTTCAATGCAAGCCTAGAATGGCCCATGTATACCTAGATCCCAATCATAGATATTAGCACAAAAGTGGGTCCATCACCAATGATAGCCTTTTATAACATGCCTAGACCACACATCTTGATACAAGCATGTCATATACTATGTGGGATTTACCCAATAGAGTGGAATATCTCTAACACTATTTGTAATGCCTAGACCGATCATCCAAACTTCTAGTAGAGTTTTTAGAATTACAACAAACCCTACATACCACTACTAGCATTTACTGCATGCTTTGTCCTCACTGGAGAATATCCCAGGATCAACATCCTGATATGTTACCCATCCTAGTATAAATCTAGGCTGAGGACACTTACTCGCATATCACCTATTGATGAAATACATGAAAAAGAGATGCACGTTGATCATATTTATAGTCTGATATTTCATTTTAAGATCATTTTTCTCTGAGACCTCAAGATATTACAAATGTAGTGTTATCTAAGAGCATTGCCACACGTTTCCTATCTATTAAGGGACATATAAATGATATTTTCACAAATCTTCTCCTGACCAACAAGATCAAAATGTATGTTCCAAGTTGGGCGTGATTGATATAAATTCTTTGTGGGGGGTATTATCATGCATATTATTGTTATTATATTGTTTTTATTGTTGTTGTTGTTTTTGTTCTTTGTATATTTTTGGTGTCATATGGGCATGCATCCTTTACCTACTTTGGTAACATAAATTACTTACCCAATAATTTTGTTTATAGTTTAAACATGCTAGTTAGATTTTGAGCATTCTGGTTACAATGTTTCAATCCTTACATTTGAGCAGTATCATAAATATCATTTTCACTTCTATGGACAGAACTTAATATAATGTGGTTATAGTTTGTGTCTTTCTGTTACAATTTTGGTCTTCTATTACATTCTGTCTTTCTATTACAAAATCTATCCATGTGCAACAAAACTATGACTCACGAGCAACACATATATGCTCTATATATTACACATTTTGGTTTACATATTTTATCTTTTACTTCCTTAATCCCACATAACGTAGTTAGAGCCTATTACCTTTTATTTAAATAGGAGGGCACTCACTTCTTCATTTAGTAAGAAATATTTTCCATTTTCCACTTATCATGTAATATACTCAATTCTAAGTCAAAAAATATAATTTAACATCATTACTTATTTTTTGAGGAGTGCCCCCTTCCTTGATAGTCCCCTCCCCATGTACGCATGGTAGTTGATCATAGGTTCATGTAGGTCCAGGACCACACAGGTGAGAGGAGATTACTATAACATAGATGCCTTGCAGATCTTGTGGATCCTTCCCTCCTCAAATCTGATCACCAACATCTTGATAGTCATCCATGTCATTCGACATCCTCCAGATGTGTAATTCCATCAAGATTTTCCATTGTTGGCTCATCATTGTAGGAAATCTCATCATCTGTATAGATAAGGCCAAGGGTGGTTAGAGGAGGACAATTAATTGATCTATATGAGAGAAAAGATGATGACTAATACCATAAGAACTTCAGTAATATAGGTAGATGAAGGGCCTTTAGAGTATTTTGAGGAGCAAAAGGAGTGATTTTGATGTTACCCTACATCCATGTTTAACATCCTCATTTGGATCATTAGAGGAGTTTTCATTGGTTCTACATGCAAATCTCTTAGTCATCTCAATTGTAGGCATCATCCTAGTCTAGTGACCTTGTTTGAACCTTTGTTGTAAGTGAAGTGAGTGGAGGAGTTGCTTGATATTGTATGGCTGGATTGGGTTTTCTCTAACGATCAGATTCCAGAAAGTTGTGTATTTTAGTGGATTCCTCTCTGGAACCCAACCTAGTTTTATTTCAACACCAAATCTCAACCATTAACATGTGAGATAGTCGTGAGAAAACCCTCTTTGCATCTGCCATGTATGCCCATTGCATGGCTAGTGGCCACATGCCAATGCCATATTCCTACTTAATAAAGGGGTTCTAGTGGGGAATAGTCCTTGACTGATAGTTGAACATTTCAACATTATAAGGTGGGTGTCTGAGCAGAGAGGAATTCTTCAACATGATTCTATTGGGATGGTTGATTTTAACTCTTGAACTGCGGATATGGATCTCAAAGGAACTCCCTTTTGTGTGTATCTCTTTCATGTGGGTGAAGAAGTAGACTAAGACTCCCACTATGCTGAAATAACTTGCTAGGCGTTTCCTCAATGAAGAAAGTGTTAGTGTTGCTAACTCCTTCAAGATGACACACTTGACTAGCCTAAAGATATATGACCATTGTTTGTTGACAGTATTTTTAAAATTTAACTCACATAGATCGAAACCTAGCCCTTTGTCATTCCTAGAGGTTTGGATATCCCATGATGACTATATGAGTATTATTGAAGAAGAGTTGGTGATAGAGGGGTACAATGATCCATCCTTCATTATCTTTGTAAATATGAAGAATTTGAGGGGTCAATTTAGGAGGTGGAATCTGTATGTGTTTGAGGTGATTCACTAGAAGAAATACAACTTAATTGATGTAATATTAGCCTTGCATGTTGATATTGATGATCATCCTTCCCTCCTGAATGAAAGATTGTTGAAAGATGATAAAGGAAACCTCAATGCAATCTTTCATCATGAAGAATTATTATGGAAAGAAAAATCCCAAGTATCTTGGTTTTAGGATGGTGGCATGACCAACTTTTTAATGTTGTAGTGAATGAGCATCAAAGGTGAAGGATTTTCCATCATTTGAAGTTGAATGATGGCTTAGTTTTTTAGGATTATGAGGTCATTGGGCATGTTGTTGCCTACATCTTTGAAAATATCTAAGGTGCGTCCAATGGTGAGAAGATTTTTTATGATTGCTACTTTATGAGTGGCATCCATCACAAACTCATTGATGAAGACAAGATCTTCTTATTGTTGAAAAGATGTATAGATTTAGCATGCATGGATTAGACAACTTTTTGTTAAGTTCTACCTTGTTGCATAGTTAGTTATCAAAGAGGTTGTTCTGACTTGGGCATGGAATATCTTTAATATTGGGTAGTATCAGTGAATCCTGAAGTGTATCCAACTTTGGTTGATTTGAAAAGATATGATGTAGAGTCTCTCCATATGGACTTTTTTCCTATCTCTGTAGAAATGTGTCTATGCAAATTCTTGCTCGTGTCCATAGTAATTATATCACAAAAGCATCCAACCAAATCTCACTTCAGGTGAGTTTTGCTTCTTTTAATGTTTATAGGTAGAGAATTTCACCAAGGTAACCCTTTGTGCTTGCAGAGACCCCAAAATATTAAACCAACTAGTGTGAGACAAAAGACCTAAAAATGTTGAAACTCTAGAAAGAAGCATAATCATCAATTTATACACATTTTCATACCTAGAGAATATAATGGAATTAAAAAAAATCAAACATAGTGGGCAATTTAATCATTCTATTAACTTTTACATGACTTACTTAGAATATACCATTTACATTACAAGTCTTGGATAAGGATTCACATAATACACCATATGAATTGTAGTGTTACCAGTCCCAAGAAGATCTCACAAAAAACCTTGGTTTGTGTGAGTATATACAAATGATCTTATCACCCAACTACCTACATAAAACATCGATCCACCTTAGGTACATAGGGATTGACACTTTATTATATCACTTGCAATAATATCTAGGCTGGGTATGTTAAGGCACATATCACTCAAAGTCATTAGACCAAGTGAATTGGTAGTAATGTCTCATTGCCATTATCCATCAACTAACTAGGATTGATGTATCAAAAGGAGACACAAACTCATACACACTCATGTTAGGGTGATATCAAGAAGCTAAGGGGGCTTCACCTAATGAAGATTATCAACATCCCATTTATACTAAAAATATACAAGTTTGGGTAACTTCACACAATTCCTAGACCACTACAAATAGACTCATTTCATTTCCCCAAGTTCAGAGTACTAAGAAATTTCTACAATACACATGGGTTACTAACTAAAATAATTAGGATATATTGTTGATATTAAGTCCAAATGCCCACCTTTAAAAATGGATATATCACATCTATAACTTCATGTGTATATTTGAAAAATAAGATCACTATCAAAAGAGAAACCCATACTTGATGACCATATATGATGTAGTAATCACAATCCCTCACATTTGGAATTTTTAGTGTAAATAATACCTATCACATTAAAGAACTAAAATACATAAAGTATATCATAAGTATTACAACATACAAACAAGAAACCAATATGTCATGCTTTATAATAAAGTCCCCTCATTTGAGTTAAATTTGGTTAAAATATGTATTTCAATCCTATATTGGTTGTTTAAGGTGATGCCAATGAAAATCATGTGAGTTCAAGTAGAGAACCTGAAGTTTATAATCTTATACAAGACCCATCATAAGGTTAGTATACAAGGACAAATATTTAGAAATTCAATAACTCAAACCCCCAATTTCTACCTAAAATCCAAATTCTAGCTCAACCATAGTCCAATTCATTGACTCCACTTACATTTAAGAGAAATTATATCCAATGATCTATAACACATTACTCTACATCTAAAAATGTGTATCTTGAAGGCTTAGTAGCGAAGAGGAAATCAAAGGAAAGGTCGCAAGAGCTATTCTTCTTCTTCTTCAAAATATCTCTATGGGGAATTTTCTTCACAAAATCCTCAAGCAAGACCTCAATTCAAGTCAAAGGAGAGAAGAGATGAATTTATATCAAGTGCTTGGGTTCTTAATAGGTCTTATGTAGAATTTTAATTAGGAAATTTTTAGGATAGAAAGATATTATATAGTGAATTTAACTAATAAAGTAATTGATCTTCTTAATATTAGAAACTTGTACCCTAGAATGAATGCTCCTGTTTCCTTTAAAATCTCTAACAAGATACTCTTTCATAAGAGATTTATAACTCTCAACCTTAGAATGATTCTATTCATGGGATATTGTTTATAGATGGGGTATGAATAGGGAGTCCAATTCTTAAAATTGCATTCTAAACCATTATGTATAGTTTTTTGGTCAAGGGTCTCAGTCAGTCGATTAAATCTTTAGTCAGTCACCAAAATCTTTGAGTCGATATCAACAAAACTGGTAGCAAGGGTTTAATGTCCGACTAGTGAACCTCTAATTCTTGCCTCTAGTAGTGTTTTAGTCATTTGACTAGCAATTTATTTTACTCACTAATGGTTTAACATTGTAACTCCATTTGTAGCGACTAGAGACAATGGCCATTTAACTTTAAGCAGGTTTGTTGATTGACTAACACCAAATCAATAAACTAAGCCTAGAAATATAGCAAAATCCTAGATAAGGTCGTCTATTGACCATAATGGGCTCCCCTATAACAACCCCATGGGTTTCTAATCTCTAAACAAGCTCCAAAACACTTCAAACTGATTTTGTCATCAAGAAAATATTATTTCATACTTAGAATTTTTTTAGCACATTTTACATGTTTAGAAACTCAAATACACTTGAAACTCTCTTTCTGTAGAACCAGGATTCCAATTAGACCAAATATTTACTAATAAAACTTTGGAATTATTAGGCATGTATGTTAGTAATTAATGAAGTCAAGCACTAGTCGAACGATAATCATTTACACTACTAGATAAAATGTTTTTTACAACAATTCATTTTTACATTTTACAATAGGTGTCAACTATTGTATTAGATCACGTGGTCATATGGGGGGGCATTCTTTATACCACAAGTGTTTCACATGTTGTAATATATGCGCTTTATACAACAATTAATGTATGATGTAGTTCACTAAACACAGACATTGTAACTAGGGTGTTTTATACAACATGTTGAGAAAAAAAAGGAAAATACACCTAGGCACATGTTTCAAACATGATACCACATGAAAGTAAAGAAAAAATAAAACCACTAAATCAATTTGTTGTTACAGACCACAAGCATTCTGTCCAAGGAAGAAGAAAGTGGGGATCTTCTTGGGGAAAAAGCTCTAGGGTTGCAATTGACTTCCTTTAAGGGTTTAAAAAGTTTCCTTCTAGTGATCTTGACCTAAAAGAGTAAGAATCCCTTTATTTCCTCCGTTTATTTCTTTTTTATCCTTCCTCCTACCTTTCTCCAGGTTGGAACCTTGCCGTTCCATGGTAAAAATTGCTTCAAAGCTCTAAAACTCTACATTTCTTGCTCCTTATGCTTAAGGTTTGCTCGTTTGATGAAGAAAGGTGCTAGATGGACGAGTTCACAACTTATGCTTGGATTTTCTACCCTACCTGCTCATTTTTTCTTATGTTTGGGAGTTTATCTTCTAATTAGAGGCAAGTTTTATAACTTGCTCCACGTTTACTGCTTACCACAAGCTTGCTAGCTCATGTTCTTGCTTTTAAATGATGATTCATGCACTAAAAAGTTATGTTTGACTTGGATTTCAATTTTTATAATGTTCCCTGTTCTGATTTCAGTTCTAGATGAACCTGTGATCATGTGTACGTTATTCCTATGGTATAATATGACTTGGATTAGGTTAGTTTGATAACCGATGGTGCTAAAAACCTATCAACCAATGATCAATTTTAGGGTTTAAAGTTGATTTCTTCTATAAACACATGACTCAATGGTGGTACCATTGCAACAACTGATGGTGTTGTGTTCATGACAACTGATCATGGTGACCAAGGGTGTAAAATGACATTCACCCTAATTAGAAGCTTAGTGATTAACAACTAAGTACCCTAATGATGCAATCAATCAATGGTTATATTAGTTTGATATTCGATGGTAATTAATGAATATGGTTCTTATCTAAAAACCTATGGTGACTTAATGATCACTACTGATGGTGTATCAGGTCTCCACAATATATGGTGAGTTAAGCATGTAGTTGCAGCATCAATTAATCCTTAAACCAATGGTTTCTTGGGTCATTTGATGCAATGGTCGAACCTATACACCAATTGATGGTTTTAATATATGAACTTGACCTAATGGTTAAGATCTAATGTTTCTTCATCCAAAAAATTGGAATGATGCCTAAGTGTAATATGTTGGTCCTAATAAAGTGATTTAAATGGTTTCCTTTATGAGATCAACTTAAGAAGCTCATTCATCGATGACTTGTTTTAAATAAACAATCACTTGTGGGTTTTACCCTACTCTCAATGGAAATTTTTATGTTGTTAATCAAGGGATGTCTAGGGTTAGATGGTGACTCTTTCTAGAGAAAAAACTCAATGACTTCATAGGTGGTTTTTTCAAGATTTTTACTTATATAAACAACCAATGGCTTTATTTCAATATTTAATGGTTAGAAGTCGATGTCTCAATATTCCCATTGTTTTGGGTGAAGCCTATAGTGTAATGTTATGATTCTAATGATAAGAATTTGATGGTTCAATGCCTTAAACTTGTAGTCTTACCCTTACCCTCATATGATTATAATTTATAATCACCATAATGAATTAATGGGTAACCCTAATGAGGTATATCTTGTTGTACCTACCTTTAATATAACTGAATGATGGTAATTGGGTATGAATAGTCATTGAATGATTAATACAATCATGGAGTGCTCTCTTATTGTTTTTGAAACCCTAGTATGCTATAACCGATGGTTACACCTTGATTTATGTGTGGGTCCATACTTGAGAATCGTATGGAATGTGATGGTGATGCTTCACCTTGTGCATCCATGATCCAATGGGGATGATGTGAGTTAGCGTTTGGGTATGCGTTTTGATTAGTAATATTAATATAATTTATCTTGTTGAACCTAACTCTAATGTGAATAGATAAATATGTTTATTCATGTTTAACCTTCTTATATGATGGCATGATGATGGAATAATCTCCTTATATGATCATTACCTTAATGTATTAATTGGTGGTTATCATAGCCACATGGTTGATACTTTCTTATACTAAACATGTGAATTATGAATATGATGAGGGTTAATCATATCTAGATTCCTTGCATGTTGATGTAATAAAGGAATATTCTTAATGTTAATATAACTCTATTATGATTGTTTATGAATATCTCCTAGATCATTAGTGCAACATTGTGCTGATCTAGCATATTATATGTAAGTGATGTTGTTGAGCCTTGTTATAAGGCATGCAAAGATAATGATGATCTTGTAGGGAATAGTATGATGGTCTTAATAACATTTGGGCATGGTTGAGCCCTGAATGAGGTGCAATCCTCTTGTGTTGATAAGGGTTGATGCCATGTGATATTGTGAAAAGGATTTATATCTTGTGATAGTATGATGACTAGTATAGTCTCATGAATGATAAGTGAATAGTACTATGTGATGATGAGATGAGAAATTATGTGTCGCACATTTTATATCTTTTGAAGTTGTGATATTTATATGCTTTCTAGAATTGAATTAGGGTTTGTATGTCCACTTGTTTTATGCAACCTTAATTCACCCAATTGATATAACTAATCAGTGCAACTCTAATCATGTAGTGCCTTGTACCGTAGAGCCATCTTCAGTGTAAGAACTTGCTGGATGGTGAAATGAGTATTCCTAAGGGAAACTCGGAGTGCATACTGTTGAGTATGTGGGGGTAGAAAGTTGAGGATATATCCTTGTCATCCACAATGTAGGTTTTGGAGGATGGCTATGGTCATGCCTTAGATATTTGATGTGATTTAGGACAGCTACAGTTGTACCTTGGATTAGAGGGTTGTGTATACCTTGGTTTCTAGTATCATAACATGTACCAAGGGCAGACTAGTGGTTAGTAGCGTGACTATATGTCACTATAGAAGCAACTTTGACTGATATGCCACTGTCTTTTTACTTGTACTGACTGAGGGAAAGAGATCTTAGGATACCGACACTCCTAGATCTTGTACGGAACCGAATATCCCTTCACAAGGGTCAGTTGGACTTTGGATGGTACGATTCAAATTCCCCTAGGCATAATAAAAGATGTAATATATTCATATAGCATATCTATTTAGGGTTATACACGACACTTCACATTGTATTATAACCCTTGTTTGTTCTCTTTACATATAGATGATACTTAGTGCAATTAAGAGATAATAGATATATTTATGTTGTGAATATGCTTAAGATTATAAATGTGTACATACAATATCCATGTTTATGTTGATATCTATACTGCTACTGCTGATTATAATTATGATGTTGTTAGTTATATCATGTTGTTAGTTATTTTTAGCATGCTAGCCATGCCTCTATAATTAGAAATGCCTATACTGCTAATCATGCTTATGCAAATACTCGTGCTTATGTTGTTAGCTCTGCTTATGATATTGATCTGTTCAAACTGTTAGACATGCTAATGTTGTTAGATATGCTTATGGTGCTATACTTATTCATGTTAATAGAGATAATATGCTACTAGACTTGCTTATGCTAATTATGCATACGCTATTGAATCTCTTATACAATTAATAAGGAAAATGATGATAGTTAGCTTGATGATGATAATTGTTATTAGCTCCTTTATGTATTTGTTAATCATCATTGTAGCTGAGTCTATTTGGTATATTTGATAAAATTGCTTAA
The DNA here is from genome assembly GCA_963693085.1 of Alisma plantago-aquatica. Taxonomy (NCBI): domain Eukaryota; kingdom Viridiplantae; phylum Streptophyta; class Magnoliopsida; order Alismatales; family Alismataceae; genus Alisma; species Alisma plantago-aquatica. The sequence goes on from OY856410.1 coordinate 906,897,293, forward strand.
TATTATTTAATTATTTAAAATGTTATAATCCATAAGCAATGTTGGAAGTTATATCTCTTGCTAGGACATGGGTCTCACCCTTATGGTTTGCAACATGTTTTTAGGTAATCGATAGTGACGACAATAGAACCATGGAAGTAAAGAGGAACTATAATAATTAATCTTTGAGAAAGTTGATTAGATGTCTAGTGTGTTCTAGATTCATCCCTGTACTCTCAGGTCTGGGTAGGAAAAGTTTGTATATGGTGTTTCAAACGAATCAAAATTTTGTTAGCATATTAATGCTTGTTTGTGTTGCATATATGAATATTGTTCTCCTGTGTATATATGTTGTGGCTAAGACGATAGAACAATTTGTAACAAATTCTTAGCATAGTATGGATATAAGAAAGATGTTGGGCTCTTATGCAAATGTTTCTGAGCGGGTTCTGATGTTGAAATCAGTTTTAATTTACCCATATTTTTGTGTATGTGATTAATTAGTGATCAATTGTGTTTTATGTTTTGAGTTATCTCATTTAGTGTAATGGGTTCTCACAAGTTGGTATCAGATTTTTAGGTTCACTGACTCTATAGGGACACTAGGACTTAGGATTAGGATGATGCTTAAGTAAGGAATATGACATAAAAACATGGTGCAGACTGCCTAATCTCAATACTTAGGTGCCCTGGCCAGGTATTAAATAATTGAAGAAAAGGTAAGTATGAAACTTTTAGATTGTTATCTTTTTTTATTACTCTTATCAAGCAGTAATTTTGAAACAATCTAAAGAGCATAATGAAGCAGAAATCCTGGTGCAGATAACTCAATATTACCTCAAGAGAAGATGAGGATTACATCATGATCTATCAAAACTTGAATTGTTGGTAACGATAAGAGAAAGATATAACACCATGAAATCTAAATCTGAATACAAATAAGCAAAAGAGGAGTTCTTGAAGATTTGATTCAAGAATATAATAAAGTAAAAGACAAATAAGTTTGTGCTTAGAAAGTGAATCATGGTATGAAAACAACATAAGATGGAGAGAACTCCTATAATAAGTAAAAATGAGAAGATAAATGGGAATAGTGACAAAGGAATAAGGTGGAACCTGAGTTAATCTTAAACCAACCTATGCATGTAAGAAATTTTTAATGTAAAATCAGCATGCCATGTGAAAGAAATTAAGGGAGATGATCCCTGATTAATGAAGAAAATGAAGAATATGATGATTTACCTATTGATAGGTAGTTGAAAAACATAATAAAATAAGAGAACATACCCAAGTGTGATAAATAATCATCAAGGAAGGAGTAATGAGATATTTTAATCATGAAGATTACTATGCTAATGGCAAGGAACCCAAAATGAAAAAGGTAAAATGATACATGAGAACCTATAACCTGCATAATGAAAATAGAATTGGTTACCTTTTTGCTAGTGACCCCTGAACAATGCTGCTATGATGTGGGAATTGAGTTTCCCTTTGTGTCTTTCCTTTATAGGGCACATCTTTCAAGTGGATCATTATCACTTGGTATGTGTGGATTCATTGTAAACATGAAGGGGGATATCTAATTATAGCATAAGGTTGCTTGGACTATGGTTCTAAGATCATAAAGTTTGTGATGAGTTTACTTTTGGGCCTTTCAATAATTAGGAAGACTCCTCTTATATGTCTTGAGATTTGTATGTTGGTAAAAATAGATGAGATAAGGATGTGAGTTCCTTATAGTGCATGAGGTGGATACCAAGGTAATGAATCTTAGTATCCAAGATGTATCAACAATATGGGAAGTATGTGAAGGTTGGATATGTTTATTAAATGAAAATTCTAAGTGTTCATCCCCCTTAGAGATAGAAAGAGAGAGTTGATGATGACCCTCTAAATGTTGTTTGGAAGGAAAAAAAAGTGATTCTATAATGTTGTGTATGGTTCAGTGATAGCTGAGCAAGACCACTATCAAGGATAGATGGTTTGTTGATCAGTAGACATGTGCTACCGTGTTCCTTTAAGATAAACCTAGGATCAAATATCAATGCATAAGAGTTAGAGTGGATGACATAAGTTATGTGACCGTGATGAGTTTATGGTTATGTCTTTCAGACTAACCAATGTACCAATAGAATTTATGAATAGGAGAAAATAGAGTGTTCAGGTTATGTCTCATAAGTTGTGACAAGCTTTGAATGATGACATCTCAAAGTATTTCAGAGATGGTTAATAGCATGGTTAACATCTTTGATAAATCTTAAGAATGTTGAAGCAACTATACTCATGTGTGACAAGTTTAGCAAGAGTGAGTTGGGGGTTAACTAGTGTACCCTCTTAGAGTTATGGTACATCTGCTAAGTGGGTTGTGTGAATCCTGGTAAGATTAAGACAGTATCGTTGCCCTACCCCTAAAAAGTCAATTAGGAAGTTATATTTGATAATGGTTGTATACAAGTGTATGATTCTTCAACTAGATAGATGGCTAGTCCATCATTCAGGTGATTGAAGAATGTTCTATGAACATATGCCTTATAGCTCTTGACAATTAGGAAATACCCACCTAATTGATTGAGCTGCCAATAACAACAATCATCAAAGGAGCATAGAGATGAAATCTTATAAAGTTACATATGATAAGAGATACATGATGTTCTGTGTTTGGTAAGAACTAGTAAGTATGCCCTATGATGTGTGGTACAATAAATAGTATAGTCCAGGATGACTGTTAGAGTCCCAAGTTAGAAGGTACTATCGGACTTGTACGGATGGCACAACAGTTCTTATGTTGAACCAAGGTGACACATGCAAGAGTTGAGAGAAAAGAATATGTATTCTATGATAATGATGTGACATCACCATGTGATGAAATTAACCATGTGTAAGACTAAGGATGACGTGCATGAGAAGTATCCATCTTTGTTTACCTTAGATTTTGGGGGCAAAATCCCAGGTAGGGGTTTATAGTTGTAAGGCCCCTAAACCTTGATTAAAGTGTTGAACAAGATTAGTTATCATAATTGAATTCTTATAACCCTAATATAATATTGTGATATGCTTTTAAATCATAATACAAGCTTAAGTTTCAAATTTGGTCCAATTTGGACATTGTTTGAGCAAGTTATGCAATTTTATGCACATTTTGGACTTTTTTGCAATTTACCCAATTGAGAGGTTTCTTTGAAATCTATCAATTGCATTATGTTCCTTGGATATTATCTTATCATACTTGAGCTTTTTGAGCCATGGGATCCTATTTAAATCTTGGTTTGAAGGTGTTTTCTCCAAGGGTATTTTAGGGTTTACCCCTTTATGGATGAGCACCCTTCAGGAGCTATAAACTAATGATTTATTTGTTTTGCTTGGAAATTCAAGAAACGAGGGATAAGAATGTCTCTATGATATTTGGTAAAGCTTCTAGTGTGTGTGCTTGTATATTCTTAATAGTTTAAGGCCATAGACACATGGAAAGATACTAGAACTTCAACTTTTTCTTCCTTTATCTTAAAGTTTTATATACTTATCCCTAAGCACCCAAACGAACCATTTTCTCTACACCAATTCCCTCCTTATATGAACCTCATTCTCCCTATATGCTTCTGTGAAGTTCCTATCTAAGGAATAAGAAAGTGGGGATCTTCTTGGGTAAAAAGCTCTAGGGTTGCAATTGACTTCCTTTTAGGGTTTAAAAAGCTTCCTTCTAGTGATCTTGACCTAAAAGAGTAAGAATCCCCTTATTTCCTCCATTTATTTCTTTTTTATCCTTCCTCCTACCTTTCTCCAGGTTGTAACCTTTCTATTCCATGGTAGAAATTTCTATAAAGCTCTAAAACTCTACCTTTCTTGCTCCTTATGCTTAGGGTTTGCACATTTGATGAAGAAAGGTGCTAAATGGACGAGTTCATAGGTTATGCTTGGATATTATACCCTACTTGCTCATTTTTTCTTATGTTTGGGAGTTTATCTTCTAATTAGAGGTAAGTTTTATAACTTTCTCAACGTTTATTGCTTACCTTAAGCTTACTAGCTCATGTTCTTGCTTTTAAATGATGATTCATGCACTAAAAAGCTATGCTTAACTTGGATTTCGATTTTTATAATGTTCCCTATTCTAATTTCAGTTATAGATGAACCAATGATCATATGTACATTATTCCTAAGGTATAATATGACTTGGATCAGGTTGGTTTGATAACCGATGGTGCTAAACACCTATCAACCAATGGTCAATTTTAGGGTTTAAAGTTGATTTCTTCTATAAACACATGACTCATTGGTGGTACCATTGCAACAACCGATGGTTTTGTCTTCATGAAAACTGATGATGGTGACCAAGGGTCCCAAATGACGTTCACCCCTTAGGTCAGGTGTTGGACTAATTAGAAGCTTAGTGATTAACAACTAAGTACCCTAATGATGCTATCAATCAATGGTGATATTAGTTTGATATTCGATGGTGATTAATGAATATGGTGCTTATCTAACAGCCTATGGTGACTTAATGATCACTAATGATGGTGTATCAGGTCTCCACAATCTATTGTGAGTTAAGAATCTAGTTGTAGCATCAATTAAGCCTTAAACCAATGGTTTCTTGGGTCATTTAATGCAATGGTCAGACCTATACTCCAATTGATGGTTTTAATATATGAAGTTCACCTAATGGTTAAGATCTAATGTTTCTTCATCCAAAAAACTAGAGTGATGCCTAAATGTAATATGTTGGTCCTAATAAAGTGATTTAAATGGTTTCCTTTATGAGATCAACTTAAGAAGCTCATTTACTAACGACTTGTTTTAAATAAACAATCACTTGTGGGTTTTACCCTACTCTCAATGGAAATTTTTATGTTGTTAATGAAGGGATGTCTAGGGTTATATGGTGACTCTTTATAGAGCACAAATCAATGATTTCATAGGTGGTTTGTTCAATATGTTTACTTATGTAAATGACCAATGGCTTTACCTTTTCAACATTTAATGGTTAGAAGTCGATGCCTCAATATTCCCATTGTTTTGGGTGAAGCCTATAGTGTAATGTTATAATTCTAATGATGAGAATTTGATGGTTCAATGCCTTAAACTTGTAATCTTACCCTTACCCTCGTATGATTATGATTTATAATCACCGTAATGAATTAATGGGTAACCCTAATAAGGTATGTCTTATTATATCTAGCTTTAATATAACTAAATGATGGTAATTGGGTATGAATAGTCCTTTAATGATTAATACATTCATGGAGTGCTCTCTTATTGTTGTTGAAACCCTAGTATGCTATATCTGATGGTTACACCTTGATTTATGTCTGGGTCTATAATTGAGAATAGTATGGAATGTGATGGTGATGCTTCACCTTATGCATCCATGATCCAATGGAGATGATGTGCGTTTGGGTTTGGGTATGAGTGTTGAGTAGTAATATTAATATAATTTATCTTGTTGAACCTAACTCTAATGTGAATAGATAAATATGTTTATTCATGTTTAACCTTCTTATATTATGGCATGATGGTGGAATAATCTCCTTATATGATCGTAACCTTAATGCATTAATTGGTGGTTATCATAGCCACATGGTTGATACTTTTTTATGCTAAACATGTGCATTATGAATATGATGAGGGTTAATCATATCTAGATTCCTTGCATGTTGATGTAATAAAGGAATATTCTTAATGTTAATATAACCCTACTATGATTGTTTATGAATATCTCCTAGCTCATTAATGCAATATTGTGCTGATCTGGTGTATTATATGTAAGTGATGTTGTTGAGCCTTGTTATAAGGCATGCAAAGATAATGATGATCTTGTAGGGAATAATATGATGATCTTAATGACCTTTTGGCATGGTTGAGCCCTGAATGAGGTGTAATCCTATTGTATTGATAAGGGTTGATACCCTATGATATTGTGAAAAGGATTTATATCTTATGATAGTATGATGACTAGTGTAGTCTCATGAATGGCAAGTGAATAGTACCATGTGATGATGAGATGAGAAATTATGCTTCACACATTTTATATTTTTTGAAGTTGTGATATTTATATGCTTTCTAGAAGTGAATTAGGGTTTGTATGTCCACTTGTTTGATGCAACCTTAATTCACCCATTTGGCATAACTAATCAAGTGCAACTCTAATCATGTAGTGCCATGTGCCGTAGAGCCATCTTCAGTGTCAGAACTTGTTGGATGGTGAAATGAGTATTCCTAAGGGAAACTCAGAGTGCATATTGTTGAGTATGTGAGGGTGGCGAGTTGAGGATATATCCTTGTCATCCACAATGCAGGTTATGGAGGATGTCTATAGTCATGCCTCAGACTTTTATGTGATTGATGACAACTACAGTTGTACCTCATATTAGAGGGTTGTGTATACCCTGGTTTCTAGTGTCGTAACCTATACCAAGGGAAGACTAATGGTTAGCACTTGACTATATGTCAATGTAGTGGTAGCTTTAACTGATATGTCACTGACCGAGAGGAAGAGATCTTAGGATATCGACACTCCTAAATCTTGTACGGAACTGAATAGCCCTTTGTAGGGGTCAGTTAGACTTTGGATGGTACGATTCAAATTCCCCATGGCATAATAAAAGATGTAATACAGTCGTATATGTAACACCCCTGACCTGGGTTATGAACTAACCCTAGGTGTTTTGCTTAAAATTATGATTAGAGGCTTGTGGTTAACCCTTGATATGTCATTAAAGCTTTAGAAGAATCTATATTTTCATTTCTGCCCTTTTTGAACAATGTTGTAAGATTGTTTTGTTTAATAGGGACCTATGTGCAAATTACCCAATTAGAGGGGTTAACTTGAAAATTGCACATGTTAAGATGTTCCTATGATGATGAGACATCATAATAATGAATATGATGTGGTGATATGGATTCCCCAAGCTTGGGCACCAAAATATAGCTTGTAGAGCAATCCTTGTACTTTAAAACCTAGTTTTGGTGTAAAGTGCAATTTACCCAAAACATAGGGTGCAACATGTAAAATATGCCCTCTAGAGTACCTCTCATGCATTTTAGCATCAAGTGGAGTAAATAAAATGAGGGGGGCGCCTCATTTGAGTAACCATATAAGAAGGATAATCATTATAATTGAATAATCAAGATGTATGCAAAATGACCCTTATATATGTATGACTTAATAAAGTGTTTGGATTCTTTTCCTCTAAACCAAGGTTGAGAGATAAGTTTGCATGTTATGAGAAGGGAGGAACGTGGAAAAGAAGTAGGAGAGGGGCGTGGAGGATATAGATGTAAAAGAGAAGAAGTATTTATCATTGCCTTGGAAATATGCCCAAAAATATATAAGCAAGCTCTTTCCACAATCAAGGGATCATTCCCTTCATTTCCTCTTCTCATACTTTTTGCTTTGGGCCGACTAAGGAGGAGGTTAGGAGAATAGTAGGACGACCAAGTTGATATAGGTATGTTTGGTCATCTTCTAGCTCAGATTCATGGAGGAAATTCCATTACAAGGTTGGTTTGCTAGTATTCCTTACACAACTCTTGCTTCTAGCCATCTTCTCCATCCAATTCTTGAAGAAAGGACCTTGGACGACCCCTGGAGCTCATGCCACCATTAAAGCTACGGATCTTGGATCTCTAGATCAGATTCTAAGGTGGGTTTTATAACTCTAAACCTTAAAGCTTTGATTATGCATCTTCTTTTCTTGCAAATGTTGCTAGTTCTTCTTCCCTCCATCCTTCTTTGCACTCTTGCAAGCAAAACCGTGGAGAACAAGCCTTTATATGGAGGTAGAAGAAGGGGGCGTGAATACCAATGCTACTTTAGCAAACAGTCTTGCACCCCTTGGCCAAACGATTTGCAAAACCGTTTGGGGCAAACGGTTTCAAAACCGTTTGAAGGGCAAACGGTTTCACAAGGTCAGTTTGAGAAAATGGTTTCAAATCCATTTTAGGGAGTTGACCAAGGGTTTACCGTTTGATATTCCAGTTCATAATTATGTTGGTTAATAACTCACCAAATTTGATAGGTTAACTCCCAAGGAATCGTGAGTTGAAGGCTAATCAATTAGAGAAACCTAATTGGCTTAAGTGCTGCTTTCCAACCTGATTAACTTGACCTTTTAGGGAAAACGGTTTCAAAACCGTTTGAGGGAGTTGACCAAGGTTGACCGTTTGATATTCCTGTTCATAGTTATATTGGTTAATAACTCACCAAAATTTATGGATTAGTTCCAAAGGAATCATGAGTTGAAGGCTAATCAATTGGGCAAACCCTAATTGAAATTAGTGCTGAAATTCCAATGAGTTGATTTGAGAGTTTTGGGTTGATTAGCCCAAACGGTTTCAAAACCATTTGGGAATCACCCAAACGGTCTCAAAACCGTTTGGGGGTCACCCAAGACAAATTGGAGGTCTAGGGTTGGATATGGTTAAGTGTTTGAAGATCCAAAGATATGGCATGAACCCTAATCGGCTAAGTGCTGATTTTTGTAAGTATTGAGATGATGTTTTGGGTGATTGAGCCCAAACAGTTTCAAAACCGTTTGGGGATTACCCAAACGGTCTAAAGACCGTTTGGAGGTCACCAAAGACTGTTTGGAGGCCTGGGGTCAAGTATGGTTGAGTAATTGAAGGTCTAAAGATACCAAATTGAAATGCAATCAAGTGATGATTCGATGATCAACTCAATAGCTCAAACCCTAATGATTTTTCACTAGAATCCAAGGGTTGGATGAGCCAAACGGTCTCAAGACCGTTTGGAACTCATCCAAACGGTCTCAAGACCATTTGGAGGCCACCCAAGACCGTTTGGAGGTCTAGGGGTGAGTATGGTTAAGCAATTGATGATCTAATGATACTAAGTTAAAGTGTAATCAATTGCTGATTTGGTGATCAATCCAATGATCCAAACCCTAATTGGTTGACTTGGATTTTGATGATTTGATGGGAAAACGGTCTCAAGACCGTTTGGAGGTCATCCAAACGACCTCAAGACCGTTTGGGGTCAGGTCATGTTCAAATTGGATGATGGTTCAATGGGTTCAAATCAATTAGACTCCCATTGAAATATGTTGAAGGGTTGACGATTCCAAACCCTAATCCAAATGATTCAAGCCCTAATTGATGATCAATTGAGGGTCAATTGAGTGTAAAATAAGTTAAGGGTTGACCTAATTAACTCAATTGATTAGTGGATAATAAGTACATGATCGATTGAGGGGTTCAACATTGGAAACCCTAACTCAATTGGAGTGGTTAAGACACTCTTTGGTCCATGCGGTTTTGAGGAGGTTTGGACCAAACGGTCTCAAGACCGTTTGAGTCCAAACAGTCTCAAGACCGTTTGGGACCAAATGGTCTCACGACCGTTTGGGACCAAATGGTTTCAAAACCGTTTGGATTCATGCGGTTTCAAAACCGTTTGGAGGTTGAAAGTGCAAAACCGTTTGGGATCTTTTAAGGTCAAGAATGCTTATTGCTTTGAAGGCTTAGATGGTTCAATGGTTGATTAATCTAAACCCTAATGATATCCAAAGACATTAAGGGAACAAGTAATTAGTTGGTTGATGCATGCTATGACTAATGGTGGAATTTACCAAAGTACCCTTGATGGGTTTAAGTAGTCAACACCTCTTGATCAAGCAAACCCTAATGAACATTGTAGTAATAATGTGACTTATGTTATCAAGGTTGAATTGACCTAACGTAATCATAAGAGATGTAAACATCATCTAATAATAAGAGGGGAGAGAAGACTCCTAATATGAATGAGAATCAAGTAATATACTTCCAACATGTATGAATACACAGAATTAGGGTATGTTCCTTTACAATGGGATCATGGAAACCCTAATTATGATGATCAATGAATCTTAACCTAAGTGAAGACATGAATGGAAGTAATCTTCATACATAATGATGGTATGATCTCAATTCACTGCTATATGAATAGTAAAACCTAATCTAGGGTAAGGTGATGCTATGTGAATAGTAAACCCTAATCTAGGGTAATGTGATGCTATGTGAATAGTAAACCCTAATCTAGGGTAATGTGATGCTATGTGAATAGTAAACCCTAATCTAGGGTAATGTGATTCTATGTGAATAGTAAACCCTAATCTAGGGTAATGTGATGCTATGTGAATAGTAAACCCTAATCTAGGGTAATGTGATGCTATGTGAATAGTAAACCCTAATCTAGGGAGATGTGATGATATGAACAAGTAACCCTAATTCTGAGTTATGATTTTAAGCATGAAACCCCATGATTGAGAAATGAGATAGGAATCACTATTCCTAATCTAGTTAAGAGGTTGAATAACTCTATTTGGATTAAATGAGAATCCTAACCCTAGAAACCAGCCATGGTATTATGACACGGTCGTGGTGAGTCCTTTGTGGCATGACCGTGCAAGGTAGCACGACCGTGGTATCACATATATAATTGGAGAAGAACCTATATGGTGTTGTTATGATACAATATGCATGTTATTAGTAAATATTGATCATGCATGTTTTCATAAAGAGGTGATCATATCCAGGTAAGGATTATGATATCTTATGTATTGAAATTACTTTACATGCTTCAAGTATAATGATATGCTATGATACCCAGTGAATGGTAAATTATGAGTTCAAGTACCTAGATTCTATAATCATGATGATAAATTTAGAAAGGTACTTGATAAGTTGAGGAATTGAGATCCTAACACTTTGTGAGAAAAAGTATGGCTACAGGACATGACTCCCCAATAATAATGTCAGACATTAGATATATGATTTAAGTATGAAGAGAGTTAGTGTTGTAATAATGGTTTTATAGTAAATAAATGCCATACATGTTCTTCTATTTCTTAGAAGATAAATGACATATGTGTTTATCAAATTATAGCTGTATTGCTTTAATAGGAAGAATGGTTTAATCTGTTAAACATTGTTTTAACTACTCCCAGACAAATATAACTTATCTGTGTACATTTATTCTCTTAAGCTGCAATAATTATGTTTCTGGCGAAGAGTTATAATTCTCGCTGGGACAATTTTATAATTGTCTCACCCCGTGGGAAACATATTTTTAGGTGGACGTGGGCGAGGAGGCAGAAATCCTTCAATAGGTGAAGGGCAGCATCAACAGTACCAGAGACAACAGTGAAGTTTCAGGTGGAGAACTGGCTGTTATGCCACGTATAGATGTAGTTAGAGTCCTATGTGTCGTCTTTGTACTCTCAGGTCCTCAGAGTAATAGTTAGTGCTTTCGAGTTTTTGGTCCAGTACCTCGAGATTTCTGTATCTTGCCTTATATAGTTAACATGGTAGTTGATGATTGTAATCTCCAGATACGACCTTACAGAGATGTACTGATGGATCAGTTTGTAAATAACTTATCATGTTGCTTTATGAAAAAGCTTTACCATTTAAAGATCTCTTCACAAAAAGTTTTAATTTTTAGTGATTTTTGGTAATCTGCTGCTTAGTGAACGCTTCTGCATTAGTTAATCTTGTTTTCTCGAGATAGACGTTACATTTAGTGGTATCAGAGCTCTAGGTTCGCTGAGTCTACAGAGACATATGACTAAGGTTGTTGAGTCTGTTCTAAGTGTTTTCCAGATTATCTAATAGTATCTTCTTCTCTCATAGGAGAAGAAGAACTTGAAGATGTCTGGATCACATTAAGAGCATGCTGCTGAGGGCAGTACTACTGCACCAGGAGGAGGTGCAGGAGACCAGAATAGGGAGGGGCCTGTACCTGAACAGCCCCAGATTGACCCAACTGAGATAGAAAACCCAGCTCTCCATGCTTTATTTGATAAATTCCTGACAGCCATAACACACATAGCAGATAGGGTGCCACCATCTGCACCTAGGGCACCATCCCATCAGGAAGGTTATGGAGTCGGAAAGACTTTTGAGAGACGTCGCCGGGTGGGAGCCATAGACTATGATAGTACATCTGACCCAGCAGATGCTGATCTATGGTTGACAGAGCTGGAAATGGCTTTCAGGATCCTTGATATTCCTGAAGCTGAAAAGGTAAAACATGCGGTATACCTCCTAAAAGGGAGTGCTGGTAATTGGTGGATGATAGAGGAAGATAAGAGACTAGGAGAAGAAATAGGATGGGAGGTATTCCGAAGAAAATTCATCAATAGATACTTCCCTAAGAGGTATCTAGATGAGAAGATCTCTCAATTTGAGAAGATCACACAAGGAGAGATGAACGTTAGTGAATATGAAGCTAAGTTCATGGAGTTGCTGCGGTTTTGTCCGCAAATGGCAGTTAGTGATGAAGAAAGAATTCGGAATTTTGAAAAGGGATTGAACGCTGAACTAGCCACTCCTGTGTCTGGCTTAGAGAATAGAGAAAGGTTTTCCACCTTTGTGGAGTCAGTAAGAAGGATAGAGAGGTCGGAAATCGAGAAACAACAGACAAGTAGTAAGAAGATGTACACCCACCCTCAAGATCAAAGGCCTGAAAGTTTTAAGAAGCCAAGATTTTCTATACCGACAGCAATATCAGGATTTCCTACCCAGACACAATGGATGTCAAGTGGAAGTAGGGATCATAGTAGTACACCAATAAGACCCTCCGACATAGCATCAACATCGGTAACTGGATCGTATAGACACTTTGCACCCATGATCTGTTACCAATGTAGACAACCGGGACATCTGGCAAACGATTGTCCAGACAGGAATACAATAATGACTCAACCTCAAGGACAAAGTCTGCAAGGCTCACAAGGGAGGCAATATAATAATAGAGGACGTGGACAGACATCCCAGACAGGTCAGATGAAATAAGTTTTGTTTTGATATTTCATATCAGGATTCTATGTGTTAAAGATATGAAAATTAGCTGTTTTTGAATTCCCTTGACTAAGTCCTAGAATGACACAAGGGAGATAAGAACTTATATCTTACTCAGTATTCTTTAAAACAATTTATAATCTCCCTTAATTGTGTATTAAAAGATGAGATATAGATGTGATACCTGAAGAATAATCTAGTATGGTAAATCATGTGTGTATAATGATATGAAAAGTGAGGAATATGATGATAAGTAAAATACATACTACCTAATCTCAATACTTATATACCCTGGCCAGGTATATGGTTATTGTAGATAAGGCAAGTATGAAACTCTTAGATTGTTATCTTTTTTATTACAATGATCAGGTAATTATTTTGAAACAATCTAGAGAGTTTAAGGAAATTAATGAGAAAAGCTAAGTGAAACTTCTAAATAAACATACTCAGTGAATCTTCTTAGTGAATATACTTAGTGAACATACTCAGTGAATGTTCTTAGTGAATACTTAGTGAACACAATCAGTGAATTTCCTCAGTGAACACTTAGTGAACTTTCTTAGTGAATACTTAGTGAACTTCCTCAGTGAATATACTTCGTGAATATACTCAGTGAATTTCCTCAGTGAATACTTAGTGAATATACTCAGTGAACTTCCTTAGTGAATACTTAGTGAATATACTCAGTGAACTTCCTTAGTGAATACTTAGTGAATATACTCAGTGAATTTCCTCAGTGAATACTTAGTGAATATAATCAGTGAACTTCCTTAGTGAATACTTAGTGAATATACTCAGTGAACTTCCTCGGTGAATACTTAGTGAATATACTCAGTGAACTTCCTTAGTGAATACTTAGTGAATATACTCAGTGAACTTCCTTAGTGAATACTTAGTGAATATACTCAGTGAACTTCCTTAGTGAATACTTAGTGAATATACTCAGTGAACTTCCTCAGTGAATACTTAGTGAATATACTCAGTGAACTTCCTCAGTGAATACTTAGTGAATATACTCAGTGAACTTCCTCAGTGAATACTTAGTGAATATACTCAGTGAACTTCCTTAGTGAATACTTAGTGAATATACTCAGTGAACTTCCTCAGTGAATACTTAGTGGATATACTCAGTGAACTTCCTTAGTGAATACTTAGTGAATATACTCAGTGAACTTCCTTAGTGAATACTTAGTGAATATACTCAGTGAATTTCCTCAGTGAATACTTAGTGAATATACTCAGTGAACTTCCTTAGTGAATACTTAGTGAATATACTCAGTGAACTTCCTCAGTGAATACTTAGTGAATATACTCAGTGAACTTCCTCAGTGAATACTTAGTGAATATACTCAGTGAACTTCATTAGTGAATACTTAGTGAATATACTCAGTGAACTTCCTTAGTGAATACTTAGTGAATATACTCAGAGAACTTCCTCAGTGAATACTTAGTGAATATACTCAGTGAACTTCCTCAGTGAATACTTAGTGAATATACTCAGTGAACTTCCTCAGTGAATACTTAGTGAATATACTCAGTAAAATTCCTTAGTGAATACTTAGTGAATATACTCTATGAACTTCCTCAGTGAATACTTAGTGAATATACTTAGTAAACATACTCAGTGAATTTCCTCAGTAAATACTTAGTAAGAATACTCAATGAACTCCTTCAGTGAAAGCTTTTGAGACAACATACTTAGTAAATTTACTTAGTGAAATCTTCCAAGACAAATTGCTTAGTGAATCTTCTCAGTGAATATTTCCAAATTAATTGATTAGCAAACTTTCTTAGTGAACTGTTTCAAATAAATAAAGGATTGCTGAGTGAATTATCTGTGTTAAGGTATGTATGTTTCTCTTTTGGTAAACATTCTTGGGTGATACTAGAAGAATGTTTTTTTATGCTTCTTCCTTTCAAAAGTATGGACACCTTATGTTAGGGGTTTATGCTTTGCACAAACATAAACAATGATAAGAAGTAATTAATGAAAGGGACTTTGTGTTAATTACAAATACATAATATCATCATAATTTTGAGATAATATGGGGAAACTTGAGGGCCTTACTAATGAATAGTCTGTCCCTCCTTTTCCTGGGATTTCGGGGACGAAATCCTTGTTAGGGGTTTATAATTTGTAACACCCCTGACCTGGGTTATGAACTAACCCTAGGTGTTTTGCTTAAAATTATGATTAGAGGCTTGTGGTTAACCCTTGATATGTCATTAAATCTTTAGAAGAATCTATATTTTCATTTCTGCCCTTTTTGAACAATGTTGTAAGATTGTTTTGTTTAATAGGGACCTATGTGCAAATTACCCAATTAGAGGGGTTAACTTGCAAATTGCACATGTTAAGATGTTCCTCTGATGATGAGACATCATAATAATGAATATGATGTGGTGATATGGATTCCCCAAGCTTGGGCACCAAAATATAGCTTGTAGAGCAGTCCTTGTACTTTAAAACCTAGTTTTGGTGTAAAGTGCAATTTACCCAAAAAATAGAATGCAACATGTAAAATATACCCTCTAGAGTACCTCTCATGCATTTTAGCATCAAGTGGAGTAAAGAAAATGAGGGGGGCGCCTCATTTGAGTAACCATATAAGAAGGATAATCATTGTAATTGAATAATCAAGATGTATGCAAAATGACCCTTATATATGTATGACTTAATAAAGTGTTTGGCTTCTTTTCCTCTAAACCAAGGTTTATAGATAAGTTTGAATGTTATGAGAAGGGAGGAACATGGAAAAGAAGTAGGAGAGGGGCGTGGAGGATATAGATGTAAAAGAGAAGAAGTATTTATCATTGCCTTGGAAATATGCCCAAAAATATATAAACAAGCTCTTTCCACAATCAAGGGATCGTTCCCTTCATTTACTCTTCTCATCCTTTTTGCTTTGGGCCGACCAAGTAGGAGGTTAGGATCAGAGGAGGACGACCAAGTTGATCTAGGTAAGTTTGCTCATCTTCTAGCTCGGATTCATGGAGGAAATTCCATTACAAGGTTGGTTTGCTAGTATTCCTTACACAACTCTTGCTTCTAGCCATCTTCTCCATCCAATTCTTGAAGAAAGGACCTTGGACGACCCCTGGAGCTCATGACACCATTAAAGATACGGTTCTTGGATCTCTAGATCAGATTCTAAGGTGGATTTTATAACTCTAAACCTTAAAGCTTTGATTATGCATCTTCTTTTCTTGCAAATGTTGCTAGTTCTTCTTCCCTCCATCCTTCTTTGCACTCTTGCAAGCAAAACTATGGAGAACAGGCCTTGATCTGGATGTAGAAGAAGGGGGCGTGAATACCAATGATACTTTAGCAAACGGTGTTGCACCCCTTGGCCAAACGGTTTGCAAAACCGTTTGGGGCAAACGGTTTCAAAACCGTTTGAAGGGCAAACGGTTTCACAAGGTCGGTTTGAGCAAACGGTTTCAAAACCATTTGAGGGAGTTGTCCAAGGGTTGAACGTTTGATATTCCTGTTCATAATTATGTTGGTTAATAACTCACCAAATTTGATAGGTTAACTCCCAAGGAATCGTGAGTTGAAGGCTAATCAATTAGAGAAACCTAATTGGATTAAGTGCTGATTTCCAACCTGATTAACTTGACCTTTTAGGGAAAACGGTTTCAAAACCATTTGAGGGAGTTGACCAAGGGTTGACCGTTTGAGATTACTGTTCATAATTATGTTGGTTAATAACTAACCAAATTTATGGATTATTTCCAAAGTAATCATGAGTTGAAGGCTAATCAATTGGGCAAACCCTGATTGAAATTAGTGCTGAAATTCCAATGAGTTGATTTGAGATTTTTGGGTTGATTAGCCCAAACGGTTTCAAAACCATTTGGGAATCACCCAAACGGTCTCAAAACCGTTTGGGGGTCACCTAAGACCGTTTGTAGGTCTATGGTTGGATATGGTTAAGTGTTTGAAGAGCCAAAGATATGGCATGAACCCTAATCGGCTAAGTGCTGATTTTTGTAAGTATTGAGATGATGTTTTGGGTGATTGCGCCCAAACGGTTTCAAAACCGTTTGGGGATTACCCAAACGGTCTCAAGACCATTTGGAGGTCTGGGGTCAAGTATAGTTGAGTAATTGAAGGTCTAAAGATACCAAATTGAAATGCAATCAAGTGCTGATTCGATGATCAACTCAATAGCTCAAACCCTAATGATTTTTCACTACAATCCAAGAGTTGGATGAGACAAACAGTCTCAAGACTGTTTGGAACTCATACAAACGGTCTCAAGACCGTTTGGAGGCCACCCAAGACCGTTTGGAGGTCTAGGGGTGAGTATGGTTAAGCAATTGATGATCTAAGGATACTAAGTTAAAGTGTAATCAATTGCTGATTTGGTGATCAATCCAATGATCCAAACCCTAATTGGTTGACTTGGATTTTGATGATTTGATGGGCAAACGGTCTCAAGATTGTTTGGAGGTCATCCAAACGACCTCAAGACCGTTTGGGGTCAGGTCATGTTCAAATTGGATGATGGTTCAATGGGTTCAAATCAATTAGACTCCCATTAAAATATGTTGAAGGGTTGACGATTCCAAACCCTAATCCAAATGATTCAAGCCCTAATTGATGATCAATTGAGGGTCCATTGAGTGTAAAATAAGTTAAGGGTTGACCTAATTAACTCAATTGATGAGTGGATAATAAGTACATGATCGATTGAGGGGTTCAACATTGGAAACCCTAACTCAATTGGAGTGGTTAAGACACTCTTTGGTCCATGCGGTTTTGAGGAGGTTTGGACCAAACGGTCTCAAGACCATTTGAGTCCAAATAGTCTCAAGACCGTTTGGGACCAAATGGTCTCAAGACCGTTTGGGACCAAACGGTTTCAAAACCGTTTGGATTCATGCGGTTTCAAAACCGTTTGGAGGTTGAAAGTGCAAAACCGTTTGGGATCTTTTAAGGTCAAGAATGCTTATTGCTTTGAAGGATTAGATGGTTCAATGGTTGATTAATCTAAACCCTAATGATATCCAAAGACATTAAGGGAACAAGTAATTAGTTGGTTGATGCATGCTATGACTAATGGTGGACTTTACCAAAAGTACCCTTGATGGGTTTAAGTAGTCAACACCTCTTGATCAAGCAAACCCTAATGAACATTGTAGTAATAATGTGACTTATGTTATCAAGGTTGAATTGACCTAACCTAATCATAAGAGATGTAAACATCATCTAATAATAAGAGGGGAGATAATACTCCTAATATGGATGAGAATCAAGTAATATACTTCCAACATGTATGAATACACATAATTAGGGTATGATCCTGTACAATGGGATCATGGAAACCCTAATTATGATGATCAATGAATCTTAACCTAAGTGAAGACATGAATGGAAGTAATCTTCATACATAATGATGGTATGATCTCAATTCACTGCTATGTGAATAGTAAAACGTAATCTAGGGTAATGTGATGCTATGTGAATAGTAAACCCTAATCTAGGGTAATGTGATGCTATGTGAATAGTAAACCCTAATCTAGGGTAATGTGATGCTATGTGAATAGTAAACCCTAATCTAGGGTAATGTGATGCTATGTGAATAGTAAACCCTAATCTAGGGTAATGTGATGCTATGTGAATAGTAAACCCTAATCTAGGGAGATGTGATGATATGAACAAGTAACCCTAATTCTGAGTTATGCTTTTAAGCATGAAACCCCATGATTGAGAAATGAGATAGGAATCACTATTCCTAATCTAGTTAAGAGGTTGAATAACTCTAATTGGATTAAATGAGAATCCTAACCCTAGAAACCAGCCGTGGTATTATGACACGGTCATGGTGAGTCCTTTGTGGCACGACCGTGCAAGGTAGCACGGCCGTGGTATCACATATACAATTTGAGAAGAACCTGTATGGTGCTGTTATGATACAATATGCATGTTATTAGTAAATATTGATCATGCATGTTTTCATAAAGAGGTGATCATATCCAGGTAAGGATTATGATATCTTATGTATTGAAATTACTTTACATGCTTCAAGTATAATGATATGCTATGATACCCAGTGAATGGTAAATTATGAGTTCAAGTACCTAGATTCTATAATCATGATGATAAATTTAGAAAGGTACTTGATAAGTTGAGGAATTGAGATCCTAACACTTTGTGAGAAAAAGTATGGCTACAGGCCATGACTCCCCAATAATAATGTCAGACATTAGATATATGATCTAAGTCTGAAGAGAGTTAGTGTTGTAATAATGGTTTTATAGTAAATAAATGCCATACATGTTCTTCTATTTCTTAGAAGATAAATGACATATGGGTTTATCAAATTATATCTATATTGCTTTAATAGGAAGAATGGTTTAATCTGTTAAACATTGTTTTAACTACTCCCAGAAAAATATATCTTCTTTGTGTACATTTATTCTCTTAAGATGCAATAATTATGTTTCTGGCGAAGAGTTATAAATCTCGCTGGGACAATTTTATAATTGTCTCACCCATGGGAAACATATTTTTAGGTGGACGTGGGCGAGGAGGCAGAAATCCTTCAATAGGTGAAGGGCAGCATCAACAGTACCAGGGACAGTAGTGAAGTTTCAGGTGGAGAAATGGTTGTTATGCCACGTATAGATGTAGTTAGAGTCCTATGTGTCGTCTCTGTACTCTCAGGTCCTCGGAGTAATAGTTAGTGCTTTTGAGTTTTTGGTCCAGTACCTCGAGATTTCTATATCTTTCCTTATATAGTTAACATGGTATTTGATGATTGTAATCTCGAGATATGACCTTACAGAGATGTACTGATGGATCAGTTTGTAAATAACTTATCATGTTGCTTTATGAAAAAGCTTTACCATTTAAAGATCTCTTCACAAAAAGTTTTAATTTTTAGTGATTTTTGGTAATCCACTGCTTAGTGAACGCTTCTGCATTAGTTAATATTATTTTCTCAAGATAGACGTTACAATATAGCATACATGTGTGGGGTTATACAAGACACTTCACATTGGATGATAACCCTTGTTTGTTCTCTTTACATAAAGATGATGCTTAGTGCAATTTAGAGATAGTAGATATTCTTATGTTGTGAATATGCTTAAGATTGTAAATGTGTACATACAGTAGCCATGCTTATGTTGATATCTATACTGCTACTGCTGATTATAATTATGATGCTAGCTATATCATGTTGTTAGTTATGCTTAGCATGCTAGCCATGCCTCTGTAATTAGAAATGTCTATACTGCTAATCATGGTTATGCAAATACTCGTGCTTATGTTGTTAGCTCTGCTTATGATATGGATATGTTCAAACTATTAGACATACTAATGTTGTTAGATATGCTTATGATGCTATACTTATTCATGTTAATAGAGATAATATGCTACTAGACTTGCTTATACTAATTATGCATATTCTACTGAATCTCTTATACGGTTAATAAGGCAAATGACGATAGTCATCTTGATGATGATAATTGTTATCAACTCCTTTATGTATTTGTTAATCATCATTGTTGCTGAGCCTATTTTTTATATCTGATTAAACTGCTTAAGATTATTTAATTATTTAAAATGTTGTAATCAATAAGCATTGTTGGAGGTTATATCTCTTACTGGGACATGGGTCTTACCCTTGTGGTTATCCACATGTTTTTAGGTAATCGACAGTGACGACAACAGAACTGTGGAAGTAAAGAGGAACTACAGTAATGCATCTTTGAGAAAGTTAATTAGATGTCTAGTGTGTTCTAGAGTCATCCCTGTACTCTCAGGTCTGGGCAGGAAAAGTTTGTAAATGGTGTTTCCAGCAAATCAGACTTTTGTTAGCATATTAATGCATGTTTGTGTGGCATATATGAATATTGTTCTCCTGTGTATGTATGTTGTGGCTAAGATGATAGAACAATTTGTGTAAAATTCTTGGAAGAGTATGGATATAAGAAATATGTTGGGCTGTTATGTAATTGTTTCTGAGCGGGTGCTGACGTTGAAATCGGTTTTAATTTACCCATATTTTTGGGTATGTGATTAATTAGTGATCGATTGTGTTTTATGTTTTGAGTTATCTCGTTTAGTGTACCGGGTTCTCACAGGGTTAGCATATGTGACTATTATAACGTGCTAGAACTTGTTGTGTAATTATGGTCTTTTACAACAGATTTGAGTATGTTGTAATTTTATAGTCTATTACAACAATTTTAACACATATCATAGTATCACGTGTACTACAACAAGTTTGGCACATTGTGTATAACCATGTTGTATAAGATATACAATAAACAACACAAAAATAGGCTTGTCATATAAATATGCTAACTACAACACAACGAACACAACTGTTGTGTTTTACCTGTTGTAAAAAGCATTTTTAGTAGTAGTGATAATTCACAATTGAGCATTAGTATACGAACTGGGATTATGAAATGGACTAGGGTTTTCCAAATTTTCATATCTTTTTCCTCCAGTTCATAATACAAATATAATAAAGAAACAAATAGTTGGTTTTTAGTATAGGAATACTCAAAATTCGTGTTCTAATACTTTTTTTTATCTATAAGGAGGGGAATCAATGTGTTTCCCTAGAGATTAGAACTAGGAATTTGAATATGTGTTTATACTTTAGAACAATCACCTCTTTTGGAAAGAAAATAATGAAATATGCCTCATTATGTCATGGTTCCTTACCTCAATAGGATTTATTTGTACTTCAATCTTTGATAAATTTTGAGACCTAACATGGGAATCAACATCTATAGTGGTTGTAGAGATAAGATTAAATGACATGGGTGATATTGGATTTAGTAGAAACCATTGATTACATGAATATTATGATCCAAATCAAATCTAGAACTTTAGTTGGTCAAGACATCAAGATAATGGGAAGGAACTATTAAAAATAACAAAGTATAAAGCTATGGTTGAAGTTGTGTAAATTTCATAAGATACACTGGGTCCTTTACATAACCCAATAGAAAGTGATGGATGCAATATTTGGAACTAATGAATATTATTTGAGGTTTTTACATGGTACTTGGAAAAATAGAAAAATTAGGGTTTGTGATCATCATTGGCCTTGATTTGTAAGAAAAAATTACAAATTGGGAATATGATGAAAATAAAGTCTAGTTATGTGAACATATACATGATCAAGATGTTTTACTCAAAATTAATGTTTATGAAACCCTTATGGTTTGCAAACTTAAGAATTGAAAATGTTTATGAAGTGGATTAAACATACGATATAGACATTTTCAGTCTGTTAATCAAAACAAGGAGTGATGAATACCAAGAGGCACTATAGGCAAGTCTAGTCGTGTGACTATGTACATGCCTCCGTTCATGGTCGTAGAATTCTCACTCATGCAATTTTATGGTTCATAGTTCAAAATATATATGGCTACTTTAGGATACAATGATATTAATAAATCTCAGATGCGATGATGAGTGTAATCATATGAGTAGCATTTTTTTGCAAGCTAGCCCTAGGTTCCAACATTAAAAAAATTATACTATTAGTATAGGAGGGTTTGTTTGGATGCGAGATCATGTGACATTACATCCAAAATTTGTAGTAATCCATATGTTCCTTTTTTTAAACACATATATTCCTTATATCCATAAATATAATTACATGAGGGAGCTAACACAAACTATCTATCAAAAGCAAATTCATAAGACCATGGCCATACTAGAATGCCCAAGGCATGAAAGAATAATGTTCTTTTGGCATTGTAACAAATAAATATATATAGACGTGTGATTTAATTACACATATACGAATATCTGAAATTATTTAGAAAGATATCATATTTTTACCATAATAAACAAGTAATTCAAGTGAATATTTTTTATCTGCACTCATGCTACAATTTTAGAGCATGGAGTGAATATATACCCAATACAAGTGATCATATCGAGTGAGAACATGTAAGAATGTATGTGCTAGTATTTGAAGAAAATGAATGAAAAAGTATCCTTATGAACATGAACGAATGAGAAATAGTTGTAAAATCACATAATGTAGTTGTGCATATGGGATAGTCATATAGAATGAACTAAATTGATCCAAGTATAATGATTGGATAAAAGTAGAATATATAAGAGCACATAGAAGTTGCAAAATTCAATTTTTTTTAAGAAGTGAGTACTCGTGGAAATAATAATGCTATAGTATTCAATCCCTACCTCTAACCAATTATGTCTTTTTGGCTCATGCTCTTCTATTTTTAAGAGGAAAACCATGGGATTGGATCTTACTTCTATAAACAGTGATACAAAACTCCTAAAATTATAGACCCAAGATATCTAGGTTAAGGTATGCATTATTGATCACCAAGAGGTTATGGAACAAAACCAATCATTAACTTGGACGACATAGTATTTTGAGGCCTCATACACTACAAGGTCTTTTCTAGATATTTTAGCATCGATGTCTCAATCAAGGACTTATGACTTTAGGATAAGGGTATACATTGTTTGAACAAAGATTCAACAAATTCATGATTTTTAGACAATCACATGCACAAATAAACAAACATTGTGTAACAGAAGGACAACCAGTTATCATGCAAAAGCTTTGACATATAGGCATGAATACATCCAAGTAATTTTCAAGTAGCAGTTGATTTAAACTAAAGCCGCACAAAAGCAAAAAGAACATCAGAAATAGAGGGAATTTGAGAACATGCATGTGTGAGATGTGAACTTTCTGGAAGCCTAAAAACCCTAAAGAAAATATCACAATGTGGTAGAAAAGAAAGAAGGCATTCACATGTCAACCACATGTAGATTACACATAGGAAATGATATCCTAACTAGGAAAAGAAGCCTTGAATATGTGGTATGTATACATTCTTAAAATGTACGACAATAACATAGGATATGCACACCTATGATAAGGTGTGATAAGATTGGGGCATCATGAATAAGAACAATCTACAATAGGCACACATCTATGTTAGGTACACATCAAATGCATTCTTGTTGCTCGGGAGTAAAGAGAACACGAAGAGTGGAAAAGCTCAAAGGTCGACATGATCATCATTTATGACATTTGATTCTCCCTTAATGTCTCTAGACTAATGAACCATCACATGATATTCTTTATGCTATAATCATATCAAGAGGCTAAGAAGAGAGAGTTGATGCTGGAGGAGGAAATTGACAATATTGACTATGAAAAGAAAGGAAATGCTATTGCCAATTGGAAAATCCGGCAAGACACGGATCTAGGAATTAGAAAGGGGTTGCCACATATATCTCTTGTCTAATGAAGGTATTGTCTACTCACAACCACGATCTGACATAAATGCCATTTAAATCTGCATGAAAGCGTAGTAAAAGAGTGCATTGAGATTCAAACCACAAAAAGGACATCAATGCATCGTAATGGGTGACTAGTTTTTGAACAGTGTTATGACGAGTTCAGGGACACTGGCACGGCATGACCGGTTGAGAAATTAGGTAGGTAATTAAGCTGGTGAGGTTGTGGACAACCCTCCCTATATCGTAGGGAGGAAGTGAAGGAAATCATCCAATATGCAAGGACGTTAATCTAAAAGTGATGTACCTGGTCCCCCACATCACCCATCCATGATCCTTCTCAAACCACCGCCAGCATTAAAGGAGAAAAAAACCCATGTAAATTACACGGGCTTGGCCTGTAACAATACCGGGCTCTGTACAATCCTGTGGTTTCGCATATTCGTTTTCCTTGCATGATGGGGACAGTAGTAGGTGGGCTTTGGTATGGAATAGGACATGTCACACATGTTTGGTGGGTGAATGAATGAATGGAAGACCAGACCTTCGTCCTTCCTCGGTCCATGCTTTGCGACACATGCGATACCGTCGATTTTTATCATTGATATACCAGCGTTGTGGGAATGGAAAGGAGTGCTGCTCCACTAACTGGCGGCCCGTCTCTGTCTGATAATATATTGTCGTTCCTTTTCAGTATGGGTTGGTGGGATTTTTTTTTTCCTTCATTGTTGTTGGTGGAGTTAGGTGCTTGGCTTTTGCGTCTTTGCATTAGGTGAAGGTCGACAAAGAATTGAGACAGTTTTGATGTGTACGTATTTACCAATTAATCATAACTTCTTTCATTAGCATGAGGTAGATATTTGATATTGGTTTAGAAAAGTGGAGCTTTGTGTCATTTGCCAGTTAATCATAACTTCTTTCTCATTCTTTGTTACGTTTTTCCTGATGTGTAAGTATTTTATCAGTCAAACTTTCTGGAGAAACCTACCACTTCACCAACAACGTTAGGTATATTCATATATAGAAAAAAAACGTCGTTGTTGTATAGAAAAAAGAGATAATGAAATTACATATTTGCTATGATCATCCCTCCACGCTGTTCATATTGGATTCAGGTTTAAGAGAGTGGAGCAAGTGTGTCATTTTCCTTGTTAATAGTGACCATTTTTTGGGTACTTTTCTTTCTTTCTTCTGCCCGTTGGCATGTAACACTTTTAGATTCTAGCTATCAACTGTACTAAGCGAGGGACTGTCCATTTCCGACGCTTCTGTTAAATCTTCATGCCGTTTAAACAAAGATTAACAGAATGCACTGTGGTTAGACGGTGAATTTGAAGATCAATATACAGCCTGGCAGTTGTCGGTTCCCAAATTTGAAGATCAACATGGTCTGGTTTAAAATCTTCCTGTACTTAGAAATGTTTGACCAAAAACCAGGCCTAGTATTCTATGCGCAAGCACAGCATAATTTTGCTTTCTCAAACTTTTTGGAGGCGCCTACCACTTCACCAACTACGTCTACGTGTGCCTATCAATCCAGCCGTTTGTGGCTCTCTGATTAGCAGGTGGGCAAGATAGTCACTCAACCTCAATTGAATTCTAAGTCCCAGCTCCCCTAGTCCGACGTACGAGCGTCTAAGCTTTGGTTTTAACCTGTTAGGGAAAATGATGTGGGCTGTTTAGAATAAGTCCCGCCAGATTGGAAAATAATGTGAGGCTGTTAAATATGAAGAACACTGTGAATGAAGCCTTTATTTGGTATCGTTCACAATGGAGCCTTCTTCAAGAGTTTTTCCCCCATGTTTGCTATAATTCCACGAGATCCCTTTTCATCCTAAGCCACTACTGGTAAGGTATCCCAAATCATTCTCAATGGAGCTCTCTTCAGCGCCGTTTACCATTACAAGATAAATTTAAGGCATTTTTCATGAAGCAGAAAACGGAACGTGAACCCCGGAGTACTACTTGATTTCATATTCTTTTGACAAAAGCTAATTCATTTCTACCACTGTCGGATTGGCTGAGTGCTTGCCAAGAGCATGCCTCTTACTATCGTTTTTGTTGTTGTTTGATGCAACCTAACTAAATGATCATTTATTGTTTGACATCTGAACTAGGGGTAGAGTAATTAGAGTTGGACACTTGGGTGGTTGAATATAGTTTAGTGCCTAGTTTAAATTTACTAATTTAAATCTCTTTAATTTATATATGATGTATATATTAATATTTTGATAAACAAAAGCTGATGTATTTGGCATCTTAATGAACCAATTGATATATGATACTTCCAACTCATGTAAGAATTTGGGAGCATTAAGGCTGCTGGACTACTTCTTTACTTTTTGTTACACTTCTGTAGCCATAATAGCTAGTTGGAACCAGGCCGTTGTTGCTGAAAAACATATCCCAGTCCTGATTTAGCAAATGTGATATCCTAGATTTTTAGGATTTTATAACCTTCCTCAATATAGATGGATTAATAATGAATAATGGGGATCCAAAAACTTAGATGATAATGAAGATCATATTTGGAGTTTATGAACACTTAATGATGAGTTTTAAAGTATAATACTGAAGGTCAAGACATTAGGTGGCCAAATAACTCTAAATATACTCTAGGAACCATTTTTTTGCTTTGTGCTTTTTGATTCACCAAGCCATATATTGAGGTTCCAATATCAAATTTGACTTCATGTTAAATTACATATTGTAGAGTTAAGGTATCATATTCGTGGTATGTTGATTTACCATTAAGGAGATACTGAGTTTGATATAACAACACTATTAATTATGTAGGATTTTATACATGGTAAATTCTGGATGATGGAATGACTTAGGCGGTTGGTTGTAAATTTGTCGCATGGCCCTTTTGTTTGGGCGGATTCCTATTAGTCCTAGGGTCTAGACTGGGTAGTGAAGACTTGGTCTTCCACCTCCATCTTCTCAGGAACTACCAACACCTCATTCTGTAAAACGTTCGGTGTTGGTTGGTTTCACTCAGACTACTGATTCGTATCTTCAACAACCAGATATTTTGGATCAATGAGGTGTAAGCAAATGACCCTGGATTGCGGGATATGAAGGTGACATGAGGGGCTCAACCTCCCTCGTCTCTCTCCAAAGTTGCAAGCAGTGAATAACCATAGAGAAGGAGGACTCTTTAGCCTAGCTCAACAAGCCCGATCTCTATCGATAGGAAGGTGAACCTCAGGTCTGTTGCACAACCCCGCCACCTGCTAAGACCTCTTCCAAGATAGAAACAAGGTTGTGGATCTCCTTGAGGTATCTCAGACTCAAGGCAAGCACTGTGAAAGAACCCCCTCTTCTTCCAGCGCCGACAGCTCTGCCATGGCATCCAAGAGGGTGGAAAATGGTGGACCTATAAACATTGGCGGCCCTAGATTCTTCTCTACAAGAGTGTGTGACCAATTCTATTCAATTCATCAGATCCTTACGGCAGAAGAGCTCTGCGCCATCCGCAGATGCGTCAAGGAGGACGAGCGCAGAGACGCCTCGTGTGGAGGCGAGAACCAGGACGCAAGTCAGCAGCCGGTCCAGCAGCTGCAGGGGGCAGTCGATTCATCCAATCCATTGTGAAGCAAGGATCTGTGAGTATCCCTAGAGGGAGACCGGACCATGGTTCTCCTCCTCACTTTGAACCTCGGCTACGACGGCAGCTTTGGAACAAGGATGAGCCGCTTTGCAAGTTGATGGCAGGTCTGTTGTTCGTTAGGAGCTAGGAGATCAAGCCTGTCTTATCTTCTTGATGCCTTGCAAGTTGAAGAGGTCCTTTCACCTATGTTTTGTGGGAGGATCAACGCTGGAGATGCCATCTGCGGTGGCTACTTCAAGCAGAAGACCCTTCCCAGCCTCCCTCGATAGCTGATGATGGCCGATCGCCACACACAAGCACTTGGTGCCCATCAGGGTCTCACAAGGGGGGGGGGGCTCGAACCCGTGCTTCCTCTAGCTGTGGCCTTCAGACACGGCGGCTCCCTGATCTGGAGTGACTCCCGGGCACGGTGGACATTGCCTGCGAGTAGAGGAGGGGGAAGTCGCGCCCAACCAGAGGACGAGTCCCACATCGGGTTTTAAGGAATAGAGAGAGAGAGAGACCCGGACCCTCTTGACTCTCTACCCAGACTGAACCGGGTCCAAACCTGCTGACCCGGCCGACCCAATCTTTTGTAAGGTAAATCATTAATTAATTCTCAGGAAATAGATATGATCTTAGAAAAGTAGTTAAAAATAGCACCATTGGCCAAATAATTCCCCAAAAATACCCCTAGACTCAGAAAAAATATTCAATACATTACTAGATCTTTAGATCAGGCTTTTAAAGCACAAATATTGATGATATTTTATTTAAATGATAATGCTTCATTTAAATGGTATAATTAGAAAATGATTGAGATTAAATCTGACAAAAATAATTTTGACCTCTGATATCATCTATAAACTAAATGTGGACTCCTATCCTAATATTATTGAACAATTTTAGACCTTTCCTCATTATTGCCTAAGTACATGTTTAATCCTCATATTAATTCTAGAAAATAGGGAAAGTATAAGATAATTATGAAATTCAGATCAGACCTTAATAATGATGTATGGATCAGAATAAAAATATCAAACACAAGTTCTAGGCTGTTTGAACCTAGATTTGGCCAAACCCTAATTTGGACCTAAAATTACTAAGAATATGATGTACATATATTATTGATGATTAATTTCTTTAAATTAGGTGCTGACTAGATTATCAAGATGATCATGGATATGTGAGGAATATCTAAACTCATGTACGTGGTCTTATAAGTATAAGACTAGATTTCTTGGTTGCTTATGATATGTAATATCATGAATGCCATTATTTGGATATTCATTGCTTGGTTGAACTATTATGAGTTATACTTCGCCAAAATCTAATATAACATAAAAGGATATGGATGGGTTGTAGCTACTAGTGCACCTAGCCCAGTATGGATGTATGTTGCCTAACATGGATGTATGATGCTTTGGCCCATATTAGATGTATGATGATAAAATTTTTGCCCATACTGAATGTAAGTCAAGTGCAGACAAGTGTAGTACAACCATATCAAATAAATGTAATAAAAAGGATGTTTACCTGATTTTCACCTTAAGAAATGGTTTTTCTCTCTTTCTTCCTTCTTCAAGTATTTTCCTTTATGCAACCTTACTAGTGTATCTTTTACCACGTACCAACTTATGTTGATTCGTTGTTTCACGCATGTTTTAGGTTCAGAGCTAGCGTGGGATAAAAGATGGAAAGTGAGTAATTGTCTAGGTTGTACCTATTGTGTAGATCCTAGTTTAGCATATATGTTCATAGATTTGTAAAATTCTCTTTCAATATACAATTGTAAATCATGTTGTAATAATGTAGATGTTGAATGTTGAGAATGTTATGGTTGTATGTTCATGTATGCGTATTATGCTTCTGCATCGCTCTTTGATATAATTGCTAACGTTTTCAGATTTTGTCTTCTCATCTCCATGGGGTTTTGAGAAGGTGAAAATCCGGGGACGTCACAACAAGTATACTAAATGGATTTAAAATGGCAAAATCCAAACACAGTGTAGGAGACCGTTCACAAACAGTACCAGAGGTCATGTTTCAAGAAAACATGTCTTATAGTAGGTCTTCATGTTTAAATTGCATTTTAAACAACACACGACCTTCCATGACAACTTTAAATTTGAAATTCAGAGGAGCATAAATGATTGGAATGACAACAAGTATCAAACTCTAGTAGCCGCCAATAGCAGCAACACACAGCCAAAAGTCCGCCGCCACTGGTTGCAGGCCGCGCGGGGAAGCGGGCCACCGTCGAGCGGGGTGACATCGTCAGATAGCCAGCCAACAGGCTCCGGGCAGCCCTCCCTCCTTCTTCAGGCAAGGGGAGGTTGCCCAATGTCGGATTTTCAGCTGGAAGGAGTGGGCAGCTTCAGATCTATCCGATAGATTTCTAAAAGTCCAGACCGAACAATCCACACTATGGTATAAATTTCCTAATCA
Source organism: Alisma plantago-aquatica (assembly GCA_963693085.1). Taxonomy (NCBI): domain Eukaryota; kingdom Viridiplantae; phylum Streptophyta; class Magnoliopsida; order Alismatales; family Alismataceae; genus Alisma; species Alisma plantago-aquatica. The sequence goes on from OY856410.1 coordinate 906,927,373, forward strand.
CATCTCCTTCATATGTGATTAGTAAATATCGACTTCGAGGCAGTTGATGCGTCAGAAAAATATCATCTTGTCTTTGTTCGGGTGACGTGTATCTTACTGTCACTCCCTTTCTCAACGTGACATGTATTTTTTGGTCAGTCTCTTTTCCTTATCTCGACTAAATAATGGAGGACAATAAATCTCATGTTGTCTACAAAGAGGTGTCACCTATTCCTTCTATCAAACTGAATGAGAATAATTTTCTATTATAGATGAATGTTATCCACACAGTACTAGAATTAAAAAATAAGGCAAAGTATGTAGATTCTGATCCTCCAACCGCCACTGCAAGGGATATGCAGAGTGGAAGCGTAACAACAACCTGGTAAAAATATGGTTGTGGAATAGTATGGAGCCTGGTATTGCTGCTAGATTTATATTCTACTCCATGATGAAGGACATCTGGGATGTTATTAAGAAGCACTACTCTCAAGAGAAGAATGCCCTATGTCAATTCATGATATACGATTGTCTCTTTGCAGAGAGACAGAGAGACAGATCATTGGAGGAATATTTTGAGACAATTTAGTCTATTGTCCAAGAACTAAGTTTTTACCACCCTATCACTATTCAAGAACAGATCAAAGATAGAGATGACCTGATTACTGTCAAATTTTTAACTGGACTAAGTTCCTCTTTCAGCTCTAGAAGGAGTGTTATACTGGCTGCTGATAAATTTTCTACCTTGTAGGAAGCCTACTCCAGGATTATGCAATCTAACTTTGAACATGTACAAACCATTATGGTTCCTTCCTTTGGTGAGTCTCAAGCCTCCATTGTTGTTGCAGTAGGAGGAGGATGTACAAGTGTTGGACGGGAGGGTCCACCAGGCCCAAATGTACCTTCTGTGGTCGTCAAGGACATACGATTGAGAATTGTTGGAAGAAACATGAAAGACCAGTTGTGCCACCTATTGGGACATCCCACTTTTCTGGAGGCAATGAATCATCTGAACCTTCTTATTCTACTACTACTACTACTACTGCATCTATTTCTGGAGCCCCTGGGATCACTCTCACCAACGAAGAATATGATAGATTTATTCTATCCACTCAACATATGAACATGGAAACATCTTCCTCGAATCACTTGATTTCTTCTATTGGTCATCCACCTTCTTCTTTACTAGCTTCCAATACATCTCCTTCCTGGGTGGTTGATTTTGGAGCTTCTCAGCATATGTCTGGTATGAGGAAACTGCTTCACTCCATTTACTCATATATTCCACATCAATCAGTGACTTTAGGTGACAGATTTGTGCAAAAAGTATTAGCCAGTGGACTTTTTTCTTACCCCTAAGATTGACCTTAGATTTGTACATTATGTGCCTAAATTTCCATTCAGTCTTCTCTCTATTGCAAATTTAATTGATACTGTGAAATTTTGGTCCTTCTTGTTTTCTATTACATGATCTTAAGAGTATGAGGACAATTGGTAGGGGGCCTAGGAAAGGTGACCTCTACCTCTTTCATGGAACAATTGGTGGGGGGCCTAGGAAAGGTGATCTCTCCTCTTTCATGGCACAAGTTTGTATACATACATACATACATTATATATATATATATATATATATATATATATATATATAATTTACACGTTTCCCCCTAAAAGCGGTTCAGATGATGGATGTCTAGCATGGTTATGGCCAACACCCAATATCAGTGTGTGGTTGGATGGATTGGTTGTATCCTTGTTTATTTTGGTATGTGTATTGAGCCTCTACCTCCCTCTTCCCAATGTAAAGTTAATTCTTTCTTACCTTTACTCCCCTCGAATGTAACTTGAGGTTTCTCTTTGCAATGTGATAGTTTAATAGAAATAGAATAGTTTCTTTTCTTACAACGGTGAGGAAGACGAGCATTTCCAGATGAGACGACCAGTTCGTGAGATGAGCCGACCATTTGTAGAACCATGGAGGATAGAACGATAAAGCCAAACGACCACCTGGTGGACCCAACCGACCGTTTGGAAGGAGTTCAAACATCGATTGGACTGGAGGCCAGACGACCGCCTGTGATGACCAATCAACCAACCAAGAGGCAAGATGAATAGTTCAAGGGTTGAACTGATCTACCCAGATTGACAAGCACAAATCTACACCAACAATAGGTTCATAAATGAGATGTGATGATTGACCTAGGTGGTAGTAATTCCTTGTGTCTCCAAGGAATTACAAGTAGACATGGCCATGACCATTACCTTTTGTTTTATATTGCATGTTATGTTGTAGGATATAGCATGTATATGATACATACTATATATGTGGTGATTGGATACAATATATATATATATATATATATATATATATATATATATATATATAACCCCTCAATCATACATATTTAGTTTAAGATGCTTTCCAATAGAAATACACATAAAAATCTTGTTCGACTAAGCGTAGGTTACGCCTTCGCGTCGTGTGTCGTCTAACTTGTGGAAGTGTGATGGTAATAATGTAGGTTCTGCCTATGCGGGGTGCATTATTATTGTATTGGCTATTGGGTCAGGCTTAACTGGTGATTCTTATTGCGTTTGGGCCTAAAAGTATATAGATAATTATGGCAAGGAGTTGCACATATTATCTATCAAGAATTGCATATGATACAATTGGCAAAAGTTGCCTACCTTGGTAATTAACTGTGTTTTGCAGCGTTGGTCAGGCCATAGTTGAATTATCTTAGATCTTGCTCATTAGAAATTTGATTTGCTACAATTTTCCAAATTGATACTTGACGGTTGTCAATTTGAACAAAATAATGAGAACTATAATGAATTAAAGACCTAATTATTATCGCCTAAATTTAATCAAATCAAATCAAATCAAAATGAGTTTTTGAAAAAATTGCAAATTCTTTTGTAGAATCAAATGGCAACGAACAATAATAACTTCTCTCTACGATCAGTCCTTGAGAAGGAAAAACTAACTGAGAACAACTTCCATGACTGGTTCATGACATTGAGAATCGTTCTCGCATAAGAGTGCAAGCTCTATGTCCTGGAGACACCAGAACCAGAGGAACCACCTCAAAATGCACCAAGGGCTGACAAGGATGCTTACAAGAAGCATATTGAAGTTGTCATGGATGTCCAGTGTCTAATTCTAGGCTCCATGAACTATGAGTTGCTAACAACATGAGAACATGGATGAAATTGAGATGGTCACACATCTCAAGAACATGTTCCAAGATCAGACATGACAAGAGAGATATGAAGTCTCCAAGGCGTTGTCTAAATGTAACATGGCAGAAGGTGACCTAGTAGGTCCTCATGTGCTCAAGATCATTAGGTATGTGGAGAATCTAGATAGACTGGGATTCCCTTTGGGTCAAGAGTTGGCCACTAACGTGATTTTTTAGTCCCTTCGAGAGTCATATAGTTAGTTTGTCATGAACTGCAACATGAACAACTTTGACAAGTCATTGACAAAGTTGTTGGGCATGTTGAGAACAATTGAGACACAAATGAAGAAAGACAAGCCTAAGTCAGTGATGATGAGCAACAAGACAAAGGGGAAGTCTAAAGGCAAAGGCAAATCTAAGAAGGGTTTCAAAGATATCCAAAAGCCCAAGTCTTTAGATCTCAAAGAAAAAGGTGGAGTAAAGAAAGTAAGAGGCAATTTTTACCATTTTCACCAGCCTAGACATTGAAAAAGAAATTGCCCACTGTGGTTAGAGGAACTAAAGAAGAAGAAGGAAGGCACCGAGGCCTCCACTTCAGGTATAAAATTTATAAGATAAATTTGATTACTTCTTCATTTTGGTATGTGATACCAAACAGAGATCTAACATACTTGATGTGAAGGATCTGATAAGAAGTATAGGCCTTCATGAAAGGACAAAGATGGACAAGGCAAAACAATAGTTGCGGAAGCTTTGGTCTACATTTAAAATTTATCTTATACCAATGGGCATGTAATAGAGTTAGTTTAAATGCTATTTCATTATGCCATTATAAACATTTCTTTTATGCATCTTGTATGACAAGGATGATAAATCAATAAAAGGTTGTTTCTATTTCAGAACATATGATCTTGCATGGCAATTCCCAAACATCTAAATGGTATTTATATGAAAGATTTTGAGATAAATGTTCATAACATTAATACCATAGGAATATAATTGATAACTCAAGACTATCATTAGCAATAGTCATCTTGGACGTACATACAAGAAATGCATGTTTAGAATACATATTGATGTTAATCTAGATTTCCTTGGTTGTTGAACCTAAGGAAACATGTAGAGCCTTATTTACGCATAATGTGACATGATATGCTTCACTATATGTAGTGGGAGGATAAGCTTTCCATTAAACCTCATATATGTGATGCATGAAGATCTTATGGAACGAATGCTATAGATAATTACTTATACTTTGTTTCTATTATTGGTAATATGATGATATGTACTCAGTAAAATAGAAATACAAAACTCTTGAAGTATTCAAGAAGATTATAAATGAACTATGACTTTGATGAAAGTATTAAGAAACCTTGATGAGATCAAAATGTTCAAATACTTTACATCAATACCTTGAGTACCTTCAAAGAAAGGACTGTGATAATGTATCACGAGTCAAATCCATCTGAACATGGTGATGTGTCACAATGAAGGAATTATACCTTGATAAGTCATGATATAATTATCAATTAATCTAGTCTTCTTATATCCTCATAAATATAAAGATATCACTAAATAATGTACCATCTAAATGGTTTATAAGACATCATATATGATATGCTTTGGGAATGTACCAATATGTATAGAGGATTGAAACCTACATTGAGAAAGTAGTTTCTTGAAATGGTTTAACCACAAACCATAATTGTTGAATAGTAGTGTTAATCCCAATCCAATAACAAAAGTGTTGTGTTGATAGGACAACTGAGTTCCTAAAGAATCAGTGGGAGTAAAAGTAGAACTTGAAATGTTCTAGGTCAACAAAGAGGTACAATGACAACTAAGAGAATCACAAGATGTTGTGGAATCTCAAGTTTGTCATGTAACACAGAATAAAATAGTTCTAGTACATTGCATCTGGGATTGGAGGATTGTGAAACCAACAATTCATATAGGTTGGTCATAACAAGATGAGCCAACCAATCGGCTAGAAGCTATTAAGTACCATAATCTGAGTGAAGGCTCAAGGCCATTATGGAATCCATGTAAACTAACAAGGTATGACCTTGATATTACTACTTGAGAGATAAAACCCAAAAGGTGATGTTAGGTCTTGTGGCAAAGACCTACCTGGACAACATATAATGACAAATTGGTTGAATACATTTTTCAAATCAATTCAAGTTGCTGAACATGATAGAAATTCTTTTACCAATTGTCATGCTTACTGTTGTAGTTAAAATAGACCAAGAGATTTGGCATATGAAGATAAAACCAGATTCTTTAAAAGGAATACATCAAAGGATGTGTACATGACACAACCTAAAAGGTTTTATAACTTCAAGAATGCAAATAAAGTCTATGAACTACAAAGTTCAATCTAGGAAGGAAACAAGCATCTCAAAGATGGGATCTTTTGACTTGACAATATAGTCAAAGAATTTGAATTAAATCTAGATAAAGATGAAATCTATGGTTAAAAAAAGATTTAGTGGGATCATATATGAACATTACACATATGATGAGGAACAACATCTCAGTATTGTGAATATTGGGTCTGACATGAAAAATCCTTTAGCAATGAAGGATTAAATGAAACATCTTTGAGATAAGGATCAAGACCAATGAGATAGTTCTTGAATGTTTCACAATGGAAGTTTGAACACATACAAAATAACAATATGTTGAAGGAGTCCAACACTATAGGATTCAATGAGAGATAATGGGGATTGGTCTCTCATGAATCATATGTTCCAATTCTTGTGAAGAATGGAAATATCATAAATTAGATGTCATATGATGGATCTATCATGAATGCTATAAGTGTACTAATTCCATATAATCTTGTATGTATTGGACATGACAAGATGATGGTAAATTCCAATAAGGGCTATTAGAAGGTCATTAAAGACATATCCATTAGTACTTGTGAAGTACTTAAGGATAAATTTCTAGCCAATAAGGATAGAAATAGAAACTCAAATCTCATCATGAGCATCAGGTACACTTCCCTTCTTAGGCCTAGGAACCCTAGGTTCACTTTTTGGTGTCAAAGTGCATGCTCAACCTCTTAACTACGAATTAGGCATGTGTAAGGCATGTCGTGCACTTCATGTCATCCTTCAACTCGAGCAACACTTCAGAGTTGAGTCCTCCTCAAGGACAACCAACAAGGTACAAGGCCTCACAACCTGTTACTAAACCTATCCATGATCTAAGGAACTTTTTTTCCCATCTCAGAAGGTAAACATATATACCATAGGCACATAGGTTCTAGAAGCCTCATCCTCTCTCTAAGGTTTGGTTCCTCTAAAGGCAACCAAGATATCATCCACTTAGGTCGCATCATCCTCAACTCCCTACTTTTCCTCATATCTCAGAGTTTAGGCTTCTAAACTTCTTGCTTGGGGTCCTGCTCTCTCTCTCTCTAGAGCTAACCCTACAAACAACCTAACTATTAGAGTTCCTCTCTTCATGAAGGTGGATCAAGATCCCAAGCATACCTCTACATGGTGAAGCCTATGTTCACGCTTATGTTTGCTCAAAGTTATCCATAGCTATCCCAGCCAGGGTTTCAGCCTACTACTCATACTACTGACGTATTCTGGGTGCCTACTATGCCATGCTCATATAAGCTCATGGGGTTTCCATAGGTTCTTCTCTAACCTCAATAATGAAGGAGCTATCCTTCACTCTAACATGCACGACCCTTCCCAGGGTTGGGTCACCAAAGGTACTCGGTCATACAACCTCTCATGGCTCATATGGCATCCAAGGCATGTCTATCCAAACACCTCATCACGTCATCTCTCTCTCTAACCTTCACTTAGGGTTAGGGTTAACACCATCCTCAAAGGATGTGCCAGGTCTCCACTTATAATGGAGGTCTCTACCTCCAAGACTAACTCTCTCTTTACTTATCCTCCTGACGAGAAGGTCTAGCCTCAGGTCTCTCTCGAGGGCATGACAACTTATGGCATACGACCTAAGCATGTATCATTCTTTAATTTACTATTAAACTATTAAGCCTATGTCCATGCCATCTTATTTACATGCTTTTTATTAATTTGGTGGAGGATTCCTTAAACCTTATCAACCTTACCCATACCTCAAGAGGGTGAGGAAAAGAGAGAAAATCCTAATCCTTAAGGTCCTTAACAACATTTGAGTTGAGAAGGGATGAACAAGATGAGAGAGTCCTAAAGGTATCTTATTTCGAGTCAGATCCTAAGACATCGGCTAGGTAGTCACACTAATCTGGGAGTCCTCGTATTCCGACTAGTGGTGTGGAGGAAAATCTTGCCAGCCCCCAGACGTGATCCTTTTCTAGACACATCAGTCTTTTGGAAAATCCGCTAATAACTCCCTTGGGTTCTACGAAGTTTGTAAAATTTAATAATTATTAAAGATTAAATGAGGAACCTATGCTATGATACCAAATGTAACGACCCCGCATCTTGGTAACCCCCAATTAAGGGAGACCAGAAGGTCAGATCCATTATCCTAATTAACAGGATCAAAGGTTCGACAAATAATCAATAACAATTATCAAATTTTACCAACTATACTGAAATCTGGTATAAATTAAAACTTTTTGCATACCTTTGAAACACTTGGATTACTAAACTTCTATCCATATGAGAGAATATTCTAACTAATCCTCATTGATCGTTAATCCTCATTAAATTCCACATATGCCACTTTACTGTTTCTTCTTTTCACTTGTACCTAAAACGCTGACAAACAAAACATCGGTCAGCATAAAGATGGTATGTGGGGGAAACAATAATCGTGCAACTATGATAACAATGTAATCCGCCAATTATCATTTAATAGCCAAGATTACATTTTAAGCAATACTACTCAATCCTTACCTATCCCCTATCTCTGTGATGTCCCTGTAGTGGACCTGGATGCTACCTTCCTCATGGTAGATCCCCATTAAACCCTGCATGATCCTACCTAATAGGTAGATCAATATCTAGGGTTGAGTCACATGGCACTACCCATAGGTATCCCAATCCCTAACTCATGGTGTGATAAGAGTTGCATGGCACTACCCATAGGTAGCCCAATCCCTAACTCAAGGTGACTTGATGGGCCTACCCCATTGGTAGCCATGTACTAAGTCATCCAATGACCTGATGGACCTACCCCATGGGTAGGCATGTACTAGGTCAAATTATTAAGCCACAGAGGGGACCAGGATCTGAGCTAGTAGGCACATATCTTAAGTGATAGTCATATCCACATTATAGTTTGCAAGAATTAAATTCATCCAACAGTTTAATTCAAGTCATTGTGGAAAACTTCAAATAACTTTGAAAAACTAATTCGAGATATTCATAAGTGTAACCACATACCTGTCAGGAAGATTTGAGATAGAATCAACCAAGAAGGGAAATCCAATTAAGCAAGTACAAGAATCCAAAAATCACATCCAATTCCTTTTTATCAAAATCTATTCAAACCATCTTGCTACTTAAGGTTTCTATTCCTTTTTAGGATTTCTATCTCTTTTAGGGTTTACTTTGCAATTAGGGTTTTTACTTCATTTTACTCTTTTAAACCCTAATTTCTCATCTATCCTTCACGAAAGTTATTAAGGTTACCTTTTAACAACATATAACCTTAATTTCAGAAATAGCACAATTAATCATCAATTAAGTCCATTAAGCCTCTTTTACATTAAAGCTACCATTTTTATCCTTTTAATCCATGACAAGATCATCATGCTCCTTTATCATCAATTCAAAGTTCATTATAGTCTAATTCACATATGAACTCAATTTGCCATTAATTCTATCTTTATCCATTAGAAAACCCTAATTACTACATTAAGGGTATTTATCCACAATTATGAACTTTTATATTCGAAATAGCTTATAATCATCAAAACTTAGCATTATTCATGGTGTTGAATCATTAAATCCATTAAGAGTCACATTTACTAATATTAGGGTTTCAAGGCCCATTAAATCATATTTATGCACAGGAAACTCTAAATTAACCAATTACGTGCAAAGTTCATCCTTTTTGTGTTTAATGTACCTTTTTACAATTAACAGGTTAATATCAACTTTAATCATCCATTAAACCCTACTAAATACATTAATCGCGCATCTCCAAATAGGGTTTCTTAATCTTTAATTCATTAAAGTTGATAAATTACACTACTTTTCGAATTGCAAGAGAAATTAGCCTTCAAATATATTTTTATTGAATTCCTCTCATTTTTCTAAGAAAATTCATATATTACGCGTATCCATCCGAGCTTCGGTTAATTAGATATGAATTATGCAAAATTGACTTACTTTGGGCCAATCAGAGTGCGCCAAGTGTCCCGCTCCATGCAACGTTGTTTGATTCAATTGAAAACATAATTGAATGATGAAACTACCCCTGCATAAGTGGCTGGTTCTTCAGCCCACAGAGGGGCAGAATGGTCCAATGACCGGCCCGTCTTCAACCTTGTGCAACCTAGCGATGTTGTCGATCTGTAGCTCGACTCCGGGTGCGCCCACTCCATCCTAGGACTCACAGACTGCCGCTGATGGCCGCCCAGGCTCCTCTGCCCTCTGACGCACCTAGGGCACCACCCTGGTCATGATATAACCGGCCAAAGCAAGAGCATTTGACCTGTCATGTGTGTCCACCGTTGCAGCCATGTAGCTATAGCTGCGCGCAAGTCAGGGCTTGTCCTTGATGGCGGAACTATCCCCTGGTTCCGTGGAACATTAGGCTCCCCCTCAAAACTCCATCTTACCACCTCATGGCTTCAAGTTCATTCCATTCCTCTTAGTTAGGGTTTGTAGGGAAAGGAACAAGAAGCAGAGAGGGGATATAGGGAACTCCTCAGAATTTGTCCCTGAGCTCTACCCCTTATATAGGGAAGGGTTTTTGCACCCCAAGATGTGCATCCACAAAGATGCAAGGTCTTTTCCCAATAGGAATCTAATTCCTTCATTAGGAAGCAAGCTTTCTCTCTCCTTACTAACCCTTTCATATTTCTTATTTCTTGGATAATTAGGAATTCGAAATTCCTCTCACTTATTTTCTTTATTCTTGCCTTTTTAATCCATTGGCACATATTTCTATTTTCTTTTAATATAAATTACTTCCTTTTTAACAATACCCCAAAAACATTCATTATGCATCATATTATCTTCTTATTTGACATTATTGGTATTTTCTCTTTCCTCTTTCTTCATTGGGACTCCTTTTAACATTAGGAATCCTTGGGATACGAAATTCCATCAAGGATAACTCAATTATAGTTATTTCCCACATTTTATCATTATTTTCAATTTCTTTCTTAATAAAGAAATACTTAATTGATCTTTTCTTTTCTTTTTGCATTATCTTTGCAACTTTGGACTCCTTGGGACCCAAGGAACCCAAAAGGCACGAAATCCACCTTTGGATTAAATTCTTTTGCCTTCTAGAGGTTTCTACATTTTTCTTTTCTCCATTTCTTATTTATAATGGGGTTTCTTTTGTATTTTCCTTGTTATTGGGCCCAAAAGCCAATAAAGCCCACAAAACAATCATCAAGGCTATTGTAAACTAAATCCATTTATTTAAAACAAATCATATCTTTATTTGTTGAAATATCTTTAATATGAGAAATCACATTTCCCACCAAAAGAACCCAAAATTGGAGTTGTAACAGCATGTGAGATAAACATAGCCCTAGAACAATATAAAGACAAAGGCGTCCAAGAATCATACATCTTGAACCGTATGAAACATGGGCCAAGAATCATACATCTTACCCGAGCATGGGGAATCATACATCCACCACCCAAATGTATATAACATGGTCCAAGAATCATACATCTTGCCCGGGTATGGGGAATCATACATCCTCCATCCCAAAAATATCACAATGTTTCCATCATTCACAATGAACAAAAACTAATGCAATTATACTACTCTAGTGCTACTGAATCACATAGCGTGTAAAATGTAGAGGCAAGTAGAAAGTATATTCAGATTTCATAAAGTAGTCACCGCAAAAGTGACCAACATATACATCCACCTCATAAGTGGGAAAAAGACATCACATGTCCACAAATAAACATCCAAATCATAGTGGGCACATATCATTAAAAGTCCAACATGCACTAAGGCACAAGATAAGAGTTAAGAGAATATCCAAGATTACTACAAACAAAAAAGTTCACAAGAAGCATGATATCAAAAGATAAGAGCAATGATCATAGGCTATTGTCCATAGGACCAATACAATGAATAAGCATATGTGAATTGCTCAACATAGAAGAAGGGGATACATCATACCTCAACTTTAGAGTCTAAACAGTCCAAGTCATTCCTAGATCCAAGCCTAGGCCTCCAAAGAGCCTCTAGGGAATGTGGACAGGTCCAATAAGTAAGGTTCCCAATCTAAGAGAGGGTTGTTTCTCCAACAAAGCTCATATCTCGAGCAAGAAGCACCTTCTCCACTTTAGAGGTGAAAATCCTAACAAAAGAACATGGAGATGGGGTTATTAAGGGCTCTAAGTGGGATTTCACCATTGAATGCCAGGGTTTCGACCTAAAGGAAGGTGGAAGGAAGACTATCAACATGAAAATAGGGAAGGAAAGGAGTAAACTTACTAGTTTTGGTCAAAATCACCAAGGAGGAGCTTAAGAAATCCTAAATTCAGAAAATTGGAACCCTAGGAACCTTCTTCACCAAGGTAGGCACCCTCTTTTACCTTGGGACAACAACTTCGTGGCCAAACATAGAAGGAATGATGCTCTAAGCTAGAGGAAAGAAAGGAGAGCAAGAGTTTTTGAATTGGGAGTTGGGAAGGGGTAGATATGTCTATATAAAGGAAGAGGTTAAATATGAGGTGTCTATGAGACTTTCCATGTGTCATGTATAAGGGTGTCCATGGACATGCAAGCCTTTATGGATAAGGAAGAAGTAAAGAAACAGGTGTCAAGTTACTTTCCATGTGTCCAATGCTAAGGGTTCCCATGGACATGCAAGCCTTTATGGATAAGGAAGAAGTCAAGCATGAGGTGTCCATGGAGCTTTCCATGTGTCCTTAGCCTAGGGATTTCATGGCCATGCAAGAGGACAGCTCATAGAGGCTTAGTCAGTTTATGGAAACTTATAGGCCATACCAAATGACCTCCAATCAAAGAAATAACCCCATTGGTTGATAGCTTCTAAATATAAGCTCATTTTATAAAGAGGAAATCCCTAAAATGCCCTTAGATAGAAACATTTTCAAACCAAGGTGCAACTAGGTGCCCCATGGTTCAAAAACTCGAGAATGGTAAGGGAATATCTAAATATTATAATGCATATGACAATTTGCAAAGAAAATGTTACGACCCCACCTCGCGATAACCCCCAATTAAGGGAGACCAAGAGGTTGAAGCCGCACCCATTAATCCCAGATCAAAGATTCGACATATAACCATAAACAATTATTAAATTCTAACAGACTATACTGAAAATGGTTATAATTTTTTTTCTTTACATACCTTTTGAAAACTTGGATCTCTAAACTTCTATCCACACTGATACTAATCTATCTAATCCTCTTTTGCACTTTAATTCTCTTTTAGTATCACATGTGCCACTTTACTGTTTGTTCTTTTCATTGTACCTAAAACGCCGACAAACAAAACGTCGGTCAGCCGAAGCTGGTATGTGGAGGAAACAGATAATGTTCAATTATGTTAACAATATAATCATTCAATTAATCAGTTAACAATCAAGATTACATTTTAAGCCATACAACTCAATCCATACATATTCTCGAACTCTGGGATGTCCCTGCAGTGGACATAGATTTCACCTCTCTTTTAGGTAATAGAGTCGCATGGCACTACCCGAAGGTAGCCCAATATCTAACTCAACATGACTTGATGGTCCTACCTCCATGGTAGCCATGTACTAAGTCACCCATAGACCTGATGGACCTACCCATTAGGTATCCATGTACTAGGTCATCCATAGACCTGATGGACCTACCCAATAGGTAGCCATGTACTAGGCCTTTCTCTAACCTGATGGACCTACCCATAGGCAGCCATGTACTAGGTTAGCTATGATGCCACAGAGAGAACCAGGATCTGAGTTTATAGGCATATACATTAAGTGATAGTCTTGGTCACTTTATAATTGCAATATGAACATCCAACCAGTTTAGTTGCATTCAATGCGATTAAACGTCCGAGAAACCATCGGAAAACTAAGCGGTTATTCATAAGTAACCACATACCTGTTCAGAGCAACTTGAAGTCCAAATATTTAATACTCAGGAACAATCAATCAAGCAATCATCAATATCCTAAAATTAATGCATAACATCCAAGTGTCATTGTTTTATCCCAAACTTCCTCAAGATCTACTTGGATTCCACTTTAAGATTTCTAATTCAACCTTTAGGGTTTTATCTTTCACTATGCATTTATTACTATTGATGTTTGTTTAGTCCACAAACCCTAATTTCAACATCATAGATACCATCAAAAGTCAATTAAGTCCAAAATGTCTCTTTTACACTAAAACTACTATCTTTATCATTTTAGGTCATTTCAAGATCATTCATGTTCAGGTTTCTTTGAATTGACAACTCAACAAAGAATTATAGTTTGATTCTTCAGGAACCCTAAAAATTCCACATTAATTATCTTTTATACTCAAATTGGATGTATAACAACATAGCATTGTCTTATTCATGGGTTTGCACAATTAAAATCATTAAAAGACATATCCTCCTAAATTAGGGTTCCTAAGCCCATTAATGCACACTTAGGTATATGAAACCCTAATTTAAGCCAACTATATAAAAAGATCATCTTTTAAAATCCTATTTTCACTTTTATTAACAATAGGTTAATATCAGCTTGAATTATCCATCTATCATCAAATCTAAGGGTTTTTCCTTAGTTAAATCATTAAAGATAATAACTTCATGTACTTTTCCAATTTCAAGCATATAAACTCTAAATGAGGCTAATCATGTGCGAAGTTCTTCCTTTTTGAACTCAATGTTCCTTTTTACATTTAATAGATTAATATCAACTCTAAAGATCCATTAAGCCCTATTAAACACATTAATCATATCAAAATAGGGTTTCTTAATATTTAATAAATCAAAGATGATAATTTACACTACTTTTCGAACTATGATCAGATTCAGGCTATAAAACTATTTTTATTGAATTCCTTGTGTTCTCCTGATCAAAATTCATATATAACTTATCTAAATCGGAGTTACGAATCTTTAATTACGAATTTAACAAAATTTCACTCACCCGGCCAATCAGGACGCGCCACGTCACCTCTATTCCCATGCACGTAGCGATCAGGAAACATTTCGAATTGTCGCTTTTGCCCCTGGTTAAGTTGGACCGCTCTTTTTCTTATGGAGGGTAGAACCGTCCAACGCCATTCTACCCTTCTTCTTCCTTGGGCCGACGGCCTGCTGCCGCCCTAGCGGCCACGGCTGCACGTCGCAGGCCGCCTCCCCGCCACCTCAGCGCCCGGAACAGGATGGAACTCCCTCCTCTACCTCCGCCTTCCCTCCTCGCAGGCAAAGGAGCCTCTGATCCGTGGCCAAGGTGGACGAGATCTGCCGCGCAAGTCCCGTGCTTGCAGGCGCCGGTTGCAGCCATGCGGCCGCCCTGGCGAGCTGTCTAGGGTACAAAAACTCCGGCTAGGTCATCCTATGACCTCGGCACACCTCCAGATCCCCTCCTAGGCTTCTCTCCATACCAGGGTTGCAACATCTTCCTCTACTAGGGTTTGCTTGCCATGACCAAGAAGAAGAAGAAGAATAATAGGAGAGAGAGGCGCATGGGGTCCTTCTTGAACTCGCCCCTGGGCTCTACCCCTTTTATAGGGGTGGAAAACAAAGCCCTAGATTGTCTTATTCACAACTCAAAAGTCCTTTTCCAAGTAGGAAGTCAAAACCCTCTAATAGAGGTAATATCCTCTCTCTTCTTTATCCATGATTATTTTCTATTATATGGATATTAAGAATTTGAAATTCCTTCTTTCATTTTCTTTGTACTTTCCCTTTTTATTTATTGGCCACGAATTTCTATTCTCTTTTAATAGGAATTACTTCCTTTTTAATAATTCCACCAAAATCATTAATAAAGTACCACATTATCTTTTATTTTGCAAGTTTTGGTATTTTCTCTTTCCACTTCCTTCATTGGGGCTTCTTGTACCCCAAGAAACTCTATTATTTCGAAATTACTTTCTAAGGATACTTATTATCCTTCTAGATGCATCATTATGCATGATTTCACATTATCTCATTTATTTCTCATTTAAATATTCCTTTTTGAGGATTTATTTTTATTTCTCTTTTATTTTCCTCATTGGCATTCCTTTTATCATTAGAAATCTCATGGATATGAAATTCCACAATGGATCACCTAATTATACCTTTTCCCACTTATTTCCAACATTTTCACATTATTTCCAATTTCTTTCTCTAATAAAGAAATACATAATTAATCTTTTCTTTTTTTATTGCTTTTCTTTGCAACTTTAGACTCCTTGGAACCCAAGGAATCCAAGAGGCTCGAAATCCCTCTTTGGATTTTCCTTCTAGAGGTTTCTACATATTTCTTTTCTTCAGAATTTAATTATCCATTTACTAATTGAATTTCCTTGTTATTTCCTTGTTATTGGGCCCAATAGCCAATAAAACCCACAAATCAAATAACAAGGCTATTTTAAACGAAATCCAATTATTCAAAACAAATCACATCATTATTTGATCAATTATCCCTTAATATGAGAAATTGCATTTCTCACCAATTGAACCCAAAAATTGGGGTTATAACATCCTTCCCCTCTTATAGGAATTTTGTCCACAAAATTCAAACAAGCAAACAAACAATTCAGGATAAGACTTTTCCATGTCCATCCTTGGCCCCTGTGTGGCTTTTCCGTACTCATGGTGCTTCCACAGAACCTTTATCATCACTTATTCTTTTCCCTGAGTTCTTTCACTCTGGCGTCTATACATTGCACAGGTGACTCAGGTCATTTCAGCCTCCCTTGGGGCTCACTAGGTTCATTGCTCAGCACATGGTCGGGTACCTCACATAGTGCTCTAAATTGGACACATGGAAAACATCTCCCATTACTCTATCCTGAGGGGTAGGGTCAAACCTAACCTTCTCCACCCATCCATCTCTAATGGACCCATGTATCGGGGACTCAGCTCTCTTAATTATAACTTAGAGGGGTTGGATTTTCATGTCACATTTTCTCCCACAGTAACTTGTATGTCAGTCTACTTTGCATCTGCTCACGACTCTTATCGTCTCTAGGCTCCTTTCAGCCCTTGCACAATCAAAGTGACTTCATCTACACACACTGTTGTCCTTTTCTAACCATCATGTGGTCCTTTTCTAACCATCAGGTGGTCCTTTCACCAACATCACCTTACTGAAGTGGTGACCGACACAACCTCCCTTACAGAGCTTCATATAAGACCCGATACTGGCTATGGTGGTCATTGTCACATCTTTCATAGGACAAGAACTGTCTCTAGATATCACCCTGAACGAGCACACATGCCCTCATCAGACCCTTTATTCTGGATCTTACTAACCATAGTTAGGGGTGATAAACTATACTAACATTGAGTTCTCAATGTACCTACTTCCACCTTTTGGAAGGGAACCTTTAGTTCAAACTCAAGAACCTTTGAACTCACTTCATGGTGTAGTTGAACCATCTCTCTCATGGGTAGTTCAACTAGATCTGTCCCTTGACAGAACTCTCTTCTTTCTCATGTCATCTAGGTAAGGCGCTCTACCATAACTCATATTGCATCTGGACCTTCCTTGGTCTAGGGAAGACCTATCACAACATCCATAGTGTTGAGCTCTCATTCCCTCTCAGCGATTCTTTTGTCCTCCATATCGATACACTGGGTTACTGGGATTCGTCCTTTACCTCCTGGCTTGCATGGCCATAAACCACATGCAACCTCATCTTAAGAATCTAACGTGCTATTTCCATTTTCCATGGTGTATCATGATTTCTTGTATGTCATGATTCTTTTAAGATCGATTCCTTTGAAACCCTAAACCACTCTAGTCGGGGTTTCATCACCTTCTTTTCCAAAGAAGTGCATCTGAGGTTCTACCACCATCCTTTCATTGCATCAAGGACTAGACTGGCTAACCAAACAACCCTTAACTTTTCAACGCATCTTGTTACATCTGAGTGTTATCCAAACACCTCTCCTTTTCAAACTTAGGGTTAGCCAAACAACCTCTTCTAGCTTCTAATCAAACAAGTCAGATGTATCTCAACCAGAGCACCTATTACCACTTCACATCCTTAGGTAACATTACACTTCCATGTATTTCACTTATCATGTCACCTCAAACTATATGTTCATCTTCATAAGAACACTCTCTGATTCCATCATCATGGTGATCAAAATCAACCTGGTATAACTTGTAAGTTCCACATAGCTCATGATAAAAACATCCTCATAAGGGGACTACCTCATTCCTCTTAGTGTTTACAAACCATCCATGTATCATTCACTTTACCGGGATAGGTTATCTTCTTTATCCCCATCTCTCATGGCAACGTTCCAACCTACATCATCTCTTATCCTTGGTGTATGGCATGCGTAATGTCCTATCTCTCACCCCCATAACAAGAGGAAATAAGCATTTGGCTGCAGTCCAAATACAGAGTTCTTCATGTTCCAAGAGTAGAGATGGTACATCCCACCTTTCCAGTACACCTTTAAATCTAAGTTGCAACATGCCACATATGTCTCTTCATCACACACATCATGATATCAAACTAGCCTTGAACCTACTAAGGTTTATATCCTTGGTCATCTCCTCTAGGTCTATAGGGTACCGACTCTTTTGGGGTCATCTCTCTTCCCTCATGCATCAAGAGAGTGCCCTACTCATCTGCCCTTTGGGTCCCATGAGTTCATGAAGGTGATCAATCTCCTAACCCATGGCCCTAGACAATGATAGATGTTACCTCCCGACCCTATGGTCATGTGCAACTGGGGAATTAGGAAACTCCTACTTTCATCGGTCTTATCCCTACCTGACCCTGGATAGACTTAGGATTCTCCATTATAGCACATGTTCACTTAGAATCTTACCCAAGTCTTCATCATCTCTCCTTCTGCATTCATGGGCTGACTCTCATCCGTTCATAGGCATTATGGCAACTTGCCTACCTTGGTCAAGCCCCATACTGGTTACCTCCATGGTAACACATTCACATGCAATAGAGATGGATATCTATGGGTCTGTAGATTCAATCTCATACTATGTACCTTTCACTTATCTTCTCAAGATCCTATGAGACTTCTTTAGGTTACTTTGAACCAACAAAACTGATATACACCCTTCCAAAGGGGTCCCTCTCCCAGGATGGGAGGAAAACTATCTCTAAGGTCACAAAAACTCTTAGGTTTTGGGTTTACATCCACACGAGCCTACTTAACCCTAGCAAGCCATCAAGGCACAAGCAGATCACTTACTGTACCATGCTAGGTCATACTTGTCCTCTTTCCTCAAAGTTGTATCAAGATCATACCCTTCTTTATCAACAACCTAGATGTGAGGGGTTCAAACACACCTTAAACTTAAGGGGCTTCCCTTTCCTCTATATATAAGGAGTACCATGCTCGCTTCTATAGGAACTCAACTTCTCATCGTGAGCATTAGGTACACCACTTCCCTTCATAGGCCTAGGAACCCTAGGTTCACTTGTAGGTGTCCAACTGCATACTCTATCTCTTAACTACGAACCAAGCATGAAAAAAGCATGACATGCACTTCTTGTCATCCTTCAACTCGAGCAACACTTAGGGTTGGGTCCTCCTTAAGGACAACCATCAAGGTACAAGGCCTCATAACTCGCTACTAAACCTTTCTAGGTCTAAGGAACTCTTTTTTTCCTACCTCAGAAGGTAAACACCTATACTGTAGGCACATAGGTACCATATGCTTCATCTTCACTGTCTAGGGTTTGGTCCCTCTAAAGGCAACCAAGATATCATCAACTTATGAGGCAACCACTGTCATCCATTGTTCCGGGTTTTATGCTTCCAACCTTCTTGCTGGGTTTCCTGCTCTCTCTAGAGCTAACCCTACAACCAACCTCACCATTAGAGGTCCTTTCTTCATGAAGGATCAACCTCAAAGGCATGCTCTACAAGGGTGAAGCCTAGGTTCGAACTTATGGTTGCTCAAGATCATCCATAACCCTTTATGCTCCATCATAATTCCTTGTCCAGGGTTTCATCCTATCGTCAGCACTATGACGTGTCCTAGGTGCCAGCTATACCCTACTTGTACAAGCCCATAGGATTTCTAAGGTCCTTCACTAACATCATCGTCTAAAGATCTATCCTTTACCCCAACATGCACGACCCTTCCCAGGGTTGGGGTTGCCAAAGGTGCTAGGTCACCCATGGATCCTATGGCATCCCAAAGGCATGTCCTTTCAAACACATGGTCCAACTCATCTCTCTCTAACCTTCACTTAGGGTTAGGGTTAGCATCATCCTCGGAGGATGTGCCAGGTCTCTACTAGCAATGGAGATCTCTATCTCCAAGACTAACTTATCCTCCTGAGAAGAAGGTCTAGCCTCAGGTCTCTTCTGAGGACATGACAACTTATGTCATACGACTTAAGCATGTATCTATTATTTATTTTGCGCTTAATCTATTAAGCTTATTTCCATGACATCTTATTTATATGCCTTTCATTAATTTAGTGGAGGATTCCTTAAACCTCATTAACCTTACCCGTACCTCAAGAGGGTGAGGAGAAGAAAGAAAACCCTAATGCTTTAGGTCCTTATCAGAATTTTGTGATGAGAAGGGATGAATAAGATGAGAAGTCCTAAAGGTATCTTATTTCGATTCGTACCCTAAGACTTTGGCCAGGTGGTCACACGGGTCCGGAAGTCCTCATATTCTGACTAGCGGTGCGGAGGAAAATCTTGCCAGCCCCCGGTTGTGATCCCTTTCTAGACACCTCCGTCTTTCGGATACTCCTCTAATAACTCCCTTGGGTTCTATGGAGTTTGTAAAATTTAGTAATTATTAATGGTTAAATGAGGAACCTACGCTCTGATACCAAATGTTACGACCCCACCTCCCGATAACCCCCAATTAAGGGAGACCAAGAGGTTGAAGTCGCACCCATTAATCCCGGATCAAAGGTTCGACATATAACCATAAACAATTATTAAATTCTAACAGACTATACTGAAAATGGTAATAAATTTTTTTCTTTACATACCTTTTGAAAACTTGGATCTCTAAACTTCTATCCACACCGATACTAATCTATCTAATCCTCCTTTGCACTTTAATTCTCTTATAGTATCACATGTGCCACTTTACTGTTTGTTCTTTTTATTGTACCTAAAACACCGACAAACAAAACGTCGGTCAGCCAAAGCTGGTATGTGGAGGAAACAGATAATGTTTAATTATGTTAACAATATAATCATTCAATTAATTATTTAACAATCAATATTACGTTTTAAGCCATACAACTCAATCCATACATATTCTCGAACTCTGGGCTGTCCCTGCAGTGGACATAGATTTCACCTCTCTTTTAGGTAATAGAGTCGCATGGCACTACCCGAAGGTAGCCCAATATCTAACTCAACGTGACTTGATGGTCCTACCTCCATGGTAGCCATGTACTAAGTCACCCATAGACCTGATGGACCTACCCATTAGGTAGCCATGTACTAGGTCATCCATAGACCTGATGGACCTACCCAATAGGTAGCCATGTACTAGGCCTTTCTCTAACCTGATGGACCTACCCATAGGTAGCCATGTACTAGGTTAGCTATGATGCCACAGAGAGAACCAGGATCTGAGTTTATAGGCATATACATTAAGTGATAGTCTTAGTCACTTTATAATTGCAATATGAACATCCAACCAGTTTAGTTGCATTCAATGCGATTAAATGTCTGAGAAACCATCGGAAAACTAAGCGGTTATTCATAAGTAACCACACACCTATTCAGAGCAACTTGAAGTCCAAATATTTAATACTCAGGAACAATCAATCAAGCAATCATCAATATCCTAAAATTAATGCATAACATCCAAGTGTCATTGTTTTATCCCAAACTTCCTCAAGATCTACTTGGATTCCACTTTAAGATTTCTAATTCATCCTTTAGGGTTTTATCTTTCACTATGCATTTATTACTATTGATGTTTTTTTAGTCCACAAACCCTAATTTCAACATCATAGATACCATTAAAAGTCAATTAAGTCCAAAATGTCTCTTTTACACTAAAACTACTATCTTTATCATTTTAGGTCATTTCAAGATCATTCATGTTCAGGTTTCTTTGAATTGACAACTCAACAAAGAATTATAGTTCGATTCTTCAGGAACCCTAAAAATTCCACATTAATGATCTTTTATACTCAAATTGGATTTATAACAACATAGCATTGTCTTATTCATGGGTTTGCACAATTAAAATAATTAAAAGACATATCCTCCTAAATTAGGGTTCCTAAGCCCATTAATGCACACTTAGGTATATGAAACCCTAATTTAAGCCAACTATATAAAAAGATCATCTTTTAAAATCCTATTTTCACTTTTATTAACAACAGGTTAATATCAGCTTGAATTATCCATCTATAATCAAATCTAAGGGTTTTTCCTTAGTTAAATCATTAAAGATAATAACTTCATGTACTTTTCCAATTTCAAGTATATAAACTCTAAATTAGGCTAATCATGTGCAAAGTTCTTCCTTTTTGAACTCAATGTTCCTTTTTACATTTAACATATTAATATCAACTCTAAAGATCCATTAAACCCTATTAAACACATTAATCATATCAAAATAGGGTTTCTTAATCTTTAATAAATCAAAGATGATAATTTACACTACTTTTCGAACTATGATCAGATTCAGGCTATAAAACTATTTTTATTGAATTCCTTGTGTTCTCCTGATCAAAATTCATATATAACTTATCTAAATCGGAGTTATGAATCTTTAATTACGAATTTAACAAAATTTCACTCACCCGGCCAATCAGGACGCGCCACGTCACCTCTATTCCCATGCACGTAGCGATCAGGAAACATTTCAAATTGTCGCTTTTGCCCCTGGTTAAGTCGGACCGCTCTTTATCTTGTGGAGGGTAGAACCGTCCAACGCCATTCTACCCTTCTTCTTCCTTGGGCCGACGGCCTGCTGCTGCCCTAGAGGCCACGGCTGCACGTCGCAGGCCTCCTCCCCGCCACCTCAGCGCCCGGAACAGGATGGAACTCCCTCCTCTACCTCTGCCTTCCCTCCTCGCAGGCAAAGGAGCCTCTGATCCGCGGCCAAGGTGGACGGGATCTGCCGCGCAAGTCCCGTGCTTGCAGGCGCCGGTTGCAGCCATGCGGCCGCCCTAGCGAGCTGTCTAGGGTACAAAAACTCCGGCTAGGTCATCCTATGACCTCGGCGCACCTCCAGCTCCCCTCCTAGGCTTCTCTCCGTACCAGGGTTGCAACATCTTCCTCTACTAGGGTTTGCTTTCCATGAACAAGAAGAAGAAGAATAATAATAGGAGAGAGAGGCGCATGGGGTCCTTCTTGAACTCGCCCCTGGGCTCTACCCCTTTTATAGGGGTGGAAAACAAAGTCCTAGATTGTCTTATTCACAACTCAAAAGTCCTTTTCCAAGTAGGAAGTCAAAACCCTCTAATAGAGGTAATATCCTCTCTCTTCTTTATCCATGATTATTTTCATTTATATGGATATTAAGAATTTGAAATTCCTTCTTTCATTTTCTTTGTACTTTCCCTTTTTATTTATTGGCCACGAATTTCTATTCTCTTTTAATAGGAATTACTTCCTTTTTAATAATTCCACCAAAAACATTAATAAAGTACCATATTATCTTTTATTTTGCAAGTTTTGGTATTTTCTCTTTCCACTTCCTTCATTGGGGCTTCTTGTACCCCAAGAAACTCTATTATTTCGAAATTACTTTCTAAGGATACTTATTATCCTTCTAGATGCATCATTATGCATGATTTCACATTATCTCGTTTATTTCTCATTTAAATATTCCTTTTTGAGGATTTATTTTTATTTCTCTTTTATTTTCGTCAGTGGCATTCCTTTTATCATTAGAAATCTCATGGATACGAAATTCCACAATGGATCACCTAATTATACCTTTTCCCACTTATTTCCAACATTTTCACATTATTTCCAATTTCTTTCTCTAATAAAGAAATACATAATTAATCTTTTCTTTTTCTTATTGCTTTTCTTTGCAACTTTAGACTCCTTGGAACCCAAGGAATCTAAGAGGCTCGAAATCCCTCTTTAGATTTTCCTTCTAGAGGTTTCTACATATTTCTTTTCTTCAGAATTCAATTATCTATTTACTAATTGAATTTCCTTGTTATTTCCTTGTTATTGGGCCCAATAGCCAATAAAGCCCACAAATCAAACAACAAGGCTATTTTAAACGAAATCCAATTATTCAAAACAAATCACATAATTATTTGATCAATTATCCTTAATATGAGAAATTTCATTTCTCACCAATTGAACCCAAAAATTGGGGCTATAACAGAAAACCTCCCAATCGGGTAAATTGCAAAAAAGTCCATAATGTACCTAAAATTGCTTAACTTACACAAACAACATCCAAATTGGACCAAACTTCATCCAAAAGTTAACTTTGATGTGTTTAATACCAATTTTACATTATTTCCATCTTTTGAAGTTATATAATCACATTATTCATTACTTATGCCCTTTTCTCATTTTCTCTCTCCTAAACTTATCCTAATATTTTAAGGTTATCCAAATTAGATGAAATTTGACATGTAGGCTAATTTTGATATGTAGATTACGAATTTGAAGTTTGTTTCCACTTTTGAGACTTATTTTTATGATATATGTCATACGGCCCATTAACGGCCCATTATCTAAATTATCCATCTTCATATTGCTACCAAGATGAGTTATGTTGCATATTTTATGTATCCATTATTAACCTAAGACTGATGTGAATACATTAGGCTACATCAAGGTGATAAATTCATGTATTAGATCATTAGGATCATACTAAACATATTTTTAGGTCTAACCTTCAACCTTGTTTGGCTAAGCCCAAAATGTCAACTTCCAGGGTAGGGTCCGAGATCAAGTATGTTACATCACACCACCCCTTAAAGGGATTTCATCCTCAAAATCAAAACATCCATATATAAGAAAAAAAGTTATTTACCACCCCTTAAAGGATTCATCTTGTTAAGTCAAAAATATTCTTTAGGTACAAAAGGTTCAACTACACTTCCTTACATCTAACTACATAAGAATCATGCAAAAAAAGCATAACTTGTAAAGACTAACTATGAACTATGGGTTAACGTGCTCTTGTCCATCCTCAAACAAGTCTTTACACCTGGGAGACTAGTTCAACATATTAGGGCCTGAAAGATAAAACATATAGATGTATAAGGCTACTATTGCCTAAAAGCATGCTATTTCAAACAATTCATATCAGCTCAGGCCAAGCCAGAATCATATGGATTCGGGAGTCCTCATAAACCAAGCTAGTGGTGCGGAGGAAAATCTTGCCAGCCCCTGAACCCTGATCCTTTCTAGACACCTTTGCTTTCAACTTCATGTCCTAGTAGCTGCCTGAAGGCTAAGCTAAACAACCTCAAGTTACTATGGCTACTTATGCATCTTTTAGTTGTAAGTATTTTAGAGATATATTCATCATTATTCTAATGTGAAACTATAGGATCCTAAATCAACCCTTCATCATCTATTGATCAACTCTAGGGATAACATGTCACTTAAAGGTAAGGCAAGTATTCTAACTAGGGATAAAAAAATTGAAAAGTCAGATTCCGATTACCATGGGCTCTGATACCATGCTGTAAAGAGGCATGATCACCCCCTTACTAAAAAAAATGTAGAATAAAACATCCATTCTAAACACACTTCAAGGTATGCTGGAATAGGTGAAAATTTTTCAAACTTCAATAAATGGTATTCAAAACAACTAAAGTATAGAAGTGGAATAAAAATGTTGACTATATTCAATTTATCACAAGGTTACAAAAGAACATCATAATCTCCCACAAAGGGTTTACATGTATCACTCAACATAAGGATCTAGTATAGGGAAGTATAAACCATAAAAACTTTGTCTCCAAGCTTTAACTCCTTAAGCTAGTCCAAAACTTCATGTCTTATCATCCAAGTCCTTCACCTAGGGTTAGAAGCATACCCCAGAAAGGAGAGAAAATAGATGACATCAATAAAGGCTGGTATGTGCATACTAAATAGGAAATTGAGCAATATATGGAATAAAGGCTTCCCATGAAAAAGATAACGACAACCCAAGTGGGCATCAAGAGAAATGGTTTGCAATAACAAAAGAGATACTTTCCATAATTAAATCAATAAAGTTTTGCGATACTATAACATGTAAAGAAAGTAGGGCACACATCCCTACAATTATCATCAACTTGCATGCATGTGAGATATGCATACCCCTAGAACAATATACAGACAAAGGCGGCCAAGAATCATACATCTTGAACCTAATGAAACATGGGCCAAGAATCATACATCTTGCCTGGGAATGGAGAATCAAACATCCACCACCCAAATGTATATAACATGGGCCAAGAATCGTACATCTTGCCCGGGTATGGGGAATCATACATCCTCCATCCCAAAAATATCACAATGTTACCATCATTTACAATGAACAAAAACCAATGCAATTATACTACTCTAGTTCTACTGAATCACATAGCATGTAAAATGTAGAGGCATGTAGAAAGTTTAGTCATATTACATAAAGTAGTCACCGCAAAAGTGACCACCATATACATCCACCTCATAAGTGGGAAAAAGACATCACTTGTCCACAAATAAACATCCACATCATAGTGGGCACATATCATCAAAAGTCAAGATAAGAGTTAAGAGAATATCCAAGATTACCACAAATAATATAGTTCACAAGAACCATGATATCAAAAGATACGAGCAATGTGTATAGGCTATTGTCCATAGGACCAAGACAATGAATAAGCATAGGTGAATTGCTCAACATAGAAGAATAGGGGATACATCATACCTCAACTTCAGAGTCTAAACAGTCCAAGTCAGTCCTAGATCCAAGACTAGGCCTCCAAAGAGCATCTAGGGATGGTGGATAGGTCCAATAAGTAAGGTTCCCAAGCTTAGAGAGGTTGGTTTCTCCAACAAAGCTCCTATCTCGAGCCAAAAGCACCTTCTCCACTTTAGAGGTGAAAAACCCTAACAAAAGAACATGGAGATGGGGTGTTTAAGGGCTCTAGGTGGGGTTTCACTATGGAAGACCAGGGTTTCGACCTGGAGGAAGGTGGAAGGAAGACTAACAACTTAAAAATAGGGAAGGAAAGGAGGATACTTACTAGTTTTGGTCAAAATCACCAAGGAGGAGCTTAAGAAATCCTAAATAGAGAAATTTGGAACCCTAGGAGCCTTCTTCACCATGGTAGGCACCCTCTTTTACCTTGGGATAGAAACTTCATGGCCAAACATAGAAGGAACAATGTTGTAAGCTAGAGGAAATAAAGGAGAGAAAGATTTTTGGAATTGGGAGTTGGGAAGGGGTAGATATGGCTATATAAAGGAAGAGGTTAAGTATGAGGTGTCTATGAGACTTTCCATGTGTCATGTATAAGGGTGTCCATGGACATGAAAGACTTTATGGATAAGGAATAAGTAAAGAACGAGGTATAAAGTTACTTTACATGTGTCCAATTCTAAGGGTTCCCATGGACATGCAAGCCTTTATGGATAAGGAAGAAGTCAAGCATGAGGTGTCCATGGAGCTTTCCATGTGTCCTTAGCCTAGGGATTTCATGGTCATGCAAGAAGACTTATCATAGAGTCTTCTTGAATATAAAATGTCAGTTTATGGACACTTATAGGACATCAAAACTGACCCCCAATCAAAGAAATAACCCCATTGGTTGATAGCTTCTAAAGATAAGCTCATTTATAAAGAGGAAACTCCTAAAATGCTATTGGAAAGAAATACCTTCATACCAAGGTGCAACTAGGTGCCTCATGGTTCAAAAACTCGAGAATGGTAAGGGAATATCTAAATATTATAATGGATATGAAAATTTGCAAAGAAAACCTCCCAATTGGGTAAATTGTAGAAAAGTCCAGAATGTACCTAAAATTGCTTAACTTACACAAACAACATCCAAATTGGACCAAACTTCATCCACAAGTTAACTTTGTTGTGTTGAATAAAAATTTGACATTATTTCCATCTTTTGAAGTTATATAATAACATTATTCATTACTTATGCCTTTTACTCATTTTCTCTCTCCTAAACTTATCCTAATATTTCAAGGTTGTCCAAATTAGATGACATTTGACATGTAGGCTAATTTTGATATGTAGATTAGGTATTTGAAGTTTGTTTCCACTTTTGAGACTTATTTTAATGAGATATGTCATATGTCCCATTAAAATCGCATTATCTAAATTATTCATCCAATTACATTCCTTATCTTCATATTACTACCAAAATGAGTTATGTTGCATATTTTATGTATCCATTATTAACCTAAGACTAATGTGAAAACATTAGGATAAATTAGAGTGATAAATTCATGTATTAGATCATTAGGATCATACTAAACATCTATTTAGGTCTAACCTTCAACCTTGTTTGGCTAAGTCCAAAATGTCAACTTCTAAGGTAGGGTCCGAGATCTAATATGTTACAGCGACCGTGCATTGGTCAGTTGGACTTTGAGTGGTACGACTAAAAATCCACATGGTGTATTAATAAAAGATGTAATACAAGTCGTGTAGTATATATGATTGGGTTAAATACGTCTCACATTGTTTGATTGCCCTTATCTTGTTTGTATACTACACAATTCTTACATGATGTAGACTTATGGAATTTAAGTAATTATAGTTGTTGTTAAAGTTTATTTGCTTAAACTACTTTGTATTCTTAAATTGTTCAATCTACTTAAATTGCTTATTTAATATCCTATATGCTCAAATTATTTACTATTAATTAATCTGTTGTAATCAATATCTATTGGAGAGAGTTATATCTCTTGTTGGGATTGGGTCTCACCTGTGGGTTACCACATCTTTTTAAGTGGTTGCGGGCAATGTGGTCGAGGTTTTGCTTTTGAAGAGAACCAGCCTGGTGATCAATAGATTTAGAAGGTTTCTCAGATGTAAATGTTAGCAGTAGAGTCCTAGTGTCGTCCATGTACTCTCATGTCTAGGTATGGGGGTGTTTTCTAGAAGATATATTTGTATAAACACGAGATTTTGGCAGTATGAAAGTGTTCGTAAAATATGGGATGTATATGTGAAATATCTTTTGTATACAGGATGTGGCTGAGGCTATTGGACCCAGATGTAATTACATGTTGTAGTACATGAGAATGGAAAGATGGATCTTTTATGTAAATGTTCCAGAGTTGGTTTACATTATTGAAATTGGTTTTAATTAGTCTGCATTTTTTACTATATGGTTAATTAGTAGTTTATCATGTTTTTTGCTTTGAGTAATCTCGTTTAGTGTAAGGAGGTGCCATGACAACCTAGTCCACCCTTATAAAGGTCACAATACTAGTAAAATTGAGATATAATTGTATTTGTTTTCCTACTGAGGTTTGACCACAACCATCCTCCAAACACATCATATATTTTGGATCATATCATCTGAGATACATGCGTAACTATTCTCCTATTAGGGTATGATTGTATCCATCCCCATTAACATGCATATACTAAACAATATTTGACTCAGAGATTCCATTAAAGGAATGCTTGTTTCACCATCCAGATATTAGTGAAACCATCATTTGTCTTAGCCAAAAAAACCATTGATTGAGAAACTAAGTGAACCATTGACCAAATAGTTATAGAAAATAGTCCATGACCTCTTAGGATGACCATCGGTTGTGAACCTAAAGTGTACCATCGATCTAACACTTGGAGAAATAAGCAAATCAACAATTAGGATATCCATTGATTGTGAACCTAGTGATACCATCGAATTAGCCATTTAGAGAACATCAATACCATCGGATGTGAGAGGAAACAAAACCACCATTTTTAAGTACAAAAGAAGATCCAAAATAGAAGGTAAGTAACGTCCATCATTTGGCATAAGGATCCCAACAATCGAGTTATGGAAACAAGAGAAAATCAGCTCAAAACTTTAGAGAGAAACCATCATTTGAGAGAGAGATAAGACCATTGATTTGAAGCACTTGGGTGGGCATCATGACATTTGTTTCTCAAAAATAAAAGAGTCCAAAACATAATATAAATCCAAACCATTCAATGGCACAAAATGGTTAAACCGTACAATATCAAAACCAACTATCAGATTGAAACACAAGGAGGGAAAATAATGCTCAAAACTCTAGCAAGAGCCATCATCCATGGGGCTTAAGATAACCATCGATCATTCAGTGGAGAAGGAAATATAACCATCATTTCTTGAGATCACTAAAGTCATAAAAATAGTATCTAAGATATCACCAACGTTTCTTCCCAAAATCCAAACCATCGGGTCACACAACAAGAGAGAAATCAGTTCAAGGTACCAAGGAAAACTCTATTATTTCTACACACAAGAACAATAATTAACTATGGTTATGGAAACCATTGACCATCCAGAAATAAGAGTAATATAACCATCATTTTCTTGGGTTTATAACAAGGTCATCAAGGAAGTAACAAGGCACACCCATAATTCTATACAAGGAACTAACCATTGGATCATGAGACAAGATAGAAATCAGCTCAAAAAGGTCAAGGACAACCATCGATTTCCACCACAACATCACCATCAAGTCATGGGAAAGCAAGGTCTAATTTTTTTTTACCAAAATAGAGAGTTTGCACAAGATTAAGGGAAATAAATAAAAGATTATCTACTCAAAATCATCATATATATGCACAACTTATCTAAGTATTCAAACTCTCTGCTCATTACTATGTTTTAGAGCAAGATTTGTTCATGACAAATTAAAAGTAAGCAATAAACATGAAGAGAGTTATATAACTTGCCTCAAGGGTGAAGTTGAGACTTCAAATAGCAAGGTAACTCGATGAAAGAGAGATAAAAAATCCTAGCTTTGAGATCCCAACTCATGGAAGCTAGCTTTTCTCTAAGAACAAGCAACCCTAGGTCAAAGGAAGCAAGAAGAAAGGTGTTCTTCAAGAGTTCTAGCACAAACTCCACCATGTAAACCATGGATCCGACCAAGAAGAAGAGAGGGGAAAGTAGGAAAGTAAGGTAAATGAAGGAAAGAGAGAAGTTCTTACTTGATTAGGTCAATAATAAGCTCAGGAAGCTCTACAAGCTTGAAAAGGGGGTAGATTCAAGCTCTATGTGAACATACAAGTAGATCAACCAAGATTCATCTACCTTGGGCTCCTTCTTCTCCACCAAGTGGGGGGGGGAGAGCTCCAGACAGAAAGGAAGAAGAGAGGATGATCTAGGAGAGTAAAGAAATTCATTGGCATGCAAGGAGAGAAGTATAAGAAGCAAAAAGGGAGAAAGAAGGAAGAGGTAAGGCGTCTAGACAATCTTTCCAAGTGTCTAAGGTCAAGAGCTTCTTTTCCATGCAAACCAGCAGCCAAAGTTAGTGGAAAGTTAGGACACCTACTTAAACTTGATTTCCAGGTCATTCATCGACTCCACTCAAAGAAAACCCATTGAAATGTCACACAAGGTAGCACCTCTATGAGTGGAAATCCTAAGTTCAACCTTCGGTAGATGTCACACATAAAATCAAGGTGCATCTAGGAGCCCCATGATACAAATAACTCCAGAATGATATGAAAAAATGTTAGGAATAAAACCATGCAACAAATTGCAAGAAAAACCCCAGATATGGGTAAATTGCATAAAAGTTTAAAACGTGCACAAAATTGCATAACTTGCCCAAACATTGTCCAAAATGGACCAAACTTGAAACATAGATTAATTAACTGATATCAAAGCATAAGAAAGAGTTTTATTAAGCATATAATCATCCAATTAGGTAAATTAAGTATCTTTAGGGTTTAGGCTAGGTTAGTGATCTTGCAAATATTTAATATAATATTATTTAAATGTGCACTAGAGCTCACTAATGTACCCATAATTACCTCGATAGATGTATAGGGTGTAGTTTGGTGGTTACCCTATACATAAGTTCAATATGTAACATCAGATAAACAATAAGGATTTTTGTTGAACAAAGATGGCCTACGTGTGACTATAATATAGTAAACAAAAAATGTATATCACTTGATCTTAGGGTAATCTACGACAATATAAGTAACCATAATTTCCTTCTAATAGATAATTATGTACATTTTAATTTCATGTGTCATATATCTCATTAATACACTGATGTAAAAATGAAAAATAATAATAATAAACATTATATAAAGTGTTATTATTTGTAATATGCCTAAGAATCTAAATACATATTAATTCAACAAAAAAATAAAAGTAGGACAATTTAGGTTGCAAATGGTTAGTTCCGATTTCACTAAGTAGACCTGAGATGCTAGTTTGGGTGTAACAAGATAATTCATATAATACAAATATGTAAAATTTCCCTCCTAGTTAGATACTAATAAATACGTGTAAATATGAATTATGGTAACAAATATGAACTACAATAATATTGATTTGCATAATACTAAAATGAAACAAGGGAAACTAAATGATCTAACAATTGTTTCTAAAACTAGAAACTATTATAAGATTTGGATTCTACTATCCTAATTAGGTTGGGTGTCAATTTTCACCTTTATTAGATAATAGTACTTAAATAAAAGATAACAATAAGAAAATATTAATATAATATGAAATAAGCATATAACATGGATAAGTAGTAGATTTATCACCTCAAGTTTCTTTGTCGCCATCTGTTTGCAATTAACTAAATTTTTAGATCTTTAGACTATTTGGGTAGACGTCAGATCAAGATCCAAGGAGTGTGAGCTCATCTCCTATTTTGTCTTGAGACCTTGAATAAGAGGTATAATACATTCAATTTTCTCATTGCACTTTCTCTTTTTTGTCACCATAGCCTTCCTTGATTCTTTCTCTACTTCTTCACTTGATTTTATCCAAGTTGATCTCTTACTTGATCTTTTCCTCTAATAGAATCACCCCCATCCAAATATCTCTTCTATTTCCTCTTTGCATCCTCTTTTGAGGCATCACAATCTTAGACTACATATAAATTAAAATCCTAACTCCTTGAGCAAGAGGAATGTTAAGTAGTTTTTACCTCAATAATTTTTCTCTTCTTGTTATTGAGCTCCTCTAGCCAACCCTAATTTCCTTTTTGTGTTCAAAAGGATTTTCACATATCTTTTGTCATCCTTAGAGTAATTTCCTTGGGTTACACCATTTTTTAGGTGGTATTTAAGCCCCTAAGCTGATCGGGTTGGGTTGCATTACAGTCATTGTTCTTCTTAAACCTTGGTTTGGGAATCTTGACAGAGAGCTTGGGAGTACCTTAGGCAAGACACATGGAGTCATGTAAGTCATGTGATTGGACTCAGAGAGTGGATATGAAGTTGTTGACATCAGTTTGTTTTGAATTATGGTAAGTATTTATACTTTTTCTTGTAATCATCATTGTTGTTTGTCAACTTCCGACAATAGATTTCATCATTTTTGTCATCATACTTTGTGGACTTTGATAGGTAGTGTCTAATACAATATATGGCTTTCTCTATTTTTTTTTTACTTTGGGTGAATTCACATCTCCCACCTTGAGCAATCATGGAGGAATCTAGTTTCACGAGCTCAAGCTTCTTCAAGATCTCTTCTTTGGCTCATGGGGTTAAAGGGAAATGGGGAACTATGTACAGGTCATCACTGCATCTAGTTTATGTTAGTCATCATCTGAACCTGAAGTTCCATTGTATGTGTCATGGTTTTAGTTCAATATTCAATCATTTTGAGAATCTATATGTTGGTTTAACAAGGTCATCCTTCCATCTATTTACTTTTATCATGTGGGTTAATGACAATATGGACTTTCATGTCCCTATTTATCTTAGTCCATGCGAGTCGATGAAGGACCATGGTGATCCTATCACATGTTATGGTTATGAAATCATATATTGAGATACATTTACCATTTCTATGGGTTTTGGTTTATGAAATTTAGTAAAATTGCAGTAACTTGTAAAATTAATAAC
Source organism: Alisma plantago-aquatica (assembly GCA_963693085.1). NCBI lineage: Eukaryota > Viridiplantae > Streptophyta > Magnoliopsida > Alismatales > Alismataceae > Alisma > Alisma plantago-aquatica. The sequence continues at coordinate 906,960,816 of OY856410.1, forward strand.
TAACTACTCAAACAACAGATATGTGTATTGATAATATTTTGGAACTGTAAAATTATATGTATTTATCTATATAATTTGCTTACTTAGATCCATCGGTTTTGAGATCAATTTTCAAGTTTGTGTATTTAATAGAAATCAACACGAATTTTATCTACAATCAGTATTAGGTGACTTTAAATGTTGTATTGGGCCTAGGGTATTGATTATGATGCTCTTAGACAAAACTAAGGTGTGTTATTTCCCTTATATAAAATGGGAAAATTTTCACCAGTATGATCCTAATTTCTAATGATGAGGCTAAGCCTTAATCCAAGTATTTTTTTAGAATTATTCTGAAAAATAATCATGATTACATGGTTTTCTCATCATTGTAACTGAAATTCATATATCATTCATCATTGATCCTTTCACCCTAGCTTGCCATGTTGGATGATTTAATATCATTCCTTCCTCAAATTGACTAAATATGATTGGATCATTTTTCCTTCTGTATTAATTGCATATTTAATTGAATTGACTAGCATTGTCTAACTATAGTAATGTACCATGGTGTTGGTGCCTAGTAGACAACTATAAATTAGGTTTAGGTCTTGGAACTTAGCCCTAGGTATTTGATGGGTATTTGATTTTTGGTACTCTTACCTTCTTTATATACATTATATATGGGGTTGAGGTGTTGGTGCTTCTATCCCAAGGCTCAAAGTGTGATGGTGATGTGGCACAATTGAGATTATTCTGTTCTTACTACTTGATATGCATGCAAAGTTGTATTGTTATTAATTGATGAAAATTTTTATGAAGGAAAGAGTATTTTTTTATTTTATACATGCTCTCCTTGTGATGTTTTGTCACCTCATCTATTGACTTGTACTTTTGTACTCTATACTTTCCATCACTGTAACTTCTTTGGGAAGGAAAAGCTTTTTTTCTTAACTTTGATATCATATTTCCCAATAAACTATTACAAATCACATATCAAATTTTTATTTCAGCATACTCTTATTTTTCCCCTATGGATAGGTGTTGTTCCCAAAACCACTCAAGTTTACATCACCTATTCTTTGACTGTTGATTCGAGGATGGTTTAAATGGCTAGGTTTCCCTCTGAATCTGGTCCTTTTATACAATTTAGATTGTGCCTTTTGTTTATGATATACCAACGGTGTTGATAAGGAACAACAATAGTCTTAGGAATGATTCAATAGTTTATTCTTTGTTGATATATTTGATAGTGTTTGATTTTTTATAGAAACAAAAATGCATCATTTCTTTCATACATGTTTGAAACTGGATATGTGTTTTACTTTTTTGAGTAATGAATGGTGCCCCTCTCTGTCCTCACTTATCACAAACATGTTCTATCTCCACTTCTTACTAGTAGCAAGTGCTAAGCGTCAAGGATGGACCCACAACAAACTCTTCATCCTTCCCCAAGCAGAAAGAAGTTGAACAACGACCTAAAATTTGAGCGAGATATCAAAGTTATGGGCCTAGAGAGAGAAATGCCTTTATACCTCATCAAACATAATGTAGATTCATATATATAGAATAGTTGTTTAGTTTCACGAAAACTGTCTTGGATGAGCAGATGCTATAATACCAAAAAGATAGAATTACATGATTATGATTGACTGTATATTCTCTTAACTTTTTGTTTAGACTAACTTCAAGAGACAATTTACGTAGAATTTCTAATACCATTCAATTGTCAAGAGATTAGAACTTTTTTTTTTAAAGCTAGAGATTTAAACTTATGTATAGGTATAATGTCGTGATTTGGTTCTAAACATATCATGTGACAGTAGTCTTATCACGCACATTACTTTTTCTGGGGTGTGGGATTTAACTGCGCACAAAATTAGCATTAAAGTTTTGATGACAATCTACATACCGGAACTCTTTCTTTTGTGGAAGTGTATACTAGAAGTTGTATTGGCTATAGGAATCTGAGTTTTACTTGAAAAGGTGAAAAACAAAATATAACATCTGTTAGGAATTATAGCTGAATGTGAAAGAAAAAGATACTATTCATCTCTATATGTGAATTTGCGTTTATCCAGAAGTAAGTGTCTATTGTTCATGGCTTTCTTTGTGATGACCTGGCGAAAGAGCTTTGAAACTGTATTTTATTGGGAACTTCCATTCATCCGTTCGGCAGTGCTGCATGTCCCATTGTTGCTATGACCACATTGTTGTTGTAGGTCGGAGGCAGAACTCCTCATCTATTGGGCTACAGATACACCGATCAAAGAAAAGGTTCAAGGGCTGGGACAAGGTCAAAGAGCGGATATGGGCCTGCGGCATCAAGGGCCGATGATGATCTTGATCGCATGGGTGCACTAGGAGAGACATACGAAATTTTAGTGCATATGGTTGCGCAGAGTAAGGATCTGTGGCCTCGATAGTACTACCGGTCCAGTTCTAGTTGCTAGTAAACAAGAGAGATTTGCGCGTTCAAATCCAACCGACTGTGTTTGGTTCTACTCCAAAGGGGATGAATGAATGCAATCGTTAATATTATTTAATGGGCATATTATACATCTATTGTCTGCCTCGTGATCTCATCTAAATCCTATTTCGAAATGAAATGCGCAACAAAATCCAAGCCTAAACCTCGATCTAGGTTCATTTAAGTTTATTTTAGTATCTATTTTAAGGAGCTGTACGAAATTGCCATCCTTAATTAAGCAAGACTGCATAGCAAGCATTCAACTGTACACGGGGCATCACTCTTTATAGTGAGAGAGGCACTACTCGGTCCTGTGTCCTGCTTTGAATGTGAATATGGGATTGCCTCGATGTAACTAAATTCGGAAGCGTTACGTTAACCACACCGTCTCACATCTCCGCACCCGGTTTGTGAGGAAATGGAACTCATGTTCTGTAATTTACAGAAAAAACAGTCCTCTCCCACTATCCACTATCTAGTTAAAGTGGTTACACACACACACACACACACACACACACACACACACACACACAGAGAGAGAGAGAGAGAGAGAGAGAGAGAGAGAGAGAGAGAGAGAGAGAGAGAGAGAGAGAGAGAGGATAAACATACCAAAGTAAATAAGGAGGGAGTAGAAAACGAGGAGGACATAAACAAAGAGGACAATAGAGAAAAAAGAGAAAATCAATAAGAAAAGAGGCAGGAAAGGAGAGAGATTAATATATTATTATATTTTCTTCTGACATAAATATTAAATTTACTTTTTCCTTATTTTTTACTTCCATCTTCTTTTAATATTATTTACCTACAAATATATTGACATAATATTAATTTTCTTAGTATCTGCAATGTATTAAAAATTTATACTTCTCTTCTTTTTTTGGTATTGTCAATACTTACATCTCTCGTCTTTTCACATTGTACTAATGTTTACTTTTTCCCCTATCTTGTCTATTTCTCTCCTCTTTTAGTATTGTACCTATTTATTTATCTCTCTCTGCTTTTGATATTATATCAATCTATTTACTTCCTTCCTCTTTTAGTATTGTATTAATACTTCTGTTCTCTCTCAGGTCTACTTCACTCCACTTTTGTTATGTATCAATTTATTTACTTCTCTCCTCTTTTAATATTTTACAAATATTAACTTCTCTCGATTCTGTTGTCTACTTGTCTCCTTTCTTTCTACTTCCCTCCTTCATTTTAGTACTATACTAATAGCTACTTTTCTCCTCTCTCTCTCTTTTTCTAGTTCCCTCCTCTATTTTGATACAATATTAATGTTTTTTTTTCTCTCCTCTCTTTATCTGTATATTTTCTCTATTGGTATTGTATCAATTATTTACTTCCATACTCTTTTAGTATTATATGATTGTTTACTTCTCTCCTCTCTTCTCTCATCTCTCTTGTTTGCTTGTAGTCTCTTTTTTTATGCCTCCCTATTCTTTCTTAGTATTTTATCAATGTGGTTTTAGTATTGTACTGATGTTTAATTCCCTCACTCTTTTCTATATTTTTCCTCTATTTTTTACTTCCCTCCTCTTTTTTAGTAATGTACCAATTTTTCTGATAATGTACCATTATTTACTTCTCTCATGTCACTTCTTACATCTCTTTTATAACAAATAATGGAATATAGTATTTTATTATTGTACTAATGTTTAATTCTTTCCTCTCTCTTGTGTACTTTCATCCTCTTCTTTTAAACTCTTTCTTTTTCTTTTATATTTTGTGTACTTGTATTCTGCTTCTCTCCTATCTCTTATCTACTTTCTTCCTCTCTTTTTTCTACTTTCATCATCTCTTTTTTCAATTTTCTTATTTTTTCTACTTCCCCCCTCTTTCTTCTACTTCCCTCCTCTCTTTTTTCTACTTCCCTCTTATTTTTCTACTTCACACCTCTTTGCTTCCTATTTTTCTCTTATTTTTTAACTTCCCTCCTAGTTTTCTATTTTTTGTACCATCTATTTTTTATGTTTTCCTCCTCTCTTTTTTTCTATTTTATACATCCCTCCTATCTGTTCAGTTGTACATAAAAATATTGTTGTACAAAATTTGTAGAAAAGGATAGAGTGCCCACACCAATTCTCCACGTACTGGTGGATGGACGAGATGCCCCTGTAATGTGAGCATTTTTTCACTCTGGATGCTTCAATCGATATCCAAAGAGATAAATTATTAGTCCAATAAATAGATCTTCATGAATTTTATCACCACTGGGGAAGCCAGTTCACAGGCTACGCTAAGGCCAATCACAACATGGGTTAAAATGAACAATCATAGCTATTGAGGGTCTGATGTACAAACATTACTGGCCTTTTATGAACTTTGATGTGAAAAATAAATCTTACAACTAGAACATGTAGACATCGTTATGTATCTCATTGTCATATCTAATGGTTTTTAATTAAATCTACACATAATGTTCGTAATATGCCCAGTATTTTGTTTCAAATTGCTAAAGTCAAACAAAGAAACATTTAAATGATCATCATACCCTTGTTAGAGAGAAACAAAATTTAAGAATATAATTACTTAACAATGGTAAAATACTTCATCGGGATTAGAAAAACACTTCCAATGACCGGCAACATCAACATCCTTCCCAATTAGTCATTGTGCCTAAGAGGTGGAAGACGAGCAGAGTTAATTTGACCAAAGAGCCCCTCTAATGCATGAAAGATTGACCAACAAAATGAGGGTAAAAGTGACACTTTGTTAGAACTTGAGACGACCCAAGAGGTGCGTACATGGGGGAGTAAGTCGCCTACGAGGCACTACCCTATTGGTCCATTTATGATTAATTGCAAAAATTAAAACTATTCATAGGAACCTCAGATTGAGATAACTTATATATAAAAGTTGATCAGGAGAATGTAAGGATTTCAATAAAAATATAATCAGGGTATAAATCTGCCTCTAGTTCAAAAAGTACTCAAAATTAGAACCTTTAATATGGTTAATGTATAAGAACCCTAATTTCTAAGTTTTGATGATCCTAATGTGTCCAATTTCTATTGATAATAAAAGAATGATCTTTAATGGATAAAAATAGCAACTTGGAACTTATGTGAATTTAACAACCTATGATTTGATAAATAAGGTTTCCTTGAGATTAAAAGTGCCATTAATGATGAGATTAGGGCTTGTCAACCCAAGGTCATAAAAAGTGATAATTAGGGTTTAGGAAGCCAAAACCCTAATAAAACTCTAATTTGGACCCTAAGTCAGTCTTAATGGTGGATGTTGGATGAAATAATGATACATGAGTCTTATGCTTTAACTTTCAAGATGATTTCTTGGTTGCTTGTTTGGTTATTCCTAATTCTCTTGCTTGGACATCAAGTTACTTCTGAAATAGGTAGCCTAAGACTAATCACTTTAGTTTCAAGGGGCTTTCTCATGGATTTTTTACATGAATTGGAAATAAATGCTTGCAGCAAATTACAAAGTCGGTATTGTTGGATCAAGGGCTCTAGAGGGGGGTGAATAGAGCTTCACAATTCTCACAAAAAGGATTAGACCATCAAATTATATTAAGTACTGAAACTTAAACAAACAACATATTTGATGTCTTAGCTAGCAAGCACAGTAAGGATGAGAGACAAGGAAGAGCAAGCACTTGGACAGGTGGTTTAGAGTGGTTTCACGTCCTAACTAGGAGCAATGTCAGTCCACTACCTAGAGGTGGTTAATCTCTAGGATTTACAATCTTGGTACTCTTATATTCCATCATAAGATTACAAGACACAACAACCACACATCCAAGGGCTTAGTACCTCAAGCAAAGATCTTCAACCTATAGAAGGAGCTTATCCACTTGAACCATGGAGTCTTCAGCCATCAACATGGACTTACCCACTCCTTCTTCAAGTCTTCAGCCTTCAAGGGATTACCTATCTTTCTTGAGCGCTTGCCTTGACTATCTCCTTCACTTAGAGATCTGGAACACCTTGCCTTCTTCAACCTTGAAGAACAACAACCTCTTCTCCTTCACTCGAAGAAGATATTCAACATTTTCTTTGATAGGAAAGAGAGTAGGAAGATGGTGGAGGAGAGCTTTACATCAATGCATGGAGAAACTCTCATACAAAGGAACCTATCTAACTCATACTCACGAATTTGACTTGAAGGTAGAGAGAGAAAGGGGCTCAAAGGGTTAGAACACTCTCAACTAGGCTAGGACCAAGCTTGTAATGAATGAGCAACCTTGGAATGAACTCCAAGAGGTCCTATTTATAGTTGAGGGTGCCCCTTTAAGTTGTGGGACACTTAGATACGAAATATAGCCTTTTTTCTCAAAGAAACGACTCTATTTTCACTCAAAACACACACCAACAGTCACAATCACTTTTTCTACAAATTCCGTACATTGCAATCAGTCGAGTTTCAATAAAGGTAACTCGACCGATAAAGTAAAAGTCAAAGCCGATATTCAAATCATCGATTGAGTTTATCCTGGGGAAACTCGATCGACCAATGAAGATCGAATTGGTCAGGTACTCGATCGGTTGAGTTCTGTGAAACCACAACTCGACCGATGCTATCTTCAGAAACTTGATCCGGGAGGATAGGTCGAGTTTGCAACTCGATCGATTGACTGCATGTGGTCAATTTTCTAAAGTGCATCTAAAGTGATTAAAACTTGGTGTTTAGTGTCCCAATCAATTTTCTCAATAAGGTTACAAGTCAATTCATCATTACAAGTGATTACAAAAAAAAATCTAAGGTCGTTTACATAGATTTCCAAAATTGTACACTTGTAGCTCTTTTGACTTGAACTTGAGCCAATCTAGGGCTTTTGATATTTGATCCTTTTCTTATACCTAACATATGAAACCAATCTTTAATACACATATTATATACATATGAATGGAATGGTTAAGTCGTTATCAAAATATGGATAATGTATAACCTCTAGGTCAACATTCTCCCCCTTTTTGACAATGATAAACCATTCCTCAAACATATTGAAAAGGATATAGAAGTTATACCTTTGTCTTGTGAATTAAGGGGATTCATGATGTGAACAATGTGAATTGCTCCCCCTCAATCTATGCTTCTTCTAACCTACATGGTTAGTCTATCTACACATAGCAGTCATAGCATATATGCACTATGTGGTCCTTTTGCAAGTCACATGATAAAATAGTAAATGAATAAGAAAAAGATCTCATAAGCAATAAGCAATAGTATAACAATGAATAACAATATGATTGAGTTTCAAACTAGTGAAATATCTCTCCCCCTTTTGACATTATCAAAAAGTACGGGGGTAGAAGAGCATAAATCTAGGTCTTCTCCAAAACACAATCAACCATATATACATACAAGAAATCTCATATCATATGGAAAATAGAGACGAAAGTAACATACAATCTCAGTCATAATCAAAATATGGTGAAAGATGGCACCAAAGCATAAGACATATCATAGTAAATAGCAAGAGTGCACATCACATATATTACAACTCAGATGCATGTTGTCATAAAGATAACTACAAGCAAGAAGCGATGAAAATAGAAGATAAAATAGTACAGCTCAGATAAATGTGCCTAGATGTTTCTTATACAAAATAGCCTAGAAAGATGTATATGATCAACATGCAAGATTGAAAACTAAGAAAAAAGCTAGACATCTAAACTATCTATATCAACAGTGTCATCATCATCGGCTCCTGGCTCGTAGTCCTCCTCTCCATCAGAAGGTGCAGTAGTAGTGCCTTCATCACCAGATCCAGCACCATCACCATCACCATCATTTGAAGCATCCTCTCCATCACCGTCGTCATCATCGTCAACCTAGACATCATCACCCTGGTTAGGCATCTCCTCATCAACAGGAGGACCGAACATGCGACCGGGCCAACGAGCATTCTACTTAGCCCACGATATACCAAGAGCATGGAGTTCATTGGCCAGTGGATAGGACAGAGTAGAGTCACCAAGGCTGGCAAGAAAGGTGGCCAGGGGGGCAGCAGGCAACGGGAGGTAGGCAGGGGTGGAGCTACCAGCAACAAAGGGTGGAGGTGAAGGAGCAACAGAGGAAGGCTCGGTAGCAGGCTAGTAATGATTGTATGTATATGAAGCATAATCACTACCTGGGTATGGCTGGTAGGTGGGGTAGGGTGAAGCACAGGATATGTTCATGGTCGACATGATAGAATACAAATCCTGATGTAGGTGGTCCTGAACTTGTTGGTTGTATGCTTGTTGGTGCATCATGTAGCCCATAAGGGTTTCATTTGATACACGGAACGAAGCACGACTAGGTCTAGGAGGCTGAGGAGGTAGAGCTCGGGCTGAGGAGGCAGGGGCTACAGAGGCTGAGGCAGAGGGAGAAGCACCACGGGTAGAGGAGGCAAACACATGCATAGACTTTTGAATTATGGTCTCACTGATACAAACACCCTTTCTGGCTACTTTGTAATGGAAGTCAGAACAGAGGGATTTCTCAGTGGAAAACTAGAATAAACCACAAATCAGGGCCGGGTAGGGAGGGTGGGTTCCTTTGGTGTTCTTGCTAGTATAAAAGTAGGTTATGTGATGTAGAATGTATCTGGCCCTTTGACACCGATGTTCTCTAACATGCAATACATAATGACAACAGTGTTCTCTGCAATATCTGTTTGATTTTTCTTCGGATGGATGTTGCAGTTGACCACTAAAGCCAGAATGTGCTTCCTAAGGTCAAGGGAGGATGAAGGTAGGGTTGACTTCTTCTTATAGATTACATCATGTTTCTTCAAGTAACGATGAATATCAGGGAGATTCAATTCATTTTGCTTGTAGAAACCTTCCGGTTCCAGAAGATCAAAATACTCTCCATAATCCTTGCGCCAAGTATCATTTTCTTCATCTTCGGAAAAGAAGACATTGAATATATCCACGGAGATTTGGAATCACTTACCGGCGATCATCGATGTGAGGATTACTTGAGTATTTGGCGGGAGAACAAGGGAGTCATAGTTCCAACGCAAATTAGCATAGAACTCGTGAACTGCTTTAGTGCTTGACATGGAATTATTAAAGCAATCACGATCGATGACCAGGGTGGAAAGATGGTGGACGACAAGCAACCTAGAAACTTGATCTATAACCGCTTGATGCCTAGGACTAGGATCAAACAAGGTGCGAAATGGGAAAGGACTCCTAGGAAGAAGGTCCTTATACCGATTAACAGCCTCAATCGAGAGAAAAGAGGTATCGTCAATAGGAATCAAGCGATTAGATGAAGAGGATGAAGGTGCATTTCTTGGGGTAGGTCGTTTTCTCCTTTGGGAATCCATGGAGGAAAAGAAGAGAAAGAGAAACAAACAAACGCACAAAGCAAATCTCAAAAGCCGTCCAAACACCATCAGGGAGCAATCGGGGAGGTCTAGGTCGAGAAAGGGCTAGGATAGGGAGGTTTAGGGATGGGGTTGAGAGCTTAGGGCTAGAATGAGAGGATTCAGTCATCTATTCTCTAGTTGAGAGGGAGAATAGTCGACCAAACCTAAATTAAATTTGCTTCAGCCCGCGGATCGGTCGAGTTCTGAGAGTTGCAAACTCGACCGATTTGTCCTCTGAAGAACAACTCTTGACCATTGATCAGTCGAGTTTGTCCTGGGGGAAACTTGACCGATCGTCAACCTGACCTTAAACCCTCAAAATTAATTTCTAGTCATATACATGCTGATTAAATTCATTTTTTGAGTCTATTATGTACATTGAACATACTTGGGCACATATCACTCATCATTGGGTACTATTTTGCGATAAAACCAAGAAAGCAGAGAAAACCCAAAAAAAAGTGAAACTAAGCATGTCAACAAGCAAGTTAAGAATATTTTAAGCATATATAGGCAAGCAAGGTGAGGAAAGAATGAGCACACAATATAGGATAGAAACAACTAGCTAGATCACATATCAATATCATTTAAAGCAACAATGAGCAGTTTACATCTAATAAAGTTAAATTGCTCTCTAGCTGGAGGTTTAGTGAAAATGTCTGCCAACTAATTATCCATGTCCACATGCATGATATAGATGTCCTTCTTGGCAATGTGATCATGAAGAAAATGATGGCGAACCTCTATATTTTTAGCTCTACTATGCAATATAGGATTATAAGAGAGATTGATTGCACTAGTATTATCACAATAGATAGGAGAAGCATTAAAATGTATGTTAAACTCTTGGAGCATTTGCTTCATCCATAGGACCTAGGCACAACAACTCCCGACTGCAATGTATTCAGCCTCAGTAGTTGATAATGCCACGATGCTCTATTTCTTAGAAAACCAAGACACCAAGCATGGCCCTAGAAGGAAGCAAGTGCCACTTGTGCACTTTATTTCAACCAAACAACCCACGTAATCGACATCACTATATGCCACTAGAGTAAAGTCCCTTCACTTAGGATACCATAGTCCAAAATTTTGAGTTTTGGCTAAGTACCTCAAAATCCTCTTAACGATAATAAGATGTGATTTCCTACGGCTAGATTGAAAGCAAGTACACAAGCCAACACTAAACATAATATCAGGTCTAGAGGAAGTTAAATAAAGTAAACTTTTTTTTGGTCGGTCAAAAAGTGTGTTACTAAAATACCAAACACTTTGGGCACTAAGTACCCCATTACAACATAAGAGTTAAAAAAACTCAGCTTTGGATCAGAAACCTCTCACAGGAGGTACTCAGATGATCTCTAGAAACAACCAAAGCAAAGAACACCTAACAAGCTATAAAAACTAAAAACTAGACATTCAATCAGGGGAATGGATATTATAGCCTGCAATTACATACATTCAGCCCACCCACAAATAGTAATTACAGACTAAAGCAGAGCAAACGCCAGGACCTCCTGTCTTGAGCTAGCTTTATAAACTTTTTGACCTTCTCTGAATTTCAGGATCTAGGGTATCTGTATGGATTGTACATCTACCAAGAAACCTCAAGAAAACTAACCACAAAAGAACCAAGCCATTTGGGGAAGGCAGAAAAAACGCATACACACAACAGAGAGCAGCCAAAGGGAAACCGAATTCCACCTTTCATGCTTTGCACATCACCAACTATCACTATAACCACCCACAAAGTGTGGTAGTATGCAAAGAAATCGAGATTTCCTTCGGCCAAGAACCTAGGCAAACATCCCTGTGATATCCTGCGAAGGTCCTGCAATCATCTCACCCAAAATGGAACTCAGAAGTTCAGTGAAAAATCCCGGCCAGAGACCAAAGCTCCATCGTGCGATTCCCTATTTGCACAGAGGCATATCATCGAACATTTAAAGTGTTCCTACATACAGAAGCAGTGGGCAGCAGACAACCACCAGGATGACGTCGCAAATCTGTTGTGTCGAGGACGGAACCCCAGAGCAGGGGACACACCCGATAACAAACCGCATCGAGGTTGATGGAAAGGCCCTATGACAGGAAGACGCCGGAGCGAGTCCCGTCCAGAACCCCGTCGAGGAGCCCAAGGTCTGCCATGGATGCCTCAGCATGACCAGATGCATGTGGCGGCCTGGGACCAAGCTGAAGCAGCCACAGCGCAGCAGCCGAACGAATAGGAGCAGAGGCAGAAGCGAGGACCCCTACCGTCGTGGATGGAATCAACAGGAGATTAGCACCACCATCCGTCACCACACCACCAGTCTAGAATCTCGTCGGGGGTCGAGGGGATCGCCGACAGCCTAGGCAGCCAAGCTCCCCTCACCGTAGGGGTAGATGGTGCCTGAGAGGGACAAGAGCATGACCTGTTCCTCACCTGTACAACGGAGCAGCACACAAAGTCACAAACCAAGGCGGGGACATTTCTCTCCAGCCGTCTCTCTTGAATGGACTGAAGTCGATCAAATCGAAAGCCGACCCCCATAGCCAGATCTCGAATAGCGGCGCATCCCGCATCCTTCCACTCTAGGCCAGCCGAGGGGCCCCTGCGATCTAACAAGAAGAATCCAGACAAACCATAAGGACCCAGAACCCATATCTTAGGAGAATCTCTGACCATCTCCACACTTCTGAAAGAAGGACCAAGGGAGGGCACGCCTGAGAACGACGCTCCTCCCCCCGACGGGGGAAAACCCTAGAGAGAAGCGGGAGCTCCCCATATAGAGCTCCCCATAAAGTAAACTTCCAATCATACCTCTATAGAGCATCTCATCTACCTTCTCACCTTCTTCATCTCTATCATGTTTGGTGGTATTGGACATGGGTGTATCCTGTTGGCTAAATTGGACATTATGATAATCCCTTTATTTTAATGATGACAAACATTTCATTCTTGTAGTTTTAACGTACTATTTGAGTATTTTAGGAACAAGCATATAAGGTGGTGGATAACAAAGACTTGGAAGAACAATTTGATAAAATCGCTTTATTTTCATGATTGTAATCAAATGTAAATGCTTGTACAAGTATATAATGTACAAGTAATTAGATATCATGTAAATCAAGCGTTTAGATCTTCCCTATCCACTCACAACACTTAGATATGTCATTTCCCAAGATAGTATCACAATTGTACATTGATACACACACTTAGTAAATGAATACATTGATTCAGTAATATTCTCGGTCGACAAATCGTCGATCGAGAAAATATCGGTCGACAAAAACTTCGACCGAGAAACACTCGGTCGACAAAATCTTCGATCGAGAATAGACCCTACTAGCCGTTAGACCCAGCAGACAAGGTGGTTGGGAGTTGGAAATGAACGTTGTAAACACTTGCTCCAGGAAGTCCCTCGGTCGACAAATCTTCGACCGAGAAGGACTCTCGGACGACAAATCTTCGACCAAGAAGAGTTCTGTCTGCACTTTTCAGGGTCAATTAACTAGTCGTTGCAAATGCAATCAGTGGACACATAACGGATAGTTGAGCACTAAGAACCCCCTACAAAGTGTCTAGAATGTCCTTAAGCACTTATAGGTCAATCCTATAAATAGGACATGCCTTAGGACACCAAAACTCACTAATCTACACTTGTGATACACTTGAGCTTACACTTGCAATTGTCAATCTGTTTTGAGAAATTGAGCAACACTTGCATTGGCTATTTTTCTCCTTGCTCCAATTTCGTGTCCTATAGACTAGCATCTCCTATCCACATCACTTACACTTATATATACATTGGTTAGGAGACCAAAATGCTTGATATAGGAAATCAAGCCTTGAGCTACAAAGTGGTATTGTAATTTCTATTTTTCCTTCTTGTTCCTTTTATCCTTTGTATTCTCCTTGCTACTCCTAGGGTTGGAGGCTGCGGATTGGAGAAGGTTCTTCTTAGTGGAGAAGGTGGACTTCAGACTACTTCAAGAAGGTTGTTGTAATGGGAAGCTACTTCAAGAGGAAGGCTACTTCAAGGGTGAGCTTGAAGTTACTTCAAGAAGGTTGCTTCAAGGTTGGTGCAACTACTTCTAGGTGAAGGCTGTTTGAAGGGTTTGGTGACAGAATTGTAATTTTATGTAAAGTCCTTGTGAGGTAATAAAATTTGATTCTTTCAAAATCCCGATTGGGTAAGCAACCGGGTAGTGGACTGACTTCCTTAGTATTTGCTAAGGTTGGAACCACTCTAAATCCTTGTCCCCTTGTCCAATATTCTTGTGGTTGGTTGTTTGAGTTAAATAATTATTAAAATTATTATAAAACCCTATTCACCCCCCCTCTAGTGGTTTTTCAATTGGTATCAGAGCAGGCTTCAAGGAGCTCTAATCGATCTTGAAGAATGAAGGGTGGTGGTGCCTACAACCGCAAGCAAAGGAGCAGCTTGGAACAACCTTCAACAAGCTGTAATTGGTGCTTAGGAACAAGCCACACAACACTTGGTTGCTGTAAAGAGGTGAAATCAATCAACCTCTCTACTAATAACAATGGCAAACAAAATCCAATTTCGATAGCAGCGGAAGCTAAAATTTTGACTATATTCAATTTCAAATAAAGTGTACATAGAAATTTTCCCCAATATGGGTGTACATGCTTTATACAAAAAGATGATCTAAGTAGAGGGAAATTAGACTACTCCACTATTGTCTCCAAGCAACACATCCAACAGCTAAGTCCAAGCCAAGCTATGATCTTCAAGTCCTATTCAACCACCTTGCTTCACACCTGGGTGGTTGGGAAGACACCCAGCAAGAGGGAAAAATAAAGGAAGTATGTGTTACAAGAACATTCTAACAATGTCAAAGAAAGTTGTAACAAGTAAATTAGGCTAGATATTTTGTGTAAAAAGATATCAAAGAGTATGAGGTTTTTATAAGGGAACTTGCCATTAACAAAATAATTAAAGGTTTTAGCATGTTTATTAATATGTCTATCTAACTAAGTAGGGTTGAGGCACCTACCGGGCCTCTAACCTTAGGTGAGGGAAGAATTATAAACATTTCCAAATCACCTACAAATTTTTAATGGGGAGAATAATAAACATTCCCCTAGGGCGATTTTATACCTGCCCTCTATGGGTGGTTGTACATAAGTACCACTACTTAAAGATTAAATAGAACATTTAATTTCATGCTAACAAGAGATTTATGGCAAGATAAGCAAAAGAATATATATCATGGCAGTGGGGTATGAATACCCAAACAAGAGAATACTACATCTACTTTTGAGGCAAATAAGACATTTATGTTTCAAGAATTCAATGGTTTAGATCAAGTTAAACCTCATAGAAGAAATTTAGGTATTGGATTAAATATTTCCCAACTGATAGGTAGATGCACAACAAAACTCATACTAAACACATACCTTATTCTTTAGAATCCTAGAATTGTTTTTCATAACTTTTACACGATATCAGATCCACTTTCCCTAATATGATCATCATTACATCCATGTATTAGATCTAAGTATATTCATTAAAGGCTTAAAACCTCAAAACCATCGACTTTTTCCACAAACGATCGAATCAGAATCTAAAAACCTCACTACTGTCTTAGTTACGTTCTTCTGATCAAAATAACATATATATTTGTATATTTTTGAGTTACTGACTTTTTAGGGTATTTTCCATATTTATTAGCTAATTAAATCAACTCGAAAAATACATATTCGAAAACTTCAGAATCAAACTATAAAAATATTTTTATTGGATAGATCTCGTTCTCCTGATTTCAAAACACTACCTATTTTTAATTTTCGGGGCAACGAGTAAAAAGATACAATTTTTCTAAAACCGACCAATTAAAAATTGCCACGTAGGCACTTGCATCAAACAGAGAGAGCGAGAGAGAGCGAGAGACCGGGCCCACCTACTGACTTGGCCCAATGAGGGGCGGCCAAATCATGCGGTCAACGTTCGGGTTTGACTCGTCTTAACAAAAGAAAATCAGGCTAAAAGACTTCTGCACCCTTGCACGAGAAACAAAAGGTACAAGAGAGCATAAGGGCAAAAGAGGAAAGTCAGGGAATCGTCCCCTTCCTTCTGTCTTGCCATGGCTGCTTGAGCAGCACGGCTGTACCTCGGGCGAATAGGGGAAAGTCGAGTTAAGTGAGAAAACAACGAACTAAGGGCATGAAATCGTAGAGCAAGCTGCAAGGAACTTACCGAAGCCAACAATTTAGGCATGGGTGCATCCCAGAGCAGGGGAGAAGAGCCGCAAGTCGAGAAGAAAAACTCGATCGGGCGTGAATGTAGAGGAGTTGTGCTAAGAAATTGAGAGAGGAGAAAGGCTGAGCAAGGTGCGACGCAGCCATAGATACCGATATATATAGGTGAGGGTGAGTTAAACTAAGAAGAGACATGTGACCTCAAAGCCTTGTTGTATGAGTTTCGTATGTTACTTGAATAGGCAACAAGAGACCACAAATATGAGTTTAATTGATGCGGAATCTTCTCCCGATTCTAACGCAACAAAAATCGTGAGAAACGGATGAGAAACGAGCGAGAAAAGTCAAAAACATCGTACTAAATACCCACGGTTACTGTTCACGGCGGGTTGTCTCCTACCCAAGGTAGGAGATGATCCGCGAGCCGTTGGATTAAGATCCAACAGTCAACGTGCGTGACATTTATTAGGTTGCCAAATACAAATCGGACTAAAGTTCTTATTTAATCATTTAACTTTTTCTCTTTTATTATTTGAGGGTGCAAACGACCTCGAAACTTAGCCAAAATTGACATCCTGACTGATTTTGACGTATAGAATCCAAATATGAAATTATTTTTACATTTTGAGAATCTTTAATGTGTTAAATAATTCAAAACATATTTTCTCTTTCCTCATTTATCTATGACTCTATGATTATTCAAAAATTACAAAACTTCACCCATAACTCGTATTAAGTATGTTGGATACGAATTTATCATTATTTCCCTTTGTTAATTTTATTTATTATTTTAATTAATAATTTTAATATTTTACACACTTTCTCTCTCCTAAATAAACCTTCTCATCAAATATTTTCCAAATTGATTCAAAATTCATCCAAAGATCTATTTTAACATGTTGAACACGAATTTGGCATTAATATATTTTTTTGAAGATTTTATTATTTTATTTAATTCATTTAATTTTTATCACTTATTTAACCTTTTAATTTATTAGAGGCATCTAGAAACTTCCTAAAAATGTAAAACTTGGTCTATAAGAAATAATAAACGTGTGGAACAGGATTTTGACATTAATTAATTTTTGTCAACATATATTTAATATTTTTAGTTTTTAAGTCATTTTCTCTCTCCTGAAAAAATAAAATATTAAACATTGACCAAATTAAATGCAAATTTGCCCAAAAGATTATTTTTGTGTTTAGAATATGAATTTGGAGTTAGTTTTCTAATTTTAGGACATTAGATATTTTATCTCTCTTTTATGGCTTATTTCCCATTATCTTGTATTAAATGTATTATATATTTATTTATTATCCAAATTAGATGATACTTGGCCATTAAGCAACTTTTAAGTCAAGAAAACGAAATTAATATATTTATTATCCAAATTATCTTCTTGGGTTTCTATTTAGGATTTTTGGAACAATATATTCCTCATTATCTTCTTTTATCCAAAATATTCCATATTATCCCCAACTATTGCATTTATCATCTCCTTTATTCATATTTCGGGATTTTCTTTCTTTTTCATATTATAAAAACACTAGAAAGTTCTAGGACGAATTTCTTTATTCTTTTAATCACTTAAGTGGACATTTTACATATTAAGCCCATTTCTAAACTTTTACGGAGGTATTTGTGCATAAACCCAAATATTGGAATAAAAGGTGAACAAATGCTCATTAGGCCATTATATTCTCCACAAAATAAATAGAAAGGCCAAAGAGGATAGAAATAAAAGGAAAATATGGAAAAGAGGACCAAAAAGATAAAATATCCAGATTTCGGTATGTTACAGCACTCCACCCCTTAAAGAAGATTTCGTCCCCGAAATCACTAGTAATTAGGGAAGGGTGAGTGTGCAACCTCACATCACCAAAACTTCAGGTTGTTCCTCCAACCATACAACTTCCACCAAAACATACACTTCAACTACCCCTAAGGATTTAGAAACTTCACATAAGCTCAACATAGGTTGGGTTCCCAACGATAACCTAGGGTTCCACTATTAAGATTATTTTTTTAACATTATTAACATTTTCATCTTATTAATCATTATACTCTTTATGATATCACATTATCATCATTATATTTAATTACGTCATGTCATATACACTTTATTGTAAAAAGAGTTATATTTCATTATTATCCATGAAACATTATATATGTATCTCATTTTTCTTACTAAGGATTTTATCACAATTAGGTGTTACTCATATCTCAACATTCATTATTATATTTGATCATTGTCCTTAATAATTCAGATTTATACTTTATTATCCTCATATTACCAATTTACTAATTATAACAAATTATTTTACATGAAATAAGGCATTCTATTTAATTCGTGGTTAAGCATATAATTATTTCAATTAATGTCACATTAGTTACTTATATTCATATTAAACATATTCATATTGTCACATTATCTTTATTGCTCACATTAATGTCATCATTAATCATCTCTCATATTTATTCATTTATATTATTGATTTTGCACATTTATGTGAATTCCAATCATCTCATATTCATATGAATCCATTATATGTATTTTAAATGATCAAGGTGAGACATATTATATATCAATGAATAGATTCACATTAAGTGACTAATAACATGTATATTAGTTAACATGGTATCATGCATTCATATTGATGACTTAATTAATATGTGATTAGATGATCATATATATATCATTTATGTGTATCAAAGTATGTTAACTGATTATGGCACTTAACATCATCAATGTATCATGAAAGGCATTAAAGATGTATAGATTAGGGTTAGATATTACAATTAGGGTTTATTGGTTCATGACATTATTAACATCTTACTTATCGACAATTAGCATTGATATTCATATTATATGCATTGGATATTCATTAGGGTTCAAGCATATGATTTGTTTCTTAGATGATAATTATATGTTCATTACATATTAAAAAGCATGTTAGGTCTATGATTACATCTTGTTTGGTCAAAACCAAAGATCCAAGCACCTAAGTATGAGGTTAGGGTTTTCTAAAGATAGATCAAGATGTTATAGGGTTCCATCCCCCTAAATAGGGTTTCGTCCTCGAAATCTAACCACTCAAACATCATCAACTAACCATACTCCACCCCTTAAAGGGTTTGACCTACTACACTAGGGTTAAAGGATAAGTCTAACTAAACCATTATCAAGATCCATCATGCTTCCACTGCGCACTCTGATATCTTTCCAAACACCCAAACTCTAAGGTCTAGGTACAAAGGACATAAGGAAACTATCTTGGTATCCATCCTCAAACAAATCATCATACACTTGAAACTTAGGGTTCCCAAAGATATACAACATCGAAGTCTAAGGTCACTATTGCCTAAAAGCAAACTATTTCAGACAATTCATATCAGCGCAGGCCAGGCCAGTATCATATGGGCACGGGAGTCCTCGTATACCAAGCTAGTGGTGCGGAGGAAAATTTTGCCAGCCCCCGAAACCCTGATCCTTTCTAGACACCCTTGCTTCAACTACATGCCCTAATAGTTGCCTAAAGGCAAACCTAAACAACATCAAGTTATGCATATTTTAATTATAAGTATTTTAGGATTTTATTCATCAAGGTTCTAATGTGGAACTATTGAGTTCTAAGTCAACCTTTCAACATAGATCAAATCTAGGGTAACCATGTCACTTAAAGGAAACTATGCAAATCTAGGTTTCTAACTACGGAAACAAATTGAAATAGTCAAAAATCCGACTACCATTGGCTCTGATACCATGTTGTAAAGAGGTGAAATCAATCAACCTCTCTATAAACCACCCTCTACTAATAACAATGGTAAACAAAATCCAATTTCAATAGCAGCGGAAGATAAAATTTTGACTATATTCAATTTCAAATAAAGTGTACATAGAAATTTTCCCCAATATGGGTGTACATGCTTTATACAAAAAGATGATCTAAGTAGAGGGAAATTAGACTACTCCACTATTGTCTCCAAGCAACACATCCATCAGCTAAGTCCAAGCCAAGCTATGATCTTCAAGTCCTATTCAACCACCTTGCTTCACACCTGGGTGGTTGGGAAGACACCCAGCAAGAGGGAAAAACAAAGGAAGTATGTGTTACAAGAACATTCTAACAATGTCAAAGAAAGTTGTAACAAGTAAATTAGGCTAGATATTTGGTGTAAAAAGATATCAAAGAGTATGAGGTTTTTATAAGGGAACTTGCCATTAACAAAATAATTAAAGGTTTTAGCATGTTTATTAATATGTCTATCTAACTAAGTAGGGTTGAGGCACCTACCGGACCTCTAACCTTAGGTGAGGGAAGAATTATAAACATTTCCAAATCACCTACAAATTTTTAATGGGGAGAATAATAAACATTCCCCTAGGGCGATTTTATACCTGCCCTCTATAGGTGGTTGTACATAAGTACCACTACTTAAAGATTAAATAGAACATTTAATTTCATGCTAACAAGAGATTTATGGCAAGATAAGCAAAAGAATATATATCATGGCAGTGGGGTATGAATACCCAAACAAGAGAATACTACATCTACTTTTGAGGCAAATAAGACATTTAGGTTTCAAGAATTCAATGGTTTAGATCAAGTTAAACCTCATAGAAGAAATTTAGGTATTGGATTAAATATTTCCCAACTGATAGGTAAATGCACAACAAAACTCATACTAAACACATACCTTATTCTTTAGAATCCTAGAATTGTTTTTCATAACTTTTACACGATATGAGATCCACTTTCCCTAATATGATCATCATTACATCCATGCATTAGATCTAAGTATATTCATTAAAGGCTTAAAACCTCAAAACCATCGACTTTTTCTACAAACGATCGAATCAGAATCTAAAAACCTCACTACTGTCTTAGTTACGTTCTTCTGATCAAAATAACATATATATTTGTATATTTTTGAGTTACTGACTTTTTAGGGTATTTTCCATATTTATTAGCTAATTAAATCAACTCGAAAAATACATATTCGAAAACTTCAGAATCAAACCAACTAAATATATTTATTGGATAGATCGCGTTCTCCTGATTTCAAAACACTACCTATTTTTAATTTTCGGGGCAACGAGTAAAAAGATACAAATTTTCTAAAACCGACCAATTAAAAATTGCCACGTAGGCACTTGCATCAAACAGAGAGAGCGAGAGAGAACGAGAGACCGGGCCCACCTACTGACTTGGCCCAATGAGGGGCGGCCAAATCATGCGGTCAACGTTCGGGTTTGACTCGTCTTAACAAAAGAAAATCAGGCTAAAAGACTTATGCACCATTGCACGAGAAACAAAAGGTACAAGAGAGCATAAGGGCAAAAGAGGAAAGTCAGGGAATCGTCCCCTTCCTTCTGCCCCGCCATGGCTGCTTGAGCAGCACGGCTGTACCTCGGGCGAATAGGGGAAAGTCGAGTTAAGTGAGAAAACAACGAACTAAGGGCATGAAATCGCAGAGCTAGCTGCAAGGAACTTACCGAAGCCAACAATTTAGGCATGGGTGCATCCGAGAACAGGGGAGAAGAGCCGCAAGCTGAGAGGAAAAACTCGATCGGGCGTGAATGTAGAGGAGTTGTGCTAAGAAATTGAGAGAGGAGAAAGGCTGAGTAAGGTGCGACGCAGCCATAGATACCGATATATATAGGTGAGGGTGAGTTAAACTAAGAAGAGACATGTGACCTCAAAGCCTTGTTGTATGAGTTTCGTATGTTACTTGAATAGGCAACAAGAGACCACAAATATGAGTTTAATTGATGCGGAATCTTCTCCCGATTCTAACGCAACAAAAATCGTGAGAAACGGATGAGAAACGAGCGAGAAAAGTCAAAAACATCGTACTAAATACCCACGGTTACGGTTCACGGCGGGTTGTCTCCTACCCAAGGTAGGAGATGATCCGCTAGCCATTGGATTAAGATCCAACGGTCAACGTGCGTGACATTTTTAGGTTGCCAAATTACAAATCGGACTAAAGTTCTTATTTAATCATTTAACTTTTTCTCTTTTGTTATTTGAGGGTGCAAACGACCTCCAAACTTAACCAAAATTGACATCCCGACTGATTTTGACGTATAGAATCCAAATATGAAATTAGTTTTGCATTTTGAGAATCTTTAATGTGTTAAATAATTCAAAACACATTTTCTCTTTCCTCATTTATCTATGACTCTATGATTATTCAAAAATTACAAAACTTCACCCATAACTCGTATTAAGTATGTTGGATACGAATTTATCATTATTTCCCTTTGTTAATTTTATTTATTATTTTAATTAATGATTTTAATATTTTACACACTTTCTCTCTCCTAAATTTACCTTCTCATCAAATATTTTCCAAATTGATTCAAAATTCATCCAAAGATCTATTTTAACATGTTGAACACGAATTTGGCATTAATATATTTTTTTGAAGATTTTATTATTTTATTTAATTCATTTAATTTTTATCACTTATTTAACCTTTTCATTTATTAGAGGCATCTAGAAACTTCCTAAAAATGTAAAACTTGGTCTATAAGCAATAATAAACGTGTGGAACAGGATTTTGACATTAATTAATTTTTTTCAACATATATTTAATATTTTTAGTCTTTAAGTCATTTTCTCTCTCCTGAAAAAAAATAAAATATTAAACATTGACCAAATTAAATGCAAATTTGCCCAAAAGATTTTTTTTGTGTTTAGAATACGAATTTGGAGTTAGTTTTCTAATTTTAGGACATTAGATATTTTATCTCTCTTTTATGGCTTATTTCCCATTATCTTGTATTAAAGGCATTATATATTTATTTATTATCCAAATTAGATGATACTTGGCCATTAAGCAACTTTTAAGTCAATAAAACGAAATTAATATATTTATTATCTAAATTATCTTCTTGGGTTTCTATTTAGGATTTTTGGAACAATATATTCCTCATTATCTTCTTTTATCCAAAATATTCCATATTATCCCCAACTATTGCATTTATCATCTCATTTATTCATATTTCGGGATTTTCTTTCTTTTTCATATTATAAAAACACTAGAAAGTTCTAGGACGAATTTCTTTATTCTTTTAATCACTTAAGTGGACATTTTACATATTAATCCCATTTCTAAACTTTTACGGAGGTATTTGTGCATAAACCCAAATATTGGAATAAAAGGTGAACAAATGCTCATTAGGCCATTATATTCTCCACAAAATAAATAGAAAGGCCAAAGAGGATTGAAATGAAAGGAAAATATGGAAAAGAGGACCAAAAAGATAAAATATCCAGATTTCTGTATGTTACAGTTGCCCATGGAGGTCAAAGAAGGAAAATACACATAAAGAATGTCTTATTGCTACAATAAGTGAAGAAGAAGAAGAAGAGGTAAGCCTTTTTTATTTATCTAAAGAAGAGCTAGTTGCTAGTCTTGAAGAGACACATAATAAATATATCGAGTGCAAGAAGAAATTAAAGAAATATAATAAAAAAAATGATGAGTTACATGCTAAGCTTCTTGCTCTTACATCTGAGAATGAAGATCTCAAAAAGGTTATTGAAGGTCATGATATTAAGCTAAAATCTGTAGAAGCAAATTGTAATCTTCTTTCTCTAGAAAAGATAAACTTGCAAACTTAAGTAAATGATCTTCAAAAACAACCCGTCTTGTGTACACATCTAGATTATGATACTATCGTGAAAGAAAGAGAGTCGTTATCATCTAATCTAGAACAAGAAAAGCTAGATATCAAGAAGAGAATGGATGAGATTGCTAAGTTACAACAAAAAGTTAGTAGTCTAAGTAATAATAGCATTCTTGATAAAATCTTAAATGATTCTTACCATCAAACTGGAAGGAGAGGACTAGGTTACAAGCCTAAAGGAAAATCTTATCAAAAACCTAGTTGGGGAAGAACACAAGTGCCAAAGAGTCAATCTATGTATGTACCTAAAGGCACAAATACATATGTACCCAAGAACAACCTAGAACAAAATCATAGAAAGAGATATGAGATTGATTCTATATGTTGTCATTACTGTTTGCGCCTTGGACACTATTCTTTTTCATGTCCGTATAAGAAAAAGGGTGTCGAGTTAGTATGGGTTCTAAAACCCCCAAACTAAATGAACAAAATTAAGTTGAGATATGACCAAGGACTCTAGTTGCATATTTCTATGTCTATCTCAACTTAACATAATGGGATAACAAATTAATTCAAGTATTTAAAACTTCTAACTTGAAAATATACAATTATTTTAAATCTACAAAGACAAATCTTTGAAATTTTGCCTTAATTAGACTTCTCAAAGCATAGAGACTTAAATATAATTAGTTGAGATTTGATCTAAATATTACTTTGATATTCATATGTTCAATCTCAACTAAACTGCGTTTTCCAATTGCATAATTAAATTGAAAACGATCCATGATTTTACTTGAAAGCAATTACTGAAAACAATTCTAAAACAGTACAGAACCTTTCTCGGTCGAGAAACTGTCGACCGAGAGAACTGTCGGTCGAGAAATCGTCGACCGAGCAGGTTACTGATTTTCAGTCTGCAATAAATCTGCTGAATAAGTTTTCAATTAATCTATTTGCTATCAATTTGTTATTAATGACTAATTTTACATG
Source organism: Alisma plantago-aquatica (assembly GCA_963693085.1). Lineage (NCBI taxonomy): Eukaryota > Viridiplantae > Streptophyta > Magnoliopsida > Alismatales > Alismataceae > Alisma > Alisma plantago-aquatica. The sequence goes on from OY856410.1 coordinate 906,985,427, forward strand.
CAAAACAAGAATAAATTTTGGAGACCATCTTTGAAACAAGATATATTAATCTTTTGCATCATGAGTTAAGATAAACATTATGAATATGAAATCCTTAAACATGTTGCAAAAGTGTAATATGAAGACTGATCTTGAACAAACCTTACTCATTGATTGAAAAAGTTTATTAGGCATGATCAGTTATATATCTTGTCTTAAAATTGAAAACTTACGAACCTAAATGAGATTATTTTGGTTTATCCTCTAAATAGTTTAAAACTGAAAATCATGATTAGTTTAATCAAAAGAAATTACTGTTTATCATAATTCACATGGTTTTTCCTAAAGTATTTCTTGGTCTATCTATATAGGAACCATGTGTATTGAAATTTAGTTTGAATGATCATAATCATTGCAGTTATATGCTTTTATCTTGATCATTGTACTGTGGATATGCTTCTACTTTTCTATCATAATTATTGTGCCATGATCATTGTGTTTCATTGGTTAGTCTAAAATAATCTTTGATCTATATATACAAACCATAAGTATACAATGTTTTGAAATGATCATCGTAATTCAACTCATTACAAATAAATATGATGATATCATTGGAAATGTTATTTTTGCATAACTCTATGTATATTGACATAATAGAAAATGATTATTGTGTGCATGGCTTGTAATAAATGAATGGTGATGCTATGACAAGCTAAATAGTGTCTTTTAGAACAAGAATATAAATGTTTTATCTAGTTATTTGCAAAATCTTGACTTTAAGACATTAACCTTGCTTTCAAAGATACATGCTTCTAAAGAATCCTATGATTAATCTAAAGGAATTGAAATTTTTGCACCCATAGCAGAGCTTAAGAGACATCATTCAAAATGAACACAAAACAGTAATCAAGGACAAAAACTTCATTATGATGCCTATATTAAATTGTTAAAACGTCTTCATAATAGATATCACTCAATGTGCTTCAAATTGATATCTATTTAAGCTATCTGCAGAAATTATACTTCAAAAGGGAGTGGTCAAATATGAAATCTGTAGATTTTGCCTCTTGGTTGAAATTAAAATTGACCAAGGGGCGCTATGGTCGTAGTCAAGTTCGACCTAAAATAAGCTTGACACAATGCTTATTTAGACATCATTTTACTGCACTTAATCTTAGTATCTTGATTCAAAATGTGTTTATCATATTGAAAACATGAAGCTTTAATAAAAGGTCAAAATCAAATCTTAAAAATCAATTTGTGACCTTAGAATACTCAAATTGTCTTAATTATAAGATTAAGGGGGAGCTCACAAAAACAAATTTGATTATTTGATTAAGAAGCTTACAAAACATTGTAAACATCATTTGAAGCTTGTTATAACCTTAGTATTTTTACTTTTGGTTATGAAGAAATCAACAAATTTCATATATCTTGTTCTTAAAGGAATTCTCTAAACAACTTAGGGTTTAACATCCCGTGCATTTGGTTAGAGACATTTTTCATGTACTCTAAGATTAAAGGATTCTCATTTCATTTTCAGGGCCTAACATCCCTTGTAAAATGGGTGAGAAATCAATACACATATGCCATAAACTTAAAAGAAACTCATATCATTTCAAGGCTTAACATCCTTTGCAAATGATTGAGAAACAAATTGAGGCTAAATTTGACAAAAATGGTTATATTAATCCCTTAGTCTTTCAAACTGAATATCTTATTAAGGGGGAGCATCAAATTATGAAATTAAGGGGGAGAAATAAAAGTCATACTTAATATTTATCTTGGTTATCTTTTTGAAATCACAAAGGGGGAGAAATAATATAAAATCAAAAACATAAAATAAAATGAGTTTCATAATATCTCAGCCAGCACCCACTTGCAAAACAAGAAAGGCTACAAAAGGTAAACTTCAGGTATGAAACTCATATGATTTATATTTCCTTATTTTATATTTAGGAAATGTTTGTCATCTTCAAAAAGGGGGAGATTGTTGGCTAAATTGGACATTATGATAATCCCTTTATTTTGATGATGACAAACATTTCATTCTTGTAGTTTTAACGTGCTTGTACAAGTATATAATGTACAAGTAATTAGATATCATGTAAATCAAGCGTTTAGATCTTCCCTATCCACTCACAACACTTAGATAGGTCATTCCCCAAGATAGTATCACAATTGCACATTTATACACACACTTAGTAAATGAATACATTGAGTCAGTAATATTCTCAGTCGACAAATCGTCGATCGAGAAAATATCGGTCGATAAAAACTTCGACTGAGAAACTCTCGGTCGACAAAATCTTCAATCGAGAATAGACCCTACTAGTTGTTAGACCCAGCAGACAAGGTGGTTGGGAGTTGGAAATGAACGTTGTAAACACTTGCTCCAGGAAGTCCCTCGGTCGACAAATATTCGACCGAGAAGGACTCTCGGTCGACAAATCTTCGACCAAGAAGAGTTCTGTCTGCACTTTTCAGGGTCAATTAACTAGTCGTTGCAAATGCAATCAGTGGACACATAACGGCTAGTTGAGCACTAAGAACCCCCTAGAAAGTGTCTAGAACGTCCTTAAGAACTTGTAGGTCATTCCTATAAATAGGACATGCCTTAGGACACGAAAACTCACTAATCTACACTTGTGATACACTTGAGCTTACACTTGCAATTGTCAATCTGTTTTGAGAAATTGAGCAACACTTGCATTGGCTATTTTTCTCCTTGCTCCAATTTCGTGCCCTATAGGCTAGCATATCCTATCCACAACACTTACACTTATATATACATTGGTTAGGAGATCCAAATGCTTGATATAGGAAATCAAGCCTTGAGCTGCAAAGTGGTATTGTAATTTCTATTTTTCCTTCTTGTTCCTTTTATCCTTTGTATTCTCCTTGCTACTCCTAGGGTTGGAGGCTGCGGATTGGAGAAGGTTCTTCTCAGTGAAGAAGGTGGACTTCGGACTACTTCAAGAAGGTTGTTGCAACGGGAAGCTACTTCAAGAGAAAGGCTACTTCAAGGGGGAGCTTGAAGTTACTTCAAGAAGGCTGCTTCAAGGTTGGTGCAACTACTTCTAGGTGAAGGCTGTTTGAAGGGTTTGGTGAAAGAATTGTAATTTTATGTAAAGTCCTTGAGAGGTAATAAAATTTGATTCTTTCAAAATCCCGGTTGGGTAAGAAACCGGGTAGTGGACTGACTTCCTTAGTATTTGCTAAGGTTGGAACCACTCTAAATCCTTGTCCCCTTATCCAATATTCTTGTGGTTGGTTGTTTGAGTTAAATAATTATTAAAATTATTATAAAACCCTATTCACCCCCCTCTAGTGGTTTTTCATATCCATCGACTTCATGTTCTCCATCCCAAAGCATTTGAGTAGTTCATTGGTGTACTTGCCTTGGTTGATGAAGTTTCCGTCTTTTGTTTGCTTGATTTGAAAGCTGAGGAAGAAAGTCAACTCACCCATCATGCTCATCTCAAACTCACTCTTGCTTTGTTCCTTACCACTTTGCCTTATTCATCAAGCTTATTGTGGTAGACCCACTTGGTGCCAATGATTTTTCTATCACTTGGTCTTGTCACTAGAGTCCACACACGATTCTTCTCGAATTGCTATAATTCCTCTTGCATGACTAGGATCCACTCATCATCACCAAGAACTTCTTTTATGTTCTTTGGATCCAGCTGTTATATGAAGGTGTTGTATACTTGTTCTTTGTTGTAGGCAGCTCGTGTCTTCACTCTCTCAAATGGGTTGCCAAAGATAAGCTCTTTAGGATGATTCTTTGCAAAGTGAGGAGTGGGATCCTTCTTTTCTTCATCTTCTGCTTCTATCACCAGCTTACCTTTGTTTTCAATGTTGAGGTCTTTCAAGATAGGAATCAAGTCATCTGCAACATCATTAATAACAACATGCTTTCCAACAACATGGTTAGTTTCAATAAACTTAACATTAATAGATTCTTCAATTTTAGACAATTCAATATTGAAAACTCTATAAGCCATGCTTGTAGTGCTATAGCCTAGGAAGAAAGCCTTGTAAGATTTCGGATCAAACTTGTCGAGAGAATCCTTCATGTTTAAAACAAAACAAGGACATCTGAAAACATGAAAGAAACCAATGGATGGCTTTCTACCACGCCATAGCTCATAGGGGGTTTTCTTCAAAGAAGGATGTGTAAAAACTCAGTTCTGCACAAAACAGGTGGTACTAACGGTTTCGGCCCAAAACTTCTTAGGAATGTCATATTCAAGAAGCATTGTCCTCGCCATCTCTTGAAGCAACATGTTCTTCCTCTCTACTATCCCATTTTGTTGAGAAGTACGAGGAGAAGAGAAATTGTGTGAGTAACCAGAATTTTCACAAAAATGTTCAAAAAATCATTTTCAAATTCTCCCCCATGGTCACTACAGATAGAAACAATCCAGCAAGAAGCTTCATTTTCAACCCATTTGCAAAAGCTCGAGAGAACATCAAGAGTATCACTTTCTGAAATGATAAAGAAGGTCCACGTATATCGAGAGAAATAATCAACAATAACAAGACAATACTTGGAACCACAAAGCATTTGCATTCTCATTGGTCCAAATAGATCAATATGAAGAAGCTCAAGAGCTCTTTTGGTACTCATGACTCCTTTGGATTTGAAGGAGGATTTGGTTTGTTTGCCTTGTGTACAAAGTTGTCATTCCTCATCCTTTTCAAAATCCAATTTGGGAAGTCCTCGAACCAAATCCTTTTTTCTCAACTTCTTCATTTGATGCATATTCACATGACCCAAATGATGATGCCAAAGAGAAATATCATTTTTATCCACTACCAAGCATCTATCAAGTATAGGATTAAGAACATCATAAATAATAACATAAAGATTACAATTTATAGTTCCCTTATATATGACATTCTAAGTGAGGGAATCTAGAAGCAAGCATTCTAAAGATGTAAACAACACAAGATATCCATTATCACATAGTTGACTTACACTAATCAAATTGTGATGTAGGCCATCAAAAAGAAAAACATTCTTGATGCATAGATGATTGCCTACATCACCCTCACCTATGACCTTACCCTTCATGTTGTCCCTGAAGGTCACCGATCCTCCTTTCTTTTTCATGAATTTGTTGAAATGGTTGAATTCACATGTCATATGTTTTGAGCAGTCACTATCAACAATCCATCTCTTTTTATCCTGCAAGAAAGAAGGATGTCGGTACCCAACTCAAACTTTGGGATCTGGGATTAGCTTAGGGACCTATTTCATCTTTGGGTCGGTTCCCTTGGGCTTGTAAGGACAATAAGTAGAGTAATGATCATCACATTTACAATGAATACATACCATAGGGTTCTTAGAGCTGGAAGTCTCTCCATGGAAGATGGGAGGTTCCACACTCTTCTTCTTACCCTTGTTCTTGCTCTTGATCTTACCTTTTGGAGCAGTCCCATCATATCCTAAACCACTAGTACCAATTTGTTTGGTATAGTATTCTAATACATCATTGAGGGATTTCTTTCCCGTAAGAAACTTTTGCAAAGAAGATCTTAACTTGGCATTATCATCAATAAGGTTAATAATAGTAGTAGATAGACTAGCAAGATCATCTCTAGCATGCAATAGATCGACATCTAAACATAGGGCTTTAGTATGAAAGGAATCACGTTCAAAAGCTATGCTAGCAACTTCATTACTTTGCAAAATAGGTCTAGAAGATAGATCATTAACTTGAGCAAGTGACTTGGCATTTTCAGATTTAATCAACAAAATTTCCTTTTGATAAACATGAATCTCTTGCTTCCTAGCATCATCAATGAGAGTTAGTTCTACATTTTCAGTTTTAAGAATATCTAACTCATCTTGGCATCTTTGGTTGTCTTCCTTAAGATCTGCAATAGTCTTAAGATAGACCACATTCTCAACCTCTACTCCATTATGTTGAAGCTCAGGATCAAGAAATTTCCCTTGCAAAGAATCTATGCTATCAAGGAGCAATTTTTCATTTTTATCAAAATCTCAATTTTAGCATAAAGATCATCTACTATCTTACCTAATCTTTTCCTTTTAGATTTGCATTTAGTAAATGATAACCGACAATCATTTAGAATATCAATAAGAGTTTCCTTAGATAGCTCATGCAAATTGACATTACTTACCTCAATTATCTCACTTACCTCATCTACATCTTCACTAGTAGAGGCCATGAAGGCAATGTGGCATTATCCATCTTCGGAGCTTGAGGAAGACTCCTCCCAAGTTCCATGATCTACATCTTTGGATCTTCTTTCTTTCTTTTCTTTCCTCTTATACTTGCCTTCTCTCTTGTACTCCTTGTCTTTCTTGTGGCTGCTCTTGTGATGGCTCTTCTTGGCCTTTGGGCAGTCACTCTTGTAATGGACTTTCTGGACACACTCATATCATCTCGGAGTTGATGAAGAAGGCTTCCCCTTGAAGTGCTTTCCCTTGGAGTAGTTTGCTTCATGCTCATTAGGGCCTTCATCTTCACTTGAGGAAGGAGTAGGAGACTTGAGAGCAAGTTGTTGTTGCTGAACCATCTCTTCAATTTGAGCTTTGAAGGCTATGTCCTTGATCTTATTGGACTCCTTCTCTTCTCTCTTTTCTTCTTCTTCTTGCTTATCAAGCCTAGATTCATGAGCTTGAAGGTTACCAACCAGCTCCTCAGTTGACCACTCACTTAGCTTGTACACCTTTTCAATGGATGTAACCTTGGGCTCCCATCTCTTAGGAAGAGATCTCAAGCTCTTAGAGTTGATAGTGCCTTTGTCCATCACACTCCCAAGGGCTACCAATCCATTGATGATCACATTGAGCCTAGTGTACATATCAACCACTCTCTCATTCTTATCCATCTTGAAGTTCTAAAGTATCCCACCAAGCATGTAGATCTTGGCTTCCTTTACTTGCTCTGTTCCTTCATAGGTGATACAAAGCTTGTTCCAAATCTCATATGCAGTGTCCCAAGAGGAAATCTAGTTGAACTCAAATGGGGTGAGGGTTGCATAGATGATGCTCACATCTTTGGCATTGAGTTGAGCTTGCTTCATTTGGGCTTCCGTCCATGTGGAGATTTCCCCCTTTGGATCTTCATACTTTAGGTGCACCACCTTCCACATCTCATAGCTCACACCTTAGAGGTAGAACTGCATTCTATTCTTCCAATAGAGGAAGTTGGTGTCGTCGAAGACTGGAGGTCACATGGAGAAGCTTCCTTCCAAGTTGAGGGATCCAAGAGATAAATCGCCCATCTTCTCCTACTTGTTGAAGTAGCTTAGAGAAGACCTTCTCTAATACCACTTGTTGGATCAAGGGATCTTGACAGGGGGTGAATAGAGCTTCACAATTCTCGCAAAAAGGATTAGACCACCAAATTATATTAAGTAGTACAGAAACTTAAACAAGCAGCAACTTTGATGTCTTAGCTAGCAAGCACAACAAGGATGAGAGACAAGGAAGAGAAAGCACTTGGACAGGTAGTTTAGAGTGGTTCCACATCCTAACTAGAAGCAATGTTAGTCTACTACCTAGAGGTGGTTAATCTCTAGGATTTGCAATCTTGGTACTGTTATATTCCATCATAAGATTACAAGACACAACAACCTCACATCCAAGGGCTTAGTACCTCAAGCAAAGATCTTCAACCTATAGAAGGAGCTTACCCACTTGAACCATGGAGTCTTCAGCCATCAACATGGACTTACCCACTTCTTCAAGTCTTCATCCTTCAAGGGATTACCTATCTTTCTTGAGCACTTGCCTTAATTATCTCCATCACTTGGAGATCTGGAACACCTTGCCTTATTCAACCTTGAAGAACAACAGCCTCTTCTCCTTCAATTGGAGAAGATCTTCAACCTTTTCTTTGATAGGAAAGAGGGTAGGAAGATGGTGGAGGATAGCTTTACATCAAGACATGGAGCATCTCTCATACAAAGGAACCTATCTCACTCATACTCATGAATTTGATGTGAAGGTAGAGAGAGAAAGGGGCTTAAAGGGTTATAACACTCTCAATTGGGCTAGGACCAAGCTTGTAATGAATTAGCAACCTTGGAATGAACTCCAAGAGGTCCTATTTATAGTTGAGGGTGCCCCTTTAAGTTGTGGGACACTTAGATACAAAATATAGCCATTTTTCTTCAAAGCAACAACTCTATTTTCGCTCAAAACACACACCAATGGTCACAATCACTTTTTTTACAAATTTCGTATAGTGCAATCGGTCGAGTTTCAATAAAGGTAACTCAACCGATAGAATAAAAGACAAAGCCGATATTCAAATCATCGATCGAGTTTATCCTTGGGAAACTCAACCGACCAATGAAGATCAAATTGGTCAGGTACTCGATCGGTCGAGTTTTATGAAACCACAACTCGACCAATGATATCTTCATAAACTTGATCCAGGAGGATCGCTCGAGTTTGCAACTCGATCGATTGACTGCCTGTGTTCAATTTTCTAAAGTGCATCTAAAGTGATTAAAACTTGGTGTTTAGTGTCCCAATCAATTTTCTCAACTAGGTTACAAGTCAATTCATCAATACAAGTGATTACAAAAAAATTCTATGGTCATTTACATAGATTTCCAAAATTGCACACTTGTAGCTTTTTTGACTTGAACTTGAGCCAATCTAGGGCTTTGGATTTTTTTTATTTAAGAGAGGGGTCGCTCTTATTCATCCCACACCCCTCATGTGGGCACAATCATCCAAAAAATATAGCTCCTGCTTATAACTGCGTAGGTAAAAATAATAAAACCAAAAGAAACATCATAACACCCTAACCAACAGCACTCCGCAAAACAATGTAAGGAACTCTACGCTTCTCTAATGCCGCCATACCTCTTACTCTACGTGGTATATTCAAAATGTCTGAAGCAATGAATGACTCATCCAACCTGCTGCCCCATTTCCCTAGTTCACGAGGTATCGAGTTGATGACCTTGTGAACCAAGGACCCATATATCATAGCCGCTTCAAGCTCCTCTCGCAGCTCCCTAACGAAAGATGAAGTCTTCCAAGGTTCCATCCCGTTGTTCCATAGGATTTCATGCACGTACGCCTCATCAATCTCCAAGCACGAGATGACCAAAGCATGGTCATTCGCTATCTTCAACCCAACAGCACACTCTTGCATATATGCAAGTATGTAATCCATACTTCTGAGCCAAACCCTGAAAACAAGGCATATATTAGCCCTGTGATTTCTTATAACTCCCGCTGCCCACCTTCGAGGAACTCCTTGGTTATCTCTATCTCTCCTGACCGTGAGGTTTAGCTTAAGATTATGCAAGTCAGGAGACTGCCATCTCAATAGCTCTATCTGTCTCATCAAGACTGGCGGTTCAGTCATGCCCGCCTCTCTCATCTATGCATATATGCTGTTATCTGAATCTACCACAAAAGGTCTCCTCTTCAGCTGAACATTCATTTCCGCAATAACCCAACTCCACTGATGAGAGAACGGTCTATGTTGCTCCTCGAATCTAGCTTGGCATCTCAACCGCCATATACTATACGGGATCAGCAGTGCCATGTTTCCAGCTATCCACTCTTTTAGTTTCTTTCCTCTCCCCAGAACACAGGTATCCAGTAAGGATCTCACGTCATTAGGTGGTGGCATATCTGTCAGATTAACAAACTTACCCCAGAAGAAACTTGCCATTCGTCCATGGAAAATCAAATGATTAATGCTCTCCTCATGTGGCTCCTCGCAGCAGTTGCATCGGGATGCAATGGGAATGCAGCACCTAGCTTTAATATTATCATCCGTTGACGTGGCCCCTCTAACAGACTTCCAAATGAAAGTTGCCGCCTTTGGGAAACTACTCTTCCATATCCACTCCGACCCAATAGGGCCTTCCCTTCCGTCTCCCATCAGGATCTTTTTAAACGATCTCATAGAAAAAGCACCTCTCAACCCCGGACCCCATATCATTTTATCTTCTACATCAGCGATCCATGCATTTGATTCACGGATATTGTCCAAACCATCCTCGTCAACTATCATTTTCAGTAAATCCCAATCCCATCCATGGCCTTCAATCCAGAAGTCTTTAATCAGAAACAGGTGTCTTCTATCACTAGCAAATCTAGCATGATTAGTCAGGCACTGCTCACACCACCTCGAGTCCCAGAAAGAAATTTCACCTCTCCCTACTACCCATCTACACATAGGGAACACCCGCGGCATCATATCCCATATACGTTTCTAGTACGGAGAAGGAGAAATACCTAGCTTCAAGGAACCAGGAAAAACATTATCACGACCTGCTGCCACATTGGCATACTTCCTCCTGTAGAAACTGGCCCATAATGAGTTTGACGTCAACACCTCCCAACAAGCCTTCCCAATGAAAGCATCATTTATCAAACGGATTGAAGGAAATCCTAGTCCACCTTGAGATAGAGGTCTTGCAACTCTATGCCAACTAAGCCAAGCTTTTCTGTGTTGTTCATCCCTGCCCACCCACAAGAACTGAGAAAGCTTCCTTTTAATGCGGTCTGCAATACCCACCGGAATACCAATGGCTGCCGTCGTATATACAGGAATAGATGATAGCACATGAGCGATTAGAAGTCTTCTTCCCATGAAGGATAGGATCTTAGATCTCCAAGTTGTGAATTTATTTACAATCTTCTGCATCAAGAACTCGTAATCATCGAGTCTCATCCTTCCTTTTGCTATAGGGATGCCCAAGTAAGTAAAAGATTCCTTTGCTGCCCCCATATCCATACAACTTGCCACTCTATTTGTCATCTCCAAATCTTTCCCACCAACAACACATATAGATTTATATTTATTGATTCTTTGCCTCGTGGCCCTTTCATATGCCTCAAAAGTATCCTTAATCTTCTCCATAGATCTCTGATCAGCATTGAAAAAATACAGCAATGTCGTCCGCATATAATAGGGCTTTGGATATTTGATCCTTTTCTTGTACCTAACATCTGAAATCAATCTTTAGTACACATGTTAGATACATATGAATGGAACAATTAAGTCATTATAAAAATATGGACAATGTATAACCTCTAGGTCAACAGGCATGGCTATCACAAATTATGTTTATAACTTTCTCAAACCCCGCATACCAACTCTGGAGGTTTGAAAATGGAAGGGAATGAAAAGTCATGATGATGACTTAAGACTAGGCCCCAAAATGGGAAGGTCAGACCAGGATCTAGATCGGAAAGGTCATATGAGGTCAGGCCCCAGATTTAGAAGACCAACATGGCACCTAACTCCAGATCCAGAGGTGACCAACATATGCATCTAGCTCCAGATTGAGAGGTGGCCTATAGTCCATTGTAGGGACAAAGAAACCCTAAATGATGATATCCCAGAGGTTGAGTAGAACGGGTTGAGAAGTTATGAAGAAAATGATAAATTTTGATTATGTAACAAATAATTGTTGTGATTATGTTGTTACAAGTATATGCAAGCATTTTGGTTCCCCCACATACCAGTATAATTTGTTATACTGGCTGATTGTTTTGTTTTTTAGAGTTTTAGGATAATCTACTATTCTGCAAGTATGATAAAACCAGGTATCCAAAAAAAGAAGGCACAAAATGAAGAGACATTAATGTAATCCTGGAGGTTATAGTTAGATAGCTTTCATTTTCATGTTGCAGCTTTTGATATCCAGATCATGTAATTCCTTAACAGAATATGTTGTATCAATCTTGTACCAAAATCCTTTTTTATTAGTGAAATTTATTAACTATTTCTAGTTATTTGCTAAACCTCTGATCCTATAATGAAGGTAATGGCCCTTGTCCTCTATCAGTCTACCTAAACAGGGGACAACAGGGGGAGGGGGTCGTTAAAAATAATCAATAAATTTCACTAATAAAAAGGAGTTTGGTACAAGACTGATATTACATATTCCACTAAGGAATTACATGATTTGGATATCTAAAGTTACAACATAAAATAAGAACTATCAAACTATAACATCCATGATTACATTATTGTCTCTTCATTTTGTTCCTTCTTTTTCAGAATATTTGTTTTCATCATGCTTGTAGAATAGTAGTTTATCAAAAAACATCAACAAACAAAAGCTCAGTAAGTATAAAAAGTTATACTACTATGTGGGGGGAAACAAAATGTTTGCATATACTTGTAACAACATGTCCACAACAATCATTGTTACAAAATCAAAATTTATTGTTTTCTTCATAACTACTCAACCCATTTTACTCAACCTCTGGGATACCCTCTCTTAGGTTTTTCCCTATAGTGGACTTTAGGCCACCTCTCAATCTGGAGCCAAGTTCCTATGTTGTCCACCTCTCAATCTGGAGTTAGGTTCCATGTTGTTCTTCCCAATATGGGGCCTGACCTCATATGACCTTCCCAGTTTGGGGTTTGGCCTGACCTTCCCAATATGGGGCCTAGTCTTAAGTCATCACCATGACTTTTCATTCATTTCCATTTTCAAACCTCCAAAGTTTATATGGGTGGTTCGAGGAAGTTACAAGCATTAATTGTGATAGACATAGTGACTTTATAATTTGCAGGAATTAAATAAAAATGCAAGCATTTAATTTCAAGCAATTCGAAAAACCTCAGTAAAACATGGTGAAACTAATGATGTTAGTCATAGGTATAACCACATACCTTGATCAGGTGTTCTTGATGTTAAAGGAAGAGAAATCAGGTATATCTAAACAAGCAATCAAGTAATTATACTGAAAGTGAAAGCAATACACACATGTATCATTATTTTATCCAAATCCATCACTAAGGCTGATTTGGGTCTCAAGTTAGGGTTTCATTAGGTTTTTTACTTACTGAACCCAAATTATCACCTTTCATGACTTTTGGGTTGACAAACCTTAATCTTATTATTAACTACACTTTTAATCTCAAGGAAACCCTAATTCATCATATCAACTGATGTCAAGTTCACATAAGTTCCAAGTTGCTCTTTTTATTCATAAAATATCATCTTTTATTATCAATATAAGTTGGACACATTTAGGGTCATCAAAAACCTAGAATTTAACGTTCTTGTACATTAACCACATTAAAATTCACAACTTTGAACACTCCCTCTTCCTGGAGTGTTGTGACGGTGTTGTAGCAAGGCTCCCAATTCATCAAGATTCCTAGAAACCAATGAAGTCTGGGCACTAGCACCAACTCAGCCAGGATACTGTTGTGGCCATGGAGATGATGGAGCACATCTAGAAAACTGGTCGAGGTGCCCCTGGGCTGTGATGCATGGCAGTAGGAAGATCCACACAAGTCTTCAATGTAGTATTCTCCATCGACCTATTTTTAAGGGGCCTTCCTGTCAGCGTGCTCCTCCGGAGAGGATCCACAGTGGAGATGGTGACCTAGGCTACTGGAAGCCCTCACTGCTCCTTGAGTTCATAAGTGCAAAGAAGCAAGCCGAGTTTAGGACAAAGAAGGTGACCGGGTAGCGAAGGAGACATGGACGGACGCCTGTCCCAAAGGGATGCGTCCTTCATCTACGGTTCTAGATCAGGAGCCAGTACAAATGTAGAGGAGGCGGACACCCTGTTCAGCTTGGGGAGGATGATCGATCACCACCACTACCAGCTACCAAGGCCACAATATTCCTACCTAAACGAATGCCTTGAGGTGTAGCGTCAAGAATGCCATGACATCCTCGAGAAGGAGAAGTTTGAATAGAAGCAAAGGATATGAGATCCTACACCAGTGACCCTGAGTTTATAGAGTCGCTTCCTCTTAGTAGTGTGGACGGCGGCACAGAGGGAACCCTCTTGGCAATCTCAGTCGTGTCTGCCAATGAGGAGGCTATAGTCCAAGGAGAGGTGTCCGAGGGAAGTGACTAGTTAGGCTGACGCTTGAGGCCTAGCCTCGTCGAAGCAGCTGCTAGCTGACAATGCTGCATTTGATAGAGAAAGAACGCGAGTTGCAGCCGCCAATGGGATGATGATAAGTCCCTCACAGTTGGATGGATCCCTTATTTAATGGATCAACAATGGATGAATGTGACCGCCTAACAGAGGGATTAGACGTTGAGTTGAAGATCCAAGAACTAAAATTAAGTTGTTGCAATAGATGTAAGTGGTTCACGCCCATGTGTATTTATACTTACTAAATTCAATATATTTACATGTTTCTCAAAAAAAATTCACAACTTTGAATATTTTTTGAACTAGAGGTATAATTAGGTCTTGATTCTATTTTTATTATCTAGTTCATATTTTTTTTATCAATTTTCATATATAATTTGTCTAAATCTGAGTTACCAATAATTAATTATGATTTACACAAGATTATTAGGTTTTGACCAATCAGAGTAGACCATGATAGTGAAATTACCTTATTTGCTTTTAGCCATGCTGGTTGTCTATCCAATGGTGTAATACCATGTTGTCCCAAAGTGCCATGTGGATAAGGCGAAGAAAAGAGTAAAGGACCAGTTTGCCCTCTCCTGGCTATGTTAAACTCAGGGATAAAACTATCTTTTCTACAATTGTTATCTTCTTCCTTCGTCCCCCCCCTCATGTGAAGCAACACCATGGCCAAGTCAAAAGTGGAGTAGAATTCCGCTTATGATCCTTAGAACCCATGGGTGATATCTCTACGAGCCTCGTCCACCCCGACCAAACTCATCCATCTGCTTCCCACCATCCTTGGTGGTCAAAGTTGGTGGCCCCATGAAGCTCTTGTCAACCACAGGTTGAGCATATGTAGCTGAAGCAGGGGGAGTCTCTTTCTCCCTTCTAAGATTCATACCTCCTTCGCCAACTCGCCCACATTCTCCCCGCTAACACAATCAAGCCTCATTTCTCTGAATTGTTAAGAGGAGGTCAAGAACGTCGAAAAGGATGGCGGTGGGTGAGGGTTATATAGAGTTTTTCTTGCAAAATTAAGGTCTTCAATTGTAGGGAAATTTGACATCAAATAGGCAGCAGAGACAAAAACTTTACTGACATATTTTCCATTAACCAGCGGATCGCGTCAATAACTATACAATGGAAAGGATGGTTTCATGAAGATATACCTAGTCCTAGAGCAAGTCCAACGACAATCCTCGTCGATGTAGATGCAAACTGTATCTTGGATGGCGTCTATGTAGCTCCCGGTTGCACTAGGACTCATCTGACTACTCCTCCAGGGAGAGCAGACTCAAACGTTGTCATCTGTAGCAACTCTTTGTCACAGAACGCTGGCTGATGTCATCCTCCTTAGCAATGTGTAAAGCCCACCTGACCTCTAGAGAAGTTCACAGAGACCAATTAGAACTCCCGTCGTCCTATTAGAATGGACAGGAAGGAGTTGTCCCTTCCGCTGGCATACCAGTCACCAACTTGCTCTCCTGCAACAATGATCCTTAGTTGTTTCTCTCCCTTGGCTATCCCTCCCTAGTCGGGTAGGACTTACCTAGGCTCTATCGGTTACCACAACTAGAGAGGACAACAATTGTCAGAGCAACTGATTCTCAATTTTATGTGTTGTTCTCTAGAAAGCCCCTAGTACCCCTGTATTTATAGGCGGGGTTAGGACCAGGGTTCCCGATCTATGCGGGAGTGGAAGGAACCAAAAGATCTTGAATTTTTGCAACATTATGAGAACTTCACAACTTGCGATATTTGAAACAGTCATCTAGCACACCCAAATAATTGTCTGGTGCGTGATACGGTTGTCTTGCACTGAGAGACGATCATTTTGTAGTTTCCCAGTTTTGTATATATGTCAGCAATTCAATTCCAATTAGTGTGTATCATGACGTCAGCACCAATCCTTGATGCAATAGAACTGCACCCCCACAATGGTTGTTTGGTGCATGTGAGACAGACGTCTCACACCACCTGTGACAGACATCTCACACAAGTGAGATGGGCATCTTGCAGGCCAGGTCAGGCTGCATTCCAAACCAATGCACAATACAATCAGCCTGACACTCCAAATGATTGTCTCAACACTTGAATTGATCGTTTGGCAGTCTAGTAAGTTGATTTGTTGCATGAATTGAATACCTAAACACTTTAATAATCAATCCAATCATCATTCAAGATCAAACTCCTCTTCTACATGAGTTCCTATGTGTGTGACCCTATAAATCCCATATTATGTTGGCAGTGAATGTCCATAACAACTTATGACATCACAAGGAATGAACGGTTCCTAGTCACACATCATTGCTACCCAAGTAAATGGAAAGTTGGAGAACAACTTCAACATACAATATGTGTATGGTATTAAAGTGTTTGTATAGTTCCTTTATCACTGATATCCAGATTGAACTAGAGGCATGGAGCATTCATCCTCATTATTATTCAATCTTGTTTCTTGAACTAGAGCAGACTGTCTGAGATATATGAAAGCTCAATATCACATTTTGACTCACATGTGTGTGGACATTCTTTTCTCAGTCTCGCTAATCAACATGCTTTAAATATCATACTCCCATGGGAGGGACAAACCCCATCTCTATCACTCACAGTCCGTCCCCATGTGTCACAGTCATCCAATCATCACCTTTATAACAAACCATGTTTAAGAATTTTGTTTGATGATGTCAAAGCACACCAAATAACATGTGATGAGTGGAGTGATTTCAGGTCTAATAACCAGAAACACCACCATCACTATAAGATGTGATT
The DNA here is from genome assembly GCA_963693085.1 of Alisma plantago-aquatica. Lineage (NCBI taxonomy): Eukaryota > Viridiplantae > Streptophyta > Magnoliopsida > Alismatales > Alismataceae > Alisma > Alisma plantago-aquatica. The sequence continues at coordinate 907,002,039 of OY856410.1, forward strand.
CTGACTTACCTTGTTAAGGTTTCAATGTATCACTCTTATGGTGGGTCTGTTCAAAACACTGTTCTTTAACATGTATATGTGTGCTTGGTTTGATATCTCCATATCATGACTAATGAGATTTTGTCATCAACCAACTCACACTATGATCTTATGTGTTATTGTTGTCTATTTTCCTTGCACAATAACAACCAATCAGGGACATGACAAGAACAGATATATTCTTAACATCTGTATGATCTCATTGTTTAGGTCATCAACCTGAAGACATATGTCATTGAGTAATATCATTCTCTATATATTTATTATGTTATTTCATTATCTTAAAAATTAATTAAACAAAATAATTTGGAAGCTTGCCTTTATTATTAATCAAATCATTTACAAGTTATGCCATTACAATCATCATATGATTGGCTCTCTGGGCATACATACCAACAGGCTCCCACTTGCACTTAGAGCCAATCACCCACAAATCTTATTCTGAGTGACTTAACATGACCACCATGCTTTTGCTGCAAAAGTGCCTTTGTTAAGGGATCAACTATGTTGTTCTCAGTTGGTACTCTATAAATCTTTACATCTCCTCGTTGTACAATCTATCATATTAGATGATACCGCCTTTGTATATGCTTTGAGTGGTGATGCAATCTGAGTTCCTTAGCTTGTGTAATAGCTCCATTGTTGTCACAATATAGCTTGATTGCATCACTGATGCTTGGAATGACCCCAAGTTCTAAAATGGACTTCTTGATCCATATAGCCTCCTTTATTGCATTCGATGCAGCAATATACTAAAACTTTGTTGTAGAAACATGACATGTTTCTTTCTTGGAACTCTTCCAACTTATAGCTCTATTGTTTATACAAAATACAAATCCTAATTGTGATTTGTAATCATCTTTATCAATCTGGAATCTTGCATTAATGTAACCTCTTTCCACCAAGTCTTCCTCTCTTCCATAGACCAAGAATTGATCCTTAGTCCTTCTCAAGTACTTGAGGATGTTCTTCACATCTGTCTAGTGAGGATCACTAGGAACTGACTGATATCTTCTCATCATGCTCAAGGCATATAAGATGTTTGGATGAGTTCACAACATCACATACATGATTGATCCAATTGTGGAGTCATATGAAATCAAACTCATGGGTTCCCTTTCTTCACAAGAATTGGGACATTGACTCTTAGAGATGGTCACTCCATGCAACCCAGGCAGCTTTCCTCTCTTTGAGTTCTCCATGTTGAACCGCTTCATCAACTTCTCAATGTATGTGCTCTGACTTAGTACAAAAATCCTTCTTGATCTATCTCTATAGATCTTTATCCCCAAGATGTAGGATGCTTCTCTCAAGTTTTCATAGAGAATGTATTTTTGAGCCATGTCTTTACCTTTTGTAAAGTAGGGATGTCATTCCACATCAATAGTATGTCATCTACATAAAATATGAAGGATACTACCATGATCCCAATAACCTTCTTGTACACACAAGTTTCATCTTCATTTTGAACCAAGCCAAACTCACTGATTGTTTCATCAAAATGAAGATTCCAGGTCCAAGATGCTTGCTTCAATCCATATATTGACCTTTGTAGCTTACAAACTTTATTTGCAAATTTTGGATTTATGAAACCCTCATGTTGTGTCATGTATACATCCTCAACAAGATTCTTGTTAAGGAATATAATTTTAACATCCATTTGCCAAATCTCATAGTCATGATAAGCTGCAATAGCAATCATGATCTTGATGGACTTAACCATGACCACTGGAGAAAGGTTTCTTCATAGTCAACACCTTGAACTTGTCTGAAACCCTTTGCAACTAATCTACCCTTATAGGTTTGAACTTTTCCATCCATGTTTGTCTTCTTCTTAAAGATCAATTTTCACCCTATGGGTTTTACCCCTTCATGTGGATACAACAAAGTCCATACTTTGTCAGTATACACAAATTCCATCTCAGATCCATTGGACGCATGCCATTTCTCATACTTTGGTCCCTCAATAGCATCTTGATAGGTAATTGTCTCATCATCTATGACCAATTAATTGCCTTCTTGAGTCGTAAGTTATCCATATCTCTCAGGTTCAAGGCATGTCCTATTAGATCTACAAGGTTCCTGAGTTACTTGAGGAATTTGAGATTCCACAACACCTTATGAATCTCTTTGTTTCTCACATACCTCCTCAGGTTCAATATTTTCTTTCTAGTCTCAAACCTCTTTGAGTTCTACTTTCCTCCCACTGACTCCTTTCACAATAAATTCCTTTTCCAAGAATACAACATTTTTGGCAACAACTATTTTGTTATCAGTTGGGTGGTAAAAGTAGTATCCCCTTGTCTCTTTGGGATATTTAAAAAAATTATATTTATCAAACTTAGGGCCAATATTTTCAGGAAACATTTTCTTAACATTAGCTTTACATCCCTAAATCTTCATAAAAGACAAATTTGGACGATTCCCATGCCATATCTCATATGGTTTCTTTTAAACCAACTTAGATGGTACTCAGTTAAGTGTAAATGTGGCGGTTTCAAGAGCATACTCCCAGAAGGAAGTTGGAAGATCAAAAAAACTCATCATAGATTGCACCATATCCAGTAATGTGCGATTCCTTCTTTCTTACGCACCATTATGCTATGGTGTTCCAGGTGGAGTCCATTTTGATACAATACCACAGGCTCTCAAAAGGTCCTCAAACTCTTGTCTTAAGTATTCTCCACCTTGATCGGATCTAAGTTCCTTAATACTTTTTCCAAGCTAGTTTTTTACTTCATTCATGACCTCTCTAAACTTTTCAAGTGGTTTTGACATATGTTTCGTCAAGTAAACATAACCATACCTACTGAAATTATTAGTGAAGGTAATGAAGTATTGATAACCACCTCTGGCATTTTTATAAAAGGGCCACATACATCAGTATGTATGAGTCCTAATAGATCACTAGCTCTCTCACTGCTACCAGCAAATGGAGTCTTGGTCATCTTTCCCAACAAAAAAGATTCACATGTCTCTGTTATTTCAAAATCAAAAGAGTCCAGATAACCATCTTTATGGAGTCTAGATATGAAATTCTCATTTATGTGCCCTAGATGACAATGCCAAGGGTATTTTTGGTTTGAGTCATTGAGTTTTTTTCTTTTTGTATTTACATTATATTCTCTTGTCTCTAGATCTATCAAGTATAGACCATAAGACATTAGGGCACTATCATAAAAGATCCCATCTTTACTAATAAAACATCTCCCTTTCTTTAAAAGAAATTTGAATTTGTTCTTGTCCAAACAAGATACATATAGGATGATCCTATTAATGGAAGGTACGTAATAGAAGTTCTCTAACTCTATTACAAGTCCACTTGGTAGAGTTAATGTAACATAATGAATCTTAGATGTAATCTCCAAGTAAACCTTTTTCCCAAGTTTCCCTTTCATTTTTGTCCTTTATGTCATTCATGTTTAATTAGTAGAATTTACAGTGGTTTAGTGAAAATTTACTCACCAATTGTACCAATATAAGGGTTTATGCACGAATACCTAAGTGAAAGCTTATTTAAGGATCTAAAATGCAAAATCACCACTTTAGTAGAACAATATATTAATTTGTGCTAGAAGTGCAAGGTCTTAAACCTTGATTAAATGTATTAAACAAGCTTAATTACCATAATTAAGTGCTATAAACCTTAATCTAACTTTTTGATGTGATTTGAAAATATAAAATGAGCCTAATTTTCAAATTTGGCTCGATTTGAATGTTGTTTGTGCAAGTTATGCAATTTTAGGTACATTTTGGATTTTTATGCAATTTACCCAATTGGGGAGTTTTCTTTGCAAATTATCACCTGAATTTTAATCCTTAGATATTCCCTTACCATTCTCAAGATTTTTAACCATGGGGCACCTGGTTGTACCTTGGTTTGAAGGTGTTTCTATCCAAGGGCATTATAGGGATTACCCTCTTTATAAATGAGCCTATCTTTAAAATATATCAACCAATGGGGTTATTTCTTTGTTTGGAGGATGGTGGGTATGGCCTAGAAGCCTCCATGGGCTTTTAGGACCAAACTTGGATATACAACAAGTCTCTATGAGTTGTCCTCTTGCATGGCCATGAAGCCTTAGCCTAAGGACACATGGAAAGTCCCATAGACACCTCATGCTTGCCCCCTTCTTTCTAAAGCCATGCCTTTTAGGACCAACCTTGGATATACAAGATGTCTCTATGAGCTGTCCTCTTGCATGGCCATGAAGACTTAGCCTAAGGACACATGGAAAGTCCCATAGACACCTCATGCTTGCCCCCTTCTTTATAAAGTCATGCCTACCCCTTCTCACCTCCCAATCCAAGAAGCAATCCTCTCCTTCTCTTTCCCCCAACTTAGAGCATCATCCCTTCTATGTTTGGCCACGAAGTTGCTATCCCAAGGTAAAAGAGGGTGCCTACCTTGGTGAAGAAGGCTCTTAGGGTTCCAAATTTCTCTATTTAGGATTTCTTAAGCTCCTCCTTGGTGATTTTGACCAAAACTAGTAAGTATCCTCCTTTCCTTCCCTATTTTCATGCTGTTAGTATTCCTGCCACCTTCTTCCAGGTCAAAAACATGACCTTCCATGGTAAAACTCCACCTAGAACCCTAAAACATCTCATCTCCATGCTCTTTTGCTAGGGTTTGCACCTCTAAAGTGGAGAAGGTGATCTTTGCTCAAGAAAGGAGCTTGGAATGGAGCGACCAGACCTTCTAATCTCAAGATCCTTGTTGTTTGTACCTTCTTACCTTCCTAGAGGTGAGTTTTGTTAACCCCCTTCTCATATATTGCTTACTACATGCTTAAAACTCATGCTTCTTGAGGATTTCCATCTCTTTTTACCATGCTCTTCTAGGGTTTTGGTTTCTTGCTATTTTACCTTCTCTAGAAGCTCTAGTTTGGTTACCTGTGCAACTTCAAACCTGATCTTCGGTCAAATGGTATTTTCTCCCTCTCCTCTCTATTCAATTATCTCAATCGGTTTGATGATGTGTGAATTTCCTATTGGTCAGTATTGAAAAATTCATATCTTCTAATCTGCTATCCAAATTTGACAAATAAATATGTTTTGGAATTATAAAATTAATCTATATCTAATAAAAAAATTCAAGGTCTGATTTCGTGGTTTGATGAAGGGTGATTTTTTTCAAATGAATTTGATGCATAAAATCCATAAAAATTACATCTTAATCATCATAACTCCAAAATTAACATAAAAATATGTTTTCTTCATCAGGAGAACCTAATAAGTTCATTGATGATATTTTCAAAATCTAAATCTGAGTTTTGATAAAAAAAAAAGTTCTAAAATTAGGGTTTCTATACATTAATGTGAACTATGTACTCTAATACATGTTAATACATTGAAAATAGCCAAAGTGGAACTTGGACTCAATTAAAGTGGTGAATTATAGTAATTAATATCAGTAAGAGAGGTATGTGCATTACTTACACCCTATGTTGGGATAAATGATGCCAAACCCTATATTTCCCTAATGAGGCTTAAATGAATCCTAAATATTCAATTCTTGAATCCTAATGTCGTTCATGCCTCAAATCAGATTATAATTTCTTCTTGTTTAGGTCTTATACCCCACTCCCATGCTTATTGAATATTATGACTACTCTTACCATGAATACTTTTCTAGCATGTAGATTTATGTTCTATTTAATTTAAAGTAGTGGTACTTGTGTACAACCACCTATAGAGGGCATGTATTTAATCATCGTAAGGAATGTTTTTATTCTCCCCTATATAATTGTGTAGGTGACTGGGAATGTCTTATTCTTCCCTCACAATGTTTTAAGAACTGGACTGGTGGTCGGACCAGTTTTGACTCAGACCGGGCTAATTCGGGTTCAACCAGAGTGGTTGAACCAGTTGGATCGGAAATGATGTCAGCATGACGCTAAAAAAAATTAAACTGGAAAAACCGAACCAGTCACCAAAATATAAGGCAATTAGCGGTCAGACCGGTTGAACCAGTTGAACCGGGCACACCATATACATATATGTATATATATTAGTTACATATTTACACTCATATATTAATATATATACATATACATATATATAGATATAGATATATAAATACATATATACACATGTATATATACACATTTATGTATATATAGATATATACATATATTTATTTGTATATATAAGTGTATATGTATGTATATATATCATATAGATATATGTCTATATTTATATGTATATGTATATATATATAATCACATACTTCCTCCTCCAAATAAGTAAGTAAAACATTTTCTCTCTTTATGAAATCAGAATATGGTCTCGGTTAAGTGGTCACAACTTTACTTTTTTATTATACATTTTTTCTTTGATTTGAACCACTGGTTCAATTCGGTCAACTGGTTGGACCGGTCAGACTGTGTTTCTGATCGGCTGGACTAAGAAAGAACACACAATCAGTTTTTTAGGCTTCTGGACTGGTTGACCACCGGTTTACCAGTCTGACCGGTCGGATTGACCAGTCCGGTTCAGATTTGAAAACACTTATAGGTTAGAGGTCCAGTTGGTGCTCAACCCTACTTATTTAGGTAGACATAATTATCTTACATGCAAATCCTTTTTAATATAATTGTTAATGGCAAGTTTCTTTTGAATATAGCCTCATACTCTTATTATCTTTATCTTATGATGAACCCTAGCCTGTTCTTATTTGCTTTACTTATCTTGTTATCCTAGACTAGTTTTGTGACACATACCTTGTTTTTTTTCCTCTTTTGCTGGGTGCTTTCCCAACAACCCATGTGCTAGTGTTGAGCAAGGAGAAGGACAAGTTTGAAGGAAGTCATCTCAGGAGTAGATCTCAAGCTATCTGAAAGGTTGTCTAGGTTGCTATAGCTAGATCCTTTTCTCTTATCTTTTTCTTTTGGGAACACTCATGAAATGAACAACACAATCCATGTAATAGGCTTAGTACTTTTATTTCCGCTGCTATTGATATTTTATAATGTATTTGGTGCTTGCTTATTTACTTGGAATACTATACATGCATCCCTCCATATCTTTTGTCTTTCTAAAAAGACGGATGTTTTGTACTTCCTTTAAATTCTAGTAAGGAGGTGATCTCGCCTCTTTACAGGTAACTCATAGGTTCCAATAGCGTTGGCCGCAACTCTTGTATCATTTGCAACTCACAGTTCTACCTCACCTTTCTCTAAAGGTCTACTTCTTTTTAGATCCTTCACATTTGAGCAAATGTGTGATCCACATCTGGTATCTAGTACCCATGATGAGGAAGTAGTAGAGTTAACCTCAATAACATGTATACCAGAAGTACATATCTTGATCCCTTTCTTCATCTTCCTAGGTTCCCTTATCCTTCTCCTTATTTTGAGTGCAGAAGACTTGGACTTTAGCTTAGCCACAGAATGCTTATTGGCTTTGCATTTGTCCTTAGACTCAACTCCATTGATCACCATCATGGATTTGTCCAACTTCACTTATTCTTCGACACTTATCAAGATGTCAAGAAACTCTGATGGCAGTATAACCTTATTACTCGAGTGATAACAGTGGATAAAGTGACTATATGATTTAGGCAATGATTACAAAATCATATTCGTAGCCAACTCTTGACCTAGAGGAAATCCCAGCCTTTCAATATGCTTCATATGCCCGATCATATTGAGCACATGAGGTTGTACTGGATCTCCCTTAGTTAGTTTGCACTCAAACAGTGCCTTAGAGACACTATACATTTCATGCTTGTCATGTTGTTTATGCAAGTCATAGTTCATACATCCCAGCATAAGGTTCTTGATGTTCACAACGTCATTGGCATGGTTCAAAGAAGCATCCATGTCATTGTTAGGCAAATTTGGAGTGGATACTGGCACTGGTGTTTCAAGAACATGTAGAACACTTCTCAAGGTCCAACACCAATTATGAAAAGAGATCTTGTTTAATTTGTCTGATTGAGATGATTGAATGTTTTCCATTTGATTCTATAAGAGAAAATGTTGCATTTTTCAAAAACCATTTTGATTTGATTTTATTTAAATTAGGTCTTTAATTAACTATTGCTCCCACTATTTTATTCAAATTGGTAGCCCTCAATATCAATTGAAAATATTGCAGCATACAATATTCTAGTGGGCCAAGATCCTAATTTCATTAAATCATGAGCCATCTACGGATGCCACCCAAAACTTGATTCTATTAGGTAGGCAACTTTTTCAAATTGCATAATATGCAACTCTTGGATAGATAATATGCGCAACTACTTGCCATCGATCATATGTATGCTTCTAGGTGCTTAATCCAATTAAGATCACCTAGTTAAGCTTGACCCATAAGCTAACACGATAAACTATGCATCCTTCTAGGGTAGACCCACATATCTATCATCACACTTCCACGAGATAGATGACACACCATGCTAGGGTGTTCCCACACTTAGTCGATCAAATTTTTCACATGTGATGCTTATGAAAAGCATCTAAGACTTAATATTTTAATGAGGGAGTTTGTATAATACATATACGTTAACCAATCACCACATATATAGTACATATCTTATACATGATATAGCCCACAACAAAACATGCAATAAATAAAAAACGATAGTTATGACCAGCCTAATGTAATTCCTTGGAGCCACAAGGAATTACCACAATCTAGGTCCACATCATATGTAGAAATCTGTTGTTGATGAAGATCCATGCTTGCTAATCTGGGTTGACTGGTTCAAACTTTGTACTGGTCGGCTCGCCTCCTGGATGGTTTGTTGGTCACCTCCAGTTGGTTGTCTAGATCTTCCAAACAACCAGTTGGTCATCCTATAGCCGATCATTTGCATACTCCAAAAGGTAGTCTCGTCTGGCCCTTCAGGCTCATGGTCGGCTTGCTAGCCAGTCGTCTTGACCCCATTAGATAGTCGTCTCGGCCCTGCCAGCTAGTCGGCTCAGACCCTCCAACCGGTATGTTGGGCTCCTCCGTGCAGTCAGTTGACATCTTTCTTCTTAATCAAAACACAAAAGTAAACTATCCTACTTTTACATAATTATTGGGAAACCTTGAGTTACTTTCGAGGGGAGGAAAGGTAGAAGAGAATAATACTTTTACATTGGGAAGATAAGAAAGAGGCTCAGTCGAGGATAAACTAACCACACAACCAAGCACCGATGATAGGGTTTATTGGCCATAACCATGCTACACATCTTCCATCAAAACTCACTTTTAGGGTGATGTGTGTAAATTGCATATATATATTAATTTGGGTTATTATGTGATGATTAGTCGGACATGCACATCAACCAGTTTAAATATTTGCATAGCATGCAATAATTTAAATCAACAAAACCAAAATCCAATCATATCAATTATTCCAAAACATAATTAATTGATGTGCCATGATGCTACTGTAGGGAAATACGGCATCAGATGGACAACGGAAAAAAAAATTTACTGACATATTTCTCATTAACCAACGCATCACATCAATAAATATGCAATGGAAAGGATGGTTTCATGAAGATATACCTGATCCTCGAGCAAGTCTAGCGACAATCCTCATCGATGTAGATGCCCACTTTGTCTAAACAGTGTCTATGCAAATCCTTGTTGAACTAGGACTTGTCTGAATACTCCTAAAAGGATAGCAGACTCGAAAGTCATCATATACAACAACTTCTCATCACAGACTGCTGGCTGACGTTGTCCTCCACCATTCTACCACCCACAAGAAACCACCTCTTAGCCCTGCACACCTCAGGTCCAACCACATCCCAGCAAGTTTGAAAAAAATTTGTGTTAAATCCATCCGGCCCTGGAGCTCTGGATGCTCCAATGGAGAAAGAAGCCTTTTGATCTCCTTATCATCTGCCATTTTCAAAAGGCTTTTGTTCATCTCTCTCGTAACCTTGCTTTGTAAGTTAGAAGTAGTGTCACCTTGGTTGCTTTGGTTGTAGGAGTTAGAGAAGAAATCCACAGCAAGCTTCGCCATCTTGTCAACCTCATCAACTAAAATGCCCTCTTTATCGATAAGATTATGGATGTGATCCTTCATTTCATTCTTTCAGACCGCTGTGTGGTACACCTTTGAATTGGTGTCCCCATCTTTGATCCACTTGATTTGACTTCGCTGCCAATAATATAATTCTTGTGCTTTTTCCAGCTGAATCAACCTTTTACCCACTTTGTCTTCCTCCTCCATTCTTCTATGACAACTCGGCTGCTCTCTCATCTCCCTACCCACCCTGCCATACTCATTCCTGGCTTCTTTAACAAGGTTATCCGAGTTGAACCCCAGAAGGAAGTTGGAAGATCGGAAAAAATCATCATATATCGCACCATGTCTAGTAATGTGTGATTCCTTCTTTCTGACACACCATTATATTGTGGTGTTCTAGGTGGAGTCCATTGTGATATAATACCACAGGCTCTCAGAAGGTCCTCAAACTCTTGGCTTAAGTATTCTCCACCTTGATTAGATTGAAGTTCCTTAATACTTTTGTTAAGTTGATTATGTACTTCATTCATAAAATCCTTGAACCTTTCAAGGGTCTCTGACATATGTTTCATCAAGTAAACATAGCCATACCTATTGAAGTCATCAGTAAAGGTAATGAATTACTGATACCCACCTCTAGCACTTCTTCTAAAAGACCCACATACATCAGTATGTATGAGTCCTAATAGATCACTTGCTCTCTCACCTTTTCTTAAAAAGCAAGCCTTGGTCATCTTGCCAAATAAACAAGATTCACATGTCTCTAATGATTCAAGATCAAAACAGTCCAGATAACCATCTTTATGGAGTCTAGATATGTGATTCTCATTATGTTCCCTAGACGATAATGTCAAAGGTATGTTTTATTTGAGTCATTGAGTTTTTGTCTTTTAGTGTTTATGTTGTATACACTTGTATGTAGATCTATCAAATATAGACCATAAGACATCGGGGCACTGCCATAAAAGATCCCATGTTTAGAAATGGCACATTTTCCATTCTTAATAATAAATTCAAATTCATCCTTGTCCAAACAAGATACAGAAATGATATTCCTATTAATGGTAGGTACATAATAGTAGTTCTGTAATTCTATAGGTTCCTACTGCACTAGCAGCAACTCTTGCTCCATTAGAAACACGTAGCTCAACATCTCCTTTTGCTAAAGGCCTACTTCTTTTTAGATCTTTCACATTTGAACAAATGTGTGATCTACATCCGGTATCAAGTACCCATGATGAAGAAGTAGTAAAGTTAATCACACTTACATATACACTGGAAGTAAAGATCTCTATCTCTTGCTTCATCTTCCTTGATTCCCTTAATCCTCTCTGTATTTTGAGTGCAGAAGATTTGGACCTCAGCTTGGTGGGAGAACACTCCTCTGCCTTGCCTCTGTCCTTGGACTCCATTCCACTAATCACTATCATGGAACTATCCTTCTTCATTTGTGCTTCAACATTTGTCAAAATGTCAAGAAACTCTGACAGCGGTTTAGCCATGTTACACAAGTAATAATACTTGATAAGCATGCTATATGATGTATGCAAAGATTGCAAAATCATATCCATGGACAACTTTTGACCCAAAGGGAATCCCAGTTTCTTTAGACATTCTATATGCCCAATCATATTGAGCACATGGGGTCTAACTGGATCTCCCTCTGTCGGTTTGCATTCAAACAATGCCTTAGGAGTACATAGAGTGGATTCTATGACCAATGGTATCTTAGGAATATGCAGAACACTTCTCATAGTCCTTAACCAGTTATGAAAATTTATCTCAATTAAATTGTTTGATTTCAATGATGATTTCTTTACCATTTGATTCTACAAGAGAAAACATTTGCATTTTGTCAAAAATCCTTTTTATTTGTTTTATTTGAATAAAATTGACAATATTAATTAGGTATTTAATTAATTATCACTCCAAATATTTTGATCAAATTGATAACCCTCACGTATCAATTCAGAAGATTGCAGCGTACAACCTTCTAGTGAACAAGATCTTGACTTCCTCTAAGTCATGGATCAACGAGGGCTATCACCCACAACTAGATTCTTTCAGGTAGGCAACTTTTACCAATTGCATCATATGCAACTCTTGATAGATGTTATGCACAACTCTTTATCATGAACATCTCCATGCCTCAGGGTGCTTAATCCTATTAAGATCACCTTGTTAAGTCTGTTCCCAAAAGCCAACACAAGAGAATGAACCTTGCGAAGGCAGACCCACATTGTAACATCCCTGACTTGGGTTATGCTTTAACCCTAGGTGTTTTAATAAATAAATATGATTATATGCTTAATCTTATCTTGTGAAAAGTAATTAGGGCTCATGAGGAACTTATGTTTCAATTTTGGTCCTATTTGAACAATGTTGAAGCAATGTTTGCTTATTTTGGACTAAAGTGCAAATTACCCAAGTTAAGGGGCTAACTTACAAATGTTACATAATAATATGTTCCTATTATGTTGATACATCATAAGAATGAATATGATGTAGTGGTATGTTTCCACAAGCCTGAACACCAAGATAGAGCTTGTTGGACAATGTTTGTGCATTAAAACTTAGTTTTGGTGTAAAGTGCAATTTCCCCAAAACCTAAGGTTTATTATGCAAATTACCACTTCAATAAGGTCCCTAATGTTTCTTGATATCATTTAGAGCAAAGAAAATGAGATGAGCGCCTCATTTGAATTAATTTGGAGGAGAGAGAATCTTGATATTAAAATAATCAAGATTTAAGCCTAATTGGAACCCTAATTCAATTTAATGCAAAAATAAATAAAATAATTGAATGGGCCTTCAACCAAAATTAAAACGGTTGGATTCATATGTGTGTGGACGAACATAAGTCTTGCAAAGGCATGATCATATCCTAAGGAGGTGAAATTCCACTCACCATTATTATAAGAAAAAGAAATTCCACTCAAAAATGGATATTAATATTATAAGGGTTAAGGTGCTTAATTTCTTTTCCCTTTATTCTTGGATAATGAAGAGGTTTTGCAAGAACATGAATATGTATTCGTGGCCAAGAAATGGAGGGGGATTTGGTGGAAATTATTTTGGGAATTAAAGGAAATAATCCCATTTTCTCTCTCCTTGGGATTTCCTTATACATATCCCTTCTTCCACTCACTTAAGGACTGATTTTCGGATTTCCTTTCTTTCTTTGCCTTGGACGACCCCAAGAGAAGCTCAGGAACAGGAGGAGGACTAACCCAACCTGTTGGTAAGGTTCTTGACCTCTTTTCCCCTTGATTCCATGGTGGAAATTGAAAGTAAATCATTGATTTCTTCTTAATTCGATCTCCTCTTCAACCCTAGCCAAACTTTTCAACCAAAAGCTTGAGGACGAGCCTGGGGGAGTTGCAAGATCTTCATCCACCATTTTTGCCATGATCTTGGAGATTTGGAGTTCAATTGGAGGCGGGTTTTATAACTTGAACCCTTAATATTTTTATTTCAATCAATTCCTTATCACTTGATGATCCTTTTTACATTTCCGAAATTTGTTTTGGTTGATTGATGCAATCACCATGGAAACCATAGTAGGTTTCTTGAGTTCAGAGCTTGATTATGATAGGCACACACCTCTCTAAAATATCCAAGGCAAATGGTTTACTTTTGTTGCTCAAACGGTTTCCCAAACCGTTTGGGAGCAAAAGGTTTCAAACCGTTTAGAAGAAAACGGTTTCACCAAACCGCATGAGACCAAATGGTTTTAGACCATTTGGTGGTGTTGACCAGGGTTGACTATTTGGAGATCTGTTGAAAATGATCCAGGTTAATTACCCATCAATTATGATTGATTAGTTCCAATTGGTTCATGAGTTGAAGGTCCATCAATCACCAAAACCCTAATCGGGTTAAGTGCTGATTTGTAATTTGATTAAGTTGGAAACTTGGGTTGATTGACCCAAACGGTTTCAAAACCATTTGGGGATCATCCAAACGGTCTCAAGACCGTTTGGAGGTCACTCAAGACCGTTTGGAGGTCTAGGGTTGAGTATGGTTAAGTGTTTGAAGATCCAAAGATATGGTATGAACCCTAATCGGCTAAGTGTTGATTTTGCAAGTGATTGAGATGATGTTTTGGGTTGATTGACCCAAACGGTTTCAAAACCATTTGGGGATCACCCAAACGGTCCCAATACCGTTTGGTGATCACCTAAGACCGTTTGGAGGTCTATGGTTAAGTATGGTTGAGCAATTGAAGGTCCAAAGATATTAAGTTGATGTACAATCAATTGCTGATTTGGTGACCAATCCTAGGATCCAAACCTTAATTGAATGACATGGTTAATGATGATGTGATGGGAAAACGGTCTCAAGACCGTTTGGAGGTCATCCAAACGATCCCAAGACCATTTGGGTGTCACCCAAGACCTTTTGGAGGTCTAGGGTTGACTATAGTTAGGTGTTTGAAATATTCTTGAAATATTGTGCTGACGTGTACCACATGTAATCTTTTGTTTAGGTTGCGGTTATGCTCTTGAAGATCCAGGATAGAGAGAGGGTTGTGTAGCGAGCTGATGTACAGGTGGACCTGTTGTCTTAAGATCCTGTAGTTTAGTTGTAGTACATGTATATGTACAAGTTTGTTGTTCAATATGTAATATCAAATGTTGTAACAATTCATGTTGTAATTATATGTTGAATGGTGAACATGTGTGTATGGTTTTATTATTGTTCATGTACATGTGCTACTGTTGTTCCTTCTGACTTCCTCTGATTTTCTTCTTCTTAGCCTTGTGTGGGATGTTTAAATTGGAATTCTCACTGAGGTGAGGTTTCAATTTGGACGTCACACATTAGATTAAGTTTTAGAAAATATGGGGACGTCACAGGTGGTATCAGAGCATGAACAATAGCAAAGCCTGACATTTGCTCATTATGCAACTGAAAACCAGAAAACCTTGAACTTACTAATATCTTTAGGGTTAGATTAGTCATCTTTTAGAGACTAGATCTGACTTAGCCTCTAGGTTAGCACCTAGATGTCAGAGAACTAGGTCTAGACTGGTGCTTGTTGAGTAGCAAGTCCTTAGATGTCGTTCTTTCCTTGTAGTGCAGTGGTATGCGACGTTGCACTATTTGGAAATGACGTGCATCAAGGGAAGAGAAACCCTAGACATATGGCGCTTGTTGTCTAGAGTAGCTATGCTAGTCTACACCATGTTCTCACTCTTTTCATTAGTTTTCATGACACTAGACGTCGCACATCAGATTAAGTTTTAGAAAATCTAGGGACGTCACAAGAAGGGCTTGGATTTTCCACGTACTAATTGTGCTGTGGTAGGTGAACCGATCAGTTTATAACTGAATCGATCATTTGGGCGGGTGAGCTGATAGGTTCACCCAGTGAACCGATTGTTTCACTTCCCATAATTGCCCGCATTTGACTATCCTTATTCATTTCTAATTAATGAAAAAATGAATTCTTGTCCCAATCAAATTGACCAAGTGAAACTAAAATCTTTTCTCACAAATCGGGAAACCCAACACCTATTCGGTTGCTCCAGGTGAGCCAAAATGTTCACCAGAGTGAACCGATCATCTCAGTGACCATGAGCCAATCAGTTCACCCAATGAACCGGTCGGTTGGTGGTCTAGGTTGTGCAGAATTCAGTCAATGTAGTTCTCAATCAATTTGACACTCTAATCAATTGGTTCAACACTTGACCTTGATGATTCTGATTCAAGTCTATTTATTAAATATTGAATTGAGTACCTAAACACTTTAGTAATCAATCTAAACATTATTCATGGATAAACTCCTCTTTCAGGTTAATCCTATGTGTGTGACCCTATAAGTTCCATTTCACATTGGCAGTGAATGTCCATAACTAACTTATGACATCACAAGCAAAGAGTGGTGCCTAGTCACACATCAGTGCTACCCAAGTGAAGAGGAAAGTTGGAAAATAACTTTCAACCTACAATCTATTATTGGTGTTGCAATGAGTGTATAGTCCCTTTGTCAAAGATATCTGGATTGAACTTGAAACATGGACTTGTCATCCTCTACAAACGTTCAATCCATGTTTCTTGATTCGGAGTAGACTATATGAGATATATGTAAGCTCAATATCATATATTGACTTACATGTGCATGGCCATGCATTTCTCAGTCTCATTCCTCAAGTGGACAGGATATCACACTCCCTTATGGGGGACAAATTCCATATCTATCACTCACAGTCAAGTCCCCATGTGTCAAAGTCACCCAATCATCACCATTATAACAACCCGTGTTTCAAGACTATGTTTGATGATGTCAAAGTGTACCCAATCACATGAGATGAGTGTAGTG
Organism: Alisma plantago-aquatica; assembly: GCA_963693085.1. Taxonomy (NCBI): domain Eukaryota; kingdom Viridiplantae; phylum Streptophyta; class Magnoliopsida; order Alismatales; family Alismataceae; genus Alisma; species Alisma plantago-aquatica. The sequence goes on from OY856410.1 coordinate 907,018,376, forward strand.
ATTTCAGGTCTAAGAACCACAGTCACCACCAATACTATAAGAGATGATCCTGACTAACCAAGTGTGGTTTCCATGCATCACTTTTATGGTGGGTCTGTCTGATACATTGTTCTCTAACTTGTATTTGTATGCTTAGTTTGATATCATATATCATGACTAATGAGATTATGTCATCAACCAATGCACACTCTAGTCTTTTGTGTTATTGATGTCTATGTTTATTTCCACAATAACAACCGACTAGGGACATTTGTGAGAATGTACATACTCTTAACATCTATATGATCTCATTGTTCAAGTCACATACTTGAAGACATACATCATTGAGATTTGTCATTCTCTAGACATCTATCATGTAATGTTATTATCTCAAAAATAGTTAAAACATATAGACGAAAATTTCCTTTATTATTATTATTTATATCATCTACAAAGTATGTCATTACAATTATCATATGACTAGCTCTATAGGCATACATATGAACAAACTCCCACTTGCACTTAGAGCCAATCACCCATGAACCTTAGTCGTTGTGATCTAGCATGATCATCATGCTTCTGCTGTGAAAGTGACTTACTCAAGGGATCAACAATATTGTCTTCGATTGGTACTCTACAAATCTTCACATCTCCTTGTTGTACGATCTCTCGTATGATATGGAAGCACCACTATATGTTCTTAGACCGCTGATGTGATCTGGGTTCTTTAGCTTGTGCAATAGCTCCATTGTTGTCACAATAAAGCTCAATTGTATCACAAATTCTAGGAACCACCCCATGTTTAGAAATGAACTTCTTGATGCGCACATCCTCCTTTGTCGCATGAGATGCAATAATATACTCAGCCTCTGTCATAGAATCTACAACTGTCTCTTGCTTGGAACTCTTCCAGCTCACAGCTCTATCATTGAGGTAAAACACAAATACTAATTGTAATATGTAATCATCTTTATCAGTTTGGAAGCTTGCATCAGTGTAACCCTTTACCACCAACTCTTCCTCACCGCCGTAAATGAGGAACTGATCCTTAGTCCTTCTCAAGTACTTTAGGATGTTCTTCACAATTTTCCAATGAGCATCTCTGGGATCTGATTGGTATATTATCATCATGATGTGAGTACATACGAGACATCAGGATGAGTACACAACATTGCATACATGATGGATCCAATTGTTGATGCATATGGAATCCCATTCATGTGTTCCCTATCTTCACAAGATTTGTGACACTAATCTCTAGAGATGGGAACTCCATGCCTCATGGGTATGTTTCCTCTCTTTGAGTTCTCCATGTTGAACCTCTTCAACACTTTGTCAATGTATGTGCTTTGACTTGGTCCAAGAATCCTTCTGGATCTATCTCTATAGATATTGATTCCTAAGACATAGGAAGCTTCTCCCAAGTCTTTCATTGAGAATGTATTTCCAAGCCATGTCTTTACCTTCTATAAAGCACAGATGTCATTCCCCATATAGAATGTCATCTACATACAATATTAGGAATGTATTTATGCTCCCACTAACCTTCTTGTACACACAAGGTTCACTTCATTTTGACTAAAGCCAAACTCTTTGACTGCTTCATCAAATCAAAGATTCCAGGTCCAAGATGCTTGCTTCAATCCATAGATTGACCTTTGTATCTTACAGACTTTATTTGCATCCTTTGGATTTATAAAACCTTAAGGTTGTGTCATGTACAAATCCTCGACAAGGTTCCTGTTAAGGAATGTGGTTTTAACATCCATATGCCAAATCTCATAGTCATCGTAGGCTGTAGTAGCAAGCATGATCTTGATGGACTTAATCATTGCAACTGGAGAAAAGGTTTCATCATAGTCAACACCTTCAACTTGTCAGAAACCCTTTGCAACCAATATGCCTTTATAAGTTTGCACATTGCCATCCATGTCGGTCTTCTTCTTGATGACCCACTTGCACCCTATGGGTTTTACCCCTTCAGGTGGATCCACCAAGGTCCATACCTTGTTGGTATACATGGATTCCATCTCAGATCTCATGGTCTCAAGCCATTTCTCAGGACATGGTCCCTGCATAGCTTCTAGATAGGTAGTTGGCTCATCATCTATGACCAACTCACTGCCTTCTTGAGTCACAAGATATCCAAATATTTTAGGCTCAAGGCGTGTCCTACTAGATCTACGAGGTTCTTGTGTTACTTGAGGAATTAGAGGTTCCACAAAACTTGTGATTCTCTATGTTCCTCTTGTACTTCTATTGGTTCATTGTTTTTTGTTGGTCTCAAACCTCTTCAAGCTCTATTTTCCGCCCACTGATTCCTTTGGAAATAAATTCCTTTTCTAGGAATACACCAGTTCTAGCAAAAAACACTTTGTTGTCAGATGGGGTGAAAAACTAATATCCCCTAGTTTACTTGGGATATCCAACAAGGTAACACTTATCTGATTTGGGTCCAAGCTTTTTAGGTAATATTTTTTTACATAAGCTTTGCATCCCCAAATCCTCATAAAATACACATCGGGACACTTCCCATGCCATATCTCATATGGTTTCTTTTGAATCCATTTAGATGGTACACGGTTAAGTGTGAATGCGGCAGTTTCAAGAGCATAACCCCAGAAGGGAGTTGGAAGATCAGCAAAACTCATCATAAATTGCACCATGTCTAGTAATGTGTGATTCCTTCTTTCTGACACACCATTATGTTGTGGTGTTCTAGGTGGAGTCCATTGTGATACAATACCATGGGTCTCATAAGGTCCTCAAACTCTTGGCTTAAGTATTATCTACCTTGATCGGATTGAAGTGCCTTAATACTTTTGCCAAGTTGATTTTGTACTTCATTCATGAAATCCTTGAACCTTTCAAGGGTCTCTGACTTATGTTTCATCAAGTAAACATAGCCATACCTACTGAAGTCATCAGTAAAGGCAATGAAGTACTGATACCCACCTCTAGACTTGTTCTAAAAGGCCCACATACATCAATTCGTATGAGTCCTAATAGATCACTTTCCCTCTCACCTTTTCTTGAAAAGGGAGCCTTGGTCATCTTGCCCAATAAATTAGATTCACATGTCTCTAATGATTCAAGATCAAAAGAGTCCAGATAACCATCTTTATGAAGTCTAAATCTGTGATTCTCATTTATGTGCCCTAGATGACAATGCCAAAGGTATGTTTTGTTTGAGTCATTGAGTTTTTTTCTTTTGGTGCTTATGTTGTATACACTTATCTGTAGATCTATCAAATATAGACCATAAGACATCAGGGCACTTCCATAAAAGATCTCATATTTATAAATGGAAAATTTTCCATTCTTAATAAGAAATTCAAATCCATCCTTGTCCAAACACGATACAGAAATGATACTCCTATTAATGGAAGGTACATAATAGTAGTTTTGTAACTCTAATATCAGCCCACATGGTAGAGATAACTCATTGGTTCCTACTGCACTGGTAGTAACACTTGCTCCATTAGCAACACGTAGCTCAACCTCGCCTTTCGTTAAAGGCCTACTTCTTTTTAGATCTTTCACATTTGAACAAATGTATGATCCACATCTTGTATCAAATACCCATGATGAAGAAGTAGTAAAGTTAATCTCAATTACATATACACTGGAAGTAGAGATCTCTATCTCTTACTTCATCTTCCTTGATTCCCTTAATCCTCTCCATATTTTGAGTGCAGAAGATTTAGACCTCAGCTTGGTGGGAGAACACTTCTCTGCCTTTCTTGTGTCCTTGGACTTCATTCCACTGATCACTGTCATGGAACTATCCTTCTTCATTTGTGCTTCAACATTTGTCAAAATGTCAAGCAACTGTGACAGTAGTTTAGCCATGTTACATAAGTAATAATACTTGATAAATGTGCTATATGATTTAGGAAAAGACTACAAAATCATATCCATGGCCAACTTTTGACCCAAAGGGAGTCCCGATTTCTTTAGACTTTCTATATCCCCAATCATATTGAGGACATGGGGTCTAACTGGATCTCCCTTCGTCAGTTTGCATTCAAACAATGCCTTAGGCGTACATAGAGAGGATTCTACGGCCACTAGTATCTTAGGAATATGTAGAACACTTTTCATAGTCCTTAACCATTTATGGAAATTTATCTCAATTAAATTGTCTAATTTTAACGATGATTTCTTTGCCATATGATTCTACAAGGGAAAACATTTGCATTTTGTCAAAACTCCTTTTGATTTGATTTGATTTGAATACAATTGACGATATTAATTAGGTCTTTAATTAATTATCACTCCCACTATTTTGATCAAATTGATAACCCTCACGTATCAAAGGATTGGAGCGTACAACCTTCTAGTGAGCAAGATCCTGACTTCCTCTAAGTTATGGACCAGCAAGGGCTGTCACCCACAACTAGATTCTTTCAGGTAGGCTACTTTTACCAATTGCATCATATGCAACTCTTGATAGATGTTATGTACAACTCTTTGTCATGAACATCTCCATGCCTTAAGGTGCTTAATCTTATTAAGATCACCTTGTTAAGTCCGTTCCCAAAATCCAACACAATGAGTATGCACCCTGTGAAGGCATACCCACTATCACACTTCCACGAGATAGACGGTGCACCAAGCGAAGGTGTGCCCACACTTAGTCGATCAAGCTTTTCATGTGTGTTGCTTTTGGAAGGCATCTTAAACTTAATATTTATATTTTAGGGGTTTTATATTTATATACTTATAAATATCCAAATACCATATATACAGTATGTATCATATACATGCTATATCCCACAAGAAAACAAGTGAAGTGATAAAGGTGATGGTTATGGCCATCCTATTGTAATTCCTTGAGCCATAAGGAATTACAGTCATCTAGGTCTATATCACATGCAACAACCTGTAGTTGATGAAGATCTGTGCTTGGGCCGTTTCGAGTTGATCTTCTCATCCTATGACTGATCGACTCGCCTCCTATCCAGTCAGTTGGTTGTCACCAACCAATCGTCTGGCTCCTCCAGACGGTCGGTTCGTTGTGCTCCTCATCAGGCCACCAGCTGCTCATCTCGCACCATCAACCGGTCATCTTAGTCCTCCAATCACTCATATGGGTGCCCATTATTCTTTGACATAATAGGAAATAAAGCTATCCTACTTTTACATATATCTTTGATAAACTGTGAGTTACATTGGGGGGGCAGAGGTAGAAGAGAGGGCTCGAGTTATCTCGAATTACATCCAGAATAGAAGAAAGGACTTGGTACACAGACTGAGATACAAACAACCACAACCAACCAAGCACACACATAGGGGTTTGTAGGCCATAACCGCGCTACACATCCACCATCAAAATTGTTTTAGGGTGACACATATCGATTGCATATATATACACCATATCATATATGTATATAGGGATTGTGGTGTTTAATTGGATATGCATATTAGATAGTTAAAGTATTTGCATCATATGCAATAAATAAATGGTGAAAAACCAAAATCTGATCATATCAATTTATCCTAAAACATAGTATGTTAACCTGGATCTGATACCACTATTGATTTTTGTGGGATAAAATAGGCAGCATAAACAAAAAAAATTATCTAACCACAAAACCATAACCAGCAGATCACATCAACAACTATGCAATAGGAAGGATGGTTTAGCGAGATATACCTGGTCCTGAGGCTTTCTTAGTGACAATACCTCACAGCTAGTGTGGTCTTCAACCACCTAGTCTTTTACAGTGTCTGTGCAGCTCCTGGTGTAGACCCAGACTAGGGTTGACGGCCATCCTCCTGAGCGGAAAAAATCTCCTGCCTCTATAGATAGTCCACGCAGACCACTGGGAACTCTAGTCATCCTGATAGATAGACTATAAGGATTTGTCCCCCTCTATCGGCATACTAGTCACCAACACACTCTCCCACCACTAGTCACTTTTATGCAATTGTCTTTCCCTCATTGTTCCTCCCTGGATGGGTAGAACTTGCTTGGGCTCTCTCGATTAGCACAACTAGAGAGGACAACAATTTTGCAGAGCAACTGATGTTCTGAGTTGTGTGTTTTGAGAAGCTCCTTGTACCCCTCTATTTATAGTAGAGGGAAGGGTCGGGGTTCCCAGTCTGTGCGGGAGTAGAAGGATCTGGATTTTCCATGAATTGATTATGTTGCGGCAGGCGAACCGGTCGGTTCATAACTGAACAAACCGTTTGGGCAGGTGAGCCGATTGGTTCACCCAGTGAACTGATTGTTTCACTTCCCACACTTACCCACAATTGATTTTTCTTATTCATTTCTAATTAATGCAAAGATTAAATCTTATCCCAATCAAATTGAACAAGTGAAATAAAAACTTTTCTCAGAAACTGAGAAACCCAACACCTGCTCAGTTGGTCTAGGTGAGCCGATCGATTCACTAGAGTGAACTGGTCGTCTCACTGACCATGATTTGATTGATTCACTAGAGTGAACTGGTCATCTCACTGACCATGATCCGATCAGTTCACCCAATGAACCAGTTGGTTGGTGGTCCAAGTTGTGCAGAACTTAGTCAATGCAGTTCTCTATCAATCTGACACTCTAATCCATTGGTTCAACACTTGAACTTGATGATTCTGACTCAAGTCTATTGATTGAATGTTTAATTGAGTACCTAAACAATTTCGTAATCAATCTAAACATCATTCATGGATAAACTCCTCTTCCAAGTTAATCCTATGTGTGTGACCCTATAGGTTCCATTTCATATTGGCAGTGAATGTCCATAACTAACTTATGACATCATAAACAAAGAGTGGTGCCTAGTCACACATCAATACTACCCAAGTGAAGAGGAAAGTTGGAGAACAACTTTCAACCTACAATATGTTATTGGTGTTACCGTGAATGTATAGTCCCTTTGTCACTGATATTTGGATTGAACTCGAGGCATGGACTTGTCATCCTCTACAAACGTTCAATCCATGTTTCTTGATTCAGAGTAGACTATATGAGATATATGTAAGCTTAATATCATATGTTGACTTACATGTCCATGGCCATGCATTTCTCAGTCTCACTTCTCAAGTGGCCAGGTTATCACACTCCCTTAGGAGGGACAAATTCCATATCTATCACTCACAGTCAAGTCCCCATGTGTCAAAGTCACCCAATCATCACCGTTATAACAACCCATGTTTCAGGACTACGTTTGATTATGTCAAAGTGTACCCAATCACATGTGATGAGTGCAGTGATTTTAGGTCTAAGAACCACAGTCACCACCAATACTATAAGAGATGATCCTGACTAACCAAATGTGGTTTCCATGCATAACTCTTATGGTGGGTCTGTCTAATACATTTTTCGCTAACATGTATCTGTGTGATTGGTTTGATATCATATATCATGACTAATGAGATTCTATCATCAACCAACGCACACTCTAGTCTTTTTTGTTATTGATGTCTATGGTTATTTCCATAATAACAACCGAATATGGACATTTGCAAGAATGTACATACTCTTAACATCCATATGATCTCATTGTTCAACTCAAATACTTGAAGACATACATCATTGAGTTTTGTCATTCTCTAGACATCTATCATGTAATACTATTATCTCAAAAATAGTTAAAACATATAGACGGAAATTGTCTTTATTATTATTATTTAAATCATTTGCAAAGTGTGCCATTACAATCATCATATGACTGGCTCTATGGGCATACATACCAACATACTAATGGGTATTATGTGATCATAACTAACTTGTATTATTAGTTACTCGATCACTCATGTGTTATTAATAAAGGATAACCAAACACTTCAAGTGAACTACACCAATGGATCGCTGCCCCAGTGTTGTACCACTATTTGGGCTCAACCTTTAGTCATGTTATATACAAAATATATGGAGAGTTTGGTTGACTTGTTAAAATACATTCTTTTGCTGATTTTTCAAGAGTAAAGTTTCACACCATCCCTCCACATTCATACATATATGTAGGGCTAGACAAGAAACCAAACTTGACCATTAGACCAAACCAAACTTTACCAAACCACCTAGTTAAGTCTGGTCAAGATGGTTATTGCGGTCAAGTTTGGTGTAGAAAGTGTTTAGGCCATCCTAAGCTGGTTTGTCCATAGTCTTGACAACTGGTTAACTAATCAAACCCCACTTGAACAACTCTATATATATGTATGTGTGTCTCCAAAAATACTCAAGTAAATTGTTCTATTCATGATTTATTTAATGTATAGATAACATTTCAAACTATTTCAACATTATACCTTTTATTAGTGTTGAAAATCACTTTCATATTAATGTTGTAGTTGGTAAAAATATTTGTAAATAATTTATTGTTTATTTATTACAAGTAATATAAAAACATTCCATCTAATCATTAAACAACAAAATTTACTTCATTCTTTGAAGTATGATTTTCATGAAACAAAACCAATAACTTGACATAAAAACCAAATCAAATTATTTATTTATTATCTTCATTCAAGTTATGGCTAGTAAAAATTATGTAGTAGTGGTTTTAGAACGAACTTCACCAAATTTGACCACATTTTTGTAGTCAAGTTAAGTTTGGTCAGGACGCTTTAGCAGCCAAGTTTGGTATGGAAATTTTTCAAACCACTATTTTTTGCTTGGTCTATGGTTTTAGGGTTAAACTAGACTTGATAAGACCACACCCACCCCTACGTATATCAATGGAGGATTGTCTACCTGAGGATGAAGAACTGAACATTAAAATGGGGGAAAAGGTAGTAAGCGAGGAAAAAAATATGTTGGAGGAGATAATTATAAAGAGAGTGATGAGGGATATATGATAAATAAAGAAGCACAACTATCTCATTCCTTTGAGAAGGAATAGTTAATTCATACAAGATAATTAATATTAATAGAGGTTATTGCAATTATAAAAAACAAAACATAATAATATTTTAGAGTTATGGAGAGTAACTTACCTGGACAAACTCAAAGGCGATAAGAACCATAAAAGAGAGAAGAAAATAATACTCATTTTAAAATGAAATTTTGCTGGGGTTTTAATATCATACTACAAAATATATGTATCTGTTATAGTATCATAATATTGCATTTGTTTACTTATAAATATTGTATTAGCCATTAAAAATATATCACTAGTTTACTTTCTATCTTTTATTTTGATTGTATCTTTTTATTTGATAAAAATATTATTCAAAATTAGTATATATATACACATATGTGTCACAATACATTTTTAGATCAAGCAATACAAAGATGTTATTATGAATATGTACTATCACATCCATGACAACTTGTATGGAAACATTATAGACATTTTAACCAATTTACAAGTGCCTGATTTGTTTATATAAGTAATATATCTATGCATATTTAATTTTTTTATACACAAGCATCATTGAACATAATTATGAGTATTATGGTTCCTCTTCTCTCCCTTCGTGTCTATGAATACATATTTCCAAATAAAGTAGTACTTGTTGGATCAATGGGCTCCAGAGGGGTGGCAAATAGAGCTTAAAACACTTGCACAAAATGTATTAGACCTAAAAGGTACTACAAGAAATGAGATTTGCAAGTATTGAATTTGTATTGAAACTAACCATACATAGAAAGGAGAGATATTGAACAAACACAAGAACAAGCTATGTAGAGTGGTTGCAATCTCCAAACTAGGAGAAAGTCAGTCCACTACATAGAGAGGTCAAGCTCTAGGATTTTGCAACCCATGTATACTTATATTCCATTATAAGACATATAAGATGACCATCCTTTTCCCAAGACAAGGATACCCAACCTCCTTTTTAAGGACAAAAAGGAGCCAATAAACCAATCAAGTACTTACCTATCCTTTGAGCTAGAGTCTTCTACCTCTACAAGGTCTTACACACTCTTGCAAGCAGCTAGACACCTTCGCCAAGGAGATCTCCTTATTGCACCGAGTCTTTTTCCTTGAAGGATTTACCCATTTTACTCCTAAATCTTAAGCCTTGACCATATCCTTCACCTTGGAGAAGCTTTTGTACCTTCTTCTTCACCTTGGACAAGCTTTGCACCTTTTCCTTCACTTGGAGAAGCTTTCACCAACTTGATCTTGAAGAAAGGGATTGGGGAAAGGGAATCTTTGAGAGGTCTACAAGTATACAATGAAGTAGCTCTCTCACACATATCCTATCTCACTCATATGGACGTTTTTATTTGGAAAAAAGAGAGAGAAAGGTGCTCAAGTGGAATGAATGCACTTAAGTATATCTAGGATCTTGAATGGCATGAAGGAGCAACCTTGGAATGATCTCTAAGAGGTCCTATTTATAGTTGGGGTTTCCACTAGAATCTAGGAGCACTAAGGAACATTTTTCTAGCCATTTTGGGTGTTGCAATGGATATAATTTTGAGTTTTACAATAGTGCTACGATTAGAATCACTTTTTTTCACACTTCCCGTACAATGCATTCAATCGAGTTTTCATAAAGGTAACTTGACCCGATTACACTATATGACAAAGAAAATTTCAAGCATCTATTGAGTTTATCCTAGATGAAACTCATTTGATCACTTAAATTTAGTTTTTCTAGTGTAGGGAGTCAGTCGAGTTTTGTTATTGAAACTCGACCAAACTTGGACATTCTCAATATGCATCAAGGGAGTCCGTCGAGTTTGTCACAGGAGAAACTTCACTGATAAAACACTCTATGATGTCATTCGCATGATTAAACATTCGAACTAAGAGGTATTAATTTTCTTTCATCTTAGTTACAAGTCATAGGATCATACAAATGATTACAAAAATTATCCTAAGGGTCTTAGGGTGTTTTCCACAAAAGTACATTTGCATTGCTTTTGAATTGAACTTGATCAAGCTAGGGCTTGATTTAATTGATCCTTTTCATGTATGTAATGCCTGAAATCAATCTCAAGTAGACATACTACATACATATGAATGGAATGGTTAAGTCGTTATCAAAATATGGAAACTATATAACTCTCCGATCAACATTCTCCCCCTTTTTGACAATGACAAACAATTCCTCAACATGTTGAAAAGGATATGACAATTAAATGTTTACCTTGTGAATTGCAAGGGGATACATGAAAGACCAATGTTAATGGCTCCCCCTCAATTCATGCTTACTTTTACCTGCATTATTAGTTTTTACAAAAGCAACCATAGTGCATATATATATATATATATATATATATATATATATATATATATATATATATATATATATATATATATATATATATATCATCCTCTAGCAACTCACATGATATTTTAGATAATTGACTAGAAAAGGATCACATAAGCAATAAATTCAATATGGTTGAGCTCATTTCTCCCCTTTGGTACATGCAGTACATGATCTCTCATGTTCTCCTCCTCCTTTGTCATTGCAAAAAGGTAGGGGGTACAATATCTATAAAACACAGATCTTCACCATAGCCACAAACTACACAAGCAACCACTAAAGCAAGCACCATACAGAGACAAAGCAAGCAATCTAGAGTAAATAAAAATATGACAGCACATACCATCAACTCATAAGTTGTAACCAAACAAAGAGTGAAGGTACATAAGATTAAGATTACAACACTAGATATGTCCTCTCAATATAAAAACTACAAGCCACCAAAAACAATGATATAAGAAAATTATATGCCTTAGATACAGCGCCCAAGTGTTTCAGTACATGACTATCTACAAAAAGAGAATATGTATGAGCACCCTAATAGACTACAAAACTAAACATCTATGGCATTTATATCAATGGGGTCATCATCAAAATCATCATCCTATGGATCTGGCAAGTAATCCTTGTCATCATTTGAGGGTGCAATAGTCGCATTAGTTGTGGCCTCAACACCATCATCATCAGAAAAACCATCATCACCAGATTCATCACTATCCTCAACATCCTCACCATCTCTATCTTCTTCCTCAACATCATGGTTAGGAATCTCCTCATAGTAGGAGGCCCAAAAGCATGAGTACCAGGCTAAGACATGCCACATGCATGTAATGCATTTTCTAGTAGAAAGGTGGGAGTAGAAACTCCATCCAACAAGTAGAGAGGCAGTGGAGCCAATAGGAAGAACTAGAAGTAGAAAGAGCAACAAGGGTACGGGTAGGTTCACCATTAGAAATAGCAGGGGGTGCAACAAAAGCAACATATGGAGGGTCATGGTAGAACTGAATATATGCATAAGAAAATAGTCAGCACCGAGGTATGCCCGGTAGGGTGGTAAGGGAAGGATGCAGGGTAGGTTCATGTGTGACACGATGTGAATGAGGTCCTAGTGGATGTGGTCCTAAACCTAAAGGTTGCACGCCTATTTATGTATCATTTATTCCATGAGGGCTTCATTGGATATAGAGAATGAGGTGTGATCATGTTTGGGATAGTGGTTGTGGATGGGATTGGGTGGAGATAGAGGCACCTGGTGTGGTAGAGGAGGTAGGAAGAAAGGTTTTCTTGATGGTTGTCTCACTAATGCAAACTCCTTTCTGACTTGGTTTGTAGCCAAGGTCATGAAAGAGAGATTTTTTAGTATAATGAGAAAACACACTACATATCAGGTTAGGATAAGGGAGATGGGTACCAGTGGTGTTCTTCCCTGAGTCTAAGTAGGTCACGTGATGAAGAATATAAAGAGACCACTTGACTTTGATATTGTTCAACAAACATTACATGATTGTTGCAATATTCTCCACAATCTCCATTTGATTCATCTTGGGATGGATATTACAATTTACTACTAAAGCAATCAGACATGTCTTGATATCGAGAGAAGAGGAGGGTAAGGTGGAATTCTTACGGTATGGGACATTAGTCTTTTTCAAGATCTTATGGATATCAGGAAGGGTAGTTGGGGGTTCAAATCTCTTGTAGAAACCTTCAGGGTCCAATAGGTCATGGAAAGAGACATAGGAAGCCACCCAAGAAGCGATAATGTCACGATTAGAGAAATAGGTATTCAAATGAATCCTCAAATATTGTTATCTTGGTACCGACTATCATTAACGTCAAGATGACTTGGGTATTAGGTGGTGGCATGTTGGTGTTGTAGTTCTACATAAGATAATTCATGTACAACCTTTGTACTAGACATGGCATGTGTAAAGCACAAATTCTCTACACAAAAAGCACTAAGATGGTGTGCTTCAAACACCTTGGAAACCTCTTGAATCACCTCACTCATTGAAAAATGGGGTTCAAACAAAGCACGGAAAGGAAAGGGATTCTTAAGAAGTAATTCCTTGTACCTATTCATGGCTTGAGTTGAGATGAAGGACGTGTGATCAAAGGAGACATAGTGAGGAGAAAAGGAGGAGGATGGAGCTCCAGTTGGGGAGGATCATTTCCTATGGTTGGAGGCCATCTAGGTTGGACTGAGATGAAATGACCACCAAATGAGAAGGAAAACACAATAAGTAACTCGCCAAACCACCTAGGTCATAGTTGAGAGAGGTAAGGAGGGCTGATAGGAGGCTAGGAAGGGTGTAGGAGAGGATGGGTTAGCCTAGGGGCAAAGGATGAGCCCTTGAGGTCAACTATTGGTAGACTTTCTCTGGTTGAGAGGGAGAAAAGTCGGTTAATTGCCCCTTTTAATTTGCGTCCAGTCGTGTGATTGGTTGAGTTTTCTGTGTAGGAAACTTGACTAAACCTACAATATAGCTCGACCCTCAGCCAGGGATTGGTCGAGTTGTATCAGGTCAATCTCGACCGATTGGTCAGCCTGTCCAAAACATAGAAATTTAATTCTAAGCCTCTAGAGTGCTATATAAATTTAGTTTCTTATCCTATCATTTATTTTAAACTTATTGAGGAACATTGCACTCATCATTGGCTACTATTTTGTGATAAAACATGTGTTTAAAAACAAGCAAAATAAGGCATGAAAACATGGCAATTATAGCACTTTCAAATAACACATGACTAATTATACACAAGAAACATATAGAAATTATAACATATATCTAGATTGTATGTCAACATCATCAACTGAAGTTATGAGCAATTTTGATCTAATAAATGTGAATATCTCTCTAGTTAGAGGTTTAGTGAAAATGTCAACAAGTTGATTCTCCATGTCCACATGCGTGATATAGATATCCTTCTTGGAAATGTGGTCACAAAGAAAGTGATGACGGACCTCTATATGTTTAGATATACTATGAAATATTGGATTATAAGAGAGATTAATTGCACTAGTATTATCACAATATATAGGGGAAGCATCAATGAATGTTAAAATCTTGGAGCATTTGCTTCATCCATAGGAATTGAGCACAACAACTCCCAACTTCAATGTATTCAGCCTTGATAGTTGAAAGAGCTACTATACTTTGTTTCTTAGAGAACTAAGAAACCAAGCATGGTCCTAGGAAGAAGCAAGTGCCACTTGTGCACTTTCTATTGATCAAACATCATGCATAATTAGCATCACTATAGGCAGTTATAGTAAAGTCCCTTGACTTGGGATACCATAGTCCAAAATTTTGACTTTTGGCTAGATATCTCAAAATCCTCTTAACCTCTATGAGATGTGATTTCCTAATACTTGATTGAAAGGATCACACAAGCTAACATTAAACATTATGTCAGGTCTAGAGGTAGTTAAATATAATAAACTTCCAATCATACCTCTATAAAGCTTCTCATCCACTTTCTCACCTTATTCATATTTTTCTAGCTTGGTAGTGTTTGACATGGGGGTGTACATCGACTTGATATTCTCCATTTCAAATCACTTCAAGAGTTCACTTATGTATTTGCCTTGGTTGATGAAGTTACCTTCCTTTGTTTTCTTGATTTGGAAGCCAAACTCACTCTACATAAAAGAAATAAACTCCTTGCACAGATCAAGATTAGTTCTGCCAAAAATAATATCATCTACATAAATTTGAATGATCAAGAAATTTCTAGAAATGTGTTTTAGAAATAGTGTAGAATCAAATTTGCTCATGATATAGCCATTTCCAGCAAAAAGTTCTTTAATTTCACATACCAAACTCTAGGGGCTTGTTTAAGTCCATAGATAGAGCTTTTTGTAACAAATAAACATGGTTAGGAAATTTATCATGTTCAAAACCAAGAGGTTGAGCCACATAGACTTCTTCTTATATTATACCATTCAAAAACACACTTTTAACATATATTTGATAAATCAATAAATTCTTACACCTAGAAAAGTCAAGTAACATTCTAATAGATTCAAGTCTAGCAAAAGAGCATAAGTTCCATCAAAATCAATACCTTCATGTTGATTGTAGAATTGAGTAACTAACCTTGCTATATTTCTTACCACTTAATTACCACTTTCATATATCTTTTTTAGTAGACATACTTGGTTCCAATGATTTTCCTATCATTTGGTCTTGGCACTAAGGTCCACACTTTGTTCTTGTCAAACTATTGTAACTCTTCTTGTGTTGCTAGAATCCATTCATCATCTTTAAGAGCTTCTTACACATTTCTAGTCTCAACTTGTGAGATGAAGGTGATGTCAACTTGTTCTTTATTGTATGCAGCAGGCATCTTCACCCTTTCAAAAGGATTACCTATGATGAGATCTTTAGGATGATGTTGTGTAAAGCGGGGAGTTTGATCCTTCTTTTCTTCTTCTTTCTCTTCTTCGTCAACTATCACCTCTTTTCCTTCATAAACAATGTTGACCTCTTTCAAGTGAGGGATTACATCATCTAAAACATCATCATTCACAATATTCTTGGAAATATAGGGGTTAGTTTCAACAAATTCAACATTAATATATTCTTCAACTTTAGACAATTCAATGTAAAACACTCTATAAGCCTTGCTAGTAATGTTATAGCCAAGAAAGAAAGCCTTGTAAGATTTCATATCAAACTTGTCGAGGGAATCCTTGGTGTTCAAAACAAAACAAGGACAACCAAAAACATGAAAATAATCGATGGAAGGATTTCTATCATGCCATAACTCATAGAAGGTTTTCTTTAAAGATGGATGAGTGAAAGCCCAATTTTGCACAAAACATGAAGTGTTAAATGCTTCGGTTCAAAATTTCTTTGGAGTGTTATACTCTAGAAGCATAAGCGTAGACATTTCCTATAGCGACCTATTCTATCTCTCTACAACCCCATTTTGTTGAGGTGTATGAGGTGAGGAAAAGTTATGTGCATACCCAGATTCCTCACAAAAATGTTCAAATAAGTCATTTTCAAATTCTCCCCCATGGTCACTACAGATAGAGATGATCTCAAAAGAAGCTTCATTTTCAACTTGTTTACAAAAATTTGAGAAAACATCAAGAGTAGAACTTTTTCAAACAAGAAAGAAGGTCAAATTGAAGCGAGAAAAGCCATCGACAATCACAAGGCAATACTTTCTACCATAAAGAAATTGAGTTCTCATTGGTCCAAATATATCAATGTGAAGAAGTTTAAGATATGTCTTGGTACTAAGGACTTTTTTGGATTTAAAAGAATATATGGTTCTATTTCCTTGGGTATAAGGTTGGAATTCCTCATCCTTCTCAAATCCAACTTTGGAAGTCCTTTGACAAATTCCTTTTTGCTCAACTTCTTCAATTGATGCATATTTACATGACCAAGCCTATGGTGTCACAAAGATATATCATTTTGGATTGACAACAAGACATCTACCAACAATAGGCTTAATAGAGTCAAGAACAATAACACAGAGATTTCCGTTTCTAGTTCCCTTATATATAACATTGTAGGAGAGAGAATCCAGAATAAAGCATTCTAGTGAGGTAAAAAGAACAACATAACCATTATCACATAATTGAATAACACTAGTTAAATTGTGATGTAAGCCATCCACAAGAAGAACATTCTTGATTCATAGTGAATCACCTACATCACCCTCACCTATCAATTTACCTTTGTTGTTGTCACCGATCCTCCTTTTTTCTTTGTGAATTGGTTGAAGTGGCTGATTTCACCTATCATATGCTTTGAGAAACCATTATCAACAATCCATTTTCCTTTTACCTACAAGAAAGGAAGATGTTAGTGCCAAATTTAAACATTGGGATCTAGTGTTAGCTTGGGGACCCATTTCATCTTTCAATTGGTCCCCTTCTATCTGTAAGGACAATAAGTAGAGTAATGTCCATCACTCATGCAATGCACACAAACCATATGGTTCTTAGAGCCAAATGACTCTCCATGGAAGAAACAAGGTTCCTTGCTCTTTTTCTTACCCTTTTCCTTACTCTTGATCTTTGGATCTCCCCCTACATATCCCAAACCACTAATACCAACTTGTTTGGTAGAGTGATCTAGAACTTCATTATGAGACCTTATCCCTTTAAGGAATTTCTACAAGGAGGCTTTAAGTTTGTGATTTCATCACTAAGTGTAATGACAGCAGAAGATAAACTAGCAAGATCATCTTGTGTATGAAGTAAGTCGGTCTCCAAACAGAGGGCTTTAGTATGATAAGAATCTCTTTCAAGAGTAATGCTAGCCACTTCACTACTAAGCAATAAAGGTCTATAAGAAAGATCATTAATTTGAGAAAGAAATCGATCATTTTCAGTTCTAAGCATGATAAGCTCATAAATATAGATTCTATTTTCATCTTTGATAGCATCACAAGCATGTTTAAGATCATCATTGTCAATTCTAAGTAAAACAAGCTCATCAAGATGGGCTTGGTTTTCCACCTTAAGACTTAATGTTAAGGTAGATACCATTCTCTACTTCAACTCCATTGTATTGGAGCTCAAGATCAATGAACTTGCCTTGCAAAGAATCAATACTATCAAGATGCTTTTTCTCATTTTGATCAAGGGTATCAAGCTTAACATGCAAGTCATCAATTATTTTCCCTAACCTCTTCTTCTTAGATTTGCATTCGAAAAGAGAAGATCGGAAAACATTAAGCATATTAATGAAGGTTTATTTAGACAACTCATGTAAAATTACCTCACTTACCTCACCAATGTATTCACTAGTAGAGGCCATGAGTGCAAGGTGGAATTCTCCCTCATTGGAGTTGGAATCACTTGAATATGACTCCTCCCATGTGGCATGGGTTTCATATTTGCTCTTCTTGCCCTTCTTTTTCTTTATATTGTACTTGCCTTCTTTTTGTAGTCCGCCTTCTTCTTGTAGTTGCCCTTGTGGTAGGAATTCTTTGCCTTGGGGTAGTCATTCATATAGTACTCCTTCTGACCACATTCATATCATCTAGGACTAGAGGAGGAGGAAAACTTTCCCTTGAAGTGCTTTCCCTTAGAGTAGTTTGCTTCATGGTCACTAAGGGCTTCATACTCACTTGAGGAGGGAGGAGAGGACTAAAAAGCAAGTTTTTGTTGGAGAATCATTGCATCCACCTGAGATTTGAAGGCATTGTCTTTGATCTTCTTTGATTCCTTTACTTCTTGCTTTTCATCTTCTTCTTGCTTATCAAGTCTCGGTCATGACCTTGAAGGTGTCAATAAGTTCTTCGGTGGCTATGTCACTAAGGCTTCTAACTTCTTTAATGGAAGTTGTCTTAGATTCTCTCTCTTGGGGAGAGACCTTAGAATCTTAGAGTTGATGGCCCCTCTATCCATGGTGTGGCACAAAGAAGCAAGTCTGTTGATGATAGTGTTGAGCCTTGTGTACATCTCTAGCACTTTCTCCTTCTTTCCCATGTTGAAGTTTTCAAGGAGACCCTTGAGCATGTAGATATTAGACTCCTTGACTTGCTTTGTGCCTTCATAGGTGATACACAACTTGTTCCATATCTCATGGGCTATGTCCCAAGAGGAGATCTGGTTGAACTCGGAGGGAGGGAGGGCAACATAGATGATGCTTATAGCCTTATCATTGAGTTTTGACTTCTTGAGTGAAGCTTCATCCCAAGTAGCTACATCTCCTCCGACTCCTTGTAGGGAATGATGACGACTTTCCACATGTAATAGCTCATCCCTTGAAAATAGAACTGTATCCGTCTCTTCCAATAGAGGAAGTTTGTGATGTCGAAGATTGGTGGTATCATTGAGAAACCACCTTCCAAGTTGAGAGACCCAATTAGGTTGTCTCCCATCTTCTTGTCTCATAGGATATTTGTTGGAGTAGACGGTGGCTCTGATACCACTTGTTGGATCAATGGGCTCTAGAGGGGGGTGAATAGAGCTAAAAAAACACTTGCATAAAATATGTTAGACCTTAAAGTTACTACAAGACATGGGATTTATAAGTATTGAATTTGTGGTGCAACTAAGAATACATATCAAGGATGGGAGAGACTGAACAAACGCATAAACAAGCTATGTAGAGTGGTTCCAATCTCCAAACTAGGAGAAAGTCAGTCCACTACCTAGAGAGGTCAAGCTCTAGGATTTTGCAACCCATGTGTACTTATACTCCAGTATAAGACGTACAAGATGGCCTTCCTTTTCCCAGGACAAGGATACATAGCCTCCTTTTTAAGAACCAAAAGGAGCCAATAAACTAACCAACGACTTACCTATCCTTTGAGCTAGAGTCTTCTACCTCAACAAGGTCTTACCCACTCTTACAAGCAGCTGGACACCTTTTCCAAGGAGATCCCCTTCTTGCACCGAGTCTTTTTACTTGAAGGATTTACCCACTCTACTCCTGAATCTTTAGCCTTGACCTTCTACTTCACCTTGGAGAAGCTTTTGTACCTTCTCCTTCACCTTGGAGAAGTTTTGCACCATCTCCTTCACTTGGAGATGCTTTCACCAACTTGATCTTGAAGAAAGGGGTTGGGGAAAGGGAAGTTTTGAGAGCTTTACAAGTATACAAAAAAGTAGATCACTCACATAGATCCTATCTCACTCATATGGATATTTTGATTTGCAAACAAGAGAGAGAAAGGGGCTGAAGTGGACTGGATGCACTAAACTATAGCTAGGAGCTTGAATAGCATGAAGGAGAAACCTTAGAATGAAGTCCAAGAGGTCCTGCTTATAGTTGGGGATGTCTACTAGAGGCTAGGAGCACTAAGAATTGTTTTCTATTCATATGGGATGTTGCAAAAAAATATAATTTTGAGTTTTGCAATACTCCAATAGTTAGAATTACTTTTTCTACACTTTTCTTACAGTGCATTCGGTCAAGTTTTAATAAAGGTAACTCGACCGATTGTACTATATAACAAAGTAAATTTGAAGCATCATTCGAGTTTATCCTGGATGAAACTCAGCCAATCGCTTAAATTTAGTTTTTTCAGTATAAGGTGTCGGTTGAGTTCTGCGTATTAAAACTCAACTGAACCTGAAAATTCTCAAACTACATCAAGGGTGTTGGTCAAGTTTGTCACAAGGGAAACTAAACTAATAAAACACGATGTGATGTATTTTGGAAAATGTCCTTAGAGTGATTAACCGTTTGAATTAAGAGCTCCTAATTATTTCTCATCTTAGTTACAAGTCATAACATCAATTCAAATGATTACAAAAATCATCCTTTGGGTTTTAAGGTGTTTTCTACAAAAGTGCATTTGCATTACTTTTGAGTTGAACTTGATCAAGCTAGGGCTTGATTGAATTCATCCTTTTCAAGTACCAAATGCCTGAAATAAATCTCAAGTAGACATATTAGATACATATGAATGGAATGGTTAAGTCATTATCAAAACATGGACAATGTATAACTCTCAGGTCAACAGTAATTGTACACACACATAAAAGTACCACTTTTCAAATTAATAAGTATGGGTTTGTGTTTAGTATTAGAATTGAGATGTACTTAGAATATATCTATTTACATGCATTGTTGAAGATATCTATGAGTATAATGATTCTTATTTCTCTTCCTCTTCTCTCTTTCTCTCTCCTTTGTCTCGTTAACTAAATTTAATGGATCGATTTTGTCTTTCCTTTAACCTTCCTCATGTCTGTATCTTTACTTACTCATCTAATATTGTAATAATATTAGTCTATTTAGTATGATATCACTTCCATGTATTGTATTTTAATGTCAAAAATATAATTAATTATTAATTTTTATTAGTGTATACTCTTTTTTAAATTAACATATATGATTATTGTTTTTAAAATTCATATGTATCATATCTTTTAATTACTATATTCTTCAAGTAAATCCTTTTTTCTATTTTTTTTCTCTCTCCTTTCTGATAATAAATTAATGTGAAAGGCACCAATTATTCTTCCCCTCCTTGATTATCATTATACTCCCTACACCTATAATTGCATCACTTTCTCTTGTCTCATGCACTCCACCTTTGGCTTTTTCCTAGATGGGTTCTACAATAGGCATAGTAGTTCTGGTGGGTTAAAGACTTTTCCAATTATAACCTTTGATATGAATGTTACTTTCATTTACAAAAATAAACCATGTTTCACTATCTAACAAGAGTCGTAAAAAGGGAAAGTGCAGGTTATGTCATATTGTATGTGTTTTGGGGCTTTCCTACTTTTCTTTATGAAAATGTTCTCATCACGCGTAAAAACTATTCACGCATAATTATGCGTAGGGAGAAAGGTGGTTTACATAGATTTGAGAAGTATTTCCTTTTTGGATATTGGTATGAGAAGGTGGTGAGTTGGCAGTGGCATTGTTGGGTAATTTTGAGGTGATGTCTGAATGATTTCGGGGGAGAAATTTGGGGGGGGGGGTGGTGAAGCTAGTTTCATAGGGTGTTGTGGCCGACATTAAGTGGGTGGTTCGTAGAGGTTATATATTGGAGAAACAAATTTTTTTTGCTTATAATTTTTGAACCGTGATGAACTTTTTGACAAAACAAAGACCATTAGATTCCTTATAAAAATACATTCCAACAAGACTAATGTTGATATATTTTTGAGAAAATAATACAAAAGTGGTACATAGAGGTGATGTGATGAGAGAGAAAATTATCTTCTTTATAATTTCTAAACTTTATAAAATTTTTGAATGAAATAAAACCATTAGATCTGTGACAAAAAACGCATTCAAACAAGCTAATGTTGATATACTTTGAGTAAAGAAGTAAAAAGAAAAGAGGAGGGAAGTGATAATGGAAGATTAGAGAAGTGAGGAGAAAAGTGATGGGGGAAGAGGAGGGAAGTGAGAGAAGTAAATGGAGTACATTCGGGAAGTATGTACGTATTCTTGATAATAAGGTGTTTATTCACCAGTAAAAGCATCCAAAATTTTGATAAATATGTGTCCAAAAATAAACTTCTTGGAAATGGTGAATATGCGCCCAAAAATGACTAAAGTCCCTAAAGATGGCTATATAGCTCCCAAAAATGACTAAAAGTACAAAAAAGTGGTGATATGTCCACAGATGGCTATATCTGCTTAAAAAGTCGAGTAAAAGGGCCAAAACTCACTAATAGCACCCAAAATTGATGAATATGTGCCCAGAAACTAAACTTTTGAAAAAGATGTATATGCACCCAGAAATGGTTGAAAAGTGCCTAGAATGGCTAAATAGTGCCCAAAAATTACCAAAAGTGACCGAAAATCTCCAAAAGTGCCATTTTTATACTTTTGGGTGTCAATAAATCTTTTTGGGCATCAATGAATCATTTCTGGGTGTCTATTAACCATTAGGCACAATTTCATATGTAGATGTGATAAGAATGTATTTGGTCATCAAATAATTTCTTTTTTATCGTCAAACAATCCTATTGGGACGCCATTAAGTAGTTCTTGAGTGTCAATTAAATTCTTATTGGGTGTGAAGTACCCTTACACCCTATTTAATGCGTATAATCATATTTGAGAGTCATTAAGTTGTTCTTGGGTGTCAAACAAACCTATTTAGGCATCATTACATTTTTTAGTTATCAATTACCCTTGGTAGTGATTTAACACATACAATATTTACTTGGGAGCCATTTTTATAATTCTAGGTGTCAATGAACCATTTTTGGATGTCAATAAACCATATTTGGGTGTCAGTTAGCCATTTTTGGGTGCCATTAAGTCGTTGTTGGGTGTGATGTACCCTTACACACTATTTAATGTGTACAACCATACTTGGGCACCACAAAGTTGTTCTTGGGTGTCAAATAAATCTATTTGAGTATCAATATGTTATTTTTGGTTGTCAATTACCTTAGTTGTGATTGAACACGTACAATATTTACTTGGGTGCTATTTTTATGCTTCTGGACGTCTGTGAATCATGTTTGTGTCTCAATCAACAACTGGGTGCCAACTCATTCATAGATTTGTTAACTATTTGAGTGTCAAACAATCATTTCTGGGCGACATTAAGTTGATGTTGGGTGTAAAGTATCTTACACCCTATTTAATGTGAACAATCATATTTGGATGTCATTAAGTTGTTCTTGGGTGTCAAACAAACATATTTAGTCTCCATTACGTTGTTTTTTATTTCTAATAACGTCGTGATTTAACATGCACAATATTTACTCTGCTGACATTTTTATACTTCTGGGTTTGAATGAATCTTTTCTGGGTGTCAATGAACCATCTCTGGGTGTCAATTAATCATTAAGCATCAATTCATCTGTGGATTTATTAATTGTTCCTCTTCTGATATTTGGCATGCATCTTCTTTTTTCCTCTCAACCTTAGTCTTGTTTGAATTTTTTATTAATAAATCTAATCATTTTTATTTCATTCAAAAATCCATCACAGTTTAAAAATTATAAAAAAACTATTTTCTCTCTCACCATATCACCTTTACATATCACTTTTGTATTTTTTTCTCAAAAATATATCAACTTTAGTCTTGATAGAATGTACTTTTTTAATAGAAATCTAACAGTTTTTTTTCATTAAAAGGTTCATCACAGTTTAAAAGTTATAAGAATAATATATTTATTTCTCTATTACATAACTTCTACTAACCACACAATTATTACCCGCCATGTCACCCTCTCAAAATCAGCTTTCTTCCTAACTTTTCTACCGACCGGCTTGGTGAAGCATTGCAAGCTGCCACATGTCTATTGTTAAATGGATTGAAAAGATTAGTGGGAGAGTTATTGAGTTGGGGACTAAAGGAGCGGAAGATGGTTTTGGGAATAGTTTCTTCTACGCATGAGCGTAATCAAATTTTAATCCTTTCCTTTACTTACATCCCAACCCCAACTCTCTTTCATATTGATTGTCCTAACATAGTTCAAAATCTCCAACATATGCTGGCAATAATCCATTCGATCACTTTTGTATATAAATTGGGAGGAGAGCATAATAAAGGAGAAAACTTAGCCCAAGTTTTTGCCGATTATCCTTCAGAGCCTCCATGGCATGAATGAGGAAACCACATATATCATTGATTATATTTATGAGTACTATGGGTTATGTTCTCTCCCTACCTCTCTTTGAATACATATATTTAAACTAAGTAGTAGTTATACCAGCACATGAAGTACCACCTTTTAAAATAATAAGTATTGATTTGTGTATACTTTAGAAATTGCAAGTACCTTAAATATTTATTGACTTGTATTTGTGAAGACTTCTATGAGTACTTTGATTTTTCTTTTTTCCCTTCTTCTCTCTTTCTCTCTCCTCTCTCGAGATAATTACATTTTAAAGGATTAATTCTCTCCTTACTCTACACTTCATGTATTTATCTTTCCTTGCTTATCTAATATTCAATTAATAATAGTCTATTTAGTATAATATCACTTTCATGTATTCTATACTAATGTATATAATTAAAGTACTTGCTCAAATTCTAATTTTCATGTATTATTTTGTAAAGTCATATGTATTGTATCTTTTGTTTAGTTTATTATTCAAGTCTTCTATCAGTTTCGTGTTCCGTTTTCTCTTTCTTCCTATGGGAAACTTAATCAAAATTTATTATTCTCTCTAGTACATATATTGTGCTTTACTTCAAATATATTATTTGAATACTAATGCATTGTACGGCTAGTTTTATGCATCTTTATATTATTTATATGTAACAACATAATATTTACTAACATATATAAATAATGCAATTTTTTTCCTAATTATGAATTGTCCTAAAGTTATAGATTAGTGTGCTTATTAATTATTAGATATTGTGATATTTATATGTGAGCATTATTTCAAAATTGTGATTCTATCCTTTGATTGTGCTCAACTCTTCAATTCATTGAGGAAATATACATCTTTATATTCCCCATTTTCTCCCTTTTGATAATAAATTAATGGTGAGAGAGGTGATAGCTTTTTCTTTGTCATTGATTACCATTATACACCCCAGTCTATGCCTTGCATTACTTTCTCTTTTCTTACATACTAACATTTGACTTTTTTCTAGATGGTTGCTAAAAATTATAGTACATATTTTCTTAGTTATTTATACTTTTACTTATCTTTGAACATCTGTAAATGCAATTAAATTTGTTGGTTTGGATTAAATGGCCAAGGCACATGGATTTAATCTGATAGGGAGTGTAAATTACTCCATGTTTACACGGGACTAACAAATCCTAAACTTAAAAATAGACCCAGAGTGGATGCGTTGAAGACTTTTGCGATTATATGTTCTTTGTTTCACATCTAAAATTACACTATCTTACAAAAATGAAGTGTATAGGTTATAATTACGTTGTATTGTACACATTTTGGGGCCTATCCCAGAGACGGCAGAAGGGGGGCCGGTGGGGGCCATGGCCCCCCAAATTTTTCTAAACTAACCGATTAATTAATGTATTGGCTGTGAAGAATTCTATTTCTAGTCAAACAGTCGGTTTGTTTCATATTCTAATACGGAAACTTCCCATCTCTATAAATATCCTATTAAATCTAACCAAACACGTCACAAAACAGAACAAAAGTCTCGCAAGTCCAATTGGTTTTCTCGATCGTGAGTAATCTGTTGTTCTTATGCTCCGTTGGATCCTTCTTGTTTCAACAACAACCTGTCAAGTTGTCAACCGCTCGCTGGATACAAGATACATCATTGCAGATTTGGTCACCTATGTACATCAGTTAGCCTTCAGCCCGCCGCCGCCACCACCAGCGTGCTCGATTCTGTGGCTTCTCGGCTTCTCCATTCTGTCGTATGCCAAAGAACGTCAGCCGCTGCCATATATCTGTTATCCTTCCACCCGCCGCCACTACCACCACCGTGCTCAGTTCTGTAGTATCTCGATCTCTCTAACCTTCCGTCTGTGAAAGCACACCGGCTTCTGCCAACACATGCTGATGTTGTAGGCTTGTGGCAATATTATGTATTCCCAATGATAAAATTCCAAAACACTGACACATGGGTCACCGACAGCACATTCTTGTCGTCTCAGTCCGTCGATATTTGTTGAAAATTAATTTGCAGCATAGCAACATCATATCTCATTTCACGTCCAAAGGCATTGTTGCATCGACATACCAACAATAAAAATAACTGTGTGCCTTTTCAAGCCATCTCTATCATCACCAAAATTTGTGACTAGACATATATAAAGGTAATTGTTATGTACTTGTTTTTAAATTCAATTGTTGCAACTTCTAGATAAGTATCTACTTATCCATAATATAATGAGACAATAAACATCTCTACTTATAAATCTAATACACATTCATGAAACTTATGAATATTTTTCAATGTTAATAGTCATAGTTTGTTCAATGTTAATATGCATAAATAATTTATTCATAACTAGGTTCAGTCATGGAGAAAAAGGGGACAATAACATCTTTCTTCCACAAGCAAACTCGTGAAGCACACAACTCACGCAACTCGAATGTTAAGTCTGAAAATTCTCCCACAAAACCTCATATTCACTCTGGTCCTTTTCCACCTTGTAATCCTGAGATTGTGATGGATAATAATCCTTCTAATAAGTGCCCAAGAATAAAAAAAAACATTGATGATGGTCAATCTATTATTTGTGATCCTGGATTGAGGCATCAAATTTGGGAACATCCTCTTCCAAAATAAGATGAAATCTGGCGCTCTTATATTAGTGTTGGCCCATACCAACATCATCTAGAAAATTATCCAATATACGATCCTGAGAAGCATCCACATCATTTTCAATCCTCTTAGTTCCAAAAGTTTCCATGGCTGGAGTATCTCCAACTAAAGATGCAACACTTTGTTTACCGTGCTTTGTATTCGGAAAACCTCCATCTGCACATTCTAGATCATCTACATACACCATTGACGGATTTAGAAATTGGAAGAAAGTTGGGGGAGTTAATTGTGCATTCTTTATGCATGTTGGCACCGATCCTTGTTCACCTCATAACTCACCAGAAAAGGCATGCACGGAATTGATGACCCAGAAAGGACACATAGACAAAGTTATGCAACGACAATCAACACAACAAATCTTGCCAAACCAGTTGCGTCTAAAAACTTCAGTTGATACAGCTCGGTGGCTGGCATTCCAAGCTTGTGCATTTAGAGGACATGAAAAATCTTCATATTCTAATAATAGGGGAAATTTCATTGAGATGATTAAGCTTTTATCCCAATATAATAGTGATGTTGTTGAGGTGGTTCTAGATAATGTTCTTGGAAATGCAAAATACACTTCAGCAAGAATTCAAAAAGAGATTTTACACGTCATCTCATCTAAAGTTCAAAAACTCATCCCGGATGAAATCTCCATTGCGCCATATTGTATACTTGTAGATGAGGCACGTGATGAATCAAGAAGAGAACAATTAGCAATTGTTGTCAGGCTTGTTGATGAAGATGGATTTGTTAAAGAATAATTTCTTGATGTGGTGCATGTTGATGATACAAGTTCTCTTTCATTAAAAACAAAATATCTTATGTGTTGTTTCAACATGGTTTGAGTATGCAAAAAAATATGAGGCCAAGGATACAATGGTACCAGTAATATGTGTGGTGAATGGAACGGACTACAAGCCCTAATCTTGAAAGAATGTGCATCAGCTTATTATGTGCATTTCTTCACACATCGACTCAAATTAGCTCTAGTTGCAGCTTCTAGAGATGTGATTCATGTTCATCATTTCTTTGACATATTAGCAACTATTGTTAATATCATCGGAGCCTCTTGTAAATGTATAGAAGAACTACACTCTGCAAAATCTAATTAAACTGCTGAAAAAATTGCAAAAAACAAGCTTGAGACAGGAAGGGGACTAAACCAAATGGGTTCTCTGTAACGCCCTGATGATACTAGATGCAGCTCTCATTATTCTTCAGTGTGCAGTCTAATACATATGTATAATTCAACATGTGTGGTGTTATGCAATATCATGGGAAGTACTTACTCTCAATGTGGAGATGCAGATGCGGCATATACAATAATGATATCATGTGAATTTGTGTTCATATTGCTATTGATGAAGGAAGTTTTAGGTATCAGTAATGTTCTTTGTCAAGCATTGCAACATCAAGAACAAGATACAATGAATGCCATGAACTTGGTTATGAGTACAAAGTCTCTTATTCAAACAATGAGGGAAGATGGTTGGGAGAGCTTCATCAATTCTATAAATACATTTTGTTCTAAGCATAAAGTAGACATTCCTGACTTGACTTCACGGTACCTAAGTCGTGTACGTATACATCTAGTAAAATCACAATAGAGCATCATATCTGAGTTGATATATTTACTATTGTGATGGATTCTCAACTACATGAGTTAAATCATAGATTCAACGAACAAGCATCATAACTTCTTCGGCTTCCAACATCACTAGATCCAAGGGAAGAATATAAATCTTTTAATGTTGATCACATATACAAACTTGATGATAAGTATTACCTACAATATCGGTATGGATGACAAGGATGCATTGAGGTTTGAATTGAAATATTACGAAATTGGTGTAGTTTCTGATCCTGACATGCAAAATCTTAGAACAATTTCTGATTTATGTCGGTCATTAGTTCAGAATAAAAAGATAAAAAACTACAATCAGATTTATAAAGTAGTTAAACTTGTTTTGACTCTTCAGTTCCAACTGCTACCACAGAACGAGCATTTTCGACTATGAAGCTTGTGAAGACTAGATTGTACAACAAGATGGATGATGATTTCTTTACCGATTGTATGATTATATACATTGAGAAAGAAATACCTGCAAGTTCTACATCTAATGACATAATTGATGAGTTTTATACTCTAAAGGACCGCAAGGCACAGCTGAAATAAGAATGTACATGTTCATATTTTTTAAATTACATTTAATTTTTTTTTCACTCATATTAACTCCCCCCCAAAACATAAAATTCCTAGTTCCGCTACTTTACTTTACTTGCGCCCCATTGCCCCAACCCTAACTCCCTGTCAGTTCAGACAGTTGATTGTCTTGGCATATATGGTTGGAAAGGTTTCGCATCCAGTCGACCACTTTTGACTTTCCTATATAAAACTAGGAAGAGAGCGCAATCAAGAAAACTTAGCCCAAGTGCGGCCGGCTATCCAGAGCAGGTTGCTACGAACACGGAGATCTGCCTCCATTATGTCGAGTTTGTACAGGTTTCAGGGGCTTTCCTACTTTCCTTTACTTGCCCCCAACCCTACTCCTTGTCAGCTTAGACAGCTGGTTGTCTTGGTATAGTTGGAAAGGTTTCGCATGCAGTCGACCACTCTCCTAATTAAAACTGGGAAGAGAGAGTAATGAACGTTAAAACTTAAGTACGTGCGGCCCACTGTCCAGAGCCGGTTACCACGAACGCGGAGATCTGCCTCCATCGACGTTGATACCAGCTTGTCTACCTTCAACTGCGGTCAAACTTCAATCAATGGCCAAGTAAAACCACGGTGGTCCTGATTACTACGCCCAACTGTGTGAGGGCGTCTCTTCTTCACCTCGAGAAGAAGGACATTGTCCGGTGCCAATCCGTCTGCAAGTACTGGCGCTCCCTCACCTTGACTGATCACTTCCGTAAACACTTCTGCCAGAACCGCAAAATCAAACTCGATCCGGCCCTCCCCACCGCGAACGTCCCCGAAACAGACGTACAGCTCTATATCCTGAAGCATCGCCCGCAATCTCCGCCGCCATCTCTTGTCCTCCGCGGCGTCGGCTTCCACTGGCGGGCGTCGCTGCACCCACAATCATGGTGTGGTCTCTCTCGCTCATATACGCCAAAACGGAGTATGGCACCGGAGAGCCACACCCTCGATGGCCAAGTTGGCCAATTTGGTGCAGCTCTCACGACATTGTGGTCGCCGATCTCTCCACCGAAGAATGGGTCAGGCTGCCTCCCATTCGCCGAGTCCGTGTCGAAGATCTACTGCCGCCGTGTCTGGGGTACGTGAAACGTACCAAGGAGTACAAGGTGGTGTCCATACTGTTGGAGTTAATAGAGACTTATCCAGCTGGACAGCTTTGTCCAGGTCTCTCGCAGTAGTGGAAGGCGTGAATAATTAGAGGGAGATAGGTGGCAATCAGCTGGGGACGTGGTCCTAGTCTTCCTCCTCATTTTCCTGTAACGATCCGAGTTAAATGGATCTAGTGCATCTAGTGGTTTGTTTTCATCGCATAGATAGGATCTGCTATTCAGTCGGTCATGTAGTATTTATAGACGTGTTAAAGCAAATAAACGGTAAGCTTTTTCACTTCATCAAAATTGATTGTTGCTCTCTCTTCTCCTCTTTGTCGTTCTTCTTCTACCTTGGTTCCCAAGGCATATTAGGTCAGGTGCATCTTCTAATACGTGGTATCAGAGCCACCCACCCTATCCAATATGCCTAAGCACATGCCAAAGGGAAAGGAAGGGGAAAGCTCGGACACCGGAGTGTCCAAGGAAGGCTCGGTTACATTGAAGTATCCGATGCTAACCAAATCCAATTACCCAATATGGGTAATGAAGATGAAGGCCAACATGAGGGCCCAAGGCGTTTGGGCAGCTGTGGAGGCCACTGACGAAGAGGTAGTAGAGGAGAAAATCGATCAAATGGCTCTCGCCGTGATCTATCAGGCTGTCCCGGAGGAGACTATGCTCCAGCTCGCCGGCAAAGAAACCGCACGTGCAGCCTGGGAGGCTATAAAGGTGAT
Organism: Alisma plantago-aquatica; assembly: GCA_963693085.1. Lineage (NCBI taxonomy): Eukaryota > Viridiplantae > Streptophyta > Magnoliopsida > Alismatales > Alismataceae > Alisma > Alisma plantago-aquatica. Next base: position 907,049,218 of record OY856410.1, read on the forward strand.
GCACGTCGGTGTGGAGAGGGTGAAGGAAGTGAAGCTTCAGGCCCTTCGCTGGGAGTTCGAGAACATGCGAATGGGAGACACACAAGTGGTCGACGAATTCGCCGCAAAGCTGTCATCAGTGGTGAATCAAATCCGCTCCCTTGGAGAGCAGATGGAGGAGAGTTATGTGGTGACGAAGCTCCTCCGCAGCGTACCCCCGAAGTACCTGCAGATAGCGGCCACCATGGGACAGTTTGGTGACCTCAAGACAATGCAAGTCGGCGAGGTGATCGGTGCTCTCAAAGCACACGAGGAACGATACCGTGACTACGACGGACGTCACGAACAGGTGCTTCTCATGAAGAGGGATTCAAAGTCGGATCCAAAGGCATCACGCGCTGAGGATCAATCATCTTCAGGATCCCGTGGACGCGGACGTGGCTGTGCACGAGGCCGAGGCCGAGGACGAGGTCGCTCGCGAGGAGGTCGTAGCGATGGCAGCAGCGGGCGTCAAGCCACAGACGGGAACCGAGAAGGAAATCGTGACAAAAGCAAGGTAAGGTGCTTTCATTGCAATAACCTTGGGCATTATGCATCGGAATGCCAAGGAAAGCAGCAAGGAGGGGAGGCACACCTCTCCAGAACTCTTGATGAGGAGCCAGCGCTGCTCATGACGGAACAAGTTGAAGCGCTACTGAAGAAAGTGTTGTTGAATGAAGAGAAACTCGTCCCAAGTCAGTATACTGATAAACAAGGTCAAGAACGGCCAGACCTTTGGTACCTTGAAAATGGGGTGAGCAACCACATGACCGGAAGGAGATCCAAGTTCAAGGAATTGGATGTCAATATCCAAGGCCAAGTAAAATTCGGAGATGGCTCAACCGTGCAGATCCGAGGGAAAGGAACAATATTGTTCCAATTTGCAAATGGTGAGCAAAGACTTCTGACAGACGTCTATTATATACCCAGCCTACAGACGAACATCATCAGTCTTGGGCAATTGACTGAGCAAGGAAACAAGGTGATGCTAGTAGGAGCGCACCTGTGGTTGTACGATAGAAGTGGGCAGCTGTTGATGAAGGTAAAACGATCGGAAAATCGACTCTATAAAGTCCAGATAGAGTCGGGCAATCCAATTTGCTTGGCAGTGAGCTTGAGCAATCCAGCATGGCTGTGGCATGCGCGACTCGGGCACATCAATTTTCAATCATTAAAAGCAATGGTGCTGGGGATTCCGAAGATCACTCACCCAAATCAAGTATGTGAAGGGTGCCTGGCTGCCAAACAGGCAAGATCCTCTTTCCAAAAGGAGACGAGCTTCCGAGCCGACAAGAAGCTCGAACTTGTACATGTCGACCTCTGTGGTCCGATATCACCTCAGACGCCCGGAGGCAACAGGTACTTCCTACTCCTAGTTGATGATTATAGCCGACTAATGTGGGTGTATATGCTCAAGTCGAAGGATGAAGCGTTTGAAGGCTTTAGGAATTTCAAAGCCCAGGTTGAGAAAGAGACCGAGCTAAAGTTGAAGACGCTCAGGACTGATCGTGGGGGGGAGTTCATATCAAACAGCTTCTCAACATTCTGCGACAAGGAAGGCATCAAACGGCAGCTCACCTCACCATACACGCCTAAACAAAATGACGTGGTTGAGCGGCGAAATCGTACCGTGATGGCAACAGCAAGGAGTTTGCTCAAAAGCATGATGGTGCCTGCTATCTTCTGGGGAGAGGCAGTCCGACATGCCGTCTATATACTGAATCGCACGTCAACGAAGGCTCTCGGAGACACCACACCCTATGAAGTGTGGACTGGAAGGAAGCCTCGTGTTGAACACCTGAGAGTGTTTGGGTGCATAGCTTACATGAAGGTACCAAATGTGCACACGAAGAAACTAGATGATCGCAGCGCCAAGATGGTTTATCTTGGAGTGGAGCCTGGTAGCAAGGCACACAGGCTCTATGATCCCTGCAAGAAGACGATAAACGTCAGCAGAGATGTGGTCTTTGATGAGCATAGAAGATGGGCGTGGACAGCAGACGGAGATCATTCACAAGACACTAACATTTTTTCAGTGGAAGCTCTTATTGAACAGGAGGAGGAGCAGCTCGAGGGTATTGGAGAACAGGAGCCAAATGTTGACGCCCCAATACCATCAGAAGGAGATCCAACTCTTTCAGCAGCAAGTGAAGCAGACCGACAATCATCCGATTCCACCTCGGGAGCTCAAGGTGGCTCACTAAATAGCACCGCAAGTTCTTCCACTGAAGTAAGGCCAGCGAAGGTTCGATTACTTGAAGAAATCTATCAAGACACGGAGGAGCTCGCGGGCGAAGAAGAGCTGCTGTTGGCCGATGATGAGGAGCCCGTCAACTACTCTGAAGCCGTGAAGGAATCAGCATGGGTAACAGCCATGAGACAGGAGATGGCGGCGATCGAGAAGAACAACACTTGGGTGTTGGTAAACTTGCCCACCGGTCACAAGGCCATTGGGCTCAAACGGGTCTTTAAGGTGAAGAAGGACTCATACGGGCATACCGTCAGACACAAGGCGAGGCTTGTGGCAAAAGGGTATGTGCAAAAGTACGGGGTTGACTTTGAAGATGCGTTTGCTCCTGTGGCAAGGTTGGAAACAGTAAGGCTACTGTTAGCACTTGCAGCTCATCGCAGCTGGAAGGTACACCATCTCGATGTCAAAACAGCATTCTTAAACGGCGAGCTTAAGGAGGAAGTGTATGTTGCGCAGCCAGAGGGGTTTGTCGTGAAGGACAAAGAACACAAGGTGTATAGACTAAAGAAGGCACTCTACGGGCTTTCAGGCACCCAGGGCATGGAATATCAAACTTGATAGCAGCTTGAAGGGAATTGGTTTCAGAAAATGCACACATGATCAAGCCGTATATACAAGAAACAAAGAAGGAAAGGTATTGGTGGTTGGAATTTATGTTGACGATTTGATTGTCACAGGAGCATGCGAAGTAGACATACATCAGTTCAAGGAACAAATGATGAAGCAGTTCGACATGAGTGACCTCGGCATGCTATCATACTATCTCGGAATTGAGGTAGAGCAGAAGGAAGGACGGGTGTGTCTCAAACAGTCAGCCTACGCACGAATGATGTTGAAACAAGCAGGCCTGAGTGAGTGTAACTCGGCCAAGACTCCAATGGAGCCAAAGACAAAGCTCGGGAAGGACCTTGAAGGGGAGGCAGTAGACGAAACTAAATACAGGAGCATTGTTGGAAGCCTGAGATATCTGATTCACACACGACCTGACCTTGCATACTCAGTTGGTGTTGTGAGTCGATATGTAGAGAGGCCTACTGTTGTACATCAACAGGCAATCAAGCAGATATTGAGGTATATCAAGGGCACCATTGAGTATGGATTGATATATAAAAGCAATAGAAATGAGGAGAAGCTGCTGGGCTACTCGGATAGCGATCTAGCTGGTGATATGGATGACAGAAAAAGTACAACAGGGGTTGCATTCTACTTGAATGAGAATTTGATCACATGGTTATCTCAAAAGCAAAAGAGCGTAGCTCTCTCGTCATGTGAGGCCGAATTCATGGCTGCAACTGCTGCTGCCTGTCAAGGAATATGGTTGAAGAACTTGCTTGGAGAAATTATTGAAAGAAAACTGCCTCCAGTTAAGCTCCTCGTGGACAACAAGTCTGCAATAGCCCTAATGAGGAACCCAGTGTTCCATGGACGAAGCAAGCACATAGATACCCGCTTTCACTTTATACGAGAAAGTGTAGAGAAGGAGTTGATTACAGTGGAGCATATCCGCACTGAGGAACAGCGGGCCGACATGTTCACAAAGGTACTGGGAAGAATCAAATTCACTGAGATGAGTGAATTGATCGGAATCAGAGACCTGGGACAGACAAGTCTCGATTAAGGGGGAGCATGTTGGAGTTAATAGAGACTTATCCAGCTGGACAGCTTTGTCCAGGTCTCTCGCAGTAGTGGAAGGCGTGAATAATTAGAGGGAGATAGGTGGCAATCAGCTGGGGACGTGGTCCTAGTCTTCCTCCTCATTTTCCTGTAACGATCCGAGTTAAATGGATCTAGTGCATCTAGTGGTTTGTTTTCATCGCATAGATAGGATCTGCTATTCAGTCGGTCATGTAGTATTTATAGACGTGTTAAAGCAAATAAACGGTAAGCTTTTTCACTTCATCAAAATTGATTGTTGCTCTCTCTTCTCCTCTTTGTCGTTCTTCTTCTACCTTGGTTCCCAAGGCATATTAGGTCAGGTGCATCTTCTAATACATACATAGGCCTAAGGTAAAGCCCTGCCCTTATGAATTTGGCGCTGAGGTACTGTGTTTTAAGGACCAGAGGGAAAAACAAAAGGCGCACTGGAAGGAGATCGACACATCTGAAATAAATTGATTCTGGATGCCCCAGGTCATCGGCAACCCTGTTTCAACCCGTGGATCAGTTTACTGGCTGTACTTGACGCATGTTGGTAGACGTCTACCCTTTATTAAACTCTTGCGCTTCTATCTCGACGACGAGCACTTCCGGGTCCGCCATATGTTATATCTAGACGAACTCGGCAAGTATGGAACCTATTGGGTGTTCCTTGTACAGATCAATGGCAAGATAGCGCTGCTCCATAAGCTGTTCACGTCACAGTATCTTACACTATATATCTTGGAAGACCGCACTAATGGAATCGATGATGGAGTCGTCTTCCATGAGACGGCTACATTCACCATTGAGGATCCCGTAGCTCGCAATGACTTAGGTTGTGCGCCAATCAAGCCAGTCCACAATGGTGATAACCAGATCATGGTTTCCTTCAACAATTGCCTCTATCTTCTCAACCACGACGACCAAACGATTCAGCTTATCTGCAGGTGCAAGGATAATGGTTTTACTGATTCACTTTTCGAATTTACCACTTACCAGAAAAGCTTCGTTGGACGCCCATCCAAGCGTGCTTCTTCGAATATCACGACGTTTCTTGGGAAGTAGCCGTCATAGGACAAGAGATATATAGCAACAACGCCTCTTGATGTATATGAAAATTGTGTAATTTTTTAAGTAGTTTATTTCAAAAGAATTGATGAACTCAACCAAGTCAGAGGTTTGCCTAATATTTCTTTTGATAAACTTGTTAACTGTGAACCATATAGTATAGGCAAACAAACACAACCTCCTTTCAAATCTAGATCTATTTTTTAGTACAACTTATTGCGGTGGATATATATGGTCCCATGCAGAATCAAACTAAAATTTGTACTATTAGGAGTGACCACGGTGGTGAATTTAAAATCATGAGTTTGAAGAATTTATTCTTAAAATGGCTATGTTCATAATTTTTCTTCACCACAAACCCCACAACCAAATGAAATTGTTGAATGAAAGAAACTATCTTTACGGGAAATTACTAGAACAAATTTCTTCAAACATAATACTCCCAAGACCTTTTAGGCGGAGGATGCAAATAGTTCTTGTTATGTACAAAATCATGTTTCCATACATCCTAACCCCAAAAGGACCCCCTATGAGCTTCTTTCTATAAAAATCCTGGTGTTCACTATTTTCACAATCTTTGAACACTTTATTATATCCATAAACGTAACAATGACATAGACAAGCTTGACCAAAAGTCACGAAAGACTTTCTTCCTAGGTTACTTACTCACAAGTCAAGCTTTTTGAATTTATTATTTTATCATTAATGAAAGTTGAAGACTCAATTCTTATAAAATTTCTTGAAACTTCAAATAAGATCTCTTTAGATGATGTTATTCCTCCCATCACGTAAGATTTGACTATAAAACCCAAGGATGATAATGTTTCTAAAAATGAACCAATTCAAGAACCAAATTTAGAAAATCCTCAACACCCACATATGTTCAATAAGGATCAACTCCAAAAACTTGTCGTTAGACATACCTTTTACAACTTGAAAAATAGTTCCTCTTTTAGGGATGAAGAAAATGGACTTTATATCAATTATTGATCTAAAGAAAGTAGATGAAGCGCTTAATGATAATTGGATTATCAACATACAAGAGGAACTAAATCTATTTATTGAGAATTATATTTATGACTTAGTGTCAAAATCTAAGAATAAAACAATCATAGGGACTAAGTGTGTATTTCATAATTAATTAGATAAATCCAAGGAACTAGTTAGAAATAAAACTAGACTATCTAGTCAAGGATATAATCAACAAGATGGAATACACTTCGATAAAATATATACTCCCATAACCCACTTGAATCAATTTGGATGCTCTTAGTCCTAGCCACCTACAAGAATATTAAAATATTTCAAATGGATGTAAAGCTCTTTTTCAAATGGAATAATTGAGGAACTATAGCTCAACCCCTAGGTTTGAGGGCATAACACTTCCCGGTCATGCTTATAAACTGAAAGAGGATTTACATGGGTTCAAACAAGATCCTAGAAACTGGCATGACTGTCTAAAAATCTTTCTTTTTCAGCATGAATTCTCTATTTGTAAATCTGATTCTTCTTTGTTCATTAAAATTTTTGGTTCCAATTGCCTAATTATTCAAATCTATGTAGACAAAACTATCCTTGGAGAATTTTAAGAATCTTTGAGTTCTCAGTCTAGTGATATTATTGAAAAAAAATGAGATGAGTCTTATTGGTGAATTGACATTTTTCTTAGATTTTCATATAATGCATATTCCAAATGGGAATTTGATAAATCTAGAAAAATATACTAAGGATCTTCAAAAACTTTTGAACATGGAAAATTTCAAATATACTTCTACTCTTATGTACACATCTACCAAGGTGGATAAATATGAAGATGGTGAACAATTTGAAAATCCTTGCAAAGGGGTATCATCAGTAGTTTGTTACAAGTAACTACTTCTCATCTAGATATTATGTTTTTCAGTTTGTGTGGTCACTTACTATCAAAGCATATCTGATTTCATATAGTCACCATCAATAGAATCTAATGATATTTGACATCTAAAATTAAATATGTCTAAGGAAAAACCTTTGATTTACAAGTTTGTCTCGATGCCAATTGTGTTGGTTATTGCCTTGATTGAAAAAGTACTAGTGGTGCATGTTTCCTACTTCCAAAATTCATTTGGTCTTTTGTATAGTAAGAAAAAAAAACCATAAGTTTTTCTACAAATGAAAATGAATATATGATTTTCGGTAGTAGTTGCACACAAGTGATTTCAATGAATCAAGTCTTAAAATACTATGGTTTTTCTCCTTCTATATCACTCATATTTTGTCATAACACTATCACTATCAACGTATTTCATAATTCTATTTTGCATAGTTATGTTAAACGCATCATTTCCTTAGATAGAAGATCGTTAAACAAGATATCTTCCTATATCGTGTATAAACAAAATATCAATTATTTAGTTTTGACACAACCTCTAACGTTGAAATCATTTAAAGTTGTTCAGAACAAATTGAATGCTACTCAACTTGAAGATGTATATTTTGGTATATTTTCAAATTGATATTACTGAATCTCACATTAATTTTCTTCTGCACCAATCTTGTTAACTCACACTCATTTTGTTATATTGAATATATTCCATGACATTGAATTCTTAAGAAAAAAACATGAAAACCATGTAGTTTGACCCATTTTACTCAATTATCCTTCATTTTGGTAAAAATAGAGACTAATTTTGTTTGAATATAATTAATTGTAGACAGTAAAATTTGTTCACTATCATTGAAAAGTCATTTTTATTCAAATTAAGTTATATAGTATTTTCATTTTCAATGGAAATTCATTTTGAGTGAGTTGTCCATCAGTCAAAACTTAGTTTGACTTGTATTTAGACTGAGATGTCTGTGGTGGAAATATGGTTCAACACATGGATCCACGACTGCTGTGTTAATTGATCAAAGATAGCCATTTTTCTAACCATTATCCCTTGTCCCGATAACATTTAGACCAAGGAAGCATATGTTGGCTACAAAACTCACCCATCTCATCCGTTCTATTCACGAACTCACATGTTATATTCCTCCACTCCATTGGTTTGATTTCATTTGTGTTTTTACCTCATTAAAGATGCTTGCTTTGTTATGACCGCATTTGTGCTTAATTGGTAAACTAGGGTTTACCTAAATGATTACATGCTTAATTAGATTGAACATCATTTAAACTTAATTAATGATATTAGCTCAATTGTTATGTTTCACACCTAATAAGAAACTATAAGAATGCTTATAATTGAAGAATTAGGGTTTGAGAAATGTTAACCATAGTACAAAAATTAGGGTTTTGATAGTGCATGAATATGAAATTTGATCAGGATAACAGTGTGGTAAATGATTTTCCATATTTTCTATGTAACTTTGATTTAATTGAATTTGTATATTATATGGATATGTCAATCATGCATGCTAGTGTAAAATTTTATAATATTTAGATATTCTTTGAATGTAGTTCTTGGTCAAACTATACTTCCACCGACCATGCTAACAAAGTGTTGTTCAACAAGGTAGTATTTGATTTTTAATTATTTATTAGTAACTCAGAATGTTCTAAACATTTTATTGGAGATCTGAAATAATATTTCAGACATCATGATAAATTTTTATAATTTTTTGAGGATATTTGACATCTAAAATAAATAAATTACAGAAATATTTGTATGACAGAAAAATCTGTTGAAATAAGAGAAAGTATAGTGAGGGGTCAGTATTTAAATTACCCAAGCACCTCAATTTCTCTATATAAGAAATATAGAACACAAGAAGCTCTCATATTTTGTGATACATTCCAGAGAAATGAAATTTTAGAGAGAGAGGAGAGTTAGGGTTTTGAGTGGAGAAAGTGGTGGAGATGCTGACCTAGGGTTTTACTATCCAAGATATGATGAAATCAACTAAGTTTAGCTTGTTTGCATAGACTTTCATGGTGAATCATCTCTAACATGTCAAGATTCTGCCCCTCCTCTAATTTTATGGAAAATGATATCAAAGGTTCCCCTTTTATCACTCTTTCTCCATAAATCTCCATTTCTAGGGTTTTCGAGTTGAAAGGAAGCAGAAACTGGTGATTTGTTAGGGTTTCTATATGCATTTGAGATTTTTAGAAATGGGCTACATTTTTAAGGTGTTTTCACATCTTAGGGTGAGTGGCTACTTCCTTCAAATAGTAGATTGTACGAAAATGAGTTAAATCAACAACATTCTTCATTTGTTTAATATGCAACTACAAACTCTAAATTGTCTTTTTGATCTAGTTGTTGAAAAATGATATGAAATGGATTATTCCTCTATTGTTATGAATTTTAGATGATGAAATCATATTAGAAATGGATAAATTCCTACTAAGGAGAATTTCCTAACTCATTGCAGAGGTTATAAGAATAAACTAAAATTTAGGATTTTCGGCTATGAGTGAAATTATTGCATAATTAAATATATAAATTTGTCTATCTGAATCTCCTTGTTTATAAATGATTGTCTATCTAAATTTGTAGTACATATATGTTAGATATTATCTTGGATTTTGTGTGATGTCATTAGTGTTCTTTCTTGATATCTCAGTAAAGAGAGTGAAACCCTAGTTGAGTGGAAAGTTGGAAATTTGTGAATAGATAGTGTGAAATCCATTTCAAGTGCTTCTCTTGACGTCATAGAATTTATTTATTCAATTTTATTCTTTATGCATGATATCTCAGTAAATGGCGTGGAAACCCAAATTTAGCTCAATTCCAGGATTTTGTACATATGTTGATTGTATATGAATTGTTGATAGCAGTCTTTGTTTAGTGAATGTTTATGACACATTAAATCATTATGCAAGTCATGTGATAAGTGAATGAGGTATGTGAAACCCTAAGGATAGGGTGTTCAATGAATAAAGTATTTTGATATCAATGTTTTCAATATGAGATGTTGTGATGCTTAATAATGCATTTGTGGTCAATAATATCAGAGGATCTATGAAATGAATGATTTACAAAGATAAACTAAGATATGTTGATTAAATCATGAATTAAAAGAGTGAATTATACATTTAGATGCCTAAAAACTATAGAATCCTCACAGGATGAGGCATGCGTTGTGGGGACGAAACAGTTTCCTGACTAGAGGTAGTCCAAATCGAGGTAAGCCAGAGCACACTAGTAGGGTGCGGGGTCTTGACCAATAGGGCATACTCCTTACAGTTGTGTGGTACTCAACACTAATTGGGGATGTCGGTGGTACCTATGTTACATGTTGTAGTGATCAGTGGTTAGTAGGTTCATTGATGCACAATAAGCCTGAGGGCTTTGACTCACCGCCTGAGTACCCAGGTTGAGAGGTGGAGCCTGAGATATCTAGCCACTCCCATTAGTTGCCGAGAGGCAGACATGTCGAGGCCCACTGCATATAGGGTCTTTACTCAAGAGTTAGGCTTAGGAACTCAACCATGCTTCTAAGTCTTATACAATGAGATCGTAGCTTACTACAAATCTTTCACATGTTGTGGTACACCTCATGTGGGTTCATGGCATAATAAGATGAATGAGAGATTGACCAAGTGTGTGCAGTTATTCAATTATACTTCGTATGTTTATGAATTATTAGTTCTCTTTGTGATTAATCAAGCATGTTCATATATTGATTCTATAATATCCTTCCATATTTATGTTTGTGAATGATTAGTCTGTTTAAAGATGACTACTAATTAGTATGTTTAAAGCTTACTGCTATTATAATTGATATCAATTTCTCAACACTAAATATATAATTATATGAGTAGTTTAAACTGTTTCTTTGAAGTACTCATTCACTGGGTGAGTAGGATCACCCTCCTACTCACAATTTTTAGGGATAACTCATGGACTGATGATGTCATTGCATTAGAGAAGATCTGTTACAGGAGTTAAGTATGAGAGTAGTTAATTTTAGTCGGTGCCAATCACTCTAGGTCCTTGTATAGAAGTGAGAGAGTTGTAAATTATGATGTGTATCTTTGTTTCCTTAATAATAGAGAATGCATATTATGACCATGTCATATGTACATGGAAGTGAACATAATGAATGTTTAAATATATATCTTTATTGTTGAAATCAGATTAGTGTAGTCAAGTTTTAAATCGCCTTGAATATTTAAATTACGTGATTGAATGTGCATAAAATAGAAGTTTGAAATCAAAGAAAAAAAAGTGTGATCAAAATTATGTTTAAATACTCAAACTTATGCCCTAATCTCATGATCAGTGGTAATCGTGGAATGTGGGTGTAACATCCTTAGTCTACACACCTATATCCTCTTTATTCACCATTATTTCTCATGTCTACATCATCCCTGAGGTGGTATTAATAAGAGGAGTTCTAGAAAAAATGTGTCAAGTGTGCCGATGGTTATCAAGAACATCACATTCATCAACTTAGCCATTGGAAACAAGTTTCTTAAGATATCCTCATGTAAACCACTCCCACGATGATATGTCATTTACCATTTCTTCTATGAGGTTCTAGATCTTAAAAATCTCTTCACATCTCAATATATTATAGAATACATTTCTCCTTATCATTGTCGTTAGTCTAGTTGAGCTATTCATGACTTCTATGCAAATTTTGATGTTATCGTCCAAGCCACATTTGCATACTCCACCATGGTGAATGGTCTTGCTTTTCATTTTGATAAAATGAATGTTTGTGACTTTCTTCATATTAATAAATCCAATTATTACAATTACATATATTCTCACCTCCATTAATCCCTTCAATTGTATCATAGAGTATGCGGATTCTAAAGTTTCCATTTCATCCATTTGAAAATCCTATTTACTTCCTATTACTACCAATGATGATACATGTGTCACATTATTTGTTTCTTCATATAATCCTGAATCACGCATTATCAATATCATTTTGAGCACCAATATTTTGCTTGATTCCGATAGAAGTGATGTTCTACAATTTAGTATCCTTCTCATTTATGTTATTCCCAATAAAGTATCTATGAATTTCTAGAGAATTGTTCTCAAGAATATGATTGACTTTAAAGGTTAGTATCCTTTTAGGGAATTTATGTTTTTTCCTTATTGAGAATTTCCTTGATTCCCCTCTTTTGGATCTTGGTTATCCAATAAATCACTCCTCCCACTAAATCAATCTCACCACCTTTAAGAAAATGGGACTTGATTTTGGCCATAAATGGGCTATAATTGAAGAAGGTGCCTCAAATGATCCACCACCTCCTTCTCCTCCCTCCTCCTCATCCTCCCTCTTACACCTATGAAAATTAAATTTCTTATTTCAAGGGAGTTTGAAATCAAGTAGAAAAGCATATCAAATACAATCATCAAGCTATGCTCTACTTGACTAATCGCATGAATTCCTTAAACCTTAGTTTCTTATATAACTATTTGACTTTTCTTTATTCCGTAAGCATTGTTTCTTCAATATACCCTTTAATTACACCCAATCCACTCGAACACTACCCATTCTTCATCACACTCAATTATCCATGGAGCAACATCAAGATATTACAAAACTTTTAAACTTTTCTCGCATTCCTACATTTCTTGAGGCATATTCGCGTGTGACTATAAAAGTATTGGTCTATTCTTGTCAAATATTATAATTGTACTCCTTTAATGCACATGACCCAAATATTAATCACTTGATATGCTTTCTGCAATATGAATGGACTTATGTAATTTCATTTAGTTAATGTAGTTGCTTACAAGTGATATATATTTTATGTTTTTAACATGATCATATATATATATATATATATATATATATATATATATATATTTCATTTGTTACCTCATGAGATTGAATCTTGAAATGTTGATTTTGCACTACTCTTCCTTATCAATGAATGTATGTTTTGTTTTAACTTTGGATCCAATTTAGGATCTTTTTGTGCCAAATGGTAATTGTCCTCTGTTATGGCTAAATGGGAACTTTTAGACTTATGATATTCTACTTTTTCATGTATATTAAGTTATATCTCAACTAGAAATATCATGATGAGGTAGTATATCATATTAGGGGGGGGTTCCTATCCTACAACCCACTTTTTTTAGATCACAAAGGGGTACATGTGTTTATGATCAACCATTTTGATTTTATTCTCTTGAATAATATGTATAATCTTGTTCCTTATCGTATTCCTAAGAAATACAAATTCTTGTACATTTAATTGAGATATTGATGTCATGTTTCACACCTCTTAAGTACAATAACACATATTTAGGGGGGAAAACTCCATAAAATCTCACTTAGGTAATTTTTTTTCATTTCACAATATACTTGTTTTTATAATTGTTTCTCTTCAATGGGGGAGATTATTGGCTAATTTGGATATTATGCAAATATTATCTTTTAATGATGACGACATTTCCTATTTATGTATCTAATGTGCTATGTAGTATTTTAGGTCTCGAGACATGTTTAGAAAGAAGATACAATAAGAATCGAGTTTAATTGAATATCTTCTATGCATAAACTATCATGTTGTACTTAATGTATTCCATTTGTACAAGGAAAATGTACAAGTAATTAGACATCACTTAAAATCAATCTAAGTCAACCCTAACAATCCATAACCTATTATTACTCTATGTTAGGTCTTTAGGACACTTAGCCTTTATTGAGAAAATTATATAGTATGTTTTCAGAATCAGGTTGTTATATCAAAGTAAGATTTTCATTTGAAATACATCTTGAGCATGAAATAAGTCCTTTGAGAAACATGTAAACTGACAAATAGCCATTGCATGTACTGGTCATAGACAAACTCTTGGCCAAACTATAGTTTGACCGACAGGCAACCTGATCGAAAGAAAGTTCAACGATAACTCATCTATAGATAATTGTATTAATGTTGCAGGCTTAACCATTTTTATTCCTCTAACTATCTTATAATGACTACTTGTGAACTAAGGTCAAATCAAAACCTCCCAACAGATATCTCAACACTTCCTACTAGTTTTCCATAAATAGGATAGCTTAGAGAGGTCTCAATCACTACTTGAATTGCTACTTTGAGCTTAGTATACTGAACTTATGTTTCCTACTAGTAACAAATCTGAGATCCACTCGAGCGCCTTAATCCACCATAATTGTCTTTGTCCTAATCTTTGTTGAAGAGTCTCATATGTTTACTATATGATAATTGTATTAGTTCTGAGCAAAATTGTTGCGTCCTTTGTCCAATCTTGTTGTCAATCATTATTGTGTCTTCAAAGCTTCTTCTTATGAGAAGCTTTGTTTGGAGGCTAGTAAGGAGAAGAAGAATCCTTGTCATAGGTTCCCTTCTACAACCATCAAATAATAGGTGAAGCTTAAGTGCTTTTATACAACTATCAAAGAAGAGGTGTAAAATAATTATACTTTAAATTTATGCCTACAAGGCAAATAATGATAAATTATTTAAACTCCTAGTAGGCAAATACTAGCCATAGATGTATAACCTTTCATGCTGGAATCATCTTAAATCTTGCATCTCTTGTGGTGATTGCTTGTCTATTGCTTATATATTTGTTCACTTTCATTAGACAATCTATTTGGTTGAGAAATCAATATGCTCTATTCACCCCCATCTACATATTTCACATCATTAAAAAATAAGCCAAACAAACATGATTCAATTAGAATAAGTAATATAGGAATAGGGAGTGAGGGAATCATTTCACCTCATTCATCAATCACATGGCATTTTAGTATAGAAATTTGTCTATTCAAGTAGCATAGTTAACCATAATTTTAGCCTAATTCACCAAGATGCAAGGGAGGAGATATAAGATCATTAACACATAATATTTTTTGTTATAATATTCGTAATAATATCAAACAATGTTATTTGCAATGGCTAAAGGATAACATATTTACATTTAAACATAAAAAAGGATCATCCAAGAATTAACTAGTTGACTTTCTTACCCCCCATACTCTTTCTACAAAAATCTAGTGAGAGAGAAGTGTCCACTGACCACAATAAAGCAAAAAAAGCTTCTCCTTCAAGCTCTAGTAATTGAACTATAACAAAATGGTAACAACATGCCTCCTCAAGGCTAACCAATTTCCAGCATACCACCAACAAAATCAAGCATGTCCATCAAAACTAGGTCCTTTAAATACATTTTTCCTCCAAGATGCACTAAAAACAAGATTCTCTATCCCAATGGAGGTTGTCACCCTAGATCACCCACTCTATGATTTAGTAGGTTGAGATAAGAGAAATAGAGTTATGGTCATGATTTGCAAAGAAAGAGAGCCTATATACCCCCAAAAAATGACAAATTCACCGTCTAACAAACTTTGCAACATGTTAGGGAATTTGAGAGACCTCAAGGGAAGTCACCCAAACATTCCAGACTGATATAGGTGCATCAAAACTATACATGCTTGCTAGAAGTGAATTAGGGTTTGTATGTCCACTTATTTGATTTAGTCTTAATTCACCCAATTGGCAATAAATAATCAAGAGAAACTCTAATCAAGTAGTGCCCTTTGCCATATATCCATTTGAGTGTCAAAACTTGCCAAATGATGAAATGAGTTTTCCTAAGGAAAACTCGGAGCGCATACTTTTGAGTATGTGAGGTGAAAGTGAATGTGTGTCCTTGTCATCTTGACTTCTAGGTTTTGAGGATGCCTGCAGTCATACTTCGACTGGAGAATGGCTATGGTCGTGTCTCATATATGTGTATATGATGTGATTGAGGACAACTGTGGTTGTACCTCGCATGGTAGGGTTGCGTACCCACCTCCTTTCACTAGTGTTGTGACCTATACCAAAGATAGACTAGGCTGTTAGCATCTTGACCTTATGTATCACTATAGCGGACATGTACTGACTAGGGGTGGAGAAGATCTCAGGAGTCTGGCTCTTCTTAGATCTTATATGGCACTGGTTTTGACTTAACAGTAGTCAGTTGGAATTTGAGTGGTATCCTCCAATTCCTCAGGGCTTAATAAAATATGTAATACAACTATGTAGCATATATGTTTAGGACTATACACCGCACTTCACATTGGATCATAACCCTTATTTTCTCTCTTTACATATAGATGATGAATAGTACAATGAGAGATGGTAGATATGCTTATGTTGTAGATATATATTCATGTTTTGGTCATGCTCATGTTGTTAGATATAATGGCATTGTTAGTTAAAATTATGTTGCTAGCTATACTATTACTACTAGCTATGCCTCTGTATCAGAGATGCTTAAATTGCTAATCATGGTTATGCAGATAGTTGTGTTATTGTTGTTAGCTCTACTTATGAACTAGATCTACTTAACTTGTTAGACATGCTAATGTTGTTGACTATGCTTATGTTGTTAAAGCTTATTTATAATGTCAGAGATGCTTATGCGACTAGTCTGCTTATACTGTTAGAAGTGCATACGTTAGTAATTAGGCTAATGATGATAGTTGCTATTAGTTCCTTTATATTCCTTGTTAATCAAGAATGATGTTATTCTTATCTATTTAATTGGTTTGATATACTTAAACTGTTTAATTACTTTACATGTTGTAATCAATAAGCGGTGTTGAGAGTTATATCTCTCGCTGGGACATGGGTCTCACCTCCTGGGTCACCACATCTTTTTAGGTGATCGGTAGCAGTGGTAGCAGACCTGTGGTAGTGATATGGAGTTGTGATGATGGATCTTAGAGAAGGTTGTTTAGTTGTCTAGTATGTCCTAGAGTCATCATGTACTTTTAGGTCTGAGCGGGAAAGTTTGTATACGATGTTGCAATTGAATCGGGTTTTGTTAGCATTTTGATGCTTATTTTTGTGGCATATACAAATGATGTTCTTTTGTATATTTATGTTGTGGATAAGGATATGGAACAAATTGTATTAGATTCTTGATATAGTGTGAATACAAGAAAGATGTCGGGCTTCAATACAAATGTTTTGAGCATATGGTGATGTGGAAATCAGTTTTAATTTACCCTATTTTTTGAGCATGTGTTTAATTAGTGATCGAATGTATTTAGTGTTTTGAGTAAACTCGTTTCGTGTGACTGGTTCTCTCATTAGTAGTCACAATTTTTTGTATCAATAATGATTCATATTACCAACCAATTTTTTTATTTATATTATTTGTATATTTACTTTATTTTTATTATTCTCCTTCCCTTTTCCCCAATAACTAACCTAAAGAGAGTAACATAAGTGTCCATTTCCTCGCCTCCCCTCCCTTCCCTTCCCCTGTCCTTCATTTACCAATTATCAAACATAGCTATAAGGAAATACATCGGTAGCAGTGGATCTTGAGAAGAAATATTAAAGGAACCAAAAATATACATATATAGATAAAGTATAATTAAGATTAGATTTAGAGTAATTTCTCTCTTACTTTCAGAATTAATTTAATCTTAAAATTAACAAAGGCTCCCCATAATTTTCATTTTACTTAATAAAAGAGGAACATAATTAATTACAAACTAACATAGATTTTGGACATTGGTAGATAGTATTTTTTTACTTTTCTATTAGATCATTTATTTCTTTAGATTTATGATTAAATGGTAACTAATTCATATTTAAATGATTGGACAAAATGTCTTTTAAATGAACAACCATAATATCAATAAGAAATAATATGCATTTTATTGTGTATTTTTCTCTTGATAAATATTTTTGTGGATGTTGGCACATAGCAGCAGTGATAGAAATGAAATAGAGTCAAAGCAAGATAAATAATTCTATATTTTAAATAATACAAGATGTTATCTCTATAAATTAAGAAGTATACCTTGAATAAAGAGATGGTGCCATCTAGGGTTTCTCCGCAGCTGATTGGCGGTCGGCAAGATAACCTAGGTATTCCTGATGAGGAAGGAGACGTCGACCCAGGGAGGCTGAGTTCCACGATCCCCCTAGGCACGACAGGCATCATGCTGAATTACTCCTCCAGCATGGACGTCCAGCCGCAGCAGCATTCCAGACAATCGAGTATGGATATTGATGAAGGTGTAGCATCGTCTGCCTACTTTCCTATCCTTTCCACACCGTCGTACGTACAAGACCTGCCGCGAGAGGAACAGTAGACTCGTCCGTCCTACAAGGACTCTATGGGCATGGGAAACAACTTCAATAACAGACACAGTTTTATCCACATTGATGCAGACCAAACATATATAAACTTGAGGCCTGAGGACATTATCATCTCAACTGAAGACGGATTTCCTGCCTTCAACATAAGGAAGGAAGTCCTGGATGACCTTATGAAACCCTAGAAGTTCACGGTCATCATCAAGCTTCTAGCCCGCGAGATCAGCTTTCTAACTTTATGCGACAGAATCAAATCGTTATGGAAACCTGTGGGAGGTTTTAGTCTCATCGATGTGGACAATGATTACTTCATATTAAAACTTCAAACGGAAGATGATTTCATCAATGCCCTTACGGGCAGCCCCTGGCCCATATTCGGCTCTTACCTAACAGTGCAGCGGTGGTCTCCCGCCTTCTCCCCGGCACTTGCCTCACTGCCCAAACTAGTAGCATGGGTACAGATCCCAAACCTCCCCATCTATCTCTATCCGGAAAGTTTCCTAATTGAAATAGGATATAGGCTAGGGAAGATGATCAAGATAGACCCGAACACCAAGCTCCAACGGCGAGGTAGATTTTCCCAACTGGTTGTAGAACTGGACATGGTGAAACCACTAGTTCTGATGGTTTCCATTGCAGGCACCCGATACAAGATAGAGTATAAGAACAT
Source organism: Alisma plantago-aquatica (assembly GCA_963693085.1). NCBI lineage: Eukaryota > Viridiplantae > Streptophyta > Magnoliopsida > Alismatales > Alismataceae > Alisma > Alisma plantago-aquatica. The sequence continues at coordinate 907,067,887 of OY856410.1, forward strand.
ACCCTTTATTTGTCTACACTGTCGCAGATTCGACCACTTATAAAAGGACTATAGGAAGAGGATGGAGGAAGAGAACAAGGCTAGGGCAGCAGCTTTGGAAGGAGGCACGATCATCCCTACACAGCCTCTGCAGAAGGATGGGTTTTTGGAATCCATTCACACCCAACCAGTAATTAGGAAACCAAGAAATCAAGGTACTGCCAACACCCAGAAGAGAACCCCAAATATGTCCAATAGATTCATGAACATGGAGGACCAAGGAAATGAAGATGAGGATCAAGAAATTATTACTGTCGAGGAGATTACATATAGAGTTTCCGGTATTGACTGGAGTAAGTGAAAGTCTCAACAGAGAAACCAAAAGAAACAAGGTGACCCTTACAGAACTAAGCAGTCTGAAGAGAAAGGCACGGAACAACCACCTTATCTAAAACATTAGGAGAGGCAGCCCTCCAACAACGACCACACACTAGCTGTAACATACTGAAATCCTTTATGTATCTCTTTGAACTCTTTTCCAATCAGATTTTTTCCTTCATTTTTCATTCCATATGTCTTTGGATCTAATTTAGTGGAATTATGATGGTTATTGTATAAATGTTTCACATATATTCTTAATATAGGGTTGTATGCACAAATACCTCAGTTAGATTTTAAATAGTGGGCTTAAAGTGCAAATTATACACTAAGTAATAAAAATACTAAAATATTTCGTCCTAGAACTTTCTAGTGCTTTGTAGAATAGGAAAAGGAAGAGAAAATCCGAATTTTATATAAAGGAAAAGATAAATGCAATAATTAGAGGTAATATGAGATTTAATGGATAAAAGAAGATAATGGGAAATATTTTGCACCAAAAATTTAATTGGAAACCCACAAGGATAATTTGACAATCAAATTAGTTTTCTTGACCAAAAAGTAACTTAAGGGCCAAGTATCATCTAATTGGGAAGATAAATGCATATATTAAAATCATTAATAAAAGAAAAGAGGAAATAGGCCAATAAAGTGAGATAAAATACTTAATGCTCTCAAAACAGAAAAATAACTCCAAATTCGTAATCTAGACATAAAAATAAGCCTTTGGGCAAATTTGCAACTAATTTGGATAATGTTTGAATCAATGAGTAAAATAGGAGAGAGAAAGTGTGTAGAATCTTCTATTTATTAAATAAATAAATGAATAATCTCAACTTGTGAAAATAATAACAAAATCGTGTTCTAAACACTTAGGAAGATTTATGGGTGAAGTTACACAAATTTTAGATAATGTTATCACCTCTTTTGAAGGAGGAAAGAGAAAATGCCATTTTAATTATTTAACCTATCAAACTTTTCCAAAAGGAAAAAATAACTCCATATTTAGATTCTACGCATCAAAATAAGTCAGGATATAAAATTTGGTAATTTTTGGATAACGTTTGAGCCTCCAAACGAGGAGAGAGAAAAACATTTAAATGAATATGCCCTTTTAGTCGATTTTGTATAGGAATCAAATAAACAATTGTATGTTGGCACTAAATCTCGGCCGTTGGATCGCGATCTGATGATCCGCGGATCTTCTTCTTCCTCGATCCGTTTTGGGAAACAGGTTGCTTGGTTGGCAAATTTCAAATGCAAATATCTTGAGTTTTACTCAATAGAATTCAAAAAAATTTGATCCTACGAATTCCTTGCGCAAATCCGCACCACATTATCTCAAAACTTTTGGGTTTTGGCAAAGATTCAAGAAATTCCCAACTTGGGCGCCACCTCTCTCTACCCCCATCTAGCCAAACCCTAGTCTAGGTCTCCTTGCCTATATATATACCTACCCCAGGGACCGCCATCTCATTTGCAACTCAACCACGCTGCCAATTTCGAGTTTAATGGACGTCTTGACCTCCATCTAGCCATCATATGCCCCTTACCTTATGGCACCCCTCATTTTCTGCTCGCTTCACCTCCGTTCTAATACAAGGTACCACCAGATTCCTCTCTTCTTCTTCTTTCTTTTGAGTACCTAAACGTGAAGTTCCGTTGTGTATTGCGGTTTTTGCCCAAACCCAGCCAAGCCAAGCTGCTCGCAGCTCACGACCTTGGCACGAGGCAGCGGGAGGAAGATGACCCCCGCATTTTTACCAAACTTCCCATAATCGGTTTGCTTTGCGGTGTTTTTCACGCGAGGGCACTCTGGTCTTCTCTCCTCTTTTTTTTACCTTGCTTTGACCCCACGTTGACCCGGATCAGTGAGCGCCTACTGGGAGGTCGTTGGGCACCTGTGCATGTGAGGCCGGCCCATTGGGCCGAGTCAGCAGTGCGGGGCCCACTCCCCTCTTCTCTTACTCTTTGTGTGCATGCCTTGCCTACGTGGCTGGCTATGATTGGTCGAGGAAAAATAAATCGTATAAATTATTCCCGATGTCAAAAGTAGAAACTGAATAGTGTTTTGAAATTAGGAGAACGAGATCTATCCATTAAAAATGTTTTTGTGGTTTGATTCTGAGATTTTCGAATATGTATTTTTCGAGTTGATTTAATTAACTAAAAATCACCAAAAATAACCCTAAAAGTCCATATCTTCAAAATCCTTAATATTATATGTCATTTTGATCAGAAAACCCTAACTAAGATGATGGTGATGCTTTTGGAGTCTAATTCGATGGGTTGCACAAAAAGTTAGTAATATAAGGGTTTTCAACCTTTAATGAGTATACTTCATTCTAATTCATAGATCTAATGATGAAATTAGGGAAAGTGGGTTCTGATTTTATGTGAAGGGTTGGAAAGTGGTTTCTAGAACTCTTGAGGCTAAGGTATGTGCATCTACCCCCTTCAGTTGGGAAATTATTTATACCTTTTACCTATGTTCCCTAATGAGGCTTAATATAACCTAATTCATGATTCTTGAAACCTAATTCATTCATGCCTCAAAAATTAGTTGTAGTATTATCTTATTTGGGTTTTTATACCCCACTACTTTGTTATATGAATCATTTAATTAATCTTGTCATAACTCTTTTGCTAGCATGTAGTTATATGTTCTATTTAATTGTAAAGTAGTGGTACTTATGTACAACCACCCACAGAGGGCATGTATATAATCGCCCTAGGGGAATGTTTATAATTCTCCCCATAATATTATAGGTGACTGGGAATGTCTTATTCTCCCCTCGCCTAAGGTTAGAGGTCTGGTAAGTGTCTCAACCCTACTTAGTTAGGTAGACATTAATTTACATGCAAATCCTTTATTTATATTTGTTATTGGCAAGTTTCCTTAATTAAAGCCTCATACTCTTGATATCTCATATTTTGAAGATTTCCTAGCCTATTTTACTTATTACAACTATCTTGTCACTTTTAGAATAATCTTGTAACACATACTTTTTCTTCCTTTTTCTCTTGTTGGGTGTCTTCCCAACCACCCAGGTGTTAGTGTTGTGCAAGGAGAATGACGGGCTTGAAGGAGGCTTTCTTCAGAAATTGATCTTTAGCGTTTGGAAAAGGATGGATAGATTGTTATAGCTAGATCATGCTTATCTTATCTTTTCTTTTAGAAATCATTCTTCTAATATACAATAAAGCCATGTGAAGGCTTATTATTTCTTTATTTCCGCTGCTATTGACATTTTATTATGTATATGGAATCATGCTTATTTACTTGGAATATTATGCAATCATCCTCAAAGTCTCTATTTTTTTTTTAAATTGTGGATTGTTAGTTGTTTACACTAACGAGTTTCCATCATAAAAAATGATCTTTTACTCAACTTAACCAAACTCCGCAAGTATACGGAGGTAGTATAGTCAAGGTCGAACACAAGGAGCAAATGATAACTTAATTGAACGCAACAGTATTAAAGTTCAACAATCTAGACCGGTTTTAAAGGGGCAGAAAGATTTGTTCCAAAAGCATAAAGATTAGGTTTTAACTACAAGAAATTTCAGATTTTAATTAACAAACTAGGATTACAAGGAAAGTCCGAATTCAGAAAGTTTATGAATCTTGGACATTAGGATTTCACTCATATGCCATAGCAATCAAAGAACAAAGCAATTTAAACATACATAAGATCGAGTTTCAAGGAAGAGTTGTGTCACATTTTACCTCCCGGTGTAAATGTAATGATCATAACTCGAAACAACACTCTCGTGCATGAATTTCGTCTATGATCACAAACAAATCCTCAACTCATTCTTCTCTACTCTCGTAGAAGAAGAAGAGTTGCCAAGAAAAGCATCTCCATACAAACCTACTTGTTTTCTCAAACTAAGCAAGAAAGTAGAATTCATGCATATAACGTGGCCAACAATACATGCAAGGAAATGAGTTACCGACACCTTCAAGGTATAGAAACAAGAAGCAAATGCATTTAGTATGAAATTACTTGTTCATTACATGCTATGGCATGGGAGTTACTCTCCCATGCCCAAGAAAAAGGATCTACTCGTCCATAACTATGTACAGCAGAATTTCTACAGAATTCTCAATGCTAGACATGGTTTTGGGAAGAAAAGACAAGAAGAACCAAAGATGTAATCAAAAGGAGTAAGAAATCCGGCTTTATGACGAGATTCCCTTCCTTTAGCTGCTCCAAAATGGACTGACTCCTCTCCCGAGAAGCTGCACGGAGTTGGGGAAGCTTGGATGCACTTTGGGGAAGACAATGGAGAAGTGGAGAAGAAGAAATGGCTTCTTTGCTCAAGAAACCACCTTAGTTCCTCCCCATTCGCCCTCCTCTACTCTCCTCTGCCTTTGGGATGAGAGAAAACTTCCAAAATGGTCGAACGTAACCGTCCCATTACTTCCCTCTTTCTTTTGAAATCGTATTCTGCATTTTCAGAATTCTGAAACTGCCAGGTGCACGTCGTGCACCTGCAGTGCAGTTGTAAATCGAGCTGCAGTTGACATCAAACTGATACGTGCACGACGTGCACTTTTGATTTGCACGACGTGCGTCTCTCCAGAGCCTCTTCAGCAATTCACGTTCCAGGTGCACGCCGTGTCTTTTGGATGTGCACGCCGTGCATCTTCGTGGTTGAACAGAACGGAATTCCCCTGTGATGTTGCACGCCGTGCATTATACTGTTTCAGCAAATAAATCTTCTGTGGAACGGTGCACGCCGTGCATCTGAGTTTGCACACCGTGCACTTTACTGTTTCCGTAGAAAAACATCTGAAATTAGTCATTTTTGTGACAAACTTGCAATATAAGTTATTGGACACGTAGAACAACTAAAAGATGGCAAAACTACTATGAAAGAGACTGAATTACATTAGAAAGAACCAAATTTGTGTGTGATAACATGTGAAAAGATGATATACAAATCACACAGCAAATCCCCCTAAGCTTAAACTATTGCTTGTCCTCAAGCAAAAAGAGCATGAAAATACAATTGAAGAATTGTGAAGAACATGAATAAATCAAATGAAATGAAAGATGTGTATAAAACCAAACCAACCATGCTCAACATGTTTATGCTCATAGCCATCAATTCAACTCAAACACCCAAGAAAAAGATTTTAGTTCAGCAGGGGTGGCATCAATTTCAATGAAACAATCAATTAAACAACACTAGGTAGAATTTGGATGACCAAGCCAAACAATCAGTAGATGTACAACTCCAACTCTCAATTATTAAGGATAACAAAAGATGAAATCTTAGTTAAAAAATTGACAATTTTTGTTGTACTCTCTTTTTCCCATAAATGATATAACAAATGATTAAGGGTTCCGACACTCGGCTGCTAATGTAGGCTTATGCACACGAGGAGTGTCGGTTGGGGTATTTTACCCTCTTTTAAGGCATACCACCTAGCCATCGTGGCCAGATCGGACTTACACTAGGCTAGCATGATATGTGGGCAGATTAGCCATCTTTAATGGGGTATAGAGTTATTTAAAAGTTTCCAAAACTTTGGAGAGTCAACTGAAATGCAACATTAACTAGATTTCTTCATCTGTTTTGAGAATTTTTCATTGAAAGAAAGTTTGCATATGTACTAGGAGCTTGGCAAAGTCATCCTGTATTCCAAATGATGTTGTATAGTTGATTTATTCACAAAAATTGAAACCATTACATGTTTTTAAACAATCAGGGATGTCAAAGATGAAATTTTCAGGCTAGAAGCATAAACTTGAGTTAAACACATGTTTGTGGTCCAAAAGTTTCATTTGATTTACACATGATTTTTACAATTTCTTCAATTGAAATTTCTCATAAAAGGAGGACGAACAGTTAAGCATATAGGGGTGAGTCTCATATCATATTAGATTTGCCATCAGAAAAAGAAGAACTAAAACAACAACTAAAAGAGAGAACAAAACAAAAGTACAAAAGCAAATGACATGAAGCAAATAACATGGAAAATAAAAGCTAAAAATACTAGAATACCAAATACCATCCGGTTGCTCCCCCCTAAGCTTAAAATCAGCAGTGTCCTCACTGCTTCATTCAAACTTTTGGAGTTTACAACTGGATACCTGCCATGAACAATATCAGAAGAAAGATCCCCCGCCTCCCTGATCTGGGAATAATTGATTGACGATGTCGGGGATATCCATCGGTGTTGCGGCTGATGAACCTGGCTGCTGTTGGGCTTCTGGAAACTCGTGGTGTGGAGCGTCTGGAGCTGTGGTCTGCTGGCGAGATGGAGACTGGAAGGACTGTGGTGCTGGGTAGTGGCCTTGCGAGATGTGCCACACATCCATCCTGTTTTCCATGTCGTACACAGTTGAGTATTGTGCACTCAATTGGTCAAACCTGGAGTCATGCTGCGCGCCCATCTGATCAAGTCGGGTCTCCAAATGATCAAAACGCCGCTCCACGTAGGTATAGAGATGCTGAAAATCTGGCCTTGACCAGCTGTACTCGGTCTGAGTACTCGTGGACGGTGGCAGAGGGGTGGCTACTCCTGGGGTAGGTCCTGGTGTAGAGCTGCTGGCACCCCTGGCGGGTGTTCCGTCATCATTCTCTGGCTGAAGCTCTACTTTCTAGGTTGCCTTGTCCTTGATATTATTATGGCTCGCATCAGGGATTGTGATGAATTGTGTCTTTGTGATATAAACTTTGAACTTTGAATCGCTGTTGCCATGTTTTGAGATTAGACCGCAGGAGATAAGATAGCTTATATCCATTAGATTTTTCCCTGGTGCAGGTTCTAAGCTACCTACATCCAACCCCAATTGCATAGCCAGGATGCTAATTACTCCGCCACACATGATGTCGCCAGCTTCCCTTTTCTTTTGTTTCTTTGTTTCAAGCAGCTTGTGCACAATGTAATAACTTGAACTGATGCGCTCATTTTGTACCACACACCACAAAAAGAAAAGATCAATCTTCCCTACAACACCCTGCGTTTCATTCTTTGCAAATGGTCTCGTGCTAAGAAGGCGATGAAGTATTTGGAAAACAGGGTTATGGATGCTAGAAGCCCGTGCATTCCGTGCCTTATGCATTGTATCAGAAGTGATTTCGGACCAAAACAGATCGCTGTTGAAAGCCGGAGGGTAATCAGTATAACCGCCAAAATTGCATTTGAGTAAAGTGCTAAACCGCTCGAGATTCATGCAAAACGGTTTATCCAAGAGACGGAAACTGATTTTCTGAAAAGGGATTTGAAAACGATCACCTTCGGCCTTAAAGGTAGTAAGAAACTCATATACCAGACGGGGGTAGGTTTTAGCAACCCGAGTGCAGAGAAAGTGTAGCCCCAAGAAGTTTAAGTGGTTTACTACCTCATCCTTGAAGCCCAGTTTGGTTACTGTTTTTTCACACATGTATCTTGAAGGGAGAACACGCCTTGTAATGAGAAACGGATAATCGGCGTCTTCTTCAGGTTTGACCATGAATTGTGTGGACGGTACAAAGGACTGTGGTTGCGGTGCGGAGGAGCTTGCTTCAGCTGCTACTTGGAAACCTGGACGGCTGTTGGCTTTCCTCTTGATTGGTGCCATCGGATGAGTGCACGAGTGAACTGGAAGTCTGTTTCAGGCAGGTAGTTGCACGGTGTGTCTTTGCAGTGCACGGCGTGCACCTGCAAATTTGGGCAAGATCTGGAAATCTGTAGAAACGATTCAGATTTTTGGGCGAAGAGGCACGATCGGGCGGCGGTGTAGCTGGACGACTGGGCAGCTGTGCTCGATAGCTCGCTGAGAAGAAGGTGTTGGCTTGTCCGCGCTCGTGCTCGGCTGGTTAGCGGCTGCATGAGGCGGCTGTGGCGGCGTGACGGCACTGCTGTGCTGCTGCAGACGGAGACTCGGCGGGAGAGCGGGATGGTGCCGCTGAGCGGAGAAGAAAGGAAGAAAAAGATGGCTGGATGGAGATGGTGGCGTTGTTGCTTCGTGCACGGCTGCTGCAGGTCGGGCGTGCTCGGCGGCGGTTGCGGACGGAGAAGGACTGCTGTGCACGGCTGGAGAAGAACGGCGCACGGCTGGTTGACGGCGGAGCTGTGCACGGGCGGCTGCCTGGGTTAGAATTGCTGGGGTCGGGGTGCACGGTTTAGGGTTAGAGTGTTAGGTCGTGCACTCCGGCCCTTTTGATCACATTTCACTTAAAAGTGCACGGCGTGCATTTTGGGGGTGCACGGCGTGCACAGTTCCAGGTCTTTTGTAGATCTTTAGACGCCCAGGTGCACGGCGTGCGTCTCCATGGTGCACGTCGTGCATGTTTCCAGACAAAATTCGAACCAACAAATCTCCAACTGCACGACGTGCGTTTCCTAAGTGCACGGCGTGCATGATTCCAACAGGTTTCCTGTAGAATTCGCATACCAGATGCACAGCGTGCAGCTTGAAAATGCACGCCGTGTCTGTTTCCAGTGCATTCCTTGTTGTATTTCGTAATGAAGTACACGCCGTGCAACTGAAAATGCACGTCGTGCGCTATGCGATTTCTGCAGAAAATTGCAATTAGTCAGCAGAAAATTATGACGGATCGAATAGAAATCAAGTCTAAATTATTACATTCATCCATGACGGGCTTATTAACAAAATTAAAGAGAGTTCTTGACTCAAAAACTTAAAACAAATCTATCCTAATGTGGGGTCAACTCCCACAAGGTCCTCCGTTTAGAGTCCGGAGTAAGACTCTTCAATCATCTCATGCGTCTTGGAGGGGGCAAGAGGCCCCTTTTGCTAACACTTCAGAAGAAGAATAAAGTTTGCAGCTCTGTCCATTCACTTTGAAACTTCCATCCTTTCCTTGTAGTTCCACAGCTCCATATGGGAAGATCTTCAATACAAGAAATGGATCGGACCATTTCGACTTAAGCTTTCCTGGAAACAATTTCAACCTTGAGTTAAACAATAACACTTGGTCTCCTTCTTGGAAGTCCTTCCTTCTGATTCTCTTATCATGCCATGCTTTTGTCCTCTCTTTGTATAGCTTCGCATTCTCATAAGCATCAAGACGAAGTTCTTCTAATTCCTGCAATTGTAAAAGACGTTTCTCCCCTGCTTTCTTCATATCAAAGTTCAAGAGTTGGATAGCCCATAAAGCACGGTGCTCTAGCTCCAGCGGAAGATGGCAAGACTTTCCATAGATCAGCTTGAAAGGAGTTGTCCCTATGACAGTTTTGTAGGTTGTGCGATATGCCCACAATGCATCATATATCTTCAATGTCCAATCTTTCCATGAACTAGAAACGGTCTTCTCAAGAATGTTCTTCAATTGCCTGTTGGAAATCTCCACTTGCTCGGATGTTTGAGGATGGTAAGGCGTAGAGATTTTATGAGTGACGCCATATTTGGAGTGAAGATTGTTGAATTGTCTTTCAGCAAAGTGTGTTCCTCCATCAGAAATAATAGCATGTGGGACTCCAAACTGGGGGAAATGATCTTCTAAAAGAGCTTGATTATGGATTTGGCATCCGGTGCTTGGGTTGGAATGGCCTCAACCCATTTGGACACATAGTCAACTGCAACAAGAATATATTGATATCCACATGAAGATGGGAATGGTCCCATATAATCTACACCCCATATATCAAACACTTCAACCTCTAAGATAGAGTTGAGTGGCATGTCATCACGGCGGGATATGCCTCCAGTTCTTTGACATTTATCACAAGACTTGACAAATAGATTCACGTCTTTGAACAATGTAGGCCAATAGAACCCGGCTTGAAGTATTTTTGCTGCAGTTTTCTCTCCTCCAAAGTGGCCTCCATAAGATGAATCATGGCATTTAGAAATAATAGTAGGAATTTCCTCTTCAATCACACAACGGTGAATTAACCCATCACTCCCATGTTTGAACAAGAAAGGATCATCCCAATAGTAAAATTTGACATCATGAAAGAACTTCTTCTTTTGTTGAAACGTCAAACCGGGTGGAAGTTGTCCTATAGCAAGGAAGTTAGCTATGTCGGCAAACCACGGCGTTTTAACGGATGACAACGCAAAGAGTCGTTCAATTGGCAGATGATCATCAATAGGTAATGAGTCCTCAGCCTTTGTGGACAGTCTAGAAAGGTGGTCGGCAACATTGTTTTCAGTCCCCTTTTTATCCTGGATTTCAAGATCATATTCTTGTAGAAGCAATACCCATCGGATGAGGCATGGCTTGGCATCTTTTTTACTCAGCAAGTATTTGATTTCATTGCCCAGATGCAGTGAAAATTGTGCAGGGGCAACATTTTCGACGAAGGCAAGTAAAGAAGCAAGTTCAACAAAAAAGGTTTAGAGTTGGATCTTGGAATATTGGCTCTTTGACAGGGAAATCTTTGGAGATAGTGGATACCATGATGAGAAGAAAAGTCAATATAGCTTGCTTGCAGGAAACCAAGTGGACAGGGGAACGCTGTAGAGAGATTGGAGACACAGGATACAAAATCTGGTATACAGGTATTGATAAACATAGAAATGGCGTAGGTATTATCGTTGATAAGATGTTGAAGGATGACGTCGTCAAGATTACAAGGATGGGTGATAGAATCATAGCTATCAAGGTTGTTCTTGGGGGAAATATTTTTAACATTATTAGCGCTTATGCCCCCCAAGTTGGCCTTAGCGAGGATGCGAAGAAGGATTTTTGGGATGACATGGATGAATTGATGCAAGGAATACCGATCGAGGAGAAGATTATTATTGGGAGTGATTTAAATGGCCATGTGGGGAGTGGTAATGCTGGATTTGAGAGAGTTCATGGTGGTTTTGGATATGGCAACAGGAACGGAGAAGGAGAGAGGATATTAGATTTTGCAGTTGCATATGATATGATTTTGGCAAACACCCATTTCAAGAAAAGAGAATCTCATAAGATTACTTTCAAGAGTGGGCACAACTGTAGCCAAATTGATTACCTCCTTACAAGGCGGGTGGATCGTAACATATGCAAGGATTGTAAATTGATTCCTGGCGAAGAACTCACGACCCAACATAGGTTGGTAGTTTTGGATATTAACATGAAGATCAATAAAGGCAAACATAACGGAAACCAAGATAGCAGGATCAAGTGGTGGAATCTTAAAGGAGAAAAGAAATTGATTTTTCATGATAAACTCATCAAGGAGGTAACTTGGAACTTGGAGTCTGATGTTAACACTATGTGGCATAACATGAGCTCCTGCATAACAAAAATTTCCAAAGAGGTTTTGGGGGAGTCTAAAGGTTGTGGACCTCCACAGAAGGAGACTTGGTGGTGGAATGATGAAGTACAAAAGGCTATTAAACTGAAAAGGGAGATCTATAGGAGCTTGCCCAAATCTGGAGATGATGCAACGTTACAAAGATACAAGCAAGCAAAGAAAGAAGCTAAAAAGGTGGTTCGGGAGGCAAGGTCTAGATACTTTGATGATATGTATAAGAAGCTGGACACTAGAGAAGGGGAAAAAGATATATATAAAATGGCTCGTATAAGAGAAAGGAAAGGAAGAGACTTGAGTCAAGTAAAATGCATAAAGAATGAAGATGGTAGAGTATTGGTGAAGGACGATGACATCAAAAACCAGTGGAGAAATTACTTCCATAAGCTTTTCAATGGAGATACTGCATATAATGTTAGCGACTCGTGTGACATGAATACGAGAGATATCATTTACACACGACGAGTTTCACCATTTGAGGTCAAGAATGCTTTGAAAAAGATGAAAATGAGAAAGGCATGCGGACCAGACAATATTCCCATTGATGTATGGAAGAGTATGGGGGATGAGGGAGTTACATGGTTAACAAATTTCTTTAACAAGATTATGAAGACCAAGAAGATGCCGGATGAGTGGAGAAATAGTATTATAGTCCCAATCTACAAGAACAAAGGTGACGTTCAGAGTTGTACAAACTATAGAGGTATCAAGCTGATGAGTCACACGATGAAGCTTTGGGAGAGGATTATTGAGCAGAGGTTAAGATCTATAACACAGGTATCAAACAACCAATTTGGTTTCATGCCTGGAAGATCAACAACAGAGGCTATTTTTCTGATAAGGAGGCTTATGGAGAAGTATAGACAAAGCAAAAGAGATCTTCATATGGTGTTTATCGATCTAGAGAAGGCTTATGATCGAGTACCCAGAGAAGTGTTATGGATGGTTTTGAAGAAAAAGGGTGTGCCTATCCAATACATTGACTTGATCAAAGACATGTATGATAGCTCTACTGCAAGTGTGAAGACTCCTGGAGGAGAGACACCAACTTTTCCTATTACAGTTGGGGTACACCAAGGATCCACACTCAGCCCATATCTATTCGTTCTGGTTATGGATGAGTTAACAAAGAATGTTCAGGATGATATTCCTTGGTGTATGTTATTTGCTGATGATATTGTTTTGATTGACGAAACAAAAGATGGATTGAATGATAAAATTGAATGTTGGAGAAAGGCATTAGAATCAAATGGATTGATGATTAGCAGGAGCAAAACAGAGTATATGCATTGCAATTTCAGCCAATCTCGCAGTGTGAATGATGGAGCCAAGTTGGACGGAGTAGATATACCAAAATGTGACAAATTTCGTTACTTAGGTTCTATTATTCAAATAGACGGGGAGGTCCAAAATGATGTTTGTCACCGGATCACTGCAGGATGGTTGAAATGGAGGAGTGCAACTGGAGTTTTATGCGATCAGAAGATCCCTCTCAGGTTAAAAAGTAAGTTTTATAGAACAGCTATACGACCAGCCATGCTCTATGGGAGTGAATGTTGGGCGGTGAAGAAACAAGGTCTCAACAAGATGAACGTGGCCGAAATGCGTATGCTGAGATGGATGTGTGGGAAGACAAGAAAAGATCGTTTGAGAAATGACTATATCAGGAATAAAGTGGGGGTGGCGAGCATTGAGGACAAGTTGCGTGAGGGCCGACTCAGATGGTACGGACATGTGCAACGCAGACCTACTAGTGCGCCTATACGAAGCAATGCTATTGAGCCAAACACTATAAATAGAAGAAGAGGAAGGCCTAAATTAACATGGGATGAGCTTATAAAGAGAGATTTTGAATCTCTACATCTCAATCAGAATATGACCCATGATAGAGCTGAATGGAAACGAAGGATCCATGTAGCCGACCCCAACATAGTTGGGATTGAGGCTTAGATGATGATGATGATGATGATGAAGTATTTGATTTCATCATGATCAGTGTACACTATCACCTTAGATCCCACTAAGTATTGTCAAAAATTTTCAAAAGCATACACAATGGCCAGCATCTCCTTCTCCGTAGTTGTATAATTGATTTGTGCATCATTAAGGGTCTTGCTTGCATAATAGACAGCATGAAGTTTCTTGTCTTTCCGTTGTCCTAGCACTGCTCCTACAGCATAATCACTTGCATCACACATCAACTCAAATGGAGCGTCCCAATCCAGAGGTTGAATGATAGGGGCAGAAATGAGAGCTTCCTTGAGTGTAGAAAAAGCTTTTTGGCATTCATCATCAAACACAAATTCGGCGTCCTTTGCAAGAAGAGAACATAATGGCTTTGCAATTTTTTAGAAGTCCTTGATAAATCTTCTATAAAAACATGCATGTCCAAGGAAACTTCGGATGTCTTTGACTGAAGCTGGGGTAGACATTTTCTCAATAGCTTCAACTTTTGCCCTTTCAACTTCAATACCCTTATTAGATACCACATGTCCTAGCACTACACCGGATTGTACCATAAAATGGCACTTCTCCCAGTTTAGCACTAGGTTAACCTTTTTGCATCTGGCTAAGACTAAAGACAAATTTGACAAGCATTGATTAAATGAATCACCATATACACTAAAATCGTCCATGAAAATTTCCATTATGTTTTCAATGAAATCTGAGAAAATCGCCATCATACACCGCTGAAAAGTAGCGGGAGCATTGCAAAGACCGAAAGGCATGCTGCGATAAGCATAGGTACCATATGTGCAAGTAAAAGTGGTCTTTTCTTGATCGGGCGGATAGATAGGAATCTGAAAAAATCCGGAATATCCGTCCAAATAACAAAAATATGAATGCTTTGCAAGACGTTCTAACATTAAATCAATGAAAGGAAAAGGGAAATGGTCCTTGCGGGTTGCCTTGTTTAAACGTCGGTAGTCAATACACATACGCCAGCCCGTGACCATGCGTGTCTGTATTAACTCATCATTATCTCCTTTTATGACAGTTGCACCCCCCTTCTTAGGTACTACGTGAATAGCACTATCCCAGGGGCTGTCACTAATAGGATAAATGATTCCGGCATCCATTAATTTAAAGATTTCTTTCTTAACCACATCAAGCATGTTTTGATTTAAACGCCTAGGTGGTTCAACAGTTGGTTTGGCATCATCCTCCATGTTTATTCTATGCATACAGATTTTAGGATGAATGCCTTTCAAATCATCAATAGAATAACCAATGACATCTTTATATAACTGCAGTTCATCAAGCAATTTATTCTCTTGTTCATTGGTTAATTTATCATTTATGATAACAGGCGATGAGGAGTTTGGATCAATAAAAGCATACCTCAGCCCCGGTGGAAGGGCTTTGAGTTCTACCTTATTCTTTGTTGTTCCTTCATCAACCTTTTCTTCATCATGTAGAGCTTCCACATCATTTGCTTGTGCTTTGAAAATAGGAATAGCTTCAGAATTTTCAGAAACGTGATTTTCAGCAATAACATCATCACAATAGTTTATCATGAATTCAATCATGTCATCAAAAAACTCTTTTATTGGATCAACGGTGTCAAACAAATAGATTTCTTTGACTTGTGCTGGTGCTTTCATGGCATCCGAAATAGAGAACTCTATCTCTTCTTCACCCACACGGAGAGTTAGCTTTCCTTCTCTAAAGTCTATGAGGCAACTGGCAGTTCGCAAGAAAGGTCTTCCAAAACGAACTAGATTGCGGGGAGTCTCCACCATATCAAGAACTATAAAGTCACATGGTATATAGAATTTGCCAATTTGTACAAGTATGTCTTCTAACACGCCTTTTGGGTGCTTAAGAGAATGATCGGCTAACTCTATAACCATCTTGGTTGGCTTTAGATCACCTAGGTCTAACTCCTGCCATAGAGTGGTTGGAATGAGACTAATGCTAGCCCCCAAATCCACTAGACCTCTATCAAATGTGACATTGTTGATTTTGCATGGCAATGTGAAAGGTCCCATATCATCCAGCTTTTTCGGAACAGTTGGAGTGCAGTTTTGAATGATAGAACTCACCCGTTCGGAAAGCTTAACTGTTTCTACTTGATCAACTCTTCTCCTTTTAGACAATATATCTTTAAGGAACTTGGCATAGGAAGGCATTTCAGCAATAACATCAGTGAAAGGAAGATTAACTTGCAACTTGCTAAGAATGTCCATAAATTTCTTGAACTTGACATCATCCTTATTGTTGACAAGCCTATGAGGGAAAGGTGAAATAGCTTTAAAAGATGGTGGCTCTTCAATTTTTCCTTTCTCCTTGCTGCAAATAGGAATACTAGGCTCTTCTTCATCAAATATCTTCATGTCTTTTTCCTTAGATGGCGAAGATCTTTCAATCTCAGCCCCACTCCTTAGAATGATAGCATTGGCCTACTGTCTCGGATTTACTTCCGGCACACTAGGGAGAGAACCGGATTGTTGTCCTTGTTGAGAAAGAGCTTGTTGAGCTATTTGGTTCTCTAGCATCTTTGTGTGAGTGGTGATGCTGTCCACTTTGGCGGAGAGTTGAAGAATAGCATCTTTAAGTAGCTTGTCATTCCCCCTAAGCTCTTCATTTTGCTGAGTTTGCGTGTTTATGAATTTCTCCATCATAGCTTCAAGAGAGGAATTTTGAGGTTGTTGTTGCTGCTGCTGATAGCTTCTGTTGTTGTAACCTTGTTGATTACCTTGGCGGTTGAACTGTGATTGCTGCGGTGGTTGTTGTTGCCCCTGCTGAAAATTTTGAGCATTGCTATTATTCTTGTAAGAGAAGTTGGGGTGATCCCTCCACCTTGGATTATATTGATTTGAATAAGGATTATATTGCTTGTTCCTCTGCATCTCAATAGCATTAACCTATTCAAGATCTCCCCCCATAGTGTTGGGAGCAAAACATTGTAAAGAAGTATGCCCTGGATTACCACAAGCTTCACATGTGGCTTCAGCAGATTGGACCGGCAATGTAGTCAGCTTCTCAAACTTTTGAGTAAGAACATCTAGTTTTGCAGCAATGAGATCAACGGCATCAACGGAGTATTTTCCTCCTTGCTTTGGGGTTGAAGAACTTGCAGTAGACGATGATGATTTAGATCCCCTATCACCTCCCCACTGGCAATGGTTGAGTGATATGTCTTCAATGAGGTCATAGGCCTCCCTGTAGGACTTAGTCATAAGAGCACCGCCGGCTACGGCATCTAGAGTCAATCGGGTGTTGTAGAACAGTCCGTTATAGAAGGTCTGAAGAAGTAACCAATTTGTAAGACCATGGTGTGGGCAAAGACGTTGAAGGTCTTTAAACCTCTCCCATGTGTCATAGAGAGTCTCACCATCGTTTTGAGAAAAGTTTGTAAGTTGGTTCCTCACGTGAGCAGTTTTGCTGGGTGGAAAATACTTTACAAGAAAGACACTAAGAAGCTGGTCCCAAGTTTTAATAGACTTCTTTGGTAAAGACAAAAGCCAAACCTTGGCTTTATCTCTTAGAGTAAAGGGAAATAGCATAAGTCTTATCACATCAACAGATACACCGTTAATTTTGAAAGTGTTTAAGTACTCCAAGAATTCTGCAATATGAAGACCTAGGTCTTCATTGGCGGTACCTCCAAAACGGTTCTGTTGAATCATCTGCATCATAGAAGGAGCAATAGCAAAATTGTTCACTTCTACGGCTGGCAAGTCAATGGCTCCACATATCTTGGTGGCAACCATCATAGCAAAATCCTTCAATGGACGATCGTCTTCCATGGTTGAAGTGCTTGGTGAAACTCCTTCAACGGATGAAAAAGATGGCGTGGATGATGATGAAAAAGGTGATGGTGGTGATGGAGTACCCTCTAATAGCAACTGTTCCTTTCTCCTTGATCTCCTCAAGCTTGAAATACTCCGCTCTATTTCAAGGTCTAACAATGGGGCTGTTTGGAGACCTTGTTGCGAGCAACGCATGCAACCTGAAAATAACAAGAAAATTTTGAGAACACAACTAAAAGGTATGTGGAAATTTCGAAAATGAAAATGATGATCTAGTCTCGAATACTAATCAGCACTTGTTACTCCAATTAATTTACTGTAGCTCCCCGGCAACGGTGCCAAAAACTTGTTGGTTGTTTACACTAACGAGTTTCCATCATTAAAAAAATGATCTTTTACTCAACTTAACCAAACTCCGCAAGTATACAGAGGTAGTATAGTCAAGGTCGAACACAAGGAGCAAATGATAACTTAATTGAACGCAACAGTATTAAAGTTCAACAATCTAGACCGGTTTTAAAGGGGCAGAAATATTTGTTCCAAAAGCATAAAGATTAGGTTTTAACTACAAGAAATTTCAGATTTTAATTAACAAACTAGGATTACAAGGAAAGTCCGAATTCATAAAGTTTATGAATCTTAGACATTAGGATTTTACTCATATGCCATAGAAATCAAAGAACAAAGCAATTTAAACATACATAATATCGAGTTTCAAGGAAGAGTTGTGTCACATTTTACCTCCCGGTGTAAATGTAACGATCATAACTCGAAACAACACTCTCGTGCATGAATTTCGTCTATGATCACAAACAGATCCTCAACTCATTCTTCTCTACTCTCGTAGAAGAAGAAGAAGAGTTGCCAAGAAAAGCATCTCCATACAAACCTACTTGTTTTCTCAAACTAAGCAAGAAAGAAGAATTCATGCATATAAAGCGGCCAACAATACATGCAAGGAAATGAGTTACCGACACCTTCAAGGTATAGAAACAAGAAGCAAATGCATTTAGTACGAAATTACTTGTTCATTACATGTTATGGCATGGGAGTTACTCTCCCATGCCCAAGAAAAAGGATCTACTCGTCCATAACTATGTACAGCAGAATTTCTACAGAATTCTCAATGCTAGACATGGTTTTGGGAAGAAAAGACAAGAAGAACCAAAGATGTAACCACAAGGAGTAAGAAATCTAGCTTTATGATGAGATTCCCTTCCTTTAGCTGCTCTAAAACGGACTGACTCCTCTCCCGAGAAGCTGCACGGAGTTGGGGAAGCTTGGCTGCACTTTGGGGAAGACAATGGAGAAGTGGAGAAGAAGAAATGGCTTCTTTGCTCAAGAAACCACTTTAGTTCCTCCCCATTCGCCCTCCTCTACTCTCCTATGCCTTTGGGACGAGAAAAAACTTTTAAAATGGTCGAACGTAACCGTCCCATTACTTCCCTCTTTCTTTTAAAATTGTATTCTGCATTTTCGGAATTCTAAAACTGCCAGGTGCACGCCGTGCACCTGCAGTGCAGTTGTAAATCGAGTTGCAGTTGACATCAAACTGATATGTGCACGGCGTGCACTTTTGATTTGCACGCCGTGCGTCTCTCCAGAGCCTCTTCAGCAATTCACGTTCCAGGTGCACGCCGTGTCTTTTGGATGTGCACGCCGTGCATCTTCGTGGTTGAACAGAACGGAATTCCCCTGTGATGTTGCACACCGTACACTTTGAAAGTGCATGCCATGCATTTTACTATTTCAGCAAATAAATATTCTCTGGAACGGTGCACATCGTGCATCTGAGTTTGCACGCCGTGCACTTTACTATTTCTGTAGAAAAACATCTGAAATTAGTCATTTTTGTGACAAACTTGCAATACAAGTTATTGGACACGTAGAACAACTAAAAGATGGCAAAACTACTATGAAAGAGACTGAATTACATTAGAAAGAACCAAATTTGTGTGTGATAACATGTGAAAAGATGATATACAAATCACACAACATGGATGTTTGTATTTCCTATAAATTTTAGTAAAGAGGTGATCTCGCCTCTTTACAGCATGGTATTAGAGCCTTTAGGCAACTATTAGGGCATGCAGTTGAAGCAAGGGTGTCTAGAAAGGATCAGGGTTTTGGGGGCTGGAAACATTTTCCTCCGCACCACTAGCTTGGTATACGAGGACTCCCGTGCCCATATGATACCGACCTGGCATGCGCTAATACGAATTGCCCAAAATAGTATGCTTTTAGGATATAGCATTCTAGATATCCATTTCTCATCTCTATTTCTATTCTCTTCTCATATATGATTCTAAACTCATGAGAACCACGGACGTGATCGCAGCAACAGGTGCAATCACCACCATCCTCCTGGAAGATGTCCTGCCAACAATGCACCTGCTGATAATGGAAACCGTCCTCCACCGACCTGCCATGAGTGCGGCCAAGTCGGGCACATCCGACCCAACTACCCTTGTTTCCAGCAAGGGCAGAATAATGCCCCACAGCCGCAACAGCCAAGACAGAACCCGCCTCCACGGAACAACAATAACAACAACAACAACCAGAACCTGAGGCGTCTTCCAGTAGAGAGGCGGAATGGGAGAGTGTTCGCTCTCAATGCTAAGGAAGAAGGTGAAGGCAATGAAGTGATCGAAGGTACACTACACCTTAATATGCATCCTTTAAAAGCACTGTTTGATTCTGGCTCCTCCAATACCTTCATATCTTGTCAGTTTGCCTCTATGCTAGATATAGAATCTGAGTTTATGGATCATGTATTAGATGTAAAAACCCCTAGTGGTAAAATATGCTCATCGTACCTCCAAACTCCCACCATTGACCTCTGTATATCCGGAATAATGTTTCCCACAGATTTTGTCTTGCATGATATGACCGTCTTTGACATCATCCTGGGTATGGATTGGTTAAAGAAGTATAAAGCAGTTTTGTACTGTGAGGAATCCAAGGTTAGTTTGGTTCATCCTGATAAAGGAAAAGTGTGTGTCAAGGGCAAGAAGCGAGAAGAGCGACAGTTTGTCATCTCTGCCATTAAAGTTGAAAAGCTTGTCTCGCAAGGTTGTAGAGCTTTCCTAGCCTCCATAGTTCTCAATGCTACACCTCTTGCTCTAGATCATGTTGATGTGGTGAAGGACTTCCCGGATGTCTTTCCTGAGGAGTTGCCCGGGTTGCCGCCAACTTGCGAGGTGGAATTCTCCATCGAGCTTATACCTGGAACTTCACCGATATCGAAGACACCCTACTGCTTGGCCCCTACTGAGATGGCTGAGTTGAAAAAGCAACTTGAAGAGCTTCTCGACATGGGCTTCATTCACCCTAGTGTTTCCCCTTGGGGAGCCCCTGTCCTGTTCGTGAAGAAGAAGGATGGATCTTTGCAGATGTGTATGGACTACTGCATGCTTAACTAGGTGACCGTGAAGAACCGTTATCCGTTGCCACACATCGATGACCTATTCGATCAGTTGAAGTCAACCACCGTGTTCTCCAAGATGGATCTGCGAAGTGGTTACTACCAGATGCGTGTGAAGGATGATGATGTCCCAAAGACAACATTCAGAACTCATTATGGGCATTATGAATTCATGGTCATGCCTTTTGGTTTGACTAATGCCCCTGTTGCGTTCATGGACCATATGAACAGAGTATTTCGCCCATATCTTGACAAGTTTGTAGTGGTATTTATTGATGACGTTTTGGTTTTTTTTTAGACATTAGAACAACATCGCGAGCACCTGCGGATTGTACTCAACACATTGCGAGAAAACCAACTATATGCAAAATTCTCAAAATGTGAGTTCTGGATAAAGGAAGTTCTGTTTCTTGGTCACGCGATTTCTTCCGGTCATATAGATGTTGATCATACGAAGGTAGAAGCTATGACAAAGTGGAATGCTCCAAAAAACCCATATGAAATCTGTAGTTTCCTTGGTCTAGCCAGATACTATCGGAAGTTTATCAAAGGGTTCTCTGAGTTGGCCTTACCTTTGACCAAGCTGACTCGGAACGAGGTCAAGTTCTCATGGACCCCTGAATGTGAGGACAGTTTCTAAAAGTTGAAGATGAGCCTGACTTTTGCTCCCATGCTTGCTTTTCCAATTGAGGGCTTACCCAATGTTATCTACACTGACGTATCCAAACAAGGCTTAGGGTGTGTTTTGATGCAAGACGGTAAGGTAGTCGCCTATGCTTCTTGACAGTTAAAGCCTAATGAAGCTAATTGGCCTATGCATGGTTTGGAGCTTGCTACCATAGTTCATGCTTTGAAGATCTGGAGACACTATCTCTATGGTGAAAAGTTTGAAGTCTTTTCTGATCAAAAGAGTCTGAGATATCTATTGACTCAGAAGGATCTGAACTTGCGACAACATAGGTGAATGTAATACCTTAAAGATTATGACTTTACAATCACCTATCATCCTGGTAAAGCTAATGTCGTAGTTGATGCTCTAAGTCACAAGAAGGATGATGTTTGTGCTGCTATGAGATGTTCAGTGTGGGAAAACCTTGAATATCTGGCTAACTGGAAACCTCAACCTGTTGATTTAGTGGATGAAGACAAGTTGTGTGTTCATATGGCTAGTTTGACCGTTACACCAACCTGGATCTCAAAAGTCATGGCTGCACAGTTAGAGAGTTCTGAGCTTGAAGAAATGAAATCTTTAACTGAGAAACTGCAATCTGACTTCTCTGTCAGAGTGGCTGGTGTTGTCCACTTCAGACAAAGGTTGTGGATTCCCAATGTTGGTGATCTGAGATAGAAGGTTCTGAGTGAAGCTCATGGGTCCAAGTACACTATTCATCCTGGCACAACAAAGATGTATAAGGACTTACAGTGAAGCTTCTGGTGGAAGAACATGAAGAATGGCATAGCTCTATTCGTGGCGAAGTGCTTGACATGTCAGCAAGTCAAGATTGAACATCAATGACCCGGTGGTCTTCTTCATCCCCTTGAGATTCCAGAATGGAAGTGGGAGAAGATCACGATGGACTTTGTTACCGGTTTCCCTAAGTCCAAGAAAGGTTATTATGTTGTTTGGGTGGTTATTGATCGGCTTACAAAATTTGCTTATTTATTGCCTTTCAAAACCACGTATAAAGTTGTTGAGATGGCTCAGTTGTATGTGGAGTGGATAGTTCGTCTGCATGGTGTTCCTGCTGTGATAGTTTCTGATCTAGACCCGAAATTCACTTCTCGCTTATGGGGTCAGATTCAAGAAGAGTTGGGTATTGATCTGCGTTTCAGTACTGCTTACCACCCGTAAAATGATGGTCAGTCTAAGAGAATAGTTCAGATTCTGGAGGACTTGCTACGTGCTTGTGTGATGGATTGGGGTGGTGCCTGGGATCGATATCTACCATTAGCAGAGTTCGCTTACAACAATAGCTACCAAGCTAGTATTGGTATGCCGCCTTTTGAAGCTCTCTATGGTAGACCTTGTTGTTCACCTTTGCATTGGGATGATGTTGGTGAACGTTCCCTAGTGAAGACCAATGATATGCAGATGATGCTTGAGAAGGTACAGCTGATAAAGAAATGGATGAAAGCTACTCAAGACCGACAGAAGATGTATGCTGATAAAAAGAGGTCTGATGTAAGCTTCTTAGTGGGAGACTATGCTTTTCTGAAGATCAAGCCTATACTTTCTATTGCAAGATCTAAAGTAAAAGGCAAGTTGAGTCTTCGCTATGTTGGACCATTTGAAATCTTAGATAAAGTGGGAGACTATGCATATCACTTAGCCTTACCTCCTTCTTATGACAAGATCCACAATGTGTTCCATGTCTATGTGTTGAGGAAGTATGTGAAAGATCCTTCTCATGTACTCACTATTGAACCTGTGGAGATTCATGAGAATCTGACTTCTAAAGAACTACTTGTAAGGATCCTTGACTCCCGAGTAAAGCAGTTGAAGAATAAGGAGATAGAGTTAGTAAAGGTTTTGTCGAGATATCATGGTTTGGAAGAAACCACTTGGGAGTTGAAAGACGAGATGATACGTACTCACCCTTCCCTCTTTGTATGAGATTTCGGGGTCGAAATCCTTTTTAAGGGGTGAAGTGTTGTAACATACTAAAATCCTTTATGTATCTCTTTGAACTCTTTTCCAATCAGATTTTTTCCTTCATTTTTCATTCCATATGTCTTTGGATCTGATTTAGTGGAATTATGATGGTTATTGGATAAATGTTTCCCATATATTCTTAATATAGGGTTGTATGCAAAAATACCTCAGTTAGATTTTAAACAGTGGGCTTAAAGTGCAAATTATACACTAAGTAATAAAAATATTAAAATATTTCATCCTAGAACTTTCTAGTGCTTTGTAGAATAGGAAAAAGAAGAGAAAATCCGAATTTTATATAAAGGAAAAGATAAATGCAATAATTAGAGGTAATATGAGACTTAATGGACAAAAGAAGATAATGGGAAATATTTTGCACCAAAAATTTAATTGGAAACCCACAAGGATAATTTGACACTCAAATTCGTTTTCTTGACCAAAAAGTAACTTAAGGGCCAAGTATCATCTAATTGGGAAGATAAATACATATATTAAAATCATTAATAAAAGAAAAGAGGAAATAGGCCAATAAAGTGAGATAAAATACTTAATGCTCTCAAAATAGAAAAAATAACTCCAAATTCATAATCTAGACATAAAAATAAGCCTTTGGGCAAATTTACAACTAATTTGGATAATGTTTGAATAATGAGTAAAATAGGAGAGAGAAAGTGTGTAGAATATTCTATTTATTAAATAAATGAATAATCTCAACTTGTGAAAATAATAACAAAATTGTGTTCTAAACACTTAGGAAGATTTATGGGTGAAGTTACACAAATTTTAGATAATGTTATTACCTCTTTTGAAGGAGGAAAGAGAAAATGCCATTTTAATTATTTAACCTATCAAACTTTTCCAAAAGGAAAAAATAACTCCATATTTGGATTCTACTCATCAAAATAAGTCAGGATATAACATTTGGTAATTTTTGGATAACGTTTGAGCCTCCAAACGAGGAGGGAGAAAAACATTTAAATGAATATGCCCTTTTAGTCGATTTTGTATAGGAATCAAATAAACAACTGTATGTTGGTACTAAATCTCGGTAGTTGGATCGCAATCTCATGATCCGCGGATCTTCTTCTTCCTCGATCCGTTTTGGGAAATAGGTTGCTTGGTTGGCAAATTTCAAATGCAAATATCTCGAGTTTTACTCAATGGAATTCAATAATTTTTTATCCTACGAATTCCTTGCGCAAATCCGCACCACATTATCCCAAAATTTTTGGGTTTTGGTGGAGATTCGAGAAACACCCAACTTGGGTGCCACCTCTCTCTATCCCCATCTAGCCAAACCCTAGTCTAGGTCTCCTTTCCTATATATATACCTACCCCAGGGACCGCCATCTCATTTGCAACTCAACCACGCTGCCAATTTTGAGTTTCGTGGACGTCTTGACCTCCATCTAGCCACCGTATGCCCCTGACCTTGCGGCGCCCCTCATGTTCTGCTCGCTTCGCCTCTGTTCTACTACAAGGTACCACCAGATTCCTGTCTTCTTCTTCTTTCTTTTGAGTACCTAAACGTGAAGTTCTGTTGTGTATTGCGGTTTTTGCCCAAACCCAGCCGAGCCAAGCTGCTCGCAGCTCACGGCCATGGCATGAGGCAGTGGGAGGAAGATGACCCCTGTGTTTTTACCAAACTACCCCCGATCAGTTTGCTTTGCGGTGTTTTTCATGCGAGGGCATTCTGGTCTTCTCGCCTCTTTTTTTTACCTTGCTTTGACCCCGTGTTGACCCGGATTAGCGAGCGCCTGCTGGGAGGCCGTTGGGCGCCCGTGCGTGTGAGGTCGGCCCATTGGGCCGAGTCAGCAGTGCGGGGCCCACTCCCCTCTTCTCTTAGTCTTTGCGTGCATGCCTTGCCTATGTGGCTGGCTATGATTGGTCGAGGAAAAATAAATCGTATAAATTATTCCCGATGTCAAAAGTAGAAAATAAATAGTGTTTTGAAATCAGGAGAACGAGATCTATCCATTAAAAATGTTTTTGTGGTTTGATTCTGAGATTTTCGAATATGTATTTTTTGAGTTGATTTAATTAACTAAAAATCACCAAAAATAACAGTAAAAGTCCATATCTTCAAAATACTTAATATTATATGTCATTTTGATCAGAAAACCCTAACTAAGATTATGGTGATGCTTTCGGAGTCTAATTTGATGGGTTGCACAAAAATTTAATAATATAAGGGTTTTCAACCTTTAATGAGTATACTTAATTCTAATTCATAGATCTAATGATGATATTAGGGAAAGTGGGTTCTGATTTTGTGTGAAGGGTTGGAAAGTGGTTTCTAGAACTCTTGAGGCTAAGGTATGTGCATCTACCCCCTTCAGTTGGGAAATTATTTATACCTTTTACCTATGTTCCCTAATGAGGCTTAATATGACCTAATTCATGATTCTTGAAACCTAATTCATTCATGCCTCAAAAATTAGTTGTAGTATTATCTTGTTTGGGTTTTTATACCCCCACTTTATATGAATCCTTTAATTAATCTTGCCATAACTCTTTTGCTAGCATGTAGTTATATGTTCTATTTAATTGTAAAGTAGTGGCACTTATGTACAACCACCCACAGAGGGCATGTATATAATCTCCCTAGGGGAATGTTTATAATTCTCCCCATAATATTATAGGTAACTGGGAATGTCTTATTCTCCCCTCACCTAAGGTTAGAGGTCTGGTAGGTGCCTCAACCCTACTTAGTTAGGTAGACATATTAATTTACATGCAAATCCTTTATTTATATTTGTTATTGGCAAGTTTCCTTAATTAAAGCCCCATACTCTTGATATCTCATCTTTTGAAGATTTCCTAGCCTATTTTACTTGTTACAACTATCTTGTCACTTTTAGAATAATCTTGTAACACATACTTTTTCTTCCTTTTTCTCTTACTGGATGTCTTCCCAACCACCCAGGTGTCGGTGTTGTGCAAGGAGAAGGACAAGCTTGAAGGAGGCTTTCTTCAGGAATTGATCTTTAGCGTTTGGAAAAGGATGGCTAGGTTGCTATAGCTAGATCATGCGTATCTTATCTTTTCTTTTAGAAATCATTCTTGTAATAAATAATAAAGCCATGTGAAGGCTTATTATTTCTTTATTTCCCACTGCTATTGACATTTTATTATGTATCTAGAATCATGCTTATTTACTTGGAATATTATGCAATCATCCTCAAAGTCTCTAAATTTTGTTAAAATTGTGGATGTTTGTATTTCCTTTAAATTTTCGTAAAGAGGTGATCTCGCCTCTTTACACTAGCCATCCCGACTAGCGACATGGTGTTGTAAGGAAGGGACCAACATGCTCACCCATTCCTCTCTATAGATTTCTCGGTAGGAAGGACAGACACAGTGGCACCATCCTATATCTCCTATAGGATCATGGGCAAGAACTCCGTAGGAATTCACCTCTGCAACACGAAGGTGGTTCATGCAGGGGACCGAGGAAGGGCCACCACCAGGAAAAGGGGGAAGCAATCCCTACTCTAGGATTTAGAAGAAGAAGCACGGGAGATGGGTTCATCCACCCTGGAGGAATCCCCCAAATGAACGTGATCACCTAGAATATCCAGGGTATCTATGACAAAGATACCCAAAATGCAGTCAGGGAGTTGAAAAGGAAGTATACAGCATCTGTGATGGCACTCTTCAAAACAAGATGCAGCAACAAGAAGGCTGACCGCATCATTAAGACGTTGGGTTTCTCTTCCACACACAGAGTGGAGGCAGTCGATTACGCGGGCAGAATCTAGATCCTATGGAATGACAACATCTCTATGGAGATCCTTTTATCACACAAACAATTTGTACATTGTAAAGCAAATGATCGTCTCTATACCTTTGTCTACAAAGGAACGACAAGGAATAGTAGGAACCTGCTTTGGAGCCAGTGCTCCATTTAGTCCCTACAACCAACACACCATGGGTGGTTATAGGAGACTTCAATGTGGTCATGTTCTCTTCTGAGAAGTTTGGGAGTTCTTCTTTTGACAGAGCAAGTAGCAACGACTTTATCAAGGCCATGGAAAATTGCCAATTACAAGATCTTGGAGTGAATGGAGCTCGTACCACTTTTAGGCATGGCCTTCTTCATGAGTGCCTTGACCGAGCATTAGGAATTCAAGCATGGTTAGACACACCTGACCTCAATCCAATCGAGGTACTGGAGAGGAATCATTCCAATCATGCACCCTTGTTAATCTCATCAACCGCTACTAACTTCACCAAAAGCAGCCACCTAAGAACTTCGACAATGTGGGAGACGCACACTGACTTCCATCCTTTTATGACATCAAACTGGGATACAACAGCCCCTCTTCAAGATGTAGCAGCTTGTTTTCTTCCAGTGGCATCAAGGTGGGACACTAAGAATAGGAAGGCAACATGGCAGCTAAAGAATCAGATCTGTGACAAGATAAAATACAACCAAAACCGCTTAGCACTGAACTTCGACGTGTCCACAGCAAGGGAAATGATCGATCTGC
The DNA here is from genome assembly GCA_963693085.1 of Alisma plantago-aquatica. NCBI lineage: Eukaryota > Viridiplantae > Streptophyta > Magnoliopsida > Alismatales > Alismataceae > Alisma > Alisma plantago-aquatica. The sequence goes on from OY856410.1 coordinate 907,095,779, forward strand.
AAACCAGGTTGGATTTTATCCTACGGAGCGAGGAGGAAGATTGGAAACAACAAGCACATTGTGATTAGGTCACACTCGGTGACAACAACACCAAATTTTTCCAGAACCTAGTCAAGATGAGGAAGAGGGTGAACAAAATTTTCTGCTTGAAGGATAATGATGGCACCTGGGTGGACGAGGAACAACAAGTTAAGAATCTCATTTTATCCTTCTTTTCTAATTTTATTCTGATATGATCTCAAATGAAAGGAAAGCAGCCAATAAAAGATTCATTGGAGTTTTTTCACCCTGATCGGAGGTGCTTACAGCAAGCCTAGGCACAACACCTATCCAGCAAGAGATACTCGAAGCCCTGCGCTCTATGGCCCCGTTGAAAGCATTGGGCCCAGACGGATTAGATGCTCATTTTCTCCAGAACCACTGGATACTGCTCAAGAACCAGATCATAGATTTCGTATATGGCCCCTTCGAAGGAAGATGCTTGCCCCTTGGTGCTACCGACTCATCTCTGGTGTTGATTCCCAAGACTCCCCACCCTGACTCATGCTCCCAGTTGAGTCCCATCTCTCTCAACAATTTATGCACCAAACTCATTTCAAAGGTTATAGCTTGTTGAATCAAACCTCTTCTAAACAACTAGATATCCCCCTTCCAGTCCAGCTTTGTACCAGGCAGACACATTGGTGATAACACGATGCTTGTCCAGGAGATCATCCATTCTATGGAGGTAAAACAATCCCGCAAACACTGCATGGAAATTAAGCTTGATTTAGTCAAGGCTTTTGACAAGATGAGTTGGGATTTCATTGAAGACACCCCTCAATCAAACACCTCTACCAAGCAACCTGATTTCAATTATTATGGACATCTTCCCATCTGGCTACACATTTATTCTCTGGAATGGAGAGAAAATTGGCTCCTTTAAGCCCTCATGTGGATTTAAGCAAGGAGATCCCCTCTCCCCTTATATTTTTGTTCTATGTCTTGAGAGATTCAGCCAATTGATTGAAGCCGAAACAACCAGGAATGAATGGAAACCCATCAGGCTCACATGGAAAAAAAATCCCTATCTCTCACGTGAGTTTTGTCGACGATATAGTATTGTTTGGGGAAGCTACCCTTAACCAGGCCAAGGTGATCCAACACTGCCTTAAATCCTTTAGCAGGGCCTCAGGCCAATTTCTTTCGCATGAAAAATCGGTAGTATTCTTCTCAACCAACACACCAAGTATCATCTGCAATCGAATCTGTAGGAAGCTTAACATCAACGAAATGTTTGACCTGGGAAGGCACCTAGGAGTACCCATCATTCACAAGAGAAAAGGGAAGGTCCACTACCAACACCTGCTGGAGAAACTCCAATCACATATTTGTACCTAGAAAAATTGTTTCCTCTCCCTGGCTAGCCGAGTTACTTTGTTCAAGTGGGCTCTTCTATCCCAACCATGCTACACAATGCAAGCGGCCCTTTTTCCTATGTTCTGTTGTGATAAGATTGACCAACTGGTAAGAAACTTTCTATGGAACGGCCCCTCGGGCAACCGATGCCTGAACTTAGTGTCTTGGAGACACATCACCAAGCCTCTCCATTGCGAGGGACTAGGGATATGAAATACCAGAGATTATAACAAAGCCCTCTTCATGAAGATGGTATGGCAATTCCTTCAAGATGACGACTGACACACATATAGCGTGCGTGTAATACACAAGTGCATGTGTCAAAGTAATATGAGATTATGAGTCCCGAGTTATCGAACACAGGGAGTTGTGAGGTTAAAGACTATTACTAATTAGGATTGATCAGCTAAGCTGAAAATAAGAGTTGATTGAAAAAGAAAATAAAAATAAAAGAAAACAAAACAATCGATTAAATGGTTGGTTTAATCAGTTAAAAATGGAATCCTTAGGATTGCAGTTTCACCGCAGGTTCTCATTGTACTAATTCCTACACAATTATCCTAATTCGTCTCCTATTTTGGGTAGTGGCCTGTAGTCAGAATTGCTCACTTTTGCGATACAATTCACTACCTAAATCTAGGTCGGTTCAATGGTAGTAGTAACATATATCATACTCTGGGTTTCCACCATTAACTGTACATCGCCTTGTTCAAAGGATTTATTAGTTAATGTGATTATTGTCTCTTTTCAACCGTTAATTCTTCTATCAAAGTAATTAAAGTTATTAGATTATCATTAGGGTGATCAATCATAATGATATAATGGAGAAAACGACAGCATACCATGGATTTGAGAGACAAATTATGATAAACTATGTAAAAAGTATCATACAACGATTACCCGGGCTACTCCCGGGTCCTAAGGAATTACGGTTTTTAGCTGAAAATAGATGACATGGTATCAGAATAAGTCGAAAAGATGTAGAACATGAATTTCGAGATATAGTAAATTGGAGAAAGGGTTAAAGAGTAGATCTGGAGAAGATTGAGAGAATTTGCCGTCGTTTCCACCGCCAAAATGCCTCCGAGGTCTTCTGTGTAGGGTTCCTCTACTTTTCTCTCTCCGTTCGGCTGTCGTAGCGTCCCCCCGTGATAGCTCTCCCAATTGTGGTTCTAATGGTGTCTTTTATAGCCGTCGTACATGTTTAGGTCAAGAGGAAACCTAAAATGTAATTTTTAATACAATATGTGTTAGATTTAACACATTAAAATATGGTCTGCAGCGTCTGAGTCAATGGTATCGAGTTGGAAGTCGATGGTATCGACTTCTTAATAGTAAAAGATCCTTTTCCTTTTCAATCTGGAGCAAAAAATATTTGTACTCTGATGCCATGTCGATACCATCGAGTTGCAAGTCGACGGTATCGACTTTGCTCCAGTAAATAATAATTATCTGTAATAAAATAATCAATGAATAAAATCAAATAATTACTATAATAATTAAAACATATAAAATGCATGTAAAATACATGTAAAAATATAAGAAATGATGCACAGGTGATTTTTACTAATTTGTTAAAATATGTATTAAAAATATATTCAATTAAGCACAAATGACACAGAAAATAACCAAATTAGATATCAAAATAATGACAATTTGTGCATACATCACACCCCTAAGCTTGAATATTTCTCATCCTCGATCAACACTACTCTTAGATTTGTTTTAAAAAGTCAGCAAGAAGACAAGTACCTATGAATTACTTTTTCTAACTGCCCTCCCCCAGTCGGTCCCAAACTGATCCTTGCCAACCACTTAACAAGTAACTACTCTAAAGTGATATATAATGATCATAATAGAAATCCATAATAAGATTAATAAAAAACATTATCAATATGAAACAATTAATATCATGGCCAGTAGGACACATGCTTGATGCACCATGTGATCTCCCTATCTACATTGCTCTGATCTACCTAAATAAACTACTTGGAAGAAGATCCCCAAATAAAAATGGATGAGGGGATTAATTGTGATGGTGGTCTACCATACAAAGCAATGGGTGGAAAAAAATAGGTGGCTATGAAATCAGGAATCACAAGAATAATCCAAATTATTTATGGAAAAAGTAAAAATATGATGCACCTCTTTGATGGATAAAATGTGAATGTATGACTTCTAATGACTTTTTTTTTGATGGAATGATGCATGCAATGGATGTCTCATCCTAATGATGAGTATAAGTGGAAAGGTGTTTATAAAAAGAATCACAATCCCCTCCTTTGTTTCTTAGAGAGAATATGGAATTGAACTTAAAATCCTTTTTCTCCTTTTCTCCTATTTTTTCTTTTTCTTTTTCAATAACTCTATTTTTTTCTTGCCCTATTTTTAGCAAGATGAACAGTTCATGCTTTGGCTTTTTTTATTATTTGGAGAAGGAGTAAAGAGATACAACTTTTTTTATGCTCTTTCATGAGAGAAGACCGTATAAGATAATAAATATGTAATATCTTATGAGATATGCAATGCAAATGCAACTATATGAAATTTTTTTATGCAAACTACAAATGCTCAAAAGAGATTATATGATTTTTTTTATTTTTCTAATGCATAATAAAATGAACTAACTATATGCTTCCTATCATGCCATGTATTGCATACAAGAGGAAAATAACTTGGATTAAACTTGATCATCCTATGGTGGTGAATGAAGATGAATGGAAGGTGGATGAGATCACATGACTAAGAGACAATGTCTTTCCCAACCATGATATGTCCCTCTTCTATCAACTTGTGTAACAGGGTAACCTTAGAGTTTATTTCTAAAATTCACATTAAAGATCACGTTACTGTTTGGTTGGTTTGGACTCAAACATCATCGTCATAACACAAGACATAGGGTTAAGTTAGATTTTTCATTCAATCAGTATGTCTTCAAGCTGACTAATCCAAACAATTCATCTAGTTATGTACTCTTAAACATAGCAAATTTAGCTTAAAGAGCAAAGCATAAAAGCACATTCATATTTTTATTTAGAATTTTCAGAATTGATACAACATCATCAACAAACGGCTAATTCTAACCAAAATTTTATATTTTTGTCCACAAGTACACTAGATAGAAGTGGACTCTAAAAACAAAAAACTTCAAACAACAAAAGCAAAACATGTAGAGATATGATAAAAAGTAAAGATGCAAGATAAAGGTAGAAGTGTCGTTCCATTCCTCCCCCTAAGCTTGAATATGACATTGTCCCCAATGTCAAAAGCAAAGGAAGATACATGAAATGACTGTACCAGTATGGGCGGTGAACTCTAGGGTCAAATATGAGTAGATGTGATCCACATGATAATCTTCCCTCCAATATGCAGTCAAGCTCAGTGAAGTGTCTATGCTTGCTCAACTTGTGAGATGTCACTGATGAAAACTCAGTACTACCAACAGTGAAGTCAGTGGTACCAACTCAATGCGTCCCTGCACACTGAATACACATATCAAGACACCATTTTTCTTACATCAAAACTAGATATCACAATCTACAAATAGGAATGTAAAAGTAGAATTGAAAGTTTAACAAAATAAACCTAATTGGTGGGTTGCCTCCCACAAGCTTCCTTGTTTAATGTCCTAGGATGGACACATGTCAATCAACAATAATCAGGTGGTCATGGAGGAGGGTAAAGCTCTCTCTACCTCTTCCTTCTAGACTTTTGGTTCATTGCAAAAATGAGAAAAAATAAATAATAGTCAGAAAACCAACATGTTTGGTTGACGTTCCATTTCAAAAGTAAAGTATCATTGCAATGAACATGAACATGAACATGAACACGACTCACAATCAAGTCTTGATGTGGGAGCACATGCAGAAATAGATAGCCATGAGGTGAAAGGTATAATGATGATTGAATCTTAATTTCTATGACCATCCCCAATGGATCACTCCTATCTACACATAATGGAGGGGTTATATCAAAGGTGAATTTATGTGCCTCCTTCTCTTCTAATAATTCAATTCCCCCACATTCATTAATATCCTCACAAAAATTTTCAAAATTATCATCTGGATATATATCCCATATAGGATCCCCCATAAGGAAATGAAGAGATGGGTCTTGTGGTGAAGGAATTATGTGATGGGTAATGGGAAATTCCTCCACCTTTTCACTCTCAATATCCTCTTCCTCACTCTCTTCCTCCTCTCTAAGATCACTATCACATAAAGCACCTTCTAGATCCTCCTCTCCTTCACTCATATCCCAAACACATGTATCAAAATTGTCATCCACCTTATTTGCATCATTCTTCTCATCTTCCTCATTGGATCCCCAATCATATTCAAAATCAATCCTAGGATTCGAGGGTGTGGGTGTGGTCTCAATGGAAGGACATGGTAGAGGTGATTCTAAAACTTCTTCCAGTATGTTCTCCTTACTCTCTAATTCCTTATCCTCAACCTCAACTTCTTCCATTTTCTCTACTCTACCCCAACCTCCATTAGAAATAGGACCTTTGCGATTTAAAACATATTGAACCATAATCCTAATATGCTCACGATGAATTTCCTTTGATATTTCCTCATGATGTAATGAAGGTGAAATCAGACATTTATAACCTACATGTGCAATTCCACACTCAGAACAAATAGGGGCCACGTGCTTTTTTTGTATTTTTTTTAAATGAAAGAAGACTACCTATAAAGAAATATTTAGATGAATATGTACAATTCCTAAACTAAGAGTAAAGTTTTATGTAATGAAAAATGGGAAGAATACAAAAAGAAGAAAAATAAATATAATGGCCTAGAGTGGTCGATCCTAATGTTTTATACTATTAACCATGCCAACTCCCCGGCAACGACGCCAAAAACTTGACACACATATAGCGTGCGTGTAATACGCAAGTGTACGTGTCGAAGTAATATGGGATTATGAGTCCCGAGTTATCGAACACGGGGAGTTGTGAGGTTAAAGACTATTAATAATTAGGATTGATCTGCTAAGCTGAAAACAAGAGTTAATTGAAAAGAAAAAAAACAATCGATTAAATGGTTGGTTTAATCAATTAAAACTGGAATCCTTAGGATTGCGGTTTCACTATAGGTTCTCGTTGTACTAATTCCTACACAATTATCCTAATTCGTCTCCTATTCCAGGTAGTGGCATGTAGTCAGAATTGCTCGCTTTTGCGATACAATTCACTACCTAAATCTAGGTCGATTCCACGGTAGTAGTAACCTATACCCTAAACTAGGTGCATGAAGATCATACTCTGGGTTTCCACCATTAACTGTACATCGCCTTGTTCAAAGGATTTATTAGTTAATGTGATTATCGTCTCATTTCAACCGCTAATTCTTCTTTCAAAGTAATTAAAGGTATTAGATTATCATTAGGGTAATCAATCATAATGATATAATGGAGAAAACGACATCATACTACGGATTTGAGAGACAAATTATGATAAATTGTGTAAAAAGTATCATACAACGATTACTCGGGCTACTCCCGGGTCCTAAGGAATTACGGTTTTTAGCCAAAAATAGACGACATGGTATCACAGTAAGTCGAAAAGATGTAAAATATGAATTTCGAGATACAGTAAATTGGAGAAAGGGTTAAAGAGTGGATCTGAAGAAGATGGAGAGAATTTGCCATCGTTTCCGCCGCCAAAATGCCTCTGAGGTCTTCCATGTAGGGTTCCTCTACTTTTCTCTCTCTGTTCGGTTTCCGTATCGTCCCCCCGTGATAGCTCTCCCAATTGTGATTCTAATGGTGTCTTTTATAGCCGCCGTACATGTTTAGGTCAAGAGGAAACCTAAAATATAATTTTTAATACAATGTGTGTTAGACTTAACACATTAAAAATTTGGTCCCCAGCATCTGAGTCAATGGTATCGAGTTGGAATTCGATGGTATCGACTTCTTCACTGTAAAACATCCTTTTCCTTTTCAATATGGAGCAAAAAATATTTGTACTATGATGCCATGTCGATACCATCGAGTTGCAAGTCGATGGTATCGACTTTGCTCCAGTAAATAATAATAATCTGCAATAAAATAATCAATGAATAAAATCAAATAATTACTATAATAATTAAAACATATAAAATGCATGTAAAATACATGTAAAAATATAAGAAATGATGCACAGGTGATTGTTACTAAATTGGTAAAATATGTATTAAAAAGATATTCAATAAGCACAAATGACACAAAAAATAACCAAATTAGATATCAAAATAATGACAATTTGTGTATACATCAACGACCTCCCGTGGATTCAGCTCATGAAGGCCAAGTACATGAGCCAAGGCACAAGCAAGACCTCAGGATCCCATATTTGGTGGGGCATTCGATCGTCCCTCCCATTCCTTCTAAGTAACTCGAGACGCCTGGTACTCTCTAGTTCAGACACAAACGCATGGGATGACACTTAGGTTGGAGAGGGAACCATACCCTCCCTAAAGACCAATCAAACGATATCGAAGGATATAAGGGACCTCAAAGTGATGAGTCTGATCACAGATGAAGGGTCATGGGACACAGAGTTCCTTACCTACTAGTTTACAACCCATAGTGTACAAGAAATCCTTCAAATGCCTCCTCTTTAAGCTCAATACAGCAAGGACAGATGGGCATGGGCACATTCGAAGAACGGGAATTACACGGTCAACTCAACCTACCTCATCCTCAGCTCCAATGGGAGTCATGTTGATCTGGATCACTACACAGCCATTTGGGTGCTATAGGTTCCCCATAGAGTCAAAACACACATCTGACTGATGAATAGACAATGCCTTTTAACAAATGATGTTCGCCATTAGAAGAAGCTCACGGACAATGCCACCTGCACCAGATGTAATGGAGTCGACGAAGACATCCTTCATGCACTTCGAGACTGCACGGACTCAAAGAAGACATGGCTCCTCATTCTTCCCCCATGGCATCACAGCTTTTCTCGAGCAACACTATAGTGGAGTGGATTGGTTACAACTTGAAATCCATCCAAACACCACATGAATGGGGAGTGACCTTCTGCATCACATGTTGGCTTATTTGGAAGAACAGAAACACTGCCATCTTTGAAACAAAACTAAACCTCCGACGGTGTTAGCTACCATCTATAGAGGAGAGGCAACGGACATCACTAGAGCCTTTGGAAACAACACTAACTAGATCCAAAGACTGAAGCAGGCGGACCTCAAAATATCAGTATCAAGCCGGGGACCATCATTATTAACATTGACACCACAGTGGATGGGAAAAACTGCACTATGTCCACAGCTATGGTGATGAGGGATAGCAATGGTCGATGGAAAGGAGGATCGACTGAGATACTTAGGGGGTCTGACCCAATGAGGGGTGAGCTCCATGCATTATCAAACATGTTGTTCTACTTGAAGTCCCAGAGCACCTCTAATGCAACAATCCTCAGTGACTCAAAACTTGTTGTTGAATGGTCTCTTGGTAAAGAAGATCTGCCTGAGGCCTACAAACTGCAAGTCCTCTCAATCTGAGCTCTGAAAGCACAGGTGATGGTGGACAAACTGGTTCATGTACGGAGAACAAGGAACAATCTAGCAGATATTCTAGCCAAGCAGTGCCTCAAACAACCAGAGGTTGTTACACCCCGATCTCACAATTTCCACTAATCATGAGATTAGGGCATAAATTGAGGATTTAACGTAATACAAAGATCACCCTTAACTTTTTCTTATTTTTCAAACTCTTTTTTTTCTCGCATTGAACCACATAAACTAACTTTGCAAGGGAATCTAAGCATTGATTTCTCTAATCTGATTTCAACAGTAAAAATGCATATATGAACATTCATTATGTTTCTCATACTTTTAAGCACATGAGACTTGTTGATTCGCAAATATTGCTAAAAGAGGAATAATGTTATACATCATCATTTACAACTCTCTCTTATTTCTTTACAAGGACCTAGAGTGACAAGGACCGACTGAACTTAACTATACTCAGACTGAACTCTTGTGGCAGATCTACTCTGATGGAATGATATCTTCAATCCCCACGGTTTCCCTAAAAATTTTGAGTAGAGGGGTGAGCCTACTCACTCAGTGGATGAGTAAAATAATAATGCAGTCTAAAGTACTGAATCAAACATTTATCATTCTTGGATAATTGAAATAAAACAAGATAGTAATTTCAAATTAAAAGAATAGATATTCAAAAACTTAATATTAACATTGAAGCCTGCATCATTAGAAATAAACAAGTATGGAAATATAATCCTCACTATATTCAATATTGCATTTAAAGAACAACTGCTGTGAAACTAAAATTAAACATTTCTTAACTCTTCTTACTTATAAGAAACTCTTTAAAATTATATTATCATATTTTAGCTTATGCCTTGATCATATACAGCGTACTCTACATATGAAGAATCGTAACGAAATATGATCTCACCGTACAAGACTTAGCTAACACACCCAGGATGCTAAGCCTGACTACATCGATGTTCTGTAATAGGAAAATGGCTCTCTGGCCTCGACACACCTATGGGCCGTAAAACTGGACTCCTCCTCTAACCTGAGCACACAGGAGGAGAGTCAAGCCACCTATTGGCTTTTCTGTACTCTAGTGCCACTAGGATCTCTGGTTGATGTTGGACACTACATACTGTATTTTTAAGGAGACTTCTACTAGGGTTTCGTCCCCCGTACCACTTGTTAGTACAATCTGACCTCGTATACTGGACACTGCCAGGGTTAGGTCGTTTCATCCCTACGACACAGACCTCTCATAGGGAATCTACAGTGTTCAGGGCTACTATTATTACTGTAACTTTGATTATATCTTTCTCTTAGACTGGTCTCTTTTAACTCTGTATATTAATGACTACTCAGACTATTGAATTGAAATCACTAATGATACTGAACTGAATGCTTAACATATTGTTTACCCCTTTCTTAGGGTTTCTCCTTACTCATGCACATATAGCACTTCTCATGTATTCAAACATATATCATGTCTAATAATATAAATATACTCGTTCAACATTTCTCACATTTATGCATGGCATCGATAACATACCTATCTAGGGCATGTCATATCTCTCCACTTGCAATAGAATAACAACATATACATTTCATGACAAGTATTTGAGTTAGAAAATCCAAATTTCATAAACAACGCATGTATTCATATAAGATAATATTCATATAAAATCCCACAATATCACATGAATCATTTCAATCAGCCATTTACTACTAAATTAGATATGTATACTTGTAAAAGCATACTAGATTGGGTTTCCATCCTTAATTACTTGCTATTCACAGGATATGTATTGTGAAAATAAGAAACTCTATTTGTCCATACATCAAATCAAAGAGATCAAACATGTATAATTATATGCACTAGGAACATAAGTAAGATCATATAAGCATAAATCTGAATTTCAGCTATAATGTTGTTCAAGCGCCTGAATAACTTGAAAATTTAGATCTTCAGAAGATTCTCAATAAACTTCTTAATTCTGTAGTATTCAAGATACATGGATATCTATATCCATGTCATCATATAACCATTTTTAGATCATAGTTGGAACATGAATTGAAGTATTCTATAAATTGAATTCCAGAACAGTTCTTTTCATTTATTGTCATCTAGGGAGAAATCGAGAATATAAATTAAAACCATCTAATTGAGTACAATTGACTGAAATATTCTTTTACCCACTCACCCTAACTTGTAAAATATCTTAAAACCGTATCCCATATCTAAAAATCTTGAATCCATATCAAAACCCTAGCAATCGGCACTTTCTTCTTCCTTTCAACTCGGAAACCCTAGAATCGAAGATTAGGAGACAAAGAGTGAGAAAAGGACTTGATTTGATATGATTTCAAATCCAATCAGAGGAGGGACTAAATCTTGACATCTGAGAGAAGATTCACCATGAAACTATATCCAAAGAAGCTAAACTTACATGATTTCATCATTCCTCGGACCGCAAAACCCTAGGTCAGCATCTCCATCACTTTCTCCTCTCAAATCCTAACTCTCCCTCTCTCTCTAGGATTTCGTTTCTCTGGATTGAATCATAAATTATGAGAGCTCCTTGTGTGTTAGGTTGACCATATAGAGAAATTGAGCTGCTTGGGTCAATTGCACATTGACCCCTCACTATACTTTCTCTTATTTCAGCTGAATTTTCTATCATAAACATATTACTGTAATTCATCTACTGATAAGGTCTAAATTAAACCTAAAATTATGAAAATTTTACATGCTATTTATTATTGAGTTTAATATCTGCAGTTAAAATTTCAAATCATTTGGAGTTACCAATAAATAAATAAAAATAAAACACTACACTACTGAAAAGCACTCTATCAGCATTTTGATCGAAGTATAGTTCGACCGAGAACCACATTCAAAGAACACTCAAATATTATAAATTTTTTATCCAATATGCATGATTGAGTTATCCATATCATATCCAAAATTCAATTAAATAAAAAAAATTAGAAAATACGAAAAATCATTTACCACACTGCTATCCTGATCAAATTCCATATTCATGTACTATCAAAACCCTAATTTTTGCCGATTAGGGTTTACATTTCTCAAACCCTAATTCTTCAAACTAAAATCATAGTTAGAGTTTCTTCTTAGGTTTGAAACATCACAATTGATCTACTATCATTAATCAAGTCTAAATGATGTTCAATCTAATCAAGCATGTAATCATTCAGGTAAACCCTAGTTTACCAATTAAGCACAAATGTGGTTATTACAATTCTCATCCCCTTAAAAAGTTTGTCCCTGAAACATAAATATGCAAACAAATTATATTCAAAGTTTATTTTAAGCTTCTAAAATCTTACTTGTCATTATATTCTTGTATTTCATACTTGAATGCAGTTTTCAACATTAAGTCCTTCATTTATTTTCTAATCACAACATGTTTGAAATAGTTCTCAATGGAAACAAACAAATTCTCTATGCCGCAATCAATCATATCAGAGAGAGAGAGAGAGATAGAAACAACCATTTAAATATATTTTTTATACTCTTGATGTGTTACCTCAACATTGATAAGCTGATCCAACTATCTCAATTCATACGGCTCAATATGAACTATTGTTATGTATTACCTCTAAGTCACAAAAGAGAGTTCACCATGTTCTTTTGAATTTTACTATTGTGCTACTCAAATAGCAAAATAGTCTTGAGTTGGAAGACTAGATTCAATAGCAATTGTACAATACTACTCATGGCATCCCCATTGCATCATGGATGAATAAGGTGAAGCATTACCATCACATTCCATATTATTCTCAAGTATGAACCCACACATAATTCAAGATGTAACCATCGGGTTATAGCATACTAGGGTTTCAACAACAGTAACAAAGTACTCCATGATTGTATTAGTTATTCAAGGACTATTCATACCCAATTACCATCACTTAGTTATATTAAAGCTAGGTATGACAAGCTATACCTCATTAGGGTTACACATCAATAACAATATGGTTATCATCCCTTCTATTCATATGAGTGAATAGGTAAGACTACCTTATTTAGGGTAACCCTTCATTTGTTCCATCATTATTCAACCCATATCACCATATCACAATTGTACAATACTAAGATGGATTACCGGTATGAATGACTAAAACTATCAGACACCTTTAATTAACATATTGCTTGCACATGTACACTGAAATCATATGTAGAACCAATTTACATCCCTTAATATAACTTCAACAAATTATACTTCTAAAAACAAATTCACATATTACTAAAAGCCATTGTTTTCTCTTATCTCTCTCCTCATTCACTACTACTTACTTTTTGCTACTTATCCTTCTCATTTTAATCATGTAGATTAACATTCCTAAAATTGAAACATACAAGGTACAAATAGATTATTCATCATTCTTGCTATCACTGCAAGAATTTATCTCATATTGCACTTCACTCATATTGTATTTCTCCTTTTGTTCAAAACTCACTTGTTACATTTCAAATTTATATCTTACTCTTTACTCCGAATCATTTCCATATTGTTCATCTACCTTTCAGATTAGTTATCTTTAAACCCTCCCTTTACTATCAGTGCTAGTTTACTTCTCATAGTGAAAATCTCATGATCTTGTTTTATATAGATGATAGTATTCAAGGTCAAATCACTAGTGACATCCCTTGAACTACTACAACTCAAAACATTCTAGGGTTTGGTCCTTATCAGTAGCATGACGTTATTGTGATGTGACTTTACTCCCTTAATTTAAAATTCAAACTTTGGATCTCACAAGTTTTACTAAAGTCTTCTTTATCTTATCAATTGAATGTCCTTTCTCTTACTTGGCCATTCAGATAGATTACATTCTCAATTACCCTGCTAGGGTTTCATCATGATATTGTGTGTCATTATTACATTCACTAGATGTCTCTACCACAGTGGTTATACATCATATATGATTCATTTTCTTATCACTTCATTCCCACATTGCTCTCATTAAGGAAGATATGAAAGAGAAGATGATTTTGAGAATTAGAATCCTTATCTTCAAACATTCAATAATACATTTATCATATGTAGGTTTAATTAATTATCAACAAGGATACTGGCCTAATTAGCACTTTCTTGAATCTCACAACCTCTTTCTTTTATAATCTATATTACTCCATTATGTTTCAAACCCTTATTTACTTTCCATAATCCCCTTACCATATATTACTATTCCACATGTCATCTTTAACTTCTAGTTTTCTCTAATGATCATGTTGCTTCTTTTATGTGTATGATCATGTATACCATGTTGCATATATTTCCTTTTATCCTTCTACTAATGTGAAGTTGAAATTCTAAATCAATAATCTCTCCACTAGTATCACCTCATGTTTAATACATTACATATCCTTCATTTTAAATCAAATGGCTCATGCATGGGTGAAACATAGTTTCTCTTTCAATTAAGTTTTTCCTTCCTAAATATAGTCTACCTTTGTATGACTTATTCATTTATTTAGCTACACTTTTGTTCTTCTTTTAGAAACAAGTTTGTTGTTCTATAAAGACTTAGAATCCAAAGATAGTAAGGATGAATGTATTAAACTTATTAATAAAGGTATACATTCCATGCTCTCAATTATATCATAACCCTCATTCCTTAATCAAGCTCATTATTTCCAACATTTCTCTTTGTTTCAACTAAGTTTCTTATCCTAGTTTTATGATTTACATGCTCATCTAGTTCTCTTCACTTTAACTCTTCTGAAGACTCTTCACTTCTATATACTTATTGTATACTTAGCTCTTTTCTTCTATTTTCCCTTTGCTTTGGAGTACATAAAAGCATTGTTCTCAATTATATGATCCATTCCTCATGATTGATTCTTACTATCTTGACCTTTACATACTTTACTCATATCTTTTCCATATTTCATATTTAAAGTTCATATAATACTAATCATTAAACTTAACCTGAACCTTATGTCATGTTCCTTTATTCTCAATTAAGGGTTTCTCATATGAGGCCCCAAAGTTGGATTTCAGATATCAGTTCCAACTGATTCTTAGCTATTCTAATCTTTCCCATATGTTCCAACATCTTAGTGTATGAACATTCTCACTATGATTTCGGTCTAATATATCCAGCGTCTACTCTTATTATATTGTTAATAGGAGTCATTAGATCCCAGTAACGCATCCTGCTAACCGGACCAGGCCGAACCTGCAGTCCTGAAGCCAAGAGCTACTCAAGATTAACCAACTCCTATTAATCACAAACATGTGGAAAGAATATCCACTTAGGGAAAACTCTTTTAAACATAACTTCTAGTCTACTTAATACAAAGAATATAAAAAATAACTGAATCACTTCATAATACACAAAAATATAAAAGAACCATATATATTCTACAAATTGATAATCTGAATTCATACATATAAGAGCATTTCTATTGATCTCCAATCAAAGAAGTAGTATAAAGCAAGAGTTGTATCACATTCTATATTTAATATCTTACTCCTTCATTACTTTTTGGTCTCCTAACCCTAAAATTTCTAGGGTTTCTCTCTATTCCATCCTTCCTCTACATACCTGGCCAGGGCATCTAGAAAAGAATAGATAGAGTAGCTTGTTACTGGTCAATCTAAGTATTCAGATACCGGGCCAGGGTATCTAAATACTCAGATCTCCCAGAGCTAAAGACACATCACTACCTATCAGCCACACTTATAACTCTGACTTTCTATCCTAATGGTCCCTGACGACTCAGCCTAAGCTCTGATACCAAGTTGTTACACCCCGATCTCACAATTTCCACTAATCATGAGATTAGAGCATAAATTGAGGATTTAATGTAATACAAAGATCACCCTTAACTTTTTCTTCTTTTTCAAACTCTTTGTTTTCTCGCATTGAACCACATAAACTAACTTTGCAAGGGAATCTAAGTATTGATTTCTCTAATCTAATTTCAATAGTAAAAATGCATATATGAACATTCATTATGTTTCTCATATAAGCAAAAATCCGAATTTCATCTATAATGTTGTTCAAGCACCCGAATAACTTGAAAATTCAGATCTTCAGAAGATTCTCAATAGACTTCTTAATTCTATAGTATTCAAGATACATGGATATCTATATCCATATCATCATATAAATGTTTTGAGATCATAGTTGGAACTTGAATTGAAGTATTCTATAAACTGAATTCAAGTACAGTTCTTTTCATTTATTGTCATCTAGGGAGAAATTTAGAATATAAATTAAAACCATCTAATTCAGTACAATTGACTGAAATATTCTTTTACCCACTCACCCTAAGCTGTAAAACAGCTTAAAAATGTACCCCATATCTGAAAATCTTGAATCCATATCAAAACCCTAGCAATCGCCACTTTCTTCTTCCTTTCAACTTGGAAACCCTAGAATTGGAGAATAGGAGAGAAAGAGTGAGAAAAGGACTTGATTTGATATGATTTCGAATCCAATCTGGGGAGGGACGGAATCTTGACATCTGAGAGAAGTTTCACCATGAAATTATATCCAAAGAAGCTAAACTTACATGATTTCATCATTCCTCGGACCGCAAAACCCTAGGTCAGCATCTCCATCACTTTCTCCTCTCCAACCCTAACTCCTCTCTCTCTCTAGGATTTTATTTCTCTAGATTGAATCACGAATTATGAGAGCTCTTTGTGTGTTAGGTTGACCATATAGAGCAATTGAGCTGCTTGGGTCAATTTCACATTGACCCCTCACTATACTTTCTCTTATTTCAGCTTAATTTTCTATCATAAAAATATTACTGTAATTCATCTACTGATAAGATATAAATGCATACAAAAATTATGAAAATTTTACATGTTTTTATGATTGAGTTTCAGATCTCCAGTTAAAATTTCAGATCATTTGGAGTTACCAATAAATAAATAAAAAAAACACTACACTACTGAAAAGCACTCTATTAGCATTTAGGTTGAAGTATAGTTCGATCGAGAACCACATTCAAATAACACTCAAATATTCTGAAATTTTTCTCCAATATGCATGATTGAGTTATCCATATCATATCCAAATTTCAATTGAATAAAAAATTGGTAGAAAATATGAAAAATCATTTACCACACTACTATCCTGATCAAATTCCATATTCATGTACTATCAAAACCCTAACTTTTGTCGATTAGGGTTTACATGTCTCAAATCCTAATTCTTCAAACTAAAATCATAGTTAGAGTTTCTTCTTAGGTTTGAAACATCACAATTGATCTACTATCATTAATCAAGTCTAAATGATGTTCAATCTAATCAAGCATGTAATCATTCAGGTAAATCCTAGTTTACCAATTAAGCACAAATGTGGTCATTACAGGACCTCTCCTCTCTAGCAGAATGCCCCCCAACCCTTATGGGAAATTATCTAGAGAAATTAGATAATTTTGCTTCTGGTTTTGATATCAATGTACCCATAACTTCAGATCCTTCGATTATGTAACCAACATCTGTTGGATTCCCCCCCCCAAAAAAAGTATACCTTCAAAAAAATATGATGACGTACATGAAAATCAACTATTACAAAAATTTTAGGAGATGTTACTCTTTGACTCATAAGACAATAATGTGGTACGAGGAGATTCGACTACTATGTAGCTAGTAGTAAGTAGTGTTTATATAAATATTTGACTGATTTGTCTTACTAATAGATACAACTACTTGAAGTTGACTAAATTGGTAGGAGGGTAATGACACGAGGAGAAAAAAAATTACAGTTTGATTATATAAATTGATACACAAGATAAGGAAACAAATAGAAAAGAATGGAAAAGATAATTATGTATTTTTCTACCACATCTTTTTCTTCCATATTAGAGAGAAGACAAATAAAAGGAGAAATTATGGTATGAGACATATCATAAGTAGAAGGAAAGTGTTTATAGCAAAGATTAAAAAAACGCATAGGAGTGAAAACTATATATGAAGAAAGATATTTAATAATTTGGTTAGAATAAACTTTGGTGGAACAATAACATCTATAATATATATTGGTAGGAAATTTAATTAGCTGAAATTTGATTGGAGATATGGAGAAAAACAGATATAATTGATTAAAAATGTGTAGGTAATGTGGATATATAAACTAAAATGTGGATGAAATAGAACACTTAAATAGTTGAAAAATACTTAGATATAGAGAGAGAATACATTTGTATATTATAAATAATATAAAAAAGTGCATCTAATTAACTTTTTATGACAAATAATTTACTTACATCTATAGTACCAAATCATTTTCCTCCACATGCAAAATAAACTACACAAACTGTGTAACTCTCCACATTTTTCTTTTTATTATTTTTTCTCACATTTACCACATACCAAAAATTACATAAATTTGTATCTAATAAAAAATTGAATGAGAATACAATGTGTAATAATAGTGTGTCTAGAATAGTTATTTGTGAAGTGAGAGTTTGACTTTGAGTATTCTTGATTAGTTTTTTAATTTAGACATCTATCACTTTTTTATCAACTCTATATTAATTATCTTTTTCATGTTTACTTTATCCAATATATTTCATCTTTCCAGTTCTATGCAATATGATAATCCAATATCTTGTATTTTATCTTAAATGTTAGGCGATTTGATTAAATTTTTGTTTCATTGATGTACTCCACTTTTGGTGTAAGAAAATAAGTAAATTTAGATAGACGCTTAATTCATCTATTATATCATCCATGCTCCTTAATATTTTGTACTTTTACTAATAATAGTGTAATAACATTAAAATGCTTGACTCCTATTTGAATAATTACTCTTCACATTGTGCAATTTTATATCTTCAATATTCTTGGGGGCCGCGGTAAAATATAACATAATATTTTGGCAAAAAAAACCTAAATGGCACATTTCCCATTTTTTATTCCCTAAATGGCACGTTCTTGAACTTATTGCCCAAAATGATACATTTGCAGACCAATGCGTCCCCTGCTGGGACGCAGAGGCAATGCGTCCCTGGTTGGGATGCATTGCCCCCACAAGAGGGCAATGCGTCCCGAAGCCGGACGTATTGCTTTTTTTTTATTATGATACCATGTATACCATGTATATTACATATATACATATATATGTTAAATTGCTAAATTAATATAATCTAAATTAAGTTATATACAATTAGCCATATATTTAAAATAATCTCTTAAGATAATAAAATAATAACATAATATTATATTTATCAAAACATAATATTTATAAATGTAGATAAAAATATTCAAAATTAATAGATATAATACTAAAATTATATAATAAAGTGTAAAATTATAAAAATAAAGAAAATATATACAAGTATTTATTCGTAAACTTAGAAGAAAAAAACTAATATAGCAATAAAATAAGAAAATACTAATATCAAAAATAAGAAAAAAACATATACATATATATATATATATATACATATATATACATGCATAATATATATATACATAATATATATACATAATGTATATATATATATATATATATATATATATGTATATGTACATATATATATATATATATGTACATATATATATATGTACATATATATACATATATATACATAATATATACATAATATATATACATAATATATGTACATATATATATATATATGTACATATATATATATATATATATGTACATATACATACATATATATACATATATATATACATAATATATATACATATATATACATAATATATATACATAATATATACATAATATATATATATTATATACATATATATATATATGTACAAATAATATATATATATATATATATATTATACATATATATATATATTTATCAAAACATAATATTTATAAATGTAGATAAAAATATTCAAAATTAATAGATATAATACTAAAATTATATAATAAAGTTTAAAATTATAAAAATAAAGAAAATATATACATTTATTTATTTGTAAACTTAGAAGAAAAAAACTAATATAGCAATAAAAATAAGAAAATACTAATATCAAAAATAAGAAAATAAGAAAATACTAATATAGAAAAATAATATATATATGTATATATATATTATTTTGCTATATTAGTATTTTCTTATATTAGTATTTTCTTATTTTTATTGCTATATTAATTTTTTTCTTCTAAGTTTACAAATAAATACTTGTATATATTTTCTTTATTTTTATAATTTTACACTTTATTATATAATTTTAGTATTACATCTATTAATTTTGAATATTTTTATCTACATTTATAAATATTATGTTTTGATAAATATAATATTCTGTTATTATTTTATTATTTTCAGATATTATTTTAAATATATAGCTAATTGTATATAAGTTAATTTAGATTATATTAATTTAGCAATTTAACATATATATGTATATATAATATACATGGTATACATGGTATCATAATTCAAAAAAAATAAAAATAAAAAAAGCAATACGTCCGGCTTCGGGACGCATTACCCTCCTGTGGGGGCAATGCGTCCCAGCAAAGGACGCATTGGCCTGCAAATGTGTCATTTTGGACAATAAATTCAAGAACGTGTCATTTAGGGAATAAAAAATGGGAAATGTGTCATTTAGGTTTTTTTGCCTAATATTTTTGTTAAAAGTTAAACATGGCGTCAAAGGATAAAACATTTTTCAAAAATTCTTGGTAGGGGTGGCCCGTCTCAGTTTTTATGTAGATCCGTTTTCACTATCCAACACAGAGTCCCTACTTTCCTCTACTTATCCTCAACCCTAACTCCCAGGTTGGGTACGATGTGTTCGCACATTTTTATATATAAAGTGTGAAGTCAGTGGGACGCCGCCGCTACCCTAGCGATCACGAGCCCTGTGTTGTCTGGCGCACGGCCAAGCGTCAATGGCTTCGATCGCCGGTGCTGAAGAAAACCAGCGTGGTCCTAACTACTTCGCCCGAATGGAGGAGGGCGTCTTAGAGGAGATATTCTTCCGCCTGAGGACGAAGGACATTATCCGGTGCCAAACAGTTTGCAAGAACTGGCGCGCCCTCACCTGGCGTGATTGCTTCCTCGAACGCCGCATCCGCCAACTCTACGACATCCCGACCGAGAACAACCAGCCGGAGATTGACGTACAATTCTACATCCTGAAGCAGGCCCCGGAATCTCCTCTGCCGACTCTTGCCCAACGCGACGCCAATGTCAGCTACAACTCCGGCGAGGTGGTGCTACTCTACGTGATCCGGTGGTCGCAAACACACACGAACAAGGCTGGACTGAGAGACACGATTTTGTGCAGCGCTAATTACTTACTGCTTTTCTGTTTATGCTTTGCTTTATACTAAAACAGAGAAAACAAATCGTGGCCGAACTTATGGAAGAGATCCGCTTCGTCCGTGCCACTTCATAGACTCGGTATGAACGTGCATACCTCGGTCCTGACTTGACGCGCACGGCACACACAGACGTGCGCTCATGCTCCAATTAACGATTGGAATTATCTAAAGCAAATAGAATTATCTAATGTGAATAATCCTAGCATCAACTAATTATCCAACAAATTCCCCCTAATCTAGTTGCTGCATGTGTCAAGAACCCCAATTCTCCCCCGCAGCTCTTGGAACTTCACGCGCCCAAGAGGCTTAGTCATTATATCTGCGAGTTGATCACCGGTGCCGATGTAGTCGACGACAACTTTGCCGCCCTCGACGCACTCCCGTATGAAGTGAAAACGGGTCTCGATATGTTTGCTCCGATCGTGAAAGACTGGATTCTTGCATAGCTGTATTGCAGACTTATTGTCTACAAAGATGGTAGCTACGTCTTCCTTTCTGCCAAAGAGATCACCGAGTAGCCAGCCCAGCCAGATTCCTTGGCATGCCGCAGTCGTCGCAGCAATGTACTCTGCTTCGCAGGAGGAAAGAGCAACCACTTTCTGCTTTTGTGATTGCCATGTAACTGGATTCCGTCCAAGCATGAACATCGTCCCGGTGGTACTCTTCCGGTCATCTACGTCGCCTGCCATGTCCGAGTCGCTGTACCCGGTGAGCTTAGAGCCGCCTTCATGCTTGGTATAGACACATCCATAGGAGCGTGTTCCAGCGATGTAGCGCAAAAGATGCTTGACAGCGCTGAGGTGCTCTGTAGTCGGAGCCTCCATAAACCTGCTTACATACCCTACGGCAAAGGCAATGTCGGGTCGGGTGTGTACGAGGTAGCGAAGACTCCCGACGATACTACGGTAGTAGGTAGTATCCACGGGTGGACTTTGGCTCTTCTTACTCAACTTAAGGCGTGCTTCCATGGGTACTTGTGTTGGATTGCAGTCACCCATGCCGGCTTTGTCCAACAGCTTGTCGACGTATGCGGCCTGGCTAAGAGTGATGCGTCCAACAACTTGCTGGACCTCGATCCCCAAGTAGTAGCTAAGGAGACCAAGGTCGCTCATCTTGAACATGTTCTTCATTTCTGATTTGAACTTGGAGATGTCACACACACGCACTCCGGTCACTATCAAGTCGTCGACGTAGATTCCGAGAAGAAGGCGAGTGGTTCTGGTGCCGCGTGTGTATACAGCGTGCTCCGACGGGCTTCTTTGAAACCCGAGTGACAACAGAGAGCTGTCCAACTTAGAGTTCCATGCCCTCGGTGCTTGACGCAGCCCGTACAAGGCCTTGCGTAGTCGTAAAACCTTGCCTTCGTGCCCTTTACGGACAAAACCTGGTGGCTGCGCCACATACACCTCTTCCTCCAGGTCGCCATTGAGGAATGCCGACTTGACATCCATGTGGTGCACCTCCCAACTCTGATGTGCGGCGATGGCGATTAGCACACGTACAGAGTCAAGACGTGCCACGGGAGCAAACACCTCGTCGAAGTCGATGCCGGCGCGTTGCACATAACCCTTCGCCACTAGTCGAGCCTTGTGTTTGACTACAGTTCCGGTGGCATCCTTCTTGAGTTTAAAAACCCATTTTAAACCAATTGGACGGTGTCCTGCTGGTAGATCAGTGAGCGCCCATGTGCGGTTGTCTTCTATAGATTTTATCTCCTCAAGCATGGCCACACGCCACTTCTCAAACGGCTCAGCTTCAGCAAATGAAGTGGGTTCTTCTCCTGCCACGAGATGGAGCTCCTCATCAAGTTGGGCAATAATATTATCAATTGTGCGGTATCTCCTCGTCGGTTCGGTGCTGTCAGCAGATGTCGGCGTTACACCAGCTGGGGGTGATACAAATTCCAGTTGTGAACCATGCGGTGCTTGCTCTGCGGCAGGAGGAGAACCAGGTACCAGCGTGGCTGGGTTTTGTACTTGCTGTGGTGTTGGCGGTGAGGTAGGACCCTCTCCTCCATCGTCAGTATGGTTGTCAATACCGACCTCGACCATGGCCACCGGGACAGAATACTCGACTGTAAATCTGTCAGTGGGATGCTCGTCAGCTTGCTCCTGCCAATCCCAGCTGCGTGCCTCATCAAACACTACGTCGCGCGTGACGTGCACACGGTGATTCACCGGATCAAACACCTTGTATGCTTTAGCTCCAGATTCGTATCCGAGGAATACCATCCGCGTGCTTCGATCATCCAGCTTCTTCAGATGAGGACGCACCGTTTTTACATGGGCGACACACCCAAACACGCGCAAGTAATGCACATTCGGCTTCCTCCCATGCCACACCTCGTATGGAGTTTTGTCTTCCACGCTGCGTGTATACGAACGGTTAAGGACATACACCGCTGTTGCCACTGCCTCCCCCCAGAAGGTACTAGGAACACCTCGCGCCTTCAGCATACTGCGCGCCATGGCCACCACAGTCTGGTTGCGTCGCTCTACCACTCCATTCTGTTGAGGAGAGTAGGGAGCGGACATGTGTCGTTGAATGCCGTGGTCTACGCAGTACTCCTTGAACGCCTTTGACGTGAACTCACCTCCACAGTCTGTTCGAAACGTCCGGAGCTTGCAGCCGCTTTGCACCTCGGCACCAACCTTCAGTCGCTTGATCGCTGCCTCTGCTTCATCTTTGGTGGAGAGAAGCGCAAACCACATAAAACGGCTGTAATCATCCACGAGCAGGAGAAAGTAGCTCTTCCCACCCGGCGTGGGCGGTGAAATTGGACCACAAAGATCGCCATGAACCAACTCAAGCTTCTCCGTTGCCCGAAACTTAGCCTGCTGCGGGAATGGAGTGTGGCGTTGCTTGCCCGCCAGACACGCATCACACAGCTGGTCCACGTGTTCTATATTTGGTAGACCACGGACCATTCCCGTTCGCCCCATCTTCTCCAGTGCTCCAAAATGTTGGTGGCCAAAACGCTCGTGCCACAGCCATGCATTACTGTTGAGACGAGCTGAAAGGCACACAGGTTGTGCTATCTCCAGGGAAACTTTGTATAGCCTATTTTTGGAACGTTTTACCTTTGCCAGAAGCTTTTGCTTTTGATCACGGATCGTCATCACCCCGTCGTGTATCAGCGTCTGGCAGCCATTCTCGTCAAGTTGCCCGATACTGACGATGCTCGTCTTCAGGCGCGGGATGAAATACACATCTGTTAGAGCACGATGCTCATTGCCACGGATGTTAAACATCACAGTGCCGCGTCCACATATGTTGACCACTGAGTCATCCCCGAACCTGACAGAGCCTGTGATTCTTTCGTCTAGTTCAGCGAAGGTTGTGCGATCTCCAGTCATGTGATTAGATGCACCGGTGTCAAGATACCACGGCACATCAATCGGATCTGCCTCATCACCAAGTTTGACGTTGGCACGTTCTTCATTTAGGAAGACGTGACCGCCGAGACGCTCTGGTTCTATAGCTGCGGTGGACACCTGCGCCATCAACAATGTTGGCTCGTCGTCGACTGCCTGGGTAAGATGTGCTTCTTCCCTCTTCTTTTTTCGACAGTCGCGTGCCCAATGTCCCAACTTGCCACAATAGCGGCATTTGTCATCCTTCGTGGCTTCAGTGGCTCCGTCGGGGGACTTGCCTTCCTTGTCAGACTTGTCCTGTACGCTGACCTGTCCCCGACCGATGCCTTTTGCACGGCTGGTGTTTTTGACGGTGTTGCTTCTCTTGCTTGCAGATGCCCCGTCCCGCTCTCTTTGCTTCATGCGTGCGACCCATTGGTCCTCCGTGAGCAGGAGCTTGCCGCCGGACTTCTCTTCGGCGTCGTGTTCGTCCCTTTCCTCGACAACCTTGAGGCGTCCGACCAGTTCCTCGATTGACAAGGTGCTCAGATCGACCAGGCTCTCGATTGACCACGCCAGCTGCTTGTAGCGCTTGGGTACGACTCGAAGGAATTTGAGAATTACCTTCTTCTCATCAACGCCATCGCCGAGGACGTCAAGCTCGTTGACGAGGCTGGTGAGACGCATAGCGAAGTCGTCCACCGTCTCACCCGCCTTGAATTTGATCTCCTCGTATTGGAGACGTAGCGTCTGGGCTCTTGCTTCCCGCACGCGCTCAGCTCCCATTCGAAGTGTCTTGATTGTATCCCAAGCCTCCTTGGCGGTCTTTTTGATGGCGAGAGTGGCGAGCATCTCCGGAGGCACGGCACGAAGGATCGCTTCGAGTGCCATGCGATCGTCGGTGAACTCGGCGACACCGGTCTCTACCGCTGTCCACAGACCACGGGCTTGTAGGATCACGCGCATGAGAAGCGACCAGTTGCTGTAGTTGGAGCGTGTCAGGACCGGGAATGACATCGATGTCATGCCTGTGTCGCGAACGGTGCGTGGAGCGATGAGTCCACGTTCAGCATTCAGTGCGGCCAACTGTGCTGCCAGTTCCTCTAGCGTCGGGCCACCGCTGCTGGACTCACCACCGTTCTTCGGCATGATCTTGGGCATGAAACGATAGCCAAAAGGAGCTCTGATACCACTTGTCAGCTACAACTCCGGCGAGGTGGTGCTACTCTACGTGATCCGGTGGTCGCAAACACACACGAACAAGGCTGGACTGAGAGACACGATTTTGTGCAGCGCTAATTACTTACTGCTTTTCTGTTTATGCTTTGCTTTATACTAAAACAGAGAAAACAAATCGTGGCCGAACTTATGGAAGAGATCCGCTTCGTCCGTGCCACTTCATAGACTCGGTATGAACGTGCATACCTCGGTCCTGACTTGACGCGCACGGCACACACAGACGTGCGCTCATGCTCCAATTAACGATTGGAATTATCTAAAGCAAATAGAATTATCTAATGTGAATAATCCTAGCAGCAACTAATTATCCAACAGCCAACTTCCAATGGCGGGCGTCGTTGCACAACGTCCGTTTCCACTGGCGAGCGTCGCTGCAACCACAACCATGTCACGGTCTCTGGCTCATGTACTCCAAAACGGAGTACGCCAACCGTGGAGAGCCAGGCTCTCCGTGGCCAAGTTGGCCAGCATGGTACAGCTCGCACGACGTCGTGATCGCCGATCTCTCGAACGGAAACTGGGTCAGGCTGCCCACCACTCGGCGAGTCTGTGTCGGAGATCTGCTACCGCCGTGTCTGGGGTACCTGGCCCCGACCAAGGAGTATAAAGTCGTGTCCATTCACAGGCCTGAAATAAATCTCGAAAGATCGGACAAGGGATTTGGTGCTGAGGTACTGAGTTTTAAGCAGCACGTGGGACAAGAAGTCTTACAATGGAAGAAGATTGACACGTCAGGGTTAGACGTCTATATCGGCGACGTCTACGGCCACCCTGTTTCAATCGATGGAGCAGTTTATTGGCTGTACAGGACACTTGGCGTACTGCAAACCTATTGGCTGTTGCGGTTCGATCTCCAAACTGAGGAGTTCTGGGTCCGTGGTCTGTTGTACATAGACCGTAACGAGCCACAAACGTATTGGGTGTACCTTGTGGAGATTCATGGCAAGTTGGGGCTGCTCTATAAGCCGTTGAAGTCAGACCATATAAAAGTGTATATCTTGGAAGACGTCATAGACGGAGTCTTGTTCCACAGAAAGGCTATATTCAACATCGTGGATCCCGCAGTTCGCGAAGAATTTCGTTATCCGCCGATGAAAGCACTTCACAACGGTCGTCAACAGATCATTGTCTGCTTCGGTAAATGCGTATATCTTCTCAACCGCGCTGACCTCACGATCCGGCTAGTCTACAGGTGCAACGACGATGACATGGTCACGGATGATGCACTTTTTGAATTTACCATTTACGAGAAAAGCTTTGTCTCCATGCGTGCTCCTTTGGATATCACAACGTTTCTTAACATATAGCCATTAAAGACCAAGACATATCATCCAAAACATCTCTCGATGTATATGTCAATTTTTATTTTTGTTTATCATAGTTTCTTTCGGGTAGGAATAATCTTAGGTTTTGCTTTCTATGTATGTTATTATAGTAAAGGATTCTAACACTAGTACAGAAATGGGTTATAATGTCACTACCTGTATGGTCGGTTTTTTCAAATAACCGACTTTATATGTCTAAAAAAAAACGCGGGCACCACTTAAGACCTCTTAGGTCGGTTTTTTTAAATAAACCGACCTTTTAGTGTAACTCTATAGGGTCGGTTTTCCAAATAACCGACCTTATATGTCTATTAAAAACGCGGGCACCACTTAAGACCTCTTGGGTCGCTTTTTTTAAAATAACCGACCTTGTAGTGTATCTCTATAGGGTCGGTTTTCCAAATAACCGACTTTATATGTCTATAAAAAACGCGGGCACCACTTAAGACCTTTTGAGTCGCTGTTTTTAAAATAACCGACCGTGTAGTACATCTCTATAGGGTCGGTTTTTCTAAAATAAGCGACCTTATAGACAATTTTTCCGGCGGCAAAAATTTACTTGGTTTTGGCTTCCCGTCTCGATCTATAGGGTCGGTTCTACATTATAACCGACCTTACAGGGATCCTCGATTGACAAATTCGTCGACCGAATAAGAGCTGCATTTCACGTATACAAGCACCTATAGGGTCGGTTTTTTCTTTATAACTGACTTTACAGTCCTCGGTTCAGCACCTCTAAGGTCGGTTATTCCTACAAAACCGAACTTAAAGGCCTCCTCAGTCGACAAATTCGTCGACCGATTTCTATTCTGGATCCAGATAGTTCACGCATTTATAAGCACATCTAGCGTCGGATTTGTACTTATAACCGACCTTAGAGCCTTCCTCGGTCGACCAATATTTTGACCGATTCATTCGGTCGACAAATTCGTCGACCGATAATTACCTCTAAGGTTGGTTTTTTTCTTAAAACCGACCCTAGAGGTACTTATGCGAAGGAAATCTGGCTCTTTCTCGATCGACAAATTCATCGACCGATCTCTATTCTGGATCCAGATAGTTCACGCATGTATAAGCACATCAAGCGTCGGATTTGCACTTATAACCGACCTTAGAGCATTTCTCAGTCGACAAATTTGTCGACCGATAAGGAGTCAGTTTTCATGTGTATAAGCAACTTTTAGGGTCGGTATTTTCTTTAAAACCGACCTTAGAAGTCCATTCGGTCGACAATATTGTCGACCGAAACATATTGGTCGACGTATTTGTCGACCGAGGAACGGCTAGAAAAACCAACCGTCGTAACGGCTAAAAAAATCAACCGTCGTAACGGCTAGAATTTCAACCGTCGTAACGGCTATAAATACGACCGTTGACCGTCGTAACGGCTACTTTTTCGATCGACCGTTGGCCGACCGATAGACGACCGTTGCGGCCGTCGGTCGACAAATTGTCGACCGAAATTGGCTCTGTTTTGCTATAAATAGCACCCAAAACGATCCATTTCTTCACACCTTCACATTCTCACTTCTCTAGCTCCTCTCTAGTGTATTCTTGTGAAAATCTTCAACTTCTCTACATCCAATTCTTGCTTGTTATTTCTCCATTTCAAAGCAACGAAATGGCTTCATCATCTACGCGCGGAAAGAAGCAAGTTGCAGGTAGGAAAGGAAGGACGGGCTTTGCACCGCTGCCGTTCATCAACGACGTCCCTTTCATCGACCAAGCTACAGACGACCGCTACCTCAGGCTCTCCTCAAAAACTCCTCTTCCACGACGGCCAGTCGACGTCATGGACTTCCAAAGCATTGTCGATTTGGAGGAACTTTTCGAGGTGCAACATTTGACTGGTTTTCTAAATCCCTCCTTCTAATCCTACTCCTCCAAACTAGTTAATGAATTCTATGCCAATTTAGTCGAACATCCTGAACATGATTCCTTCTCCTCTATGGTTGGTGGGTATGGATTCCATTTTACTGAGGAGGGTATTCTTGAAATGCTTGACATAGATATAGAAGAATATAAAAATTTTATTGATCTCACTAGAGGAACTCCACTCAACAAACTCTCCCAAGATAACACTACAATTAGCCTTAGTGATGTCAAAAGAGCCATCTTTCAATCAAATACGACTTGTCATGAAGATAGGGGTACCTATTATGCCATAAATTTAAAACTTGAAGCTAGGGTCATAAATCTCATTGTTGCCACCAATATCCATCCTAGAGCAAACAAATCTGAAGTACCCACCTTTCGTATGTACCTTATCTATGCCATTCTCAAAAGTATTCTCATAAACTTTATTCGTATCATCATTAAGAATATGTTTGAGTTTTCTGGCAATCCACCTTATGCTGACTTTGTATGCCAAATCACTCAACATTTTCTTAAGAAGAATATTGAGGATGACTTAGGTTACACATGGGATAGAAAACCCCAAAAAATAAGTAAAAATACGGTGGAAAAGATGGGAATTGACTTTGGCCACAAAAGGGCTAGGACTGAAGGGGAGACATCCACCCAAGACATACCTCCACCACCTCCTCCTACCAACCTACCCCATGATCATATTACAAATACCTTGACATACATTGCTGGCTCCCAATATCACCTAAGTAGGCAATTGGATTATAATCACCATGCCATGACTTATTTAAACCAAAGGATACAAACTCTCTCTCCTAACCAACCTGATGAATATCCCTATTCCCTTAATCTTGGCATGATAAATCCCTACAATCCTTCCTACAAGTACTATCAAACTCCACCTCTACCATCTCCTGATCTCACACACACTCAGTTTTCCCCAATTCAACTTCAAGACATTGCTGCCAACTTTCGCTTTGATCATGTTCCCACCTTCTTGGAGGCTTATGCCTTAACCATGACAGGTGCCTTGGAGTGGCAGACACTGGTCAAATATTATGGAGCTGAGCCCTTTCTTGGAAAAGACCCAGACATTGATGTAATCCTTCGGTCTTTCCAGTGAGATTATGATATATCTTTGTAATGATGTAATATATCTTTTTATAAAGCAAGTATGTCATGTTTCATCTTATAAAGTGTATGGGCATTAAATTGTTATGAATAAAAGTGTTTTCCATGGCTTCATTTGGACACATGTTATATAAGAATATTGTTATTTCAAATGATTGAAAAATAAATTATGGCTAAATTTGACAAAGCATCACTTGGTTAATCTCATACACACACACTTGGTACTTAATTTAAAACATTGAAACAGGGTTAATCTCGGTCGAAAATATTATCGACCGAGAGAAATTCGATCGACAATATTGTCGACCGAGGATGACTTTAGGGTCGGTTTTTTCCTTATAACCGACCCTAGAGCTCTTTCGTTCGACAAATAGTCGACCGAATGAATTTTTGAATAGAGTTTAGTACTTTTCAAAACGTTATAAAGCATTGGGATCTCAATCTTTTGTCTCATTGTTGGGAATTCACATCCCTCAATACCACCATCATCACATTTGCTGATTCTATGTATTCAAACCCTTAGTTCATCACTAAACATGGTTATCACTTATCAGGTAACTATTACCTTCAGGTCATCTGACCAAGGTATTCAGGATATTTGTTACACAATCATATCAATTTCATATCAACCATATCAATTTCATATCAACATCATGCAATACAAAAATAACATCTCTATTCCCTCATTAGGGTTAGAGTTTCCCATCTTTATCAATTAGGGTTCACATATCATCATCCCATATTGAAATTTCACATTAAATTATCCCATATTAGGGTTTTACACAACACCACCCTATATTAAGGTTTCACATAACATTTCCATATTAGGGTTTCACATAACATCATTCCATATAAGGGTTTCACATAACATTATCCCATATTAGGGTTTCATACGACATCACCATATATTAAAGTTTCACATAACATCATTATTATGGTTGTGGAAGCACTTTAGAGCTCCTCGGTCGACGAATTTGTCGATCGAGACCCCTTATAGGGTCAGTTATTAGAAAAACCGACCCTAGAGGTGCTTCTAAGAAAGAAATCTGGCTTCATTCGGTCAACAAATTTGTCGACCGACACATTTGGTTGACGAATTTGTCGATCGAATGAATCCAGAATTGTTTCTTAGAAGCACCTCTAGGGTCGGTTTTTCTAATAACCGACCCTATAGGGGGTCTCGGTCGACAATATTGTCGACCGACAATGTCCAGTTTAGTTATTCACACATGTATAAGTACCTCTAGGGTCGGTTATATGAAAAAACCGACCCTAGAGGTTCTTGTACGAAGGAAATCTTGCTCCTTCTTGGTCGACAAATCGTCGACCGAAACGAGCCAGATTTCTTCGTATTAGCACTTGTAGCGTCGGGTTTACCTAATAACCGACCCTAGAGGTCAATTCGGTCAACAAATTCATCGACCGAGTTTGTGTTTGATTGTTATTAAACAACCTGACACGGGCACTGTTTATCTGTAGAGTCGGGTTTTGTTTGTTAACCGACGCTACAGTTTTTTGCTCCGTGCAAAAAGCCAAAATTTTAGTCTTTCTTCCTCCCGCGAAACCCTTTTCTCTTTTCTAAATCTCTCTCCCGCGGCGCCGCGAAACCCCTTTTCACTTTGTCATTCTGCCGTTGCCGCGAACGCTTCTCCGTGAAGCCATTGCCGCCTCTCCACGCCGCCAAGAGGATCGTGAATCTTGTCGTCGCCACGAAAAGGATCGTGAAGCTCGTCGTCGCCGCCTTCCCCTCTTCCTCCACGAAGCCCGTCGTTGTCGTGAAGCTCTTCATTGCCGTGAAGCTCTTCGTTGTCGTGAAGCTCTTCGTTGCCGTGAAGCTCGCCGTCGCCTCTTTCACTCTTCCACGAAGGTCGCCGCCTCTCCGTGAAGTTCTTCTCTTCCTCCACAAAGCTCGCTGCCATTTCCAAGTAAGTTCGAGCTTCCTTCGTTCCTTGCTCCCCTTCATTCCCGCCCGCCCCGCCCGCCGCCATTGCTGCTTCCAGGTCAATATCGGTCGACAATTAGTCGACCGAGAGCCCACCTGCGCGCAGCGTCCAGGTCCACTCTCGGTCGACAAATTGTCGATCGAGAGTGGACCTGGACGCTGCGCGTAGGTGGGCTCTCGGTCGACTAATTGTCGATCGAGATCGACCTGGAACTTATTTATGTTGGAGCTATAAATGTTTTAATCATATTTGCTGTAATGTTCACAAATATTTCTGAATATTATAATGATTTCAATCTGTGGACTGTTGGAAACGGCCGTACTTTTCTAATTTGTACAAGTATTTTCGATTTTATATGATTTGATAACCCAATAATAAAAACATGCATGTCTTTTTTCATATGTAATCATAATATAAATTTTAGAAATTAATACTAGATTAGACATGTGTACTCCTAGATTGACACTTTAGGGTTGATGCATGTTGTTTAACTTAATATATAAATATGAAAATAATGCATTTATATATTAACTTAGAAACCCATTCAAAATTTACTCATTAGGAGTAAACTTTGGATAGTCCCCGGTTTGGGACTATTTTTGGATATTTTAATCTCACTTAGGATGTACCTGTATAATGTATGTTTAGTTTTGTAGATTATTTCAGTAGGATTTCTCCATCTGTTCTCTGGGTACATATGTGAGTGGTTATTTGCCATTTACATCGGTGTACTTGGAGAACTTAGGGGAAATGATGTTGAAATTTTCTTCAAAACTAAACATACATTATACAGTTACTAGTGAGATTAAATATTCAAAAATGGGATAGGTGGTACACTAGTATATAAAATTAACTTTCTATCAATAAAAACTTACATATTATTATAGTATCAATATTAAGTTGTTAGTTTTATAATTAATTTTAATGAATTTATAATGAATTTATCAGATTTGCTGAGGAACATAGGAAACTACCTACAGATGGGCTATATTGTCCATGTAGAAATTGTTGTAACAATTTGAAAGTTGATACTGGTGAGGAAATTAAGAATCATGGCATATGCAATGGGATCATACAAGGTTATAATGAATGGTATTGGCATGGAGAGAAATTGAATTATGGAGCAGAAAATGTCGATACTAATAGTTGTGGCATAGAAGATATAGATAATGATGATAATGTTAATGATGAATCGGTTCAAGATGACCAGATTCAGGATGATATGATTGATGAGATGCTACGTAGTTGTCGGGACAATGTCATTGATCCACCTTCTTTATTTGCAAACATTGTCCATGATGTTGAAAAACCATTATATAAGGGTTGTACTAAGTTCACGAGGTTGAGTGTTGTGATGCAATTATACACTCTTAAAGCTCAAAACCGGTGGAGCGATAAGAGTTTCACTTTACTGTTGTCTTTGTTAAAGGAAATTCTTCCTGAAGGCAACGAGCTTCCAATTTCAACATATCAAGCAAAGAAAATAATGTGCCCAATGGGAATGGAGGCTAAGAAGATTCATGCATGTCCAAATGATTGTGTGTTATTTCAGAAGGACTATAGTAATTTGATAAATTGTCCAAAATGTGGTGCGTCAAGGTATAAGACTATAAATTCATCTAAGGCTAAAAATGGCTCTCCTGCCAAGGTGATGTGGTATTTACCAATAATACCATGATTTCAACGCTTATTTTCTAATACAGAAGATGCGCAAAATTTGTCTTGGCATGGGGAGTTAAAGGTCAATGATGATGGCGTCCTACGACATTCATCTGATACACCACAATGGAAGAAAATTGATTTATTATACCCTCAATTTGGTAAAGAACCAAGAAACCTAAGACTTGGACTCTGTACATATGGAATGAATCCCTATGGTACATTAAGCAGCCAACATAGCACGTGGCCTGTTATGATTGTTATATACAATCTTCCTCCTTGGTTGTGTATGAAAAATAAGTATGTGATGTT
Source organism: Alisma plantago-aquatica (assembly GCA_963693085.1). Lineage (NCBI taxonomy): Eukaryota > Viridiplantae > Streptophyta > Magnoliopsida > Alismatales > Alismataceae > Alisma > Alisma plantago-aquatica. The sequence goes on from OY856410.1 coordinate 907,129,829, forward strand.
GTCAACATTGATATCAGGGCCCAAGCAACCTGGAAATGATATTGATGTTTACCTTCAACCTCTAATTGATGACCTAATGAAACTATGGGAAGAAGGTATTATGACATATGATGCTTCACGTAAAGAGATCTTCAGTTTGCGTGCTATGTTATTTTGCACGATTAATGACTTTCCAGCTTATGGAAATTTGTCTGGATATAGAATAAAAGGATACAAAGCATGTCCTGTTTGTGAGGAAAATACTGATTCAAACAGACTGAAACATGGTGGTAAAATTGTATATCTTGGTCATCAGAGATTTCTCCCACCAGTGCATCCTTATCGAAGGCAACGCAAAACCTTTAATGGGTCAACTGAGGAATGAAGTGCTCCTAAACCTATATCAGGACATGTTGTATATGATAGGGTGAAAAATATTATTAATGAATTTGGAAAGAGTTCAAGTAGTCATACACTCACATGTGACAAATCTCTATACAAGAAGAGGTCAATATTTTGGGATCTTCCTTATTGGAGATCTTTGGCAATTAGACACTGCATTGACGTCATGCATGTTGAAAAAAATATTTGTGATAGCATCATCGGTACGCTATTGAACATACCAAGAAAGACTAAAGATGGCATCAAATCTAGAAAAGATTTAGAATTAATGGGCATTAGAAAAGAATTATCAGTGGAGATCAGGGGTCGCCGCACATATTTGCCACCGGCTTGTTACACTTTGTCAAAGAAAGAGAAAAAGACTTTCTATGAGTGCCTGTATAATATTAAGGTTCCACAAGGATACTCTTCTAATATTTGTAGATTGGTATCAATGAAGGATCTGAAACTGATAGGTCTCAAATCTCACCATTGTCACACCTTAATGCAACAAATTTTACCTGTCTATATTCGATCTATATTGTCGAAGCATGTAAGGTTTGCAATCACAAGACTCTATTTCTTCTTCAATGAAATATGCAACAAAGTGATACATCCTGATACTCTCGATAAATTACATAAAGATGTAATTGTTACCATGTGTCAGCTTGAAATGTATTTTCCTCCTTCATTTTTTGATATCATGGTTCATCTTGTAGTACATATTACAAGGGAGGTGAAGATGTTGGGTCCAATTTTCTTACACTGGATGTATCCATTTGAACGCTACATGAGTGTTTTTAAAGGTGATGTTCGGAATCGTTATCATCCTGAAGGGAGTATTGTTGAGGGTTACGTGGCTAGGGAGGTGATGGACTTTTGTAATGATTTTTTGAATTGCAATGAAACTTGTAGCGATCAAAAAAATCCCCATCACACTGGATCTTATTGTGGCAAAGGAACTCTGGGAGGACGAGTGAAAGGAATCAGTCGTGAGTTGTGGGAACAAGCGCATTTGTATATTTTACACAACATCGATGAAGTTAGTAGCTACATCACAGAACACAATGATCCTATCAAGAGAAATCATCCGTGATCCAGTTCAATGTAGCTTGCAAGAGAGCATAATCGAACATTTATTAGGTGGTTTGAAGAGAAAGTATTTAATCAACTATCTGAATCACCAAATAATGTTGCTGAGAACATAAAATGGCTCGCCTTCAAGCCAAAAATGGATGTCATGTCATATGAAGGTTATGACATTAACGGATTTTCATACTACACAAAGCGTCAAGATGAAAGTAGTGTAGTTCAAAAAAGTGGGGTCACTGTTAAAGCTTGTTCATTGTATTTTGCTAGTGCCAAAGATAAAAGACCACGCAAAGCTGAGATGTCATATTACGGCGTCATTGAGGACATATGGGAAATGGACTATACAAATTTTTGAGTTCCTATATTTAGGTGTAATTGGGTTGACAACAATAAAGGAGTTTTAGTGGATGAGTTGGGTTTCAAATTGGTGAATTTCAAAAAGATTGGTTTCAAAGATGAGCCATTCATCATGGCAAACCAAGCAAAACAAGTATTCTATATTGATGACCTGGCAAATAAAAATTGGTCTGTCGTTCTTAATGGAAAAAGACAATTTACTATAGATCCTATAAATGAAGAAGAATACTACGAAAAGTATGATGATTCCAGTCCATTCTCAGTTGGTTTGCCAAGTGTAAATGTTGAAGATAACACCGATGAATATTATAAACATCAAGACCATGCTGAAGTAATTTTCCTTGACTAACAACTCAACCAATACTAAAGGCATGTATTCTTTGAATTATTTATTTTATTATCATGTATACCTTATCACTTGTGCTTTTATTATCACTTATTTTTTTATCATGTATACTTGCAGGTTCTAAAATGGCGAGTGAAGATGAACATTTTGAGCATGAGCACCATGAAGATGAACATTCTGAGCATGAGCACCATGAGGATGGTAGTGGTGATGCTAAGAACAGTAGAGGTCATACATTGATGTGTAGGCTGCAGGAGCTCAGGGCTAAAGGGGATAAATTGCCAGTCCAGTTTGATATGACAGGAGCACCTATTGGGGAACATGCTAGTTCTTTCAAGCATTACGTAGGGGCGACAGCACGCAGTAAGGTGCCAATAGATATAGAAAATTGGCATGATGTTCCTAATGCCAAAAAGACCTCATATGGAAAGATATATCTGTGAGTGGAAGTGATATCATTTTAATATGTTTTTTATCTATTGATTCTAATTTAGTTTTCTTGGAATTAATTCCTTTTCAAAACAACATTATTAATTGCTTCTTTTGTATGTATAGGGTGTTTTTCATCTAAATGAAAAAGATCACAAGAAAAGAGTGCCACAACGTTGTGGTGTACGATGGAGGGGTTTTAAGACATATCTTGTAAGGGAATTTATAAATAATCCTAAACAAAAGAAGAAAGCTACAGATGTATATATTTTTATTGATCCTGAGGTGTGGGAAAGATTTGTTGCAGCTAGGAGATCGGAAGAGTTTCAGGTAATAAAGATTGTAATATATTGTATGAATATTTTATACAATTAAGGAGGTTAATCTTTTTATACATGTTTGCCAAGTCTAAATTGCAATACCTCATTTTAAATGATCAGGCTATTCACCAGGCTCAAAAAGAAAGATGGGCTAAAAATGTGCATGACCATTGCTTAGGGCCCGGTGGTTATGCCTTTCGCCGCCAACTACAAGAGAAGCAATCATCTTCTGGAGAAGAATCTAGTACAACTCAAGTTGAGCGACCACCCCGACACATGACATGGATTGATGCTAGAAAGAATCGAGCCGGTGAAATTGTCAACCCTGCAACTAAGGAGGTGGCACAAAAGATGGTAGGTTTATCCCAACTAAGTAAAGAGTAACTTCCACAAACTTAAATTTATTTATATCTAATTGATATTGTGATTTAATATTTTTATTAACTATGAATAGATTGATCTCCATGAGCAAAGGAAGGAAGGAAAGTTCATCCCAACTGGCTACATGGATGAACTAGCAGTTGCTCTTGGTACGAAGGAGCATCTTGGCCGTGTTAGGGGATTAGAAGCTGGCATAGGATTCAAGTCTTATTTTGGCCCTTCGCAATCTAAAAAACGGTCATGTAGGAGGTCTTACACAAGAGGATCTTGAAGCATTAGTAGCGCAGAAAGTAAAAGAAATAATGTCTTCATTTCAGCCTACTCAACCTTCTCAACCTATTCATACTACACGTCTCTCAAGTGATGAGGTACAAGCCCATGATACAGTTGTAGAAGGTCATGAGAGCACTCCCGATGAACCACCACAACAATCTGCAGTAAGTTTTTGTTCTATATGTTGTGTTATTAGTATGATAAATATATGATAATATATAGTTGTAACATGTATCTGTTCTACTGTTTCTTATATAACTTATATTATTTCAATCTAGGTTGGTATGAACTGTAAACTTGCAGTGGAGGTTCCAGAATATAATGTTGTGGCAGCGGGCAAAGTGTACAACCTTGGTGGTACATTACATTGCCAACAAATTACTGATGACATCTGCCGTGTGTCCATCCATCTTGTGTATGACGGAATGGGGGACAAACCACTACCCATACCTAATCCTGAATATAGTACAGTTGAAGAAGCTGAGGGTGCTATGGTGGGTTGGCCTAGACACTTGGTTATCAAAGACAAGGTATACCTTATTTCTACCATATTTTTCATATTTGACTGCATATATGAACTCATGTAATATAAGTATGAAATTTAATTAACAGGTTTGTAAATCAAAAAGTAAAACTTCTGCCAGTCGTCCTCCTATGCTAAAGCCAACTTTCATTCCCGAAACTACATTCGACGAATTGGGAAGCAAATCTAAATGTTTGTGTCGATACTTAGCTAACCAAAGATCGGGATCAAATATGATGGTCAAGTTAACAGAAGATGCAGTTGGGAGGGACTTTGAGAATTTTATTTTTCTTGACGATATTATAGAGTTGTTCCGGTATGATTGGATGAACACTTCGATAATAGAAGTATGGATAAGGTAAGGATCTATCAATATATATAGAAAATTCCAATACAAATTTTTAGCTTATTTCTACATATGAAAATAATTACAAATGTTTAACAGCCATTTATATACTGAGGTCACCAACTTTGATATAAAGAATATTGCATTCTTAGTTCCTTCGGTCACTAGTCAGGTGGAGACAAATATTGAGGATGTGAATGAGTACTTCTCTGATGCATTCAAATATTTTGCTAGTGAGGGGAAGGAAATTATCCTAATTCCTTTTAACGTCCAATAAGTATTATTATTCAATATAATTTTAATAATGAATGAAACTATTTATTTTAATGTTTGTTTTATTCTTACTCAGAGCTAGACATTGGGAATTACTGGTGATTGTCCCAAAATTGGTGACTCTTTATTATCTTGACCCAATGGGTAAAACAATAAGGAGTCACAAACTGAAATTGTCAGCTATGGAGTAAGCATAAATTTAATCAATTGCTTCAACATGATATTTTATTTAGAATTTCTATTTTACCAACTATCGTTTAATTGATAGGGGTATAAAGGCTTTTTGTGAAGCTGGAGGACAAATACCCACAAAATTAAAGACATTGACTTTGAAAAATGTCAAGGTAGCTACTTTGACAACTGCTTAGTCTTATATGTATTAATTTTTCAATTCTAATATGTCAACTCTTATACTCTTATCTCAATTGTTGTTTATAGTAGTTTACTAACATTAAGTATAATTCGTTATTTGTAGTGTCCTATGCAAAATAATGACTGGGCTTGTGGCTACTATGTAATGAAATACATGCAAGCTATTGTCAAACAAGCATCACATGACATTCAGACTATAAGTCAGGTAATAAAGAATAACATCATAAATTTACAAGTGATTGTAGTCATTTTTATAAAATATTAGCATGTGCATTTTCTGTTACAGATCTTTACAACTCAGCCTTACACACATGTGGACTTGAATGAATTCCAAGAAGAGTGGTCAGAGTGTTTTATAAGTGAAGTCGATATAGCATTGGATTAAATATGTCGGCTCCATTTATGTATGTGGTTTGAGTACGTACTCTTTCATATTTTTACTTTTGTAATATGTCATCTCAGACTTGCACTCTATCATTTTGTAAATTATGATATTTATTATCATTTTTGTTATGAATGTGTGGTTTTGAATGGTGACGGTTGAGCATCAATGCTCCCCTCTCCCAGAATATATGAATCTTCTTATTCTTCTGTTCTATATCAATTTCTGCAGAAATTTTTTTAAAAAAAATCGTAACTTCTAGCGTCGGTTTTTTAAATAACCGACCCTACATATTGAATTCATTGTACACTCTTCGGTCGAAATATTTCGACCGAAATAGAACTTCTAACGTCGGTTTTTGTAAAAAACCGAGTCTACATGTCCTCTATAAGGTCGGTTTTTTGAAAAAACCGACCCTAAAGATTGAATAAAATATTTCAGTGTAAGACTCGGTCGACAAACTTCTCAACCGAAATACTATCGGTCGAGAAGTTTGTCGACCGAGTCTTACACTGAAATGTTTTATTCAATCTTTAGGGTCGGTTTTTTGAAAAAACTGACCTTATAGAGAGTTTTCAGTCGAGACCGAAATATTTTCGGTCGACAGTTTTCTCGACCGAGAGTTACCACTGAAATGGTATTCAATCTTTAGGGTTGGTTATTTCATAAAAACTGACCTTGTAAACGTTCTCGGTCGACAATTTTCTCGACCGAGAACGTTTACAGGGTCGGTTTTTATGAAATAACCGACCTTACAGGCTCCTTTTTTCTCACTTAGGTCAGAATTTTTACAACCTCTTGCGTTGGTGTTTACTCTGTAAGGTCGGTTTTATTTGGTTAAATAATCCGACGCTATAGACCAAATTCTGTAGCGACGCCCACCTAGGCGTCGGTTAAAAAGTGACGTTGTAGGCTTTGAAAAACCGACCCTACAGACCATTTCTGTACTAGTGTAAGCTAGAGAAAACCCTTGTAAGGTAACACCGATTTAGAATGAAAAATTTACTGGCTTAACACTCCTTAACCAAAAATTTAAATGTCATGGTTATTTGTTATATAATAACAAGTATCATAAAAAAATTGATAAAAATCAAGTTTGCACACTATTGTCGTAATGAAACCCTTTATACCACCTCTTAACAAATAAGTCATCGTTTAACATACTTGGTGTACATTTGTGGGCATGATCACGATACGAAACAACCACTTTTCTTATCATTCATTTGACAACTAATAGATATTTTTCTTTAAATGAAACATCCACTAAAAGTGGTGGTTTTGTTCGTACCACACTTGTCGAGTGGATGTTTCATTTTTATTTTTATTTTTTAATCAAAATATTAATAGTTAAAAGGAAACATAAGCATGTGAATCTTGTTAGCTAGGAAAACATCATTGCTTGATCAATCATATGCTTAAGTCTATTCAACTATTTATTATTGGTTTAATATAATTTACCATTGAAATGTCAAATTTCTATATAGTTAGGATGCTTATTTAGGCATCGCGATGCATCTAGAATAGGAGTTTATTCATGAATAATGTTTAACTTGACTACTAAAGTGTTTAGGTATTCAATTTAAACAACAATAGTCGAGAATTGACTGACTGGACTATGAACTGACTGACTCAAGTGTTGAACCGATCGATTCAAGTGTCAGGTCAATTTAAATTGTATTGGTTGAACATTGTCTCACTAGTACATAACCGGCCTTTAGTGTCGGTTTCTAAGCGACACCTATGTGGGCGCCGCTAAAAGCCCAACCGTTACGCGTCAGTTCTTAAACCGACGCCAAAACCCTTCGCACGCCACCAAAAACGCGCCAGCAGGGGGTATAGACGTCAGTTATTAGCTTCAAAACCGACGCCATATACCTTCGCGCCACAGAAAGGGCGCCATTTGGGGCACTATCGGCGTCGGTTTATTAGTGATAACTGACGACATCTCACCCGCTGCCACGGCCGTGCTGACCAGCACGGCCGTGGTGTCTGGCCTCTAGGGAAATCGACGTCGGTTACTAGTAGGGCAATCGATACTGTTACCATATGTCGTCGGTTTTATGCAAATATCTGACGCCTTTTTTATGTCTGGTCCACTGCCACGGCCGTGCTAGCAAGCACGGCCGTGGTGTCTGGCCTCATTAGGGAAAGCGACGTCGGTTACTAGTATGGAAACCGACATTGTAACCATATGTCGTCGGTTTTGTTCAAATAACCGACACCTATGTATTTATTTATTTTTTTTTGTCAGTCTGCAGACCTGCTGTGGCTGGTCACAGGATGAGAAACATATAGTTCAGTTATGAACTGCAGGTTTTATGACATCCATTGATATCAGCCAACAACAGGCCACAAACCTACAAAATTAACATGATGGACAATATTATATATATGTGATTCACACTCATGTATAAGAACATTTAATTCATATTATTTTTTTTCATCACACGCATGTAGAAACCAGTAGCAACCTGCAGTTCCATTTATTTCATCTCTTTTCACATTCAGACACATGTAGAAACATTCATGTATTGATGATTTTCACACACAATTCATAAAAATTCATGATACAGCCACAATGAAGGGAAGCATGATACAGATACAATACATAAAGTACAGCACGCACAAGTGTTTCAAATTCATATAACAACATGACAGACTAACACATATATAGTGCATAACAACAACAGCGTCGAATTTACATACAACACTATAGCTTAGTACATATATAGTGGGACTAAGGTGACAATCCCACCTACTAAAATAGGTCACCGACAACTACATGTTACGACTGGGAGGTCATGATTCAGCAACCATATCCATTAGCAGGAGGACAAATAGATTTCACTATGAGTTAACATTGAAGAAGGTCTACTAACCTACATTGTTTAGCTCAATGTAGGTTAGTAGACCTTCTTCAATGTTAACTCATGGTGAAATCTGTTTGTCCTCCTACTAATGCATACGGTTGCTGAATCACGACCTCCCAGTCGTAACATGTAGTTGTCAGTAACCTATTTTAGCAGGTGGGATCGTCACCTTAGTCTCACTATATATCTATATAACCTTAGTGTGGGATGCTTGCTTTCTCTCCGACTGTTGCACTTTGGATTTACAAAGCAATGTCGATGGCGCCCTGCATAGCTATGTCATGGCCGTCCTGCATAGCCTGTAGTCTTTGGTGAATGCCTGCAAATTAAATAGAATTGCTATTAACTAGTATCCTAAAAATTTGATAAAAAACACACTTACATAATATAATTATAAATGAATATATAGATAGAAACCTCAGGGATATATTCTTAAAACTTACATTGTCAGGCGGTGCAAGCACGTCCTCACCCTCACGGTGATCATCAGCACGGTCATCATGGGAACATAATAAAAATATAAACATCCATGCCTCTAATATTGTGATCTTTTATCAATTAACAATCCTTCATTATGATCCCCGTGAACATACAAGTCATTGTGATCCCCAGCTTCAATGTTTGGTGGTGTTGGCAACCCAACTGAGAATGGATTGGAGTCATCATACTTATCATAGTACTCTTCTTCATCTATAGGATCTTCAATGAACTGTCTTTTACCATGAAGAACAACCGACCAGTTATCATTTGCAGGATCATCGATATAAAATACTTATTTTGCCTATGATGCCAATATGAATGGTTCACCCTTCTCGCCAATCTTTTCAAAGTTCACTAACGTGAAACCCAATTCATCTACTATAACTCCTTTGTTGTTGTCAACCTCATTACATTTAAAGAGCGGAATTCTGAAATCTACATAGTCAAACTCCCATATGTCTTCAATGACACCGTAATATGACATTTTAGCTTCACGTGGACTTTATCCTTTGCACTTGCAAAAAATAATGAAGACGCTTGAAGGGTGACCTCGCTATTTTGGACGACACTCTTATCATCTTGACACTTTGTGTAATATGAGAAACCATTTATGTCAAACCCTTCATAAGACATAACATTCAATTTTGGTTTAAAGGCGAGGCATTTGATGGTTTCAGTAACATTATATGGTGTTTGAGATAGTTGATGTAAGACTTTATCTTCAAAGTACTTAATAAATGTCTTGTTATGCTCTCTAGCAAGCCACATTGAATTGGATCGAGGATATTGTCTCTTGATGAAATTGGTATGTTCCTCAATATAAACACTCACTTCGTCGATGTTGTATAAAATATACAAGTGACCTTGCTCAAACTACTCACGGCTGATTACTTTCACCTGTGATCCCAAAACTCCTTTGCCAAAATGCTCCTCAATATTCTTGTCATTCACGGGAGTGTCATTACCACTCAGAAAGTCATTGCAAAAATCCATAACCTCTCTCGCCGCATAACCCTCAATAATACTCCTTTCAGGCCAATAACGGTTTTGAACATCACCTTTAAAAACGCTCATGTATCGTTCAAAGGGATACATCCAATGCAAGAAAATTGGTTCCAACATTTTCACTTCCCTAGTCAAGTGGACAACAAGATGTACCATGATATCAAAGAACGACGGAGGAAAATACATCTCAAGCTGACATAGGGTAACAACCACTTCTCTTTGCAAATTATCGAGAGTATCAGGGTCAATAACTTTGCTGCACAGACTATTGAAAAAGAAATAAAGTCTGGTGATTGCAAACCTTACATGCTTTGGCAATATAGATCTAATTACCACAGGCAATATTTGTTGCATTAGAATGTGACAATCATGAGATTTAAGACCTATCAACTTCAGATCTTTCATTGATACCAATGTACGGATGTTGAATGAGTAACCCTGTGGCACCTTAACATTTACCAAGCATTCACAAAATGCTTTCTTCTCCTTTCTAGACAACGTGTAACAAGCGGGAGGTAAGTATGTTCTCTGATCGCTACTAACTACTTCTGTTAATTCTGTCCTTATTCCCATTTCATGTAGGTCCATTCAGGATTTTATCCCATGTTTAGTCTTACCTGGTATATTCAATAGAGTACCGATGACGCTATCACATACATTTTTCTCAACGTGCATGACATCAATACAATGTATGACTGTCAAAGAACTCCAATAAGGAAGATCCCAAAATATCAACTTCTTCTTGAATAAAGACTTGTCACTCCTTGTGGCCATCGTACATTGTGATCTCTTACCAACTTCATTGGTGATGTCTTTCACTCTTTCATAAACATCCTCCCCTGATATAGGTTTAGGTGCACTACGTTCCTCATTCCGTCTATTGAATGCTTTGTGCACCCTACGATACGGATGAAATTTTGGAAGAAACCTTTGATGAGCAAGATATACAGTCTTTCCACCGTGTTTTAGTCGTATTGAATCAGTGTTCTCTTCACATATAAGACATGCTTTAGATCCTTTGACACTATATCCAAACAAATTCTCATATGTTGGAAAGTCATTCACAGTGAAAAACAACATAGCGTGCAAACAAAATGTCTCTCTTCGTGAAGCATCATAGGTCATCACACCTTCACCCCAGAGTTTCTTTAAGTCATCAATCAGAGGTTCAAGATAAACATCGATATCATTTCCAGGTTGTTTAGGGCCCGATATCAACAACGACAGCATAACGTACTTATTTTTCATACACAACCAGGGAGGAAGATTGTATATAACAAGCATGATTGGCCAAGTGCTATGTTGGCTGCTCAATGTCCCGTATGGATTCATCCCATCTGTACAAAGCCCAAGTCTTAGATTACTGTCCTCTTCACCGAATTCAGGGTACAATAGATCAATCTTCTTCCACTGTGGGGAATCAGACGCATGTCGTAGGATCCCATGATTATTTTTCTTAACATCTGCATGCCACCTCAAATTTTTTGAATCTATAGGATTGGCAAACAAGCGTTGAAACTGTAGTATTATAGGTAGATACCACATCACCTTGGCGGGAGAACCAGTTTTGGACTCCCCCAAAGTCGTCAATTTATACATTGACGCACCACATTTCGGACAATCTTTCAAATCCACATAGTCCTTTTGAAATAATACACAATCATTCTTGCATGTGTGTATCTTCTTGGCCTCCATTCCCATTGGGCACAACAATTTCTTTAACCGGTACGTTGAGATCGGCAGCTCATTTCCTTCAGGAAGAATTTCTTTCAACAAAGACAACAATGACGTGAAGCTTTTGTCGCTCCATCGATTGTTAGCTTTCAGTTTATACAATCTCAACACAGCGCTAAGCTTCGTAAACTTACAACCCGTGTATAATGGTATCTCAGCATCATGCACAATGTTTCTAAACATGGGAGGTGGATCGGTGTGCTCTACCCCACAACTATCCAGCATCGCATCAACGATGTCTACTGGAACTAGTTCATTCACATCTACGTCATCGGAGGCAGTTTCTTCTTCCACACAAGCACTGCTATCGACGTCCACTGGTTTTAGGTTTGAAATCTCTCCATGCCAGTGCCATTCTGTATAGCCTTGTACAATCTTGTTGCACAAGACATGACTTCTGATTTCATCACTAGTACTGACTTTCAAGTTGTTACCGCAATGCCTACATGGACAGTAGAACCTATCTCCAGGTTGTTTCCTATGTTCCTCGACAAATCTAACAAACTGATCAAGACCAGAAATAAACTCTGGGGGTGCAACGATTGCGAATGGACATCCATGATCTATCCATTCTATGATCAAAGAGAAAATAAGTATATATTACAACAAGATTAGGGTCTAGGGTAAATAGATTAGAGTTTATGGTTAAAACTTTAGGGTTTATACACGCGATGTCATATTAAATGTGTACCACCTATCCCATTCTTGAACACCTAATCTCACTAGTAAGTGTATAATGTGTATTGGGTTTTCAAGAAAATTTCGGCAGCATTTCCCCATTGTTCTCCAAGTACATATGTACTTAAAGAACAAACGGGGAAATGTTTCCGAAATTTTCTTGAAAACCCAATACACATTATACACTTACATCCTAAGTGAGATTAGGTTTTCAAGAACAGTCCCAAACCAGGGACTATCCAAGATTTACTCCTAATGAGTAAATCTTGGACGGGTTTCTAGGCCATAATACAATGTTGTCATTTATATACCTATGATCCTACGTTCATTTGTTCATATCCTAGGTTGATTTACAATAGCAACATCTTGTAGTCTTAATCATACCCTAGTCTAGGTATTGTATTCTATAACAATTGATTTCAACATCTCCAATGTACGTGTATGTTCATCATCAAGATAATCATTACACGTAAATGTAAGTATCCTATTATTCATCATTTATTTCAAAATTTCAAACTAGCTCATGTACTAAATATTGTTGTGGGATCCAATATAAGGTTTCCAAGGAAGACACATATATACAAGGTTTATCCAGGATATATGTTAAAATTAAGCATTTTACTTTTGTCATATATTATTAATAACCAAGCCAATCATCAATTCTATTAAATAAACATTACATGTTTATAGGGATTATTTGTTAACATATGTTAAGGATGAATTGAGGATGCAAACCTAGTCAATTGGAGGCTTTACCTCTAGCATTGGCAGTGGTGACGATAATGGCAAGCTCTGGTTCCGGCTACTGCTGTTGGCGTTGTCTACTGGCACTGGCTTTGGCTCCAGCAGTAGGACTGCTAGCACGGTGGCTACTGGCACCGCCTTTGGCTCCAGTAGTAGGACTAGTAGCACCGGCGAGACGAGGACCGGCTAGAGGAGAGGACCAACGACGGTGGCGGCTCCACAAACGGCAAGCTCCACGGAGGCAGCGAGCTCCACGAACGGTGGCGAGCTCCACAAACGGCAAGCTCCACGGCAGCGCCTCACGGTGGCGGCAAGCTCCACGGAGGCGGCGAGCTCCACGAACGGCGGTGATGGTAGTAGCAGTAGAACGGCGTCAGCGAGCAAGGAGATCGGTGGCGGCGAGCAAGGAGAATGTCGGAATTTCCAGACCCTAATAGCCGATTGCAATCACAGAGAGAAAGGGGAAGAGTCGGGCTCGCTCGTGTGATATTAAGTTAACATTCGGTGTCGGTTATTCAACAACACCGACACATAAAACTAACGGTGTCAGTTAACAACACAAACTGACACCTGTTCTGAATGATAATCGTCGGTTTTAACTAGAAAAAAACCGATGTCTATCTACATACGCCGATTAAAAAATTGCTTCTCGATTACTGACCATAGTCGTCGGTTGTTTTGAAATTCCGACGCTCAAAGGGTGTGAAAAATTTCCCACGAAGAGCGCGGGAAAACCCATAAGTGTCGGTCATTGATGTAAAACCGACGATCAAAATGTGCCCAATTTCTATTTCACGAATAACCTTTCATCGTCGGTTTATTAGTTCCTGACCGATGCCATATGTTAAATATTTGGAGGTAATTTTTTTCACTGGAAATTTTGGATTTGGCGGTTAATTTTTGGCGTCGGTGTATTATTAAGTAACCGACACCAAATAAAAGTGATACCCGTGTCTGGTCGCCCTTCACAGATTGATGTCGGTTTATTTTATAAACCGACGCTTTATTGTTTAGGTGTCGGTGTATTATTACAATCGACACCTTTAAAAGTGACATTATAAGTATTTTCTGTAGTAGTGCCTCAGTTGGGGCATGAACCGACTAGTTCAAGGTTTGAAACGATCAGATCAATTTATGAACTGTCTGGTTCAATGATCAATTCGTTTGGATTAAGGTGTGATGTTGATGTCATGTTGTTGTAATATCATGATATTGTGACACACCGATCACACAAAAGCGAGAGTATTCAAAACTAAAACACGGAATTATCAACTAACAACCACATTACCACAAAATAGGGTAATAAAGGCTGATCATATATTACTATATCAAGTGAAAACATAAACAACAAGGTTCACAACCTGCCACCACATGTATTACATATTAAACCATAAAGGTATAAACATCACTGTACATTGGCCATCTTGCCACAACATGAACCTGTTATAAAAGATAACATGTTCATATATACAAACCATACATGTACAACCATGGCATACTTCCAAAAACCTCGTATCGATATACAAACATCTACAAAGCACAGCCCTCCCAAGGACCTGAGAGTACAGGGATGACACATAGGAATCTACAACAAAACACTAACAACATATCCAACCTTCAATGGCTATTGGTCTCCTTGCTGCTCTACCTCAACTGCATGATCTCTACCATGTCATGCACGACTACCTAAAACATGTGGAAACCCACGGGGTGAGACCAATGTCCCAATGAGAGATATAACTCTAAGCCAACAACTATTGTTAACATGGGTATTTTTAAACATGAAGTAACATTATTAACATGATGAGCAGATTCAGCTAAATGAATAAGTAAATTGATAACAAATATTGATCATATTAAGTAGCTATAATTGATCAGTAGAACATCATATACTCTTAAAAGGAATGTGGAGAACAGGTATAGATGTTATCAACTAAACAATATAAGAAACAAGGCAAAAGGTCACATCTAATGTGATTCGTGTCAGACCCTGAGCAAATATACTACACGGGTGTATTATGTCTTATATGCCCTATGGAGATTAGGTATACCACTCATACTCCAATTGACCACTGCTAAGTCAAAATCAGTGCCATATAATATCTAGGAGAGCTAGACTCCTATGATCTCCCATACTCTCAGTCAATCTGTCTGCCATAGTGGCATATAGAGCCCAAATACAAATCGGCCTAGTCTGCCTTTGTGTATAGGCATGACACTAGTAAATAGGGTATACAAACCCAATCATATGAGGTACAAATGCATCTATCCTCTATCACATCATATATTGAGATATGACTGCAATTGTTCTCCTGCCAAGGCATGACCGCAGTCATCCTCCACAACCTATAATTGTGGATGCAAGGATATACCCTCAACTTGCACCCCCCCTGGATATTCAAAAATATGTGCTCTGAGTTTCCCTTAGGAATTACTTGTTTCACCATCCAGCAAGTACTGACGATGAATATGGATATATGGCTCAAGATATTACATGATTAGGGTTTCACTTGATTAATTATTGTCAATTGGATATCTTTTCATGCATCAATCAAGTTACAACGTACAAAGCCTAAATAGATTCAATAAAGATAAGGGTAGATTGCAAATTCATAAGATATAAAATGTATTAAGTATAAGGTTGATCACATCACCACATGATACTATCTCATAGCCATATACAAGGTCATCACCATTATCACATAATCATGGGATAACTATCCCTCATCACATCATTAGAGGATATCACCTCACATTAGGCACAAAGACATCATTAAGGTCATCAGACCATTCACACTATTCCCACAAGAACATCCATTAGTTCACCATGCCTCATCAAGGCTCATAACCATCACCATGTGTTACCATAAAGATATCACAGAAATCACAAGCTATGAGGTTCATTCATCTTATAACATTAGGTTTACACAAATAGGACAGAGATAACACTTCAATATATGCTAACGCTCAAAAAAGTAAACATCAAGCATAATTTATTAGGGTTAGGGTTTCTTACAACTAACTGATTAGGGTTTCCAAACAGCCATTAACATCAACCCTAGAAATCATCACTTCCTACATTCTTGGAGAACATATAATGCCAGCCTTTAACATCACTATTAGGTTGGCCATATAAGGAAAACATTTGTCCAAAAAAAACCTCATCAGTTGAAGAGGAAACAAGGTCACCTATCTTCTGCGATGGCACCATGGTCGAAGACCAGTGTTCTGAAAAGCGGTAATCGGTGTACGGGCGGAGAGGGTACCGAATAGAGTATATACGGTATGCAGGAGTATAAGCGGGAGAATATTCAATTTTAATCGGTTTTGATTTTTTTAATATTAATCATAAAGATATGTAAATTATATATTGACCATATAATAATGACAATGATAAGTAATTAGAAACATTTATAAGTAATAGACTAACTATAAACTTATAAAGAAAACGTCAATAGTAAGGATCAGTTCAATAAACACTAACTATAAACTTATAGAGAAAACATGAGCAGAAGACCAAATATGTAAATTGGAAGAAGAGAATGTAATTGTAATGACCAATAGTAGTATTAGAAAAAATTAATGTAAAAAAATTATTACTAGCATTTGATTTTGAAAATCGCCAATTAATCGGCCGATTATTCCCCCGATCGGCCGATTAATCGGTCAAGGACCGATTAATCGGCCGATTATTGATAATCGGTTCGGTAGACCCCCAAAAAGGAATATTCAGCCGATTATTCGGCCTAAGCGGGGGATTTTCTGAACAGTGTCGAAGACAAACATCACCCTTGCAATTGAAGAGAGAGGGGTCACACCATTGACCGAAGGGAAACCCTAGGTCAAAGAAAACTAGGTCAAAGTGTACTTCAGTGACCGAAGATCATCTCACCATTTAATGATCGAAGGGGGAGCTCAACCATCAACAAACCCATGAGTCCAAAACCTTGTGATAAAAGGAAAATAAGATAGCAACCCCATCGATCAAAAACCCTAGGTCATCTATGCAACCTCTTAAGGAAACCATCTCAGCAACCAAAACCATCACCAAACCTTCAACCACTTGGACCATACCATGAAGATCATCAAGAGGGAGGAAACCACTTATAAAAAAATGGCCAAAACAAATGGGTCATCAACATGAAACCGAAACCTCAAGGAGTGAGGTACATCAAGGAAAACATCATCCAAAACCCTAGAATCTGATCATCAAAACATAGGGATAACCAAACCATGATCATGAGGGAAAACCAACGTTCCAAAACATCACATGCATCCAAGTTCTCCATCACTAAGAGAGACAGAGAGAAAATAGAAACAAGACATGGGGAAAACCATCATCCAAAAGGGTGCATGCAAGATCGAACATCTCACCATCCATTAATCTTGAGAACGAGAATTAGGGTTTAGGAAAAAAGAGATAATCTATGCAAGATTTCTACAAAATCATAAACCCTAAAACAAGGTATCATCATCAAGCATCTTATGGTCACGTTTTAGAAATATGATAAACTTTGCATGCAAGATTAGGGTGCAATAATAGTAGAGGAAAGAGTTATATATATGACCCGCCTTGAGGTGAAGATCAACTCCAAAACCATGAAGCTCTAAGAGAGAGAAGAAATTCCAAGCTTGGATCAATTCCATGACCAAGCAAGACCACCTAAAGAGAAGAAGAACAAGCCAAGATCAAAAGGTGCACAAAGAAGAGAGGGTGCAAACCCTAAGCCAAAAAGAAAGGGGAAAAGAGGAGATATCCATCTCACATAGGTACTACCATGAAAACCCATGGATTCGACCTCTATTTAAGAGAAGTTCCTCAAGTAGACCACCATGGAGAGCCATGGTTCAGCCAAGAGAAGAAAAGAGAGGGTAGGATTTTAAGAAGAACGAGATTAAGAAGGATAAAGCACTTACCAACCACAAGGGTCAACAAAGGAAGATGCTCCAATCCTAGATCACCACATGTAAGGTTCGGCCAGATTTTTCTCTTCTAAGCACCAAAGGGGACGAGCTCCAAAGATGAGAGAAGAAGAGAGGATGCAAAAGGATCATATGCATGCAAAGAAGGAGGTATATATATACCCAAGGGTAGGAGAGATAATGAAGGATAGGTGTCCAACTAAACATGCCACTTGTCCATCACAAAACACCCATGCAAGCACTAAACATGCACATGCAACAAGGGTAGTTAAACCCAAAGTAGATCAATGACCTCACTTGGTCCAAAGGACCATCGGTCGAAGAGGAACCAAGGTAATCTACTTCGGTCGAAGAAGAAAACCTAGAGAACAAAACCCTAGAGTCCTTAGCAACTAAGGAGAGGGTTTAAGACCACTTTGACCACAAGGATCATAGGGTACACTCAAAACATATTCAACCGCTACAAAACACAACCAAAGAAATCCCATCGATCGCTACACATGAAGGAACCAACATCAATTAGGGCATCCATGCAAACCCTAGCTTCAACACATGCATTCACCACTTCCTTCCTCATCAAAACAAGGTACAACAAGGTGCCCTCAAGAACCACTCTTCTCAAAAATATTTCAAGACATAAGAGGTGCACCAAACATGTGACAAATTGCAAGATAAACCCTCGACATGGTTAAATTGCAACTTGGTCCAAAATAAGCACACATATAACGTAACTAACTCAAACATTATGCAAACTGGATCAAACTAAAAGCACAAGCATGTCACATGTTATTAAAGCACATCATAAGATCAGATTAAGGTTTCAAGAATTTTATTAAGCAAAAGAAAGCAAGATCAAGCACTAATCTAGGTCAGGAGTCTTACAACCATAAACCCCTAACAAGGATTTTGCCCCTGAAATCCTATGCAAAAATAAACATATACTTCCTATGCATCTCGTCCTCCAACTCACGCGTGGATTCCTCCATGCCACAGTGGTAAAACCTTAACCAACATGATATCCTTTTTCTTCAACTTCTTCACCCTTATATCAAGGATCAACACAGGACCTTCCACATACAACACGCCCTGTTCCAACTAAACTGCCATGGGCTGCAACACCAACTTTGTGTTAGGGTGAAACTTCCTCAACATCGATACGTGGAAAATTGAATGCAACCTATGGAACTCAAGAATCAACTCCAATCTATAAGCCACCTTCCTTACATGTGCTACCATAGGGTAAGGTCCCATATACCTGGGAGCCAACTTACCCCTCTTCCCAAACCTCAACATGTCTTTCCAAGGAAAGACCTTAAGATAAACATTGTATCCCACTTGGAACTCCAATGGCCAATGTCGATTATCAGCGTAAGACATCTTCTTATCCTAGGCTGCCTTCAATTGTTGATGTATCATCTTGATCTTCTTTGTCATCTATTGTACAAGCTCAAGACCCAAAAGTTGATACTCGCCCATCTCATACCAACACAATGGAGATCTGTAGTGTCTCCCATACAAAGCCTCATAGGGTGCCATATCAATACTCCTCTAGTAATTGTTATTGTAAGAAAACTCTATCAAACTAAAGTGCATATCCCAACAACCTAAAAACTGTAGAACACAAGCTCTTACTAGATCCTCCAGGATAATAATAGTCATCTCATATTGTCCATTTGTCTATGGGTGAAATATAGTATTGAATCTCAATAGTGTACCCATGGTTGTATGTAGACACTCCCAAAAGCAAATGGTGAACTGAGGACCTCCGTCAAACACTATCGTCACTGGAATGTCGTGTAGGCGTACTATCTCATCAACATACACTTGAGCCAACTTCTTAATTGTATATGTTGTCTTCACTGGGAGGAAGTGAGCTGACTTGCTCAACCTGTCAACTGTCACCCAGATGGAATCATGACCTTTGGTTGTCCTAGGGAGACCAAACACAAAGTACATAGTGATCTGATCCCATTTCCATTGCGGTATGGGCAACGGTTGCAATGTCCTTGTGGGTTTCTGATGCTCAGCCTTGACTTATTGACACATAGGACACTTTACCATGAACTCTGCTACATCACGCTTCAAGCCAGGCCACCAATACATCTCCTTCAAGTTATGGTACATCTTTGTACTGCCTGGATGCATAGCATACATTGAAGAGTGAACCTCTTCCATGACCAACTTCCTCAGAGTATCAACATATGGCACCACTTCCCTATCGTGGGCACACATTGTCCCATCCTCTAACTCGTAGAAGCCATCACACTTGTCATTGCCAAACTCTCCTTGGATCTATTGTATCACGGTATCATCACATTTTGCATCTTTGATATGCTACCTCAACGTAGGCTTCACCTGTAATTATGCTAGCAATCCTGCCAACAAGGATACTTACAACTTCATATTCATTTGGCAAAGAGACACCAACATGCCTCTCTTATGGAACACTAAAGAACACAACTATTATCTATAGATGATGACAAAGAATACTTCTTGCTCAAAGCATTTGCCACCACATTTACCTTCCTTGGATGGTAATCTATAGTGCAATCATAATATTTGATCAACTCCAACCAACATATCTACCGCATGTTCAACTCCTATTTCGAGAATATGTACTGAGGGTTCTCATAGTCGGTGAAGATATGATAATTCCCATCATAAAGGTAGTGTTTCCAAATCTTAAAAGCATGGACCACAGTTTCAAGCTCTAGATCATGCGTCATGTAGTTCTCCTCGTGTTTTTTAAGTTGTTACAAAGCAAAAGAGATCACATTCTTATCATGCATCAGCACGCATCCTAAACCATTCCTCAATGCATCACAGAAGATGATATAGTCTTTTCCTTGTTCTAGTAGAACCAACACTGGTACACTAGTCAACTTCTCCTTCAAAAGCTGGAAAGAACACTGACACCAATCATCCTAGACAAACGGTACACATTTTGTTGTCAGCTTTGTTATGAGTAACACCAGTGCGCTGAAGTTCTTGATAAACTTCTTGTAATAGCCTGCCAGACCTAGGTTACTAAAAACCTCCATCGGTGTCTTAGGATGCTCCCACTCTAGCACTGACTGAACCTTATTGGGTTCCACATGAACACCCTCAGCCGATATCATATGTTTAAGAAAAACATCTATTTCATCCAGAACTCACACTTGTTGAACTTGGCGTACAACTTGTGTTGTCTCAACAAGGTTAACACCTGACGTAGATGATGCTCATGTTATTGGAAGTATCAGGAGTATATCAAGATGTCTTCAATGAACACAACTACAAATTGATCAAGATAAGGCCGGAACACCTTGTTCATGAACACTTTTGGTGCATTGGTTAGCCCAAACAGCATAACCACAAACATATAGTGACCATACCAAGTCATAAAAGCTGACTTGGGTATGCCATATGCCTTGGTCTACAAATGATGGTATCCTAACCTCATATTTATCTTAGAGAACACTACAACACCTCTCAACTGATCAAACAGATCATCTATATGTGGAAAAGGGTACTTGTTCTTGATCATCACTTTGTTCAGCGGTCAGTAATCAATGCACAACCTCATAGATATGTACTTCTTCTTCACAAACAACACAGGAGCACCCCAAGGGGAAGTGTTCAATCTAATAAAACCCTTCTCTAGCAGCTCATGTGACTACTTCTTCAACTCTTGCATCTTTGCTAGTTTCATTATGTACGGTGTTTGTGCTATCAACTATGTACCAGGAACCAGATTGATCTTAAAGTCAATCTCTCGAGATGAGAGAACACTAGGAAACTCGTCAGGAAACATATCTTCAAACTCTCAGACAATGGGCACCTCCTGGATACTAGGACTCCTTGCCTTAGTATCCACCACATGTGCCACAAAAGCCTCACAACCCTATCTCACTAGTCTCTCTATTGTCATAGCTGACACCAAGCATGTCAAAAGGATCTTCCTATCTCCTTGGAAGGCCCACAAAATAGTACCGTAAAAGAACTTCACCACCTTGGAACTACAGTCTAAGACCACCTGATAGTTCTCCAAAGTATCCATTTGAAGGATCTCATTGAATCCATGCATGTCAAGTGGTATAAGGTCCACTTGAATGTTGTGTCCCGAGAAAGAAAGAAAGAACGCAGGATGGACACACCTCCTACAACTTTGCAGAACCAACCAAAGGGGTTTCTAAGTGAAGTTTATCATATCTATGACTAACAGGAAAGGAATAACTATCTATCACTTTCATAGTGATAGAAGAGTGAGGCACACCCAGGTCAACCAAAATAGATATAAAGTAGGAAGAAGACAAATCATAATGAAATAACTCCATCTGACTTGTCACGACCTATGGATTGACCACTCCCTCCTGCTGACTCGTGGCATAGAATCAAGGCATCGCCTATTGTCACCCATGTCCTCTATTGGCCTACCCAGATAATCCTACTTGTGACGCCTGACCACATCCTCTTCCTCCAGCACTACTAAATTGTCGTTGTTGTAGTCTTGTTGACTCTATCTCAGCTGTTGCATCACCTCCTCATCCTTCACTAGACAAAACATCCTCAGATACCCTTGTTGTCCACACTTGAAACATGTCCTTGTGTCAAATTATGGCCTAGATGGACCTGTCAATCAAACTGATGTTGCACTATCAGCTCCTTCTGATGGAAAGCTACGGCCTCTGCTCTACTCAGTGACCACTGAGATTGAACCATTGATTTCTGTTGTGACTGAGGTGCTAAAAATCTAGGCTTCTTGAAGCCTCCAGAAGACTGTCCCTGATACTGTGTCAGTCTCTTCTTAGCATTAGCTTCATGCTTCTCTATCACCGACCGCTCTATCCTTCTCATAGACTCCACAAACATGGAAAACCTCTTCTTGTTCTCCAAAGCTGACATCATTGTCGTCAACTCTTTACTCAAACTCTTCTCAAAATGTCAGATTTTGTCCTTATTTGTTGCAACCATGTGTGGGAAAAACCTCATAAGTTCCATGAACTTGGCCTCATACTCATTGATCGTCATAGATCCCTGTCAGATCTTCTCAAACTGTGAGATCTTCTCATCCAGGTATGCTCCAGGAAGTATCAGCTCACAAACTCCAACCAAAACTCTTCCCAATTGATCACCACACCAGGCCTCTTCTCCTCCTTGATGGACAACCAATGGTGAGCACTTCCCTTCAGTGGGTACACCGCGTGCTTCACCTTATCCTCCTCAGGGATATTGAGAATCTTGAAGGCCTTCTCCAGCTCCGTCAGCCACATATCTACATCTATCGAGTTTGTCGTACCCACATACACCAACGCTCCAACGTGTTGCAACCTCTCAAAGGCCTTACCAGAACCATGGGATTATGCATTGAGAATAACTGTCCTTTCTTGAGTTATGGGCACCCTATCCACCATATGCAAAATTATATCCATAAAGTGTCCAAACATGGACCAAAAAGTGAGATTTTCTATGGTTACTGGGTCAAACGGAGGCACATCAGGCACTCCATCTACTCTAGACTACCTCATGGCACCGTCTCCTAGTGCAGCAACACTTCTCTCAGCATGTTGTTCATGTTCTCCAGACATATCTTCTTTTTCTTCTGCATAAGTAGAAATTGCAATCAGATATGTTGGATAGCGCAAGAATATACACAAACCCTAGTCCTATGTCCTTGTAAACTCAGTGAACCTAGAGCTATGATATCATCTAAGTGGGACACATTGATCACACCAAAGTGAGATTACTCAAAACCAAAACACGAAACTATCAACTAACAACACATTACCACAAAATAGGGTAATTAAAACCGATCATATATTACTATCTCAAGTGGAAACATAAACAACAAGGTTCACAACCTGCCATCACATGTATCACATATCATACCATAAAAGTATAAACATCACTGTATAGTGACCATCTTGCCATAACATGAAGTTGTTATAAAAGATAGCATGTTCATATATACAAACCATACATGTACAACCATGGCATACTGCCAAAAATCTCATATCGATATACAAACATCTAGAAAACACATCCCTCCCTAGGACATGAGAGTATAGGAATGACACATAGGTGTGGCAACACATCCCACTATCACACAGACAGTGAGGTGTTATGCAAAAATGTGCGGAAAACACCATAATCCACATATTACCAAAAACACGGGTTAATTAAAACTGATTGCAGAAAGCGGGTAATCAAGAAACTATTATATTCATGTCCTCATCCTGCAAGGAAACAGGTTATATAAACATTTACAAGCCTTGATACGTGTCCACAGCTTAGGAGATCAGCTGTCATGTCATCACATGAGTTCATCACATGTTTATACATAAAGAACGGCCCACATCCGGCCAGCAGCAGGATATACAAAATGTCATCGGCTATACATCGTGAAACATCGTCAAAGCACCTCCAAGGACCTGAGAGTACAGGGATGAATCTAAACTCTACTACTAAACAACCAAAACAACAGCATGTCCATCTCTTGCCTTCTACTTCTCTTCTTGTTGCTCGGCCACAACTCCACGACCACCACCATGTCTAGATCGACCACCTAAAAAGGTTACAAACCAGCGGGGTGAGACACACAGTCCCAGCGAGAAACATAACTCCCCGCCAAAACTATAAAACCAAAGGAAGATGAAAGCAACAAAAGCAGGCAACTGATAAAGGTATAACAAGAGCAGTCCATATAGCTAAGCTATTCATATCATCAAGCTTACTTGGTTGTACGGAAGGCAGATAACCAAGCATCTCTTTATGGAACATGATTAACAAGATAAGATTTATAAGATCTTACCTCATAACATAAGGAACGTATAAGTAACTGCAAGTATAACGAGATTAACTACACAGGCAAGGCCTCAACCAATGTTTCATGTTTTGCCTTAATCAATAATTACTATTCGGATGGATTACGTATTGTTATGCCCTGAGGAAGTGAGTCGTACCGCTCAAATCCAACCAACGGCTATGAAACCCAGATCCGGTGCCATACAAGGTCAATGCAAGAGCCGGACTCCATGACCTCCCACCTCGTGGTCAATGCACGAGTACAACACAAGCAGGACCACAGTCTCATGCTTAAGTGGTCTCAGCCACAGGGTTAGCTCCCGCAGGCTACCCTCTGCCTAGCCCGCCTCGGTACAGGTCTCGGCGCTAGTGAAACTGAGCCACGACCATGTTCATCGTGCTCTGAGCCATGAACGCATTCATGCTCCCATATCACATATCCTGAGCCATGGGCCTGTTCACCATGCTCTATACATATCCCGAGTCTGCAACCGTAGTTGCACTCGAATCCTCACTATTTTAGGCTAGGAGAAACCTCACATATTCAACAATATGTGCTTCGGGTTAACCCGCAGGAGAACCCGTTTCACCATCACCATCTCCTGACGATGATGGATCTATGTCCAGGGCAACTACATGATATGTTCCACTGTGATTAGTTAGTACATTTTAAGTGGATTGCAAGATTCAGCCAAGTTGTATAATATGCAAATAAGAACAAGAATAAACAACATGAACTCAATATCATGCTTTTACTGTCATCAACATCATCCTGATCCATCACCAGGATCCAACCTTACATGTCACCACTTGGACTCTTGCCAATCATCTAGATCCATCACAAGGATCATCACATTGCCATGGGATCTCAATCCCTCATCACATAGTGCCACTGTCTCTCAAGGCTTACATCATCACCATGGGATAGCAATCCCAAGTCATCATCAGAGGATAACACCTCATCTAGGCACTTTTAGCCAACTCAGGTCCTCAGACCAAAACACATCATGCATGTTATCTCATCATCAAGAGTAACCATCAAAGCGGTGTTACTCAAACATATATACCTCATAGCCCTTTACCTGGCTATGCATCTGTATGAAACACATGCATGGTTAGTATACACAATCATCATGGATTAACAGAAGGATGATATTCTCAACATAGGGCAACATTGATGATTATGTGCTTTATCATTCATGCCTCAACTTGTGACCATAGACATAGGTCGTATCATTATGCAAAGCATCTTATACACTTACCATTTACTCATCATTATTTATATAATTCAAGATGATCATAAACACATGAAATGTCATGATCTACTATAATGATTACCATCAAGCATATCAAGGATCACCACCATAACAAAACAAGATCCAGCGTATAGAAGGAACATAACCCTCACTAAAAGTACTCACTACCCTCACCAAAAGTGTGACGGGTAGGGCACCCTCACTAGAGATAGCATCGAGCAGGGTACTCTCCCATATCGTCCAAGGTACTCTAACCTCATATCGACCAAGAAACCAGTAGGGGGTAACGACTACCACCTCAGGGTGTATCGGGAATCCCTAGGTGTCGCGCACCTCATGTATCGTGCAACGGCATGTCGTGCAACATGGTGTCGTGCAACAGTGCGTTATGCATAGGGTTACCATCTCGGATTAGATGTATCGGCCAGCATCACTCACAAGGAGTAACGTCCAAGGATGCAACTCAAACGAGCAGCAAGGAACATGTCGTTCAACCAACCTATCAGCCAACACGAGGCAAAGATAGAGGTGTAACGCCCGTCACAAGGTCAGTCCACAATGCCCCCTAACGTCTAAGATGTAACAGCACTAAGTAACCACCTGAGTCAGGCGTGTCGGGAAGGATACTCAACCAGGTGTGATGCCTACCACCAAACAAGGCTAAGCATATCGGGTAGGGTAAAGAGCATAGTGTGACGCCCGACATACAAAAGGTCAAGGACCAGGGTACATCGCCCAACACAGTCACAACAACATGACATCCAAGGCTCTAGGTCAAGAGGGGTATCGGGCAACGCCAACCCCAAGCCATATCGGTCAAGGTACAACTCCACAAGGTCGTCATCATCCTCAAGCACAAGGGCACCAAAACCCTAAGGGATCAAGAAGATGGCTCACCTCTCAACAACCAAGAGAGAGGGGTCTTGCACAACTCCTTGTCACCAATCAGGCAACACAAAGAACAACCACAACCAAGGTCCACAACCACCACATAATTCACCTTTCAAGTCCATGGTGAGAGGAGGGTGTTGCTCAAGCCACTAGAACACAAGCTCACCTCTCAACTTAAACGAGAGAGGGGTATTGCCCATATTACTAGAACTCAAGCTCACTCCTCTAGACCAAGGAGAGAAAGGAGTGTTTCTCAACAAGGAACCCTAACACACATGGTTCGGCCAACAAGAACAACTTAATCAATAAGCTCAACTAACAACATACATGATTGTAAGAAAGCATACAAGAACATAGAAGAGGTAGTATAGTTAGGGTTAGGAGTTATGTAACCCGCCTTAAGCAAGCTCCAAGCTCCAAGCTCCGCCACAAGAAGAGAGCAAGGCACTCTAGGGTTCGGCCACTAGAGGAAGAAGGAGACTCCAAGGCAAGGATCGGCCACCAAGCTTGCAAAAGAAGAGGGTGTCGTGCACCAAGGGAGAAGGGAACTAAGGAACTAAAGGGATCCTTAGCAAGAGAAAGGGAACACATATATAGGAGAGGATGGAGGAGAAACCAAGGTAAGACAAGGCAAGGTGTCTCCCACCTAGGGACACTTGTCCATGAGCAAAGCCACCACTCCAACATGCCTAAAATACATGTCCAAGGTTATTTCCACTTGCAAGCATCAAACACCAAGTGTCCACTAGTGGTGACACAAATGAGGTCAAAGAGGGTCAAAGGGTCCATGGGCGACACACCACCACAACATGGCCGACACCCACCCAGGGTGACACACCACAGGCTGACACACTCCCTAGGTCGACACACCACAGGCCGACACACTCCCTAGGCTGACACACCATAGGCTGACACACTTAGGTCGACACAAGCACACTCTTGCCTGACACAAAGGTCCAACAAGGCAAAGGCAAGGCACCACAAGGCCCAACAAGCTCAACCAAGCCCAAGGCAACTCAAGCAACGAGCCCAACCCTTCCTCTCAACACTAGATGAAGCAAGGAGAGGAAGGAACACCTCACAAGGTGACAAACTTGCCCACAAACCCTAGACTTGGGTTAATTGTAAGTAACACCTCCAACTCTCAACAAAGCACAAACAAACCCTAATCACCACCAAAAGTGATTAGCAAGCAACTAAGCACCAGGGTTAAGCAAAGCAAATAGGGTAAACCCTAAACGGAGGTCAAGGTCCTTACAATAGGACTCTACTGCAAAACACTAACAACATATCCAACCTTCAACGACTACTGATCTCCTTGATGCTCTTCCTCAACCATGTGATCTCTACCACATCATGCACGACCAGCTAAAAGATGTGGAAAGCCACAAGGTGAGACCAACATCCCAACAAGAGATATAACTCTCCACTAATAACTATTATTAACAAAGATATTCTTAAATAGGAAGTAACATTATTAAAAGGATGAGCAGATTCAAGTAAATGAATAAGTAAATTGATAACAAACATTAAGCAGACTAAGAAGGTATACATGATTAGTAGAACATCATATACTTTTAGAAGGAATATGAAGAATATGTACAACTATTATCAATGAAACAATATAAGAAACAAGGAAAGTGTAACATCCAATGTGATTGGTGTCTGACCCTAAGCAAATATACTACATGGTTGTATTAAATCTTTTATGCCACATGGATATGAGGTATACCACTTATACTCCAAGTGACCACCGCTAAGTCAAAATCAGTGCCATACAAGATCTAGGAGAGTCAGACTCCTATGATATCCCACACCCTCAGTCAGTCCGAGTCCACTGCAGTGACGTATAGAGTCCAACTATAAATCAACCTAGTATGCCTTGGTATATAGGCATTGAATTAGAAAACAGGGTATACAAACCCAATCATATGAGGTACAACTGTAGTTGTCCTCTATCACATCATATACTGATATACGACCACATTTGTTCTCCTACTAAGGCATGACTATAATCATCCTCCATAACCTATAAGTGGATGCAAGGATATAACCTCAACTTGCACCCCCGCATATTCAACAATATGTGCTTTGAGTTTTCCTTAGTAACTACTCCTTTCACCATCCAGCAAGTACATACGTTGAAGATGGATCTATGGCTTGGGGCAACTACAAAGTTAGGGTTTCACTTGATTAAGTGTTGCCAATTGGGAATCTTTTAGTGCATCAATCAAGTTACAATGTACAAACCCTAAAAAAATTATATAAAGATAAGGGTAGGTTGCAACTTCAGAAGATATAAAGCATATTAATCATAAAGCATAACACATCACCGCATGATACTGTCTCACTTCCATTTACAAGGTCATCACCATTATCACATAGTCATGGGATAACCATCCCTCATCACATCATCAGAGGATACTACCTCACATTAGGCACAAAGACATCATTAAGGCCATAAGGCCATTCACATTGTTCCCTGCAAGAACATCATTAGTTCATCATGCCTCATCAAGGCCCATAATCATCACCCTATATTACCATAAAGAGATCACAACAATCGCAAGCTATGAGGTTCATTCATCCTGCAACACTATTGGTCACACAAGTAGGACAGAGATAACACTTCAATATATTCTAACCACTCAAATAATAAACATTGAGCACCATGTACTCAAAATTAGGGTTAGGGTTTCTTATATCTAATTGATTAGGGTTTCCAAACAACCATTAACATCAACCCTAAAAAACATCACTTCCCACATTCTTGGAACACATATAATGTCAACCTTTATCATCACTATTAGGTTGTTCATATAAGGAAGACTTATGTCGAGAAAAACCTCATTGGTGGAAGAGGAAACAAGGTCACCTATCTTCTAAGATTGAAGACAAACAATCACCATGTCCAAAGACAAACAATCACCCTTGCGACCTAAGAGAGGGGGTCACACCATCAACCGAAGGGAAACCCTAGGTCAAGAAAAATAGGTCAAAGAGTACTTCAACATTTGAAGATCATGTCACCACTTCAATTGACTGAAGAGGGGGTTTAACCATCAACAAACCCATGAGTCCAAAATCCTACGATCAAAGGAAAACAATAGAGCAACCCCATCGATCAAAGAACCTAGGTAATCTATGTGACCTCTCAGGAAACCATCTCAATGACCAAAGCCATACCAAACCTTCAACCATTTGGACCATACCACAAAGATCATCAAGAGGGAGGAAACTACTTGTCAAAACATGATCAAAATAGGTGGGTTATCAACATGAAACTAAATCCTCGAGGAGTGAGGTACATCAAGGAAAACATCATCCAAAACCCTAGAATTCGATCATCAAAACATAGGGATAAATAAACCATGATCATGATGGAAAACCAACATTCTAAAATATCACATGCATCCAAAATATCCATCACTAAGAGAGATAATACAGAACCAAGACATGGGGAAAATCGTTGTACAAAAGGGTGCATGAAAGAGCGAACATCTCACCATCCATTAAATCTCAAGAACAAGAATTAGGGTTTAGAAAAAGGGCTAATATATGCAAGCTTTATACCAACAAATAAACTCTAAAACAAGGTATCATCATCAAGCATCTTATGGTCACGTTTTAGAAATAAGATAAACTTTTCATGCAAGATTAGGGTGTAACAATAGTAGAGGAGAGAGTTATATATCTGCCTTGAGGTGAAGATCAACTCCAAATCCATGAAGCTCCAAGAGAGAAAAGAAACACCAAACTTGGATCAACTCCACAACCAAGCAATCATATCAAGAGAAGAAGAACAAGCCAAGATCAAAATTTGCACAAAGAAGAGAGGGTACAACCCTAAGCTGAAAACAAAGGGGAAAAGAGGAGATCTCCATCTCACATAGGTACTACTGTGGAAAATCATGGATTCAACCTCTATTGGAGAGAATTTCCTCATGAAGACCACCATGGAGAACCATGGTTCGGCCAAGAGAAGAAAAGAGAGGGTAGGGTTTCAAGAAAAATGAGATCAAGAAGGATAAACTTCCCGAGCACAAACATCATTAAAGGATCAACAAAGGAAGATTCTCCAACCCTAGATCACCACATGCAAGGTTTGCGCACCTTGCTCCAAGGTTGAGATCTTTCTCTTCCAAGGACCAAAGGGGACGAGCTCCAAATGTGAAAGAGGAAGAGAGGTTGCAAAAGGATCATATCCATGCAAAGAGGGAGGTATATATACCCAAGGGTAGGAGAGAGAGACAAGGAAGGATAGGTGTCCAGCTATACATGCCACTTGTCCATCATAAAACACACATGCAAGCACTAAACATGCAAATGCAACAAGGATCCTTAAAACCAAAACATATCAGTGACCTCACTTGGTCGAAAGGACCATCGGTCGAAAAGGAACCACGGTAATCCACTTTGGTCAAAGAAGTAAACCTAGTGACTAAAACCCTAGAGTCCTTAGCCACCAAGGAGAGGTTCAAGACCCCTTCGACCACAAGGAACATAGGGCACACCCAAAACATCTTCAACCAATATAAAACACAACCAAAGAAAGCCCATCAGTTGCTAAACACAAAGGAACCAACATCAACTAGGGCATCCACGCAAACCCACATGCATTCACCACTTTCCTCCTCATCAAAATAAGGTATAACAAGGCACCCTCAAGCACCACTCTCTGTGACAAGATGCCCAGACATAAGAGGTACACAAAACATGTGACAAATTGCAAGATAAACCCTCGACATGGGTAAATTGCAACTTGGTCCAAAATAAGCACACATATAGCATAACTAACTCAAACATTATGAAAACTGGATGAAACTGAAAGCAAAAGCATGTCACATGTTATTAAAGCACATCATATGATAATACTAAGGTTTCAAGCACCTTATTAATCAAAATAAAGCAAGGTCAAGCACTAAGCTAGGTCAGGGATCTTACAACTATAAACCCCTAACAAGGGTTTCACCCCCAAAAAGAGACAAATACTTACTACGCATCTCATCCTCCAACTCCCACATCGCTCCCTCCATGCCATGGTGATGCCACAAAACCTTAACCAACACAACATCCTTTTTCTTCAACTTCTTCACCCTTCTTTCAAGGATCAACACAGGACCTTCCACATACAACACATCCTCTTCCAACTCAACCTCCACGGGCAGCAGCACCAACTTTGCGTCAGGGTGACACTTCCTCAACATCGATACATGGAAAATCAGATACAACATGTGCAACTCAGGTGGAAACCCCAACTTATAAGCCACCTTTCCAACATGTGCCACCACAGGGTAAGGTCCCATATACCTGGGATCCAACTTACCCCTCTTCCCAAACCTCATCATGCCTTTCGAAGGAGAGACCTTAACATACACCTTATCTCCCACTTGGAACTCAATGGCATGTGTCGATTATCAGTGTAAGACTTCTTCCTATTTCGGGATGCCTTAAACTATTGTTGTATCATCTTGACCTTCTCTGTCGTCTATTATACAAGCTTAGGACCCAGAAGTTGATACTCATCCATCTCATACCAACACAATAGATATATGCAATGTCTCCCATACAAAGCCTTGTAGGGTGCCATATCGATACTTTTCAGGTAACTTTTATTGTATGCAAACTCTATCAAATTGAGGTACACATCCCAACTGCCAAACAAACTATTGAACACAAGCTCTTAATAGATCCTCCATGGTTTGAATAGTCCTCTCAGACTATCCATCTGTCTGTGGGTGAAATGCAGTACTGAATCTCAACTGTGTGCCCATGGTTGTATGCAGAAGCTCCCAAAAGTGACTGTTGAACTGAGGACCTCTTTCAGACACTATCATAACTAGAATATCATGTAGACATACTATCTCATCAACATACACATGTGCCAACTTCTCAATTGTATACATTGTCTTCACTGGGAGGAAGTACGCTGACTTGGTCAACTTGTCAACTACCACCTAGATGGAATCATGGCCTTTGGCTGTCCTAGGGAGACCAAACACAAAGTACATAGTGATCTGATCCCATTTCCACTGCGGTATGGGCAATGGTTGCAATGTCCCTATAAGTTTTTGATGCTCAGTCTTGACCTATTGACACACATGACACTTTTCCATGAACTCTGCTACATCACACTTCAAGCTAGGCCGCCAATATAGATCCTTCAAGTTATGGTACATCTTTGTACTACCTGTATGAATAGCATACATTAAAGAGTGAGCCTCTTCCAGGACCAACTTCCTCAGAGTATCAACATATGGCACCACTTCCCTGTCATGGTAACACATTGTCCCATCCTCTAACTCATGGAATCCATCACACTTCTCACTGCCAAATTCTGCTCATATCTACTGTATCACAGTATCATCACAATGTGCATCTCAAATTTGCTATCTCAACATGGACTTCACCTATAATTGTGCTAGCAATCCTTCTAACAAGGATACTTTCAACTTCACATTCATTTCGCGATGAGACACCAACATGTCTCTCTTATGGCACACCAAAGAACACAATTGTGCCTCATCTCTAGATGATGACAAAGAAGACTTCCTGCTCATATCATCTACCACCATGTTTGCCTTTTATGGATGGTAGTATATAGTGAAATCATAATCTTTGATCAACTCCATCCAGTGTCTCTCTTGCATGTTCACCTCCTACTTTGAGAAGATGTACTCATGGTTCTTGTGGTCTGTGAAGATCTAACACTTCTCACCATAAAATTAGTGTCTCCAAATCTTCAAAGCATGGTCCATAGCTACAAACTCTAGATCACGCGTCGGGTATTGCTCCTCGTGTTACTTAAGATGTCGCAAAGCAAAAGAGATCACGTTCTTATCCTGCACCAGCACACATCCCAAACCATTCCTCGACGCATCACAGAAGACGATATGGCCTTTCCCTTATTCTAGAAAAACCAACACTGGTGTACTGGTTATCTTCTCCTTCAAAAGTTGGAAAGAATGGTGACACCTATCATCCCAGACAAAAAGTACATCTTTCCTTGTAATCTTTGTTAAGGGTAATGCCACTACGCTGAAGTTCTTTATAAACCTCATGTAATAGCCTATTAGACCTAGGAAACTACAAACCTCCATTGGTGTCTTAGGCTTCTCCCATTCTAGTGGGTCCACACGAACACCCTCAGTAGATATCACATGTCCAAGAAAAGACACATCTTTCAGCCAGAACTCAGACTTGTTGAACTTGGTGTACAACTTGTGATGTCTCAACAAGGTCAACACCTGTTATAGATGTTGATCATGATGTTAGATATCTCAAGAGTATATCAGGATGTCATCGATGAACCCAACTACTAATTGATCAAGATAAGGTCAGAATACCCTATTCAACAGATTTATGAACGTTGTTGGTGCATTGGTTAGCCCAAATGGCATAACCACAAACTCATAGTGACCATACCTAGTCCTAAATACTGAATTGGGTATGTCATCCACCTTGATCCAAAATGGGTGGTATCCTAACCTCATATCTATCTTAGAGAACACTACAACACCTCTCAAACTGATCAAATAGACCATCTATTTGTAGTAAACGGTACTTGTTCTTGATCATCACTTTGTTCAATTGTCGGTAATCAATGTACAACCTCATAGATATGTCCTTCTTCTTCACAAACAACATTGTCGCCATATGTGAGGCATGACCACAACCATCATCTAAAACCTTGGAATCAAGATGACAAGTATACACAGCCTCTTGCACTTGCACATACTCAACAATATATGATGCTAGGCTCCCCTTCTGGAATACTCATTTCACCATCCAACAAGTCCTCACACAGGAATGGTTTTATGGCACAGGGCACTACATGATTAGGGTTTCACTTGATTAGTTAATGCCAATTGGTTGAGTTGAGTCTGCATCAATCAGGTTACATTCAAACCCAAAAAAAATTATTATAAAACATAGGTATGTAACAACTCTAGAAGATATAAAATGTACGAGATACATTCCTTATCACATCATCACAGGAGACCAACCATGGTCTCATCATGAAGAGGATCACACCTCCATAAGGGATCAAACCATGCCCAAAGGTCATTAAGACCACTCACATATCTCCTACAAGAACATCAATATCCTTCCACACCTTAGAGAAGAAGGTTCAACAGACCATCACAATACTTGTCATACATGGGTTCAACATAACATTGCATTGAAGAGCTATGATGTTCACATGGTAACATATTAGGGTTAGCACCACATTTTTAGAATATTCCTTCATTAATAAAACATACAAGAAAGATAGGATATGATAAACCATCACTACTTAATTATTCATCTAAAATTCATCAAGGTGGGTTGAGTTAGCATTATAAATAAGCACCTGAAAAGAACCATTAGTTTGTACACATAGGCTAAAACACACACTCTAACACTTAGAATCCCATCGGATCATGGATGTACTAAAGATTTAAGTACCTTTATCAAATAATAAGCATCAAACCCAAACCATCAAATCTTGTGCATCAACAAAACCATTAGATCATGGTTAGTCAAAATACCACTATCGAATCATGACCTCTTATGAAACCATCAGATTCAAGACAGACAAAACCATTAAATCACGTACATAGAAAATCCATAGGATCTTATATCTAGGAAAATCATCAAATCATGGACCTAGTAATGCCATCGTGTCTTGGACCTAAAGGTACCATCGATCCTGACATAGGTAGGCCTTCGGTTGTGAACTAATAGATGAGCCATTTGATGTGAGCAATCCAGGTGCACCATAGTTTGTTGACAAACAGAAGGACCATCATTTGTGGACACATAGGAAGATCTTCAAGTCATGACCCATTGAAGTAATTGGTTGTGACCATCAGATCATGACACGCTGAGACCATCATTTCTGAACCCAGTGAAGCCATTGGTTGTCAATACTAGGTGGAAAATAGATCAACAACATCAAGTAAACCATTATTTGATAGAGTGAAGAATACCATCATTTGGATCCACTTGAAGAGAGAACTAAGACAATAAGTTGTGAGGGAAACATATCCATCAGTTTCAATCATATGAGAAGGTCCAAAAAAAACAACTAAGTTCAAGTCATCAGTTGACACGAGAAGTCAAACCATCAGATCATGGAATAAGGTACAAAATAGTCCATGAGACCTAAGGAAAACCATTGTTTGAGGGGACCGAAACCATCAATTTCCACATGCATGCAAGGTCTAGAGCTCCCATTTATAGATAAGAGACATGCACAAGATTAAGGAGTATATCAAGGAAGGTTATAAACTTAAGATAAACCACATAAGCTCAAATCCTAGGCACAGATAGCATCTTTCTAGTTGGTACTACGTTTTTATAGCAAGATCTATACATTCAAGCTAAGAGTAAGCAATAAACGTGAACAAAAGTTATATATCTTGCCTCAAGGTAGAATATGAATGTCCAAACAATAGGATAGCTTGAAGAGAGAGAACCCTAGCTTGAGTACTCCACTCATACAAGCGAGCTCCTTTCTCCAAGAACAAGCAAACCTAAGGTCAAAGAAGCTAGAAGGAAGGTGGTCTTCAACCTATAACACAAGATTCACCAAGAACACCATGGATATGACCAAGAAGGAAGAGACGGGAAGGAGGACAGCAAGGAAAATGAAGGAAGGAAGGATATATTACTTGCTTAGGTCAAGAAACAAGGTAAGGAAGCTCCACACAACTAAAAAGAGGATAGATCCAAACCCTAGGTGCACATGTAAGAAAAGTTGACCAAGCTTCTTCTTCCTTGAGCTCCTTCTTCTCCACCAAGAAATAGGGATGAGATCCAAGCAGTAAGAAGAATAAGAGTGAGTCTAAGGAGCTTTTTTACATGGAAGGAGGGAGGTATATAAAGCTTGGGTGAGAGAAAAATGAAGGGGTGGCAAGCCATACATGCCATGTGTCCAAGGTGAAAAAATATCATGTATGAAAAACTAGGTCAACCATAGTTTCTTAATACCAAGTGGACCCTTATATGTCAAACCCAATAGGACCATCTCCCTCCAACAATAGGTGACCCATAGGATCATGCCATCCCTTGGCCATAAGAGAAAACCCTAGCATCACCATCGCTTGTAGCACCTCACTTAGTGAGCCATCAATATAGAAGCCTCAAGAGGAAAAACATCAAATATTGAGCACTCTATAAGACCACCATCGAATTGCACCACCTCAAGGTGGACCATCAGATCCCAACAAACAAGGGTAAACCATCGAATTAGGGCATCTAGGTGAGGAAACCTTAGCCCTCAACCCTAGATTAGGTGTTACCACTAATCTGATGGTGCAAGAA
This sequence comes from Alisma plantago-aquatica, assembly GCA_963693085.1. Lineage (NCBI taxonomy): Eukaryota > Viridiplantae > Streptophyta > Magnoliopsida > Alismatales > Alismataceae > Alisma > Alisma plantago-aquatica. Next base: position 907,166,955 of record OY856410.1, read on the forward strand.
GGCACCCCAAGGTACAAATACATCAAACATGATATAAAAAATTATGAGGCACAATAATCATGTGACAAACTACAAGAAAAACCCTAGATATGGAGAAATTGCATAGAATCCCAAAACAAGCACATAAATGCATAACTTGCTCAAACAATGTCCAAACTAGACCAAACTTGAAACTTAGCCTTATCGCATGATATCAAAGATCATATTAGGGTTTGATTAAGGTTTTTAACACTTAATTAAGGTAATAAAACAAGATCAACCAAAAAGCAAGGTCAGGGATCTTATTGTTGTGCATTAATTAGATATTAAAAGCCAATACAATTGTTAATAGAAAACATGGTGAAACGACTGGTTTAAGTGTTGAACAAATGGGTTCACATGTGAACCAGTTGGTTTAGCTATGAACTGACCAGTTTATGGTTCATAGGTTCCAAAAAAATCATGAAATTATGTCTCTCGACACCCGTTTAGACTAGAACTCATGACCCTGACCCTCCTATAAATAGAGGGGTAGTCAAGGCTTTATATAAACACAATAATCTCTCTAAAAAGTTGTTGTCCTCTCTAGTTGTGGTTGCCAGAGAGACTGAGAAAGTCCTACCCGTAAAGGGGAGGGATAGCAAGGGAGAAACAATGTGGGAGACTGAATCAACCTTAGCAAGTTGATGTTCAAAAGGACAACTCCTTCCCATTGGCCCTGGCAGTACAACGTGGAGTTCTCGGTGGTCTATGTAGACTATTACAAAGGTGAGGAGGCTTTTGCCACCTACTAGGAGGACAATAATCCCGTCATCCATGGTTTTACACCACGAGGATGTTGTCGCCAGTTGTTCAAGTGCTACTTGAAGAAGAAGCATGCTGCAACAAGTGTTATCGCTGGACTTTCTCCAGGACCAGGTATAACTCTTGTTAACTTCTTTATTAGATACATCATTATTGACGCAATCTCGTCGCTTAGGGAATCAAGCATTAAATTTTTTATTTCCACCGCCATATATGTTGCCCATATTTCCCAACATTATGTAATCCTAAAAGAGAGTCCAGCCATTTGGGTTAGAAATGGAGTTCATTTGGTTTTTGGGTGATTGTTGATCATGGCTTGGACAATACTAAACAACAAACAACTTATGCTAAAAGTTGGTTTACTTGTCAAGTGAAAAGCACCTGGGTTGTTTTTCATTAACCTTGGGTTAGTTTTGATTTTTTTTTCAATATGCTCAATAGACCATCCCACCTTTCAATCAAGTCTTTGAATAGTGGTTACTTCTTTGTGTAAAGTCAGTCTAGTCCAAATTTATAGCCATGCAAAGAAGGATTTCCATGGGTTGACATACCAATCAATGATCTCAAGTTTGACCTGTTAAGGAAATTATTTGAATATGAATTATTAAGAAGCATGTCTCTAAGTATATATACATGCATGTATACGATAATACAATGATGAAATTATATATTTTTATAAACAATCCAAATATTTCATATAGGGGCTTGTTGCCTTTCTAGGGAAAGCAATATTACATGTGGGAATTTAGAAATAATGAAAGTGATAACTAGAGAAAAGAAAACAATCCTTAATCTTTGTTCAAATTACCCACAGATATTTTGTATCATTATTCATGATATTATGTCATTATAGTGTTACAACAAATTATCATGATTTGGCAATAACTATAATAATGAACAATAGAGAATATGATCACAATTTCATAGTATATTGTAAAATAAGTCAAATCTATTTCACAACAATTGTATGACTGGAAATAAAAGCAATTGTGATAATGTTTAGGAATCAAATTTAGAGAATTTCTATGTAGAAAAACAATATATGTTGCAATGGAATATTTTCTATTTTACACATTAGAATTAGCTTGTTTCATACAACATCAATGCATATCACATCTACCAACCAATTATGAGTAATTTGAAGTAGGTTTGATTCTACAACTCAAGAGTGGTGATTTATCTTTTGCATAAGCTTATAAAGTGTACTAACAAAGATTTAGTGTGCAAATATATATGGTATAAGGGAAACATCACTCCATGTTATGTTTGATATATATAGATACACAAATAAAAAATGCAGTGTTCTTTTCCTCATGCACGCCAATATGGAGTTTGTCAACCAAGGAGAGCCATGCTGTCACCAAGTTGGTCAACATGGCACAACTTGCACGACATTCTGGTCCATGATCTCCCTTGGGGAAGTTGGGTGCCCAATAGTTAGAGATCATTTCTCGCCATGTCAGGGGTGTGTGTCTCAGACAAGGGACTACAAAGTGATGTCCAACATAGGCCTAAAATAAGTCCTGAAAGGATTGTTATAGGTATTTCATTTTGGGGTATCGAGTTTTAGGAACCATGGCAAACCGCAAGAGGTGCATTAGAGACAATTTCAAATGCTATGATTATATTTTTTGTTTATATCTCCCATTTTAATCTATGGGGTTGTTTATTGATTTTTCTCAATGCTTGTTGAGTACAAGTTGTTAGACTCTTGCAATATAATCTTGACATTGAGAATACATGGGCCCACCACATGTTATACTTAACTACTTTGATGTTCCACTCGCAGAATCTAACACTACATACCGTAAAGTACATTAGAACCTATGATCCAACAACAGGTGATGAAAATATGGAAATCCCTACCATTAGAATTGTAACATCCCCAGATTTGAGGCCTCAGATAAAACACTCTTAAAAGGAATGATTGGACTACCCATATCACCAAGATGCACCTCCTTTTCTGGGAGCCCATTACTAAAGAACTCCATAGTTAAGTGTGCTCAGCTTGGAGTGGTACTAAGATGGGTGACCAGTCGAGAAGTTGATCCCGGCTTGCGTGTGAGTGACATTAAAGCATGCAGGTAAGGCTAGTGGTGGTTTGTGGGACCAGTCGTCATTTCTGAAACTCTACTAAAGCCTTGGGTAGTGGGCCCGGGCATTACAAATGGTATCAGAGCCATAACCCCTCCAGTAGGTGGGGCCCACATGGTCATGGCATGCCAGTCTTGAGTCGTGCGGTCCAGGCATGTAGGAAAGGGTTGTCCATGGTTGACGTAGCCACCCTTGCACTGGTATTCCGTGATTGGGAGCTCGGTGTCCATGGGCCATTGTGGGCCTACACTGAAATGGGGAAGAGATTATGAGGCCTTATAGTTGAGCCTTGATGAGGACGTCAAGAGTCTAAGTGGGGGAGATTGTAACATCCCAGGATTTGAGGCCTCATATAAAACACTCTTAAAAGGAATGATTGGACTACCCATATCACCAAGGTGCACCTCCTTTTCCGGGAGCCCATTACTAAAGAACTTCATAGTTAAGTGTGCTCAGCATGGAGTAGTACTAGGATGGGTGACCAGTCGGGAAGTTGACCCCGGCTTGCGCGTGAGTGAGGATAAAGCACACAGCTAAGGATAGTGGTGGTCTGTGGGGCCAGTTGTCATTCCTAAAACTCTACTAGAGCTTTGGGCAGTGGGCTTGGTCATTACATCATTCCTTTTAAGATCATGTTATCTGAGGCCTAAAATCTTGGGATGTTACTGTCTCCCCCACTTAGACTCTTAACATCCTCATCAAGGCTCAACTATATGGCCTCATAATATCACCCCATTTCAGTGCAGACCCAGAATGGCCCATGAACACCCAACTCCCGATCACGGAATATCAGTGTAAGGGTGGCTACGTCAACCATGGACAGCCCTTTCCAACAAGCCTGGACCGTATGGCTCAAGACTGGCATGCCACATGCCCATGTGGGCCCCACCTACTAGAGGGGTTATGGCTCTAATACCATTTGTAATGCCCGGGCCCACTGCCCAAGGCTCTAGTAGAGTTTCAGGAATGACGACTGGCCCATCACCACTAGCCTTAACTGCGTGCTTATCCTCACTCACGTGCAAGTCGGGGTCAACTTCCCCACTGGTCACCCATCCTAGTACAACTCCAAGATGAGCACGCTTAACTATGGAGTTCTTTAGTGATGAACTCCCGGAAAAGGAGGTGCACCTTGGTGATATGGGTAGTCTAGTCAATCCTTTTAAGATCATCTTATCTGAGGCCTCAAAGTCCTGGGACGTTATAATCTCCCCCACTTAGACTCTTGACGTCCTCGTCAAGGCTCAACTATAAGGCCTCATAATCATTCCTCATTTCGGTGTAGACCCATAATGGCTCATGGACACCCAACTCTCGATCGCGGAACACCAACACAAGGGTGGCTACATCAACCATGGACAACCCTTTCCAACATGCTTGAACCGCATGGCTCAAGACTGGCATACCACATGTCCATGTGGGACCACCTACTGGAGGGTTTTTGGCTCTGATACCATTTGTAATGCTTGGGCCCACTACCCAAAGCTCTAGTAGAGTTTCAAGAATAACGACTGACCCCACAGACCACCACTATCCTTAGTTGTGCACTTTATCCTCACTCACGCACAAGCCGAGGTCAACTTTCCGACTGGTCACCCATCCTAGTACTACTCCAAGCTAAGCACGCTTAACTATGGAGTTCTTTAGTAATGGGCTCCTGGAAAAGAAGGTGCACCTTGGTGATATGGGTAGTCCAATCATTCCTTTTAAGATCATGTTATCCGAGGCCTAAAATCTTGGGATGTTACAAGAATCCATTCACTCATGATCCAGCCAACGGGTGATGAAAATATAGAAATCCATACCACTAGAATCCATTCACTTGTGATCCAGCCAACAGCTAATTAAGATATGGAAATCCATACCATTAGAATCCATTCACTGGTGATCCATCCAAAGGTTGATGAAAATATGGAAATCCATACCGTTAGAATCCATTCACTCGTGATCCAGCCCAGTGGCGGATCCAACAATTAGAGGTGGGTGAGGCCAAGTCAAATAGTATCAAAAAATTAGATCCATAATAATGTCATTAATTGTGAACCATTTAGAAAAAATCAAATAGAACCTTGACTATGTTTCATTATTCAAAATATTGTAAATTCTTTCAAAACTTATAAAAACCATAAAGTTAGATGTCTAACACACAAAAATTTTGAGAAGCTAACCAACAAGGATCCCAAAAGGCATAACTTGTTGTGAAGTTATAACACTTAATCCTATATAATTATAACACATGATATATTGTTTGTTTAATCTGCAATTGGTTGATGTGATTCATATGTTACGTGGAACACTTTTTGGAAGAGTTCTAAACTAATTTCTTAAATCTAAATTCTATTCACTTACACGTGATAGGCTTATTGTAAGTATGAGAGAATAAATCTTTAAAAAAGGACATGGATCGAAGTGTGACAACATTCTACGAATGCAATGAGGAAAGATGAGTAAATGCAAGGTGTTATTATGTTGTTTATAGGATTTGTTGTAGTTGATTTTAGATAAATTTAAGATATGTTAGTAAGAATAAAATATTAAAATTTGGTGTATGTTCCATATTTCTTATTTTAGTTAAATCAGATATTTTATCTAGTATCTACTATAACCACTTGATTCCTTTATTTTATGTGAATATACTTGGTCTACACCCCGGTTCTCTACCTGAAACTCATTGAATTATTTTTCATAGTTAAATTTATGTTTCTATTCGATAGTTTGTTTTTCATCAAATATAGCTTCTTTTCCTATCTGTATTTTATGATTGACTCGAAGATCATATACTTTTTGATACACGTAATATCTTACGATTTAATTGTTAAATATTCATATTGTTCTCTTTAAGAGTAGGGGCCAATCATTTTAAAATATGTTGATGTCTGCGTGTGCGTGGTAACATTCATCTTCCTATACGTGGTGACTTGAAACTTCAATGGTTAATTGTTATTGCACATTAATCCATGTGTTGAGTATTCTATTTTGGGGTCGAGAGAGAGAGAGACAACATCAGCAATTATGTTTGAGCGTGTAGTGTACTTTCCAATTTTCATGCAAGACTTTTTAAAACAATTATCATAAGTTACTCTTGGAATGAATTTCTGAGTATTATCCTTCATGCAGTGATTGTGGGTATTGATGCTATGTGCAATTAACACATACATGTATATTGAAGGTCTGAATAATGCTTCACTATATTAAAATAATATAAATTCTAGCATTAAAATTTTAAAAAATAAATTATAATATCTAACACCAAAAATAATACAACTTACAAACAAGGATCCCACAAGAATGCTAAGTCATATATTAAAATAATTTTAAAGTACAATTTTTTTCTTATGATTTAGTCTTTGATTAGTTGATGTGATTTATAAGTTATATGGAAATCACTTTTTGAAAAAACTAGTTGGATTTTTCAAAATCAAACTCTATTCGCTTACATATGACTGGTTTGTTGTAAATATGAATGTAAAAATATCCAGAAAAAAGAGTAAGAAACATAACATCATTTCACTAATGCAATGAAAAAAGATGATTGGGTCCATTATACACAAAAATATTATTATTATTTATTAATAGGATTGTACATAGTTGAATTTAAATATATATGGGATATATTAATAAGAGTAAACTATTAAAATTAGGTATATGTTCCATATTTTTTTAATGAAACAAAAAATTGATTTACAATAATCATAATCTAATTTGATTCCTTAATTTTGTATCAATATATTTGGTTCATATCCCTTTCCTTATCTAACTAAGCTCTTTTTTATAGTTTTTGATCTTTTATTTCCTTTAAAAAATATATTTTCCATCAGATATAATCTCCTTCCCTCTTAGTCTCTTTCCCTCACTTCAATTTATATTGACTCGATGATCATACATTTTTTGTTGTGCTTCATATATTTTGTTTTTAACTATTGAGATATTTGTGCTTTTTTAAAATATCTTAATTTTTCATTGTTCTAATATTTATGTTTTTCTTTTGAATAAGGAGAGGATTAGTTTTAAAGTATATGGTCATCTACGTGTGTGTTTATGTCTCTCTTTCCATTGTGGTAATTTGAAACTGTCATTATTAATTACTCGTGCATCATTTTATGTTAAATGCTCGATATGATAATTGTTTGTTGAGAGGGAGAGAAGACATCCATTCACAGTTGCATGTTTGAGCATGTAATCTATTTAACTTCCCAATTTTCTATGCATGTCGATTTAAAAACTGTTGACGGTATTTATTCCTTGAATTAATTTCGAAGTGTCATCCTCCCGTTTTTGGTAGGTGAGGCCAATTATGAGATTTGCAATTAAAAGAGATGTGTATACTAAAGGGGTGACCCGCACTGGGTGAGGCCACGGCCTCAGGTGGCCCCACTGTGGGTCCGCCAGTGATCCAGCCAACAATTCCGTCCAAAGGATGATGAAAATCTGGAAATCCATACCATTTGAATCCATTTACACATGATCCGGTCAACGGGTGAGGAAAATCTGGAAAAAGACGCTACCGGCAGGCTATCAAGTTTTTCATTCTCGTGTGGATGGAAAAGGAGCTAGTGAAATGTGACCTCACGTTTACTTTCTCCCCCTACTTAAAAAAAACTATTTAGATAAACGGAAATATGTTGGTCACGCGTAAAGGGTGTAACGCCCGTCTCACGGGCGGCTGGCCGGGTTATTTTCTGTGGAAAAAATTGATTTGAGAGTGTGATGTGGCGATCATTAATTGGATGGTAGGTGAAGGTTGTGTAATGAATAAATAAATTTGTTTTACTTATAACTTTTAAACCATGATGATTTTTTTGACGAAACAAAAACTATTGAATTCCTTATAAAAATGCATTCTAACAAAAATGATACATTTTTGAGAAAAAAATACAAAAATGGTATGCATAGGTGGTGTAATTTTGCTTATAATTTTTAAGTTGTGATGAATTTTTGAACGAAATAAAAATCATTAAATTTGTGATTAAAAAATATATTCAAACTAGATTAATGTTGATATACTTTTGAGTAACGAGGTAAAAAAAGAGGAAGGAAGTGATGATGGAAGATTTGAGAACTGAGAAGAAAAGTGATGGGGGAAGATGAGGGAAGTGAGAAAAGTAATGAGAGCTTCTAAAAGGTTTCCAAAATTTGATAAATATGTTTTCAAAAAAATTAAGTGCTTGAAAATAGTGAATATACACCAAAAAATAGCTAAGGTGAACAAAATAAAAATCATTAAATTTGTGATAAAAAAATGCATACAAGAGTAATGTTGATATACTTTTGAGGGAAAATGTAGGAAAAGGAGGAGAAAAGTGATGATAGAGAAGCGAGGAGAAAAGTGATGGGGGAATATGAGGGAAGTGAAAGAAGTAAAGAGATCTTCCAAAAAGTGTCCAAAATTTGACAAATACGTGCTCAAAATTTAAGTGCTTGAAAATAGTGAGGGAAGTGAGAGAAGTAATGAGAGCTTCTAAAAAGTGTCCAAATTTTGATAAAGGTGTGCACAAAAATTAAGTGCGGAAATAGTGAATATGCTCCCAAAAATAGTTAAAGGCCCTAAACATGACTATATAGCACTCAAAAATGACTCTAAGAGCATAAAAATTGTGATATGCCCACATATGGATGAAAAAGGCCTAAAAATGGCTAAATAGCGCCCAAAAATAGCTAAAATCACCTTAAAATTTGTAAAAGTGCCATTTTTATACTTTACGCCATTTATAAATTATGTCTAGGCATCAAACAAATCTGTTTGGGTGTCATTACCTTGTTATTGGTTGCCAATTATCCTTAGTCATGATTTAACTCATATATTATTTATTTGGGAGGCATTGTTATGATTCTAGGTGTCAATGAACTATTCCAGGACGTCAATTAACCATCTCTAGGTGTTGATTAGTAATTTCTGAGCACCATTAAGTTGTTATTGGGCGTGAAGTACCCTTACACCTTATTTAATGTGTACAACCATATTTGGACATCATTAAGTTATTTTTGGGTGTCAAGCAAACCTATTTGGGTGCCATTATGTTGGTTTTGGTTGTCAATTACCTTAGTCGTGATTTAACACGTATGATATCTACTTGGGCGCCATTATTACACTTCTGGATGTCAATGAACTATTTATGGGAGTCAATGAATCATATATGGGTGTCAATTAGCTATTTTTTGGTGTCATTAAGTTGTAGTTGGACGTGAAGTACCCTTACACCTTATTTAATGTGCACAACCTTATTTGGGTGCCATTAAGGTTGTTCTTGGGTGTCAAATAAACCTATTTGGGCGCCATTATCTTATTTTTAGTTGTCAGTTACCTTAGTCGTGATTTAAGCATACAATATCTATTTGGGCGTCATTTTTATATTTCTAGGTGTCAATGGACCATTTCTGGGCATCAACGAACCATCTCTGGGTGTCAATTAACCATTGGACATCATTTCACCTGTGAATTTGTTAACTATTTGGGCATCAAACAATCATTTATGGACGTCATTAAGTTATTGTTGGGTGTGAGACAAACCTATTTGAGCACATTATGTTATTTTTAGTTGCCAATTACCTTAGTTGTGATTTAACACATACAATATTTTCTTAAGCCCATTTTTATACTTATGGGTATCAATGAATCTTTTCTGAGCGTCAATGAATCATCTCTAGGTATCAATCAACCATTGGGTGTCAATTCATCTGTGAATTTGTAAACTGTTTCTTTTTTTATATTTAGCTAGTAGCTTATCTTTTCTCTCAACCTTAGTCTTGTTTGAATATATTTTTTATCGCAAATGTAATAGTTTTTATTTTATTAAAAAATACATCATAGTTTAAACATTCTAAACAAAATAATTTTCTCTCTCATCACATTTTTTTCAAAAATATATAAATATTAGTCTTGTTGGAATATAATTTTCATAACAAATCGAATGATTTTTGTTTCATCAAAAAATTTCTCACGTTTCAAAAGTTATAAGTGAAACAAATTTATTTGTATATTATATAACTTTCACCACCACCCAATTAGTGCTTATCATGTTATCCTTTCGAACCAATATTCCTCAACTTTTTTGCGGATCCATTTAGACATTTTTGTTGCAAGCTTCCACACATATTGGTTGTTGATTGGAGCCGGAAGGAGCAGAGGGGACATTAGCAGATAAAAAATAGTTTTGACTGTGTGTGATCCGCCCTTAACCGGGTGTGACCTTACTCAAATTTTAATCCTTACATGAACTTGACAACACATAGGCTTTCCTTACCGTACTCAAATTTTAATCCTTACATAAACTTGACAACACATAGGCTTTTCTTTGTTCTTCACCTGCCACGGCGGAGTCTGGTACGTAGGTACTGACTGGCGCATCGGCCAGCTCGCGTGAACGGTGTGTGGGCCCGCCCGACCGTGAGGATAGCCCCATCGCTGTGTCATCGTTTTCGATGTCAACTTGACTTTAGCCGTCGTCAGCCGCGTGGTCGGGAGGCGGGAGTGCCCTAGGGGCAAACATTAAGATTCACATGCCGAGCGCCGACGATGGTGGTAGTGGTGGTCCTCGCCGTTGAAGGTGGCGGGTCAAGGAGCAGACAATCCCTCCCTACCACCGCACGTGTCGCCAATTAGACTTCAGGAAGACCTCTCTATTAAATAATGATAATAATATATAGTAACAAATATCAATGACTACAATAATTTGAAGGCGGAGTATTTTCCGCAAAAATGTCCCCCGCGTTTTCCTCTAGCGCTCGTCGTCCACAAAGCTATGTGAATAATAACATGAATTCAATTTCACCGGGTCCATGTCGGAGACAGCGGGGCAGTCGTGACACCATTCGTGCAGGTCGCTACTTATGCGACAAGGAATTTCGCTACCTTAGGACAGTTAGAGTTAATGTCGCCGTTTACCGGGGCTTCCATTCAAAGCTCCTCAAAACAAAATCATGATAATGAAATGGTTTGAAATACAGTGCTTTTCGGTAACGGAAACAAACAGGCCACTAGGCCAAGATAGAAAGAGAAGGAGAGAGAGCAAGAAAGCAGCCGCACCGCAGCCAGTAGAGCAGCAGCAGTGCAAAAAGTACCACTTGTTCTTGGTCGCGCCTGGGATTCGCGCATAAGAGAATCCGGTAGAGTGAGAAGAATGGCGAGCAAGTGTCCTGCCTCAAGACACCTCACCTAGAGAGTGTGTTGTTAATTTTAAATGTGTGTCGTTACATGTAACAGCGACATATACAATTAAGTTAAATATTCATGTCGATCCAGATAAGAAAGTGTAGAATAAACTAATGTAGGAGAATAAAAATAAATAAAGTCAGGAACCAAATCAGGTAGTTCGTTGAAAAATCAATGTAATATACTTAAAGAAATCAACGTCTTGCAACTCTTTTGAATAGGCGATGTTCTCCTAGTCGACATGATTGTGAACTTGGAAAAGAGATTATCTCGCTCGTTTTGGCGACGAATGTTGCAGACGAAGACGACTTGCACCACCAATGCCGCCCAGCGATCGCAGTAGCCACCATCTGATAGGTCGCATCTCAGAAGGGAGAGGATGAACGAACTTGCTACGTCCAGGATAAGATCTCTGTGTAGCACCACGGAAGCGATAGTCACAGAAGAATTCGGAGATTAGGGTTCGCAAATACGCACTCGAATGCTAACGGTTGAATGTTCAAAAAGATGTGTTCAAAACTTATGATTAGAGGCATATTTATAGTCTTACACGCCCCGTAATCATATTCCCATTAATACGCCATCACTTGAATGCTCTTGTACACATTGCAGAAAAATCCGCGAAGAGACACTTTCTAGTTAGGATTAATACATATGTTTCAGAAAGAAAGCTAGGCGAGACAAGGGGTGGCGTGGTGCGTGCGTGCGTGCATGCGTGTGTGTTGTGGTCACCATACCAACCAAGTAGGTGAGCATACCCTCTCCTAGGACCCTTGGACACAAGAGTCACATGTGATCCTACATATAAGGACCACAAAAGTTCAAAGAGTGAGCAATGTGAGATAAAACTTCTTTCCCATTTACACTAGAGACAAAACTACTTTTATCACATGTACTAGTTGCACTACATTGGGCTTAACCCATGATATATACATGGATAACAACTATATATATATATAACAATCCCCCACAAAGTCCAATGTGTAGTATCCTCTACCATTCAGTCATCCATATTGTGATTTCAGCAGATACCTTTTGGTTTGAATCTACCTGAGTTATCCAACTGTGACCCCCGCAGGAACTAGGTGAACAAAAATCTTGAACCTGAACCTTAGGTGCAAGAGTATAGGTTGGTAAACAACACAATAAAGACATGGTAGAAAAGAAAATAATGCATTAAGGTCATGCATATACAATTTTATGTCATGATTGATATCAGAGAACAACCCAATTCTCCTGTTGTGGCCTACACCACATCAATCATTTAGTTGGAGTCTCCAAGAATGTATTGCTAACATCTTATCCTAAGACTTGACACCATTCAGAGACTAATCTCTTACTTAATTGCAGTAACGACACTAACATGTTTCTCGGGGGATAGACACACAGATGCATGAAGCATCAAAGTAATTACATAGTGTCATCCAATTCACCCGACAACTTGTTATTATCACATTGAACCCAATTTGTGGGATCTCCACTATGTTGGGTTGGATTGCTACTACTTGCGAATAATGAGGGGTTTTAGTCCCATCCTCAACTTGGATTTATCCACTAAGGCTAGAGTAAGACCTTTAGTGAAAGGATCAGCTGTATTTTCTTTGGTGTCGATGTAGTCTACAACCACGACCACATTAGACACTAACTCCCTTACAGACTTGAGTCTGACTTGGATGTGTCTATACTATTTTTTATTGTACTTGTGACTCTTTATCTTATCAATAGTTGTAGTTCTATCACAGTGAACCAAAATTGTAGGAAGCGGCTTCTTTACCATAAGTAAATTGGACATAAGTCCATGTAGCCATTCATCTTGTAATCCAGTTTCATCTAAATCACACAACTCTGCCTCAAAAGTAGACCGAGACAATATGGTTTGTTTCTTAGACCTTTAAAAAATAAGTCCTCCTCCCAACAGGAATACATATCATGAGACACCATTACTTCCAGAGTTGATGGCAATCCAGCTTGCATCACTATATCCTTCAACTATAGAAGGATAATTGCTGTAATGCAGCCCAAGAGAACAAGTTCCCTTGATACACCTTAAAACTCTATCAAGAGCTTCCTAATATATCTTTTCAGGATAACTGGTGTATCTACTTAACTTGCTCATAGAAAATGCAATGTGTGGGTCTGTGCAGTTCATAAGATACATAAAACTTCCGATAATATGAGAGTATCATAATTGAGACACTGGAATCCTAGTCTCATTCTTGAACAAGGCCTTGGATGAATCATATAGAGTCTTAATATGTTTATGTAATGTGTACTCACACTTCTCCACTATCTTCTCAACATAGGTAGATTGACAGAGAGTTATACCATGAATAGACCTTATGATTTTTAGCCCTAAAATCACATCAGAAACACCCATATCCTTCATCTCAAGCTTGCTACACAAGAATGACTTTGTCTCATTTACTACTTTCATATCAGAGCCAAAAAGCAGGATATCATCGACATATAAGCATAACAAAATGAATCCATCATTGGCGATTTTGCAGTAGAGACACTTATCAAATTTATTAGAAACAAATCCAAACGATGATATCGTAGAACCAAACTTCTCATGCCATTTCTTAGGGGCTTGTTTCAAGCCATATAATGACTTAACAAGTTTACACACTTTGGACTCATTCCCATGACCCATAAATCCCTCGGGTTGTGCCATTTATATCTCTTCCTAAAGATCGCCGTGTAAGAATGTGGTCTTCACATCCATTTGATGGATACAGAGATTATAAATGGAAGCCAATGCTACAAGCACTTGGATTGTGGTCATACAGAAAACATGGGAATAGGTATCAAAGTAATCTATTCCTTCCCTCTGTGTGTAACCCTTAGCAACTAACCTAGCTTTATGCTTATTGATTGTCCCGTATGCATTAAGTTTCGTCTTGAAGATCCATTTGCTACCAACTACAGAACAACCAGGAGGCAAATCCACCAATACCCAAGTTCCATTCGAGAGAATTGATTGGATTTTGTCATTAACAACTTCTTTCCAAAACTTGGCTTATGGAGATTCCATAGCTTGTTTGAAAGTTACAGGATCATCCTCAACATTGTAAGTGAGAAACTCACTATAACATCCCTGACCTGGGTTATGTACTAACCCTAGGTGTTTTGCTTAATAAAGTTAATTAAATGTTTGCTCTTATCTTTTGAAAAGTAATTAAGGCTCAAGAGGAACTTATGTTTCAATTTTGGTCATGTTTGAACAATGTTGAAGTAATGTTTGCTTATTCTGGACTAATGTGCAAATTACCCATGTTAAGGGGCTAACTTGCAAATGTTACATAATAATATGTTCCTCTGATGTTGAGACATCATAAGAATGAATATGATGTAGTGGTATGGTTTCTACAAGCTTGGACACCAAGATAGAGCTTGTTGGACAATGTTTGTGCATTAAAACCTAGTTTTGGTGTAAAGTGCAATTTACCCAAAACCTAGGGTTTAATATACAAATTACCACTTCAATAAGATCCCTAATGTTTCTTGGCATCATGTAGAGCAAAGAAAATGAGAGGGGCGCCTCATTTGAATTAAGTGGGAGGAGAGAGAATCTTGATATTAAAATAATTAAGATTTAATCCTAATTAAAACCCTAATTCAATTTAGGACAAAAATGAATGTATTAATTAAAGGGCTTTCAACCAAAATTAAAATGGTTTAGTTCATATATGTGTGGTCGTATTTTTTCTTTGCAATAGCCACGAAATATCTCAAGGAGGTGGAATTTCCACTCACCTTATTATAAGGAAAAGAAATATCCACTAAGTCATGGATATTAATATAAAAAGGGTTAAGGTGCTTATTTTGCTTTTCTTTAAAATGTGTATAATTGAAGTGAATAAGAGGACAAGAGGAAATCCTCGTCTCTAAGGAAGGAGAGGGGTCAAGTGGCAAGGGAATTGAGGGGATAATTCCTACTTTCTCTCTCCTAATTGAATTTTTTAATAAAATTCACATATAAGCTCATTTATCCATAGAATGAAAGGGAATTTCGGATTTACTTCCACCCCTTGCTTGGAAAATGACCTTGGGGGATTGGTAGAAAGAAGAGAACGACCCCCAACCTTTTGGTAAGTCCTTGACCTTCGTTCTCCTTGATTCCATGGTGGAAATAAAAAATAAACTATGGATTTCTTCTTAATTCGATCTCCTCTTCAACCCTAGCCAAACTTTTCAACCAAAAGCTTGAGGATGAGCCTAAGGAGAGTTGCAAAAGCTTCATACACCATTTTTGGCGTGATTTTGGAGCTTTGGAGCTCAATTGGAGGAGGTTTTTATAACTTGAAACCATGACTTTGTTATTGCATTCAATTCCCCATCAAATAATGATCATTTCTCTATTTACAATTATTGATTTGGTTGATTGATGCAATCTCCATGGAAATCACAGAAGGTTTTGTGGGTCTAGAGCTTGATGATGATGACATCATCATAAGCACACACCTCCCAAAATATCTAGACCAAACGGTTTCAATCAAATGTCCAAACGGTTTCACAAACTGTTTGGGAGCAAACGGTTTCAAACTGTTTGGAATGAAACAGTTTCACTAAACCGCATAGAAGCAAATGATTTAAGACCGTTTGGTGATGTTGACCAGGGTTGATAGTTTGGAGATTTGTTCATAATGATCTAGGTTAATGACCCATCAATTATTATTGATTAACTCTAATTGGTTCATGAGTTGAAGGTCCATCAATCACCTAAACCCTAATCGGGTTGAGTGTTGATTTCATAAGTGATTGAGTTTGAAACTTGGGTTGATTGACCCAAACGGTTTCAAAACCATTTGGGAATCACCCAAACGGTCTCCAGACCGTTTGGAGGTCAACCAAGACCATTTGGAGGTCTAGGGTTGAGTATGGTTAGGTATTTGAAGATTCAAACATATGGTATAAATCCTAATCTGCTAAGTGCTGATTTTGCAATTGAATGAGTTGATGCTTTGGGTTGATTGACCCAAATGGTTTCAAAACCATTTGGGGATCACCCAAACGGTATGAAGACCGTTTGGGGGTCACCCAAGACCGTTTGGAGGTCTAGGGTTAAGTATGGTCAAGTGTTTTAAGGTCCAAAGATACCAAATTGAAATACAATTAAGTGTTGATTTGGTGACCAATCCTAGGATCCAAACCCTAATTGAATGATATGGTTAATGATGATATGATGGGCAAACGGTCTCAAGACCGTTTGGAGGTCATCCAAACGATCCCAAGACCGTTTGGGGGTCACCCAAGACCATTTGGAGGTCTAGGTTTGACTATGGTTAGGTGTTTGAAGATCTAAAGGTACTAAGTTGAAGTGCAATCAAATGCTGATTTGGTGATTAATCTAATGATCCAAACTTTGATTGATTGACTTGCATTTTGATTTTGACATGGTAAAACGGTCTCAAGACCATTTGGAGGTCATCCAAACGATCTCAAGACCATTTGGGGTCAGGTTATGCCCAATTTGGATGTTGGTCCAATAGTTTTAAAGTAACTAGTTTCACATTGGTTAATGTTGAAGGATCATCGATTCCAAACCCTAATCCAATTGATTCAAACCCTAATTAATGATCAATTGAGGGTCAATTTAGGGTCAAATCAGTTGAAGGTTGACCTAATTAACTCAATTGAAGTATGGTGATAGGTTCAATTGATGATTGGTTACATGAATTCAATGGTTGAAGGATTCAACATTGGAAACCCTAATTTAATTGGAGTGGTTGAGACCCTTTTTGTTCCTTGCGGTTTTGAGGGGGTTTGGACCAAACGGTCTCAAGAATGTTTGAGTCCAAATGGTCTCAAGACCGTTTGGGACCAAACAATCCCAAACCGTTTAGGTGCATGCGGTTTCAAAACCGGTTGAGTTCATGCGGTTTTAAAAAGTCAACTTTGGCAAACAGTCTTCATCACCTACTTTTCTAAATTGTTTTGAGTATTCACCCAAGACCGTTTGAGGTCTGATTAGTCACGACCATTTGAGGTCTAAGTGACCAAGATCATTTGGAAGGTAATTAATCAAATTGTATAAACACTTAAAGTGAATAAAGGTCAATGGTTTAAGTGATCAATTGCATGATGTAAATCAATGGTGTTTATAGTAATGGTACCTTTAATGAGATAGGGTGATTAGTACCCTTCAAGTAGCTAAGCCCTAATGATCATGGTGACAATGACATAACCCATGATGTCAATTCTTCTTCAAGATTGAGTTGACTTAGCTTAATCAAGGCTGAAGCAAACATCATCTTGTAGAAGATGAAAGAGAAGATTTCCTACATGATTGATAATCAAGTAGTAGACTTCCTATATGAATGAATGTCTAATTAGGGTATGATCCTTCGTAGTGAGATCATGAAACTCTAATTATGAGGGTTAAGGAATCATAACCCTAACTGAGGATGTTAATGGAAGTAATCTTGCTACATGATGATGGTATGATCTTAATTCATAGTGATGGTATGATAAACCCTAATTTAGGGTACTTTGATGATCACTCCTACTTGGGGGTGAATAGTAAACCCTAATCTATGGTGATGTGATATGAATAGAAACCCTAATGGAGGGTGATGACATGAGAAACCCTAATGGAGGGTGATGACATGAGAAACCCTAATTGGGGGTGATGTCATGAGAAACCCCAATTGGGATGAACAGTAAGTCTAATTATGGTTAATTGAATATGAAACCCTAGTTTTAAGTGATGTTATGTGGAACCCTGATATTATGATATGGTCTAAGACTCAATTTAGGGTGATGTCATGTCATGATATATGAAACCCTAGAGATGGTTTAATAGCCAGTACACCAAAGAGAGGTGTGGCTAAAATAATTAAATAAGATGAATATGTTAAAAACATGAAGAACAGGGTTGATGAACCATGTGAATGATAATGTGGTGATTTTAATGAATAAGGATCTAAGAGACAAGATGATGCCTAGATCCTTATACAACCATCTCTATACATGAGTAATAGCTTATACACCTTACAATGATGAGGACATGAAACTTTTAGGAATGATGTATGCTATACTAAATAATGATGTGGATAACATCCTAAGAGTTGAAATACCTAAAATAGTTGATAATGATTTATTCTATATCAACAATGCCTAATCATGGGATAAGTCCATATCACTAAAGATGGTTGGACAATTTTAATATGTGACCAATGTACCATATGATGAAAGCGATAAGTTAGTGGATAAAGTATTAAGAGGGGAAATACCTTAATACAAAGATAGCTAAATTATTAAGTAAGAAGGATATGAGAAGAAAGTGATATACCAAGACATGATCGATACCACATTCAGCATTTTCAGTATAGACATACCTTGATAAGTGTAAGGACCCTGACCTCCGTTTAGGGTTTACCCTATTTGTTTTGCTTAACCCTGATGCTTTATTGCTTGCTAATCACCTTTAGTGGTGATTAGGGTTTGGTTGTGCCTTGTTAAGAGTTAGAGGTTGTACTTGCAAATAACCCAAGTCTAGGGTTTTTGGACAAGTTTGTCACCTTGTAAGGTGTTCCTCTCTCTCCTTGCTTCCTCTAGAGTAGAGAGGAAGGTTTTGGGCTCGTTGCTTGAGTTCCTTTGGGCTTGGTTGAGCTTGTTGGGCCTTTTGGTGCCTTGCTTTTATTTCTTTTGGACCCTGTGTCACCCATGTTGGAGGTGTGTCGCCCAAGTGTGTCGCCCATGACCTTTGACCAAGCTTTGACCTCATTTGTGTCACCACTAGTGGACACTTGGTGCTTGATGCTTGCATGAAGCAATAGCCTTGGACATGTGTGTAGGGCATGCTAGAGTGGTGGTTTTTGCACATGGACAAGTGTCCCTAGGTGGGCGACACCTTGCTTGGCTCTACCTTGGTTTCTCCTCATTTCCCTTCTATATATGTGGTTCCTTTCCCTTGCTAAGGATCCCTTTAGTTTTTTAGTTTCTCCTCTACCTTGGTGCACGACACACTCCCTTCTTGCAAGCTTGGTAGTCGATACCCTTGGAGTCTCCTTCTTCTTTGGTGGTGCTTGGAGCTTGGAGCTTGGAGCTTGCTTAAGGCGGGTTACATAACTCCTAACCCTAACTACATTACCATCTTCTATGTTCTTGTTGTCTATGATCGGCTATGTTGTTGTTAGTTTGGTTTCCTTGCTTAGTTGCACCATGTTGGCCAAACCTATGATCTAGGGTTTCTTGATGTGCAATACTCCTTTCTCTCCTTGGTCTAGAGGAGTGATTTTGAGCTTCTAGTAGCATGGGCAATACCCCTCTCTCGTTTAAGTTGAGAGGTGAGCTTGTGTTCTAGTTGCTTGAGCAACACCCTCCTCTCACCATGGACTTGAAGGGTGAGATTTGTGGTGATAGTGAACCTTGCTAGGGTTGATCCTTGTGTTTCCTGATTGGTGATAAGAAATGTGCAAGACCCCTCTCTCGTTTAAGTTGAGAGGTGAGCCATCTTCTTGATCCTTTAGGGTTTGGTGCCCTTGTGCTTGAGGTTGATGATGAGCTTGGGGAGGTGCTGCCCGATACCTCTTGACCTAGAACCTTGAACGACACATGTTGTGATGGTGATGGACGATACCCTGTGACAGGCGTCACACCACCACCCTGCCTTGTGACGGCTGATAGGCCATGGGTTGGTTGGCTGAACGATAGACCCCTTGTCGGCTGTGTGAGCTACACCCTTGAACGTTACTTCTTGTGGAGTAGTTTGCCCGATACACACCTGTCTTAGATGTAGTTTGGGGGCATTGTGCTTTGAGGGGATGTTGCTAGTTAAGTTATGTGACGAGTGTTGCGCGACATAGGATGTTGCACGATAGGCATGGGTGCACGACACCTGACGCGCCGCTGCACTTTATGTCGTTGCTCAGCTGCACGCCCGATTGTTGTTGCCCTTGGTGCTAACGCAGAATTGCGCGTCACACCCTTGTGTCGGCCGATAGACACTGGTGTGCTGACCGTTATGGGTTGCGCGATAGGGTGAGCACCCTGCCTGATACAACCTATAGTGAGGGTGCCCTACCCGTCACACTTCTTGTGAGGGTAGTGGACACTTTAGTAAGGGTCTTGCTTCTCATGAAAAACCGATATGATGGATAATGTTCTGGTTAACACGTTGGTGACCCTTGATATTCTTAATGGTAATCGTCATGGTAAAGCTTATGTAAAGTACATGTCTCTACCCATGTATGTAATCATCTTGATTATCTGTATAAAGCTGAGATAATGATAAGCATGTAGAATGCCTTGCTTAATGATGTAACCTATGCTCATGATCATAAGTTGAAGTATGATTGATATGGTATATAATCACTAATGTCACCTTATATTGATAACATGGTCTTTCTGTTAAGCCTATGGTTATTGTGTATACTAACCATGCAGGTGATGCATAGCCAAGAAAAAGGCTATGAGGTATATATGATGAGTAACATTGCTTTGATAGTTACTCTTGATGATGAGATCACATGTATGATGTGTTGGATTGCTATCCCATGATGATGATGTAAGCCTTGAGAGGCAGTGGCAGTATATGATGAGGGATTGAGATCCCATGGTATGTGATGATCCTTGAGATGGATCTGGATGATTGGAAAGAGGCCAAATGATAACATGTAATGTTGGATCCTTGTGATGGATCGGGATGATGTGATTACAATAAAAGCATAACATTGAGTTTATGTTGTTTATTTCCCGTTATAGTTTGCATGTTATACAACTTGGTTGAATCTTGCAATCCATATAAAAGATACTAATTAATCACAGTGGAATATATCATGTAGTTGCCCTGGCCATAGATCCATCATCGTCAGGAGTTGGTGATGGTGAAACGGGTTCTCCTGCGGGTTAACCCGGATCGCATATTATTGAATATGCAAGGTTTTTCCTAGCCTCAAATAGAGAGGGAATCGAGTGCAGCTGCGATTGCAGACTCAGAATATGTGATGAGCATGGTGAACAGGCCCATGGCTCAGGATGTGTGATATGGAGCATGAATGCGTTCATGGATCAGAGCACGGTGAACAGGCCCGTGGCTCAGATATACTAGCGTCGTGACCTGTACCGAGGCGGGCTAGAGGAAGGGTAGCCTATGGAGCTAACCTTGTAGCTGAGGCCACTTAAGCACGAGACTGCGGTCCTGCTTTGGTTCTCGTGCACTGACCACGAGGGGAAAGGTCGTGGAGTCCGGCTCTTCTATTGACCTTGTATGGCACCGGCTTTGGGTTTCGCAACCGAAGGTTGGATTCGAGCGGTACGGCTCACTTCCTCAGGGCATAATAATATGTAATCTAGTCGTATAGTAATTACTGCTTAAGGCAAAATATGGAATATTGTTTGATGCCTTGTTTGTGTAGTTAATCTTGTTATAACTTGCATTTACTTATATGTTCCTCATGTCATGTGGTAATACCTTATAAATCTTATCTTGTTAATCATGTTCCATAGAGAAATAGTAGGATATATGCCTTCCGTACCTCTGGTAAGCTTGATGGTATGAATAACTTTACTTTACATAACTACTCTTGTTATACCTCTTATTAGTTATCTGTTGTTGTTGCTTTATCTTTCTGAGGTTCTGTAGTTTCGGGGGGGAGTTATGTTTCTCGCTGGGATTGTGTGTCTCACCCCGCTAGTTTATACCCTTTTTAGGTGGTCGAGCTAGGTGTGGTGGTGGTCGCGGAGTCACGGCCGAGCAGCAAGAAGAGCAATAGAAGGCAAGCGATGGACATGCTGCTGTTTTGGATGTTTTATAGTAGAGCCCTAGAGTCATCCCTGTACTCTCAGGTCCTTGGAGGTGTTTTGACATTGTTTCACGATGTATAACTACTGATGTTTTATGTATCCTGCTACTGGCCAGATGTGGGCCTTTATGTATGTATAAACAAGTGATGAACTCATGTGATGGTTAGACAACTGTTCCTCTAAGCTGTGGGCACGTATCAGACCTTGTATATGTTTATATAACCTGTTTGACTTGCAGGATGAGGTCTCAGATGTAATAGTTTCTCAGTTTATCAACTTTCCGCAATCGATTTTAATTAACTCATATTTTTGGTAATCCGTGGTTTATGGTGATTTTCGTACGTCTTCGCGTAACACCTCATTATCTGTGTGAAAGTGGGATGTGTTTCCACAAGTTTTGGTATCAGAGCTCTAGGTTCGCTGAGTCTACAGGGATTAGGACTAGGCTGAGTCTGTTCTTGTGAGTTTTCCAGATTTTCTCACGATCGTCTTCTGCCCTCAGCGGAAGAAAAGCCAAGATGTCTGGAAACCATGAAGAACATGTTCCTGAGCGTAGCGATGCTGCATCAGTTGATGGAGCTTTTGGGCAGGCACATGAAGATCGGGTGCCTGAGGTCTCCCAACCTAACCCAGCCATTCTTGAACATCCTGCCTACCAACAGCTTATGGGGCAGATGATGGCTATGATGAATCTCATGGTTGAGTGATTGTCAGTGCCTCCGCTGAGAGCACATGCTCCCCATGGTGAAGCATCGGGTATTGGGAAGACCTTCGAGCGGCTTCGCCGAGTCAGATCTTCAAATTATGCTGGAACGGCTGATCCAACGGATGCAGATCTGTGGCTGACAAGTCTTGAGAAGGCTTTCTGGATCCTCGACATCCCTGAAGTAGACAAAGTAAAGCACACTGTCTACCTTCTGAAAGGTAGTGCTGGTCACTAGTGGACCATCGAGGAGGAGAAGCGACCTGGTGAGGTGTTCGGTTGGGAAGTTTTTCGGCACGAGTTCGTCAGTAGATACTTTCCGAAGACGTATCTGGATGAGAAGATCAGTCAGTTTGAGAGCTTGCGACAAGGAACGATGAACATCACCGAGTATGAATCCAAGTTCATGGACCTGCTGAGGTTTTGTCCTCATATGGCAGTGACAGATGAAGAGCGGATCAGATGCTTTGAGAAAGGTCTGAGTGCTGAGCTGACAACACTTGTTTCTGTGTTGGAGAATAGAGAGCGGTTTGCTACGTTTGTGGAATTTGTCCGGAGAATTGAAAGGTCAGTAAGGGAGAAAAGAGAATCCATGTCTCACAAAAGGCCTGCTCAGTTCCAAGGATAGAGGTTTGGTGGCTTCAGGAAGCCCAGGTTTTCATCGCCTTCAGTTATGAGAGGTTCCAGTGTACCATCGCAGTGGTCTCTGAGTAAGGGAAGATGATATGTTTCTTCTCCGTCTAGGGCACATAGTACAACATCAGTGGCAGTGGAAGGGCCATCTAGACCACAGTTTGAAGTTAGGACATGCTATACCTGCGGTCAGATGCGGCATGTCAAGTCGAATTGCCCAAACAGAGATGATGAAGTGACACAGCAGCCGAGGCAAAATCTTCAAGGGACAGATAGACAGCAGCCTAGTGGTAGCAGAGGGCGAGGAAACGGTCAAGCGTTGCAAGCGAGATCGTCTGCTCAAGGAAGCAGAGGATGTGGACAACAAGCAACGGCTCGATTCGATGCTATGAGTCAGCTGGAGGTGATAGTCAACCCACGAGTAGTGACAGGTCAGATGGAGTTATTTCATTCTGATATGTCTTCTTCTTGCTCTATATCTATTCACGTTGACCCGGGTGCTACACACTCTTTTATCGCCTATAGTATGCTTGAAAACTTTCGTTTATCTGTTAGCTATAAGAAGGATAGTTTGTTGTTAGAAACCCCTCTTGATGGTTCCTCGATGCTTCGAGAGGAGTTTCCCTCTTGTGTCTTGTCTTTCTCGGGACATAGCATTCAAGTGAATCTTATACCACTTGATATGCATGGTTTAATGTCATCCTTGGGATGGATACCTTAGAGAAGTATAAGGTTGTTTTGGATTGTGGTTCCAAGAAGGAAGTGTTCGACAATGGTGGAGAAAAGTGGATCTTCCAGGGAGATAGAAAGATTCTTCTAACATGCTTAGTATCAGCTATGGTGGCAAAGAAGTTGCTACGACAAGGATGTGAGGCATTCTTAGCTCACGTGGTGGATATCGTTGTGCCTACCAAGGTGAAAGTCCCTAGCCTCGAAGAGGTGTCAGTTGTCCGAGAGTTTGCCAATGTGTTTCCAAATGAGTTTCCTAGTGTTCCTCCACCCCGAGAGATTGATTTTGAGATCAATCTGGTACGAGGAACGCAGCCAGTTGCACAGACACCGTATAGGATGGCTCCAGTAGAGATGGTAGAGCTTAAGAAGCAGTTGCAAGAGTTGCTGGAGAAAGGTTTCATTTGACCAATCATGTCACCTTGGGGTGCTCCAGTGTTGTTCGTCAAGAAGAAGGATGGATCGATGCGGTTATGTATAGATTACCGGCAGTTGAACAAGGTCATGATCAAGAACAAGTACCCATTGCCGAGGATAGATGATATGTTCGATCAGTTGTGTGGTGCTACAGTGTTTTCCAAGATCGATCTACGGTCCGTTTATCATCAATTGAGGATTAATGTGGATGGCATACCAAAATCAGCTTTCAGAACGAGGTATGGTCACTTTGAGTTTGTGGTTATGCCGTTCGGGCTAACCAATGCACCTACTGCTTTCATGGATTTGATGAGCAGAGTGTTTCGTCCGTTCTTAGATCAGTTTGTCATAGTCTTTATAGATGAAATCTTGATCTATAGTCGGGACAGGTTAGAGCATGAGCGACATCTTCGTCTAGCATTGACTCTTCTTTGCCAACATCAGTTGTATGCCAAGTTCAATAAGTGTGAGTTCTGGTTGGAAGAAGTGATTTTATTAGGTCATGGGATATCTGCTGAAGGAGTCAAAGTGGACCCGAAGAAGGTGGAATCCATTGCAGACTGGGAGCAACCGAAGACGCCAACAGAAGTTTGTAGCTTTCTGGGTTTAGCAGGATACTACCGGAGGTTTATCAAGGACTTCAGTGCGATTACATTGCCGATGACAAAGTTGACTAGAAAGGATGTACCTTTTGTCTGGGATGATCGATGTCAGCAAGATTTCTAGAGTTTGAAGGAGAAGTTGACCAGTGCTCCAGTGCTTGTGCTGTCAAAGCCTAGAAAGGGCTACGTTGTTTTCTGCGATGCTTCCAATAAAGGTTTAGGTTGTGTGCTGATGCAGGAAGATCATGTGGTTTCTTTTGCTTTGCGATAGATTAAGAAACACGAGGAGAACTATCCAACTCATGACTTGGAGTTGGAAGTAGTGGTTCATGCATTAAATATTTGGAGACACTATCTTTATGGGGAAGCATGTCAGGTCATTTACGGATCATAAGAATCTAAAGTACATCTTTTCGCAGCATGAGTTAAACATGCGACAGCGTCGATGGATGGAGTTAATCAATGATTACGACTGCACTATCGAGTATCATCCTGGTAAGGCGAATGTGGTAGGTGATGCGCTTAGCTGAAAGTCTTATGCTCTCTCTTCAAAGAAGGCACAGTTGAGTTCCCTGGTATGTCATAGACGAGATATGTTTATTTCCTTACGGCAGATGAATGTGCAGATGGAAGTTTCCTCATTAGCTGGACTTTTAGCACAGATGCAAGTCAAGCCTACACTGAGACAATAGACAGATAATGCAGTACAGTTGATCAAATCAGAGTTCGGCAGCAAAAAGTGTGATGGGTTCCATGAGTCCGAGGATGGGCTAGTTTGCTATCGTGACAGGATGGTGGTTCCAGATGCTGATGATCTGAGAAAGTTAGTGTTCGAGGAAGCACACATGTCGATGTATGTTATGCATCCGGGTGACACCAAGATGTATCATAGTCTGAAGGACTTGTATTGGTGGCCCGACTTGAAGAGAGATGTAGCCGAGTTCATAGCTAGATGTGCGGTATGTCAGCAAGTCAAGGCTGAGTATCAAAAGTCGGCAGGTACGTTGCAACCCCTGCTGATACCGCAGTGGAAATGGGATCATATAACCATGGATTTCGTAGTTGGTCTACCCAGGACAACTAGGAATCATGATTCCATTTGGGTGATAGTGGACAGATTGGCGAAATCTGCCCATTTCCTACTAGTAAAGACAACGTATACAGTTGAGAAGCTTGCTCGAGTATATGTGGATGAGATAGTACGATTTCATGGTGTGCCAGCGATGATAGTTTCTGACAGAGGTCCTCAGTTCACGAGCCGTTTTTTGGAACAGTTGCACAAAGCGCTGGGAACGCAGTTGAGGTTCAGTACCGCCTTCCACCCGCAGACCGATGGACAATCTGAGAGAACTATTCAGACTTTAGAAGATCTCCTTCGAGCTTGTGTTTTGCAGTTCCTAGGCAGTTGGGATGTGCATCTCAGTTTGATAGAGTTTGCCTACAACAACAGTTATCAGCGGAGCATTGACATGGCTCCTTATGAGGCTTTATATGGAAGGAAGTGCAGATCTCCTTTATGTTGGTACGAGTCTGGTGAGTATCAGCTTTTGGGTCCTGAGTTAGTACGGCAGACAATAGAAAAGATCAAAGTGATACAACAACAGTTGAAAGCGGCACAGGACAGGCAGAAGTCTTACGCAGACAATCGTCGACGACCTTTGGAATTCTAGGTAGGAGACAAAGTATATCTTAAAGTCTCGCCATGGAAAGGTGTGCTAAGGTTTGGACAAAAGGGTAAGCTAGCACCCAGATATATGGGGCCTTACCCAGTCATAGCACGTGTTGGCAAGGTAGCTTACGAGTTAGAGTTGCCTCCAGATTTGCATAGGTTACATACAGTATTCCATGTCAGTATGCTGAAGAAAAGTCATCCAGATTCGAGAACAGTGTTACAACCCATTGAAGTTGAGCTTGATAAAGATGTGACCTACGAGGAAGGTCCTGTGGCGATCCTTGACAGAAGGGTTAAGAAGTTGAAGAGGAAGGACCTGGTTCTTGTGAAGGTTCTTTGGCATCATCGTGGTGTTGAGGAAGCCACGTGGGAGCTTGAGGAAGAGATGAGGAGGATGTATCTCTCGCTTTTCTCTTCGGATTTCGAGGACGAAATCCCTTTGTAGGGGGTTAGCTTGTAAGGACCCTGACCTCCGTTTAGGGTTTACCCTGTTTGTTTTGCTTAACCCTGATGCTTTGTTGCTTGCTAATCACCTTTAGTGGTGATTAGGGTTTGGTTGTGCCTTGTTAAGAGTTAGAGGTGCTACTTGCAAATAACCCAAGTTTAGGGTTTGTGGACAAGTTTGTCACCTTGTGAGGTGTTCCTCTCTCTCCTTACTTCCTCTAGAGTAGAGAGGAAGGTTTTGGGCTCGTTGCTTGAGTTCCTTTGGGCTTGGTTGAGCTTGTTGGGCCTTGTGGTGCCTTGCTTTTGTTTCTTTTGGACCTTGTGTCGCCCATGTTGGATGTGTTTCGCCCAAGTGTGTCACCCATGACCTTTGACCAAGCTTTGACCTCATTTGTGTCACCACTAATGGACACTTGGTGCTTGATGCTTGCATGAAGCAATAGCCTTGGACATGTGTGTAGGGCATGCTAGAGTGGTGGTTTTTGCACATGGACAAGTGTCCCTAGGTGGGCGACACCTTGCTTGGCTCTACCTTGGTTTCTCCTCCTTTCCCTTCTATATATGTGGTTCCTTTACCTTGCTAAAGTTCCCTTTAGTTCCTTAGTTTCTCCTCTACCTTGGTGCACGACACACTCCCTTCTTGCAAGCTCGGTAGCTGATACCCTTGGAGTCTCCTTCTTCTTTGGTGGTGCTTGGAGCTTGGAGCTTGCTTAAGGCGGGTTACATAACTCCTAACCCTAACTACATTAGCATCTTCTATGTTCTTATTGTCTATGATCGGCTATGTTGTTGTTAGTTTGGTTTCCTTGCTTAGTTGCACCATGTTGGCCGAACCTATGATCTAGGGTTTCTTGATGTGCAATACTCCTTTCTCTCCTTGGTCTAGAGGAGTGAGTTTGAGCTTCTAGTAGCATGGGAAATACCCCTCTCTCGTTTAAGTTGAGAGGTGAGCTTGTATTCTAGTTGCTTGAGCAACACCCTCCTCTCACCATGGACTTGAAGGGTGAGCTTTGTGGTGATAGTGAACCTTGCTAGGGTTGATCCTTGTGTTGCCCGATTGGTGATAAGAAATGTGCAAGACCCCTCTCTCATTTAAGTTGAGAGGTGAGCCATCTTCTTGATCCTTTAGGGTTTG
The DNA here is from genome assembly GCA_963693085.1 of Alisma plantago-aquatica. NCBI lineage: Eukaryota > Viridiplantae > Streptophyta > Magnoliopsida > Alismatales > Alismataceae > Alisma > Alisma plantago-aquatica. The sequence goes on from OY856410.1 coordinate 907,195,065, forward strand.
GTGCCCTTGTGCTTGAGGTTGATGATGAGCTTGGGGAGGTGTTGCCCGATACCTCTTGACCTAGAACCTTGAACGACACATGTTGTGATGGTGATGGACGATACCCTGTGACGGGCGTCACACCACCACCCTGCCTTGTGACGGCCGATAGGCCATGGGTTGGTTGGCTGAACGATAGGTCCCTTGTCGGTTGTGTGAGCTACACCCTTGAACGTTACTTCTTGTGGAGTACCTTGCCCGATACACACCTGTCTTAGATGTAGTTTGGGGCCGTTGTGCTTTGAGGGGATGTTTCTAGTTAAGTTCTGTGACAAGCGTTGCATGACACAGGCTGTTGCACGATAGGCATGGGTGAATGACACCTGACGCGCCGTTGCACTTTATGCCGTTGCTCAGCTGCACGCCTGATTGCTGTTGCCCTTGGTGCTAACGCAGCATTGCGCGTCACACCCTTGCGTTGGCCAATAGACACTGGTGTGCTGACCGTTATGGGTTGGGCGATAGGGTGAGCACCCTGACCGATACAACCTATAGTGAGGGTGCCCTACCCTTCACACTTCTTGTGAGGGTAGTGGACACTTTTAGTAAGGGTCTTGCTTCTCATGAAAAAATGATATGATGGATAATGTTCTGGTTAACACGTTGGTGACCCTTGATATTCTTAATGGTAATTGTCATGGTAAAGCTTTCTTATGTAAAGTACATGTCTCTACCCATTTATGTAATCATCTTGATTATCTGTATAAAGCTGAGATAATGATAAGCATGTAGAATGCCTTGCTTAATGATGTAACCTATGCTCATGATCATAAGTTGAAGTATGATTGATAATGTATATAATCACTAATGTCACCTTATATTGATAACATGGTCTTTCTGTTAAGCCTATGATTATTGTGTATACTAACCATGCAGGTGATGCATAGCCAAGAAAAAGGCTATGAGGTATATATGATGAGTAACATTGCTTTGATAGTTACTCTTGATGATGAGATCACATGTATGATGTGTTGGATTGCTATCCCATGATGACGATGTAAGCCTTGAGAGGCAGTGGCAGTATATGATGAGGGATTGAGATCCCATGGTATGTGATGATCCTTGAGATGGATCTGGATGATTGGCAAGAGGCCAAATGATAACATGTAATGTTGGATCCTTGTGATGGATCATGATGATGTGATTACAATAAAAGCATAACATTGAGTTTATGTTGTTTATTTCCCGTTATAGTTTGCATGTTATACAACTTGGTTGAATCTTGCAATCCATATAAAAGATACTAATTAATCACAGTGGAATATATCATTTAGTTGTCCTGGCCATAGATCCATCATCGTCAGGAGTTGGTGATGGTGAAACGGGTTCTCCTGCGGGTTAACCCGGAGTGCATATTATTGAATATGCGAGGTTTCTCCTAGCCTCAAACAGAGAGGGAATCGAGTGCAGCTGCGGTTGCAGACTCAGAATATGTGATGAGCATGGTGAACAGACCCATGGCTCAGGATGTGTGATATGGAGCATGAATGCGTTCATGGCTCAGAGCACGGTGAACAGGTCTGTGGCTCAGATATACTAGCGTCGTAACCTGTACTGAGGCGGGCTAGAGGAAGGGTAGCCTATGGATCTAACCCTGTGTCTGAGGCCACTAAGCACGAGACTGCGGTCCTACTTTGGTTCTCATGCACTGACCACGAGGGGAAAGGTCGTGGAGTCTGGCTCTTCTATTGACCTTGTATGGCACCGGCTTTGGTAGGGGTGTAAACGGTGCGGGTACGGTGCAGGTATGACCATACCCAGAACCGTACCCAATTGTTTTTGCGGGTACGGGTATGGGTCCAGACCCACATTTCTCAGTAACCAGACCCGCACCATACCCGGAACCGCATATAATGCGGGTACACGATGCGGTTCCAAGGGTATACGGTTATGTGCAAAAAAAATTAAGCATTAAAATTGATGGCTGCACCTATTTTTAAGCCCAAATTAATGTAGGTAATTTTGGTTTCCTTATCAGTAATTACAACAGGTAATTTTGGTTTCCTTATCAGTAATTTTGGCTGCAAGGATAACACTGCTTTTTCCTTTTCCTTTTCCTTATCAGTAATTACAGCAGGTAATTTTGGTTTCCTTCCCTCGGATCTGATATGCAATCCAATTTTTCTCCTAGCAATATTAAACAGGTCAACACTGTAGAATGGTAGTTTAGTATTGGTGCACACACTTTTTTGAGGCTTACACCTCACCTCACCAAGACAAAGATGCTTTGATGCGCCTCACACCCTATAAAACCTTTTTCTAATCATGACTTCTATAGTTATTACCTGATGTTTATTCTAATAATTGGCGTGGGAATACAAAGAAAGATACCATTAGAAATGACTTTCAAGAATTAAAGTGGCAGTGACAGTACAAACCTCAAGATGACTGTCTTAGTTGGTTTGAATGCGGGGAACACCTGATCTTAAACCCTAAACGATGACTACTAAATCCCGAGTTTGTAGCAAGGATGAATCAGCTACAACTTGAAAAATATAAGAATACCCATGGAGATTGATGGTACCAACTACCAAGTTTGCTTACACAAAAAAATGAACGAATCTGATTGCAGGAACTTTGGGGCTCCTTTCCTTGAAAGTAATCATTATAAACTTTAATTCAATTAAGTTTAACCCAGTCAAGAATTGTGATAGTGATTCTATGTTATCATGGTACCTCAAATAGGGTGGAATCCTAGTTTGGCGTGCAAGGTAGAAAAATGTTAGAGGTATTTCCAGATTGGTCAAGCTATGGTCACTATTCTCGAATCACTATTTCCCTATTGGTATTTACATTATTATTCTGAGATCTTGCAATTAACAGAACCTCGCAGCATGTTCTATGACTATACATTCATTTTTCATCAAGCATTGAGACTTTAAGCTCCTAATTATGGCTATGCTAGTTTGTGTCTACTTCTGCAGGTGTACATACTCTAATTACTTTTGAATGTTGCAGTTGAACAAGGAAACCAGGGATGGAACTGTGCAAGAAAAAATTGTTGTTTACTAGACTGCTAACAAGGAAGTAGGTTTCAGCATTTGGTTCATATAATGTGTTTTGACTATGATCAAATAAAATATTTAATTCTTATCAAAATATGCAGGTTGCAATCATCAAAGAAGTGTTTCAAAGACTCATGATGCTCATATGTCACGATTGAATGAGAAGATTGAAGAATTGAAGGTCTTATTGTTATAATATATGTCTGTACACTGTAGCAATACTGACTTTTGTAGATGAGTGGAGTTGTTGTCTGGAATGATTTATACTCCACTATAATTTCTAGAACTTAATACAGAGAATGTAACCTATTAATCATGGAACATTGGAACTGGTGTCATTCATTGTCAGTTGCGTATTCTAAGCCCTCTTCATTTTTCAAAATAGGCACAGCGGGAGGAGTTGAAAGAGGATTTGCACACGGCCAGGAAAGGAAAACCTCCACTAAAAGATGCAGAAGGAAAGCCCAAGAGAAATATGGATCCTAATGCATAATGGCTCTTTCCTCCATCATACACCCACCCACACTTGCCTTTAGTCACACGTGGATGCACACAGGTACACAGGTTAAATTATCAAGCACCTATTTGACTTTGAAGTAAAACTGCAGGTTAGAGAAGAAGCTATCACAAGTGGATGCAAAAATTGAAAAAATGGAGTTAGACAAAAAGATCAAGGATGATCTAAAGACCGTGGCATTGGGAACATCTAAAATCAACTATCTCAATCCAAGAATAACAGTTGCATGGTGAAAATGCTATGAAGTTCCCATCGTTGGCGCTGGGCTGGTGCACTTGGAGCTGGAGCTAAGGTGGGCGACTAGGCAGAGCTGAGGCAAATGTAGTAGGAGCTGAGCTGGAAAGCTATCGATGTTGGGCGGAGTTGGAGCTGGGCGCGATGGGATGGAGCTCGACTGAGATGGAGCTATTGAAGTTGGGCGGAGTTGGAGGTGAGGTCGGCGTCCAGCGTCGGGTTGATGAGGGCCTGCGGCCAGCGTCGGGCTGATGCCTGATGAGGTCGGGTGGGGTCGTTGGGCTGCTGCCTGTGGGCTGATTCGGCTGAAGGTGGCTTGCTGATGATCGGACTGAGGCTGCGACTGAAGCAGGTTGGCAACTTGATGATGATCGGACTGAGGATGTGGATGAAGTAGGTGGGCGCGCACAGAGAAGATCTGTCAGCGGACTAACCAGCGTGCTCAGTTGAGCCTTGAGGGGCGGTGCCACGGTGGATCTGGCTGGAGCATGGAGCCTGGAGGCTGGTGGCTGGAGGCTGGCGGCTAGCGGCTGCCCTTAGCCCTAGCTCTGTCTTTGTCCGCTCGCTTTGCGGATAGCGGAATGAGGGGGGAGCTGAGAGGGGAGCCGATGTTCTGTGGGTTAGGGGTCAATAGGATTTTTATGTGTTTGGGCTAAATTAGGTTAGAACTATCCACCGTTAGATCATGTCTAGTATTTTTTAGCCATAGATTCTAACAAACTCATAATAAATGTATAAATATATATATATATATATATATATTTGCGGGTACATGGGTTAGCGGGTATGGGTACAGCTATACCCATTATTGGAACCGTGACAATACGGGTATGCGGGTACGCGGGTACGCGGGTCTAGAAAACTGGACCCATGACGGGTTTTGGAGGGTATGGTTTTGCGGGTACGCGGGTATACCCATACCCATTTAGAGCCCTAGGCTTTGGGTTTCGCAACCGAAGGTTGTATTTGAGCAGTACGGCTCACTTCCTCAGGGCATAATAATATGTAATCCAGCCGTATAGTAATTACTGCTTAAGGAAAAATACGGAACATTGGTTGAGGCCTTGTTTGTGTAGTTAATCTTGTTATAAATTGCAGTTACTTATATGTTCCTCATGTCATGTGGTAATACCTTATAAATCTTATCTTGTTAATCATGTTCCATAGAGAAATAGTAGGATATATGCCTTCCGTACCTCTGGTAAGCTTGACGGTATGAATAGCTTTACTTTACATAACTGCTCTTGTTATACCTCTTATCAGTTATCTATTGTTGTTGCTTTATCTTTCTGAGGTTCTGTAGTTTCGGCGGGGGACTGCGTGTCTCACCCCACTGGTTTAGACCCTTTTTAGGTGGTCGAGCTAGGCGTGGTGGTGGTCGCGGAGTCGCGGCCGAGCAGGAAGAAGAGCAGTAGAAGGCAATCAATGGACATGCTGCTATTTTGGATGTTTTGTAGTAGAGTCCTAGAGTCATCCCTATACTCTCAGGTCCTTGGAGGTGTTTTGACGTTGTTTCACGATGTATAACTGCTGATGTTTTATGTATCCTACTGCTGGCCGGATGTGGGCCTTTATGTATGTATAAATAGGTGATGAACTCATGTGATGGTTAGACAGCTGTTCCTCTAAGTTGTGGACACGTATCAGACCTTGTATATGTTTATATAACCTGTTTGACTTGCAGGATGAGGTCTCAGATGTAATAGTTTCTCAGTTTATCAGCTTTCCACAATCAGTTTTAATTAACTCATATTTTTGGTAATCCGTGGTTTATGGTGATTTCCACACATCTTCGCGTAACACCTCATTATCTGTGTGAAAGTGGGATGTGTTGCCACAATAAGCTTCTAATCCAATATCCTTGGATAAGAAACACATGGAATGTGTGATATGCAATTGTTACAATAAAGTTGTAATAACTCAATGTACTTGGATAAATGTTGACTAACATACATTGAGAATGGGGTAAGCCAAATCAATGAGTATGATGTAATCATACTATGACAAGGATGAGAAATGAACTCTTACCTTGAATTCATGATCATTAATGATATATGATGAGAATGGTGATCATAAGAAAATACTTATAATATCCTTGAATGCTCCTAGAGGAGTGGAACAACATATTAGAGTTGAACTAATAATGTGAACATGAAGCCCTAATTAATGTAAGATGGGAAACACTAACCCTAATTTTGGGAAAAGGGAATGAAAAGCCCTAATTGACAGATAACCCTAATCCTGATAAAGGATGGTGGTGTTACTGATATTTCATATGATGTGACAAATGGCTTACATGATTGTTATCATGACTATTAATCATGTAGACATCATGAGATGATGAACATAGCCAGACCTGAGCTATGACATTCATATAATAAATATGTTAAATGGCCTTATGTGCCTAATGTTGTTGTTGCTTAGTAAAAGTAACAAAATGTGTATGGACCTTATGAGTTCCATGAATAAACTGTTGCCTAGTAAAAGGTGATAAAATACTTAAGGCCTTGTGAGCCATGTGAGATACTTGTGTAACAAGTACTATGTACACCTCGGTCTGAGGACCTGAAGGTAATAATTACCTAACAAGTGGTAACACTGATAGTGATGAATTGAGGGTATGAATACCCAGACTTGATAAGTATGATAATGATGTTATTGAAAGATGTGAACTTTCAAATAAATGAAATGAGGGACTGAGATCCCAATGTCTTATAAAGACTGAGAAATGATTGATGATATAGTACATATTTCTTTATAGCACTTGTCTGAATAAGTTATGTTTGAGAACTTGACTGATGCTAAAAGAATATGCTAATGTACTTAATTAATCAAATGAAATCATATCATGTAGAGCCCTGGCCATATAACCATCAGTGTCAAAACTTGTTGGACAGTGAAACGGGTGCTCCGCGGCAAAACCCGGAATGCATATTTTGAATATGTGGGGGCAATGGGCGAATGTATCTTGACGTCCTAATGAGGGAATTGAGGAAAGGTAAATATTAAACCTCTCAATCCTTCATTATTGTACCGGGATAGATGTATCATGAATCTCCCGATGATTGGGACAGATGCAGTACACATCTCCCAATAATATTAATGCCGGATCGATGGAGATAAACAAGAAATCTCATGATTGTGAAGAGAGTGCAACATGCCACTGTAACTCTAATAGCAAAGTTTCCAGTATACCCTGGAAAGCTATTTAGCAGAGACACAAGATGTCCTACATTTGATCTCGTACTGACTGAGATAAGGGAGGTCTTGGTAGCCAGCTCTACCATTGACCTTGTATGGCACCGATTTTGATTTTGCAATGGTCGGTTGGAGTATGAGCGGTATACCTCATCTCCTCAGGGCATAAGTGTGATTGTAAAATGTAATCAGCCGTCTAGCATGTTTGCTTAAGGATTGAATATGGAAATTCATTGGCTGATGTTATACTTCTTTTATGCAATACTAGTTGATAAATGTTATTCATATCTCTTTACATTCAATGCAAGTAGATATGTGAAATATGAATCTACCATGAGTAGATACAATGCTCTCCTTAGGGAAGGAAATTACTTTACTCTGTTCATTCAATGACTAATACTGTTGTTATTATATAAGAACTCATGTTCAGTTTTAATTATAATAACTTCTATAACAATGTTTTGGCGGAGGGTTATATCTCCCGCTGGGACAATTTACAATTGTCTCACCCCTGTGGGATCCAATGTTTTTAGGTAATCACAGAAGAAGAAGCAGGAACCCAATAGCAAGAGAAAAGAAGCAGCAATATCAGGGACAACAGTGATGACTCAGGTGGAGGCACTGGATGCCAAGTTTTGTCTAGATAGTAGTCCTATGTGTCGTCTCTGTACTCTCAGGTCCTCAGAATTTATAGTTAGTGTTTTAATTAATCGATTCGAGATTTTGGCTTGATGCCTCGAAGTTATATAATGTCTATATATTATGTCTTGAGACAACTGATGTTGTGAATCTCGAGAGGAGATAGTGCAAGACATGTACTTTGAAACAGAATGTAAATGTTACACTTTGGTTCTTGAAGAAAAAGATTTCCTATGTGTGGATCTCTTTGCAAAAATTTTTAATTTTTAGTGATTTTTAGTAATCCACTGCAAATGATTCGCTTCCGCTTAGTTAATCTTGTGTTTTGTAAGTTGGATGCCACAATTTAGTGGTATCAGAGTTATAGGTTCGTTGAGTCTACAGAGACATAGGACTAAGGTAGTAGAGTCTGTTCTAGCATCTTCCAGTGTATCTGATAGTGTCTTCTGCTCATATAGGAGGAGGAGAACTTGAAGATAACTGGGTCTCATGAGGAGTTTACTGCAAAAAGCAGTAATGATGCATCAAGAAGAGGTGCAAGGGATCAGAGTAGAGAAGAACATACACATGCACATCCCCAGTTCGACCTAGCCATAATAGAGAGCCCAACTTTCCTTGCTATGTTTGAGCAATTTAGAACAACTATGATACATATAGTAGATCGTGCATTAGCAATGCAACCCACAATACCAACCCCCAATGATGAGGTGTTAAACTTCAATACGTTTCCTGCTCAACCTCAACCTGTTGGAGCAATGAATAATGATGAAAGAAATAGGATACAATCTGAAACTAGGATCTGCCATATGTGTAGGAAGCCTGGACATATCAGACCTAATTGTCTAGAAAAGGAATATAAAGGAAGAATTGAGAAAAGGCCTATCCAAATCCAGGAACAGAGACCTGGTAGTTCCAAAAAGAAGAAGTTTTTGGTATCACCATTACAACCAGGGCCTAGTGCACCAAGGCAATGGCAATCTAGAAAGGGTAAAGAAGCCTCTAAACCACATCTAGCACCCATGATTTGCTACCAATGTAGACAGGAAGGACATCTAGCAAGAAATTGCTCAGCCAGAAATGTTATGGTGAATCAACCTCTGAGGCAGAGTCAGCCTGAGGCAATGAATAATCCACGAATCATGACAGGTTAGACAAAATAAATGTCATTTTAATATGTCTTTTATGGTTTTCTGAGTTAAAATGAGAAAGTAATTGACTGAGTTTTCCTTGATTAGTCCTACGAGGACTTATATTTTGCATAATAACATTATAGATGTTTCATGTTGATCTTAACTCTATGAGAAGAAGATGAGGTATTGAAGAGATGCCTGGATAAAATCCAGTAATGTTAAGTCTTATACTTGTGATAATATGAAGAGGAAGGAATATAATAGTATAAAAAGTACATACTACTTAATCTCAGTATTTATATACCCTGGCCAGGTATACAACTATTGATGATAAAGTGAGTATGGAAACTCTTAGATTGTAATCTTTGTGATTGCCCTGATCAAGCAGTCATTCTGATACAATCTAATGAGTATCATGAAATAAGAAATATGAAATAAATAAATGTGTCCTGTCCTAAGTATGAGAAAGAGAAATCTGAGATAACCTCAGATGAGCATGTTTGTATGAGGAAATAAAACTATATTCCTCATAAGATAAGGGAAATGATCCATGTCCAATAAAGATGTAAGTATAATAAAGACCTTTCCCATAATGAAGAATTGGGAAAATATGATGAGATCATGAGATGATCATAAACATGTTAAATAATAATAAAGAAAGGAATGATGTTATGTAATCATCCTTATGAATTCCTATATTGAGGGCAAGGAACCTAGGATGAGATAAAGAGTAAATGTTTCATGAATAGTTGAAAATACATAAAATAATAAGAGGAATATGATTCCTTGTTCTCTTTCCTTTCAGGGACATGGCAATCAAGTGGGTCATAGGACACTTGATGTGCATAATATAAATATGTTTATGTGATGGATACTTAGAAAAGTATCAATTTATCTTGGACTCTGGTCCCAAGGTAAAGATGCATGTAACAAGTAATGTCCCAAGATGAAAGGAAGACAAATATGTGATGTGTTTTTAACACATGAAATAGGTACCAAGGTAAGAAACCATGGTATCTAAAGAAATATCAGATGATTTATGTTGACCACTTGGAATGATCAACTATGAAATCAAATTAAACATGTAAAATAATATGAACATCACATGTTAGGGGTTTATATTTTTCATAAACATAAAAATTGAAGATATCCTTGAGAAAAATTCTTGGTTGATATGTAACCTCTTCTTATGGTAAGAAAATGCACAACTAATGAGATAGCTAGTGCAAGCAATAAGGAAAGCTTGTGCTTTGTCATCAGGTAAGGTGACACAATTAAAATATGAAAAGGCTTATAGTACCAAGTGGGTGACAGAATATAATTATGAATCTTGAAAGTGAAATGTTGAATTAACCAAGGAACATGGGAGTATGTGTCTCATGTGAATCATTCCATGATAACTTGTGTGAAATAACTTTGTGTTGATCAAAACTCTATGATGTCCCCATAATAATGAGATATTATGTGAAGGCATGGTGATATGATGCATGAATAATATCTATTCCCCTTTTATTTGGGATTTCGGGGACAAAATCCTTGTAAGGGGAGGATAATTTGTAACATCCCTGACCTGGTCCTAGGTGTTTTGCTTAATAAAGTTAATTATATGTTTGCTCTTATCTTTTGAAAAGTAATTAAGGCTCAAGAGGAACTTATGTTTCAATTTTGGTCATGTTTGAACAATGTTGAAGTAATGTTTGCTTATTCTGGACTAATGTGCAAATTACCTAAGTTAAGGGGCTAACTTGGAAATGTTACATAATAATATGTTCCTATAATGTTGAGACATCATAAGAATGAATATTATGTAGTGGTATGGTTTCCACAAGCTTGGACACTAAGATAAAGCTTGTTGGACAATGTTTGTGCATTAAAACCTAGTTTTGGTGTAAAGTGCAATTTACCCAAAAGCTAGGGTTCAATATGCAAATTACCACTTCAATAAGGTCCCTAATTTTTCTTAGCATCATGTAGAGAAGAGAAAATGAGATGGGAGCCTAATTTGAATTAAGTTGGAGGAGAGAGAATCTTGATATTAAAATAATCAAGATTTCATCCTAATTGAAACCCTAATTCAATTTAGGGCAAAAATGAATGTATTAATTAAAGGGCTTTCAACCAAAATTAAAATGGTTGAGTTCAGATATGTGTGGTCGTCATTTTTATTTGCAAGAGCCACGAAATATCTCAAGTAGGTGGAATTTCCACTCACCTTATTATAAGGAAAAGAAATATCCACCAAGTCATGGATATTAATATAAAAAGGGTTAAGGTGCTTATTTTGCTTTTCTTTAAAATGTGGGTAATTGAATAGAATAAGAGGCCAAGAGGATATCCTCCTCTCTAAGGAAGGAGAGGGGTCAAGTGGCAAGGGAATTGAGGGGATAATTCCTACTTTCTCTCTCCTAATTGAATTTTTTTTAATAAAATTCACATATAAGCTCATTTATCTATAGAATGAAAGGGAATTTCAGATTTACTTCCACCCCTTGATTGTAAAACGACCTTGGGAGCTTGGGAGAAAGAAGAGAACGACCCCCAACCTGTTGGTAAGTCCTTGACCTTCGTTCTTCTTGATTCCATGGTGGAAATCGAAAATAAATTATGAATTTCTTCTTAATTCGATCTCCTCTTCAACCCTAGCCAAACTTTTCAACCAAAAGCTTGAGGATGAGCCTAAGGAGAGTTGCAAAAGCTTCATCCACCATTGTTGGCGTGATCTTGGAGCTTTGGAGCTCAATTGGAGGCGGGTTTTATAACTTGAAACCCTAACTTTGTTATTGCATTCAATTCCCCATCAAATAATGATCATTTCTCTATTTATAATTATTGATTTGGTTGATTGATGAAATCTCCATGGAAATCATAGAAGGTTTCGTGGGTCTAGAGCTTGATGATGATGAAATCATCATAAGAGCACACCTCCCCAAATATCTAGACCAAACGGTTTCACAAACCGTTTGGGAGCAAACAGTTTCAAACCGTTTGAAATGAAATGGTTTCACTAAACCACATAGAAGCAAACGGTTTAAGAACGTTTGGTGATGTTGACCAGGGTTGACCATTTGGGGATTTGTTCATAATGATCTAGGTTAATGACCCATCAATTATTATTGATTAACTCTAATTGGTTCATGAGTTGAAGGTTCATCAATCACCTAAACCCTAATCGGGTTGAGTGTTGATTTCATAAGTGATTGAGTTTGAAACTTGGGTTGATTGACCCAAACGGTTTCAAAACCGTTTGGTAATCACCCAAACGGTCTCAAGACCGCTTGGAGGTCAACCAAGACCATTTGGAGGTCTAGGGTTGAGTATGGTTAGGTATTTTAAGATTCAAACATATGGTATAAACCCTAATCGGCTAAGTGCTGATTTTGCAATTGAATGAGTTGATGCTTTGGGTTGATTGACCCAAATAGTTTCAAAACCATTTGGGGATCACCCAAACGGTCTCAAGACCGTTTTGGGGTCACCCAAGACCGTTTGGAGGTCTAGGGTTAAGTATGGTCAAGTGTTTTAAGGTCCAAAGATACCAAATTGAAATACAATTAAGTGCTGATTTGGTGACCAATCCTAGGATCCAAACCCTAATTGAATGATATGGTTAATGATGATATGATGGGAAAACGGTCTCAAGACCATTTGAAGGTCATCCAAATGATCCCAAGACCGTTTGGGGGTCACCCAAGACCCTTTAGAGGTCTAGGGTTGACTATGGTTAGGTGTTTGAAGATCTAAAGGTACTAAGTTGAAGTGCAATCAAATGCTGATTTGGTGATCAATCTAATGATTTAAACTTTGATTGATTGACTTGTATTTTGATGTTGACATGGGAAAATGGTCTCAAGACCGTTTGGAGGTCATCTAAACGACCTCAAGACCGTTTGGGGTCAGGTTATGTCCAATTTGGATGATGGTCCAATAGTTTTAAAGTAACTAGTTTCACATTGGTTAATGTTGTAGGATCATCGATTCCAAGCCCTAATCCAATTGATTCAAACCCTAATTAATGATCAATTGAGGGTCAATTGAGGGTCAAATCAGTTGAAGGTTGACCTAATTAACTCAATTGAAGTATGGTGATAGGTTCAATTGATGATTGGTTACATGAATTCAATGGTTGAATGATTCAACATTGGAAACCCTAATTTAATTGGAGTAGTTTAGACCCTTTTTGGTCCTTGCGGTTTTGAGGGGGTTTGGACCAAACGGTCTCAAGACCGTTTGAGTCCGAACGGTCTCAATATCGTTTGGGACCAAACGGTCTCAATACCGTTTGGGACCAAACGGTCTCAAGACCGTTTGGGACCAAACAATCCCAAACCGTTTAGGTGCATGCGGTTTCAAAACCGATTGAGTTCATGCGGTTTCAAAAAGTCAACTTTGGCAAACAGTCTTCATCACCTACTTTTCTAAACGGTTTTGAGTATTCAACCAAGACCGTTTGAGGTCTGATTGGTCAAGACCATTTGAGTTCTAAGTGACCAAGATCATTTGGAAGGTAATTAATCAAATTGTATAAACACTTAAAGTGAATAAAGGTCAATGGTTTAAGTGATCAATTGCATGATGTAAATCAATGGTGTTTATAGTAATGGTACCTTTAATGAGATAGGGTGATTAGTACCCTTCAAGTAGCTAAGCCCTAATGATCATGGTGACAATGACATAACCCATGATGTAAATTCTTCTTCAAGATTGAGTTGACTTAGCTTAATCAAGGTTGAAGCAAACATCATCTTGTAGAAGATGAAAGAGAAGATTTCCTACATGATTGATAATCAAATAGTAGACTTCCTATATGAATGAATGTCTAATTAGGGTATGATCCTTCATAGTGAGATCATGAAACCCTAATTATGAGGGTTAATGAATCATAACCCTAACTGAGGATGTTAATGGAAGTAATCTTGCTACATGATGATGGTATGATCTTAATTCATAGTGATGGTATGATAAACCCTAATTCAGGGTACTTTGATGATCACTCCTACTTGGGGTGAATAGTAAACCCTAATCTAGGGTGATGTGATATGAATAGAAACCCTAATGGAGGGTGATGACATGAGAAACCCTAACGGAGGGTGATGACATGAGAAACCCTAATTGGGGGTGATGTCATGAGAAACCCCAATTGGGATGAACAGTAAGTCTAATTATGGTTCATTGAATATGAAACCCTAGTTTTAAGTGATGTTATGTGGAACCCTGATATTATGATATGGTCTAAGACTCAATTCATGGTGATGTCATGTCATGATATATGAAACCCTAGAGATGGTTTAATAGCCAGTACACCAAAGAGAGGTGTGGCTAAAATAATTAAATAAGATGAATATGTTATAAACATGAAGAATAGGGTTGATGAACCATGTGAATGATAATGTGGTGATTTTAATGAATAAGGATCTAAGAGACAAGATGATGCCTAGATCCTTGTACAACCATCTCTATACATGAGTAATAGCATATACACCTTACAATGATGAGGACATGAAACTTTTAGGAATGATGTATGGTATACTAAATAATGATGTGGATAACATCCTAAGAGTTGACATACCTAAAATAGTTGATAATGATTTATTCTATATCAACAATGCCTAATCATGGGATAAGTCCATATCACTAAAGATGGTTGGACAATTTTAATATGTGACCAATGTACCATATGATGAAAGTGACAAGTTAGTGGATAAAGTATTAAGAGGGGAAATACCTTAATACAAAGATAGCTAAATTATTAAGTAAGAAGGATATGAGAAGAAAGTGATATACCAAGACATGATAGATATCACATTCATCATTTCCAGTATAGACATACCTTGATAAGCTTCTAATCCAATAGCCTTGGATAAGAAACACATGGAATGTGTGATATGCAATTGTTACAATAAAGTTGTAATAACTCAATGTACTTGGATAAATGTTGACTAACATACATTGAGAATGGGGTAAGCCAAATCAATGAGTATGATGTAATCATACTATGACCAGGATGAGAAATGAACTCTTACCTTGAATTGATGATCATTAATGATATATGATGAGAATGGTGATCATAAGCAAATACTTATAATATCCTTGAATGCTCCTAGAGGAGTGGAGAAACATATTAGAGTTGAACTAATAATGTGAGCATGAAGCCCTAATTAATGTAAGATGGGAAACACTAACCCTAATTTTGGGAAAAGGGAATGAAAAGCCCTAATTGACAGATAACCCTAATCCTGATAAAGGATGGTGGTGTTACTGATATTTCATATGATGTGACAAATGACTTACATGATTGTTATCATGACTATTAATCATGTAGACATCATGAGATGATGAACATAGCCAGACCTGAGCTATGACATTCATATAATAAATATGTTAAATGGCCTTATGTGCCTAATGTTGTTGTTGCTTAGTAAAAGTAACAAAATATGTATGGACCTTATGAGTACCATGAATAAACTGTTGCCTAGTAAAAGGTGATAAAATACTTAAGGCCTTGTGAGCCATGTGAGATACTTGTGTAACAAGTACTATGTACACCTCGGTTTGAGGACCTGAAGGTAATAGTTACCTAACAAGTGGTAGCAGTGATAGTGATGAATTGAGGGTATGAATACCCAGACTTGATAAGTATGATAATGATGTTATTGAGAGATGTGAACTTTCAAATAAATGAAATGTGGGACTGAGATCCCAATGTCTTATAAAGACTGAGAAATGATTGATGATATAGTACATATTTCTTTATAGCACTTGTCTGAATAAGTTATGTTTGAGAACTTGACTGATGCTAAAAGAATATGCTAATGTACTTAATTAATCAAGTGAAATCATATCATGTAGAGCCCTGGCCATATAACCATCAGTGTCAGAACTTGCTGGATGGTGAAACGGGTGCTCTGCGGCAAAACCCAGAATGCATATTTTGAATATGTGGGGGCAATGGGCGAATGTATCCTGACGTCCTAATGAGGAAATTGAGGAAAGGTAAACATTAAACCTCTCAATTCTTCAGTATTGTACTGGGATAGATGTACCATGAATCTCCCGATGATTGGGATAGATGCAGTACACATCTCCCAATAATATTAATGTCGGATCGATGGAGATAAACAAGAAATCTCACGATTGCAAAGAGAGTGCAACATGCCACTATAACTCTAATAGAGAAGTTGCCAGTATACCCTGGAAAGCTGTTTAGCAGAGATACAAGATGTCCTGCATTTGATCTCGTACTGACCGAGATAAGGGAGGCCTTGGTATCCAACTCTACCATTGACCTTGTATGGCACCGATTTCAACTTCGCAATGGTGGGTTGGAGTATGAGAGGTATACCTCATCTCCTCAGGGCATAAGTGTGATTGTAAAATGTAATCAGCCGTCTAGCATGTTTGCTTAAGGATTGAATACATAAATTCATTGGCTGGTGTTATACTTCTTTTATGCAACACTAGTTGATAAATGTTATTTATATCTCTTTACATTCAATGCAAGTAGATATGTGAAATATGAATCTACCATGAGTAGATACAATGCTCTCCTTAGGGAAGGAATTTACTTTACTCTGTTCATTCAATGATTAATATTGTTGTTATTATATAAGAACTCCTATTCAGTTTTAATTATAATAACTGCTATAACAATGTTTTGGTGGAGGGTTATATCTCCCACTGGGACAATTTACAATTGTCTCACCCCCGTGGGATCTAATGTTTTTAGGCAATCACAGAAGAAGAAACAGGAACCCAATAGCAAGAGAAAAGCAACAGCACTATCAAGGACAACAATGATGACTCAGGTGGAGGCACTGGATGCCAAGTTTTGTCTAGATAGTAGTCCTATGTGTCGTCTCTGTACTCTCAGGTCCACAGAATTTATAGTTAGTGTTTTAATGAATCGATCTGAGATTTTGGCTTGATGCCTCGAAGTTATATATTGTCTATATATTATGCCTTGAGACAGTTGATGTTGTGAATCTCGAGAGGAGATAGTGCAAGACATGTACTTTGAAACAGAATGTAAATGTTACACTTTGGTTCTTGAAGAAAAAGATTTCCTATGTGTGGATCTCTTTGCAAAAAGTTTTAATTTTTAGTGATTTTCAGTAATCCACTGCAAATGATTCACTTCCGCTTAGTTAATATTGTGTTTTGTAAGTTGGATGCCACACTCACTTCCAAAGTCCTTAGATGTCCTAGGTCATTTACTTCTTTTTGGTTCAACGATTTCTTCAGAATTATCAAATTCAGAAATAGCTTGTTCCGAGTCGCCCCCCACATTTGTCATCCTTTCCACGTGCTCAGGAATGGAACTTGTGGTGAATGAATCTTCTTGAGATACTTCATTGGGCACACCAGATTTCATGGGAAACACATCCTCAAAGAATGTAGCATCACATAATTATATAATTGTATTGACCTCAATGCCTGAGATATCATATTTTACAATTCAGAATCTATAGACATAACTTGTCTCTACATACCTCAAGAATATGGCATCAACCATTTTCGGTCCCAATTTCTTCCTTTGGTGTTCAAGGACAAGTACCTTAGCAAGGCACCCCTACACTCAAATATATTTGAGACTCGGTGTTCTTCTTCTCCATAACTCAAAATGACTACTCTCTACATGTTCATGGGGAACTCTATTCAGAATATGGCAAACCGTATTCAAAGCTTCCCCCCACATGAAGTTGGGTAGACCTGAGCTTTAGAGTAAAAAAATAACCATATCTATAAGGGTTCAATTTTTATGTTCAGATATCCCATTAGACTGTGGTGAATACGGAATGGTAACCTCATGAACTATACCATGTAATTGGCAAATTCCAAAAACAAGTTTGAGGTATATTCTCCTCCCCTATCAGACCTTGATTGCTTAAGCACTTTGCCAGTTTTAGTTTTAGCTTCTTTCTTATAAATTTTAAATTTATCCAATGCCTCATGTTTACTTCTAAGAAAAAAGACATAACAATATCTACTAGCATCGTCAATAAAAGTTATAAAATAATGTTTTTGATCCCTTGTAGCAATACCATTAAACTCACATATATCAGTATGCACTAAATCCATTATTTCTAAATTGAAAAGGTTTCCTAGGTAATTTAGCTTGCACACATATTTCACATTTATTATTACTAATTTTAAATTTAGGGGTTAAATTTAGATTCATCATATGTTTCATTGAGCCAACATTGACATGTCCCAAACGTGCATGCCAAACATCAGATGATACAAGATTCATGCATAAAGAACTATTATCATTCAAGTTAAAAATGGAATTTGAAACAAGTTCAACAAGAATCTTAAACAAGTTCTCCATATCACATAGATACCCCTTCTCAACAAATGAAGGATCTCGAAGGCGAGTAATAATAGTCTTATTACACTTGCAATCTATTCTAAAACCATCTCTAACTAAAATTGTGCCACTAAGTATGATGTGTCATATTGATGGAATATGTCTGACTCTACAAAGTGTCAGACATTTCTTATAGGAAACTTCAAGTCCACCCGTCCTTCGCCTTTGACTTCTACAGCGCTGGAATCACCCAAAGTCACATATCGACCTTTAGAGGCCCGATAAGACACAAATAGGGACTTGTCAGTACACACATGCACATTATCCCCAGTGCCTATAATCCAATATAGTGATTCAAAAATAGAAAGAACCTCAGGTTTTAGAGGTACGAACCCATCATTGAGGTTCAAAGATGCAGCCATCATGTTTCAGTTCTTATAAAATCAATAATATTGCTTACTTACGTTGTTTCTTTGTTTCACATGGTCGTGGGACGAGATGTCCCTATATCAAGGAGCAAGAGAGGATTGAAGCGAGCCCTTCAGAGTAGCTGACATCAAAGGGGACTTTAGATGGGTGGGGTGTCATCTATCACTACATAGATTATCTAGTCTAGTTCATTCCATGTTTTAGATTTGCTTACTCTACATGTATTAGGCTTGAGATCAAGATGAGACGGTTTATGTTTTCCCTTTCAAAGCATAATGTATGAATCTATGTTTCTGTAACATCCCTAACCTGGGTTATAAACTAACCCTAGGTGTTTTTCCTAAATATGTAATTAAACCCTGGTGATTATCTTTTGACATGTAATTAAATTCCTTAGGAACATATACTTTCAATTTTGTCCTTTTTAATCAAAGTTGTAGTATTATTTTGGTAATGCAGGGGCTTATGTGCAAATTACCCAGTTAAGGGGTTAACTTGCAATTGCACATGTTAAGATGTTATTTTGATAATGAGACATCATATGAGTGAATATGATGAGACATGATGGATTTCCCAAGCTTGGGCATCTAGATGCAACTTGTGGAATAATCCTTATGCTTAAAAACCCTAATTTGGAGTAAAATGCAGTTTACCCAATTTGAGGGGTGCAACTTGTAAAATACACCATCTATAACATCTTTTATGACTCTTGTCATCATTTGGAGTAGAAATGGTGAAAGGGACACATCAATGAATAATCAGATAAGAAAAATGACCTTTGTACATAAAATTCACTAAGTTTGAGTAAGGAAACCTTTCATGTATGTACCTTAGTTGAAAGTTGGCTTTCTTTACCCCTAGATCTTGAGATTTCATGATCTTTGCATAAGTTTAGATGAGATTGGACGTTCCCTTAAATAAGAAAGTACTTGGATGAGAATTTCAAAGTTCTAGAGGTCTTTATGGTGTAAATCAGCCTAAACTATATAAGCACCTTTCTTTCCAAATCAAGCAAACGTTTTCCTTCACTTCCTCACTTCTCATCTTTCTCAACCGACCAAGGCCAAGCTCTGGAGCTCAGGGAAACGACCAACCTGTTCTAAGGTAAGAGAACACCATCTTCAAGCTCGAATTCATGGAGGAAATCATGTTAAAAGGATGGATTGCTAGTTTTCTCACTTAGCTTCTCGTTCTAGCCATCTTTTCCCAACCTTTCTTTGGAGAAAAACCCTTGGCCGACCTGTGGAGCTCAAGACACCATTAAAGACTTGAAGCTTGGAAGCTTGGAGCTCAAGGAACGACCTTAAGGCGGGTTTTATAACTCTAACCCTTAGCTTTGTTATGCATATCTTTGTTCTTATTTTCTATGATTAGTTCTTCTTCTACCTCCCTTCTTCCTTGCTCTTTTGCAAGCAAAACGGTGGAGGAACCGACCTGAACAGAGGTTGAGGATGATGGGCGTGGTTTCCTATGTCACTTTATGAAACGACCTTGAACCCTTTTTGGTCCAAACGGGTGCAACTCGTTTAAGGTCAAACGGGGTCAACTCGTTTGATCTCAAACGATCCTGCAAGATCGTTTGGATCAAAATGACCCCAAGCCCATTTCATAGGGTTGACCAAGCGTGGACCGTTTGGGTTTTCTGTTCACAATTATGTAGGCTAATGACCCACCAAATTTGAGGGGTTAACTCTAAAGGAATCGTAGGTTGAAGGCCAATCAATTAGGTAATAGAATTGAATTAAGTACTGATTTTCCAAACTAATTAACTTGAACTTTTGGGCAAACGGGTTCCAACCCATTTGAGTGAGTTGACCAAGTGTTGACCGTTTGGGATACCTGTTCATAATATATTGAATTTAATTCCTACAAAGAATTGTAATCTAATTCCTAACCAATTAAGAGTTGAAGACACTTCAATAACCTAATCCTAATCGGGTGAAAGTTGTTGATTTCAATATAGATCTTGTTGAGTTTTGGGTTGAAGGACCCAAACGGGTTCCAACCCATTTGGGGGTTCATCCAAACGATCTCACACTCGTTTAGTGACACCCCAAGATCGTTTGGAGGTCTAGGGTTAAATAATTTGATGGTTTGAGGGTCCAATTACAAGATGTTGATAAATTGATGAAAAGTGCTGATTTTTAATTTAATTAGGGCTCAACCCTTATCAAATCATTTTGGTTTTTGGTCAAACTTTGGGCAAACGGTCTCAAGATCGTTTAGAGGTCATCCAAACGACCTCAAGACCGTTTGAGCCAAGTTTGGGCCCAATTGGAGGTCAATTGATAGGTTCAACGCTGATTTGAATCATATTGTTGAACATTGATAATTAGTCGATTGGAAACCCTAATTGAGTTAGATTTAACCCTAATTGGCTTTCAATTGAGGGTCAATTTGGTGTCCAATTGATTGAGGCTCATCCTAATTGACTCAATTTGTATATGGTTAACATGGCTTGGGCCAATTGAAAGCTTCAACATAAGAAATCCCTTCAAGCATAAACTTTGTGTCACCTTTTTATGTTCATGCGGTTTGAACCCATGTAGACCCACACCCGTTTAAGACCAAACGAGTTCACACTCGTTTGATTCCAAATGAGTCCACACTCATTTGATTCCAAATGAGTCCACACTCGTTTGAGTCCAAACGAGTCCACACTCGTTTGAGTTCAAACGGGTTCACACCCGTTTAAGCTCAAACGGGTTCACACTCGTTTAGGCTCAAACTGGTCCACACCCGTTTAAGATTAAGTGGGTCCACACTCGTTTAAGGTTCAAATGGATTCAAGGTCATTTGAGATTAAACAAGTTCAAGGTCATTTAAGAATCAAATGGGTTGAAGGTTGAAGGTTAAACCCTAAAACAATTGGAGACCTTCAAGGTTGATTATACTTAAATCACTTGAAGGAGTAAATGGTTCAATGATGATATAATCTAATCCCTAATGATAACATAAGATGTTAAGGGACTAAGTGGCTAATGAATTGACCCATGATGATGGTCAATGAGTAAATTACCAAAATGCCCCCGAAAGGTTCAATTGAATGATACCTTGTTTTAATCAAACCCTAATCACATGATAATGATGAGTTGACTGGTGTTAATTAATGAGGACTTAACCCAACCTAATCTAGAGTGGTGTAATCACTATCTACTAGTTAGAGGAGAGAGAAAGTACCAATTATAATGGAAACTCAAGTAAAATACCTTCAATATACATGAATGTGCAAGTTTAGGTATGATCCACTTATGTGAGATCATGGAAACCCTAATTATGATAATTGATTAATCTTAATCTTATCTGAGGTCTTTAATGATGATGTTTCTCATACATGAGTATGTTATGAGATCATTTCACCATGAGGTGAATAGTAAACCCTAATTCTAGGGTGATGATATGTAATGAGAATAGTAAACCCTAATTGATGAAAACCAGGGAAACCTAGCTCTTGTATGAGTAGGGAGATACAACTTCTTTAAATGAGTTATTTACTGTTATCAGTTGATTTAACCATGCAGGTTCCTTTATGAGGATGATCATATCCAGGTATGGATGATGATACTATATTCATTGAAAGCATGTTGTTAGCTTTATGAATAGTGATATATCCTGATACCTTGTTAATAGCATCTTATGAGATTGATAGGCAGTGAGAGCCATGAATACCATCAAGGTCATGCTTTAAGAGATGACTTGTGATGAGAATATTGAGAAATGATAATTGATGAGAGTTAGGCTTGTTACATTTAGTATTCTTCCTTCATAGCTGCTATGCTAATGATTAATGTTTGAAAACATGTATAATGATAAAAGAATACTGAAATGTACCTAACTAATCAAGTATAATCATACCATGTAGAGCCCTGATCATAGATCCATCATTGTCAGGAGTTAAATGATGGTGAAACAGGTTTTCCTAAGGGGGTTCCTGGAGCACATATTTTTGAATATGTGGGGTAATATGGATGTGAATTTCCTTACATCCTAGTGTAGGAATTGATGTAGATGTATCTTAATCTATCAATCCTTCACTATGTTTTATGCCGGGGTGATGTAACACTAATCTCCCGAGGAAATCTTTTATACCGCATCGATGAGAGATAAACAAGAAATCTTTCGGTAGCGAAGAGAGTACATAATGCCACTGTGACTCTAATAGCGAAGTACCAGAAGACCATGGTAAGCTATAGTAGTAGAGACATTAGATGTCCTGCATGTTGATCCTCTTACTGACTGAGGAAGATGAGGTCATAAGAATCCGGCTCTTTTGATGACCTATGTATGATACCGATGCGACTTAATAGTGATCGGTTGGAGTATGAGCGGTATACCTCATCTCCGCAGGGCATAATGATGTTTGTAAAACATAATCAACCGCGTAGTATATCTGCTTAGGTTGAACTACGAGATACATTGGTTGAAGATACTTTACTTAGTATACATGTCCTTCATATTCCTTAAATGTTGTTGTTCTAATTGATAACAATCTGCTGCTGATTACCTTAAAGCTTTTATTGCCTATGTTATTCTTGGTTGCTATAATATAGCTTCTGGCGAAGAGTTATAACTCTCGCTGGGACAATTATTTAAAATTGTCTCACCCCGTAGATTTCAACTTTTTAGGTGGTCGTCGAGGGCGAAGGAATCAATCTTCAGGAGACCAATATCAGCAGCAGCAGCATTAGGAGCAGCAGTAAATCTCAGGTGGAGATTCAGACTGCTGAGTTGTATAGTTAGATAGTCAGTCCTATGTGTTCTCTGTACTCTCAGGTCCTTGGAGTCTTTTGGTCTGAGATTTTGGTTTTGAATTCTTGAGATTTTGTATCATGTTGTATATAATTGCTCAAGAAGTAATTATCTGAGATGTAAATAGTTTATCTCCTTTTATGAAAAAAGTTTTTATAGATTCAAGCTCTTATCTCGAAAAGTTTTAATTTCCCATGATTTTTGTCTTCCGCTGTTAATCGAATCGCTTCCGCTAAGTTTATATCGTGGTTTTGGAGATCAGAGCCCACAGTTTCCAATTAATACATGATGTTTCATTTATCTTATTGCTATGAGTATCATATTTTGTAATGTTCCTCCAAGCCAAATGACCCATGTTATGGACAACATTGGGTTTGATTCCGCTGACGTATATATGTTCTTGGAGGGGTGTTACAAACACACAATATATATGCCCAATAATTTTCCTTTGAGTTTGATCCTTTAGTCAACCGTCAAGTAGAAGTGAGAGAAAAGAATATGTCTATTTGTCGTTCAACTCCAACTCAGTCTCTAGCCTTAGCATAGTCCCTCACTAGTAGATGGTGGTCACATGGTTGACTAGTGAGAACTTTACCATGGTAGAGAGCATAGAGAAAAAAATATAATTCTCTCTGGAGACTTCCATCTCCAGATGATATCCAAACTATTAAAATCCATCTTGGAATTAAATCTAATTACAAGATTGATGTAAAAATATATAATACATAATTTTTCATTGGAACTCATAAAATATTAAATATCACCATCAAGTCCATCAAATATTTGGGTGTTTAATAGAAGCAATTCTAAAAAGAGTTGATGTAGGAAGATGTCCACCAAATCCTCCCAACACTAATTACCATTACCAGTTGCCTAGTTTCTAAAACAAAGTCATTTCTCATCAATAGTAATCTCAATGTTGATAACATTAGTAAGAAATTTCCCCTCATCCACCAAAGATTCAAATGCCATATTTTAGTGTTCCAAAACCTTTCGTTACAACTTTATGTTTCTTTTTTGGTAATCTTTTATGCTATTTAACATCCTTTCATTTATATTTAATTTCTTTTGTTCTTATTTCTTGCATAGTCTTTTGGACTTATGTTTTGTGTCATTTGGAGTTTCAAAATGTGCATAGTCAACCGCAATAACCATGCATTATAATCACTTATTAAAACACCCATTAAACATGGTGATTTAAATTGATGGTTAGGTCCCATGTGGGTCTTAGGAGAGGACCAATTATTGTGAACGTTCAACTTGCATACTGTTAATAAATGGTACCTATGGGATGCTCCTTCTCTTTAAATAAACTTGTCCTTCCTCTTGTGAAAATACCAAGAAAAACACATCAAAAATTTCTCTCTTATGCTCCTCTCTCCACCTACATTGATAACTTTTTCTCTCTACTTTTTCCTCTTGTTGTTGCACTGATGAGCTTCCTGATACTTCTTTCTCTAGGAGTACTGGGCCAAAGAGAGAGTTCCATGGTCCTCTCACTTATGACGGGAAACTATGCCACAGTTGGGGGTAACTAAATGATTGGATATAGATATTAAAAAAGCTCATGCTAGGAGTGGACGACTATGTCTATAGAATAATGTTTACACACCTTTCCTTCAAGATTGGAGTTTGCATGTCTTATTTCATTGCCTATTTTCTCAGATTCATATTATTATTGTCATTATATTGTTGCCTCCCTACATAAAAACAAATTAATTATTTCACTATATATAACAACTCAATACATATATTATACACATAGTTAAATAGAGTAATCATTCCACTTCCTATATTTTTGACATGGATTCAAAAACCATATTTTTGCATGTCTTATCTTATACCTAATCATAATCTGATTTGTACTTCCATTGATGGTAATAGAAAGTACAATTTTGGTTGATCTCACTAGGTCTTGTTTCTGTTATCTTGACACCCAAACCATATACTCTTGTTGTGCCTAAACTAGATATTATCATTCTTCTTCCTAATTTTAAGCATTTCCCACCACTTGCTAATGTATCACCACACCCATTCACACTCTAATTTCTATAGAAAATGCTACTTATGTTATGGCCAGATTATAGTCATCCTTTCTAGTGAAGAATATGATGTCTACCACAAAATCCCAATTACTTTTGATCTCTACCACAAAATCCCCACTCTTTTGATATCTAAAAGGCTCCATATGAGAATTTTGGGCTTGAAGACAATGGTCTTGAGTGTTATACTTTTGTTGCATGGCTAATTACTAGAGTACATATCTTCAATAAAGGATATGTAAAAATATAAAAAAGGTCAAAGAAAGAGTAGTTTCTTATTCTAAGATTTTCTAATAATTTCCATGTTACCATTTTTTTGTAATGAGGAAACACTCCTAGGAAGGGCTACCGTTGGACCCAGCCCAGCAAGTTAAACCCCAAAACAAACCACATACTTGGGGGCACCACGACGTTATACATGCTACTTATATATAGCCATAATGATTTTCATGTTACTTATACATGCATAATGATTAAGGAGATTTTGTTACTTATACATGCATGTTACTTATATATAAGCAAATCCTTAGTGTTATAGATTCATCCTATTATTTTTAGAACTTTAGAATAAGAGAATTGATCTCTAAATGTTGGAAATAGAATTCATCTCATTGCATACAATAGTTTTTATGTTTCTTTTATAAGAGGTAATGATTTATAATATTTATTACTTAAGTTTGGGTGTATGGATTATCATCTTGGAATGAATAATGTGTTCTTGTAATGTCCATGAAGTACATGAGTTATGGAGAAGTTAGTGTTGCTTATGGTACGTGCATGTGTGTGTGGTAAGGGGAAACTACATACTGCTTGCTTTCTAATTGGCCCATGATGTGCTATGACAGATGATGCTTTGATTCTTCCTCAAATAATATATTGCGGTTCTACTCTTAAATAACCATCCACATCACCCATATCTATGGATTCTTCATTGACTGTGGATATACTCTTGGATTAGACGAGTATGGCATGAAATCATCGTCAGATGTGGAAAATGATTCTCCCATCCAAGGGTCCTTAACATCCAAGGGTTCTACGTTATGCTCCTGCTCCCGCTGACTCACCGGTCGTCGTCGGCAGTCACGGCAATTCACGTCTCAGCCAACGCGGGGAACGGGTGGCTCACACACACAACTTGAGAAGGAAAAGACGCTACCGGCGGAGCGATCAAACTTTTCGTTTCAGTGAACAGTGGAACTCACCTTTCCTTTTCTTTATCCTCTATTTTTTTTCTTTTAGTTTTTTTATCTCCTAAAACCATTTGAATAAACTTTTAACAACAAAAGAGGTTTTCTTTGCTCTCTCGGCCAGTTCACCTGCCGCGGCGGATTCTGGTGCGTAGGTACTCACTGGCGCATCGGCCAGCTCGTCGGAACGGCGGGTGGGCCCGCCCGCGTGAGGATAACCCCGCCGTCGCCGTCGCCAACAACGACTTGACTTTAGCCGTCGTCACCCCCGTGGCGGGAATTGCCTTACGAGGCAAACATCAGGTTCACATGCCACCAATGGTGGCCCGTTGCGGTCCCCGCCGTTGAAGGTGGCGGGGCCCAAGGAACGGACAATCCCTTCCACCGTACGCGACTCCAACAAGACTTCAGGATCGGGAAGACCTCTCTATTAAGTAATGTTCACAATAAAGAATAGCGAATAATGACAACTAGGGGCCGTTCGGCCGCTGATATAAAAAATACAGATAGTTTTAGAAAAAGTCTAGCCACAGTCATCTACCACCCGTTCACATACGCGAAATATGGAAAAACGCAAATTGTAATACATTGCATAGATATAGCATGTACTGCCATTTTTTGTGTTATTTCCCATGCAAAACGCATGCAACAAGCATGCAAAGGACATTTATTGTCCACTGTTCATAAACAGTCATGGGCAAGTACCGCTATTTATTGTCCATTCAAATTTTTGTTCATTGGTAATTCCTTCTATTTTTTTAAAGTATTGAAATTCAAAGTATGTACAGACGTACATTACTTATTATTTTCTGTTTCTTCATATTCCATATTTTGTCCCTAATATATAAGTACTGTACATTTTATTGTTTATATTCAAACTCGTAATATGTACAGACATACAATACGAGATGTACATTTTGTTATTGGACTTATATTTGACAAATTGAGTTGAAAATTAATAATTGAGTACAATATTTATAGATGCATTTTATAGTTGATTATTGACTAGATGTGTACTACATTTTTGTAAAAAATTATGTCCAGACAAAAAAATGTTGTTATTGGATTCCGTAGGTACTGTACTTATGCTTCCAGATCAGTTATACAATTATGCTTGATTTTGTAATTTGTTAAGTACTGTACTTATATTTGGTTTTATAATTTGGTAAGTATTGTACTTATGTTTGAAAAAACTGAGTTGGAATTAACAAGTGGGTACTGTACTTATTTTGCATGGATTCTGTAGGTACTGTACTTATGTCCAGATGACAAATGTTACTACTGGATTTCGTAAGTAGTGTACTTATACTTCCAAATCAATGTTGTTATTGGATTCCGTAGGTACTGTACTAATATGTTGTTATTGTGCTTCAACTCTCTGACCATCGCAACATTTACATGATGTACTATACGACCGAATTAGAAAGATTGATGAAAACTGGGGAACAGACGTACTGTACTAACGTGCAAATATTGGTGGGTTGAAATAGAGCCGGAAGGTGGAGTTGCAAGAGAGAAAATAAATTTGTAAAAATGAGGGCTAGAGAAAGGAGTGGAGAGTGTTAATTGCTGGACAATAAAAGCCGGCTGCATGGAGTTAATTGGCGTGAAGTTATTTCGTATTAAAAGCCTGCTGCATGGAGTTAATTGGCGTGTATTAAAAGTCGGCTAAAAGCCTGCTGTATGGAGTTAATTGGCATGCATTAAAAGCCGGCTGAGACCATATTTTTGTGTACTCCCGATACACGGGTGGGTGGCCGGGTATAGAAGGAACTGTGTGTAGCGTAGCTCTAGTTTTATACGTATACGATATTTGAGTTTAAGAGCATCAGAACTGGGAGCCGTGAAATCCTGTTGCGGAGCAGGCTAAAGTATGCGAACAAGGTGACGACGGCACACAAAAGATGACGACGGGGCTGACTTCGCCGCAGTGTTCAATCCTGCGAAACACGACAGGATTCTAAATCTCGCCATTTAACAAAAATGAATACCGAATTAAATACAATAGATAATGTATCGCTGCCAAACTACGTCTCAATTTAACGGGACCCTACAGTAATGAAGAGGCGGCGTATTTTCCGCGAAAATGCCCCTCGCGTTCTCCTCCGGCGCTCCTCGTCCACAAAGTCATGTAGGAATTATTGTATAATAATTTTAATAATCAAATGCTTTTGAAATACAATGTTTCCGATAACGGAAACAAACAGCCACTAGAGGAGAGAGAACAAGCCAGCAGCCGCAGTGCAGCCAGCAGAGCAGCAGCAGCGCGAGCTGTACTAGCGGCTAGTTGGTTGGTCGCGTCTGGGACTCGCGCACAATAACAGCAAAGAAAGAGAGAGAGTCTGGTAGAGTGAAAAGACGGGCGAGCCAAGTGTGCTGCTCAAGACACCTCACCTGCTAGAGCGAGAGAGAGAGACAGAGGCGGAGTGTTGGTGGAACAGAGAGACGCTTCCCCTTCTCCGGCTGGAATGCAGGTGAGTGCGACTCCTTTGCTGCGGCGGAGCGAGCCGACGCCTCCCGAACTGCTCCACCGCAACCCGCGCTGCTAGATCTCTGTCGGAATCTTTTGTTGCGTATTTTGAAAAAAATAAAAATAATTTAACCTCTCTGCCCGTTTCCCTCTTCCCTCCAGACGACAAGCACCGTCCGGGTCGGCAACATCTCGGATCTGGCTACAGAGAGGGAGGTTACCGAGTTCTTCTCTTTCTCCGGCGAGATCCAAGCCATCGAAATCCTACCCGCCAGGTATGCTGTCCCGCGCGCGCTCGAATCTCCTGTTTGTTTTTTTTCTTTTTTGGAACTCAAATTCTCCCTCCCTTTCCCCTCTGCCCCGCCCGAAATTCATTTTCGTCTCTACTCCCCTCAGCCCTGCCACGGCATATACTGACGCCGTCCCATCCGTGTCTTTGTGCAGCGAACCGGGCAAGCTCAGGACGGCCTTCGTTACCTTCAAGGACCCAAGGGCGCTCGAGATCGCCCTCCTCCTCTCGGTAATTTCATCTCTTCTTACTACTGCTCTCCCCGTCTGGCTGCCTGATTCCTTCCGCGGTTTCTCTTCCAACCAGGTCTTGCCTCCAGCTGCCTGGCCGTTGCCTAATTAGCTCTACAGTGCTGCTTGCGGATTTGTGTTTACATGGACGTGTTTTCCTCCGTCTGCACCAACCTTAGGTCAATAGCAGCCACTGTCGCAGTGTGTTTGGTAGAGATACATGAGTTCAGCGGAAATTAAACAGCGGTAGGTAAACGGAAGACATTCTGTGCCGCTCCTAGGATGCTTTCACCATCTCCA
Source organism: Alisma plantago-aquatica (assembly GCA_963693085.1). Classification (NCBI taxonomy): domain Eukaryota; kingdom Viridiplantae; phylum Streptophyta; class Magnoliopsida; order Alismatales; family Alismataceae; genus Alisma; species Alisma plantago-aquatica. The sequence continues at coordinate 907,224,827 of OY856410.1, forward strand.
TCACCTTGTATCCTCCCTGTCCTGATCAATTAAATCCAGTAATCTATGCTGTTACAGCGGTGAGCTTTTGTCGGCAGCTAAAACCTAACAGATAATCCTCCCACTACTGCTGAATTTCCAAATCCGTATACCGTCTCTAACCCTATACCACTTCACCTACCTCGGACATTTCTCAGGACTATATAATACATACACGACAGATTTGTCAACCTTATAGATAAAAACTAAGACAAACCGTATTAGTGTCAAGGAAGAATACACTCCGCCTGCCTCTTCTGCTGTCTCCACTCATTACTACCTCCACTAGGGAGTGTGGAATCTGGTGCTAGCACCAACAGCAGGCCATTTCTTTTACTGTGATCAGCTTGCGTTTAAGTCAGCCCACTGTTTACCAACCCAGTGTCATACGTTTTTTATTTCTTTATTTCTTTGTTAAATCAAGAATCTTTGACTAAGGATTTGATACCACCTGATAAAGCGGTTTTGATGCTTAGCCTTAATCTACCTACTTCCAACCACTCCCTGGAAGGAACAGAAACATCAATTGCGATGATGCTCTTTTTGCAAAATTTTAATTGCAAGGTTTAGTAACAACAGAAACCCACAACATGTGTCAAGTGTGAGGTTAAACAACCAGGGGGAGTGTTTATACTATAGACGCACATGTTGATAATTCGTATAACTGCTTTATACATGTTCATAAAAATTTCTATTTGATGTTTTTTCATTTTCCTATACTATAAATGTAGCCACCGTTTTAGCTATATTCACCATCATCCAATACAGAGACAACAACACTTGGTACATAATTGAGGGTCTGGTGGAACCATGGATTAGAATTATGATCGGAAGTGCAAACTTTTGGTTTTGGTGGGGGATCAGATACAAAAATAGTGATACCTTAGAGGCTTAGACTGAGTCCTGTAATTCCAGAAATTCCTACAGAAAATTCGCCAATTTCAACTAAAGCATTCAAAGTTTTTGACAATTTTGATGATTTTTTCCCACTTTCAACTTGCACCTCGTGACAATTTGACAAATTTTGGACATTTATTTTAGGAAATGACACATTGCCAACTGATTTGTTTGTTATTAGCCGAATGAATAGGATCTCTATGGATTGAGGGGGCTTTCTAGCTTATATCTAAGGCACATACTCCCTAATGTGACCTCTTTAGACCACCGTCTTCAACATTGAATCAATAGCTACAACTTTTAATCCAAAATTAGGTAATTTACAAGTTGTAGATCTACCTAGATTTGGGGGATCTACAACTGGATGCTCTAGTCATATGTAATTAATATTACACTTGAACCCATCTATGGTTGGACCTATATAGTTATTTCGCATTTAAAATTCAAAACAATAGTCTAAACATCACTAGCATGCTATTTAAGACCAATTTGTTAGACACTTATACATGGTCCATAATCTGAACATCAATGTAAAAAGGTCATAATTGGTAGAATACTAACACTCAATACTAGTACAATCTTGGTAACTTGTAATTGTATCAAGTATACTATAAATGATTAATAACTAATAATACATAGACCAAAATGCGGGATTCGTATTATGTCAGAAAATCCCGAGATTATTCCCGTTTCTGGAATTCTGTAAACCAAACATAAACTTTCTGCAAATGGATGCCAAAATACAATTCAATACCGTAAAATCCAGGAAACCAAACATGCCCGTTCTACACCTCATGGGATACAATTTGATGCACTTAGTCATAGCTTGAGCCCTCCGATGATAATAGGTTGTATCCTGTTATGTGTATCTCCCCAATCAGATGTCTTCAAATTCCTGTTCCAAAATCCAGATCTGCTTTTGCACACACCCACACATATACAAACTCACATTTCGAACTATGTTGCCAAAATCACTGAGTAAATTGAAGCATATGCATGTGGGATCACAGTGCCTTTGAGACAGTTGTAATAGATAGATGAAGACAAGGAGGCTTTGATAATGGTGATGCATGATAGATAGACAAAGACCAAGGAATTTAATAATCGATATTGATGCCGTTTCGACAGCTTGGATATAGATATTTACCGGTATACCGACAGAAATATCGACAAATTCAATCCTAACCATATCGACGCCAAAACGAATGAATTAAATCATGAAATTTTACAGGCGCGGTCTCAACACCTAGATGCAACGTTTTATGCAAGAAAATTCTATATTGGGTATGTGTGGGGGGGGTCAATCATGTGGGAGGTAAGGAATCTCTGTTTTTTGGAGATTTCGATGACAAAATACAAGAATTAAGATATGAAATTTTACTAGCACAATCCATAAACTCATGTTTAGACACTTATGCAATAATATTCAATTTACAACAAACATATAACAACATAGTAAATTACTAACTCACATCAGTTGTATGTTGAGTGGCGCGCTGGTTCTCTATACATTATGTTGGTGATATGGGCCACATATTGCTCCCATGTCATGTAACTTCTGTAAGACTTGTTGTATGAAAGAACATGCCCCTCATACACTTCATGATTGGCAAACTGTATCATCCCAAACTTTGGAAAATGTTCTTCCAAATCTTTGAGATATTTTTCCTTGGTTGCTGAAATGAATGGAGATTGAGTAGAAGCAGGGGGAGGTGCCCATGCTCGAGGAGCTTGAGGTTGAGTAGAAGCAGGAGCTAGGAAGCACGAACACGGACACGGACATGGACACGGACACGGACACGGGACACGACGATTTTCCAAAATTTAGGACACAGACACATCACCAGACACGACGATTTTTTTACACATATATATGTATATATTTTTGATGTTCATCCTATTACAGAAAATGAATTGTGGAGTTTGTATTTCATTTACTTAAAAGACATGCAATCATCCATAAAACACATTCATCAAAATAGAAAAACAAACCATCTACGACAACAAACATAACCTATTTATATTCAGAAATTAATGTAAACACATTCATGTCCATGTTTGCAATTAAACAAAGCAAATTGAAAATTCAAATTCATAAAGCAAGGACTGCTGGACAGTAAATAAACATTAATCAAATCAATTCAATAATAAATAAATCCAACATAGAATGATATCAGAAGATACAACAAACATTACAGATTCATATATCACAATTGAACCAACAATGATTATTTTCAACATTATAACAAAATAGAAAATTAAGAAGAATTAGAAAAAGTAGCCATAGGTTGGTAAAGGGGCAGGGCCGCACTAAGAAAATAATGGGAATCTGGAGTGAAATTGGGGAGAAGGGGGAGAAGACATCAGTGAGAATGAAGAAAAAGGGGGGAGGTGAAAAGTTGGACTAAACATATTTAATTTGAGGGAGAGGGAAGAACGAGAAGAAGAGGATGGGGAGGAGACATTGGTAAGGGTGGAGAGAAATTAAGAGATAAGAATCAGGAAAAACTGACATGGATATTGAAACGTTGGTACTTAACAGTAGTAGGGAGAAGAGAGTTGGAGAGAAATGGGGAGAAGGGAAAGAATTGCTGGGAAGAAATAAAGAGGGGGGAGGAATAATCAAGGATAGGACAAAGTTGGTGGAAACTTGGGGAAACATATGGGTGGATTTGATAGGAGGGAAGGGTTTAGTCTTTTTTTAACTTAACTGGACACAAATGTGGCTGGGCTGGGCTGGCCGTGTCCAAGCCGTGTCCAGCCGTGTCCATGCCCAAAAATCTTTTAAAAAAAAGTTGGACACGCCCGAGCCGTGTCCACGACGTGTCCACGTCCGACACGCGGCAGACACGACCACGACACCTCTCGGGAAGTGTCCGTGCTTCCTAGAGCAGGAGGAAGTGCTCATGCTCGAGGAGCTTGAGGTTGAAGAAAAGGAGGTTGTAATGGTACACCGGTAATAGGATAAATTGTAGTATGCCCACCACTCCATGTTTGACCATCACCAGAGTATGCTTCGGTGTTCACCCGAAAGCATCCATAAGGGCTACAGACAGAGTATGCTTCGTGATATCCCATGCCTACTTCTAATCTTGGTGGTGGTTCAACTTGATATCCAGAATACCCATGTTGGGACTGAGATGGGTATGGAAGTGTCTGCCCAAATAACATATCTCCAAACGAATGCTGAGATTGAGAGTCAGATATGCTTATGGTATCCATTGAATCAGCAAGATCAGAATAATAATCACTTTGACTCTGGTATTGTGGTTGTGGTGGAGGTGCACTGCTGTAATCTTTCCCAGTTCGAGTTTTTCTCCTTTGAAATGTTTTATCAGTCATGGGATATTCTTGTTCTGGTGGAGGTGCAGCCCTAGTAACATGACTAACATAAGGCCGATCATCATTTTGAGGATCAACAACTGGAGGATATTCTGGAGAGCGTTGGCTGCGATTATCACCATCATTGCCACCATCATCAGACTTAGATTTGGAACCAGATGTAGAAGAAGAATCTGAGTTACCTAATTGTTCTTCCACTTCTCTATTGATTTCCATATCAATATTAACATGTGCAGCTTCAGAATCAAATAATAATATCATCACCATTATTTGCATCAAATTGCTCTTCTATATATGGATCTGGACGTCCATCTAAATTATCAAGAACATGACGAACTATCTCATTCATCCATTCCTCTAAAGGATTTTCTGAATCATCCTCCAGTCCTCTACGTCTTTTAGTGTTAAAAGTATATGCGGTGTCAATTGGATCATGGACAACATCAAAATCCATTTCCTTGTAGTTGGTATCTCGTATTGCTCTAGCCCTCAACTACATGTTGTAGTGAACGTAGACAAGATCCCTCAACCTGTTTGCACCAAGCCTGTTCCTTCTCTTCGAGTGTATCAAATTGAAAGTGCTCCAATTTCTTTCACAACCCCCTACAGATGTTGTTTGAGCAAGGATGCGAATAGCCACTTTTCTTAAATGGGGGGCACCTGTTCCATTCCAAACCCACCACTCACAAGGATCACCCGCCTCGCGGTTAGCAACCACATTTGGATGGCCAAAGCATCCAGTGTTTTCACGAAACTGGCCCAATTGCAAAAATAATACATACGATATTGAGATGATGAAATCAAAGGAAAGACTAATGAGAAATTAAGAATGTAAGTTATATACCTCGTCTGGAGTAATGAACTTGTTAGTGGCATCTCTCACTGCATTCATTAGAGGCGCATTCAAGCCTAGTGTTCGTGAGTATTGGAACCTTAGATTCAAATAGTAAGCTGTCACAAATGTAATTAAGGAAATAAGAATGACATTTTATTTGTAGACTATGAGTTAGACCAATAACTTAGAAGTTAAAATATAATTGAGATATATACATGCTTTATGCAATGGATGCAAAAGCATATTTGTCCAACGGTTCTCATAAATTTTTATGTATTGCTCATTGGACCTAAGAGCTGCTTCTTTGATATTGTCCACCATTGAGGTCATTGCATCATATAGGAAAGGCATTGTTGCAGTTTTTTCACCATCTACTAGCCTCAATACTTTGACAATGGGTTCCATTATTCACAACACTCTAGTAACTTATTCCCAAAAAGGTCGGCCGGCAATCAACTCCTCAATTCTTCTGCCAATCGGGGTGTTGTACTCCTTCATGGAGGTCCACTCCACTCCATTGAAGAGCCTCCTAAGTCCATCCTTTTTGGATTTTAACAATTGTAAGGCAAGAAAATTTGTTGCAAATCTAGTTGCCTTTGTTCTAATTAGATCACCACCACAATACTCAGGTCGCCTCATTGCATTTAGTAGAAAAGAATGGTTGTAGATGAATCCCGTGATCAACCTACCATCAATGACAACATATTTTATGAAATCAATTGAGCCCATGTCCTTAAGAATGAGATCTATGCAATGGGCAGCACATGTGTCCAATAGACCGAATATTTCTTCATTAAACTCTCGCCGACCTTCTTGAAGGCAGAAACATTATCAGTAACTATCTGCACCACATTCTCCACACCAACCTGCTTCGTGTATGTTTTCATTAGTCTCTTTATGTATCTGTGGTTCCTGACCTCACCTGAAGCATCAACAGAGTCTAGAAAAATTGTGGATCCACGACAATGTGCAAGAAAGTTGATAATTTGTCTTCTATTTCCTCTAGTCCACCCATCACACTTGAGTGTGACGCCATATTCAGACCACATATGTTTTTGGTCTGAAATCCATGCTTGTAGATCCTTCTTCTCTAGTGGAAGATACTTGTTGATTAATTCATATGAACTGGGGGCCTTGATGCCCGTACCAGACTCCCCTGTCACATCTACCATATGCTACAGATAGGGTTCAGTTGCAACATGTGCAGGTATACCATGAGAAAAGAAGAACTTGCCCACTGCCTTGCCAACCTTATCTTTTGCACCAATGAACATTGCTTTGAGGCTTTTTTGCCTAGCCTCTGGCTTCCTAACCCCTGGCTCATCAACATTCCTCAATCTCACACTAGCAGAATGGAAAAGTGTATTAGTGCCTCCTTTCTCCATGACCAGCTCAGTCTTCATCGTCATCTAGGTCAACAACAACAATACGTTCAGTCCCACTGCCTCCACCTGCACCAGATGGCCCATACCTCCTTGTAATCCGAGCTGCCTCCTCCCTTTCCCACTCACTTCTATGAGATTCTCTGATAGCACGTCTATACATACGACGTGAATAGGCTATATCACATTCAGGATGATATCCAATATCATCATCAGATTCAGCAGAAGAGCCTGTGGGCCTAACATCAAACATTGTATCTGTGTAATCCATGTCAACCTCCTTCATCTTTTGTTGTTTTTGTTTCTTTGCACCCATAAGTTTCTTGAAATCATCCCTAACACTTTGGGGACACCTTTGGCACATTGCCACATTTTTGTCACCACCAGTAATGTGACGTTTAAATCTAGTAATCCCCCTCCACTAATTGTCTTCTTGCAGTAATTGCAAATTATCTTTCCCCTTTTCCCGTCAACAAGCATACAGTGATTCCATGCAAAATCCACATCCTTAGCTCCAACATTACCGGCCCCAACACCCTCACCATCGCTTGAAGACATCTTCTCAAAAGTCAAAAGTCAACACTACAAAAAGACAGACAAAAAAAAATTTGGTGTATGAAATCAAAACCATTAAGTTGCAAGAAATTAATCTATTTGATGTATTATAGAATCAAACACAATACTTTAACTGTATAAATGTTATGTGCATTTATAGAACCAAACACAATATTTTTTAAGATTTTTATTACCAAGAAAAAGGGTTAAATAAAAAAATAAAAGTCTGGAATTATTTAAAAAATATAAAATTTGATATTTATCTAGTATTAAGGCAAGTGATGTGTTACAAATTACTCATTCCATCTTGTATAACACTAACACACATATTTCTGTAGAAAAAACCAAAAAAAGTATTTTTTTATTTTCAGCATTTTTAATAAATGAAAATTTGAAAAATATAAATATTTTAACTATATTTTTGTTTGTATTTGTTCATATTAGTATTTGGTACAACTTCTTCTACTAAACCTAAGTTAGATACCTATTATTAATAGTACTTATTGTATTATTACAAATTTAATATTGATTAGTGAAATTATATGATAATATTAATTAATAGTAGTGGATCTAGTGATACATTAGTAGATCTACATAATATAATCATAGATCTATTGTTAAATAGCATTAATCCTAACTTTTTTGGAGTAGATCTAGGATTTGGGTGTATTTAGAGAATTTTGGAGAACTTCTATGGTGAAAATAGAGAGGGGAGGGGTTGGAAATGATGAGAAATGAAAGAAATTGAGAAAACATACCTTGATTAGGGCTGATTTGAGCTCCAAGGAAAGAAATTGCCCCAAATCTCCAAGTTTCTCCACTCAAAAAGTAGCAGCAACAATAAGTTTGCAAATACCGGTATGTCGGGGCGGCATACTGCCCTTAAGTGGGGCTTTATGCATGCGGCACCCTGATATTTACCGATATCGGGCGGTTTTACCGGTAAGTCCACTAGTTTACCGATATTTGCAATCCCAGCGGCAGACTTGCTCAAACCGATGACCGATGGCGTCGATATCGGTATACCGGTCGGTATACCGACGGTACCGTCGATATCTCTTTCTTTGACAGAGACACATACTTTCATTGATTCGTTTCGTGCAAAAATACAATGAAATATACACAAGTTTGAAATATTTTAAATGTGGTTGTGTTTGTCCCCAATGAGATGTCTTCAAATTCTTGTTCCTAAATCCAGATCTGAGTATGTGAGCGTGTGCTTTTGCACACCCACACATGGATACAAACTCATATTTTGAATTATGTCGCCAAAATATCCGAGTAAATTGAAGCATATGCATATGGATCACATTGAATTTGAGACAGCTGTAATAGATAGATGAAGACAAGGAGGCTTTGATAATGATGATGCATTATAGATAGACAAAAACACATTTTTTCGTTAATTTGTTTCGTCGTGCATTAATATAATGAAATATACGTAAGTCTGACATATTGAATATGCTCTTGGTTTGAAGGACTTCCCATTACTCTTATTGTAATTTTTATTTATTTTTAGTTATCCTTCTCTTATATATGTAATAATCCTAAATATTGGTGATGTTTTTACTATGTTGACATGATCAGTTGATGTACAATCGAAACATGGCCAGTTGCTTTCGGTCAATAGTGGCTATACCATAAAGTAAACTGAAAATAAACCCATAGTATCTATAACACCATTTAGATAGGACACTGATAAAATGGCTAGTTTATGCTGATTAGTGATTTACGAAAAACCTTGATTAAAAACAACAAATAATGGCTTAAGAATCTCGTTTATAAAATCCCCTTAACCTGAGCTAGCTGTGTGTAGCTACTAGCTAGTAATAAACAGAAAACCAGCTTGCTTCTTCTCCAAGGAGTTAATGAAGGTGCTGCACACCTGAACTGAAACCCGGCACTTGATCTTGCAACTACTGGGTGTTTGCTATAAAACCACATATAGGAGATTCCCTATGATGGAAGGACAATGGTCTGGTGCACTATGTGCTTTACTGTTTGTCTAGAAAATCTGTGTTGATTGATTTGTCTATGCCCCATTTCTTTCCTTCGGAGTTGGATTATATTTTTCACCTAGATCAGAATATTATATAACGTCCAAGTATGTTCTTTAAGATAACAAAAATTGAAGCACAAATAGCCAAAGTTCAATCTTAGCTTGTTGTGTTCAAAATGCTTTATCTAATCAAATGAACCCATCAGATCTATAATGTATTATTGGACATGTCAGTTTCATTTATGAATTTACTGATTTACATGGATTCTTGAATTTTCTTTCCTCCATCTTGGCTATAACTATTAATATCTTCCCCTATCACAATATTTATTCGTACCAGCCTTAGCTGATGATTTGTCCATGTGCTACTGTTTTTCTATTTCAGGGAGCAACAATAATTGATCAGATTGTAACCATTACTGCTGTTGAAAATTACATCCCCAAAGTAGAGCAGGTAGTGACCATTCCTAGTTTTGCTTCTTTCTTGTGAATACTTTGAATTGACATTTTTCCCTTAGGAAGAGAGAGCAATGGAGCTATTGGGCACTGACTCTACATTGGAAGCATCAATACAGAACCTTGAGGTATATCTATGTGTTGTGTTATTATTTCCAAGGAGTTTAGTGGCTAACTCTAGTATTTTTGTTTTTCTCTGTAAAACTCTAAGTGAGATTACTGAAAGCCTAGTATTTTAAAATTGTTTTTTTCCTATAAAACTCTAACTCTATGCGACTCGTTATCTATTTGAACCCAGGGTAGAAATACTCCTTCCACAAGTGGAAGACTGAATATAGGCAAAGCTCAGGAAGTTGTAACAACTCTATTGGCAAAAGGGTCAGCCATCAAACAGGATGCTGTTAACAAAGCTAAAGCATTTGATGAAAAGCATCAGCTTAGAGCCAATGCATCTGCCAAGGTCTTGTCATTTGACAGACGAGTTGGCCTTTCTGAAAAGATAACTGTTGGCATATCGGTAGTAAATGAAAAAGTAAAATCTGTGGATCAAAAGCTGCATGTATCGGACAAAACAATGGCCGTCATAACTGTAGCTGAGCGAAAATTGAATGACACTGGATCAGCTGTTAAAACCAACCGGTATGCTTTGTTTAGATTGACTGATCTCAATATTGTCCATATCTTTGAAATACTAGTTAATTTTCACAAAACCCTTAGAAAACTACTTTTCACAAAAAAAATATGTTAATAAAATGTGCCATTCAGTCTATTTACTGATGATGACATTGCTAATGGTAGATCTAACTAGCAACCGATTTATATTGTATGGTCAGACCGTTCACTTTATTGCACATGTTTGGCCTGCTTTGGAGTTTGGAGTCTTTTGTACTTGGTTCTAAGTTAAACTGAGTGATGCGGTGCATAATCGCTTTTCTTTAGTGCCCATCTGTTTCTGTCAGTGCATTGTATGCAAGATAATGTTATTAAAGTTCCAATGTTTCATGTTGCTACTGCAGATCATCACAGTTTATCTATCACATCAGTTAGGAATGTATTTCTAACTAACAGTAAATCTGTAATTGATGCAGATATGTAACTGCTGGGACATCTTGGTTAAATGGTGCTTTCAGCAAGGTTGCAAAGGTTGGTCATGCTGCTGGCAACAAAACGAGGGAGAAGTTTCAACTGGCTGTCTCAAACTTGACTATGAAGGTCAGAGCTTGTATCCAATTCATTTGAATTTTGTGTGATTTCAGCAAGTTAGTGATAGCCTTATCTTTGGATTTCTTTTCCCGTAGGTTTTGTACATATTCAGCTTCATTACCACGCCTAGTTGAGCTTTGTGCATGATTTATGAATAATTAGCAGTCTTACATAAATAGGGTCTCCCAATTAACTTCTCCCACTATTGGTTTCCCAGGACTTTGTATAGTGGCTATAGCCTGTATATTTCGTTCACAGATTTATAATTCTCTTAATGTACAAAGAACTCTATTTTCTGATTGGAGATAATACACCGGTCTTTGGTATCATCTATGACTTTAACAAAGATAGGAAGAAACACTACTTAAAAGATTATCACACTAGGTAATAACAATTTCGCAGCTCTAGTATATTTATCTTATTGTTTCTACTTTTGCTGAGCTTCAGCTACATTACGTTGCACATTTGTATTCTGCGACCTTGTGTATTGATTGCTCTTGATGCTAAACTGCATCTGAATGATGGCGATTGGTATGTCCACAAGTATTCTGTACGATAATGTCTAAAGTAAGCTTTCGTTTGTTGATGACCATCTACACAGGAACCGGTAGTTGCGGCTTGAATTGTAATGATGGCAGATACCAAGGAAGGGGGAACAGCCAGACAGAATTGATGCTTATTGGAATTTACCTGTTTCAAGCCACATGCACTGGAAGAATCACAAGCTTTCGTACATTTTCTTTCTTTGGTATGCACGATCGTCCTCTGGTTTACTTTCCCCCTAAATCCTTTCTCTCCCCTTCTGATTCTTTGATGTCGAATTGTATTGGGATATTCTGAAGCAAGTGATAACTAAAGGCTGGTTGTAATTAACGGGATGCTGCTTTGCTTTCATACCTATAATTTTTGTGGTTGTTGCATTCTTTGATCTCTTACTACGTTTCTTCCTTTGTTTGTAATGAGAGAAGTATAGTTGAAAATTTTGTTTTGTTGAAACTTTTTCCCTCTATCGAAGTTGAGTGTTGCCGGAATGAGTTGCGTTGCAGGTTGCTTGCTAATTCGCGAGCTGCAAATGCACACCGTAATTTTTTACCTAATGTTTTGAGTGTGATTCTCACAGCAAGTTCTGCAAGCTGTTGCTTACGATCGAGTGAATGGGATCATGTAATGTTGCAGTTTTTGTAGTTGGCAAGCTGCAAATGAGACCGTTATCAATCCAGAAAAATTGGGTGCGGAGTGTGCCCGCTACGTGTTTGTTTCAAATTCGTTTGGCGTGATAGTCTATGCTTTTGTTTCATAATTTGTGCAGGGCACGTCACTGATGTTGCTAGTATGTCAATCGAATTAATTGTGTATGGTGTTAATACTAGATTAAAGCGTTTGGATAGAGATTTTAAACTACAGCCAAAATTAACAGGGGTTTGAATTTTTCCCACCAACCCGCTGAAGTTAAGGACATCTCGTTCCTGTAAACCCTGACAAAGATTATAGATTTGTGAATACCATGATAATTCCGCGCCATATCATGCATGATACAGCTGGAAAGAAGGCTAGGCTCCTCCCACAATAGGGAATGCGTGTTGGTGGTAAATTTGACTCACTACATGGATAAAATGCATTCTTAACGCATCCTACCAAATGCTCCCTAAGGGGCCGTTCGGCTCTGGTTGTAAGAAATACTGGTATTTGTATCAAAGAGCTCTATTTGATTCTTGGCTCGATTCAACAGAAAAAGTCTACTATTCAGAGCAGTAGGTAAGCATGCAGAATCATTAACATAGACCCCAATTTGTGAGTAGTAATTTCATCTATACGTGGGATGATTTAGAAGCTCGCCTAATCTGTAAGTAAAAACACTATATCAGATGGCGGTTCACAGTTTTATGATTAATTGACTTTTTTTTTTAAAATTTAAGGGGTTCTAATTAATTGTGTCCCCCCACATAAGGTAAACAGAGAACAAAATGACTAACACCTGACATACCTCCTATACACCTCTTCCACCACAAAAGAGCCAAAAGGAGTCAAACCCCTAGCAAAACCTATCTATCATAAGTGTGTTTTGTCCAAAAAAAATTGGAAGGGACTGCCCACCCGTCAAGATGAACAAGACCTTTCACCAGAATATGTAGACCCCGCTGGTCACAAGTCACTATCCAACCCCTATCTCCCCTCCTCCATCTCCCAAGAACTTCAACAAAGGAGTTTACCTCTTTCGGGATGCATAATTGCATAGTTGCTTGGTCCTCCAACACTTTATCTCTCAGAAGAAGGGTCAAGACACCATTGATGCGGAGCACAAACCCGCACCTCCACCACCAATGACATATTGTCCATTTCTATATACTCTACCCTTAAATTCTTGTCACCACAATTCTTCAAGGCAATAACCAGGGCTTGAGCTCCTACCTCCTCATGGTCAGTAGATTGAGCCACAACCTCATCCAACCTACCATCATTTGCCCTAACAATCCTAGCACACCACCACCGACTATCCTCAACCACCTTCACATCCTTCTCGATGGCGTGATTAAGCTTTTTGATTTGGAAGTTAGAGGATGCCATTTAACAATCTCCAAGTGTTGTATCATCAATTTAGGTTTAACCAAACCTTCTTGCAGCGTGTGGAAGAGGATCCCATGTCCCCAAACTTTTTGAACGCTTTCTTTTTAGTCTTATGTTAATGATCTTTAGCACCTCCCTCCGGAGTCTGTCCCCAACATGTTCTTTCAGTCATAACAACGATGACAATGCTCCTCCCAGACCAACTAGATGATAATCCTTAGCATTAGCCCAAAGAGCCAGTCACACATCTCTTGGGACTTGGCCTTAGACCAAAAAATAAAATCTAATCTAGAAAATTTGAACGAGGCAACTGACTAAGCAACATTTGCTAAAAACTTGTCCACAACCCCACAACCAAGTCACTCTCTAGGAACACGTGCACAGTGATTTTCACTTTAGGTTTAGAGCAACAAGAACATCTAGGGACCAGGGGGATCATACATCATTTGATGTTGTCATAAGTGGAAGAGCTATACATTCAACAACCTCCACACCATGGAGTTAGCATGTAGAATACTATTATCATTCTAAAGAAACTTGTCGTTATCCCTCATCATGTTGCAGTGAAGGAGTTTCTTAGCAGATACAATATCAACCTGCATAGATACCAGAATATGTCTAATCATTGTGATGCACCTAGAAAAGGATAGAAAATTGAGTTCTCCACGAGACAATTTTGGATTGAATCCTCTCCATAAGGTATTCAAAATGAGCCAAATTCAATCTATTCTTTGAGATAGGCATCCTAAGATACATAAGACATCATTCATCATATGAATCCCCGACTTCTTATGTATGCGTCTCCACTCCCTAAGCACCAAATTGTGCATCAAGAAGCCCAATATCTCTTTGTTCACCCTCTAACTAGAGACCCTCTCATATTTCTCCATGATATCAGCTATGAAGTCCAATGCTATCTTAACAAAAGTGAATAATACGATGACGTCATCAACATACATGAGTAAGGGATGGGTGTCAACGATTCCCATAGTCCTATATCTTAGGACCCTACCTGTGTGGGACGTCTTCTTAAGCACTCTACAAAACAAATCTTCAGATAGAATGAACAAGGAAGGAGAGAGAGACTGCCTTGTTTCACCCCCTCAACATCAGAAAGAAACCCAAAGAGACTCCATTCAAGACCACAAATAACTACGAACCCTCAATAAAAGAATACAAAGACCAACAATTTCAACCATCATCCCAAACTTGTTCACTTCTAGTTGCATGAATCCTCAATTCACCACATTATAAGCCTTTTTCACGTCCAATTTCATGACAATATTTTCCTCCACACCCTATTGGTGCGATTCCCACCAAGGCTACACACTAGCCAGCTGGATGTGGCTATATGCAACCCTAAGGGAGGACGCACGTGTGAGTCTTTCGAAATTTGTATTAGTCCTAACCAAGTCGATCACAAAACCAAATAGGTCACCCACAAGCGCACATGGTGATGATTGGTAAGAATAGGGGTCGATCCTCAGGGATAGAGGGGGCACTAGAGCTATATTAGTGTTGGCTATGTTCCTAATGCGGAGTCTAGGGTTGAAGGGTTTGTTTGGTGATTAACCTAAGTGGACAAGCAAGAAAGATAGAATTAAACCTAAGTTATCTTAAACAAGCACGTTTAACAATCTAGGTTGACCAACTAACTAAGAAAGAGCAAGGGTAAGTTACACTACACTAGAGGAGCAAGAAGTAATTTAGAGACTAAGTTAATCACTAAAGCAAGAAAAGATCCAAATGGACCCTATCTATCAAAACTAAGCAAAAGACTATGTTAAGCAAGAACAACTAAGCTATGCTAGCATAAGAAAGCAAACAAAGCAAGTTGAGTTTTAAACAAGATGATTAAGGTAGGTGGACCGTTTGGGGATGTAACTTTAATATTAGTTGGGGGAGGTCATTGGACAAGCATGGTTCTCATCTTTTATCTAGATTACCAAACCAAACAATAAGGCAAATGCTATTAGAATGTACCCTATACTACTAGTGGAAGACTAGGGTTAGGTGTAATTCTAATAGGATTAGCTAAATTTAGGTTTCTAGGATAAGTGGTATTGAGTAATTGAGGGCCGAGGGTAGAGATGAGAGTAGAGATGAGGGTATTTGACCTCATGCCACTAACCATTCTATCCTTTAGAAAACCCTAGGCAATCACATTAATCCCACTTATACTAGTAACTTAGGTCTCATACCAAGTAGTAGGAGAGGGGTTAGGCATGTAGGAACAAAGGGGACTAGCTAGGAATACCCTATTGGGACCTAGGAGTCATGCCTAAGATTGCCACATGCATCTCAATTCTCCTAGAAACATGGTATCATCAAGCACTAACAAATAAGCAATTCATAGCAAAAAGCATAAATCACAAGCATGGAAATGGGATAAGAGACAAAAGCATGGAATAATCATCATAGATAAAAATGAGTTCATTACAAGCCAAAATTCCCCCAACATGGTATCAAAGTCACATTTTATCCCCAAACAACCCACCACTAGGGGCTTAGCTACACATAATCAAAGAAATGGCAAAAGAATGGAGAAGAAGGGGAAGAAAATCCATGGAGCTCAGGGAAGTAGCCTTCTTCTTCACCTCCTTGCTATTGGGGATGTCCTATCTCCTCCAAGGGTGTAGATGAGCATGTAGATATGGGGGATTATGGAGGAAAACCCAGAAAACTAGGTTTCCAAGGTGAAATGGAGATGGAAATGGTGGGTGGAGAGCATAAATGCAAGGGTAATGCACTAAATGCTCAAGGAGTAGGTGAAGAGGAGTAATGGAGGGTAGGAGCAGCTAAGGGAAGCTAACCTAGTGCTGTAGACGCCACCCATGTATATATAGGTGGTGGTGGAAGCACTAGGGTAAGTAGGGGTATTGTGGGAAAAATAGTGCAGAAAGTGGTAGGTTTTGGGTGGCAACACGACTGTGGTGGGTGGAGATGAGAACAACTGTGGTGGAGGAGAACGACCATTCTAAGAAAGTGGCAAAATCACAGGTTGGTGAGGTGAAATGGAGGCTGGTAGCATGACCATGCTGGGCAGCACGACCATGGTGGGGGCTAGGTAGAACGACCGTGCTGGGTAGTACGACCGTGGTGGTGGCGTTTGAGAGGAGGTCATTCCCAAGAGCACGCCCGTTCCATTCTTCAGCTAGCACAGTTGTGTTGGGTAGCACGTCCATTTGGGGCTTCATGGAACGGCCGTACTGGGTAGCACGACTGTGGTGGCTGAGTTGCTGAAACTTGCAAGATTTGGCTATCAACCTATAACTTTGTGCAATTGCCAGCACGACCGTTTCTTGGCACCACGGCCGTACTGGGGTCTTCAAGGGCAAAAATAGCTTCAAACTTCATGATCAAAGGACGTCTTTACTTGATGTCGAATCTTGGCCATTGGGGTAGGTTGAGGGAGTTTTGGGGCCTTCTTTGGATCCCTCCATGGGTGGAGGAACCCTAGGACTCCTTCCTTCCCCCTCATCTATCCAAAGCATGGTCCATGTACCTAAAAATAATGCAAAGAATGTCCATAAGTGCATTTGACAGTAATAATAAGCATATTTGGGTAATTAGCTTATAATCTAACATGTCTAGAAGTGATTTAAGTACAAAATGGCACAAGATGGAGCCCTAAAATAGGGCTACATCACTACCCCAAACTTAAAACATACTTGTCCTCAAGTATGCTCCAACACAATCTCTCTTTTTAGTTTTCTTTCAACAAATAAGAATGACAAATGCATAGCAACGGAAAATTATTGAGTACATGGCCTTGGAAGTAACTAAGTGCATGCACCTCACCTCTCTCCTCTCCTCTTTCACAAACCAATCATTAAATGAGCAATGAGCATACAAAATTCAAATATAAAGCATAGAATGCACAAGTTATCCATATGTCCTTCATATCTTTCTGAGTAAATAGTTTCATGTTGGTGTTAATCAAAGATGACTAGGAGTATTATTTCACTTTCATGCATTAACTCTTATGTCTCAAACCACACTAAATGACCCACATGGCTATAGAAAGGGTAAAGTGAGCTAGATTTGATATTTTCTAGCTCAATAGGTATGAAAATGGAAGAAAGGATTTTGGTAAGATTTTGGAGTGCTTTTACACACTCATATTTTCTTTATTTGAATGCTCTTAAACAAGATCATCCTTTTATTTTATTTTTGCTTTTCTTTTACTTTGCCTTTGGTATAGATAGGGCATATGGTGGATAGAGTGAAGCGGGGAGGTGGAGATGTGGCCACCCCAAACTTTTGGGGCTGGCTACGACTGCTATGTGCACTTTGGCTTCTTTTCATGAGGCGGAGAGGTATGAAGATGGCGAAAGAATAGTCAGATCAAAGAGGGGTCATTAGTGTAGTCTCCAACATAAGATTTCCTACATGAAAACTAATCCAACACTTCAGCAGATGATATCACACCACATGATAGAGAAACATGACATTCACATTTCTACTAAGTGATTCTATAGGCTTTAAGCGTTTGTAGCTTGCTCAATTCATGATTCAACCAAAACATTCACAAATTTAAGAGAGGTGATGCACATGTAAAAAGTCAAAAATCAAGACCATATAGAAATAAAATCTAAGAGAATGGCATGTATTTTTCAAAGGATTAAAAATATCATTTCAAGTAGTGGAGATTAAGTCAAAACATACTTTTTGGGCAAGAGCATTCAAGTTTTGGCAAAATTGGCCAAAATGGTGCCAATTTGCATTAAATCACATCTAAACCTAACTTTTTAGGGAATTTAAAGCATAAAATAGAAAATCCTAGTTAAAGCACACAAAAATTACCAAAATCTACATGAAATGCAATGCATGGCATGGAAGAGCATAAAGAGCAAAATTTTTGAAAAATTACACAAAAATGCATGAAATTGAACTACATGTATGCATGAATGCAATCAACAAAAAATCTACACTAGATGGATTAAAATCAAACAACCAACAATCAGGTAGAATAGGAAAATGTCAAAATAAGTTAAGACTGAGGGCTTATCACCCTACCATCCCAAACTTTTGAATCATGCTGTCCTCAGCATGAAACCAACGTTTAGGAATGATAGGGTAGATGTCATGGCTGTGGTGGTAGTGGTGGTCCTCCCTGTGGTGGGGGGTTCTGGTAGTAATGGCCTCAGTAGTCTCCCTGTGGAGGCGGGTATGTCTCTGGTAACCAGAAATTGATCCCTAGAAATCCTTCCCCCATTGGGGGTTCCTCTGTGCTTGCGCATGCTAGTAGTGGTACATGAGGTTGATTTGATGATGCATCTGCTACTGATATAACCACTCCTATTGCATCTTTTGAATCCCCTCTGACTATGCATGAATGGCTGACATGTCATATACATTTGTCGAAGGCGGCTGCGAACCAAAATCCTTCACTCTAGGTCTAGTGCAGTGTGGCTGCTCAAGTGAACGCTGCTGCTCTGGCACATTTGTTTCTCCTTCTTCTTCAGGTAGATCTAATGTATGTGCTCTGAACCCCTCTCTAGGATGATCGATCTCATACTATGATACCAACCCTACAAAGTCCTCTGGTGGTCCCACATCCATGACAAGGGGTCTGGCATGGTATGGGAGCTCCAGGGTAATTCTAGGGTACCCAGGGTTCAGAACATAGAAGATTTTGTTGTCTTTGAGGGAAATCATTTGGGACATAGCAAGATAGTTTAAATCAAGATACTTGCTTCCATCCACTTTGGTAAGTCCCTCTAGAGTGCAGCCGACTGCCTTTGCAATAGTGGTCTCAATTCCTCCCATGATGAATGCAT
This sequence comes from Alisma plantago-aquatica, assembly GCA_963693085.1. Lineage (NCBI taxonomy): Eukaryota > Viridiplantae > Streptophyta > Magnoliopsida > Alismatales > Alismataceae > Alisma > Alisma plantago-aquatica. The sequence continues at coordinate 907,243,862 of OY856410.1, forward strand.
TTTTTCTCTCAGAGGAATTGTCTTCAAATGATCAATCACCATGGCCCCTATGTTGACGACTCTCCTACTTGCAGTAGTGGCCATAAAAAAAAATATTTTTGTGAACAACATCCCTAATTGTCATAACATCCAAACAAGGTGTTCGCTAGGACCTTTTGCAGGTATCTCATGAAGGGATTGTAGATTTTGCTTGTCTTGGATTTCCCTGCATCAAAGGTAGATTGACTAGTGATTGCTTTCCACATCTTAGAATAGTCTTCTTTCCCACTCTTGTCAAACCTCCCTTCATAAAAGTTCCTTGCCATTTCTGAATTGGGGGCAAGGATATTATTAGTTTGAGAAGCTTTAAGTACATGTGTTGAGCAGTTCATTTTGAATCTGATGGCATCCTCTCCTTGGTACTGTACCTTCTCCAAGGTTGCAAAAAATTCATGAGTAAGCTCCAAATATGTCTCTTCAACTTACGCCAAAATCTTGTACAGTCCACAATGCTTTGTTTGCCTCTCGAACATGAAGTTGATCCCTAGAGATTGCATTGTAGGCGTACATGCATATCTAGTGGGAATCACCCTCCTTGTCATGCACTCAGGGTGGAGAGGTCTTGCCGCAACCCCTCTTGTTGTTCCCTTGTCGTAGGTAGTTCCCTATGGTTGTTTTCCCAACCATTCCAACCTGTCTTCTTCCAACTTGGACAAGATGTCCACTGATTCATCCTCCATTTCCTCACTCTCAGTGTCTTCTACCTCTTCTTCTTCATAGGTGTGCAACCCCGAACTTGTATCCAAGTTCAAGGGTATTCTCTCATGGCTTACCCTAGGTTGAGCCGACGATGTGGAATGCCTCGTTGGAGCTGGTCGTGGCGACAAGCATGAGGAAGATGCCTCATTAGACTTCTTGGTTCTCCTCTCACGACCAGGTGCATTTACTTCAATTGAATCTACAATGTTCTCCAACTCTTCTTCTTCTTCCTCCCCCTATTCCCCAGGGTTGTTGTAGCTTGGATCCAAAGCATGATCGCTGGAGGAAGAGTGGAGTCGAGAGGCGCTCATCGACGCTGATCATCCAAAGGATCTTGAAATGGAATTGGACGACGAGGAGGCGCTGCCAGACTACTATGAATCGAGTGCCCATTTGGATCAACTTTTTCCATCGGCGAGGATGTTCGTAGTTTTCACCACTCCCCTCATGATGGCCTTGCCCATGCCCTTCATTGTTGCAAGGTTATTTGGTGGAAAATCAAACTAGAACAACAAAAATGCAGTTCCGGGCTGTAGGGGTGGAATTTGCTTGGAGGTGGAGAAATTGGTGGTGATGGAGGGTGGAAATCAAAACTAGTGGTTAGGGAGAGTGATTAGGGGCCAAGGGAAACTCAAATCCAGAGTTTGGGAGCAAGAAGAGGCAATTTGGGGGTGGTAGAAGCTCTCCCTAGTCGCCTGGAGCACGGAACGACCGTTCTCAGATGGAAAAAATGAACCTGGGTTTGTGCTAGGTTAGACTGAATTGAGCCACTTAAGTGATTTTTCTGGGCCAACACGGCCGTGTTGACGGGGAGCTGGCACGACCGTTCTGGTCAGCATGACTGTGCTGCTAGCGAACCAATCTCAAAATTCCCTATTGTTTTTAACTTAACCAGCATGGCCGTTCCATGCCAACACAACCGTTCTGGCTGGATACCAGCATGATCATTCTGGTCAACATGACCGTCCTTCCAGTGACCAAAAACTTCATCCTCCATGTTGATTTTAACTTAGCCAGCACAACCGTTTCTCTCCAACATGGCCGTTCTGGCCTCTGCCAGTTCAAATTCTCTAGATTTCATCAAATCTTTTAGAAACTCATCATCTAATCCACTTGAATGATCTTTGTTGTTGTTATGTCCACCACTATGATTGAATGTGCCTTAATTCTCAACTTGATCCTGTTCGACCTGTCATTTCATCAAAACTAAAGACAAAAAACAATCAAGCACAAGTGAGTGTGTGTGTTTTATGTAAAATAAAACAAAAGTATCAAAAAGTAAGGTTTGAGAATCTCAAACCACATGGGTTGCCTCCCACTAGTGCTAAATTTTATGCCTTCAACCGGGCTTATTGATTCTTGACTTCTTTCACTTCTTTGGGATTCTCAAGGCATCCTTGTAGTATATCTCTTTCTCATCCACTTCCAAACACATCTCTTCATCAGATTATTATTCTTCGACAAGCATCACAATGTCAAAATTTTAATTGGCCTTGTCCGGGCCTACTTCCACAACTAGCTTCAATCTTTGTCCATTGACGGTGAACTCTTTTGATCATTCTTTCTCACATATCACAATAGCCCCAGATGGGTACACTTTCTTGATAAGATAAGGTCCTTCCCATCTAGATCAGAGTTTTCTGGAAAAGAACTTCATCCTTGAATTGTACAACCATACCCACTTGCTGGGCTCAAATTCCTTATTTTTGATCATCTTATCATGAAGAAACTTAGTCCTCTTCTTATAGCTCTTGGACATGTCATACGCCTCATGGCACATTTCCTCCAACTCATTCAGTTGAAATTTCCTTTTCATTCCCACATTTTCTCCATCAAGATCCATAGTTTTCAAAGCCCATAATGCCTTGTGTTGCATTTCAACTGACAAATGGCAGCTTTTTCCATAGACGAGCTTGAATGGTGTAGTGCCAATCAGGACTTTGTATGCAGTCTGGTATGCCCATAAAGCTTCATTGAGATGGAGTGACCAATCCTTGCGGTCCGGTCTCACTATTTTCTCCAGAATGAGATTTATCTCCTGATTGGCCAACTCCACTTGGCCACTAGTTTGAGGGTGGTAGGGAGTGGCTACTTGATGGTTTACTCCATGCTTCTTTAGAAACCCTTCAAATTTGTGGTGAATGAAGTGACTTCCCCCATCGCTAATCATGGCCCTTGGGATGCCAAAATGGCTAAAAATGTTTGATTTCACAAAGTCACACACCACCTTGTGGTCATTCGTCTGGGTTGTAATAGCCTCGATCCACTTTGACACGTAGTCCACGACGACCAAAATATAGACATACCCAAAAGAGGGAGGAAAAAGACCCATGAAGTCAATTCCCCATACATCAAACACCTCCACCACAAGAATGTGCGATAGAGGCATCATGTCCCTCTTAGAGATAGTGCCCACTTTTTGGCACTTCAAGCAACTCTTGTAGAATTCATGGGAATCTTTGAACAAGGATGGCCAATAAACCCACATTGGAAAACCTTTGTAGCCGTGCATTTTCCTCCAAAATGACCTCCACATATTCCGGAATGGCACATAGATAGGATTTCTTGCTGTTCTATTTCTAGAACACATCTTCTTATGAGCTGATTGGGGCAATATTTGAAGAGGTGAGGGTCATCCCAAGCATAATTCTTAACAATGGCAAATAACCTTTTGTTTTCCTCCCTTGTCGATGTGCTAGGTATCATCCCACTAGCCAAGAAATTGGCTATGTGTTGATACCATGACCTTTGAGTGGATGAAAGTAGGAAGAGCTCTTCATGTGGCATCATTTTCTTGATTCGATTTGTATCATCAAAGGGCTCATCAATTCGAGATTGATGGTCGGCAACACCATTTTCCACTCCCTTCTTGTCTACAATCTCCACATTGAACTCTTAAAGAATCCATCTGATCAGCCTTGGCTTTGAACCTTTCTTTTACATGTGGTACTTTAGTGCAGTGTGGTTAGTGTATATCACTACTTTATTCTGTAAAAGATATGATCAGAACTTGTCAAGAGTGAAGGTGACTGCAAGCAACTCCTTCTCAGTGGTTGTATAGTTTCTTTGGGTTTCATCTAGAATTTTTCTTGCGTAGTAGATAGCATGTGAAATCCGACCAACTCTTTGGCCCAACACAGCCCTGACTGCCATGTCGAATGCATCAGTCATAATCTCAAATGGCAAAGAGAAATCCAGGGGCTGCATGTTAGGGGTAGAAACTAGTCTTTCCTTCAAGTGGTTAAAAGCTTCAACACACTTATCATCAAAATGAAATTCAACATCTTTCTCAAGCAAGTGGCATAGATGTCTCGAGATCTTGCGAAAGTCTTTTATGAATCGGCAGTAGAAACCTGCATGTCCCAAGAAAGACCGGACATGTCTTATGATGGAAGGAATAGTAATAATAGAAATGAGGCCCACCTTGGCCCTATAAACTTCAATTCCATCCTTTGAAATCCGGTGGCCCAGAACAATGTCTTCGGGCACCATGAAGTGAATCTTTTCCCAAGATAGCACTAGGCAAACCTTCACACATCTCTCAAGAATAGTATCCAAGTGAAGTAAGCATTCATCAAAAGTTTTATCGAAGACTGAGAAATCATCCATGAACACTTTCAATTATGAATCAAGCATATCCACAAAAATTGAAGTCACACATCTATGAAATGTAGAAGGGGCATTACACAACCCAAATGGCATTCTCCGGTAGGTAAATGTACCACTTGGATAGGTGAATGTTATCTTCTTTTGATCTACAGGATGCATGACAATTTGGAAGTATCCAGAATACCCATCAAGGAAACAATAGAAGCTTTGCCCCGCTAGCCTCTCTAGAATCTGGTCAAGAAATGGGAGAGGATAGTGGTCCTTCTTGGTCTTTTCATTGAGCTTCTGGTAGTAAACACACATTCTCCACTTTGATTGTTCTCTTATCGACATATGTTCACCATCCACATTTTCAGCTACAGTGATCCCACCTTTCTTAGGCACAACCTGGATGGGGCTCACCCATGTACTTTCAGAAATAGGATAGATAATTCCAACATCAAGAAATTTTACAACCTCTTGGGGCACAACCTCTTTCAGCTTTGGATTCAACCACCTTTGCATTTGGCGGGTCATCCTTGCATCATCCTCTAGATAGATCCTATGTACATAGATGGAGGGATCAATTACTTTTGAAATCTACTATAGACCATCCAATGGATTGGATGTTCTTCTTCAAGGCTTTCATCAATGCCTCCTCTTATTCTGGTGAGAGAATGGAGAAAATGATCACTGGGAGGGTGTCATTTGCCCATAGAAAAGTACACTTCAATCCTTCTGGAAGTGACTTCAATTCAAGAGTGGGAGGTTCTTAAATGGAGTTCCTTAATGGTTCAGAAATAGAAGGAAGGTCTTCACTTGCAGCCACTAAAGCTAGCTCATTCTCTTCATCAACTTCATCATCATCATCATCATCATCATCATCAGGGAGCTCAACTATTGGCTCTAGACTTCTACCTTGAGTGGTAGCTTGAATCCATGTAGGTAGGAATTCCTCCACAATTTCATCTAGGCACTCAATGAGATAGCAATATTCTTCAGTGGCCCCTATTACCTCGGTTGTGGCTGAAGATTTAAAGATGTTCAATCAGACCTTCATGTGCATGAATGTCACATACATCATACCGGTCCTTACATGAATTACCACATCTGCTGTGGCTAGGAAAGGCCTCCCCAAGATGATAGGAACCCTCCTTGTGTCCTTTTCCATGTCTAAGATAATGAAATCGGTAGGAAGAAAGAGGATGTCTCATCATCAAGCCTCATAAGCACGTCATATACACTCCCTCTAGGCATCTTTACTGATCTGTCAGCCAACTGTAAAATACAATGAGCCGGACTCAACTGCCCTATTTGGAGCTCTACCAACACATCATACGACATTAGGTTAATGCTAGAACCCAAGTCTAGGAGGGTTTGGTCTATGCAATGTGCCCCAATGTAGCATGAGATGATGGGAGCACCAGAATCTTTTTTTTCCTTGGCATGGTGTGCTGCAAAATCGAGCTCACTTGCTCAGTGAGCTTGATTTTCATTGGGGTTCTCCCCGTGGTCTTTCTCTTGAAGGTGCATAGATCTTTCAAGAACTTAGCATAAGAAGGAATTTTCTTGACTGCATCAAGCAGAGGAATGTTGATTTTCACATGTTTGAAAGTCTCAAGATGTCTTCAATATGCTTCTTTCTTCTCCTCTCAACAGAAGGCTCCTTAAGAGCTTCAGAAAATAGGGGGAGTTGGGACCCCACATGGTTCAGATCAACAGTATCATCAACGGGAATCACATGAATCACAATATCACCACCCAATATCACAATATCAACTCTGGCTCTCGTCATAGTATCCTCAGGCTGTATCTCAGTATCAACTCATCCAGTCTCAGTATCACCTCTGTCAACAACAATAGAATCATGAGGGTGCCCCAAAGTCTGGCCACTCCTCAGAACAATCACTGCCTTCACATGCTCACGGGTAGTGGAAGAAGAGGCTTGTGGAGGTGGTTGTGACTTTTGGGATAGTGGTGGCCTTTGGTGAGATGGATTTGGGTTTTAGAGGATGAATTGCAGTGGTGGTTGTTGTGGTGGCTGTTGTTGTTGTGGATGGGGTGGTATTGCGAGGGTGGCTGCTGGTATGAATGAGGTGGAGGTGGAGCATATTGGTAGTTAAGAGGTGCCTGAGGAGGTGGTGGAGCATAGGGATTCGACGGTGCTTGGTATGATGGTGGAGCATATGAACTTGGAGTGTTCCCTAGGAAAGTACCATCATTATTTGGGTTGGGCATCAGTTGAGATAGAAGTCTTCATTCTTTCCTCCTAGAAAGAGAGAGAGAGATCTAATCCAGTATTTGCTCAAGGCAGTTGATGGACTGCCCATGTGAGTTCACATCCTTCTTCACTTCATCCAAACTTCTTAATCTTCCAAGTACCTCCTCTTTGAACTTTGAACTATAGCGTGGCTTCGGTTTCTCTTGTCCTTGCCCATCCTCATTTTGTTGCTTCCAAGAGAAATTTGGATGGTTCCTCCACTTGGGAGTGTAGGTGTTGGATAGGGGGCCTTGATTGTTTCAGTCGCCAAAGGAGTGTAAGACATTTACTTCTTCACCAACAAAATCGACTGCTATGGTGGGTTGTCTAGGAGAAACACCAGCTTGGTTCTTCATCATCTTCATCATATCTACCATAATTTTTATCATATCAGGGTCAACAACATTATGGGTTGGAGCCACAGAAGAAGGTGGAGGGATGTAGCTTCAGTCGCAATGCTCCCCTTTTGTAGAAGCCCGATGGATGGATTTTTTTAGCAAGATGCTCAAATAAAGGCCACAATTCCTTAGGTGGCTTTGCCATGAAAGTACCTCCACAAGAGGATTTGACATTATTTTGGCTCTGTTCTTCAAGCCTGGTGTAGAATGCTTGAACTAGATTTTTTTAATTAATATCCGATATCTCGTTACAAGTAGAGAAAGACTTTACATGAATGCCTTTACAGAAGTCCTGGAAACAAACTGGGCTGCCAGTCCTTTATGAATGGAAAAACTTATGGACCTAAATACAAAATTATTAGATGCAGACGGCGAGATCATAAGGTTCCTATTGATAATGTTCTGGAGTCGTTGAAGAAGGGAAACTACATCATCAGCAAACACCCCAAAACTGTCAAAAGCAAAAGGTAAAAAGTGATGATGGTTAGCCTCACAAGCTGCACCATGCTTGTGAACCTTTTGTGTCGCCGCATTAGATGCAGCCATGCCCACTTTAAAATTGTTAGAAAGAGTGCCTGTAAGGGGAGAAACTCCAGTGAGGTCTACACATGTATGTTTGCCGTCTGTCCAATCAAACAATAGGATATCCGCAGGACGTTGAGCGTGAAGACCATCAGAACATGTGCCTAGAAAGGCAACTGGAGCTTCCTTCAACACTTTTAATCCAGCACGAGATATAAGTTCAAATAGAGCATCACGAATGACATCATGACGAAACTTATAGCCAGGCCGTGAACGGCAATGGACAACATGATCACCAAAGGCGTCAAGGTCTGCAACATTGCACAGTGGGCAACGTTCATCACCAGGGAACAAAGGAATCATCAGGCGGTACCGAAGGATATAACGATACTCAACAGGAGACATAGACAAGCCAAAACCCTCAATAGGCACAATAAGAAGAAAATCTTGTGCGTGATCAGCTTGTAAAGAAGAGAGAACTGCATGTTGTCGCAGGGAGATACCACTTGTCATAATTTGCTGGATGATTGTCTTATAGTAAGCGTCTGCCAAAATAGACTGGGTCTTTGGAGTGGCAGAAGGCGTACGTGACAACTTGGACCAGCAAAAGGATGTCAATGTGTTACATAGTGAAGCATGTGCAGAGATGAAGGAGGATCCTGCAGACACTGAACCCACTTCCCGTAGAATATGATCTTGGAGTTCTTGGGTGTGGACTCGAGATGCAACAAAGGCAAACTTGCTGACATCTTTAGAAGAATAAATACCCAAGCCTCCCAGGTGCATAGGAAGAGTGGCCAGGCGCCACTGTAAATCACCAAACCCGGGACCATCACCGACCACAATACGTTCTAGGCAGCGTCGAAGGCCATCATCAAAATCATCCAACACAGATGTAATAGAATCAGGTGGTGTTGTTCTGAGACCAAACAACATCTTGGGCATCCCAATACAAGCACGAAGAAGAAGCAGCTCACATTGAGGGTCTTGCAACAATGACAAACGATCAATCATGGCAAGAGTATTATTCACACGTTTCCTTAAAAGTTCCAAGCAAAAATGTGAATTTGTGGAAACAGGACCACCCAAGATCTTCACTCCATGCTTAGGACGAGATATATCAAAAGGAAACAAGCCTAAATCTGGATCTCGTCGTGGATCAATAGAAGGCCAAAAGATCTCCGTCTTCTTAACATTGAGATGAAGACCAAAATTTGGTCCTTGTTCTTTGATGAGATCAAGAGCTTTAGAAACTTTCACAGTGTCCCCAATAAGAGTTCCATATCAAGGTAGAAAGAAAGAAGGTCAAGGTGACATTCATCCTTCACCTGTAAAATGAGAGAATGAAGCGCTAAAGAAAAAAGTAAGGGTCCCAATGGATCACCTTGTTGGACGCCAGCTGCAGAAAAAAGAGGCTCTGTCTGACCCATGTAGAGAGGAGCTGGGGAGCAGTAGCAAAACTCAACCCAGTGTGCAATAGATGGACAATGAAGATGGACCTCTCGAAAAATGGTGGACCTGTCAACCATGTTGAAAGCATTGCTGAAGTCAACAAGAGACATAGTAACAATAGTACGATGTTGTTGCTCATTCACTAGGTGAGAGACAGCGTGTAGAAGGGCCTCAACACCACCAGGAATACCAACCCCAAACTGGTGGTCTTTAAGGTAAGAGACTGCATCTGACAAGACACCTTTAGAAGCAACCTTGGAGACAATACGATGCCAAATTGTTCCCACAGTAATAGGATGGATACCATTATCTGGCTTGAGTAGAGGAGTCAAAGGAGCACTGGAAATGTAGGGTGCTAGAGAGGGAGGACAATGACCAGCAAGCCAACGATTCACTACAGCTGAGACTACATTTAAGAACTCATCTTTCACTGCAGCGGCTGCCCCATGCATGGAGTCAAGAAGATGTTGTGCTCGAAGACCGTCACGTGCACAGGCGGTTCCTTTTTTGAAAGATAAAATGGCATCTTCAATCATTTCACGAGAAGCGACAAAGGGAGAAAAAGATATATCAGATGAAGGTTGCACCAATGGTGAAGGAAGCTGGGGATGTTTAGCTTCAAGATCCACACGAGTAGCAGCAAAAGTAGGGGCAATTCCACTGGATGATAGAACCCGGATGGCAACAAAAAATTGGCCATCTTTAACCTTAGACTTGGCTCGTGAAACAATGGCCTCAATAGATTGTTCTTGGATTGTGAGATGTCGATGGGACAAAACCCGAGCAAGAAGTTGTTGAAAACCACCAGGTCCAGAATTCCAGGTTTCCAATGCTTTTAGGATCATACATTGTTGGAGTGAGGTGCGCTTCCGAGAAGAGCGTGCTTGAACTAATTGCCACAATGGCACTTCATGGTGAGGACAGTCAAGGATAAGTTTTTAGAACCTCTCGCACACCTCGTGGAAGGGTTCATTCTCTTTCTGTGCAAAGGAAGAGATGCATCTTCTCATATAGGATAGCTTAGCAACTGGGAAGAACTTTTTGAGGAATTCATTCTTGACTTCATTCCATGTTACCAGCTCTGGATTCAAAACATACCACTCTTTAGCTTTTTCTTTTAGGGAGAACGGAAAGAGGGTTCTCTAGATGGATTCGTCAGTGGTGGCGGGGGTACGGAAAGTGGAGCACGTCTCAAGGAATGCATTGATGTGATGGTAGGGATTCTCATTCTTCATCCCATAGTAAGTGGGGAGGAGTCCAAGGAGTGCGGGTGGAATGAAGAACTGTTGACCCGACATTTGGTCAACTAGGGTGGCAATGGGGGAATTGTAGTTCCCCGGGGTGAAATACTCATGGAGTGGGTGGTGGGGCTGCGGTGGAGGTGGTTGAGCATCCGCATGAGGGTTAGGCTACGGTGGAGGTGGTTGAGCATTCACATGAGGGTTGTTGTTTGCCATCTCAGCTTCTCGGTGTTGGTTGCAATGATTTTAGTGTCTCCTTCTACCTATCTTGGGGTCGTACAACACCAAGTAGGTACAAGTGGAATGTGTGTGGTGCATGTACACCTGTCACCTGCACAATACACAAACAAGCAATAAGAAACCAAGTTAGAATGGGAATATGCAAAAGCAAACAAAGAATAAAGAATAGCAATGATGGGGGTAAAAGGAAAGGCTAAGCTACACTAACTAGCTAGGCCGAGTGCCTCTAACCCCAACAACGACACCAGAAAGCTTGGTGTGATTCCCACCAAGACTAGACACTAGCCAACTGGAGGTGGCTAGATGAAACCCTAAGGGAGGACGCACGTGTGAGTCTTTCAAAATTTGTATTATCCCTAACCAAGCCGATCACAGAACCAAATAGGTCACCCGTAAGCGCACAAGGTACTATTGTAGTATAGGTGATTGGCAAGAATAGAGATCAGTCCCCAGGGATAGAGGGGGCACTAGAGCTATATTAGTGTTGGCTATGTTCCTAATGCAGAGTCTAGGGTTGAAGGGTTTGTTTGGTGATTAACCTAAGTGGATAAGCAAGAAAGATAGAATTAAACCTAAGTTATCTCAAACAAGCACGTTTAACATTCTAGGTTGACCAACTAACTAAGAAAGAACAAGGGTAAATTACACTACACTAGAGGAGCAAGAAGCAATTTAGAGACTAAGTTTACCACTAAAGCAAGAAAAGATCCAAATTAACCCTAACTATCAAAATTGAGCAAAAGACTATGTTAAGCAAGAACAACTAAGCTATACTAGCATAAGCAAGCAAACAAAGCAAGTTGAGTCTTAAACAAGATGATTAAGGTAGGTGGGCCATTTGGGGATGTAACTTTAATATTAGTTGGGGGAGGTCATTGGACAAGCATGGTTCTCATCTTTCATCTAGATTTCCAAACCAAACAATAAGGCAAATGCTATTAGAATGTACCCTATACTACTAGTGGAAGACTAGGGTTAGGTGTAATTCTAATAGGATTAGCCAAATCTAGGTTTCTAGGATAAGTGGTATTGAGCAATTGAGGGCTGTGGGTAGAGATGGGAGTAGAGATGAGGGTATTTAACCTCATGCCACTAACCATTATAGCCTTTAGAAAACCCTAAGCAATCACATCAATCCAAATTATACTAGTAACTTAGGCCTCATACCAAGTAGTAGGAGAGGGGTTAGGCATGTAGGAACAAAGGGGACTAGCTAGGGATCCCCTATTGGGACCTAGGAGTCATGCCTAAGATTGCCACATGCATCCCAATTCTCCTAGAAACATGGTATCATCAAGCACTAACAAACAAGCAATTCATAGCAAAAAGTATAAATGACAAGCATGACAATGGTATAAGAGACAAAAGCATTGAGCAATCATCATAGATAAAAATGAGTTCATTACAAGCCAAAATTCCCCCAACATGGTATCAAAGTCACATTTTATCCCCAAACAGCCCGCCACTAGGGGCTTAGCTACACATAATCAAAGAAATGACAAAAGAATGGAGAAGAAGGGGAAGAAACTCCATGGAGCTCAGGGAAGTAGCCTTCTTCTTCACCTCCTTGGTACTGGGGACTTACTTTCTCCTCCAAGGGTGTAGATGAGCATGAAGATATGTGGAGTTTGGAGGAAAACCTAGAAAACTAGGTTTCCAAGGTGAAATGGAGATGGAAATGGTGGGTGGAGAGCATAAATGCAAGGGAAATGTACTAAATGCCCAAGGAGTAGGTGGTGAGGAGTAATGGAGGCTAGGAGCAACTAAGGGAAGCTAACCTAGTGATGTGGCCGTCACCCATGTATATATAGGTGGTGGTGGAAGCACTAGGGTAAGTAGGGGTATTGTGGGAAAAATAGTGCAGAAAGTGGTAGGTTTTGGGTGGCAGCACATCTGTGGTGGGTGGAGATGAGAACGGCCATGATGGAGGAGAATGACCATTCTAAGAAATTGGAAAAATCACAAGTTGGTGAGGTGAAATGGAGGCTGGTAGCACGACCATGCTGGGCAGCACAACTGTGCTGGGGGCTGGGCAGTATGGCCGTGCTGGGTAGTACCGCTGCGGTGGTGGAGTTTGAGAGGAGGTCATTCCCAAGAGCATGTCTGTTCCATTCTTCAGCTAGCACGACCGTACTGGGTAGCACATACATTTTGGGGCTTCATGGCATGACCGTGCTATGTAGCACGGCCGTGGTGGCTGAGTTGCTGAAACTTGCAAGATTTGGCTATCAACCTGTAACTTTGTGCAATTGCCAGCACGTCCATTTCTTGGCACCACGGCCGTGCTGGGATCTTCAAGGGAAAAAATAGCTTCAAACTTCATTATCAAAGGACGTCTTTGGCCATTGGGGTAGGTTGAGGGAGCTTTGGGGCCTTCTTTGGACCCCTCCATTGGTGGAGGAACCCTAGGACTCCTTCCTCCCCCCTCATCCATCCAAAGCATGGTCCAAGTACCTAAAAATAATACAAAGAACGTCCATAAGTGCATTTGACATATAATAAGCATATTGGGGTTATTAGCTTGTAATCTAACATGTCTAGATGTAATTTAAGTACAAAATGGCACAAGATGGATCCCTAAAATAGGGCTACATCACCTATAAATTGTGTACAAGATCATTTGTCATCTTGATTGCCTTGGATGAAATCCCCCATTTTAGTGGAGATCAATACGGAAAGAAGGATTGTAATCCTACTACCACTAGTACATTTTTGACCTCTAATGTCACTCTTCCTGATGTCGGTTACACTGAAAAATGACACTAGATAACAAACAACATCAGTTATCTAGCACAAACGCCACCATCAATCAAGTCCTGACGATTAAGAAAATACACATGTATCACTTTTTCATTAACATAAGTTACATTTATAAAAAAACAACTTCTAAAATAACTCACGAAATACAAAATTTTAGGGAAAAATATTTACCTCCAAAATATTTTAAAATGAGCATCGGTTGTGGTGGAACTAACAACATACACCTTTGCTCAAAATAAAATTTGCCTCCAAAATACTTTAGGTGTCAATTTTTTTCTCCACAAAACCGACATTGATTCACAACAAAAAATCATGAAAATTTATACAATCTATGTTGGTTTGTATTCACAAAACCGACGTCACAGTGTTCATGCCATGTCCCAGTGAAAAATTGTTCCCCCCTAATTGTACTCCAGTGTTAGTTCTTTCATGAGAATCCAATGACTCAGGCCCTACTGAGGCTGACTTTTTTTCATTTGGATAATTACATCTGATATCGATTTATTAAAGAGAGCTGACATCCATGTCACTAGGATATGTGTCGGTTTTTCGTACAATCGACGAATAAGGCCATTACTCAGACCGATTCTTTTTTGTTTGAATAATGACCTCTTGCATCAGTTTTTCAGAGGTAATTAACATCTAATTCACCAGGTTAGATGCCGTTACTTTGAAAGAAATCGACGTCTAAGTGCATAGTAGTCGGGTTTTATTAACAACCGACAACTATATCCCACTCAATACCAACTGTGAATTTCTTTTCCTTATTCTCTATTTCATCGCCCTAGATTCACTATGTTGTGGCGACCGTCTCCCCCGCTCCTTCACTCTGCTCCTCTACTCCACCTACTTTGGTTTGATCACTGCCACTGCCATCACCACCGCCTGAGGAGCTAGCCACCATCTCCATCCCTGATGTGCTTGCCACATGAGGATCTAGCCGCCGCCTGAGAACCCTAGCCACCGCGTGAGGAGCTAACTACCGTTGTTGCTGCTGGTGCTTTAGATCTGTGCCATTGTTGTTGCTGGTCATTGTCACTAGTAGAGACCAATGTATTTTTTTTAAATTTAAATGACAATATATATGTCCCATTTATTGAATACTAAATGTTAATAAAGAAGTTGGACTCCTAAATGCTGAACTAAAATCTAGAGTTTCTATGGGAATCTTGTTGTTATTGTGACTTTGTGATACATATAGGATGATGAAATTGAGTTATGCTCTCTATGAAATTAATGACCAATTATCTTATGTTATCTCTAATAATGTGTACCTTATTCATTCTTATTTATATACAATGTTGCATGATCAATGTTTTGGTTATTAATAACCTGAATCTTATTAGAACCATATTGTCTAATGAGAAACATGTATAGTTAATGAGAAACATGAAATATTATGATTCTTATGGGGAAAGGAAAAGTGTATATCTAAAATATATAATGAATGATAGGGTGAACGTGATGAATGATAAGGTGAATGTGACTTATGGATTTATGGATTTGTATTTGCACGGAATTTATATGAATCATAAATCTTAATTTTCAACATATATATCTGTTGGCCTAGAAACCCGTCATAGATTTACTCATTAGGAGTAAATCATGGATAGTCCCTTATTTGGATCTGTTTTTGTACACTTAATATCACTTAGGATGTAAGTGTATAAAGTATATTTGGTTTTCAAGATGTTTTGTCATCACTTATGTGAAAGATTGGTTTTTGGCTTAATTTTGAGGATGAAATTTCTTTTAAGGTGTGTAGGATGTGATGGACTGAAATTTTGGAATCTCTAAATATTTAGTAAGACAAGTGAATCTTGTGAGTTTGACTTACATTGAGGTTTCCAAGTGTTTTGCAAAGTCTGAGTGTTGATTGGTGTTGATTTCACTACTACAGAAACAACATTCAGTGTCGCTTTTCTGGACGTCGGTTATTAAGGTAAACCGACGCCTATAATATTCAACATCGATTAATTAGGAAAACCAACGTCTATATTAGAAGACCAGCCAGACACGGGTACCGCTTTGTATTCAGCGTCCACTGGGTATAACAAATCAATGCCTAAAATTGCCCACGAAATCCAAATTTTGAGCAAAAAAATTTACGTCACATACAGCGTTGGTTTTTAACTATTCACCGACGCCTATTTAAGAAGGATATTTGCGTGGAAGGTTCCTCTTTTGGTGTCGGTTAATCCTTTGATAACCGACACTGATAATGGTTCCCACCAAATAATTTAGGGCAAAGATTGTCTAATTAGACGTCGGTTTTTTACTAACAACCGACGCTGACGAGTAATAGGCGTCGATTTTGTAGATAACCGACACTGTTGACCAACTTAATAGACCCGATCACCCGGCTCTTCCCCCTTTCTTCCTGTTTCTTCGTGATAATTTTCCTGTGCTCGCCGCTCTCGCCTAAAATCGCCGACGATCCCCGCTGCTGCTCGTCGCCGTTGCTGTTGGTGCCCCTCTGCTCGCCGCCGCCGCCGCCGCGTCCTCTTTCTGCTGCTGCCGCCGCTCATCGCCACTGCTGCTCTGTTATTCTCTACTGCTCTGCTCATCTCCTGGTGCCACTGCGAGCACCGCTCTACTCTTCTCTTCACCTGCTCGCCGCCACTGCTGCCGCCGCTCGCCGCCGCTCTTCTCCACGCTAGCTCCAGGTAGCCCTAGCCGCTTTGCTTGCTTCTCCCTAGCTCCTTACCAACAGCAAGCACAACCGTGGCTGTGTTGGCCTACCACGGCCGTGATGGACAGCACGGCCGTGGTAGGCCAACACAGCCACAACCGTGCTTGCTGTTGGTAAGGATATGAACAAATCTTTATGTAATGCTTTATGTAAATCTTAGGATATGAATAAATCTTTTGCTTGCATATATTTGTGCTTCTAATCCTAATGTTTGACCTAATTCAGTAAATTTTGATTTTAGTACATATGTACTTAAGATTTAAACTTGATTTGATTTGATTAAACCTAACATTAATGAAACCCTAACATCAATTGTGATGAAACCCTAACATTAATTGTGATGAAACCCTAACATGTACATATCTATTATTGTGTTTGTTGGCCTAGAAACCGGTCCAAGATTTACTCATTAGGAGTAAATCTTGGATAGTCCCCGGTTTGGGACTGTTCTTGAACACCTAATCTCACTTAGGATGTAAGTGTATAATGTGTATTGGGTTTTTGAGAAAATTTTGGTAGCATTTCCTCGTTTGTTCTCTAAGTACATATGTACTTAGAGAACAGCGGGGAAATGCTGCCGAAATTTTCTTGAAAACTCAATACACATTATACACTTACTAGTGAGATTAGGTGTTCAAGGATGGGATAGGTGGTACACATTTATTATATATAAGAATGACATCACATGTATTTGTTAACTGTAGACCCTAATCTTATCCTAATATATACTTGTTTTCTCTTTGATCATAGAATGGATAGATCATGGATGTCCATTCGCAATCGCTGCACCCCAGAGTTTATATCTGGTCTTGATCAGTTTATTAGATTTGCCGAGGAACATAGGAAAGAACCTGGAGATAGGTTCTACTGTCCATGTAGGCATTGCGGTAACAACTTGAAAGTCAGCACTGGTGACAAAATCAGAAGTCATGTCATGTGCAACGGGATTGTACAAAGCTATATAGAATGGCACTGGCATGGAGAGATTTCAAACTCGAAACTAGTGGATGTCGATAGCAATGCTTGGGTGGAAGAAGAAATTTCCTCCGATGACATAGATGTGAACGAACCAGTTCCAGTAGACATCGTTGATGCGATGCTGTATAGTTGTAGGGTAGAGCACACCGATCCACCTCCTATCTTTAGAAACATTGTGCATGATGCTGAGATATCGTTATACACAGGCTGTGATAAGTTTACGAAGCTTAGCGTTGTGTTGAGATTGTATAAGTTGAAAGCTAACAATAGATGGAGCGACAAAAGCTTCACTTCATTGTTGACTTTGTTGAATGAAATGCTTCCTGAAGGAAACAAGCTGCCAATCTCAACATACCAGGTAAAGAAATTGTTGTGCCCAATGGGAATGGAGGCCAAGAAGATACACGCATGCCCGAATGATTGTGTATTATTTCAAAAGGACTATGTGGATTTGAAAGATTGTCCAAAATGTGGTGCGTCACAGTATGAATTGACGACTTCGGGGGAGTCCAAAACTGGTTCTCCTGCCAAGGTGATGTGGTATCTACCTATAATATCACGGTTTCAACGCCTGTTTGCAAATCCGAAAGATGCGAAGAAATTGAGGTGGTACCACAAATTTGGTGAAGAAGATAGGAATCTAAGACTTGGGATTTGTAGAGATGGGATGAATCTGTATGGGACATTGAGCAACCAACATAGCACTTGGCCAGTCATGCTTGTTATATACAATCTTCCTCCCTGGCTGTGTATGAAAAATAAGTACGTTATGCTGTCGTTGTTGATATCGGGCCCTAAACAACCCTGAAATGATATCAATGTTTATCTTGAACCTCTAATTGATGACTTAAAGAAACTTTGGGCTGAAGGTGTGATGACCTATGATGCTTTAGGAAGAGAGACATAATGACTTTCCAGCATACAAGAATTTGTCTGGATATAGTGTCAAAGGAGCTAAAGCGTGTCCTATATGTGAAGAAAACACTGATTCAATAAGACTAAAACATGGCGGAAAGACTGTATATCTTGGTCATCGAAGATTTCTTTCAAAATTCCATCTGTATCGTAGGAGGCGCAAAGCATTCAATGGATGGAATGATGAATGGAGTGCACCTAAACCTATACTAGGGGATGTTGTTTATGAAAGAGTAAAAGACATTGTCAATGAATTTGGTAAGAAATCACAATGTAGTATGGCCACACGGAGTGACAATTCTTCATTCAAGAAGAAGTCAATATTTTGGGATCTTCCTTATTGGAGTTCTTTGACAGTCAGGCATTGTATCGATGTAATGCACGTTGAGAAAAATGTATGTGATAGCGTCATTGGTACTCTGTTAAATATACCAGGTAAGACTAAAGATGAGATAAAATCCTGACTGGACCTACGTGAAATGGGAATAAGGTCAGAATTAACAGAATCACATGAAATGGGTAATAATAGAACATACTTACCTCCCGCTTGTTACACGTTGTCTAGAAAGGAGAAGAAAGCTTTTTGTGAATGCTTGGTAAATGTTAAGGTGCCACAGGGTTACGCATCGAACATCCGTAGATTGGTATCAATGAAAGATCTGAAGTTGATAGGTCTTAAATCTCATGATTGTCACACTCTAATGCAACAAATATTGCCCATGGCAATTCAATCTATATTGTCAAAGCATGTAAGGTTTGCAATCACCAGACTTTGTTTCTTTTTCAACAGTCTATGCAGCAAAGTTATTGACCATGATACTCTCGATAATTTGCAAAGAGAAGTGGTTGTTACCCTATGTCAGCTTGAGATGTATTTACCTCCTTCATTCTTTGATATCATGGTACATCTTGTTATCCACTTGACTAGGGAAGTGAAAATGTTGGGACCAGTTTTCTTGCATTGGATGTATCCCTTTGAACGATACATGAGAATTTTTAAAGGTGATGTTCAAAACCGTTATCGGCCTGAAGTGAGTATTATTGAAGGTTATGTGGCGAGAGAGGTTATGGATTTTTGCAATGACTTTCTGAGTGGTAATAACACTCATGTTAATGACAAGAATATTGAGGAGGGCAAAGGAATTTTGGGATCACGGGTGAAAGTAATCAACCATGAGCAGTTGGAACAAGGTCACTTGTATATTTTATACAACATGGACGAAGTGAGTGTTTATATCGAGGAACATACCAATTTCATCAAGAGACAACATCCTCGAGCAAGTTCAATGTGGCTTGCTAGAGAGCATAACAAGACTTTTACTAAGTGGTTTGAAGATAAAGTCTTACATCAACTATCTCAAACACCAAATGATATTATGGAAATGATCAAATGCCTCGCCTTTAAACCAAAACCGAATGTTATGTCTTATGAAGGGTTTGACATTAATGGGTTCACATATTACACAAAGCACCAAGATGATAAGAGTGTCGTCCAAAACAGTGGGGTCATTCTTCAAGCGTCGACTATGTATTTTGCATGTGCAAAGGATAAGAGTCCACGCGAAGCTAAAATGTCATATTACGGTGTCATTGAAAACATATGGGAGTTTGACTACATAGATTTCAGAATTCCGCTCTTTAAATGTAATTGGGTTGATAACACCAAAGGAGTTATAGTGGATGAATTGGGTTTCACTTTAGTGAACTTTGAAAAGATTGGCGAGAAGGGTGAACCATTCATATTGGCATCACAGGTGAAAAAAATATTCTATATCGATGATCCTGCAAATGATAAATGGTCGATTGTTCTTCATGGTAAACGATAGTTCATTAAGGATCCTATAGATGAAGAAGAGTACTATGATAAGTATGATGACTCCAGTCCATTCTCAGTTGGGTTTCCAACTCCACAAAATATTGAAGCTAATGATGACTTATATTTGCGCGGAGATCACAATGAAGGATTGTTAATTGATAAAAGATCACAATTTTAGAGGCATGCATGTTTATATTTTTTTATTAAAGCTAAATGTTTGCTTTTTTAATATCAATATCATTTTCTGATTTGATGTTTCATTATCTTCTAGTTAATACAAATGCTAAACGTTGTGGGAGGGTCCTAAGGAACTATAGGACCAATCTCACCCGAGATTACATACGCGATGCTGAGAATAGGTTCTTGATTGATTCCAATTCTAGACATTGATCAGTATTTCACTAACTCTACACTAATAATTTTTGTTTGTATTCTCTTTGAAAAATAAATATAGGAAGAAGGAAGCCACACAAAAATGGAACTACTTGGACCCCAAAGACTGGGAGGAGTTTGTTACCCAAAGAAAAACAAATGAATTCAAGGTATTAAGCG
Organism: Alisma plantago-aquatica; assembly: GCA_963693085.1. Lineage (NCBI taxonomy): Eukaryota > Viridiplantae > Streptophyta > Magnoliopsida > Alismatales > Alismataceae > Alisma > Alisma plantago-aquatica. Next base: position 907,264,014 of record OY856410.1, read on the forward strand.
CCACTCCCAATTTAATTAATATACATTTTTACGTATTCACCTATTCAAGATTAACCTTTAGTGTTACTAACCAAATCAATGTGCTAACTAACTAGGCTATCAGCGATGCTCAATGAGCAAGCATCCCACACTAAGGTTATATAGATATATAGGCAGCAAGCCATGAAACAGCAAAAGAAGCCACAATGAAGAGAAGCATGATACAAATACAATACATAAAGTGCAGCACACACAAGTGTTTCAGATTCATATAACAACATGACAGACTAACACATATATAGTCCATAACAAGAGAAGTGCCAAATTTACATACAACACTAGCTTAGTACATATATACTGGGACTAAGGTGACGAGTTAATAGGAGGACAAACAGATTTCACCCCGAGTTAACATTGAAGAAGGTCTACTAACCTACATTGAGCTAAATAACTTTATTAGTATTAGCCTAAGGCACAAGTACCGTTCGTCGGGACAATGACGGTCGTGGAAGCTTAGTGGCCACCAGCTTAGTGGCCACTACACATTCAACTGGACAGTGGCCACTAAGCTTCCACGATCATCATTGTCCCGATGAATGGTACTTGTACCTTAGGCTAGTACTGATAAACTTGTTTAGCTCAGTGTAGGTTAGTAGACCTTCTTCAAAGTTAACTCGTGGTGAAATCTGTTTGTCCTCCTGTTAACTCGTCACCTTAGTCCCACTATATATGTACTAAGCTAGTGTTGTATGTAAATTCGATGCTGCTGTTGTTATGAACTATATATGTGTTAGTCTGTCATGTTGTTATATGAATTTGAAGCACTTGTGCATGCTGCACTTTATGTATTGTATGCCACATTGGACATCGATACCACATTGGTTGTATGCACTTGTGCGTGCTGCACTTGTTATGCCGCATTGGACATCGATACCATACATGAGGTATTATATATAGTCTCATTAGTTAGTATGAAATATATCAATCTTATTTTTATATTATTACTTATATATACATCATTCTCTTTGCAGGTGTTTAAAACTGACCACACTATAGGTAAATACTTAAAAGATGTACATGCTCCATACACGATGGAAGTATTAAATGAAGTAAGAGAAGAATGGGCAAGATCCATTCAAGTAGTGGGGACTGTAAAATATAATTGGGATGCTGATAGCGATGTTGAATGATATTTTGTAAATTAATATTTCTGAATGTTTATACATGTCTGAATGTTTATATATGTATTTGACTGTTTCTACATGTGTGAATGTGAGAATTGAATTGATGTCTGAATGTATCTACTTGTGTGAAAAGTATATTTGTTGATTTTGTAGGTTTGTGTCCTGTTTGTTGGCTGATATCAATGGATGTCGTAAACCTACAATTCAGAAAACTGAACTGTAGGTTCTCATCCTACTGACCAGCCACAACAGGCCTGCAAACTGATAAGAAAAAAAATTAAAACATAGACGTAGGTTATTTATAGAAAATCGTCATCAAAGGCTTACAACGTCGGTTATTGGATAAAACTGCCACCTAATGTGACAAACAACCCGACCGTGCAGGAAAGCACGACCGTGGTAGGAAATGGCGTCGGTTATATAAACCCGATGCCTATAGTACTAAACACGACCATGCAGGGAAGCACGGCCGTGGCGTCTGGAAATATGGCGTCGGTTTTTATTGGAAAACTGACGCATAAAGTGTCGTAGATGGTGCCCTTTTTGTGGCGCGAACCCTTTTGGTGTCGGCTTACTATACCTAAGTGACGCCTATAGGTGCCCTGCTGGCGCGTTTTCGGTGGCATGAAGCCTTTTGGCGTCTGTTATAAAACCGACGCCAAAGAGTTAACCTTTAGCGGCGCCCACATAGGCGTCGCTTGAGAACTGTCGCTAAAAGGGGTTAAACAACTGACGCCAAAGGCATGTTCTGTAGTAGTGTTTCAAGATTAATATCCCAAAGTTTATGTCATTTTGAGGAATTTAATTGAATGGTCAAAGAGTTGAGTTTTGGCACCAAATTGGAGTAGAATGTAACTTAAATTGTGATTAAGCTATGATCTAAGTTTCATGAAGATTGGAGGATCCTAGGAGAAGTTATTAATGTTGTGCCACATCCCGCTATCACACAGGCAACGAAATGCCACAAAAAAATGTGTAGAAACACCATAAACCACATATTACCGAAAACACAGGTTAATTAAAACCATTTGCGGAAAGCAGATAAAAGGGAACTATTACATCTAGATCCTCATCCTACAAGGAAACATGTTATATAAACATTTATAAGTCTTGATATATGTCCACATCTTATATGAACCAGCTGTCTTGTCAGCACTAGAGTTCATCACCTGTTTATACATACATAACGGGCCACATCAGGCCCGTAGTAGGATATACAAGCTACATCAGCTATACATCGCAAAACATCATAAAAACACCTCCAAGGACCTGAGAGTACAGGGATGACTCTAGGACTCTACTATAAAACAACCAAAATAGCAGCATATCCATCTCTTGCCTCCTAAGTCTCTTCTTGCTGCTCGGCCGCAACCTCACGACTACCACTACATCTAGCACGATCACCTAAAAAGGTTGTAAACCAATGGGGTGATCCACACAGTCCCAGTGAGAAACATAACTCCCCGCCGAAACTATAAAACTTCAGGAAAAGTAGGTAAAGCAGATAACTAATATCAGTAGATCATAGGAACAACATCCTGAGCAAAACTTATTTCATTAACAATCTTACCAAATATCCAAGAGGCATATAACCAGATCTTTCTTTATAGAACATGATTGACAAGATAAGCTTTATAAGAACTTGTCAAAAATATAAGGATCGTACAAATAGCTGCAAGGTATAACTGGATCAACTATACAAGCAAGGCCTCAATTAATGTTCTGTGTTTTGCCTTAAGCAATATATTCTATACGACTGGATTATGATTTATTATACCCCGAGGAAGTGAGTTGTCCCGCTCAAATCCAACCTTTGGCTGCGAAGCCCAAAAACCGGTGCCATACAAGGTCATTTGGGAGAGTCGGACCCCATGACATAACCTCTTCGTGGTTAGTGTACGAAAACCAAAGAAGGACCGCAGTCTCTTGCTTCAGTGGCCTCAACCACAGGGTCAGCTCCGCAGGCTACCCTTCTATAATACTGAGCCATGGGCCTATTCACCAAGCTCTATACTCACTGAGCCATGGGCATGTTCACCATGCTCTATACACAACCACAGTTGTACTCAAATCCTCCTACTTTCAGCGAGGAGAAACCCCACATATTCAACAATATGCGCTCCAGGTAATCCCGCAGGATAAACCTGTTTCACCATCACCAACTACTGACGATGATGGATCTATGTCCAAGGCAAACTACATGATATGTTGCACTGTAATTACTCAGTATATTTTAAGTGGATTGTTGAGGCAACCAAGTTGTAAAACATAAAGCATTGAGTTGCATTATTACCATGGGATCTCAATCCCTAATCACATAATACCACTTCCTCTCAAGGCTTACATCATCACCATGGGATTGCAATCCCTTATCTCAACATCAGATGATAACACCTCAACTAGGCACTCAGCCTTTATCAGGTCAACATACCTTTTCACATCATACAGGTGATACATGTTATCCCATCAACAAGGATCATCATTGAGTGTTATACAGAACACATACACCTCATATCTCTTACCTGGCTATGAATTCACTTGATTCACATGCATAGTTAGTATGCATATCAAGAGAAATAACTGAATCACCAAACATAGATCTTTATGATTATCATGCTATTAGGGTTGAAGGTACATGATTGGAACACCATCCATGATCATAGCTACATAAAGCACAAAGCTGTATCTGTAGACAAATTACATTATTGTTATCAGACCATGAGCATCCACTATGCCTTTATCTTATAAACATAAACATGTATCTTATCATCTTACTTAGCACTAACTTTAGGTATCAAACATATCACTGGTCACAACCTATCATTCTTAATGCATCATCAATATAGGTGTGGTTATAAGATAACGACTCACCAAAACTAGGGTTCTCGAGCTAGGTGAAACCCTTACCAAAGATAACACCTACCCTAACTATAAGTGTGGTGGGCAGCACATCCCTCACCCAAAAAGGGGTATTGGGAAGGACTATAACCCTCACCAAAGCCTATTGTCTAGGGAACTTAGCTGCACATATCGTCCCTCATCACATCATCATGTCGTGCACACTTGTTCAAGGGTCACGAGCAGACCAAGACCAGCATCGTGCAACCTGATCCAAGGGTGTATCGTGCACAAGGACACACTCACCTATCATCCATGACCCTATTGGCCACTAGGGTTAGGGTTACCTATCGACTATCCTCATCACCATATCGTCTATGACCATATCGTCCAAGGGCATGACGCCCAAGGTCATGTCAACCAAGAGCAAACCCTAACGCCCAACAAGCTCTTCATGATGCCCAAGGGATTCTACTGCCCTCCACCATGTCACCCAAGACACCCTATCGTCCAACTAGGGTTTGGGTCCACATATAGGCCAACACTCAACTCTTCAACTTGTATAGTCCAAAGCACCATCTGTGCTCAACACATGTATCGGCCTAGCTCTTCACTCTAGAGCTATCCAAGCTATCAAGCACCTATTCATGATGAGTAACCGACCAAAAGGAGACATGTGATGGGCAAGGCAGATTGGTCAAAGGGTAACACACCTCCATAAGGGTATCGACCAGGCACTTGACCCTGGTGTTGCCCCAAGCTAGGAACACCTACACACTTCCAACACTCTAGGGTGGATGATATCGGGCAGCATGTGGGCATCACATGTCAGTCACCTACCATGGTACCCAGGGCCTATCGTCCAACTAAGGTAGGCACCACATATTGGTAAACACTCGGGAATCTATCTAGGGTTCATCACCCAAGCACCATATTGGGCAACTAGGTTAACACAACCCAACTAAGCATATCGTCCAAGACAAACCCTAGATGAGAGGTATCGTGCAAAGCACCAAAAAGGGTATCGTGCAAGGGAACAAGAACCACATTAGGTAGGTCATATTCAACCTCAAGACCAACATCAACAAACCCTAAAAGATCAAGAGAGTTGGCTAACCTCTCAACAACCACGTGAGAGGGGTTTTGCACAACCTCCGTCACATATCGGGCAACACTCCATCCTCAACTAGATCATCAACAACCAAAGGATCACCTCTCAAATCCATGGTAAGAGAAGGGTGTTGTCCAAGCAACTTTTGTATAGACTCACCTCTCAACAACCAAGTGAGAGGGGTTTGGTCTACACCACTAGAGCTCGAAATCACTTCTCAAAACCAAAGAGAGAAAGGGGTATTGCCCCAAAGGAAACCCTAAACTCATGGTTCGGCTACCAAGATCAAGAACACATCAACAACATATTCATCATATATTCTAAAAGATTAAAGGTACAAACTAGGGCAAGAAACATATCTAACAAGATGCATGACCGATCAAGATGAAACATAAACATGCAACATGAAAAGGAAGTAGTATAGCTAGGGTTAGGAGTTATGTAACCCACCTCAAGCAAGCTCCTCTAGCTCCAAAGCTCCAAGCACTAAGCTTTAAGCTCTTAGCTCCAAAACACCCCACCTTTGGCCACCACAAGAAGAGAAGCAAAGCTCATAACCACCATGGCCGAAGAACAAGAAAGAGGGAGAAGAAGGTGCGAAGGAGAGAGGGGAGATTCTTACCAAGGAAGCAAGACCCTTCTAGGGTTCGGCCACCACCTAGAGGAAGAAGAAGAAGGGGACTCCACCAAGGAGATCGGCCAACAAGATCCACCAAAGAGGGGTATCTTCCACCAAGGAAAAGGGAAGGCAACTAAGGAGCTAAAAGGGATCCCAAGCAAGAGAAAGGAGAGACATATATAGAAGAGGGTGAAGAGGAAACTAAGGCAAGGTGTCGTCCAACCTAGGGAAACTTGTCCAAAGCCATGCCACCTTGAAAAACCTTATGCACATGTCATGCCACCAACTAACAAAGGATCGATCACTTATCCAAGGTATGGTGACACAACCAAGGCAAGGTCAAGGTGGTCACATGGGTGTCACACCCCACTGGTCGACACACTCTTGGGTGACACAGCCCTGGGTGACACAACCCTCTAGGCGACATAGAGCTTCAAGCTCTCCTATGCACGATACAAACCCTTATCAAGGCAAAGCAAGGCCCATCAAAGCTCATCAAGGCCCGAAACTACTCAAGAAACAAGCCCAACTCATCCTCTCAACCCTAGAGGATGCAAGGAGAGAGAAAACATCTCTCAAGGTGACAAAATTGCACATCAACCCTAAAATTGGATAATTTGCAAGTTGCACCTCCAACTCCAACAAAGCACAAACAAACCCTAATCACAACCTCGGATGATTAGCACACATCTAAATGCAAGGTTTCGGCAAAGCAAATAGGGTAAACCCAAAATGAAGGTCAGGGTCCTTACAAGCCATAAACCTCTACAAAGGGATTTCACCCCCGAAATCTAAAGATAAAAGCGAGGGATACTTCCTCCTCATCTCTTCCTCAAGCTCCCACGTGGATTCCTCATCAACACGATGATGCCAAAGAACTTTCACAAGCACCAGGTCCTTTCTTTTCAACTTCTTCACACGTTTTTCAAGAATCATCACTGGACCTTCCTCATAGGTCACATCTTCATCAAGCTCAATCTCAACTGGCTGTATCATTGTCCCTATGTCTGGATGACTTTTCTTCAGCATACTGACATGGAACATCGGATGTAACCTGTGCAACTATGGTGGCAATTCTAACTTGTAAGCTACCTTGCCAACATGTGCTATTATCGGATATGGCCCCATATACTTGGATGCTAGCTTGCCTTTCTATCCAATCCTTAGCACACCTTTCCATGGTGAGACCTTGAGATACACCTTGTCTCCCACCTGGAACTCTAAAGGCTGTCGGAGATTATCTGCATACGACTTTTGTCTGTCCTGTGCCGCTTTCAACTGTTGCTGCATCACTTTAATATTCTCTATCATCTGCTACACTAACTCAGGACCCAAAAGCTGATACTCGCCTGACTCATACTAGCACAAAGGAGATCTGCACTTCCTACCATATAAAGCCTCATAAGGAGCCATGTCGATGCTCCGCTGATAACTATTATTATGGGCAAACTCTATCAAACTGAGAGGTACATCCCAACTGCCTAGGAACTGCAAAACACAAGCTCAAAGGAGATCCTCCAAAGTCTAAATAGTCCTTTCAGACTATCCATCTGTCTGTGGGTGGAAAGCGGTACTGAACCTCAAATGCGATCCCAACACTTTGTGCAACTGTTCCCAAAAATGACTCATGAATTGGGGACCTCTGTCGGAAACTATCGTTGTGGGTACACCATGAAAATGCACTATCTCATCCACATACACCTGAGCAAGCTTCTCTACTGTATACATTGTCTTCACAGGTATGAAATGAGAAAACTTTGTCAATCTATCCACTATCATCCAAATGAAATCATGATTCTTAGTTGTCCTCGGCAGACCAACTACGAAATCCATGGTTATATGATCCCATTTCCGCTGCGGTATCGACATGGGTTGCAATGTACATGCCGACTTCTGATGCTCAACCTTGACTTGCTGGCATACCACACACCTAGCCACAAACTCAACTACATCTCTCTTCAAGCCAGGCCACCAATAGAAATCCTTCAGATTATGATACATCTTGGTGACACCTGGATGCACGAAATACATCGATGTGTGTGCTTCCTTGAGCACTAGCTTTCTCATATCATCAACATCAGGGACCACCATCCTACCATGATAGCAAACTAGTACATCCTCATACTCATGGAACCCATCACGCTTCTTGCTACCAAACTCTGATATGATCAACTGAACTGAAGCATTTGTCTTCTATGCATCTTTGATCTGCTGCCTCAACGTAGGCTTTACTTGCATCTGTGCCATCAATCCTACCAACAAGGAAACTTCCAAATGTACATTCATCTGCCGTAAAGAGACAAACATATCCCACTTATGGCATACCAAGGAACTCAACTGTGCCTTCTTCATAGGAAGAGAAGAAGAATTCCTGCTAAGGACATCACCTACCACGTTCTCCTTACCAGGATGATACTCAATGGTGCAATCATAATCATTGATTAGCTCCATCCAACAATGCTTTCACATGTTCAGCTCACTCTACAAGAAGATGTACTTCAAGTTCTTATGATCTGTAAAGATCTGACACACTTCCCCATAAAGATAATGTATCCAAATCTTTAATGCATGGACCACCACTGCTAGCTCTAAATCATGTGTCAGATAGTTCTTCTCATGTTTCTTAAGCTGTCGTGAAGAAAAAGAAAACACATGATCTTCATGCATCAGCACACATCCTAAGCCTTTCTTGGAAGCATCGCAGAAAACAACATAGCCTTTCCCAGGCTATAGCAACACCAACACTGGAGCACTAGTCAGCTTCTCCTTCAAACTTCAGAAAGCTCACTGACAACGATCATCCCAGACAAAAGGTACATCCTTCATGGTCAATTTTGTCAACGGTAACACGATCATGCTGAAGTTTCTTATAAACCTCCAGTAGTATCCTACAAAACCCAGAAAACTACGAACTTCAGTCGGTGTCTTTGGTTGCTCCCACTCTACAACTGACTCCACCTTCTTAGGGTCCACTCTGACTCCTTCTGCAGATATCACATGACCCAAGAAAGTTACTTCTTTCAACTAGATCTCGCACTTACTAAACTTGGCATACAACTGATGTTGGTGTAGAAGAGTCAACGCTCATCGAAGATGTTGTTATGCTCCTGACTGCCTCGAATGTAGATCAAGATGTCATCTATAAAAACTACAAAAAACTGATCTAGAAATGGACAAAACACCATGTTCATCATATCCATGAAAGTAGCAGGCGCATTGGTTAGCCCAAACAGAATAACCACGAACTCAAAGTGACCATATCTCGTCCTAAAAGCTGACTTTGGTATGTCCTCATCCTTAATTCTTAACTGATGATATCCAGACCGTAGATCGATCTTTGAGAACACTGTAGCACCACACAACTGATCAAATAGATCGTCTATCCTCAATAATGGGTACTTGTTCTTGATCATAACTTTGTTCAACTGCCGATAATCTATGCACAAACACATCGATCCATCCTTCTTCTTTACGAACAGGACCAAAGCACCCCACAATGATGTGCTTGGTCTGATGAAACCTTTATCCAAAAACTCTTGTAACTGCTTCTTCAGCTCTGCCATCTCGGCTAGAGCCATCCTGTACGGCGTCTGAGCAACTGGTTGTGTTCCTGGCACCAGATTGATATCAAAGTCAATCTCTCGAGGTGAGTGAACACCAGGGAACTCATCGGGAAACACATCTGCAAACTCTCAGACATCAGGCACCTCCTCAAGGCTAGGACCTTTTGCCTTGGTATCCACAAAGTGAGATAAGAATGCCTTACATCCTTACCGCAACAACTTCTCTACCACCATAGATGACACTAAACATGTCAGAAGGATCTTTCTATCTCCTTGGAAGATCCACTTCTCACTATCGTCAACAAACACTGCTTGCTTGGAACCACAGTCCAATACAACCTTATACTTTTATAAGGTATCCATTCTAAGGATCATGTTGAATCCATGCATATCAAGTGGTATAAGATCCACTTGTATACTATGTCTCGAAAAGGATAAAACACAAGATGGACACTCCTCTCGAAGCAACATGGGTCCAACAAGAAGGGTTTCTAACAAATAGTTATCCTTCTTACAACTAACAGGTAAAAGACAACTATCAAACATACTACATGCGATAAAAGAGTGCATAGCACCCGGGTCAACTAGAATAGATATAAAGCAAGAAGAAGACAAATCAGAATGAAATAACTCCATCTGACCTGCCACCACTCGTGGGTTGACTATCGCCTCCGGCTGACTCATAGCATAGAATCGAGCCATTGCTTGTTGTCCACATCCTCTGCTTCCTTGAGCAGATGATCCATACTACGACGCTTAAATGTGTCCTTGCCCTCGGTTACCCCTAGACTACTGTCTATCTGACCCCTATTGATTCTGCCTCAGCTGCTGCATCACTTCGACATCTTTCCTTGGGCAATTTGACCTCAAATGCCTAGTCTGTCCACAGAGATAGTATGAACTATCTCCTAACTGCGACCTAGATGGCCTTGTCACTGATTGTGCTGTAAGCTCTGGACGGAAAAAATCCACACCCTCTTCCCTTACTCAGAGACTACTGTGATGGTGCACTGGAACCTTGCCTCACAAAAGGCGCAGAAAACCTTGACTTCTTGTATCTATCAAACCTCTATTTCTAAAACTGAGATGGCCTTTTCTTGGTCATAGTCTCTCTCTTCTCTCAGACTGACCGTTCAATCCTTTGGACAGACTCCACAAACGTGGCAAACTGTTCTCGATTTTCCAGAGCAGCAGGTGTCGATAGCTCGACACTCAAACCTTTCTCAAACCGCCTGATTCTCTCATCATCTCTTGCCGCCATGTGAGGACAAAACCTCAACAGGTCCATAAACTTGGCTTCATACTCGGTGATGCTCATCGATCCTTGGCGCAGATGCTCAAACTGGTTGATCTTATCATCCAGATACGTCTTCGGGAAGTATCGACTGACGAACTCCCGATGGAAAACCTCCCAACAGATCACCTCACCGGGCCGCTTCTCCTCCTCGATGGCCCACCAGTGGCCAGCACTACCTTTCAGAAGGTAGGCAACGTGCTTAACTTTGTGTGCTTCAGGGATGTCAAGGATTCATAAGGTCTTCTCAAGACCTGTCAGCCACAGATCTACATCCGCTAGATCAGCTGTTCCAGCATAATCCGAAGCTCCGACTAGGCAAAGCCGCTCAAAGGTCTTCCTAATACCTGAAGATTCACTATGGGGAGCATGTGCTCTTGGTGGAGGCACTGACAATCTATCCACCATGTGATCCATTGTAGCCATCAACTGCCCCATAAGCTACTAATAGGTAGGGTTTTCAAGAATGGCTGGGTCAAGTTGGGGGACCTCAGACACCCGATCTTCATGTGCCTTCACTCTTACTCCATCAACTGATGCATCATCGCTTCTCTCGACAGCATGTTCTTCATGGTTTCCAGACATCTTTAAGCTTTATCTTCCGCTGAGGGCAGAAGGTTATTGTAAGAAAATCTGGAATACTCATAAGAATAGACACGAACCTAGTCCTAGATCCCTGTAGACTCAGCGAACCTAGAGCTTTGATACCAAAAACTTGTCGCACCACATCCCGCTATCACACAGACAATGAAATGCCGTGCGAAAACATGCGGAAACACCATAAACCACATATTACTGAAAACATGGGTTAATTAAAACCATTTGTGGAAAGCAAATAAAAGGGAACTATTACATCCAGATCCTCATCCTACAAGGAAACATGTTATATAAACATTGACAAGTCTTGATATATGTCCAAAGCTTATATGAACCAGCTGTCCTGTCAGCACCAGAGTTCATCACTTGTTTATACATACATAACGGGCCACATCGGGCCAGCAGTAGGATATACAAGATACATCAACTATACATCATAAAACATCATCAAAACACCTCTAAGGACCTAAGAGTACATGGATGACTCTAGGGCTCTACTACAAAACAACCAAAACAGTAGCATATCCATCTCTTGCCTCTACTGCTCTTCTTGCTGCTCGACCGCAACCTCACGACCACCACCACGTCTAGCACGATCACCTAAAAAGGTTGTAAACCAAAGGGGTGAGACACACAGTCCCAGTGAGAAGCATAACTCCCCGTTGAAACTATAAAACTTCAAGAAAATAGGTAAAGTAGATAACTGATATTAGTAGATCATAGGAGCAGCATCCTGAGCAGAACTTATTTCATTAACAATATTACCAGATATCCAGGAGGCATATAACCAGATATTTCTTTATGGAACATGATTGACAAGATAAGCTTTATAAGAACTTATCACAAAATATAAGGATCATACAAATAGCTGCAACGTATAACTGGATCAACTATACAAGCAAGGCCTCAATCTATGTTCCATGTTTTGCCTTAAGTAATATATTCTATACGGCTGTATTACGATTTATTATGGCCTGAGGAAGTGAGTCATCTCGCTCAAATCCAACCTTTAGCTGCGAAGCCCAAAAACTAGTGCCATACAAGGTCATTTGGGAGAGTCAGACTCCATGACCTCACCTCTTCGTGGTTAGTGTACGAAAACCAAAGCAGGACCATAGTCTCTTGCTTGAGTGGCCTCAACCACAGGGTCAGCTCCGCAGGCTACCCTTCTATAATATTGAGCCATGGGCCTATTCACCATGCTCTATAATCACTGAGCCATGGGCCTATTCACCATGCTCTATACTCACTGAGCCATGGGCTTGTTCACCATGCTCTATACACAACCGCAGTTGTACTCAAATCCTCCTACTTTTGGCGAGGAGAAACCTCACATATTCAACAATATGCACTGTAGGTAATCCCACAGGATAAACCTGTTTCACCATACCAACTACTGACAATGATGGATCTATGGCCAAGGCAAACTACATGATATGTTCCACTATAATTAATTAGTATATTTTAAGTGGATTGTTGAGGCAACCAAGTTGTAAAACATAAAGCATTGAGTTGCATTATTACCATGGGATCTCAATCCCTCATCACATAATGCCACTGCCTCTCAAGGCTTACATTATCACCATGGGATAGCAATCCCTTATCTCAACATCAGAGGATAACACCTCAACTAGGCACTCAGCCTTTATCAGGTCAACAAACCTTTTCACATCATACATGTGATATATATTATCCCATCAACAAGGATCATCATCGAGTGTTATACAGAACACATACACCTCATAGCTCTTACCTGGCTATGAATTCACTTGATTCACCTACATGGTTAGTATGCATATCAAGAGAGATAACTAAATCACCAAACATAGATCTTTATGATTATCATGCTATTAGGGTTGAAGGTACATGATTGGAACAACATCCATGATCATAGCTACATAAAGCACAAAGCTGTATCTGTAGACAAATTATATTATTGTTATCAGACCATGAGCATCCACTATGCCTTTATCTTATAAACATAAACATGTATCTTATCATATTACTTAGCACCAACTTTAGGTATCAAACATATCACTGGTCACAATCTATCATTCTTAACGCATCATCAACATAGGTGCGGTTACAAGACAACGAATCACCAAAACTAGGGTTCCCGAGCTAGGTGCAACCCTTATCAAAGATAACGCCTACCCTCACTATAAGTGTGGCGGGTAGCACATCCCTCACCCAAAAAGGGGTATTGGGCAGGACTATAACCCTCACCAAAGCCTATCGTCTAGGGCACTTAGCCACACATATCGTCGCTCATCACATCATCATGTCATGCACACTTGTTCAAGGGTCACGAGTAGACCAAGACCAGTATCGTGCAACCTGATCCAAGGGTGTATCGTGCACAAGGACACACTCACCTATCGGCCACTAGGGTTAGGGTTACCTATCAGCCATCCTCATCACCATATCGTATGTGGCCATATCGGCCAAGGCCATGACGCCCAAGGTAATGTCATCCAAGAGCAAACCCTAACGCCCAAAAAGCTCTTCATGATGCCCATGGGATTCTACTGCCCTCCACCATGTCGCCCAAGACACCCTATCGTCCATCTAGGGTTTGGGTCCACATATCGGCCAAGACTCAGCACTTCAACTTGTATCGTCTAAAGCACCATCCATGATCAACACATGTATCGGCCTAACTCTTCACTCTAGAGCTATCCAAGCTATCAAGAACCTATTCATGATGAGTAACCGACCAAAAGGTAACATGTGATGGGCAAGGTAGATCGGTCAAAGGGTAACACACCTCCATAAGGGGTATCAGCCAGGCACTTGACCCTGGTGTTGCCCCAAGCTAGGCACACCTACACACTTCCAACACTCTACGGTGGATGATATCGGGCAACATGTGGGCATCACATGTCGGTCACCGACCATGGTGCCCAGGGCCTATTGTCCAACTAAGGTAGGCACCACATATTGGTCAACACTAGGGCATCTATCTAGGGTTCATCACCCAAGCACCATATCAGGAATCTAGGTTAACACAACCCAACTAAGCATATCGTCCAAGACAAACCCTAGATTAGAGGTATCGTGCAAAGCACCAAAAAGGGTATCGTGCAAGGGAACAAGAACCACATTAGGTTGGTCATCTTCAACCTCAAGACCAACATCATCAAACCCTAAAAGATCAAGAGATTTGGCTCACCTCTCAACAACCAACTGAGAGAGGTTTTGCACAACCTCCGTCACATATCAGGAAACACTCCATCCTCAACTAGATCATCAACAACCAAAGGCTCACCTCTCAAATCCATGGTGAGAGAAGGGAGTTGTCCAAGCAACTAGAGTATAGACTCTCTTATCAACAACCAAGTGAGAGGGGTTTTTCATACACCACTAGAGTTCGAACTCACTTCTCAAAACCAAAGAGAGAAAGCGGTATTGCCCCAAAGGAAACCCTAAATTCATGGCTCAGCTACCAAGGTCAAGAACACATCAACAACATATTCTTCATATATTCCACAAGATTAAAAGTACAAACTAGGGCAAGAAACATATCTAACAAGATGCATGGCCGATCAAGATGAAACATAAACATACAACATGAAAAGCAAGTAGTATAGCTAGGTTTAGGAGTTATGTAACCCACCTCAAGCAAGCTCCTCGAGATCCAAAGCTCCAAGAACCAAGCTTTAAGCTCTTAGCTCCAAAGCACCCCACCTTCGGCCACCACAAGAAGAGAAGCAAAGCTCATAACCACCATGGCCAAAGAACAAGCAAGAGGGAGAAGAAGTTGCTAAGGAGAGAGGGGAGATGCTTACCAAGGAAGCAAGACCCTTCTAGGGTTTGGCCACCACCCAGAGGAAGAAGAAGAAGGGGACTCCACCAAGGAGATTGGCCACCAAGCTCCACCAAAGAGGGGTATCGTCCACCAAGGAAAAGGGAAGGCAAATAAGGAGCTAAAAGGGATCCCAAGCAAGAGAAAGGAGAGGCATATATAGAAGAGAGTGAAGAGGAAAATAAGGCAAGGTTTCGTCCAACCTAGGGACACTTTTCCAAAGCCATGCCACCTTGCAAAATCTCATGCACATGTCATGCCACCAACTAACAAAGGATCGGCCACTTGTCCAAGGTATAGTGAAACAACCAAGGCAAGGTCAAGGTGGTCACATGGGCGACACACCCCACTGGTCAACACACTCCTGGGCGACACAACCCTCTGGGCGACACAGAGCTTCAAGCTATCCTATGCACGTTACAAACCATTATCAAGGCAAAGCAAAGCAAAGCAAGGCCCATCAAAGCTCATCAAGGCCTGAAACTACTCAAGCAACAAGCCCAACTCATTCTCTCAACCCTAGAGGATGCAAGGAGAGAGAAAACATCTCTCAAGGTGACAAACTTGCACATTAACCCTAAAACTTGGATAATTTGCAAGTTGCACCTCCAACTCCAACAAAGCACAAACGAACCCTAATCACAACCTCAGGTGATTAGCACGCATCTAAACATAAGGTTTAGGCAAAGCAAATAGGGTAAACCCAAAATGAAGGTCAGGGTCCTTACAATTAATGTTTGATTTTGGGCAATAATGTGCTTTATCATTGGTTGATAGACCAAAGTCGAGCATACATGTTGGTGTCACAAGCCAGTTTGTTGAAGCCAACTGTGTGGCCCTTTTCTAGCCCTGGATCTCTAATCCTGTGGTCATAGGTGATCTTAAGATTGAACCACAAATAGGCTCAAGTGAAGGGTGGAATCGGGCCGTTGGATTAGAAATCAAGGGTCCTTGAGTTGTCCCCTACCTTGCGGTTAGAGCAAGGTAGTGAGGCAGAAGACCTCACGATCTTCTCATCCACCACTCACCCAGGTCGTGGGGTGAGAGGGTATTCTAAGCAAACAGTTGATCTCAGCTCATCTTCAGGAGTACCACGACCCCTCACTTGAGGTTGGAGGGTAAAAGGCGAGCGAGAACAAGCATCATATTCCTCCCCTTTTCTCCATTATCAATTATAGCAGGTAAGGGAAAGGATCTAGAAAGGAATTCAGAGGAAGATGAGGAAGGGAAAACGAAGCTAGGCCACATTGGATTTGAATGCCATTGGCTTTGTGCCCAGCCACTGTGAGTCCCTTAGCTACCGAAGCCAAGGTTCAAAGGAGTTGAGCTCAGAGTTGGGTATGTCGATCCATGGCTCTATAACTCGATCCAAGAGTCCCTTCAGGTCCTTGAAGCTCTGACAAAGCTTTTTGGTGCCTCATCCATGAGATTTGAGGAAGGGGAACATTTTTTCCCCTTTTCTAGTTCTGCGGCGGCCGCCATGGCTGGTGAGCTCCTGGACATGGAGCTCCAGAGGCAAACCCTAAGAGAGGTGTATCCGTGGGCATCCAGAAGAGGTAGCCAAATCTGACCGTGGCCCTAGGAGGCATATTGGAACCGTGAAGCTTCTGGGTTTGCTCACCGGAGCCGAGCCGTGCGGCGGCGGCCCCGTGAAACAGAGTCCCTGCAGACTCGTACATCCCCGTTTCGTGAGACAAGAGAGAGGGAGACAGACTGGTCCAGGAGCTGAGAACTAGCCGGCTCAACCCGGTCCAAGTGTTGAAGACCGCCAGCTCAGATGAGGATTCACACCTCCAAGTGGCCATGTGGCGACACACGATTGGCCTAAAGAGGTATATATTCCAGTAAATACCTAGATCTTGCATAATTCATAGTAAATACATCCCTTGTTAGAAAATTACAAATAAGGTATCAAAATTCTCAGAAAAATGCATAGAACAACATAGAACCATAATATTAGGCTTTTGATGCACTAATCTCAGTAATATCATGTAAGTTGTACTTTACTTGTTTGATGTATAATAAATATTAAAATATGACCTAAAATTATGAGAGCATGTTAGTATATCCATAATTATGTTTATAATGCATATGATGTCAGATATGGTCATGTTAATGAATGAAATCATGTAACTTGCTCAATATGGATATTTAGGGCTAATAACCCTAAATAAAATGTAATAAATACATACATGCTCAATAAATGACAAAATTTATAGAAAATCCTAATATCAGTAACTGGAAGATAATATTTAAATCTGAGATTAGTTTTATACATGAAATGCATGTTATATGAAGATGACCCTTAATGCATGGATTGTAACCCTAATTTGAATAATGTAACCTAGGGTTAATTTGTGCACAAAAATGCTATGGAAGATAATGTTCTAGATAATGAATGATAATCTGGAATATGACATCAATAAGATAAATCTAAGGCAAGAATACAAGTAATCATGATAATATCCTAATGAGATAAGCTAAACCCTAATGAACACGATTAGGGTTAAGATGAGATGTAAGATGATGAGAACCTGATGATAGTATGTGATCTTGTCTTAATCAGGGTTTGAACAAGATATAGATGACATAAGGAATATGGGATTAGGTTTGTATTGATCAAGGTACACCATTACCTCTTACTTGGATTATTATACAATATGCTTGTGTTATATGTGTAGCAAAATACTTGGCATATGATATTAGATGAAATGATTGTTCTCGTATGATATGTTGCATGATATTCCATACTTATTGCTATGAACACATGAAACATAATATATCCATTCCATTATATCTAAACACTTCAACTCGTTGGTAGTAAAGTGCTGGAAAACAAGTACTTCAACTCTTTGGTAGTAAAAGTACTTGAAAGTGATCCAACTCTTTGGTAGTAGATCACATTATGAAATGATCCAATTCTTTGGTAGTAGATCATAAAGGCCTTAATGCATTCAAATCTCAAGTAGTATATGCATGGATGATATAATGGAAAATATGCTTAAAATATGTGTTCTCTTTTGTTAATGAACATCTTTGTGCAAGTATATGCTTTTCTTATATTTATTTATAACTGCCAAGTATTAGTTTTATCTTATTGCCAAGATATGATGAGAGGTATATAAAAGACATGTAGGCATACTCAATACAATATTCTTGAATATTGTGCTGACATGTACCACATGTAATCTTTTTTTTAGGCTGTGGACATGTGTTCTTAAAGATCCAGTATAGTTGAGAGTTGTGTGGCAAGCTGATGTACAGGTAGACCTGTTGTCTTAAGATCCTGTAGTTTAGTAGTAGTACATGTATATGTAGAAGTTTGCTATTCATTATGTGATATCAAATGTTGTAACAATTCATGTTGTAATTATATGTTGAATGGTGAACATGTGTGTATGGTTTTATTATTTTTCATGTGCATGTGCTACTGATTGTTTCCTTCTGACTTCCTCTAATTTTCTTCTTCTTAGCCTAGTATGTGGTGTTTAAATTGGGATTCTCACTGAGGTGAGGGTTTCAATTTGGACATCACACATCAGATTATGTTTTAGAAAATCTGGGGATGTCATAGGTGGTATCAGAGCATGAACAATAGCAAATCCTGACATTTGCTCATTATGCAACTCAAAACTAAAGAACCTTGAACTTAATAATCTTTAGGTTTAGATTAGTTATCTTTTAGAGACTAGATCTGACCTAGCCTCTAGGTTAGCACCTAGATGTCTGAGAACTAGGTCTAGACTAGTGCTTGTTGAGTAGCAAGTCCTTGGATGTAGTTCTTTCCTTGTAGTGCAGCGGTATGGGATGTTTCACTATTTGGAAATGACGTACATTAAGGGAAGAGAAACCCTAGACATATTGCGCACGTTGTTTGGAGTAGCTACACTAATCTACCCCTTGTTATCACCCTTTTCACTAGTTTTCATGAAACTGTACTCTCTACTATGTGTGGGACACTCATTTTCAGGATTTGGTTTTTGATTCCAAATAGATTGAACCTCGATAGTTTTCTCTGACGCTTGTTTTATCAGAGAAAAACTATATAATAATTTATTATATATATGTATTAAAAAATGTGTCCCCACACATGTATGAGTAGGAGGTGGTCATGCAACCTATGTGAAAATGAATGACATCAGTCTAGAAGAGAGAATAGTTCTAGATTATATGTTTAAAGCCTTTTTGATATATATGATAGATGGAATAGATGATATAAGTTTTGATGATATGATGTAGGTCTTATATAGATGATATAAGATAGTTTATGATGATCTATGTTTGTCTTTGAGGACCTAAGTTCAGTTTTGAGGTTTGGAGATAAGTTTTGATGATGCAAGTAAATAGGCTTTTATGAGATAAGATATACTAAGTTAAGGCAAGTTGTGAGTCAGCATGAGCCTCAAGCTCTTTTACAAAGGAGGACCTCTAGTGTTAGGACCAGTTTTGGGGTTAGCTCAAGAGAGAGTGAGACCCACAGGGAGAATGTATGAGAACCTAAACTCCAAGATATGAGAATTATGTGATATGATATGTCCTAAACTAGAATACTCCTGAGTGATTGAGTTGAGTCACTTTTTGCATGATTCCTATAGTCTTGTTGAACCCTAGATGTCCTTGGGAGGACCAAACCCTAGATTCAGAGAGAGGTTGGTTATATATGCATATGTGAACACGAATATGAGTACCTGCCATCTGGGTGAGGGAGAGAGAGTCCCAAGACCCTGGAGGAGGTAACTATGTTTTAGTTTCCGTGAATCCTCATGCTCAGGTTAGTGGTTCCTCGTAGGACTCTAGTGGTGTATATAAGAGAGTTTTGGATAACCATGTCTCATGGGTAGAGAACCTATGGAAAGAGTATCATGATTTGGATATGTGCTTTTGTGGCCAGAGATCGTAAAGCAACCGCTAGTGCCAATGAGGTAATCTGATAACCCTAGATCAGAGAGGAAAGATAAAGAATATGCATATGAGATACTCATAGAGGTGAGTTAGCTCAGAGAGACTGAGCATGTCATTACTCTCATGATATGGGCCAGGAGAACCTCAGTTGGACTAGATAAAAGTTTTGATATATGTTTGATTAGCCACTCACATAAGTGTGTTTAGTGCAACCGTGATATAATGTATGTAAGGATGTGATATAATCTCGAGACATGATATATAGACATGATATGATGCAAACCAAGAGATGGTTTAATAGATATAAAAGTATAAATGGTTAACCACAAACATGAATAATGATGATAATGTGAAATTGTTGGCTAATATTGTGATGAAATCACTAGTAAATCTTGCAATTTATTATGAGTAATGAAATAAGAACATATGAATGAGACATGTTACATGAGGTGTTAATGTTAGTGCCTAATAAAGATGAAAAATATAGTTTGACAGTTAGCACAACTTAATGATTATGACACCTTGATATGATCTAGATAGATTAAAGTGGGTTAACTTTAGTTAACTCCCTCCTAAAAGGCATATGTTAATGATGAACATGTTCTAACAATCAGCTCAATAAAATGTTGATGACACCTTAATGTATGGGTTAACTTTAGTTAACTCCTTCAGAAGATGGCAATATGATGTGGGAACCCTAATACATGGGTAAAGATAAGGATGCAACCCTAACATATGAGATATGTCATGACATAACCAGAGTTTCTGAACACTTTTTTCAATCTTTTATGAAGGGGTGATTCACCTTACATGTTTTAAAACCTCATAATAATGGTTTGGATATGAAAATGGAGTTTTGTTTTTGGATATGTTGCACAAGTGGTGGCCTACATGTGAATGAAGGCCTTGGTTTTTCCTTGGAGTAAGAGTATGGCCTAATTTCGAGGACAAAATTTCTTTTAAGATGTATATGATGTGAAAGACTGGTTTTTGGCTTAATTTTGAGGACGAAATTTCTTTTAAGGTGTGTAGGATGTGATGGACTAAAATTTTGGAATCTCTAAATATTTAGTAAGACAAGTGAATCTTGTGAGTTTGACTTACATTGATGTTTCCAAGTATTTTGCGAAGTCTGAGTGTTGATTGGTGTTTATTTCAAGATTAATATCCCAAAGTTTATGTCATTTTGAGGAATTTAATTGAATGGTCATAGAGTTGAGTTTTGGAACCAAATTTGAGTAGAATGTAACTTAAATTGTGATTGAGCTATGATCTAAGTTTCATGAAGATTGGAGGATCCTAAGAGAAGTTATTAAGGTTTGATTTTGGGCAATAATGTGCTTTATCATTGGTTGATAGACCAAAGTCGAGCATGCACGTTGGTGTCACAAGACAGTTTGCTGAAGCCAGCTGTGTGGCCCTTTTCTGGCCCTAGATCTCTGATCCCATGGTCATAAGTAATCTTAAGCTTGAGCCACAGATAGGCTCAAGTGAATGGTGGAATCGGGCCGTTGGATTAGAAATCAAGGGTCCTTGAGTTGTTCCCTACCTTGTGGTTAATTAGAAATCAAGGGTCCTTGAGTTGTCCTCTACCTTGCGGTTAATTAGAAATCAAGTGTCCTTGAGTTGTCCCCTACCTTGCGGTTAGAGCAAGGTAGTGGGGCATAAGACCCCACGATCGTCTCGACCACCACTCACTCAGGTCGTGGGGTGAGAGGGTATTCTAAGCAAACAGTTGATCTCATCTCATCTTCAGGAGTACCATGACCCCTCACTTGAGGTTGGAGGGTAAAAGGTGAGAGAGAACAATCATCATCTTCCTCCCCCTTTCTCCATTATCGGTTATAGCAGGTAAGGGAAAGGATCTAGAGAGGAAATTAAAGGAAGATGAGGAAGGGAAAACAAAGCTAGGTCATAGTGGAGTTGAATGCCACTGGTTTCGTGCCCAACCACTGTGAGTCCCTTGGCTACCGAAGCCAAGGTTCGAAGGAGATGATCTTGGAGTTGGGGACGTCGATCCAAGGCTCCGCAACTCGATCCAAGAGTCCCTTCAGGTCCTTGAAGCTCTGACGAAGCTTTTTGGAGCCTCATCCTTGAGATTTGAGGTAGGGGAGCCTTTTTCCCCCTTTCCTTGCTCTGCGGCGGGTGCCATGGCCGATGAGATCGTGGACATGGAGCTCCAGAGGAGAACCCTAGGAGAGGAGTAGTCATGGGCATCCAGAAGATGTAGCCGAATCTGACCTTGGCCCTAGGAGGCATCTTGGAACCGTGAAGCTTCTGGGTTTGCTCGCCGAAGCTGAGCTGTGCGGCGGCGGCCCCGTGAAACAGAGTCCCCATAGACTCGTGTGTCTGTGTTTCGTGAGATAAGAGAGGGGGAGACGGACCGGTCCAAGAGCTGAGAACTGGCCGACTCAACCCGATCCAAGTGTTGAAGACCGCCGACTCAGATGAGGAGTCGCGTCTCCAAGTGGTCACGTGGCGAAACATGATTGGCCTAAAGAGGTATATATTCTAGTAAATACCTAGATCTTGCATAATTCATAGTAAATACATCCCTTGTCAGAAAATTACAAATAGGATTTCAAAATTCTCAAAAAAATGTGTAGAACAACATACAACCATAATATCAGGCTTTTGATGCACAAATCTTAGTAATATGATGTAAGTTTTACTATACTTGTTTGATGTATAATAAATTTTAAAATATGGCCTAAAATTATGATAGCATGTTAGTAAATCCATAATTATGTTTATAATGTATATGATGTCAGATATGGTCATGTTAATGAATGAAATCATGTAATTTGCTCAATATGGCTATTTAGGGCTAATAACCCTAAATAAAATATAATAAATACATACATGCTCAATGAATGATGAAATTTATAGAAAATCCTAATATCAGTAACTGGAAGATAATATTTAAATCTGAGATCAGGTTTATACATGAAATCCATGTTATATGAAGATGACCCTTAATACATGGATTGTAACCCTAATTTGAATAATGCAACCTAGGGTTAATTTGTGCACAAAAATTCTATGGAAGATAATGTTCTAGATAATGAACTATAATCTATAATATGACATCAGTAAGATAAATCTAAGGCAAGAATACAAGTAATCATGAGAATATCCTAATGAGATAAGCTAAACCCTAATGAACACGATTAGGGTTAAGATGAGATGTAAGATGATGAGAACCTGATGATAGTATGTGATCTTGTCTTAATCAGGGTTTGAACAAGATATAGATGACATGAGGAATATGTGATTAGGTTTTTCTTGATCAAGGTACACCATTACCTCTTACTTGGCTTATTATACAACATGCTTGTGTTATATGTGTAGTAAAATACTTGGCATATGATATTGGATGAAATGATTGTTCTTGTATGATATTTTGCATGATTTTCCATACTTATTTCTATGAACACATGAAACATAATATATATGTTCCATTATATCTAAGAACTTCAACTCTTTGGTAGTAAAGTGCTGGAAAACAAGTACTTCAACTCTTTGGTAGTAAAGTACTTGGAAGTGATCCAACTCTTTGGTAGTAGATCACATTGTGAAATGATCCAACTCTTTGGTAGTAGATCATAAGGGCCTTAATGCATTCAACTCTCAGGTAGTAAATGCATGGATGATATAATGGAAAATATGCTTAAAATATGTGTTCTCTTTTGTTAATGAACATCTTTGTGCAAGTATATGAATTTTTTATATTTCTTTATAACTGCTAAGTATTAGTTTTATCTTATTGCCAAGATATGATGAGAGGTATATAAAAGACACATAGGCATACTCAGTACAATATTCTTGAATATTGTGCTGA
Organism: Alisma plantago-aquatica; assembly: GCA_963693085.1. Taxonomy (NCBI): domain Eukaryota; kingdom Viridiplantae; phylum Streptophyta; class Magnoliopsida; order Alismatales; family Alismataceae; genus Alisma; species Alisma plantago-aquatica. The sequence goes on from OY856410.1 coordinate 907,287,747, forward strand.
CATGTACCACATGTAATCTTTTGTTTAGGTTGTGGACATGTGTTCTTAAAGATCCAGTATAGTTGAGAGTTGTGTGGTGAGGTGATGTACATGTGGACCTATTGTCTTAAGATCCTATAGTTTAGTAGTAGTACATGTATATGTAGAAGTTTGCTGTTCAATATGTAATATAAAATGATGTAACAATTCATGTTGTAATTATATGTTGAATGGTGAACATGTGTGTATGGTTTTATTATTGTTCATGTGCATGTGCTACTGATTGTTTCCTTATGAATTCCTCTGATTTTCTTCTTCTTAGCCTAGTGTGTGGTGTTTAAATCAGGATTCTCACTGAGGTGAGGGTTTCAATTTGGATGTCACACATCAGATTAAGTTTTAGAAAATCCGGGGATGTCACAACTTCCCCGTTTGTTCTCTAAGTACATATGTTGGTGGACATTTGCCCATCTACATCAGTGCACTTGGAGAACTATGGGGAAATGTTGCTGAAATTTTCTTGAAAACTAAAAACACATTATATACTTACTAGTTAGATTAGGTGTTCAAGAATGAGATAGATGGTACACACATTCATTACTGAACCCTAAACCTAATATGTAAATCCTAAACCTAATATATAAACCCTAAATTCTAATACTTGTTTTCTCTTTGATCATAGAATGGATAGATCATGGATGTCCATTCCAAATCACTGCACCCTGGAGTTTATTACTGGTCTTGATTAGTTTATAAGATTTGTAGAGGGACATAGGAAACAACTTGGGGATAGGTTCTATTATCAATGTAGGCATTGCGATAACAACTTGAAAGTCAACACTGTTGATGAAATCAAAACTCATGTCATGTGAAACGGGATCGTATAGGGCTATACTTAATGGTACTGGCATGGAGGGATTCCAACCATGAGATCAGTAGATGTCGATAGCAGTAGTTGTGTTCAAGAAAAAATTATTGCCAATGATGTAGATGCGAATGAACCAATTCCAATATACATGGTTGATGTGATGCTAAATAGTTGTGTAGTAGAGTACACCGATCTACCTTTCCTATTTAGAAACATTGGACATTGTGTTGAAAGATAGTTATACATAGGTTGGACTAAGTTTACGAAGCTGAGTGTTGTGTTGAGATTGTATACTCTAAAGGCTAACAATATATGGAGTGACAAAAGCTTCACATCATTGTTGTCTTTGTTGAAAAAAATTCTTCTTTAAGGCAATGAGCTTCCAATCTCAACATACAAATTAAAGAAAATATTATGCCTAATGGGAATGAAGGATAAGAAGATACATGCATGCCCAAATGACTGTGTGTTATTTCAAAAGGACTATGTCAATTTGAAAGATTGTGTAAAATGTAGGGTGTCAAGGTATAAAATGATGACTTCAGGGAAGTCCAAAACTGGCTCTCCTGCCAAGGTAATGTGGTATATACCTATAATATCACAGTTTTAATGCTTGTTTGATAATACCATAGATGTAGAGAATTTAAGATGGCATGCAGAGGTAAAGAAAAATAATGATGGGATCCTACAACATGCGTCCCCACAGTGGAAGAAGATTGATTTATTGTACCCTGAATTTTGTGAAGAAGTCAGGAATATAGGACTTGGGATTTGTACAGATGGGATGAATCCATACGGCAAATTGAGTAGACAAAATAGCACTTGTCCTACTACTATATACAATCTTCCTCCCTAGTCGTGTATGAAAAATAAGTACATTATGTTGTCATTGTTGATATCGTTCCCTAAATAACCTGACAATAATAACGATGTTAATCTTGGACGTCTTATTGATGACTTAAAGAAACTCTGGGGAGAAGGTGTGATGACCTATGATGCTTCGAATAGAAAGACATTTTGTTTGCATGCTATGCTGTTTTGCACTATTAATGACTTTTCAACTTATGAGAATTTCTCTTGATACAGTGTAAAAGGATCCAAAGCATGACATGTATGTGAAGAGACCATTGATTAAATAGGACTAAAACATGGTGGCAAGACTGCATATATTGGTCATTAAAGGTTTCTTCCAAAAGTTCATCCTTACTGAAGGTTGCACAAAGCGTTCAATGGATCGAATGAGGAACAGAGTACCCCTAAACCTATATTAGGAGAGGTTGTTTAAGAAAGGGTAAAAGACTTTTTCAATGCATTAGGTAAGAGATCACAATGTATCATTCCCACATAGAGTGACAAATCTTTATTCAAGAAGAGGTCAATATTCTAGAATCTTCCTTGTTGGAGTTCTTTTACAGTTAGGCACTACATCAATGTCATGCATGTTGAGAAAAATGTTTGTGATAGCATCATTGGTACTCTATTGAATATCCATGTAATATTAAAGATGGCATCAAATCCAAAATGGAACTACCTGAAATGGGAATAAGGAAAAATAATAAAAGTAGTTAGGAGTGATCGAAAAACATATTTACCTCTTTCTTGTTACATGTTGTCTAGAAAGGAGAACATATCTTTTTGCAATTTCTTGTTTTAATTTTAAGGTAATACAAGGATACTCTTCCAATATCCATAGACTGGTATCAAGGAAAGATCTAAAGCTGATAGGTCTTAAATCTCATGATTGTCACACTCTAATGCAAAAAAATTGCCCGTGACAATTCAATCTAGTATACTGTCGAAGCATCTATGGTTTGCAGTCACCAAAATTTGTTTCTTCTTCAACACTCTATGCAACAAAATTATTGATCGTAAGAATCTTAATAAGTTGCAAAAATAAGTGGTTGTCACCCTATGCCATCTTGAGATGTATTTTCCTCCTTCATTCTTTGATTTCATGGTACATCTTGTTGTCCATATGACTAGGGAAGTGAAAATGTTGGGACCAATTTTCTTACATTAGATGTATCCTTTTGAACGGTACATGAGTGTTTTTGAAGGTGATGTTTGAATTCATTATTGGCTTGAAGGAAGTATTATTGAGGGTTATTTGGCCATATAGGTTATGAACTTATGAAATGACTTTCTGAGTTGTAATGAAGCTCCTACAAATAACAAGAATATTTAAGATTATTCCGATAGAGGGACTTTAGGAGCACAAGTGAAAGTAATCAGTCTCTTGAGCTATGGGAACAAGCACACTTGTATATTTTACACAACATCACAAAGTGAGTAGTTATATCACTGAACATACCAATTTCATCAAGACAAAATATCCTCAAGCCAATTCAATGTGTCTTGCTAGAGAGCATAACAAGACATTTATTAGGTGGTTTGAAGATAAAGTTTTACATGAACTATCTCAAACACCACATAATGTTGCTAAAAATATCAAATGCCTCACCTTTAAACAAAAAATGAATGTTATGTCTTATGAAGGGTTTGGCATAAATGGATTTTCATATTACATAAAGCGTCAAGATGATAAGAGTGTTGTCCAAAATAGTGGGGTCACCCTTCAAGCTTCTTCATTGTATTTTTTAATGCGAAGGGTAAGAGTCCACGTGAAGCTCAAATGTCATATTACAGTGTCATTGAAGACATATGTGAGTTTGACTACATAGATTTTAGAGCTTTAGTCTTTAGGTGTAATTGTGTTGATAACACCAAAGGAGTTGTAGTGGATGAATTGGGTTTCACATTAGTGAATTTTGAAAGATTGAAGAGAAGGGTGAATCATTCATAATGACATCATAGGTGAAACAAGAATTTTATATGGATGATCCTACAAATGAAAAATGGTTGGTTGTTCTTCATGGTAAAAGGCAGCTCATTGCATACTCTATAGATGAAGAAGAGTACTATGACAAGTATGATGACTTCAGTCCATTCTCAGTTGGTTTGCCAACACCAAATATTAAAGCTGACACTGACTTATATATGCATGGAGATCACATGGAGGGAAAGTTAATTAATACAAGATCCAAATATTAGAGACATGCTTTTATTTTTCTAAATGTTAGACAATCATTTTACATTATTTATCACTTATATTTCATTGTTTGACTATTTTTGATATGACATTATTTCAGATGGTGTTTGACCATGAGTTTGATGATCACGATGATGATTACCATGAGGATGAGCACCCTGACAATGTTCACCGTGAGGATGAACACCCTGACACTGCTGTAAGTTGTATTGTTTCATTACATAGATGTGCATTTTACAATGTCTATCTGGTTGCATTATTTTACCACATTTATAAGTTATATCTTTTTAAGGCTTATGTGTTATTTTTGTCAATTTTAGCACGAGGATGTGTGCCCTGAGGATCTTGCTAAACTTGATGCACAACATTGTAAGTGTGCAACAATACGAGACATCACCATGATGAAAAGTTACTAGAGCAAAGAGGTAACAGACCGAAGCTGGTCATTGCGTTTGATATTAAAGGAAATCATATTGGGAAGAACCAAAGTTCTTTTATGACATATGTAGGGGTCCTGACTCGTAGAAAAATGGATGTAGATGTAGAATCTTGGCATAAAGTTGATCCAAGCAAGAACGAATTAATATGGAAGGAACTATGTGTGAGATATTATCATATACAATTTTGTTTTTAAAGTTTCTTATAATTCTATTTTTAAGAATATTCTATTAAGTATTTGAACTTCTGTAGAGAATATTTCAACTGGATGAAATATTTCACCATAAAAAGGTGATGCAACACTATGGTAGGGTACTAAAGAATTACATGACAAATCTGATACGAGTATACATATGAAATGCTGAGAAGAAGAATAAGCCAAGCATTGAGCAATGCAACTATCTTGAACTGAAGGTATAGATGATGTTTGTTGCTAAGAGAGAAACCATGACAAATTCAAGGTATTAAGCTTCACTCCTCATTTGAATTCTTTGTATTATATATTTAACATATGTTTTTGACTAACCAGGCTATAAGAGATGATCAAAGAGAAAGTCGTGCAAAGAACGTGTCTACCACACGAAGGGTTCAAGTGGCTATGCAATTATTCACCAAAAGCTACTACATGCGTCTTCTTCTCAGCAGCCTACTCCTGGAACTGCTGAGTCCTCTACTACTACTGAACCTTTGTTCATCATGATCTATGGATAGCTAGGAGGCAAACCAAATTTGGATAAATACCAAACCGCACAACTTCTAAGGCGACTGCAAAAATGGTAAAATTCAACTCTCGGAGCAATTATCATTGATGATTGTTATGTTTTACTTACCAATTACTAATGATGATGATTATCGGGAGCTCCACGAGAAAAGGAAACAAGGCAAGTTTATTCCTGAGGGAATAAGGGATGAATTGATAGTTTCTCTAGGTAACTGAGAGCATCTTGGGCATGTTAGGGTTGTTGGTGATGGTATTGGTATAAGAGCCTTCTTTGGGCCATAAGATCTTAAGCACAAAGTATGATTCTAAAAAAATGTAGAATAGATGATTAAAAAGGGTATAAAGGAAGTAATAAGAAAGTATCATTCTTCTCAGACAATAACTATGTTGCCCCGCTCTTCATACGAGGTGGACCCTCGTATGAAAGAGGTGGTTGGGATTAATCCCATTGACCCACCACCTAGCACACCCACTGTAAGTATTTTTATGACATAGTAGTCTTTCAAAATGATGTGTTTATATATATATATATATATATATATATATATATATATATATATATATATATATATATATATATATATATATAAGGGAATAGCCCGGTTGGCAAATTCTACCGGGTTCGAAACCACATGGAGAAGCATCTCTTGATTTATCACCCTCCCGGGCGTCCGACCTCGCCATGGGTTATGGGAGGGGGGGGAGAAATATTTGTCTCTTAATCCCATATATATATATATATAATACTCTATGAAAATTTGTAGGGGTTGAGGCCATACCATCTTAAATTAAAAGAATATGTCATGTTGTGGGCAAGGCTTACCCACCCCTTGTAGGTGACACGATTCATGGTGCTCCAATGCCCGCCTATGCAGTTCGTGTAACCCCGAGGCTTGTCTAAGACACTTAGAAGCAGATAGCACTGCCATATGACAACCCCACTCACAAGACGATAGGTGAAGCAGAAGGCGACATGATCACGTGGGCTGAAGTGGGAGTTGTGTATACCGATGTATGGAAATTTACATTCCGTTTGCATCTAGATATACATGACAATTGATATGAGATTATGTATATGTTGGACAGAGCGTGTAAGAAACCCCTTACAGCTCATCCTCCACCTCCACCTCCTCCTCCTAAATTACCTGGTTGGCTTATAAAGGATCTATTCGATTCAATAGGTCCTTAGTGCAGGTGTATGGTAGTATGGATAGGAAAACATGATTAAGGGTCATCTATGATGGTCCATATTAAGGAGGACGTTGTAGGTCAACCTCATAGAACTAGTATATTTCTACAAGATGTTTTGTAGATGTTTAGTTATGCTTGGTTGAATACATCAATGATAGAACTTTGTATATGGTTAGATCTTATATAGCTAAATACCTCATTTTATATATGTTGATCTGTTTTCTTATATATCAGTGCATACATGATATATGTTTTGCAACCACTTACATAAGGTTTATAAAGAGTTTACACTGTCCCATGTGGCATTTCCTATTTCATCATTGATTAGCCATGTAGTTAAAGTGCTGGGAAATATGGGCATCAGATAGGCAGCGGAAACAAAAAAAAATCCATATTCCCCAGAACAACAAGATTGTACCAACAACTATATAACAGGAAGGATGGTTTAACGAGTTCATAACTGGTCCTAGATCCAATCCAATAACTATTCCTCATTGCATTAGTGCAACTCTCCTAGTTGTACTAGGATGGTGTCTGTAGCAGCTCCCGGTCTCCATCATGGATGATAGGCCGACATTTCCCTCCTAGCGGAAAAAGTATCCATGACTCTATGGTAGTCCAAACGGACCGCTTAGAACTCCTGTCGTTCTACTAGAACAGACGGGATGGAGTTGTCCCCCCGTTGGTGTACTAGTCACCAACTTTTTCTCTCACAATTGTTCTCCCTTTCTATCCCTCCCTTTAGCAAGTAGGACTTTCTCAGGCCTCTATTGGTTACCACAACCAGAGAGGACAACAATTCTCAGAGGCAATTGAATTGTGTCTCTAGGAAGCCCCCAGTACCCCTCTATTTATAGGAGGGTTAGGGTCAGGATTCCTAGTCTGTGTGGGAGTGGAAGTGACCAAAATATCATGGATTTTCACAACCTACAACAGGTAAAATGGTCGGTTCACAAGTGAACTAATCGGTTGGCATGTGAGCCGATTAGTTCACCCTATGAATCGGTTGTTTCATCATGTTTCCCAGTCACAATTGTATTGAACACTAATATATAATTAAGTATACAACATGATGTAAGCACAAATCCTTGAATCAATCAAATTGATCCACCAACCCTCGATTCACAACCTGAGCCGACTGGTTCATGGACCTGAGTCAATCGATTCACTTCTTGAACTGGTCGGTTCACAATCCAAAATTACCAAATTTGGTTGTATTGACCTAACAAACTGAAATGATCAGTTCAACACTTGAATTGGTTGGTTCAATTGTACAATCAGTCAAATTTCAATCAATGATATTTAAATTGAATACATAAACACTTTATCAATCAATTTAATTATTATTAATATTAAAATCCTATTCTAGGTGTATCCTATGTGTGTGACCATAGGTTCCATTTTATGTTGGCAGTGAATATCCATAATATGTTTATGATCACAAGTAAAGAGTGGTGCCTAGTCATACATCATTGCTACCCAAATAATCAAGAAAGTTGGAGAACAACTTCAACCTATGATCTGGGTTAGGTGTCATAGTGATGGTATAATTCCTTTATGTTTGATATCCATAATTAACTCGAGGCATGTAATCATCATCCTCTCAATGTTCAATCCATATTCCTTGATACAAAGTAGACTGTCTGAGATATATGTGAGCTCAATATCATATATTAATTCACATGTGCATGCACATGCTTTTCTCAATCTCTCTTATCAAGTGGCATGGATATCAAACTCCAGTATGAGGGACAAATCCCATCTACATTACTCACATTCACACCCATGTGTTACAACACATCTGATCATCAATTTTATGACAACCCTTATTCTGGATCATGTTGGATGATGTCAAAATATACCAAACGACATGTGATGAGTGTAGTGACTTTTGGTATAAGAACCACAATCACCACCTTCACTATGAGAGATGATTATGACCATCAATTTTGGTTTCCATATCTCAATCTCAAGGTGGGTCTGTCCGATACACTGTTCCTTAACAAGTATCTATGTGCTTGGTTTGATATCAGATATATCATGACTGATGAGATTCTGTCATCAACCAACACACACTCTAGTCTTTAGTGTTATTGCCATCTATCTACCTTCCATTGTAATATATGATCTGGGACATAATAAGAATGTTCACACTCTTAACATCTGTATGATCTCATTATTCAAGTCACGTACTTCAGACATACATCATTGAATAATGTCATTCTTTAGACATTCATTATGTTTCCTCATTATCTCATATCTGAGTGAAACAAAATAAATTGGAAGCTTTCGTTTATTATAATGAACCAAACCTTTTCTTTAATATGCCATCATAATCATTATATGGTTGGATCTCTGGGCATACATACCAACAAACTCCCATTTGCACTTACAATCAATCACCCACGAATCTCATTCTTAGTGATACAAACATGTCCATCATGTTTATGTTGCACTAGTGCTAATCCAGCGGTTAGCAACATTTTTTTATAGTTGGTATATTACATGTTTCACATCTCTTCACTGTACGATATCTCGTATGAGATGGAATTGCCGTAATATGCTATCTGATATTTCTTGCCTAAACAATATCTCCATTGTTTGGCATAGTAATTCTACTGTGTCATCACTAGTTGGAACGTCCATAAGTTCACCCATATGAACTTCTAGATCCATATAGTATCCACTTTTGTGTTCTCAACACAAGGATACTTGACTTCTGTTGTAAAAATTTAAATTCATGGTCTATTAGTTCCGAACTCTTTACAATTAATAACTTTTCTCTAAGATTAAACACAAACTTTTATATTGCGATATGTCATTTCGGAAGCTTGCATCAATGTAAATCTTTACATCCAACTCTTCCTTAAGACCATAGATCAACAACAATTCCTTTAGTGCTTCTAGAGTACTAATGAATGTTGTTTATGGCATTCCAATGACCTTCATTGGATTCTGACCAAAGTCTTCTTGTCATGTCCAACACATACAAGATAACGAGATGAGTAGACTATATTGTATACAGATCCAAATGCAAATGCATATGGCATATGTTCCATTCTTCATAAGAATTGGAACATTGGATTCTTGAGAAACTTATCCCATCTTCATGGATATATTTTCTCGCTGAACCCTGCATGCTGAACCTTTTCGGCATTTTGCCAATATACGTGCTCATCATTTAGGTTAAGAAACTTTCCAGAACTATCTTTATAGATCTCAATTCCTATCACATAGTACATTTCACCTAATCCTTCATGTTGAAGGTGATTTCCATCCTAGGTTTCAATACTTAGTATTGAAATGTCATTCCTCATCAATATGTGGATGAAATCAAAAGATTCCAATTTTGAGATGCTTGTTTCAATCTCTAGATTGAACATTGTAGCTTATAGACTTTATTTGCATTAATGGAATCTTAAACCTTTAAGTTGTGTCACATTCACATCCTCTTAATTATTCCTATTAAGGAATGTCGTTTTAAGATTCATATGCCAAATCACATAGTCTCAACAAGCTCGAATAACAAGCATGTTCATTGGTAAATAGATTTCATCATGTTCAACATTTTGAACTAATTTGAAAAACCTTTATAACCAATTTGTCCTCTTATGTCATCCATGCTGGTCTTCCTTTTGAAAACCCAATTGCACCTTGTGGGTTTTATCCCTCTAGGTGGTACCACCACTGTCATACCGTGTTGATCTTCATGGATTCCATTCTGAGTATAATGGCCTCAAGCCATTACTCAGATTCTGGTCCCTAAAAAATTCTTATTAATTGTTGACTCATCATCTTATAACCAACTCATAACTTATCTGAAGTATAGGATTCACAATCCTTTAATCTCAGATGTGTTCTACCAGAACTATGAATTTTGTATGTTACATAAAGGAATTTGAGATTCCACAACCACTTGTTACTCTCTATGTTCTCATTGTCCCTCCTATGGTTCAAATGCTTTCTTTGTTGAATTCAAACTTTTTGAGTTCTACTTTACTCCCACTAATTCCAACAAAATTCATCCATCCTATTAACAAAACACTTTTGTTTTTGGATTGAGACAAGTGGCATTCAACAAACATTTATGGGATTTAATCCTTTCACAAAACTATTTTCTTGCATAATTTTCAATCATTAAGACATATGAGGGTATTCCCATATCATATCTCATATGCTGTATATAAATGATTTTGGACAGTAAATTGTTTTAGTGCAAATGATAATTATATCATGACTCATCATGATGTGATTCCTTATTACTGATACACCATCATGTTTTATGTGGAAATGATCATGATACACTATCACATTCTTTCCAGAAGGTCCTCAAACTATTCATGTAAAGTATTTCAACATTTGATCATGTCAAAGTATCTTAATACCTTTTAAGGAAGTTGCGTACTTATTATATGTAATCTCCTTGAACACTTCAAGAGATTTATATTTTACTGAATACATAACACCATGTTATGAGTAAATATAATCCAATGCAAACAACCATTTGTGCCATTTATTCCAAAGGTCTTTGTACATCATTATGCACATGTCCTTGTAGAATGCTTATTCTCCCACTACACCTAGTGAGATGCGGTTTGTCATGTTGCTCATATGTAAGGCTTGCATATCTCTTATTGATTCAATAATCAAAAGAGTCTAGATAAGCATCAATACAAATTCTAGATATGCATCTCTTCTATGTGTGCTCTAGATGACAATGCTATATATGTTGATTGTTTGAGTTATCAATTATAATCCTTTAGGTATTTATGTTGTTAACATTTATCTTTAGATTCATTCACATGAAGATTGTAAGATATTTGGGTCATTGCCATACTAGATCATACATAATCATTAACAACTATTTATTTATAATCATCCTTGTCTTTACAAGATGCATAAAGTAAAATATTTATATTATTGGCATAATGAAATATTAGTTCATCTAACTCTATTACATGCCATGTGGGCTAAGATAAAATCTAAATTTAGACTATAGATTCAACAACTCTTGCTTATGCAGCCCATCACTGCCCTTTCGTAAAGATCTATTTCTTCTCAGATCATGCATATCAAACATCTGTCAAATGTACATATGGTATCACATACCTGTATGAAGAAGTAATTTAGAATTATCTTATAATGTATATACCTAAAGTGGAGATCTCTGTCTCCTCTTTCTTCTTATTTAGTTCCTCTAGGTAGAGAGGGCAATTCCTCTTCTAATGTCAAACCTGGTGACACTGGTGACACTTGCCTCCCATCTTTACTCCTCCTTTTTCCTTGAGATCTGAAGAATTGGGCTTTGGACTAGCTTTAGAATTCTTCTTAGCTTTACCTTTGACCTTAGACTTTTCTTTTGTCTTCCTGATCATCATCAAAGACTTGGGCTTGCCTTTCTTCATTTGTGCCCTCAGTTATTCTCAACATGCCTAGTAACTCTGTCAATAGTTTGTCAAAGTCATTCATGTTGTAGTTCATGACAAACTGACTGTAGGATTCTGGCAGAGACTAGAGAATTACATCAGTGGCAAACTCTTAACCCAAGGGGAGTCCCAATCTTGACAGGTTCTTCAAATACCCAATAATCTTGAGCACATTAGGACCTACTAGTTCTCCTTCTGCCATGTTACATTTGAACAATGCCTTGGAGACATTGTAACTCTCTTGTCTTTCCTGATCTTGGAACATGTTCTTAACATGTGTGACCATATCAATAACATCCATGTTCTCATACTACCTTTACAACTCATAGTTCATAGAACACAACATTAGACACTTGATCTCAATGCAATCTTTAGTGTGCATTTTGTAAGCATCTGTATCAGCCTTAGGTGTAGTGGGAAGAGGTTCATCTAGCTCTAGTGTCTCTAGGATATAGAGCTTGCACTCTTGTGTGATAATAATTCTCAGTGTCCTAAACTAGTTGTAGAAGTTGTTCTGATTTAACATGTCCTTCTCAATGATTCATTGGAGATAAAAGGTGGTGTTGTGTGTTTCCATTTGATTCTATAAAGGAATTTGCAATTTTTTTTCAAAAAAACTCATTCTAATTTTATTTTATTTATAAAATTTGATGATGATTATTAGGTCATTAATTAACTATCACTTACAATATTTATTCAAATTGATAGACCTCACATATCAATTCAAAAGATTGCGGTGTACAAACTTCTAGTGAGCCAATATCCCAAACAATTCAACTATTACCTAACCAACGCCAGTGTCCATAGTCAATTATTAAGGTAGGTATTTTTCCAATTGCATCATATGAAATTATTGGATATATGATATGCACAACTCCTAACCGTAGTCATATGCATGCCTCTGATGCTTAAACCCACTAAGTACACTCAGTTAATCCTGACCCAAAAGCCAACACGATAGATATGCCCCTTGTTTGGGCAGAACCTACATATCTACCATCATACTTCCACAAAATGGATGGTGCACTACACTTGGGCGTAACCTACGCTTAGTCGATAAAGCTTTTCTTGTGTATTTCTTATGGAAAGCATCGAAGACTTAATATATTATTTGAGGGAGTTTGTATTTATTAATACAAATACTTTATTCAATCACCACATACATATAGTACATATTATATACATGCTATGTCCCACAACGTAAACATGGAATATTAAACATTAGCGATGGTTATGGCCATTATACTATAATTCCTTATATCCACAAGGAATTACTACCACCTAGGTATACATCACATGCAAGAATCTATTGTTGGTGTAGATCTGTACTTGCCAATCTGGGTTAATAGGTTCAACCCTTAAACCGGTCAACTCGCTTCTTGGTCGGTTGATTAGTTGTTTGAAGTGACCGTCTGACTTCCTTTCTATCAAAATTATGGACACCTACAAATGGTCAGTTGGATCCAGTGGGCGATCTGTTCACACTCCTACATTCTTCCCTTCTCGAGTTTCGAGCCGTTCGGCTCATCATGTGAAACTGTCGACTCGCCTGACGCTTGATCATCATCTTCGCTGTTGCAAGAAAAGAAACTATCCTATTAGTTGCTATTCAACTTATTACATGGTACTGAGAAATTTTGAGTTACATTCGAGGGGAGCAAAGGTAGGAGAGAATAATACTTTTACATTGGGAAGGAGAAGGTAGAAGCTCAATATGGAAATTGAGATCAAATAGGAATAACACAAACCATCCAACCACACATAGATATTTGGGTTATTAGACATAACCATGCTACATATCCACCATCAAAACTCCCTTTTATGGTGACACATGTAAATTGCATACCATATCATTTATATATATTAGTTTGAGACTATATGTGATCATTGATTGGATATACATTAAGAAGATTAAGTATTCACATTGTATGCAATAAATAAATGATGAAAACCAAAAATCTGATCATATCGACGATTCCAACACATAGTAAATTGGAATAACTCTGATACAACTGTTGGGAAATATGGGTATCGGATAGGAAGCGGAAACAAAAATTTTCTATCCATATTTCCCAGAACACCAAGATTGCATCACCAACTATATAATGGGATGGATGGTTTAATGAGTTCATACTGGTCCTGGAGCAAGTCCAATGACTATTTCTCACTGCAGTAGTGTAAATTTCCAGATTGCACTAGGACGACGTCTATAAAAGCTCTTGCTCTCCACCATGAATGACAGGATGACGTTGCCCTCCTAGTGGGAAAAGTATCCATGCCTCTATGGTAGTCCATACGGAGCATCTAGAACTCATGTCGTTATACTAGAATAGACAGGAAGGAGTTGTCCCTCCCATTGGTGTACTAGTCACGAACTTACTCTCCCACAATTTTTCTCCCTTGCTATCCCTCCCTTTAGCAGGTAGGACTTGCTCAGGTTGTCTATTAGTTACCACAACTAGAGGGGACAACAATTGTTAGAGACAATTGAGTTGTGTCTCTAGGAAGCCTCCAATATCCCTTTATTTATAAGAGGGTTAGGGTTAGGGTTCCCAGTTTGTGTAGGAGTGGAAGGGACTGGAATCTAATCAATGTTCACAACCTATGATAAGAAAAATGGTCCGTTCACAAATGAATTGATTGGTTGGCACGTGAGCCAATCGATTTACCTAATGAACCGGTCGTTTCATCATGTTTTCCAATCACAATTGTATTGAGAATTAATATCTGATTTAATGCACAACATGACGTAAGCACAAATCCTTGAATCAATGGAATCGATCCACCAACCTATCAATTCACAACCTGAGCTGGCTGATACATGGACCTGAGCCAATTGGTTCACTTCCTGAACCAATCGGTTCACAGTCCAGAATTGCCAAATTTGGTTATATTGACTTGACACACTGAAACCGATTGATTCAATTTTCCAGTCAGTCAATTTTTAACCAATCTTATTTAAATTGAATACCTAAACACTTTAGCAATCAATTTAATTATCATTCATGATTAAACTCCTCTTTTAGGTGTATCCTATGTGTGTGACCCCATAGGTTCCATGTTATGTTGGCAGTGAATGTCTATAATCTATTTATGACATCACAAGCAAGGAGCGCTGCCTAATCACACATCATTATTATCCAAATAATTAGAAAAGTCAGAGAAAAACTTCAACCTACGATCTATGTCAGGTGTTACAGTGATGGTCTAATTCCTTTGTCTCTGATATCCAAAAAGAACTTGAGGCATGGAATCATCATCTTATCAATGTTCAATCCATGTTCATTGATACAGCGCAGACTGTCTGAGATATATGTGACCTCAATATCATATATTGATTCACATGTGCATGCACATGATTTTAACAGTCTCACTTATTAAGTGACATGGATATCAAACTCCAGTAGGATGGAACAAATCTCATCTACATCACTGACAATGATCCCTGTATGTCACAACACATCTGATCATCACCTTTATGGCAACCCTTATTCTGGATCATGTTGGATGATGTCAAAACATACCAAACGACATGTAATGAGTGCAGTAATTTCAGGTCTACATACCACAATCACCACCTTCACTATTAGAGATAATTATGACAACCAATTTTGGTTTCCATGTCTTACTTTGAAGGTGGGTTTGTCCGATACATTGTTCCCTAACAAGTGTCTATGTTCTTGGTTTGATATCACATACATCATGATTGGTGAAATACTGTCAGCAACCAACACACACTCTAGTCTTCATTATTACTGTTGTCTATCTGGCTTCAATAGAATCATCTGACTAGGAACATAATAAGAATTTTCATACTCTTTACATCCATATGATCTCATTTATCAAGTCACATATTTGAAGACATACATCATTGAGTAATGTCATTCTTTAGAAATTCATTATGTTTCCTCATTATCTCATAACTGAGTGAAACATAATAAATTGTAAGCTTGCCTTTCTTATAATTAACCAAACCTTTTATGTGATATGCCATCACAACCATCATATGATTGGATCTTTGGGCATACATGCCAACATAAAATCATGCATCTGTTACCCTATACTGCTCCACTGCATTTGAATATTTTAGTGAAGTGAAAATATTGTGATTTTAGCTCCATACAATGTTGCGTAAGTTTACTAACTTCGCTTATAATTTTGACTTAAGAATTATATTTCATTGTGAATTATAAGTTTTATTTTGTTTTCCTTCTTTTCATTTAGGAATAACCATAGGATGTTGTTGGTTATTTTCCCCATGACGTTGACTCTGTATATTATCTAGATCCTTAGGGTGAAGAAGAAGATAGTGAGGGACACAGATTGAAAAAGGCATTATTCATGTGAATAAATTTTTGTACATCCTTTAACATATATTATTACATGATTTACTAATGCAATTCAATGTGTTATATTAACATATAGAGCTATAAATAATTTCAAAAAGGGTGGAGGAAAGGTGGAAAACAAAAAGAAAGCAATATTTTGGAAGAATGTTGAAGTAGTTTTCTGACACAAATGCATATTTATGCCAACTATGCTTACTTTTATTTATTAACGTTTTGTATGTTGAAATTTATAGAGTCCTATACAAGACAATGGTTGGGCATGCACATACTGCATGATGTGGATATGGAAATGATTGTCTGATATGGAGCAAACAACATCAAATGCATAAAAATGTAATATATATATATATACATATAGTCTTGATCATCATAACTATATAGTTTCATTAGATAATATGAAAATATCATAATTTTGAATTATATATGGCATTATCTTTGCAAGTTTTTAAAATGAAAGACTTCTATATGATATAAAAGATAGATGATGTACAAAAGCCCTATACGACAGAACAACTAGATGAGATATGAGAACAATGGCCACAAGCCTTCATTAAGGATGTCAACTTTCAATTTTATTGGGAATAAAGAATGACTTTTCTAAACTTTGATGTCATTATTTCTATATACATATGGTGCTTATAAGTTATTACAACTTTAAATTTGATGAGAGTATTGGTGCATATGTATGAATATATAATGTGTGCATGTGAAGATGAATGAATACAATGACAATTGTGTTTCTTAATGTCATGAGAATGGAGTTGGTGCATATGTGAATGGGGTATCATGTGTGTGAATGAAGTATCATGTGTGTGAATGAATTTTAAAATGAATGAATAGAATTATGTTTAAACATATGATGAGAATGAAATTGGAGAATGAATATTGAATGTGGGTAGATGATGTTAGTTATTACAGGTTGTTTGTTGGCCTATTGTTAAGATGAACTCACATGATGTTGTCAATATGCACTTCAGAACTACAAATTCTGCATCATGCTAGCCAGTCGACCAGTAAGTTAGCAAGCCTGCTATTAAAAAAAACAAAACATAGGCGTCGATTGTTACAATAAAACCCTCATTGTAGGTCTGAGTCATCGATTTTAGGCACAAAACTGACATTATAGGACTAAACTAAAATGGCCGTGTTGGGTAGCATGTCATAGTCATTTGGTTTACTTGATGTCACCATCATTGTACCCCCTAATCATCAGTTGTATGCAATGAAATCGATAGCTTAGATGCTAAATCAAGGTCGGTTTTTCTTAAACCATAAACCAACGATGTAGGAAACTTTACTAGTTACAAATGTGACATGGTATGGATTTTGCGACGTCAGTTTGTGTTCCTTAACTGATGACTCGGTCTCCTACCTGTGTCGATTTCTTTTATCATCACAAATGAGGCTGGATTTCTGCCGTATGTTTGTCCATCCCCAAGTAACTGACGTCTCAGACCTGTGAGTGTAGTGTCACCCACTTAAGTGTCGGTCTTAAACCAACATTATAGGGTCATTTTAACTGACGCTAGAGGTAGTTATTGTACTAGTGTACTGAGGATGTGGGTCCAAAAGGCACATGGATATGTTATCCACTGAGACCAGGAGGAAGTTTGATGAGAGAGACCATGCCTTATCATTCTTTAGAATTAGACATAGGTGAGTACACTTTAGGCTACTACGACACATACTATTGATGAAGATATAAGAAGGTTAATAAGCTCAATCTTGATGATATCCCACACTACTAAGTGGAATGCAGTTGTGAAACCATCTAGATCAGACATACTGAAATAGTCCATTTGCTTCAATGTAGACAAGATCTTGTCCTCTCTAGAAGGGTCAATTAGCATCTGGTTGTCATTAGATGGAAGGAGAGACAAGATCATGACAAGGAACAAATCCTCCTCCTCCACTGAGCTATCCACCATAGACATATAAAACTCCTCAAAGTACCACATTACATCTTGATAAATCCCTAACTAGGAATCAACCAAAGACCCATCCTTTAAACTATCTTATTCACCCCATTTCACTTCTTTCTAACCTTAACACTCACACGATCGAACTTTGTGTTGTGATACCCATCTTGCAACCATGGGATTTTTGGTTTTTCCTTCCACACGGGTCCTTCCTAATCCAGTATCCCTTCCATATCCTACTTTGCATCCTGCAAAATCCTCTCTATCAACATCAAAGGATTTTGATCAAAGACAATCTCTAGGTTGTGAATTACGTCTTCAAGATCAAAATTCTTTTGGAAAAGACTCCCAAACACATCTTTGTTCCAAGTTTTAAGACAACATATAAGATGAGACATCTTTGATAAAATCACAAAAGAAGGATCCTCCTAGCCATCAACACTCCAACCTCATCCAATAGTAGGAAGAAAATCCTTGTGTTGGAGCCAAACCAATAGAAATGAAATCAGGGAAGAAATCCTCATGGAGTTAATAGGTTGTAAAGACACTAAAAGTGGGCAATTATCTAAAGATATCAGTTGGTGAGATTTTTGTATGAGTTTTCATCGGCAAGGCCACCCATGCCTAGTTAGTGAAGCATTAATACAATATCTTTTACATGGTATGTAATAAAGACTTATTGTCCACCCAAGTAAAGGCACTTCCTACAAATTCCACTTTATACATATTCCCACCAGAAATCCACCTATTAGAGTCTCTCATGACTACACTATCCTGAAACAAAATCCCTTTTTGTTTACCCATACATATAATAGTGTTGGAATCTCCTACCACCATCCAGGTAATATTGTTGGTATGTATGCCCTGAGAGCCAATCATGGGATGATTGGTGGGATACATTAACATTGATTTGATAAACAACAAAGGCGAGCTTCCAATTCTTTCTGGTTCAGTCATATGAGATAGTGATAGAAAAAATTGAATGTCTAGAGAATGACAGTACTCAATGATGTATGCCTTCATGTTCATGACCTGAACGATGAGATCATACAGATGCTAAGATTTTGTACATTCTTGTTATGTCCCTAGTCGGATGTCATTGTGGAAGGTAGATAGACAACAATGACACATAAGACTAGATTGTGGTGTTGGTAGATGACATAATCTCATTAGTCATGATATAGAGATATCAAACCAAACACATATGTACTTGTTAGAGAACAAGTGTACCGGACAGACCCACTGTGAGTTTGACACATGGAACCATGACATGGTAGTCACAGTCAGTACTCACAGTGATGGTGGTGAGTGTGATTCTTTGACCTGAAATCACTACACTCAACACATGTCATTGGGCACACTTTGACATCATCAAACACAGTCCTGAAACATGGGTTGTTATAAAGGTGATGATTGGGTGGATTTGACACATGGGGCTTTTGAGGGGTGAGTGATAGATATGGGATTTGTCCCTCCTGAGGGAGTTTGATATCCATGGCCACTTGATGAGTAGGATTGAGAAAGGCATGCACGCATGTGTGAATCAGTATGTGATATTGATGTCATACATATCTCTTCCAGTCTACTCTGAGATCAAGAAAGTGAATGAATGTTGATAGGATGACTGTTCCATGCCTCGAGTTCATTCGGGATATCAGTGATAAAGGAATTATACATTCGCTGTAACACCATTCACAGATTGTAGGATTAAAAGTTGTTCTCCAACTTTCTACTTTCACTTGGGTAGCACTGATGTGTGACTAGGCACCACTCTTTTCTTATGAAGTCATAAGTGTTATGGACTTTCACTGCCAACGTGAAATGGACCTGCAGGGTCACACACATAGGATTTAACTTGGAAGAGGATTTTTGTCCACAAGCAATGTTTAGATTGATTACTAAAGGAGTTTAGTAGTTCAATTAAACACTCAATTAATTGATAGCTCAATATCATAATGTTCAAGGTGTTGGACATATTGATTGGAGTATCGGATTGATTGAAATCGCAATTGACCGATTCTGCACAACCTGTACTCCCAACCAATCAGTTCATGTGATGAACCGGTCGGCTGAGGTTGCTGAACCGGTCGGCTCAAGTGTTGAGTTGATCGGCTCAAGTGTTGAGTTGATCGGCTCAAGCCCAGGGTGAACCGATTGCTTCAAGTGTTGAAACGATCGATTCAACTGGTGCATCTGAGCAACTTGGGAAAGTAGGATTGGTGAGAATTTTCCTTGCGTTTCACTTGCCCAATTTGATTGGAACAAGGATTGGTATTCGATACCAATTAGAAACAAAAGAAGGAAAGTCAATCGGGAACCGACCAAGACCACCAACCGACCGGTTCACTTGTGAACCGACCGGTTGAGGTGTCCCAACCGATCGGTTGAGGTGTCAACCGACCAGTTCAGGTCCCCAACCGACCGGTTCACTTGTGAACCGATCGGTTCAGGTTGCGAGTTGGTTGCTTTTGTAGAAAATCTCGAACCCTTCTACTCCTGCTTTTAGTCCCGCATTGCCCGGGATGGAGAACCATGTCCCATGACCCTCCTATAAATATAGGGGTATTGGGGGCTTCTCAAAGAACAACTCAGTGCAACCAATTTCTCTGCAAAGTTGTCGTTCTCTTTGGTTTTGGTAACCGAGAGAGAGCCCGAGCAAGTGCTACCCGCAAAGGGAGGTGCAGTAAGGGAAGGACAACTGCAGTTGCAATTGGCAGCAGGAGAGTGTGTTGGCAACTAGTACGTCAACAGGAGGGTGTGACTCCTTCCAACTCCTTGTGGGACAAGGAGTGTCGAGTTCCAGGTGGTCCGTGTGGACTACTACAGAGGCGGGAGGTCACTGCCGCTCAGGAGGACAACTATCATCTGATAGTCCGATAGGAGGAGGAGTCGTTAGTCCCAGTGCGACCAGGAGCTGCACAGAACCGTCCAAGACCGGAATTGAAGACCGCGCAAGGCGCGAGGTATTGTCGCCGAGCAAGCCTCGGGACAAGGTATGATTCCACAAACCATCCATTTTCTATTATATAGACGTTGACGCGTTTCCTTGTTCTGGGTTTGGGGGAGAACATTTTTTGTTTCCGTTGCCTTCTCTGCCTCCCCTAAAACCCAACAGTGGTATCAGATCCACGTCAACTGTTCTATATTTTAGGAATATCGATATGATCGATTTTGGTTTGTCGCCTTTATTTATTGGATACGATGTGAATAATATTGTCTTTATGCATGTCCAATCCTAAATCCACAAATCCCAATTACATATATGATATGTATTATTATTGCACTCGATACGCGTCACCCTTAAACGAGTTTTGTGGTGGATTTATAGCGTGGTTATGGCCAATAAACCCTATCTATGTATGGTTGTATGTGGTTGCTTGCATCTCGGTCTGCGCACCGATCTTCCCTCTCCTATTCTTGATGTAACTCGAATTAATTCGAGATTCTTTCCTACCTTTGCTCCCCCCGAATGTAACTCGGGGTTTCCTTTTAAGCAATGTAAAATTTGGATAGATTTTATTTCATGTTATGTCAAAGACCGAAGGACATCGAGACGACTGTTGATACGATCGGTTCAAGGCGTGAACCGATCCGTTGACGTTCCAGACGATCGGTTCAAGGAGTGAACCGATCGGTTGATGGCCGATTAGAGGAGCGAGACGAGCGGGTGGCGACCATGACGAGATACACGACGACCAGGTGAACCGATCGATTAGAGGAGCCAAACGATCGACTGGTGGCACCCAGACGACCGACCAGAGAGAGCAGATCATTCATGGGATGAGTTGATCAACTCGGATGGCAAGGCACATAATTCATCTTGTACATGTTGCATGTGATGTAGACCTCGATGACCATGATTCCTCTTGGCTTGAGGAATCACATTAAGATGGCCATAATCATCGCTTTTATCGTTTGTGCATGTTTTCTGTGGGATATAGCATGTATATGATACATACTATGTATTGTGGTTATTGGATATGTATATGTATATAAAACCAAATCCCTCATTAAAATATTATGTTTTAGATGCCTTCCAAATGCAACACACGTGAAAAGCTTGATCGACCAAGTGTGGGCATGCCCTAGCGTGGTGCACCGTCTATCTCGTGGAAGCGTGAAGGATGAATGTGTGGGTCTACCCTAGCAGGGTGCATATTCATTGTGTTTGCTTTGGGTCGGACTTAACAAGGTGATCTAGATGGGATCTAGTACCTTGAGGCATGGAGATGATCATGGCAAGGAGTTGCATATGACATCTTATCAAGAGTTGCATATGATGCAATTGGCAAAAGTTGCCTACCTGAGAGATCTATGTTGTGGGTGACAGCCCTAGCTGGTCCATGACTTAGAGGATTTCAGGATCTTGCCCACTAGAAGGTTGTACGCTGCAATCTTCTGAATTGATGGTGAGGGCTATCAATTTGAAGTAAAATAGTGGGAGCGATAATTAATTAAAGGCCTAATTATATCGTCAAATTTTCAAATCAATCAAATAAGTCAAAAATGAGTTTTTGGACTAAAATTGCATATTTCCTTTTTGTAGTAAAAATGACGACAAACAACAATCACTTTTCTTTGCGATCGGTCCTTGAAAAGGACAAACTGAATGGGACAAACTTCCACGACTGGTATCGGACATTGAGAATTGTTCTCACTCAAGAGCGAAAGCTCTATGTCTTGGATACTCCAATTATAGAGGAACTCGCTCCTAATACACCAAAGGCAGAAAGGGATGCTTACAAGAAGCATTCTGATTATGCCATTGATGCAAAGTGCTTGATGTTATGTTCTATGAACCATGAGTTGTAGAGACAACATGAGAACATGGGTGTCATTGAGATGATTCAACATCTCAGGAATATGTATGAAGATCAGGCACGGCAAGAGAGATACAATGTTTCTAGGGCGCTGTTCAAGTGCGTCATGACAGAAGGAGATCCAGTTGGTCCTCACACACTCAAGATGATTGGGTATGTGGAGAACCTACAGAGACTGGGATTTCCACTGAGATAAGAGTTGGCTACTGACGTGATACTGCAATCGTTGCTAGAATCTTACAGTCAGTTTGTGATGAACTACAACATGAACAACTTTGATAGGCCACTGTCAGAGTTGTTGGGCATGTTGAGGACAGCCGAGATACAGATGAAGAAGGACAAGCCTAAGCCTGTGATGGTGATCACAAGCAAGAAAGGCAAATCCAAGCGCAAGGACAAGGGCAAAGCTAAGAAAGGTTCTGATGCTAGCCAGGAGTTCAAGCCGTCTTTAGCTCTCAAGGCCAAGGGAGGCGTGACCAAGAAAGGAAATTGCCACCATTGTCAAAAGCCAGGACATTGGAAAAGGAATTGTCCTCTCTATCTGGAAGAACAAAAGAAGAAGGAGGCTACAAACGTCTCTACTTAAAGGTGTCATGAAAGTAAACTTGTAACACTTTTTGAGGTATATGATACCAAGATGTAAAGTGTAAAGCACTCATAATTGGGGCAAGTGTTGCCGCCATAGATAGGAGTACTTTAGTTTATTTTCAGCCTATAATGCATGTAATACAGTTATGAACTGATATTTCATTTTTTCCAATAGATAGAAACACTTTATTTTTTGCATATTGTACGAAAATGATGGCAATTAATAAAGTTGATGTTTCAATCTTAAAGATGTGATCTTTGTGGCAATGCCTTATTTATCTTGTGGTATTTGATATGCATAGGATAAAATGATACCTAAAAGTTATAGATAACTCAAACAATCAAATTAGCATCAATCATGAGAAATTCATTTCTAGTTTCCATATGATGGATAGATCTAGACTCTTTTGGTTAGAGAACCATTAAGAGACATGAATATCTTGGAAATGATTAATCAATCTTCACTAATGATAGTGAGAGAATGATTATCCTATTAGGTATAATACATATGATGTATTTACATACCTATTGGAACAAATGCCAATACTTCAAATGATGTTTAGAGAAATACCAATATTAATATCTTGAAGTGTTCAGGATTATCATAGATGAAGTACAAATTTGGTAAAGTGTTAATTCTTGATGAGATCAATGAATGAAATACTTGGACCAAATGTTTGAGATCCTTATGAGTGATTATGATAGTGTATCATAGTGAACTCATGATTAAGGCATGGTGATGTCTAAATCGAGAAGGAATCATACTCTAAAGAGTTAGAGAATGATTATCGAATAACTAAATTCTTCTTAATAAAAGAATACCCCACACTAATAAAAGAAATTAAGAATCACAAGGGTTGTGAGTTCGTATATCCTTAACAGATACACCTCAATTATCTATGTGATGAGTTATTCATGTGATGAGCCAACTATCTAGATGAATATGAGGAATCAAATTTTGAGTTATGGTTTATGACCATCACATCCTAAATGACATCCATGTGAACCATAAGGTATGACCTTGATGGTAGCACCCATTGGATAAAATCCATAAGTGCAAATGAATCTTAAGTGTTAAGATACATGGGTAACATTTGAGAAGGATGATGCTTGTTGATTGCAACTTAATGACTAAGGCATTTGGCATATGGATACTAAAACCGTATTCCTATGAGGAATAAAAAAGGATGTGTATGTGACACAACCTATAAGGTTTATGAATCCACTAGTGAAAATGAAGTCTATAAGTTACAATGGACTAATCAATGTGATTGATTGAGTACAAGCAACTCAAAATTGGATCTTTACTTTGATGATATAGTCAAAGCATTTGACTGATATGTCAAAGACAAAGAAGGGATCTGTGATTTAGTGGGAGCATATTCACATTTCACATGTTGATGTGAAATGGAAATGTTCTAGAATGGAAATCCAAAAGTGGAAATTATCTTTAAGGAAGATAGAGATGTTTCCTATGTGATAGGAATAGAGATCTATAGAGATAGTTCTTGAAAACCTCTTGACCTGAAAAGAGAAAGCATACATTGGCAATCTGTACTGAAGTGTTCAATATGCACAGATTCAGTGGGAGAAAACTTGTCCATACAACATGGAGTTAGTATCCCAAAGGCCAAGTGTCCAATTCTTATGAAGAATGGGAACACTAAGAATAGATATGGATCTATCATGTATGTAATCATCACATTATCTTGCATGTATAGACATGGCAAGAATAAAATGCATTCATCATCTTGTATGTACGACATGACAATATGATGTGCTCATCCTGATAACTCGTATGTGGGACATGACGAGTGGATGTCTGTCTACTTCCAGTAAGGATTACTGGAAGCCATAAGAACTTGATAAGTACTTGAGAAGTACTAGTTCTATGGAGATAAGGAAGAGTTCAATGTAAAGAGTTACATTGATGCGAACGTCTGAAGGGACAGAAAATTAATCGCAAAATATACATGGGATGTATAAAAGTGAAAGTTTGTTGATAATTGGAAGTGTTCCAATAAAACCACTTAAAAGGAAATGCCGAGTATCTATGTGTTAGAGAACAACAGTATATACTATATGGATCTGGAAGTTCATGAGATGAACTTATAGATATTACTCTCATTGATGACAAGTATGGAATCCTTGATCATGCAATGTGGCTAAAGGTTAGCAAAGGAATACTAGATCGCATATTACGACAACTCCATCTCATACGTGTGACGTACAATGAAGAGATGTGAGACATGCAATTTATAATGACTTTGGCAAGGTGTTGCCATTACTCACTATGTTGGCACTAGAGCACAGTAACATGTGGGACATGTTTGAAGATCACTATGAATATGATTCAAGGGTGATTGGCTCGCATTGCAAGTGGGAGTCTGTTGGTATGTATGCCCTGAGATCCAATCATGGGATGATTGGTGGGATACATTAAGATTGATTTGATAAACAACAAAGGTGAGCTTCCAATTCTTTCTGGTTCAGTCATATGAGATAGTGATAGAACAGATTGAACAACTAAGTGCAACCAGTTGCTCTACAAAGTTGTCGTTCTCTCTGGTTTTGGTAACCGAGAGAGAGCCCGAGCAAGTGCTACCCGCAAAGGGAGGTGCAGCAAGGGAAGGACAACTGTAGTTCCAATTGGCAGCAGGCGAGTGTGTTGGAGACTAGTACGTCAACAGGAGGGTGCGACTCCTTCCAACTCCTTGTGGGACAAGGAGTCTGGAGTTCCAGGTGGTCTGTGTGGACTACTAAAGAGGTGGGAGGTCACTGCCGCTCAGGAGGACAACTATCATCCGACAGTCTGGTAGGAGGAGGAGGAGTCAGTCCCGGTGAGACCAGGAGCTGCACAGATACCGTCCATGATCGGAATTGAAGACCGCACAAGGCGCGAGGTATTCTCGCCGAGCAAGCCTCGGGACAAGGTATGATTCCACAAACCATCCCTTTCCTATTATATAGACGTTGACGCGTTTCCTTGTT
This sequence comes from Alisma plantago-aquatica, assembly GCA_963693085.1. Classification (NCBI taxonomy): domain Eukaryota; kingdom Viridiplantae; phylum Streptophyta; class Magnoliopsida; order Alismatales; family Alismataceae; genus Alisma; species Alisma plantago-aquatica. Next base: position 907,314,086 of record OY856410.1, read on the forward strand.
CCGGGTTTGGGGGAGAAATTTTTTTTTGTTTCCGCTGCCTTCTCTGCCTCCCCTAAAACCCAACAAATATCTCTAACAATTTTGTAGTGTTAGCTAACTCATCCCACAAATCATGCCTTTCAACTATGGAGCAAAAAATGCAGACGGTGATGATAAGAAATGACCTCCCATTACATCTACTAGGCTGACAGTGATACATTGTTGGTGGGATAAAAAAGTAGCAGGAAACATCTTTGAATCTGCATATATCCAGACTTTTTCAACCTTATTTTAGTTGTTCATGGATCAATCTAACCTGGCCATGTCACATAATTCCTTTGCCCGCTCCACTTATATCATTAGATCCATAATAGTAACAAATCACTAGATGTGTTGGCAACACATTCCTAAGGACCATTGAAGTGGTGTTATTGTTAGTTATATTCCTTGAGAGACATCATGTGATGATTGTAAAAGGGATATTTTGTACTTGATTTTACTATTGATAAAAGACAAAACCACTTAGATATTTGTTTTAGTATTGAGATAATGTATAAACTTAATAATCTCCTAAGAATGTTTTAACTCAATGACATAGAGTTTGGCTTGAGGACCTAGACATGAGATCATATCCATAATAAGAGTACCTAATCTTGTTATGTCCCTAATTGGTTATTACTGATTATTGTATAGGACAATAATAATACACAAGACTAGCATGTACATTGAGTGATGACTATATCTCTTTAGTCATGACATTAGATATCAATTTAGATACATGGGTACTTGTTAGGGAGCAAGTTGTATAGGACAGACCCACCTTGAGATTGACACATAAAAGTCATATAATGACATGTCAGAGTCATATATCAATGTATTGGTGATGACTATGATCCTCAGAATTGAAGTCACTAAGTAACACATGTTGTTTTGTGTCATTTGGTACTATCTCAATGTGCTCTGAAGTACGAGTCACCAAAAAGGTGTTGATGGGGTACACTTTGACACATGGGGCATATTATGAATGATGTATATGTAATTTGCCCCTCCTTTGGAATGATATCTCAGCCCACTTGATAAATGAGATTATGAAATGCACTACCGTGTTCATGTGAGTAGTATATGATATTGAGCTCACAATATCTCAAATAGTCTATCTGGTTCAAGGAGCATATATTGAATGTTAAGAGGATGGCATTCCATGCCTAAATTTCAATTTGGATATGTATGACAAAGGGATTACAAAATCATGGTAATATTAATCACTTTACAAGTTGTAGTTGTTTCCCAACTCATTCCTATTGCTTAGGTGACAATGATGTGTGGCTAGACAACAATCTTTGCCTATGTTTTTCTAAACATCAGCATCAACATAATTAGGAACCTACTAGGTCACACACATAATGCTGCATAAGGGAATTAAAATTCACAATCAAACATATGATTAGAACGGTTGGAATCATAAACATGTTGATTAATGGTGCGTCCCTCCAGAGATGCACACACTAATTACACTAATGATGAACAAGAAATTAAAAGGGAACAAACAAGATGAAAACCTAAGTTAACCCTAGACAGTTAATTCTACTGAGCAAGAAAATACAAGACAAGATAAGTAAGGAAAAGAGCAAGCTGTACTAAAGTAGGAAAGAAGAGGTCTACACTACACTAAGCTAGCAAACATGGAAAAAGAGCAATTAAAAACCTAAACTAGCAAGAGTAAACCAAGAACAAGGCAAGGCACTAACTAAGCAAGTAAAGGACTAACTAAGCTAACACTATCTAAGTAAGAAGGCAATTAAGGTTTTAAAGCAATAAAGATATGTGTGGGGCAGTTTGGGGGATGCACTTATAGATTAGGTTGGGGTGACATGTGAAAATTATAGTCTCATTCAGGTCACCAAACCAAAAAACTAGATAGAGGCTAATGAATTGCCCTAGACTACTAACTGACCATGGATATGATATGTTGTGTTTAGGAGAACTAGTCCCTAACACCTCCCACTGCCCTTACGAGGCTCAATTGGTTAGGGTTTAGGTGATTCAATTATAGTCTAAACAAGCCTAGGTTTCTAGGTTAGAGGATCTTAGGGTAGTAATGGGAGTGGAAGTGAGTTTTTAGGCCTCACATCACCCACATTCTAGCCTTGAGAAAGATCCATGCTAAGCACACTAAATTCATCTTAAATAACTACTTAGATCTCTTAACTAGGGTTAGGAGAATTGATTAGCATGTAGGAAGATGGGTAGTGTAACATCCCTGACCTGGGTTATGCTCTAACCCTAGATTTTTTGCTTAATAATGTTGATTAGATGCTTGTTCATACTTCTTGAACAATAATTAAGGCCCAAGAGGAACTTATATTTCTATTTTAGTCCTTTTTGTATAATGTTGAAACATTGTTTTGGTTGTTTTGGACTAAAGTGCAAATTACCCAAGTTGAGGGGTTAACTTGCAAATTGTACATGATCAAATGTTCCTCAGATGTTTAGGCATCATAAGAATGAGAATGATGTAGTGGTATGGTTTCCACAAGCTTGAGCACCAAGATAGAGCTTGTTGAGCAATGTTTGTGCATTAAAACCTAGTTTTGGTGTAATGTGCAATTTACCCAAAACTTAGGGTTCAATATGCAAAATACCACTTATTGAGGGTCCCCCATGTTTCTTGGCATCAATTAGAGAAAATAAAATGAGAGGGGCGCCTCATTTGAATTATTTTGGAGGAGAGAGAATCTTGATATTAAAATAATCAAGATTTAAGAATAAGAGGAACTTTACTTTAATTTAATGCAAAAAGAAATATATTAATTGAAGAGCCCTTCAACCAAAAGTTGAGGGATGAATTTGCAAAGGGTTGGACGTTCTTCATGCCTTGTAAAGTCAACGAAAATATCAAAGGGAATGGATAACTCACTCCCATTATTAAAGGAAAAAGTAATATCCACTAAAAAGGGGATATTAGTATAATATGTTTAAGGTGCTTAATTCCTTTTCTTTTAATTCTTGGATAAAGAAGAGGTTTTTCAAACGGATGAAGGTGGCTTCGTGGCCAAGGAATTAAGGGGAAGAGGCGGCACTAATTTTGGAATTAAAAGAATTTTATAAGACATTTTCTCTCTCATTGAATTTCTTATAAAAACACCCATTCCAACTCATTTGAGAGGCATTTCCGAACCCACTTCTTCTCTTTACTTGAAAACCGACCAAGGGAGCTAGGAGCAGCTGGAGGACGACCCCCAACCTGTTGGTAAGCTTCTTGATCTTCTTTCACCTCGATTTCATGGTGAAAACCATAAAACAATGCATAATTTCTTCTCTATTTCACTCCCTCTTCAATCCTAGCCAATCCTTTCATCCAAAAAGCATGACAATGGACCTTGGGCAGTTGCAAAAGTTTCCTCCACCATTGTTGACGTGAATCTACAAGCTTTGAAGCTCAATTGGAGGCGGGTTATATAACTCAAACCCTTAAATATTGTTATTGCTTTGAAATCTCCATGATTTGTTGAACGTTTTGTTCTATTTTGCAATTCCTTTTATCCATTTGTAAAAACACCATGAAAATGACAGTAATCTTTGAAAGAATGAAAGTAGATGATGATAACATCATCTTGGGCACGCAATTCAACAACTTTCACTTGCAAACCGTTTTGAAGTTTTTGATCCAAACGGTTTCACCAAACCGTTTGGAGACTAAACGATTTGCAAACCGTTTAGAGTCTTGAACTCCAAACCGTTTAAGATGGTTGACCATTTGGTTGGGTTGACAATTTGAGGTCAGAACCCTAGTATTTGTTGGATGCTGATCTAATGGTTCCAATTGATTGGATTAATGTGCGGACAATCTTCTAATTAGAAACCCTAATCGGGTTGAGTGCTGATTTTGCAATTGATTAATTTAATTCTTTGGGTTGATTAACCCAAACGGTCTCAAGACCATTTGGAGATCACCCAAACGGTCTCAAGACTGTTTGGAGGTCAACCAAGACTATTTGGAGGTCTAGGTTTGAGTATGGTGAAGTAGTTTAAGACCCAAAGATATCAAATGATAATGCAAGAAATAGCTAGTTTGTTGATCAAACTAATGATCCAAACCCTAATTGAACTTCACCAATTTTGATGATAATTGGGGAAAATTGTCTCAAGACCATTTGGAGGTCATCCAAACGACCTGAAGACTGTTTGAGGTCAGGTCATGCCCAATTTGATTGGTGTCCAATGATTTCTAAGTAATTAGTCCCATAATGATTAATATTGAAGGTTCATCGTTTTCAACCCTAATTCATTTGGGTTCAAACCCTAATTGGTGATCAATTGAAGATTGAATCAATTCAAGGATGATTCTTTAATCTCACTTGAAGCATGGTGCTTAGGTTCAATTGATTAGCAATTACATGGATTCAATTGATGAAGGAGTTAACCTTGGAAACCCTAAATCGATTAGAGAGGTTGAGACTGTTGTTGGTCCAATCGATTTTGAGGAGGTTTGGACCAAACGGTCTCAAGTCCATTTGGGACCAAATGACCCCAAACTAGTTGAGACCCAAACGGTTTCAAACATCTACTTTGGCAAATGGTTTCAAGCACCACTTTACCAAACGGTTTCAAACTGCAAGACCTAGACTGTTTGGAGGTATAACCAGTCCTAGACCATTTGGAAGTATCTCAAGCAAGACCGTTTGAGGTCTGATTGGTCAAGAACGTTTAGGGTCTAAGTGACCAAGATCATTTGGAAGATAATTAACCAAGCCGTATGTACATTTAAGGTGATTAAAGGTCAATTGTTTAATTGAACATTACATGATGCAATTCAAGGATGATTATAGTAATTGTGTTCTTAATAAGATAGGGTGATTAATACCTTATGAATGATTAATACTTGATGATTAAGGAAGTAATGATATAATATAGGGTGCCAACCCTTCAAACAAGCTGAGTTGACCTAATCCAATCAAGTCTGATATAAATATCATTTTATTAAGGATATGGAGAGAAGGGACTTCCTACATGAATGATAATCATGTAAATGGTTAAGTCTTAACACTTTCAACATGTATGAATGTGTAATTAAGGTATGATCCTTGAATAAGAGATCATGAACACTAATTAAGAAGGTAAATGGGCCTTACCCTATTTGAGGGCCATGATAGGTGAAATTCTAACCTATGGTAATGGTAAGATCCTAATTGAGGATGATGATATGAGAGACCCTAATTCAGGGTATTGTAATAATAAACCTTGATTGAATGTGAATGGTAAACCCTAATTGAGGATGATGATATGAGAGATCCAAATTCAGGGTATTCTAATAATAAACCTTGATTTAATGTGAATAGTAAACCCTATTTGAGGATGATGATATGAGAGACCCTAACTCAGGGTATTCTAATAATAAACCTTGATTGAATGTGAATAGTAAACCCTAATTGAGGATGATGATATGAGAGACCCTAATTCAAGGTATCCTAATAATAAACCTTGATTGAATGTGAATAGTAAACCCTAATTGAGGATGATGATATGAGAGATCCTAATTCATGGTATTCTAATAATAAACCTTGATTGAATGTGAATAGTAAACCCTAATTGAGGATGATGATATGAGAGACCCTAATTCAGGGTATTCTAATAATAAACCTTGATTAAATGTGAATAGTAAACCCTAATTGAGGATGGTGTTATGAGAAACCCTAAACAAGGGTAAAGGTATATGAAACCCTAAGTGAGGGTGATGACAAGACAAGGGTGATGGCAAATGGAATCATAATAATGTGATATAACTTTTAATTCAAGGTAATGGCATATAATGGTATGTGACTCTTTGATATGAAATCCTATACTGATATAAGAAAAAAAAGACATGTGGAACCCTAGTCTTGGGTTGTAATGCATGAAACCCTAATTTTGGGCAGTATGATGATAAATCATAACCCATATCTGGGAAATGAGATAAAGTATTCCCGATTGAAATAAATTGGGAAATATTAACTTAAATAATAAAATAGTGATGTTAATCTTATAATGCATAGTGCAAATTTGTAATTTATATAATTGTTATCATGTGCACTAATTATGCAGGTTTCATGAGATAGCGGACATAGCCAGGTATGAGCTATGAGGTTTTACTAATAAGATTTCTTTATGGGATATTTGAGCCATAATGTGTTGTGTTGCCTAGCAAGAAGTAACAAGAGACATTATTGGGCTTTAAGAGCCATGTGAAATACATGCATTGCAATTATTATGTTTACAATGATCAGTTAACCTGAATGCATTAAGTTACCTGATAGATTTGTAACAAGTGTTTTAATGACTTGAGGGTTTGAATACCCATATATCATAATCATGATGAAGAGATGATAAGGGATGAGATTACCCTGATGAAATAAGGGATTGAGATCCCAATATGTAACAAGGCTTCAAAAAGAACTTGATAGTAACAAGTATTCAATCTTTATAGTAATTGATATAATGTGTTATGTGTGTAAACATGTTTGATGCTAGAAGAATACTATAATGCACTTAAATAATCAAGTGAAATAGTATCATGTAGAGCCCAGACCATAGATCCATCATCGTCAGTAGTTTGGTGATGGTTTAATAGGTTTTCCTAAGGGAACTCCTAGAGGGCATACTTTTGAGTATGTGGGGGTTATGGGCGCGAATATCCTTACACCCTAATGGAGGAATTTATGTGAGGTAAACATTAAATCTCTCAATCCTTCATTATATGTGACGGGATGGATGTATCACTAATCTTCTAAATGTCGGGATGGATGTACCATTAATCTCACGATGATCTTAATGTCGAATCGATATGAGATAATTATAATATCTCTCGACTGTGAAGAGTGTACATCATGCCACTGTAACTCTAATAGTGAAGTTGTCAGTATACCCTGGAAAGCTATTTTAGTAGAGACACAAGATGTCCTATAGTTGGTCCTCACACTGACTGAGGAAGATGAGGTCATGGAAATCCAGCTCTTCTATTGACCTATGTATGGTACCGATTTCGATTTTGCAATGGTTGGTTGGAGTATGAGCGGTATACCTCATCTCCTCAGGGCATGAAGCATGATTGTAAAACGTAATCAGCCGTGTAGCATATTTGTTTAAGGTTGAAATACGAGAATCATTGGTTGATGTTACTTTGCACAATATGGTCTAAATAGACAAATGTTATTTATGCTCTTAAATTTCTTATTGGATAAGTAACATGCTGCTTTATCAAGTTATAACTGAAATGCTTTGAATTGACAATACTATTTTAATCTGTTGTATACTGAATTACCGCTCATAATCACTTATGAATCTTATGCTCATTTATATACCATTAGCTGCAATAATAATGTTTCTGGCGGAGAGTTATATCTCTCACTGGGACAATTTTTCAATTGTCTCATCCTGTGGGATTCAACTTTTTAGGTAGACGCAGAAGAGGCAGAAACCCTACAGTAAGGGAAGAGCAGCAGCAGCAGCAGAACCAAGGACAACAATGAATTCTCAGGTGGAGACACCGGTTGTAATGTCATGTATATAGAGATTCCTATGTGTCGTCTCTATACTCTCAGGTCCTAGGAGTCAGTAGTTAGTTTAATACCGATCTAAAATTTTGGCTTGATGCCTCGAGATTTTTGAACTGCCTTTGTATAGTCTAACATGGCAGTTGATGTTGTAAGTCTCGAGAGGAAAGGGTACAAGAGATGTACTAGTAAACCAACCTGTATTTGAAATACTTTGGTTCTTTATAAAAGAGTTTTTCAGTTTATGGATCTCTTTGTAAAAAGTTTTAATTTTTAGTAATTTACAGTAATTCCGCTGCTAACGATACACTTCCACATTAGTTAATCTTATTTATGTAAGTTGGATGCCACAATTGGTAGGTATCAGAGCTCTAGGTTCACTGAGTCTATAGAGACATAGGATTAAGGTTGTTGAGTCTGTTCTAGTGTCTTCCAGTTTATCTGATAGTGTCTTCTGCTCATACAGGAGGAGAAGAAAAACTAAAGATGTCTGGATCACATGATGAACATGCTGCTGAGAGCAACATTGATGCACCAGGAGGAGGTGCAAGAGACTATGATAGGGAGGAGCCCGTACCTGAACAACCCCAGTTCAATCAAGAAGATATGGGGAACCCAGCCTTCCAAGCCATGTTTGGACAGTTTATAGCAGCTATGACCCATATGATGGATATGATGCCATTACCTGCACCTAGGGCAGCTACCCACCATGAAGGACAAGGATCCGGAAAGACATTTGAATGAATTCGCCAGGTTGGAGCCACAGAATATGCTGGTACAACTGACCCAGCAGATGCAGACATGTGGCTGACCGAACTAGAGAAGGCCTTCAGAATCCTTAACATCTCAGAAGCTGAGAAGGTTAGACATGTTGTGTACCTTCTTAAGGGGAGTGATGGTCACTGGTGGACCATAGAGGAGGGAAAAAGGCCAGGTGTGGAGATCGAATGGGAAGTATTCTGATGATAATTCGTCAATAGATACTTTCCTAAGACGTTCCTAGATGAGAAGATCTCTCATTTTGAGAGATTAAGACAAGGACCAATGAACATTAGCAAGTATGAGGCTAAGTTCATGGAGCTTTTACAGTTCTGTCTGCATATGGTAGCTACTGATGAAGAAAGAATTCGACATTTGGAGAAGGGTCTGAACGCCGATTTGACCACCCTTGTATCTGCCCTGGAGAATAGGGAGAGGTTTGCAACTTTTATGGAGTCTGCCAGGAAGATAGAGAGGGTTGTGATTGAGAAGCGACAAACTAAGAATAAGAAAGTGTACCCCCAGTTTCAAGGACCCTTGTCCAAAAGTTTTAAGAAACTGAGGTTTTCTGCACCAATGGCACCACCAAGGTTCAATACCCAGATGCAATGGAAGTCTAATAGGGGTAGAGGTCGTAGTTTACCGCCAGAAAGAGCCCATAGCTCAGCATGAGTATCGATAACAGGACCATCCAGACCATAGCCAGGGAATAGAGGATGTTTTATATGCGGAAAGATGGGACATTTGATGAAGGATTGTCGAGCTAGAGAGGCAAGTGTAACTCAACCACAGAGGCAGAGTCAGCAAGGTTCTCAAAGGCGACAATTTCCAAGTAGAGCTAGAGGACGTGGACAAGCGTCCCAAGCTGGATCATCGGCACCCAGTAATCGAGCACCGAATCAACCAAAGGCGACGATGAGATTCTATGCAATGAATCAACCTGATGCAGTAGTCAACCCTCGGGTTGTGGCAGGTCATATGGAACTATTTTATTCTGATATGTCTATATCATGTGTCGTATCTGTTTTAATTGATCTGGGTGATACACATTATTTCATCACTAAAAGAGTGATTCTTGATTGCAATATGACAGTTGGTCATAGGGCAAAGAGTTTGAAGCTAGAAACTCCTTTGATGGGATCTACTGTGTTGCGGGAGGTGTGTTCTTCCTGCACTCTTTTCTTCTCTAAACATCGCATTCAAGTGGATCTTATACCACTTGAGATGAATGGGTTTGATATAATTCTTGGGATGGACACCCTAGAAAAGTATAAGGTTGTCTTGGATTGTGAGTCCAAGCAGACAATGTTCACAAATAATAGTGACACATGGATCTTTCAAGGAGATAGAAAGATTCTTCCAACCTATCTTATGTTAGTAATGGTAGCTGAGAAGTTGATGAGGCAAGGATGTTTTTCTTTCTTGGCACATGTGATAGATACCACCATGGAGAGTTCTAATCCTTCTGAAGTTCTGATAGTCAGGGAATTTTAAGATGTGTTTCCTGAAGAACTTCCAGGTGTTCCTCCACCCCGGGAGATTGATTTTGAAATTAATCTAGTTCCGGGCATGCAACCTATAGCACAAACACCATATAGAATGGCGCCTGCTGAGATGGTAGAGCTTAAGAAGCAACTGCAGGAGTTGCTTGAGAAGGGTTTTTATCCGACTGAGTACCTCACCATGGGGTGCTCCAGTCCTCTTTGTTAAGAAGAAAGACTGATCGATGTGGTTGTGCATTGATTGTAGAAAATTAAATAAAGTAACTATAAAGAACAAGTATCCCTTGCCAAGGATTGATGACTTGTTTAATCAGTTGCGTGGTGCAACTATCTTCTCTAAGATAGATCTAAGATCGGGATATCATCTGTTGCGTATTAAAGAGAGTGACATACCTAAGTCTACTTTTAGGACAAGGTATGGTCACTATGAGTTCATAGTTATGTCGTTTGGACTAACTAATGTACCAGCTGCATTCATGGAACTCATGAATAGAATCTTTCGACCTTTTCTTGATCAGTGTGTAGTCGTCTTCATAGATGACATCCTGATATACAGTAGAGATGCTCAACAACATGAGCAACATCTCCGTCAGGCTTTGACTTTGCTAAGAGAGCATAAGTTGTATGCTAAATTTAGCAAATGTGAGTTCTGGTTACCAGAAGTTTCTTTTCTTGGACACGTAATATCTGCCTCAAGTATTCGTGTTGATCCTAAGAAGGTAGAATCTATCCTGTTATGGGAACAACCTAATACACCGACAGAGATACGTAGTTTCTTGGGGTTGGCAGGCTATTACATGAGGTTCATCAAGAACTTCAATTCAATAGCTTTACCCCTAACCAAGTTAACCAGGAAGGAAGTTCCTTTTTTCTGGAATGACAAATGTCAACAATCTTTTCAGTTGTTGAAAGAAAGGCTGACAAGTGCACCTGTGCTGGTGTTACCTGAGAAAGGAAAAGGGTGCATAGTTTTCTGTGATGCATCTATGAATGGCTTAGGATGTGTGTTGATGCATGATAAGCAAGTGATTTCTTTCGCTTCTCGACAACTTAAGAAACACGAGGAAAATTATCCAACACATGATCTAGAACTAGATGTTGTAGTTCATGCCTTGAAGATCTGGAGACATTATCTCTATGGAGAGACATTCTAGATTTTCACAGACCATAAGAACCTAAAGTATATCTTCTCTCAGCATGAGCTAAACATGAGGCAACACCACTGGATGGAGTTAATCAAGGACTACGATTGTACAATTGATTATCATCCAGGGAAGGCTAATGTGGTTGCTGATGCCTTGAGCAGAAAATCAACAACACCAGCCATAGATAAAGCACAATTAAACTTTTTAGTGTGCTCCGACAGGGATATGTTTATATCCTTGAGGAAAAACAACGTACAGTTCAAAGTATCATTATTAATCGGGTTGTTAGCTAAGATGCACATAAAACCAACTCTGAGATAGCAGATTAAAGAAGCACAACAAGCTGATGTTGTAGTTCAGCAGATTAGATCAGAGTATGGTAGTGAGAAGCGGGATGGCTTTCATGAATCAGAGGATCAAATAGTCTGTTACCATGGTAGGATGGTAGTACCTGATGCCAATGACTTGAGAAAGTTAGTTCTGGAAGAAGCACATTCTTTGATGTATGCTATGCATCCAGGGAGCACCAAGATGTATCATAACTTAAAAGATATATACTAGTGGCCTGGATTGAAGAAAGATGTAGCTGAGTTTGTTATGCGGTGTCCAGTGTGTCAGCAGGTTAAAGCTGAACACCAAAAGCCCGCAGGAACAATGCAACCTTTGCCTATACCACAGTGGAAATGGGATCATGTGACCAGGGACTTTGTGGTTGGTTTTCCTAGAACAACCAAAGGTCATGATTCCATATGGGTGATAGTTGATAGGTTGACAAAGACGGCACATTTCTTACCTATCAAAACAACCTAACTGTTGAGAAGATGGCATAGTTATATGTAGATGAGATAGTGCGGTTGCACAGGGTTCCAGCCACTATCATTTAGAGGTCCCCAGTTCACGAGTCATTTTTGGGAATGACTTCACAAAGCTTTGGGTACACAGTTAAGATTTAGTACAGCCTTTCACCCCCAGACAGATGGACAGTCTGAAAGGACCATACAAACTTTGGAGGATTTTCTTAGAGCATGTGTCCTTCAGTTTGTAGGAAGTTGGGATCTACATCCGAGCTTGATAGAATTTGCTTACAATAATAGCTATCAACACAGTATTGACATGGCACCATATGAAGCTTTATATGGAAGACGTTGTAGATCTCCTTTATGTTGGTATGAAACTAGAGAAAATCAACTTTTGGGTCCTGAATTAGTGCAACAGACAACTGAAAAGATTAAAGTAATACAACAACAGTTAAAGACTGCACATGATAGACAGAAATCATACACCGACAAACGGAAAATACCTTTAGAATTCCAAGTTGGAGATAGAGTATATCTCAAGGTCTCACCTTGGAAAGGAGTTCTTAGATTTGGGAGAAAGGGAAAGTTAGCTCCTAGATTTATCCAATCATTGAACAGATTGGAAAGGTAGCTTATAAGCTGGAGTTGCCACCTGAGTTGCATAAGTTGCACCCAGTGTTCCACATCTCTATGTTGAGGAAGCGTCATCCTGACACAAAATTAGTTCTACAACTTGTGGAGGTAGAATTAAATGATGATGTATCATATGTTGAAGGACCTGTGATGATCCTTAATAAAAGAATTAAAAATCTGAAAAAGAAATACATATGTCTTGTAAAATTCCTCTGGAATCACCGTGGCATTGAAGAAGCCACATGAGAACTAGAGGAAGATATGAGGAGGAAATACCCTACTCTTTTCTCTTAAATGTTTTTGTTGATGATTTCGGGGACGAAATCCTTGTAAGTGGTGGATAATTTGTAACGTCCCTGGCCTGGGTTATGCTCTAACCCTAGATGTTTTGCTTAATAATGTTGATTACATGCTTGTTCATATTTCTTGGAAAGTAATTAAGGCCCAAGAGGAACTTATATTTCTATTTTAGTCCTTTTTGTATAATGTTGAAACATTGTTTTGGTTGTTTTGGACTAAAGTGCAAATTACCCAAGTTGAGGGGTTAACTTGCAAAGTGTACATGATAAAATGTTCCTCAGATGTTGAGGCATCATAAGAATGAGAATTATGTAGTGGTATGGTTTCCACAAGCTTGAGCACCAAGATAGAGCTTGTTGAGCAATGTTTGTGCATTAAAACCTAGTTTTGGTGTAATGTGCAATTTACCCAAAACCTAGGGTTCAATATGCAAAATACCACTTCTTGAGGGCCCCCATGTTTCTTGGCATCAATTAGAGAAAAGAAAATGAGAGGGGTACCTCATTTGAATTATGTTGGAGGAGAGAGAATCTTGATATTAAAATAATCAAGATTTAAGAATAAGAGGAACTTTACTTTAATTTAATGCAAAAAGAAATATATTAATTGAAGAGCCCTTCAACTAAAAGTTGAGGAATGAATTTGCAAAGGGTTGGACGTTCTTTATTCCTTGTAAAGGCAACGAAAATATCAAAGGGAATGGATAACTCACTCCCATTATTAAAGGAAAAAGTAATATCCACTAAAAAGGGGATATTAGTATAATATGTTTAAGGTGCTTAATTCCTTTTCTTTTAATTCTTGGATAAAGAAGAGGTTTTGCAAATTGATAAAGATGGCTTCGTGGCCAAGGAATTAAGGGGAAGAGGCGGCACTAATTTTGGAGTTAAAAGAATTTTATAAGACATTTTCTCTCTCATTGAATTTCTTATAAAAACACCCATTCCAACTCATTTGAGAGGCTTTTTCCGAACCCACTTCTTCTCTTTACTTGCAAACCAACCAATGGAGCTAGGAGCAGATGTAGGACGACCCCCAACCTGTTGGTAAGCTTCTTGATCTTCTTTCACCTTAATTTCATGGTGAAAATCATAAAACAATGCATAATTTCTTCTCTATTTCACTCCCTCTTCAATCCTAGCCAATCCTTTCATCCAAAAAGCTTGAGAAAGGACCTTGGGAAGTTGTAAAAGTTTCCTACACCATTTTTTACGTGAATCTCCAAGATTTGAAGCTCAATTGGAGGTGGGTTATATAACTCAAACCCTTAAATATTGTTATTGCTTTGAAATCTCCATGATTTGTTGAAGGTTTTGTTCTATTTTGCAATTCCTTTTATCCATTGCTGAAAACACCATGAAAATGACAGTAATCTTAGAAAGAATGAAGCTAGATGATAATAACATCATCTTGGGCATGCAATTCAACAACTTTCCCTTGCAAAGAGTTTTGAAGTTTTTGATCCAAACGGTTTGGTCCGTTTGGAGACTAAACGGTTTGCAAACCATTTAGAGTCTTGAACTCCAAACCATTTAAGATGGTTGACCATTTGGTTGGGTTGACCGTTTGAGGTCAGAACCCTAGTATTTTTTGGATGAGGATCTAATGGTTCCAATTGATTGAATTAATGTGCGGACAATCATCTAATTAGAAACCCTAATCGGGTTGAGTGCTGATTTTGCAATTGATTAATTTAATTCTTTGGGTTGATTAACCCAAACGGTCTCAAGACCATTTGGAGATCACCCAAATGGTCTCAATACCATTTGGAGGTCAACCAAGACCATTTGGAGGTCTGGGTTGAGTATGGTGAAGTAGTTGAAGACCCAAAGATATTAAATGATAATGCAAGCAATAGCTAGTTTGTTGATCAAACTAATGATCCAAACCCTAATTGAACTTCACCAATTTTGATGATAATTGGGGCAAACGGTCTCAAGACCGTTTGGAGGTCATCCAAATGACCTCAAGACCATTTGAGGTCAGGTCATGCCCAATTTTATTGGTGGTCCAATGATTTCTAAGTAATTAGTTCCAAAATGATTAATATTGAAGGTTCATCGTTTTCAACCCTAATTCATTTGGGTTCAAACCCTAATTGGTGATCAATTGAAGATTGAATCAATTCAAGGATGATTCTTTAATCTCACTTGAAGCATGGTGCTTAGGTTCAATTGATTATCAATTACATGGATTCAATTGATGAAGGATTTAACCTTGGAAACCCTAAATCGATTAGATAGGCTGAGACCCTTGTTGGTCCAATCAGTTTTGAGGAGGTTTGGACCAAACCGTCTTAAGACCGTTTGGGACCAAACGATGCCAAACCATTTGAGACCCAAACGGTTTCAAACATCTACTTTGGCAAACGGTTTCAAGCACCACTTTACCAAACGGTTTCAAACTGCAAGACCTAGACCGTTTGGAGGTCTAAACGGTCCTAGACCGTTTGGAAGTATCTCAAGCAAGACCATTTGAGGTATGATTGGTCAAGACCATTTGGGATCTAAGTGACCAAGATCGTTTGGAAGATAATTAACCAAATCATATGTACATTTAAGGTGATTAAAGGTCAATTGTCTAATTGAACATTACATGATGCAATTCAAGGATGATTATAGTAATTGTGCTCTTAATAAGATAGGGTGATTAATACCTTATGAATGATTAATCCTTGATGATTAAGGAAGTAATGACATAATACAGGGTGCCAACCCTTCAAACAAGCTGAGTTGACCTAATCCAATCAAGTCTGATATAAATATCATCTTATAAAGGATAGGGAGAGAAGGGACTTCCTACATGAATGATAATCATGTAAATGGTTAAGTCTTAACACTTTCAACGTGTATGAATGTGTAATTAGGGTATGATCCTTGAATAAGAGATCATGAACCCTAATTAAGAAGGTCATTGGGCCTAACCCTATTTGAGGGCCATGATAGGTGAAATTCTAACCTATGGTAATGGTAAGATCCTAATTGAGGATGATGATATGAGAGACCCTAATTCAGGGTATTCTAATAATAAACCTTGATTGAATGTGAATACTAAACCCTAATTGAGGATGATGATATGAGAGATCCTAATTCAGGATATTCTAATAATAAACCATGATTGAATGTGAATAGTAAACCCTCATTGAGGATGATGATATGAGAGACCCTAATTCAGGGTATTCTAATAATAAACCTTGATTGAATGTGAATAGTAAAACCTAATTGAGGATGATGATATGAGAGACCCTAATTCAGGGTATCCTAATAATAAACCTTGATTGAATGTGAATAGTAAACCCTAATTGAGGATGATGATATGAGAGATCCTAATTCATGGTATTCTAATAATAAACCTTGATCGAATGTGAATAGTAAACCCTAATTGAGGATGATGATATGAGAGACCCTAATTCAGGGTATTCTAATAATAAACCTTGATTAAATGTGAATAGTAAACCCTAATCGAGGATGATGTTATGAGAAACCCTAAACTAGGGTAAAGGTATATGAAACCCTAAGTGAGGGTGATGACAAGACAAGGGTGATGGCAAATGGAATCATAATAATGTGATATAACTTTTAATTGAAGGTAATGGCATATACTGGTATGTGACTCTTTGATATGAAATCCTATACTGATATAAGAAAAAAAAAGACATGTGGAACCCTAGTCTTGGGTTGTAATGCATGAAACCCTAATTTTGGGCAGTATGATGATGAATCATAACCCATATCTGGGAAATGAGATAAAGTATTCCTGATTGACATAAATTGGGAAATCTTAACTTAAATAATAAAATAGTGATGTTAATCTTATAATGCATAGTGCTGATTTGTAATTGATATAATTGTTATCATGTGCACTAATTATGCATGTTTCATGAGATAGTGGACATATCCAGGTATGCGCTCTGAGGTTTTACTAATAAGATTTCTTTATGGGATATCTGAGCCATAATATGCTGTGTTGCCTAGCAAGAAGTAACAAGAGACATTATTGGGCTTTAAGAGCCATGTGAAATATCTACATTGCAATTATTATGTTTACAATGATCAGTTAACCTGAATGCATTAAGTTACATGATAGATTGGTAACAAGTGTTTTAATGACTTGAGGGTTTGAATACCCATATATCATAATCATGATGAAGAGATGATAAGGGATGAGATTACCCTGATGAAATAAGGGACTGAGATCCCAATATGTAACAAGGCTTCAAAAGAACTTGATAGAAACAAGTATTCAATCTTTATAGTAATTGATATAATGTGTTATGTGTGTAAACATGTTTGATGCTAGAAGAATACTATAATGGCACTTAAATAATCAAGTAAAACAGTATCATGTAGTGACCTGACCATAGATCCATCATCGTCAGTAGTTTGGTGATGGTGAAACATGTTTTCCTAAGGGAACTCCTGGAGGGCATACTTTTGAGTATGTGGGGGTTATGGGCGCGAATATCCTTACGCCCTAATGGAGGAATTGATGTGAGGTAAACATTAAATCTCTCAATCTTTCATTATATGTGACGGGATGGATGTATCACTAATCTTCCGAATGTCGGGATGGATGTACCATTAATCACCTGATGATCTTAATGCCGAATCGATGTGAGATAATTATAATATCTCTCGATTACGAAGAGAGTACAACATGCCACTGTAACTCTAATAGCGAAGTTTCCAGTATACCCTGGACATCTATTTTAGCAGAGACACAAGATGTCCTACAATTGGTCCTCACACTGACTGAGGAAGATGAGGTCATGGAAATCCGGCTCTTCTGTTGACCTATGTATGGTACTGATTTCGATTTCGCAATGGTCAGTTGGAGTATGAGCAGTATACCTCATCTCCTCAGGGCATTAAGCATGATTGTAAAATGTAATCATCCATGTAGCATATTTTTTTAAGGTTGAAATATGAGAATCATTGGTTGATGTTACTTTGCACAATATGTTCTAAATAGACAAATGTTATTTATGCTCTTAAATTTCTTATTGGATAAGTAACATGCTGCTTTATCAAGTTATAAGTGAAATGCTTTGAATAGAAAATATTGTTTTAATATGTTATATACTAAATTACCATTATTAATCACTTATGAATCTTCTGCTCAGTTATATACCATTAGTTGCAATAATAATGTTTCTGGCGGAGAGTTATATCTCTCGCTGGGACAATTTTTCAATTGTCTCACCCCTGTGGGATTCAACTTTTTAGGTAGACGCAGAAGAAGCAGAAACCCTACAGTAAGGGAAGAGCAGCAACAACAGCAGAACCAAGGACAATAGTGAATTCTCATGTGGAGACACCGGTTGTCATGTCATGTATATAGAGAGTCCTATGTGTCGTCTCTGTACTCTCAGGTCCTAGGAGTCAGCATTTAGTTTAATACTGATCTAAAATTTTGGCTTGATGCCTCAAGATTTTTGAACTACCTTTGTATAGTCTAACAGGGTAGTTGATGTTGTAACTCTCGAGAGGAAAGGGTACAAGAGATGTAATAGTAAACCAGCATGTATTTGAAATACTTTGGTTCTTTATAAAAGAGTTTTTCAGTTTATGGATCTCTTTGTAAAAAGTTTTAATTTTTAGTAATTTTCAGTAATTCTGCTACTAACGATATGCTTTCGCATTATTTAATCTTATTTATGTAAGTTGGATGCCACATGTAGCTAGCTAGGGATCCATGAATTGGACCTAGGAGCAAATCCCAAAATTCACACATATAAGCACTCTCCCTAATTTCTAGGTGATTTCAAGCACAAACCAACAAAGCAATTCATGAAGGGTGAGATAGAAATAGAACATAATCATTAATAAATGAAATTACAATGTTCACATACCATTTTACCCAACATGGTATCCAAGCAACAGTTTTGGCCCCAAACAGCCCACCTAAGGGGCCTAGCTACTCATGGAAATGCAAAATACAAAAAGAAAGGAGAAAGAGGTAGAAGAAGCCATGGAGCTTGGGGTAGATGGAAAACTCTTCCTCTCCAACAACTGCAAGGTCATTCTCCTCCTTCTTCTAAGGTGCAAGGGCATGTGATGATGGTGGAAAGTGGCCAAAACACCAAGAAACTAGGGTTTTGGTGGTGGAAATGGTGAAATGGAGTGGAATGGAGGTGGAAATGGCATGAAATGGGTGGAATGTGAAAATGGGGAGCTAGGAGGTGGTAGAAGGTAGCTAGGGGAGGTCAACCTCAGCCTCCATCCTCCACCCACATATGTATATGGGGAGGAAGCAATAGGTCAAGTAGGGGTAAAGTGGGAAATGCAGTGGAAAAGTAGCTAGGCTTTTGTGAGTAGCATGGCTGTAGTGGGTGTAGGGGAAGATGGTCGTGGTGTGTGGAAACGACCGAGGTGAAAAATGGGGGAAAATCATAGTAAATTGTTGGATGTTGAACTGAAGGTGGCATGGTCGTGGTGGTCACCATGACCGTGGTGGGACAAGGGTGGCACGGCCGTGGTGGGTACCACGACCATGGTGGCTTGGGAAAAACTAATTTTTCTAAGTTCCACAACTATTCTGGATCAACTACAACATAGTCGCGCAAGGTGGCACGCTTGCTCTATGGTCCCAGGGCACAACCATTCTTGGTGGCATTACCATTCTGATATCTACACTTTCTTGACTTGACTCTATTGGTTTGGGTGAGCCATCACATCAATTCTAATGTACCATGGATGTGCCACTCTCTACTGCAACACTTTGACTTGATTCCTTGGATTTTCTTAGACATCTTTGCTTTAATGGATCTTTGGCCACTAGGGGTAGGTTGAGGGAGCCTCTACCTTCACTTTGGGACTCTCTAAGGGTAGATAATCCTAAGGATCAGTCCTTCTCACTTTCTTCCATCCAAGCGTGGTTGAAATGCCTGAAAAAACATGCAAATAATGTCCATAAGTGCGTTTAATACAAATATGTATATTAGGGTAAATAACATGTAAACTAGCAGGTATAGATGTGATTAAAATGCAATATGACACAAGATGGAGCCATAAAATAAGGTTGCATCAATTAACCCTCTGATTAGGGAACTAGAATGTCTGTTCGACTAATAAAATTGGTTGGGTCAATGGATAGCATCTAGAATGGCTAGTCTGCCAATCAAATTGGTTGGGCCAATGGATCATTTAATTGTCAATTCATCTATTGAGTTTTCCACTGGAGTGAAGTGATTGATCAATTAGGAAAATGGATTGGGTGATCACGATAGAATATGGAAAGTCTCAAATGGGAAAGCAATTCAAATCTAGATCTAAACTATCCTGATCGGTCATTCAGTTAACCTTATCAAGAAATCAGAATCTAGTCAGAGTTTTTCAACATTGACTATTTCTGGGATTGCAACTAGA
The DNA here is from genome assembly GCA_963693085.1 of Alisma plantago-aquatica. Lineage (NCBI taxonomy): Eukaryota > Viridiplantae > Streptophyta > Magnoliopsida > Alismatales > Alismataceae > Alisma > Alisma plantago-aquatica. Next base: position 907,334,097 of record OY856410.1, read on the forward strand.
TAAGGGATTGGAATTATGTTCTTCTAAGCCCATGCGACTCTTATAAAAAGGGGACATGTCCAAAGGATTTGACACAACACTTGAGACAACTTATGAGACACATTTTCCATCAAACCTCTCTCTTGGAAAGAGGAAGCTACCTTAAGGATTGTTTCCTGAGATAGCAGAAGAAAGGGAGTTCCAGGACGACTAGCACATCGACAACTCTTGTTCCTCTTTGACTTAGTGACCAAGGTGGTGCATCATGTTCTTCCTTGTCCACATGGACAAATTAAAGGTTAAGGCACACATGTGAAGGCTTGAAGAAGTAATTCCAAAAGATGACAACAAGGTGCTATGAAGAAGACAACCACATAAAAAATTGGTGGCCAATATGAATCTCTTATCGATCCATCCAAATTCCTTGGTGACTGTTCTGGATCTAGATACAAAGATTGTTTCCTTCACTAAAAAAAGACGTCTCTAGTTGTTGAGAAACTAGTGTACACAAAGGTATAACCTTTATCCCTTCTTATGTCTCTGGTTCACAAATATTGTTATATATCTATGAAAGATCTTATGGCTAGGGTTTAAAGGAAAGACTTTTTTGTTATCTACTGTGCCCCCTTTCTAAAAACCTTCCACTATTATCATAGTTGATGTTGTACACTTGTATCCCTAGTTTGGGCTTTGAACCACAAACGAATTGTAGGACAAATTATGTGCAAACTTATATCCACCATAATCACCTAATATTATATATTATATTTAATAATATATTTAGTGACATCTTGAAAATTATTTATTTTTTGGACGTGGATATGGAAATTATATAGACGTGGCACGATATCAAACATGTAATATTTCCATTTTGATTTTGATCAAAAGTTGTGTAACATGTATATGACTTGCATGCCATGCCTCTCTCTATACATTATCCAGGTAAATTTTAATTATGCAATTAGAACAAGATGACATGAAAATATTAGTAGTGGATCATGGTGGAGAGGAGGAAATAAGAAGCCCATATCAAAGAGGATGGTCCTTGGAGGGTTCATGATCAAGACAAGACAATGGATCTACAACAATATAAGAACCACTCAAATTAGGGACTTTTGATTGGCCGACTAACTTGCCTGATTGGGAAACCAGAAACCTTGAAAGGGATCTTTTAGCATTGTATTTATATGTGGATATCTTGTTTGTTTTTCTACAACACTTTTTGGCTCAAGTTGTTAGACTACTTACCATTATCACATGTGGTGATTTTTATAGTACATGATATGCATAATAATGTAAAAGTATTGGTGATTGGGTACACAAGGGGACAGACACACACACAGACACACACACACACACACACACACACACACACACATATATATATATATATATATATATATATATCAATAAAATATAATATCAATGTTGAAGATGACTTTTTCTAATGTAAATGTAATGGTGATGGGATACACAAGGATATATTATATATATATAGATATCAATAAATATAATATCAATGTTGAAGATGACTTTCATGTACAATCTAAATGAAATCATATTCAACTAAGTGTGGGGACGCTCATCGTGGTGCACCGTCTACCTCATGGAAGTGTGACAATGGGTATGTGGGTCTTCCAAGTAGGATGCATATCATATTGTGTTGGCCTTGTGCTAGACTTAACTAGGTGATCTTATTAGGATTCAACACCTAGATGCATAATATGACATATAATTCATATGTTGAATTATTAGCACGAATTTGTGCAACCACCTATCTAAGAATTGCATATGATGCAATTGGTAATTTTTACCTACCTTAATAATTCACTCATGAGCATCAAAATGGTTTATTCGTGACTTTAAGATCATATCCCTTGACCTTAAAGTCTCTCCCCAACAAAAGTTACCATAAGGACCGTTGCCCAAGATAGGAGAAGAAATGGAGTCTTGGGATGACTAGAACATCATAACTCTTGTTTCTCTTCGACTTGGTGTCCAAGGTGGTGCACCAAATTCTCCCTATCTGTATGGTCAAAGTAGGCACACGTGTGGAGGCTTGAAGAAGCACTTCCAGAAGATGACAAAAAGGTGTTGTGAAAAAGACGACCTTGCAGTAGCTTGGTGACCAATCCATATCTCGTATTCATCCATTCAGATTTCTTAGTGGTTGTCCTTGATCTAGATCTAGAATGTTACATTCTTCATCGATAAAATATGTGTTGAGTTTTTGGACAATTGGTGTGCACAAACGTATAACCTTTATCCCTTCTTATGTATTTTGTTTATAGACATTTTATTGCTACAGTCAACGTGCAACTAGGGTATATGGAGATTTTTTTTGTCATTCCGAAGTGCCCCCTTCCTAAAAACATTACAATTATTTGACACACTTATAATATTCTATACATATATATTAAGCATAAGTAAACTTTAAACTTCAAGTCGAAATCACAATTGAAAGCCCAACCATCCTTATCTATGCTAAGATCCCCATCTCTCATAACTCCTCGATCCTTCCACATAATCTTCAAGATACAAAGTAATCCCCTTCTAGACTACAAATCTTATCTTCTATGTAAGGAATGGGACCCAAGACGGGTTCTAATCCTTACTTAATTTAAGATAATAATTGAATAAAACACTATTCATACACAACTACATAGTAATCACTTTTAAATAAAAGGGGTTCATAATGTTTTCTCAATCAGATTGGAAAAGAAAATATAGTTTTGTAGCAGCAAAAAGATAAATATAACTATTAAAAATTTCTTATTCAAGTTCAAAATTGGATCCACAAAGGGCAACTAACAAGATATGAAATCTAAACTTGTAGGATCAATTTGTTGTGACCAACCTTCCCATCTCATAAGACATCAGAAGCTAGTCTTATGCAACACCTCCTACTTCATAGACCTTAGGTTGTGCAACCTCTGGGTGGGTTGAGATAAACACCCAAAAGAGGAAGCAAACAAGAGAAAGGATGTCAGCAAAGTAAGAGATCTCAATATATAGATGTTCAATAGAGATAAGCACCAAAAAATTAATGTGTCAAAAGATGAAGCATGTTTAACAAGAATATTAACAATCAAGGAGTCTTAGCTTATAAAATTTTCATCAATAACATAAAATCATAATTTGTACATGTAAACAAACATTAGACTAAAGTTATTTAGAGCAGGGTTGGGACACCATAGGATCTCAGCTAAAAGTGGGTGGAAAAGCATACCTTGGGCGGAATAAGTGTGCCCTACATATATACAAGTGGAAAAGCACACTCTGGGCATAAAAATCACACCCTATGTATGATTGTACTCATGTACCACTACTAGAAATAAAACTAGTCTAAACCATGCACACTGTTATGACCACGTCCGAGCTTAATTGGTAACTTAGGGTTTACTTGGATGATTAAATATTTAGTTAGATTGATCATTTCTTAAATATGATTAAGGATGGTATCTCAATTATGATGTGTGAAATCTAATGAGAACTCTAAGCTTGCCTTCATTTTGAATAACTAGGGTTTGAAAAGTATAAACATAAGTCGGCTAAAATTAGGGTTTTTGCCCAACAACCCGTGCTGGGGTGAAACGGGTGAGGTGAACAAAGTACAATGAAATTGGGAATTGTAGCCTTGGTTAGAATAGCCTTAGTGTGTAGCACGGCCGTGTAAGGTTTACTGTGACACAGACATTCTAGACAACACGACCGTTTTGAAGATATTGAAGTGTTGGACAATTTTTGTAGTCAAAACTGTGGAACCAAGGCAACACGATCGTGTTAGAAAACATGTCTGTTCTAGTTAGAATGGTCGTGGTCCCTTTCACGACCATTTGGGAGGTATGCATGTCATTTTTCTCTTGGCCATTTTTCTATAGATTGTTGGATAACAATGCACTTTTTGATTTTCATTTATTTATTAGAAGCTAGAATAGTTTAAATTTTTTTCTAGAGCTCTAAAACTAAATGGTAAACAATATTATATATTTTATAATTTTTGGAGAAGGTTTGACCTCTTAAGTAAATGAATTACAATAACCTATTTATGACAGAAACATCTACAAAAATAAGTGAAAGTATAGTGAGGGGTCAATGTGCAAATTACCCAAGCACCGAAATTGCTCTATATGCTCAACCTAGCACCCAAGGACTTCTCATAATTCGTGATTCAATCCAGAGAAACAAAATTCTAGATAGAGAGCTAGGGTTTTGAGAGGAGAAAGTGATGGAGATGTTGACCTAGGGTTTCATTATCTGAGATATGATGAAATTAAGTAAGTTTAGCTTCTTCACATAACCTTTCATGGTGGATCTTATCTCACATGTCAAGATTCTGTCCCTCCTCTATTTTGATTTTAAATGATATCAAATCTTTACCTTTTCTCACTCTTTCTCCATAATCCCCCATTTGTAGGATTTCCAAGTTGAAAGGAAGAAGAAACTAGTGATTTGCTAGGGTTTTGATATGGGTTCAAGATTTTTAGAGTTGAGCTACACTTTTAAGGTGTTTTAACACCTTACGGTGAGTGTGTACTTACTTGAAACAATATATTTCACAAAACTAGACTAAATCCGCATTATTCTTGCAATTCCTCTGTATGCGACTACAAACCCTAAACTGCCTTCCAGTTCTAGATTTTGCAAGATGATATGAAATGGATTATTCCTCTATTTTAATGAATTTTAGATAATAAAATCATATTAGAAATGGATACAAAGTATCTAAAAGTTATTACAGATATTATAAGAATATAGAAAAATCTAGGGTTTTCGACCGTGTCTAAGATTTGATGTACAACTGAACAAAGAAGTTTGCCTATTTGAATCTACTTGTTCACGAATGATTGTATTATTTGAATGCTTCGTACATATATGTCAGATACTATCTTGGATTTCATTAATGTTATCAATGTTTGTTTTATTTATCAGTAAAGAGGGTGAAATCCTAAATGAATAGAAAGTTAGAAGTTTGCAAATAGACATCATGAAATTCAATTTATATGATTATTTTATTGTTATGAATTCATTTATTCAAGGTTATTATTGATACATGATATTTCAATGAATGGCATGGAAACCCTAGTTCAGTTCATTATAGGGTTTCATATATATGATTAGTTATATGTCAATTGTTGAGAGCAATTTTTATTCAATGAATGTTTATGAAGCGTTAAATCCTTATGTGAGTCATGTGATATGTGAATGAGGCAAATGAAACCCTAAGGATAGGATACTGAGTGAATCAAGTATTGTGATATCAGTGTTTCTCAGTATGAGATGTGGTGATGTTCATCAATTCAGTTTGTGATACATTTTACATACAATTAATGAAGCAAACTATTTACAAAGCTAAATTAAGAAATGTTTATGTGATGATTGAGAGATGAATTTAAAGAGAGAATTAGACATTCAAATGCCCTAGAATTTTAGGGTTGTAGTAGTTCAAGGGATGTCACTAGTGATTTACTTGAGCACTAACATCTGTATAAAATAAAATTTAGAGATCAACATTATGAGAAGTAAACTAGCAATGATAGTAATCCATGTTTTATAGGTAGCAAATCTGAATGGTAGATAAAAAATGCAGACATTATTCCGATAAAAAGGTAAGAAATAAATTTAAAATGTAACAAGTGGTTTTTGAACATATGGAGAAGTGTAACATGAGCAAGGTATAATCTGAAATAAATTCTTACAGTGAAAGGAAGAATGCTGAATAATATATTTTTACCTTGAATGTTTCAAAATTAGAGATGTTTAATCTATATGATCAAAATGAGAAGGGTAATTAAAAAGAATCTAGTAATGATGAATGAGAAGAAAAATCAAAGAAAACAAATGGATTTAAGTAATATGTGAATTTTTTTTTAGAAAGTATAATTTTTTGAAGGTATGTCAAGAGATGTAAATTTGTTTTACGTATGATTTTAGTTGTACATGTGCAAGAAAAATGTTAATTGAAGGGATGTGATAGTTTTAGTCATTCATACTAGTAATCCATCTTAGTATTATACAATTGTTGTTGAATCTAGTCTTCCAACTCATGGGTGCTTTGCTATTTGAGTAGCAAAATAGTAAAACTCAAAACAATAAGGTGAACTCTCTTTTGTAACTCAGAGGTGATATAGAACAATAGTACATATTGATACATATGAATTGAGATAGTTGGATCAGATTATCAATGTTGAGGTAACACCTCAAGAGTATGAAAAGATAGAAAATGGTTGTTTCTGTCTCTTTCCTATGATTGATTGTGACATAGAAAATTCTTTTTTTTGTCATTGAGAAGCCATGTTTCAAATATGTTGTGATAAGAAGAGAAAAAAGGACTCAATGTTGAAAATAGTATACACATATGAAATACAAGAGTATAGTGACATATAAGGTTTTATAAGTTTAAAGTAAAGCTCTAATGTACTTTTCCTACGTATTCATGTTTCGAGGACGAAACTTGTTAGGGGGTGGGGAGAATTTGTATGACCACATCTGATCTTGATTGGCAAACTAGGGTTTACCTAGATGATTACATGTTTATTTAGATTTATCATTACTTAAATATGATTAAGGATGGTAGCTCGATTGTGATGTGTTAAATCTAATGAGAACTCTAATCTTGCCTTTGTTTTGAATAACTAGGGTTTGAGAATTATAAACCTTAGGCGGTTGAAATTAGGGTTTTTTCCCAACACACTCGCACTGGGGTGAAATGAGTGAGGTGAGAAAATGAAAATGAAATTGGGAATTGGAGCCTTGGTTAGAATGTCTGTGGTGTGTAGCACGGCCATGTAGGGTTGACGGTGGAACATACATTCTAGGCAACACAACCGTTTTGAAGGAATTGAAGTGTTGGACAACTTTTAGAGTCAAAACTATTGAACCAAGGAACCACGGTCATAGTAGGAACCATGCTTGTTCTAGGTGGAATGGTCATGGTCCCTTGCACATCCATTTGGGAGGTATGCAGGTCATTTTTCTCTTAGTCATTTTTCTGTAGACTGTCAGATAGTAGTGCACTATTTGATTTTTTTTGTTTATTGGAAGTTCATAATGGTATGTATTTTTACTGGCTCTGAACCTTAATGATACCCAACATAATTATTTTTCATAATTTTTGAAGAAGGTTTACACTCTTAAGTAAATGAATTATAATAACATTTTTATGAAAGAGAAATCACCTAAAATAAGAGAAAGTATAGCGAGGGGTCAATGTGAAAATTATCCAAGCACCTCAATTGTTCTATATGGTCAACCTAGAACCCAAGGAGGTCTCATAATTTGTGATTCAATCTAGAGAATTGAAATTCTAGAGGGATAGGAGATTTAGGGTTTTGAGAGGAGAAAGTGGTGGAGATGTTGACCTAGGGTTTCACTATCTGAGATATGATGAAATCAAGTAAGTTTATCTTCTTTGCATAACCTTTCATGGTGAATCTTCTTTCACATGTCAATATTATGCCTATTCTTTGATTTTATTTAAATTTATATCAAATATTCCCTTTTCTCATTCTTTCTGTATAATCCCCCATTTCTAGGGTCTTCGAGTTGAAAGGAAGTAGAAACCCGTGATTTGCTAGAGTTTTGACATAGATTCGAGATTTTTAGAGATGTGCTACATTTTTATGGTGTTTCCACACCTTAGGTGAGTTGGTACTTCCTTTATTTAGTAGATTGCATGAAATTAGATTAAATCCACATCAATATGTAATTCCTTTGTATGTGATTACAAACCCTAAACTGCCTTTCAATTCTAACTTTTGCAAGTTGATATAAAATGGATTATTTCTCTATTTTAATGAATTTAAAATGATAAAATCATATTAGAAATGGGTACAAATGATCTAGAAGATTATTCTAAAAGTTATTGCAGAGATTATTAGAATATAGTGAAATCTAGGGTTTTTGATTGTATCTGAGATTTGTTGTATAATTGAATAAAGAAGTTTATCTACTTGAATCTATTTTTTATGAATGATTGTATTATTTGAATGCATAGTTCATATATGTCAGATACTATCTTGAATTTGATTTTATGTTATAAATGTTTTCTTGATTTTATGAGTGATTGTATTTTTTGAATGCGTAGTACATATATGTTGGATACTATCTTGAATTTCATTTGATGTTAGAAATGTTTTCTTGATTTTATGCCTTGGTGACGACAAGAAGTCCACCAAGGTCAGATCATGGTGTCTGTGTTGACATTGTCCTTATCCTAGAGCATTGGTGAGAAGTTGGACTAAGTCCTCTAGAGTTTCTTTAGGGTTCCTTCTTGGTACACTTCCCTCATTAGAAGAGCTAGCACCATCTTCCCTATCCTTTCCCTTGTCAAACTTCTTAGGAGCCATATAGAAAATTAGGTATACCTGGGGTTAGAACATGTGAATCTTTAGCTTAGTGGCCATCTACTCGTTGCTTTGATACCATATTGTAATGCCCCTCCAAGAACACATATGTCAGTGGAAGCAAGCCCTATGTTATCCATAACATGGGTGGCTTGGAGGAACATTACAAAACATGATATTCAATAGCAATAAGATAAATGAAACACCATGAATAAATTAGAAATATAGATTCATACATTGTTATTGAAAAGGAAAACATAAACTATCTCATCTTGATTTGAACCTAATACATGTAGACTAATAAAATCTAAAGCATGAACTAAAAACTAGACTAGATAATGTATTGAATGGTAGATGGCATATCACAAAGCTAAAGTCTCCTTTGATGTTAGCTACTTTGAAGGGATCACTTTAGTTCTCCTTTTCTCCTTGATCTAGTGACATCTTGTCCCATGGCCATGCGGAAACAAAGACATACATAAGTAAGCAGCACTATACACATTATAAGCAAAGAAAGTACATATAATTGACTTGATAGAAAATCTTGACATGAATTTAACTTATGCATTCTTGAAATTAATTACTTGACATAAATAAGATTTGAATAAGTAAAATATGCACTCTCTATGATTTTTCCACTTAAAAGCCCATAATTGGCACGAATGCCCATGATTTGGCTAAAAAGCCCTTAACGACCCCTTGAGATCCATGACTGGCTATGACAACCCATAATTGGCACGAATGCCCATAACGACCCCTTGAGGTCCATGATGGTGAGAGTATATTAAACTTAATCAAATTCTTGTCAAATAATTCTTAAAATGAACATTACCATAATCTTGAACATTAAATTTTTGACACAATGGGATTTCTCCCTCATTAAATGATTTAAATGATTTTTACTTAAATGTCTTATTCATTACATGATCATAACATTACACTAATGATAATTTGTGATAAATATAGGACTTTATGAATATATCAAACAACATGCAATACTATGTTTTGAGACATGATCATGATCTTATTTCATTCATTAACCTGGAATTTAAATCATAATCATAAAGCATACATAACATGCAATTCAACCAAGGTACATATGTATAGTGGCATGACCCACTTACCTGGAGAAAAGAAAATCTTAACTTAGTCTCTCCATCCTTGAATCAATCCTAGGTTTCTTGCAATTAACATGATTTATATAATTTATCACTATAAACACCACCCTAAACCCTAATTTGGTCTTTAAAGGAAACATGGTCAGATATGATGGAATTAGGGTTTGGAAACACTAAAGTCAAATTCTACTCAAAAAATCCTTTTCAAAGACTATTTATATGTATTGTTCTGATCATGGATGTAACTATTATGATTTTAGGAAAATCTGACCAATTTAAAATTAAAGAAAAACCATGACAATATTATCCTAAACCACAACCTCTTATCCGAGCAAAGCCAATAACATGCACCCAAATTTACACATAGGCCTAGTGAGTCAATGTGTGATTCAGAGATTAAAAACACATGAGAAACTACCAAAATATCCTTGCAAGAAAAATTGTGCAATTTAGACTACTAGGGATGTCAGGGGATCTTACCCCCTAGTTTCTTTGACTCTTGGACCAAACGAGAACAATGAACTCGGGGATAACCCTTAAATTGTTGGATATTGGTGATGAAACTTAAGCAGATGACCTTGCAAACAAGAAGCCAATGTCCTCATGGTCCCGACGAGCCAAAGATGTGACTTTCAAGGTAACATGATCTACGATGGCAACTTCCGCCATGGCCAAAACAAGGCAAGAAGATTGGTGCTCGACATGACAAATCTGGGCACAAGATTATGAAAAAAATCGGGAAAAGCATCGCACATGCTTCTAAAGATCATTCCAAGAGAAACCAAGCTTAGAATGATGCTTTCTCAGTCTAGCGGTGTACGCCGATGATGGACTAAATGGAGACTACAAGTTGTGGCGATCAAGGCAATTACAAGATGAATAAGAATAAGGGAAACAACTGTGAAGGTCCATAGGTGCTTACTTGGTGTTCAATTGCATCCACAATGACGACGAGGGTAGTAGACAAGAGATTGTTGCTGGAGATGCAAAACAAATAGGTTGTAGAGGCTCAAGACACTGTGGGTGAAATAGGAAGAATAGAAGCATCTATATGAGCCTAGGGGCCGTTTTGGGTCCCTAATATATAGGTGTGGGTGATGATAGCATTATCTATAAACATGGGTGGGAGGAGGAGTCTGAACCCTAAAGGGCATTTCATCCATAGACTATTATAGGAGGTGAGATAAGTCTTGTACGATTTAGAAGTCTCTTGTGGATTCACTGGAACAAAAATAACTAGAAAACATGGAGAATCGAAAGAGAACGGGGTTGGAGAAGGAAGTATGGAGGAACACTAGATTGTAGAGTCTAGTTGGGATAGGACTTGAGGTGGGAGGTGATCCAACTATCGTTAGATGTGCATCGAAGGGTCAAAAAATAAGACCACAATGTAAAGGGCGCATGACATAGGACTATAGGAAAAAATTAGAAAAAATTAAAGGTGTGACCTGTCCAATAAAATTAGAACTTAGGTTACACGATTAAAAACCAATATATTTAATAAAAAACTATATAGAATCTTCTCTACTCATGTTAGGGGGTCAAATGAAGTCCTAATGACTTAAAATTTGGACCACAAGTTAATTAGGAAGTCTAGAATCTACCTATATAATTATATTTAGGTTTTCATTAAATTTTGTTCTTCAAACTCATATAGATCACTATTTTAATAAAATGAATTATCATTTGTGTTCATTTGATTTTAAAGAAAGGAAAATAAGGGGCATGTTTCTTTTTCTCTCTCTTGATTTCATATTTCAAGTATTGTATTCAATATTTAGGTAATTTATATCATTCTTTAGGTTTTGACTTAAAAATTTAAAAATTTTGCGCTAAAGACCTTAAAATTGTTTTATTTACAAAATTGGGATGTTACAATATGTTTTTAAATTATTAGTTCTTTTTTTTATTAATCAAGCATGTTCATATATTGATTCACTCTTATACATATCTAGAGTATCCTGCCATATTTATGTTTGTGAATGATTAGTCCCTCTATAGCTTGCTTCTGTTATAATTGATATTGGTTTCTCAACAATATATCTACAATTATATAAGTGCTTTAAACTATTTCTTTGAAGTACTCATTCACTGAGTGAGTAGGCTCACCCCTCTACTCACAATATTTAGGGAAACCATGTGGATCTAAAGAATGTCAATGCCAGCGTACATCTGCCATGAGAGTTATGTATTAGATTAGTTATGTCCAGTCAGTGCCTATCACTCTAGGTCCTTGTGAAGTAGTGAGAGAGTTGTAAATGATGATGTGTAACTTTGATTGCTTAATAATAGAGAATGTATTTGTCTGTCATTTTGTATGTACATGGAAGTGTGAGAAATAGAATGAATGTTTAAATATGTATTTTTATTGTTGAATTCAGATTAGCGTAATTAAGTTTTGGATCACCTTGAATAGTTAGTTTTTGTGATCAAATGTGATAAAGTAAAGGGTTGGAAATCAACGAAAAAGTTAAGAGTGATATCTGTATTATGTTTAATTCTCAACTTATTCCCTACTCTCATGATTAGTGGTAACCATGGGATGTGGGTGTAACAACTTGGTATCAAAGCTTAGGCTGAGTTGTAAGAGACCATTAGGATAGAAAGTCAGAGTTATAAGTGTGGTAGTTAGGAGGTGATGTGTCTATAGCTCTGGGAGGTTCGAGTATGTGGATACCATGGCCCAGTATCTGACTACTTAGGTTGACTAGTATCAAGATATTTTCTGTATTCTTCTCTAGATGCCATGGCCGGGTATGCAGAGGGAGGATGGGCTAGAGAAAAAAAACCTAGAAATGTTAAGGTTAGAAGACCATAAAGTTATGAAGGAATAAGAGCATAAATATATAATGTGATACAACTTTTGATTTATATTGTGATTTTTTATTTGATATGAATAGAAATACTCTTGCTCATATGAATTCAGATATTAAGGTTTTATAACTATGTATGATTCTTTAAGATTGTTGCACACTATGAAACTATTTTAGTTGTTGTTTACATTCTTTTACATTAAGTAGACTATAATTTATCTTTAAATGAGTTTTCCATGAGAGGATATTATTTTCACATGTTTGAGATGAATAGGAGTCGATTAATCATGAGTAGCTCTTGGCTTCAAGACTACAAGTTCATCCTAATCTAGATGGTAGGATGTTAGTGGGATCTAATGACTCCTATTAATAATGTAATACGAGTAGACTCTAGATAAACTAAAGGTAGAATGTAATGAGTATGCACATACACTAGATATTGAAACATATGGGAAAAACTAAAATAACTAAGAATTGGTTGGAATTGATTACTAAGATCTAGCTTTGGGGCCTCAGATAAGAAACCTTTAATTGGGATAAAGGAAAACAATATAAGGTTGATATTAAATCTAATGATCAGTATTACATGAACTCTAAATATAAAATATGAAAAAGATATGAGAAAAGTATGTAAGGGTCAATATATTAAGAATAAATTATGAAGAATGGATCATATAATCAAGTAAAATGCTTTTATGTACTCTAAAACAAAGGAAAAATAGGAGAAAAGAGTCAAGTATATGATAAGTACAAAAAAGTGAAGAGTCTTGAGAAGAATTGAAGTGAAGAGAACTAGATGAACATGTAAATTATAAGACTAGGGTAAGCGACTCAGATGAAACAAGTGAAATGTTGGAGATGATGAGTTTAATTAAGGAAAGAGGGTTACATGATATAATAGAAAACATGGAATGTGTCATTATATTATAACTCTAACACATTCACCATTAATACCTTTTAATTCTAAGTCTCTATCGAATAAAAACTTGGTTTCCATCAATTGTATTCAATAAGTTCCTTGTAATGGAATGGAACTAGTATCCAAATGATGAACAAAAGTGCAACTATACAATTGAACAAGCCACATTAAGGTAAAGTATACTCAGAATAGAAAAGCTTGATTAAAAAGAGAAACTATGTTTGACCCCTACATGAATTGTTTGATTTGATACAAAGGATATGTAATGCATTTAAGATGAAATTAGTACGCATAATATTGATTTAGAATTTAATTTGATAATAGTAAATGATACTAAGAAATATATATGGCATGGAACATGGAATTATACATGTGAATGAACAACATGATCATAAAAGGTAAGTAAATTTTAATAATGACATATGGAAGAGTAGCATACATAGAGACAATTATAGACACTAAAGAAGGGGTTGAAATGTGAGGGAGTAATATAAATGATAAAAGTGAGAGATTGTGAGATAAGATAAATTCTAAATAATCTAGTCTCCTTGAAAGTGACTAATTAAACATAAATATGAAAAATGTATCTAGTGAATATTTAAAGATTAGAATTGTAGATCTCAAAATTATCTTCTCTTTTGTATCCTCCCCAATGAGAGTAATGTGGGGATGAAGTGGTAAGAGAATGGATTCTACATTTTACAAAACCACCATGGTAGATACCTTCTATGGAATATAATGGTGGTAAAATATGGAATGATGATGTAATTCCAACATGATAAATTAGGAAAGTAACCTATCAGAAAGGCCAAGTAAGAGAAAAGAAATTCAAGTGATAAGATAAGGAAGACTTTAGTAAACTTTATGAAATATAAATTTTGAATTTCAAATTAAGGGATTAATATCAAATCAGAGTAACATCATTTTACTGATAATGATCAAACTCGGGAATGTTTAGAGTTTTAGTAGTTCAAGGGATGTCACTAGTGATTTGACCTTGAGCAGTAACATCTCTGTAGAATGAAATTTTGAGATCAACACTATGGGAAATAAAGTAGAAATTGTAGTAATTTAGGTTTAAAGGTAGAAAATCTGAAAGGTAGATAAACAATATGGAAATGATTCAGACCAAAAGGTAAGAAATAAATTCAAAATGTAACAAGTGTGTTTCGAACAAATGGAGAAGTGCAATATGAGAAAGGTATGCTTTGAAATAAATCCATCCAATAATATCAAGAATGTGGAATAATCTATTCTTACCTTGAATGTTTCAATATTAGAGATGCTTTATCTATATGATCAACATGAGAAGGATAAGTAAAAAGAAGTTAGCAGTGATGAATGAGAAGAAAAATCAGAGAAAACTCATGGATTTAAGTAATACGTGAATTTTATTTTAGAAAGGATAATTTGTTCAAGGTATGTCAAGAGATGTAAATTTGTTTTACATATGGTTTCAGTTGTACATGTGCAAGAAATATGTTAATTGAAGGGGTGTGATAGTTTTAGTCATTCATACTAGTAATCTAGATTAGTATTGTACAATTGTTATTGAATCTAGTCTTCCAACTCATGGGTGCTTTTCTATTTGAGTAGTACAACGGTAAAATTCAAAACAACATGGTGAACTTTCTTTTGTAACTCAGAGGTGATACAGAACAATAGTACATATTGATCCATATGAATTGAGATAGTTGGATCAGATTATCAATGTTGAGGTAACACCTCAAGAGTATGAAAAGATTGAAAATGGTTGTTTCTCTTTCTCTTTCCTATGATTGATTGTGACATAGAAAATTCTTTTGTTGTCATTGAGAAGCCATGTTTCAAATATGATGTGATTAGAAGAGAAATAAAGGACTCAATGTTGAAAACAATATACACATATGAAATACAAGATTATAGTGACATATAAGATTTTATAAGTTTAAAATAAAGCTCAAGTGCACTTTGCTTGCATATTCATGTTTTGAGGATGAAACTTCTTAAGGGGGGTAAGGAGAATTTTTCGACAACATCTAAACTTAATTGGTAAACTATGGTTTACATGGATGATTACATATTTACTTAGATTGATCATTTCTTAAATATGATTAAGGATGGTAGATAAATTATGATATGTTAAATCTAATGAGAACTCTAAGCTTGTCTTCGTTTTGAATAACTAGGGTTTTAGAAGTATAAACCTTAGCCGCCTGAAATTAGGGTTTTTGCCCAACACGCTCGTGCTGGGGTGAAACGGGTGAGGTGAACAAAGGACAATGAACTTGGGAATCGGAGCCTTGGTTGGAACCTCCATGGTGTGTAGCACGCCCGTGTAGGGTTGACGGTGGAACATGCATTTTGGGAAACATGATCATTTTGAAGGAATTGAAGTGTTGGACAACTTTTATAGAAAAAACTGTTGAACCAAGGTACCACGGTCTTGGTAGGCAGCATGCCTATGCTAGGTGGGACAACCGTGGTACCTTGCACAGCCATTTGGGAGTTATGTAGGTAATTTTTCTCTTAGTCATACTTCTATAGACTGCTCGATAGAAGTGCACTATTTGGTTTTAAGTTATTTATTTGAAGCTCAGAATGGTCTAATTTTTCATAATTTTTGGAGAAGGTTTGTCCTCTTAAGTACATGAATTACAGTAACATTTTTAATGATAAACAACATACTAATTTTTCATAATTTTTGTAGAAGGTTTGTCCTCTTAAGTAAATGAATTACAGTAAAAATTTTATGATTGAAAAATTTGCTGAAATAAGAGAAAGTATAATGAGGGGTCAATGTGCAAATTACCCAAGCCCCTCAATTTCTCTATATGGTCAACCTAAGACCAAAGGAGCTCTCATAGTTCGTGATTCAATTCAAAGAACTGAAATTCTAGAGAGAGAGAGAGAGAGAAGAGAGCTAGGGTTTTGAGAGGAGAATGTGGTGGAGATGTTGTCTTGAGTTTCACTATCTGAGATATGATGAAATCAAGTAAGTTTAGCTTCTTTGCATAGCCTTTCATGGTGAAACTTCTCTCACATGTCAAGATTCTGCCCCTCCTCTAATTTTATTCAAAATGATATCAGATCTTCCACTTTTCTCACTCTTTTTTCATAATCCCCCATTTCTAGGGTTTCTGAGTTAAAAGGAAGAAGAAACCAATGATTTGCCAGGGTTTTGACATGGATTCGAGATTTTCAGAGATGGGTTGTGTGTGTAATGTGTTTTCACACATTAGTATGAGTGGGTAATTCCTTTAAATAGTAGATTGCAAAAAATTGGACTAAATCCACATCAATCTGCAATTCCTTTGTATGCGACTACAAACCCTAAACCGTGTTTTAGCTCTAGCTTTTGCAAGATGATATGAAATGGATTATTTCTCTATTTTAACAAATTTCAGATGATAAAATCATATTAGAAATGGATACAAATTATCTAAAAGAGAATTCTAAAAGTTATTGCAGAGATTGTAAGAACATAGCAAAATGTGGGGTTTTCGACTGTGTCTGAGATTTGTTGTATAATTGAACAAAGAAGTTTGCCTATTTGGATATCCTTGTTTATGCATGATCGTATTATTTGAATGTGTAGGACATATATGTCAGATACTATATTGAATTTCATTTGATGTTACAAATGTTTTCTTGATTTTATCGGCAAAGTGGGTGAAACCCTAAATGAATGGAAGTTGAAAGTTTGCAAATAGACATCATGAAGTTCAATTGATATGATTGTTTTATTGATATAAATTCGTTTTTTTCAAGGTTATTCTTGATAGATGATATTTTAGTTAATGGTGTGGAAACCCAAGTTCAGTTTATTACATGATTTCATATATATATATATATATATATATATATATATATATATATATATTTGGTTATATGTGAACTACGGAGAGCAATCTTTATTCAGTGATTGTTTATGACACATTAAATCCTTGTGTGGTTCATGTGATATGTGAATGGGACAAATGAAACCCTACGGATAGGGTATTGAGTGAATCAAGTATTGTGATATCAGTGTTTCTCAGTATGATATGTGGTGATATTCATCAGTTCAGTCTGTGGCACATTTTAAAGATGATTAATGAAACAAACTATTTACAAAGCTAAATTAAGAATTGTTGATGTGATGATTGAATGATGAATTTAAAGTTAGAATTAGACATTTAAATGCCTTGATTATTGTAGAATCCTTCACAGGAGGCCTACGACATGAGGAGGAAACTTTCCTCCCGAATGAAGGTCTCGTGTAGGTCATGGTAAGCCGGAGTGCATTATTGTGGGTTGCGGGGGTCTAGGACAGTGAGGGTGGACTCCTTAAATGATTAGTATCCAACACCAAATGGGGATTCTGATGGTGCCTAAGTTATGAGTTGTGGTGATCAATGGACATCTTCGATAGGTACACTAGTGCACAACTAGCCTAAGGGATTGGATCCCTGCCTGAGTACCCAAGTTGAGAGGTGGAGTCTGAGATATCGCTCCCATTAGCCACTGAGAGGCAGACGTGTCGAGTCCCGCTGGAGATGAGGTCTTACTCAAGAGATAGGATTAGGAACCCAGACATGCTTCTAAGCCTTGTATAGTGAGATCATATCTTGCTGCTACTCTTTCACATGTCATGGCACACCTCATGTGGGTTCAGGGAATAAAAAGATGAATGAGAGGTTAATCAAGTGTGTGCATTTATTTGATTGTTTTGTGTATTTTTTTGAATTATTAGTTGCCTTTGTGATTAATCAAGCATGTTTATATATTGATTCACTCTTGTAGATATCTAGAGTATCCTGCCGCATTTAGGTTTGTGGAAATCAGTCCCTTTATAGCTTGCTTCTGTTCTAATTGATATCAATTGTTGAATGATATATCTATAATTATTAAAGTGTTTTAAACTGTTTCTTTGAAGTACACATTCACTGAGCGAGTAGGCTCACCCTACTAATCATAATTTTTAGGAAAACCATGTGCATTTGAAGAATGTCAATGCCAGAGTAGATCTTCCACGGGAGTTAAGTATTAGATTAGTTATTTCAGTCGATCCATATCACTCTAGGTCCTTGTGGAGTAGTGAAGGAGTTGTAAATGATGATGTGTAACTTTGATTTTTTAATAATAGAGAATGTATCTATATATCATGTCATATGTACATGGAAGTGTGAGAAATAGAATGAATGTTTAAATATGTATTTCAATTGTTGAATTAAGATGAGTGTAATCAAGTTATAGATTGCCTTGAATAGTTAGTTTTGTGATTAAAGGTGATAAAATAAAGGGTTGAAAATCAAAGAAAAAGTTAAGGGCGGTTTTTATTATGTTTAATCCTCAACTTATGCCCTAATCTCATGATTAGTGGTAATCATGGGTTGTGGGTGTAACACATACAATAGGGATAGGAAAGTTAAAGTTTAGTCAGATCTCTGCATTTTTCAAGAGAAGGATGAGTACATCCATCTAAGTAGTAAAATCAGGTCAAAGGATCGTCAACAATATAATCACATAACTTTAGTAAAACTTCAGGGAAATAATCCATCAAGAAATAGAAGTTCAAATAAATCAAAGGGTATCAGTGCATGCCTCATATGGGGGAAAGTTGGTTGGTCATATTAATAATGGCTAGATAAATTAGGAAGATGCACATACCTTGACTTGAGTGTTTGATATAGAGATAAAATTTACCCTTCCATAAAATCAACTCAAACTTGTATATCATGCTTTTACATAAATTAGGGTTCAATTATGTCTCACATGATGAAACCCTAGCAATAAAAATATTTGGAACACCCAAGATTAGTTCATGATATTATTCTAACAAGAGGGTCCAAGGTTAACGATCATATTTCTGATCAAAGTTCTTATTATTGTTCATTATAATTTTTTGTCAATTTTTAGTAAGGGGTTAAGAGAGATTAAAACCCCAAATAACACCTAAAAATGGAAAATATGCGATGAACGTTGGCCCAAAAGATAGAGAAAAATCTCAGAATTCCAAGACATATTTGTTTTGCAATTTTTGGAATTTCAAGTAAAAAGTTACTATTTTTACAATATTCATATCTTTTATTGATTTATTTGTGAAACTAAAAATGCAAAGCAGTGATATAGCCTTAGATAAACATTCAGGACTTTAGATCATGATAGTGTATATATGGAATAAATATATCCTCTCATTAGCGTGAAAAAAGAAATTAGATATAGAAAAATTACATAAAACCCATGTTGGTAGAAAGAAAAATAAGAACACAAGGGGGTAGAAGGGTAATTACCGATGACTTATATTTTATAATCTCACATCTATGGCATGATCTATAGTAAGAAGCAACATTGTTGTTCAAATTTGGGGGGAAATAGTGCAAGCAGTTGTTTGCAGTTTTGACTAGACGAATACGAAGAAGAGGGATCATGGTAGCTTACCCAAAGAGCAATTGGATTTTGTTGAGGCAGAGTTTTGAGGGAGAGGTCTGCAAACCTAGACAAAGAATTGAATTCAGAGGCAGCCAAGAGGGTACTTGAAATGAAATTGACTTAGGTTTAGGTTGCAAGAGGTGCGGTGGAAGTACCATAGGGTTAAGTATATATAGGGTTTGGTATTAGGGTTTATTCGTGTGGCTTTGGGAAGCTTGGGACCCAAGATTTGGACATTTCTTGAATATTTGGAGATAAGAATCGAGTAGGGGATTAAGGTATGTGGCCTTCTACTAGGAACACAATGGCAAAAGAATCTTGAGAAAAAATGGAGTGTGGAGAGAAAAATCGAAACTTTATTGTGTTGTACACTAAGTAACTAGTTTCCTTATTTGGCATGAGGTAGGTTATCACTTATCATCCTATCCAATGGTGAAGAAAAGAGTGCATATCTGCTAAAGTTGAAATCTAGTGTGACAACATGACACATTAATCACCAAATTTGATTTTGACTCAAGTCATGTATAAATGATTTCCTTTTTCTTTTCAAATCAAATTAGAAGAGTAAAAAATGTCCAAATAAGGTGAAACTTGGTGGATTATCTAAGTGATGAGCGAGGAATCCAATTTTGCTATTATTTTTAGCATTTGAAAATTCTAAACCTATCAGAACTTGACTTGATTGCTAAGAACACTTTTTAACATATTTATTTTTACCTTTATTGTTAAATTCTCAATTTTTGCTTATGACTCCCCCTTACCCACCATACTTATTCATATGAAAAGTCTAGATGAATTATTTTGCACTTAAATCCCTCAATATGATGATTTTGTATAAATAGGCCCAAATTAGGATATTATGCTAGTTTCTTGTATTAAAGCCTCAAGTAATCAACTCATTAGTCAAAACACTATATTTGGATTCTACTAGCATGCTAATACAATATAAATAGAAAAATGATCCTAAAAAAAAATCACATGATAAAGGAGAAATTAAATTTGTACCTAAATTTGGGTATGTGAGACTTATAAGACTCTTAAAAGGATTTTGTCAAATAAAGAGTGAGCGGTCGAGTTTGCAACATCTCCTATCTGAGCTCCCAAGTTGTTTCCTCCAAACCATAATACTTTTAAAAAAAAATCAATAGTTCAATCTCTTTTTGCTTTAGATACTTCACTCGGGAGTCAAGGATCTTCACAAGATATTCCTCATAAGTCGAATCTTCATGAATCTCTATAGGATCTATTAAAAATACATGGGAAGGATCTTTCACATATTTATTTAGCACAGACACATGAAAAGCATTATGGATCTTATCATAAGCAGGGGCTAACACCAAACAATATGCACACTCTCTAATCTTATCTAGAACTTCAAATGGTCCCACATAACAAGGACTGTGCTTGCCCTTCACCTTAGATCTTTCAATGGACCTAATTGGTTTTATTTTTCAAGAAAACATAGTCATCATTCAAAAAGTTCACGCCCACCCTCCTCTTATCAGCATGCATATTTTGTCGACCATGAACCGCTTTTATCCATTTTTTAATTAGACTATTATTGTCCTTCTTTAGTTTCATGTAATTGGTATTTAAAAGAGTATGTTCACCCGCATCATCCCAATGTATAGGGAAATTCCATAGTCAGCCATAAAGAGCTTCAACGGGTGGCATACTAATGTTTTCTTGGTAGCTTTTATTATAAGTAGACTTGGCAATAGAAGATATATGTCCCAAAACCTACCCAATCCATCATGCAAGCTCTTAATAGATCTTTAGATTCTAAACCATCCTCCCAGTTTGACCATCAGTTTGAGGGTGGTAGGAAGTACTAGAATGTAGATATGATCCCATCTCTTCTTGAATCTACCTCTACAGTTAGGATGCAAACTTTGGGTCTCTATCCCACACAATAGATTTCGGTACACCATGAAAATAGACTATCCAATCCATGTATAAGTGTGCCATGTTAGGAACTCTTCTAGGCAGTCTTCAAAGGTAGAAAATGAGCAGACTTGGTTAGTCTATCCACTACAACCCATACAATGTTAAAACCACCTCTAGATTTTAGAAATTCAGTCACAAAATGCATTGTAATATATTCCTACTTCCACTGTGGTATTTGGAGAGGCTAACGAAGTCCACTAAGTCCTTTATGCTCAATCTTTACTTGCTGACAAGTCAAACATCTTGCAACAAAAGTAGAAATGTCCTTCTTCATATTTCTCCACTAGAAACATCTTCGTAGATCCTTGTACATCTTGGTGGTGCCTGGGTGAATTGTATATTTTGATCCATGAGCCTCACTTAGCACCTTTTACCTAAAGTCATCCACATCTGGTATCCATAACCAATGACAAAATGAATTGCACCATAAAAACCAATAGAAAATTCTAATTGTGGCTTCTCAGTTAAGAGTTTTACCTCTTCAAGGCAAAGACTAGTTGTAACACCCCGCCTTTTTACATATATAACATAAATGAGCGGAAGCTCTCATTTGAAGGAGGGATGTCACAATAAAATAATCATTGCAAATAAATAAATAAATCACCATTAAGAGTCATACATTATTCTTTGAAGGAAAACTATAACTGGCTTCTTTATAAAGTCTAAGATTCTATTCATTTCTAAACATGGAAAAACTAATCATGAAGATAAACATTATAAATGATTGGATCGCCGAATATGGATGGCACCTCATTAGTTGGTTGTTGAAGGTCTTATAGTCCTTGCTTACTCCTCTTTAATCCTTATTTGCCCCAACTCCAAAGGACATCGCGTCCCTAGTCATGCAAAGGGGAAAATCAACACATCAGTAAATGGTACTGGCACTTTATAACATAAGCAAAATAAATATACTTGACATGTAAGAAAAGTTGACATGAATTAACTATATGCATTCTTGAATCATTATTAACATGAATAATTGAATAGTAAATGTATGCATCCCTATATGATGCCCACTTAGGAGAACATGATTTCTAGGAAAGCCCTTGACGATCGCTTGAGGTCCACAATTTGGGGGCATATAAAGACTTATTAATTTCCAATTATCTTGATTATTAACATTAACATGATACTTTAACTTTAATATTATGGGATTTCTCCCTCTTGAACTTGAACATTAATTTCTTGAATCATTAACCATAATCTCTAATCTTAGTAATCATTATAGCCATAGGACATAACATATAACAATCATCAAGCAATTGGTATAGTGAACATGATTAAAGTATTAAACTTGAAATCTTAATGTCTACTTTATAGTTAGCATCCAATCAACCATAAATACTTGTGCTCAACAACATGACCCATTTTCCTTACAGCAAATTTGACCCTAAGATGGTCTCTCTGATCTTGATCAAACCCTAAGTAAAACCTTCCCTTGCCTTGATTAGTCTCTAAGTACATGTACATAATTATTGAACATCATAAATCAATAGCTTGTATTGATCCTAGGTTAAATTAGGGTAGATTAAGATTTTAGTTCATTAGGGTTAGGCTTACTAATCAACATCATTAAAATAGGAAACTTGGCTAGATGATTACTGGTTTAGGTCACATTAATAACATGTGAAACATATTTAGGGTTTCATGAGTAAAATTAGGGTTTCTAATATAACATTAGAATAGGAGGGCAAATCATGGTCTAAAAACCCTAAAAATGGATTCCTTGTCAAAATCCTTTCCAATGACCATTTATTCATGTTTTAATGACATCGACTAAATTTATTATGATTTTGTGAACTACCGACTAATACAAAAGCACCAATAAGACCCATTTAGACCATTTTCCAACTATGTGGTCCATCTCAGCACTGGCCTGCTGTGAGGTGGCCCAACTAGATACCTCTCTAGTTGGAATAAAGGACCTTTGAACCAATGTGCATGAGAACAAAGGATAGATTGCTCCAAAACCCAAAAATACCCTTAAGATTAAAATATCCATATTAAATTGACATGGACATCAGGGTAATACTACCCTTGCCTTTCTTTTCCTTCATTCCCACTGTGAGGAACATCCTTCGATGCCCTGACCTCCAACCATGGTTGAGACCAATGAGCATTAGCAACCCACATGAATCGTTAACCAACTCATCCACTTCATGAGGCACTGAAAAACCAACCCCACACCCATGGGCATGAAAGGGACCCTCGTGGCCCAGGAACAGATCACTGGATCTATAAGAACATGGGAAGGAAGGCAAAGATATACAAAATATTGAAAGCCTGAAAGCACAAAACAAGATGTGAAACATATACATGAAGGTCAGAAGGACACAAATAAAATCTCATGAAGGTGGTGTGACCATTGGTTCACCAGAGCAATGAATTTCAATGGGTTACAAATGGTGAGGTATAGGTTCTACCGATCGGGGAACCCTCGAGACAAAACAAACAACAAGCAGGACTCGTGAAGGTCTATAGGTGCTTACCCAAGCATTGATTTCGTTGAAGCTAGGAAAGAGTGCTGGAGAAAGTTCCTTGTTGCCAGAGTTGTAGATTGAATTGGTCTAGTAGTTCAGGGATAAAGGAGATGAAATTGAAAGATGAGAAGAGATGGGTGGATACCGGTGATTCTTTTGATTGCTTTATATAGGGGCAAGGAGGGTTGTGGTCAGGTCCGAGCATTCATGGTGGAGATAGGGTCTAAGCCCAACTACATTTCATCAACAAGATGAGTTAGGAGATGACTTATTGCTCATTCGAATCAGCTGAGAGAGACGAAAATGAAGGAGGAACAATCTTGTGAAATGGTGGAGTAAAAAGGGAGGAAGAAATTGAGGAAGGTAGGCCTGTGAAAATGGCTTCTGACCGCGAGCAATGCAGAAGTTGATGATGATGTCTAGGCCGTTGGATTAGATCTGGTAATGGATGTAGAGCATGGAAATAATGTAACGTGTGACATTGATAAAGATCCTACACTGTAGGAATATTAAAGCAATTAATGTAAATTCAAATGATTCCTTAGAATAACTATATTCAAACTTGTTTAATTCATTTAGAGGGTCAAACAGAGCCAAAATACTACCAAATTTGGACCACATGTCAAAAAAGGGGTCTAGATTCTTCATATATCCTTAGATATATGTTTTGTCCATTAAATGTCCATTAATACATTAAAAGTCATTATTTTGAATTAGGTACATAAAAATTGAAATAATGTGTTATATCATTTCATAGTTGTTTCCTTGACTTCAAAATGAGTATCCTCCTCAAGATTTAATTTATATCTCTTTTTTGATGACTTAATTTATATCTCTTATATGCTTTAATACTTTCTTGGAGGAGAGAGAAAAATGAATGTGAAATATTTTTATCAAGTTGAAGTACTTGATTCATTATGTGTGTGTGTGTGTGTTTATATATATATAGTGAGAGCATGAGAGGCATTTGAATAACTACAAATCGGTAACTATTTTTTAAAATCCAACAGTATAGATGAAAAAGCATCATTTCGTTTACCTTGTCGCTAAAAATCATTGCAGTTAGACATTGTTTGCATGTCCATATGTACAATATACACTTTTTACATCCAACGGTCAGCCCTAAAATTCAATATAGAGCGTCAAAAAATATTTGGTTGTTGTGAATGGTCTACAAAAATAGGATGGTGATAAAATTTTATAGGAAGGTAGATATTAAGGTATACTTGTAATCTGTATGGTTGGATTATAAAAAATTGATCTATGTGGAGAGTTATTCAAATGCCTCTCATGCTCTCACCAGATATGTTTCTCACTAGATTGTTTCCCTATATATATATATATATATATATATATATACATATATATATATATATATATGAAAGAGAAAATAGATTTGAGTCTCATTTTAATCTTTCTTACTTCATTTTCATATAAGATTTCATTCATGGTTGTTTTACATTTATCCCTCAACTTTTAATATTTAGAAAAAACTACATTCTATGTTTTAAATTATCTTTGAAAATTGGGGTGTGAGAATTGTACCCACCTTAAAACCAATTTCATCCTCGAAATTTTCTAGAGTACAACCCACCTTAGGGTTTCTTACTTCATTTAATTAATGATAGCTAGAATACCAAAATTTGCATGAAAAGAAAATATATTTCGTAAAAGGGCTCATGCGGGCATAAATTAATTATTACATCATTCCTCCTTCCATGTTGAAAATCCTACCTTATCTTTTTGGAGGTGGATTCTGGTCCTTATTCTGGTTTTGTTCCTTCTTCGTAAGCTTAGGGAAATTTTACCTGAGGCGGCCAGATTCTCCACAATAGTAGCATACATATGTACCATCCCCTCGTGGGCCTGCATGGTTCTTCTTGCATGTTGGACTTGGGGCTTCTTAACTTCTACTACAGGATCAAGTACCTTTCTCTTAGGGTCGTTGGGAGGTTTATATTGGTTGTTATTCTAGGAACTTCCTTCCTGTAGGATCTTCTAGGGTGATCTTCAAGCTCTTGGGCTGCATCTAGGGCAGCCTGGAGGGTCTTGTGACCTCTTCCTATTAGGGCAAATATTAGTTTGGGCTTGAGTCCTTGAATGAACTTCTCCGCTCTGCTACATTCATCATAATCGTAGACATACTTCTATAGGACTCTAAACTTCATGGCATATTGGGTCACAGTTATGTCACCCACCTGAGCTAGGTTGGAAAAATCTAGCCCCTTCTTTTCTATCATGGCTTCAGATACGTAGTGCTACTGGAAGGTTCAACAAATCATCCCATGTGAGTGGAGGCGCATCAACTACCCTTGAGTTGAGGAAGTTCTCCCACCATGTATGGGCTGCTCCTTTGAGCATGTGGGTTGCAAAGTGAAGCCTAGAGTGTTGCAGGAAGCCCATATCTCAGAAGCAATGTTCCATGCCTCTAAACTACTCCTCAACTTTGGTGACTACATCAATTTCTCCTTCACCCGAGAAAGAGTAGGGCCTTATCTTTAGGAAGTTCACTAAAGTCAACTCATGATGCTTGGGTTGATGTTGTCCTTATGCTAGGGCATTGGTGAGTGCTTGGATAAGATCTTTTATGGCTGCCTTAGGGTTTTTTTCATGGTCACTCCCTCTACTAAATGAACTGGCACCATCATCCATCTTATCTTTTCCTTTGTCGGCTCTCTTAGGGACCATCTAAAAAAGATCACATATACCTAGGGTTAGAACATATAAATTAGGTTGCTTCCTGGTGGCCATCCATTTATCGACTTTGATACTATTAATGTCACACCCCACCTTTTTACATATATAATATAACTGAGTGAAAGCATTCATCTTGAAGGGGTGATGTCACAATAAGGTAATCATTGCAAATAAATAAATAAATCACCATTAAGATTCATAAATTGTTCTTTGAAGGAAAACTATAATTGACTTCTTTATAAAGTCTAAGATTCTATTCATTTATAAACATGGAAAAACTAATCATGAAGGTAAACATTATAAATGATTGGATCACCTAATATGAATGGCACCGCACCAGTTGTCTCTTAAAGGTCTTCTAGTCCTTGCTTGCTCCTCTTTAATCCTTATTTGCTCCAACTCCTGGGGACATCACGTCCCCATCCATGAAAAGGGGAAAATCAACACATCACTAAACGATACTAGCACTTTATAACATAAGCAAAATAAATATACTTGACATGTAAGAAAAAATTGACATCAATTAACTATAAGAATCTTGAATCATTATTAACATGGAGAATTGAATAGTAAATGTATTCATCCCTCTATGATGCCCATTTAGGAGCACATGATTTCTAGGAAAACCCTTGATGCTAGGAAAGCCCTTGAAGACCCCTTGAAGTCCATGATTTGGGAGCATATAACATTAACATTAACATTAACATTAACATTAACATTAACATTAGCATGATGCTTGAAATTTAACATGATGGGATTTCTCCCTCTTGAATTTGAACATCAATTTCATGAATCATTAACCATAATCTCTAATCTTAGTAATCATTATAACCATAGGACATAACATATAGAAATCATCAAACAATTGATATAGTGAACATGATTAAAGAATTAAACTTGAAATCATAATGTCTACTTTATACTTAGCATGCAATCAACCATAAATACTTGTCCTCAACAACATGACCCATTTACCCTGGAGCATAGTTGATCCTAATATGGACTCTCTGATCTTGATCAAGCCCTAAGTCAGACCTTCCCTTGTCTTGATTAGGCTCTAAGTACTTGTAAATAATTATTGAACATCATTAATGTTGGATCCTAGATGGGTGATTAGATGCTCTAGAGGGGGGGGGTGAATAGAGCTAAAAGCACTTAAACAAAACTCATCAAACCTTCAAGATATATCAAAAGATAAGGTTGCTAAATAGGTAATTTGAGTGCAACTAAATCATGCATAGCAAGGATAAGAGAGATTGAACATGCAGTAATTAGACAAGCTATTTAGAGTGGTTCCACACTTCAAACTAGAAGTGTGTCAGTCCACTTTCCTAGAGAGGTCAACCTCTAGGACTTCCAACAATTGCACTCTTATATTCACTTATAAGACTTACAATACATGACCAACAAAGGACTTACCTATCCAATACAAAGAGTCTTCAACCTTACCAAGGACTTACCCACTTTGCAAGAGTCTTCGGCCTTCTCCAAGGACTTACCCACTCTTGCACAAGTCTTCGGCCTTGTAGGCATTACCCACTCTTCTTGGATCTTCCGCCTTTGACTTCACCTTCACTCGGAGAAGCTTCCACCAAGGTCTTACCTACTTGAGCTTGAGTCTTTTGCCTTCTCCAAGGGCTTACCCACTCTAGCTCCAAGTCTTCTGCCTTAATCTTCACCAAGGGACTCCTTCCCTTGTTCTTCTTCACCTCTCTTGGACAAGAGAGAGAACCTTCATCTTCATGGTTGCAAAAGAGAGATGGGGAGGTGGTGGAAGTGAGAGCCTCACAAGATATACATATAAAACTAGCTCTCTTACAAATCTCCTACTCACTCTAATGGATGTTGCAAGTGATTAAGCTTAGAGAGAGAGAGGAGGCTGTAGGATCACTCAACTATAGAATAGGAACCTTCATAGTGAATGCTCAACCTTGGAATGAAGCCCAAGGGGTCCTATTTATAGCTGGGGATGCCTCTTAGCCTTTGGGAACACTTGTGAACGAAAACTAGCCATTTTGTGGCTTGCAACGGATATATTTTCACTTGTTGTAACTCCACAACGGCTAGAAACACTTTTCTGCACTTTTCCGTACAGTGCATTCGGTCGAGTTTCGATGGGTGTAACTCGACCGATCAAGTAGCAGGCAAACCGATGTTCAAAGGATCGGTCGAGTTTGTCCTGAGGAAACTCGGCCGACCATTTCAACTGGAAATGGCTTACTACCCAATCGGTCGAGTTCTGTGGGTGCACAACTTGACCGATGCAATCTTCAGAAAATCGACCAAGGTTGACTGGTCGAGTTTCAGGGTGGGAAACTGGACCGACCAAGTGCCTGTAATTGATTTTCAAAGATGCATTTAAAGTGCTCTAATATTCGATCTAAGTGTTCCTGATATTTTTCTAAGATTAATTACAAGTCATACAATCATTACAAGTGATTTACAACATGATTCTAATGGATATACATCATATTACAAAAACGTGCACTTGTATGACTTTGACTTGTCTTTTCTCCAATTTGAGATGCGCAAGTTAGGGCAATTGGAGTGTGTCTATACCTAATCTGAAAACACTCAAGTAGAGGCATTAGACACCAATATGTGGAATGGTTAGTCATCATCAAAACATGGGTTTATTCAATTTAGACGTGAGTCAACATTGACCTAATTGACCTTGAGTCAAAAATTAATCAATACCTTGTAATTATCCAAGGCTGAATTAGGGTAGGTTCAGAATTGAGTACATTAAGGTTCGACTTACTGATCAACATCATTAAATTAGGAAACTTGGTTGGATGATTACTTGTTTTGGTCACATTAATCGCATGTGGTACATATTTAGGGTTGCATGAGTGAAATTATGATTTCTAATAAAACTTCAGAACAATACGGAAAATCATGGATTGAAAAACTTAAAAGCGGTTTCCTTGTCAAAAATCCTTTCCAATGACCATTTATTCATATTTTTCTAATTTTATTATGATTTTGTGAACTACCAACAAATGCAAAAGCACCAAAAAGCCACGTTTACATCATTGTCCAACTTTGTGGTCCATCTCAGCACTGTGACCACTTTGAGGTGGCCCAACTGAACAAATCCAGTTATAATAAAGGACTTTTGAACCAACATGCATGAGAACAAAGGATTGAACACACTAAAACCTAAAAATACCCTTGTGATTGAAATCTTCTGATTCAATCAATATGGACATCAGGGTAATGCTACCCTTGCCTTTCTTTTCCTTCACTCCCAGCACAAGGAACATCCTCAGGCACCCCGATCTCCAACCAAGGTTGAGATTAGACTAATTTAGCAAGCCACATGAATTTTTAACCATCTCATCTAGTTCATGAGGCACCAAAAAACCAACCCCACATTCATGGGTGTGAAAGGGACCCTTGTGGCCCTGGATCAGGTCGTCAGAGATATATGAATAGGGGAAGGAAGTTAGAGATAAACAAAGCATTAGGAAAGCCTAAAAGTGCATAACATATACATGAAGGTCAGAAGGACGCACCGAAACCTCACGATGGTCGGGTGACCATTGGTTTTCCATGGCGATGAACACCAGCGGGGTCCAAACAGCAAGGTATATGTCCTTTCGATCAGGGAACCTGAGACAAAACAAACAAAAAGCATGACTCGTGAAGGTCTATAGGTGCTTACCCAAGCGTCAATTTTATCAAAGCTAGCGGAGAGTGCTGGAGTGAGGTCCTTGTTGCCAGAGTTGTAGATTAAGTAGGTCCAGTAGTTCGGGGAGAAAGGGATGAAATTGGAAAGTGTGGAGAGATGGGTGGAGACCGGTGATGCTTTTGAGTGCCTAATATAGGGGCAAGGAGGGTTGTGGTCAGGTCTGAGAATTCATGATGGAGAGGGGTCTAAGCCCAAGTTGGGTGTTTTGTCAATAGGGTGAGTTAGGAGATGAGTTATGACTCATTCAAATCGGCTGAGAGAGATGAAGATGAAGGAGGAAAAATATTATGAAATGGTGGAGTAAAGAGGGAGGAAGAGATCGAGGAAGGTAGGACTATGAAAACAACTTATGACCACGAGAAATGTGGAGGTTGATGATGATTTCTGTGTTGTTGGATCAGGATCTGGAGGTGGATGCATAGCGTGGAAATAATGTAGTATGTCACATTGATGAAGAATCGAGACTTTGGGAATATTGAAGTAATTAATGTAAATTCAAATAATTCCTTAGTAAAACTATATTCAAACTTGTTTAATTCATTTATAGGGTCAAACAAAGCCAAAACACTACTGAATGTGGACCACATGTCCAAAAATGGGTCTAGGTTCTTCCTATACCCTTAGATCTACATTTTGTCTATTATATGTCCATTAATACAGTAAAAGTCATTATTTTGAATTACGTACATAAAAATTGAAATAATGTGTAATATCATTTCATAGTTGTTCCCTTGACTTAAAAATGAGTATCCTCCTTGAGATTTAATTTATATCTCGTATATGTTTTAATATTTTCTTAGAGGAGAGAGAAAAAGGAAGGGGAGCTATTATTTATCAATTTGAGTTACTTGATTCTGTTTTATATATATATATATATATATATATAATTATACACATTTGTTTCTACTCTATTAAAAAATAGTTAGGATTCAAAAAATACGAGAATTCTATCACAGAAGAATTATTTCCCATATTAGGCACTAATCTATTTTTAACATCTAATTAGATCAGGTAATTATTCAAATTAAGAACATAAGCTCGTTGCTTTTTGTTTCCCTGGAATTTGAGCCTAGTACTCTATCCATTTATTCACTCAACCAAGAAAAGGGCAAATGTCAAATTATATATATATATATATATATATATATATATATACACTCGAGTGTATTCTAAGCAGAATACACTCAAGTAGTTTTTCGTGATGTAATATTTTTTCAAAAAACTAATCCATTGATCTTCTTAAACATGTTGTGAATAGCTCATATGCAACATTTGAGCACATTTGGACATTTATAGGTCATGTTATAAAGACCGCAAAAATTATGCATTTCAAATTAGTTTCGCACGTTGATTTTGTTTCCCTTTGGATGAGTGACTTACACTCATCCAACTGGGCTTAAAATTTGTATGTAGCCTAGTTATAGTATGATAGTGAAGATCAATGGTTTACATTTTGCAAAAAATAGTCTTGATATGCAAACACACTTGAGTGTATTCTATCCTGACTCTCTCTCTCTCTCTCTCTCTATATATATATATATATATATATATATACATATATATACATATATATATATATATATATATGAAAGTGAAAATAGATTTGAGTCTCATTTTAATCTTTCGTACTTCATTTTCATATAAGAAACACCATTTATGGTTTTTTTACATTCAACCCCTCAACTTTTATTATTTAGGAAAAACTACACTCTATGTTTTGAATTATCTTTGAAAATTGGGGTGTGACACTAGTCATTTGGGCTGCAATTACCTCAGAAATCTAATAGGGAGTAACCAAAAGACTGGTCATGTGAATGCATAGCTTATTCAAAAAAATATCACCAACATAATCCTTCAAATTAGTTATCTATATAATAACATGTTCCACACTTCTACATACAAAAAACATAGAGATGCGCAAAAAACATTCTTGTTATGACTTAGGGCATTGACCACTACATTTTCTTTTCAAGAATGATAAGCAATGGTGAAATCATAATCCTTTATATATTGCATCCAATGCCTTTGTCTTATATTCAAATCCTTTTGTGTCATAAGATATCAAAGACTTTCATGGTCAAAGAAAACCTCAAAATGTACTCCATAATGCTAATGCCTCCAAATTTTGAGAGCATGAACAATAGTTGTGAGTTCAAGATCATGGGATGGTTAGTTATCTTCATTCAGCTTCAGTTGGCAGGAGGAATAAGCTATAACCCATCTTTCTTGCATACGAACACAACCCGAACCTTGTTGAGATGCATCCGTGAGACGACATAAGGATTTCCTTCAATAAGTAAGGCCAAAATAGGGGTAGTATTAAGATAGTACTTTAGTTTTAGAAAACCCTTTTTGCATTTAGGGTCCAGATAAACTTGGTATCCTTGCGAGTCAAATTGGTTAGAGTATAAGCCATCTCAAAAAAATTCATGATAAATCATTTGTAATATCCCAAAATACCCATGAAACTTCATATCTCTTAAGGATCGTCTAGAGATTTCCAGTTAGTCACATGTTCAACATTTACTGGATCCACAACTATGTGATCAACATTTATCACATGGCCCAAGAACATCACTTCCTTTATCCATATTTCACACTTTGAAAACTTGGCATAAACGGGTTCACATGAAGAGATTGCAAGACAATTGGAAGATGTTCTCGATGCAGGTCCATCGATTTAGAGTAGATAAGAACATTGTCAATGAACATTACCACAAAATCATCAACATAGGGGTGGAGGACTTGACTCGTAAGGTCCATGAAGGCAGTAGGGGCATTAGTCAACCCAAAAGGCATGACTAAGGATTCATAATGCCCATAACAAGTGGGTAAAGATATCTTCAATATAATCTTCATTTCTTTCCTGCATCTAATAGTTACCACTTTGCAAATACATTTTAGAGAAAATAGTAGTTGACTTCAAATGATTGAATAAATCGATGCACCTTAGATGATAGTGATTCTTAATCATCATTTGATTCAACATTATGTAATCCATGCACATCCTTAAAGAACCATCCTTCTTCTTTACAAATAGAATAAGAGATCCCCATGGAGAGACACTACGGTGAAAAAACATAGTGCCAATAAATTCTTGCAATTGTTTCTTAAGTTGTGCAAGCTTTGTGGGTGCCATCCAATAAGGAGTTGAGATACGAGCAGTTCCAGGTAGGAGATTGATGGAGAACTTGACCTCACAGAAGGAGGAATACTAGGTATCTCATTAGGAAAGACATCGGGGAATTCTCAAACCACATCTATATCATCCAATTGAGGTGGTGAGGGGTCAAGGACAATGGATGCCATGTAGGATCGTCATCCGTGTGAGATAAGCTTTTCAGTTTTTTAGCCAAGATGATGAATTTCCTATCATCATATTTTATGCCTTTTATAAGGAGTCACTCACCATCTAGGTGAAGCAAGATAACTTTTATCACAACAAAACAAAACCGCATCAAAAAATTTCAACCAATCATGTCTAAGAGGACAAAGTCAGTTACAAACATCTAGCCATATATAAAAAGTCCAACGGGTGAGATCTTTAGATATGAAGAGCATACCCTGCCACTAGGGGTTTGAACATCTAGAAAAAAGTTCATATATGTAGGTTCTAAATCTAACATCTCAACAAATTTAGAAGATATAAAGGTATGTCAAGATCTAGAGTCTATCAAAGCTTTTATGGGATGTAGATTTAGATGTGTTGTACCTTCAGTTACTTCATTACCATTACCAGCATATACATCATTCATGGAGAAGGCACATCCAAAATGCCTCTCCACTGGAGAGTGTCAACCATGAATGTTTTTGTTCCTTGGAGGGGGATTTGCATGATTCATATGTTGTTGGGAAGGCACATGGCATTGTTGAAGCTGTGGGAATTGGGGCCCGATGTGTCCAACCTATCCACACTGATGACAGATAACCTACTTTCCCTCTCTAGTTCTACCAAAGTTCCCTATTAGGCATATCCTAGGAGGGTAATCGCGGCCACAACGATTACACTTGTCACGTAGATGTTCTCCACGAAAGTTCTTGTAACATACTCAATTTTGCCCCCTTTTTAGTATAATCTAATTAAATAATCTATCGACACCTTGATTAAAAGTATTTATTGAAACTTCTATTTGAATCATTTACACATTACTCCCCTTCCTTGTTCATATTTGAACAAGACTTGAAAATCTATTTGAGTTTATTGATACATATAGTTTAATTGTTTAATGATATCCTAACTCTTAAATTTACATAATTTTGTCACTTCTCTTGATATATCAAGGTCCAACATATGATAATGTACATCAATTAAAACCGTTTGGCTTTGGAATAATGATAACTAATAATTTTATAAAAAGATATAAAGAGGTGATAAATATAGTATGGAACATTTACACTTGATTTCATACAAATGGTAATTAATAAATTGACCAATCACCAACATTGATACCTAGACATATGCATCCCATGCATAAATGTCACACAGTTACGTTCTAATAACTTACCTCGTTTATGTCAAAGCTAAGCGATTTCTGATCCCATGGTAGGGAAAATAGTTAATAAATGTATCAATAAATCAATTGAGCGGCTTGGCCATTCCGGGATCGTAGTGGGTGACTACTTAATGGAAATATCTATATATCAGTTGAGATTGCCGACGCACTAGCCACTTTACCATAATCATCATGCGACCCTTAACATTATGAATGACATGGTCTCTGCTTCATCTCTTCTTCTTCTTGCCGACAATAGATGATTTGATAACGAGAAGCTAAGAAGGATTAGCGTTAGTTGAACTTCTGCTCATGCTTATTCATTAAGACGGTGATCATGTATGGATCTAATCACTTCATTTTCCAGTTTCAAAGCGTCAGATATTTGCCACTTTACAATGTGCATGACTAGTGTGTGTTTGCGCATCATAATGCCACAAAACCGTCGTGACCCTTGATTCGCTGAACAAGCACTAGCACCACCCTCCCCCATTATCTATGAATACATACTCCACTTGCGGATGCACAGCTGGGCCAGGTGAGGCCATGGCCCCACCCATGCCCAGTCGTTTCTGTGTATTCAAAGGAGGCAATTTTCTATGAACTCATACATTTAGTAATTGGTGGCCTCACCCGAGCAGAAATTACTAATGTCGTGATAAATGGTGTTGCTGGCGGGTTGAAATGAGCTGTCGTTCTGAACGGAAGCAGAGATAGATAGATAACGTGAGGAAAAGGATAGATAGAGAGTGATATAGATATGAAGGTATATGGGAGTTGGAGAGAATATGTGGGAGCGTCATTTCGCGAGAGAGAGGTCTCATGCATAATTATTACATCCAATTAGTAAGCATTCAATATCTTTTCCACTGCAAAAGATCATTCAATCATACAGATCAGGGAGGACAGATCAGGGAGGCCAAGATAACGGAAGATAAAAAGAGAGACAGGGGAGAGAGATTGAGCATTTAATATAGTTGATACATTAAATTGTATTTAATATAAGGTAAAGAAGGTTTTTTTTAATCTTGTTTACCTTTCCAATTAGAATCCGGTAATTGAAAGTTTCTTTTCTTATTGAGTCTAGAGTATTCCTTGCTTTGAATATGACTAATCAGCTTTATTTGTAATGTATAACATAGGTTTTGATCTCAAGACCTCAAAGGAAGATAATATGTATGTAAGCTAATAAATCATTTTCAATTACTATGGATAATATTATTTTTAGACTATCATTTGATCAAAATTCCATTACATTGATAATTTGAGGTTGGGGGAAAGTGGGACAGAATTATGAGAAATTGAGACCACATCCATGTCAGAAAAGATAACGTGGGGTAGATGATGATACTTATTGCTTTTTCTGGATATTATATATAATGCATATAAGGACAAGATACATGAAAGAATTATTTAGATGGGTTCTTTATCCTTTTCACCAAAATATATTACCCCATTTCTTTTGTATTAGGAAGCATAAAAAATAGACATCCAAAAATTGTTCATCCTTTTATGTTGCAATGACGTTACTAGAATGATTGTTTGATGGTGTATATGGAATATGAAACAATGATGTCTCATCTTGTTCTCTTTGACCTTTTAAGTTTTTGAAGAATAATTTGTTACACATGTAAACATAGTTCTTTTCATATAGAAATTCAGAGGGTTTATTAAGTGCAATTATAACAACAATTGTGTACTATTTTTGTATTTCATATTTAATGATATTACGGGAAAGAAAGTGTTCTATTGTTCATGGCCTCACCCAACTAAAATTTCTGGGTCCCCAATGACGTACTCTCGATCACTCCATGACTTCGTCAATGAACCAACCAAAACTCCTCTCACGACGCTTGACACTATGTGTAACATTTGAAAACCAATGCCACCACCTCAGACTTTTCCTTCGCTAGTGAGTACACTCTTTGAGGAAGGTTTTCAACCTCATAACCTCAGCAACGATGAGACCTACAATTCCATTGCTCTGCCGGCGTGGAGGTGAACAAGTGGAGTTCTACATTACAACTATTGAACCTTGAGGTTTCAACATTGATTTGACTCAAGGAAGCAAGACCATCAGATCATGATCTGTAAACTGCTTACAGAGATCAGTAGGAAATGATCCGCAACAGATAATCAAGGTATGTAATTTGTGTTACTATCCATCTGATTACAAAAGCTCCATAAGGGAAAGGATCTAATGCATATTGTGTTAGGAATTATAGTTGAATAGTGAGGTGTTCTGCAAAATTAAAAGCACAAGCTTTAACGTGGAAAAATCTCCCCAAAATGGAAAGAGAAAAACCACGGGGCAATATCGGCCAACAATCACTATGTAATCAAGATTACAACTCACATTGTCCAGATATAATTACCCCTAAATCTGGATAGCTCCCTCACATAAGAACAAAGATAGAGAAGAACAAAAGTACACCCAACGTGTATAAAATACCCCACTTATCTTTTTCTCCTCACAACACCTCTATCATTGTAGGGGATCAGACACACGCTTGTGCCCTTGTCTATTGCCACTGCAACTGCTGACTGGGCTGCCTCTGTTCCTGACGAGGTTGTGTACTTTGCCGCCAACCAGAAGCTCTCTCCGCCTGAGAGAGCAGATGCACGTCCTCTGCTGAACGGACGGACTATTATCATAGTTGTTGTCGCAATACCAACATAATGCCACCAACTGATGTGTGTCCTCCTCTGAACGGATACGATGTCGTTGTTGATGCACCACTAATGTATCGCTGACTATTAGCCGCTACTTTATTTCAAGGCAAAGTCACTGGCCCTCTCTTACCATAAGAGAGCACCACCATTTGTTCTTGCTTTCTGGCTCTTCTACCATAGAAGGCACCAACAACAAACAACTGATGGGATGATCTCAATGGCATGTCTCATAGGCCTCCATTTATAGGCCTCCATGACATGTGGTAGCAATTAGAAATCTCACTCCAATTCATAGTCCAATTCCTAATCCAATTCTAATATAGAAAATAGAGATCCATCTTCTCTCCTATTGGATTTAACTCCAATTAGGATTGGCAACACAAAATACCAACTCCTACTCAAGCCCAAATCCCATTTGGACATGGGCCGGAACAATCCTATTCAAACAATCTCCCCCTCTGGCCCATAAGGGAGATGTTGTCTTCAGCAATCATCCAAAGTAATTTCTGGATTCCATCACCACCTGTGATGGATTTTGATAGGTGGTCATTCTCCTCAAGCATGTCAACATCCTGTCATTTTCATCCTTTTTCTTGAAGTACCACCCTGAATTCACTTTGTTCCCAAGCAATTGAGAAGAAGTATCTCGACAACACCACTTCTCTCTCTATGCCCACACTTGGAACTTTCTTTTCTCCCCTTGACCGATCTGTCGAGCCATCCTGGATGAAAATTGTATTTTTGACCTTCTATAGTAAGACTCAGAAACATTCCTTTGACGCTCCCCTTGTCAATGCAACCCTACATCAAGAGCCTGTTCCTCCATTCTGCATGCATCAACTACATGTCCATTGCATTGTCCTTCTTCCTCATGTGTACATTGTCTAGATGAAGTCTTTGGAGTGACATTCTCTAACTGGGAGCTGTCCTGATGACTTACCTTTCTACCATTGTTGACATCATTGAGAGAATCCTATAGCTTAGACCTGTGGATATCTATAGCAGTACTTCCAAATCCTCCTTGTCTCCTTTGAATTGGTGTTGGCTTCTTGACTTTCTGAACCTTCTCTTTATGCACTCTAAATGTGGTTTTATATAGATTGTAGCACAGTCTGCCTTGAGCTATCACCAAACACCATTTTGTTACCTTGCATATTCCACCACCAAACCTGAGATCATATCCACTCCTATCCAACAAGAAACTAGAAATTACACTAAGCCTCAAGTCTGGAACATGATGAACATCCTTGAGCACGATAGTACACCCAACATTTGTTTTGACATAGACATCACCAATCCCAATGATCTTTGAGTAGCTAGCATTCCCCATCCTCACATTGCCAAAGTTCCCTCTTCTATATTTTGTGAATAACTTCCTGTGAGTTACAACATGACATGTCGCTCCTGTCTACAACCCACTCAATACCATCCTGTGTGTTCAAATCCTGCTCTTGGACTGTCAATATTAGATCTTCCGCAATGGAAGATGTATTGTTTTGGTCATCATCCTCATGTTCTTTGGCAAGTTCTTGTGACATCTTCTTCCAGATCTTGCAATCCTTCTTGAAGCGTCTAAGTTTTTGTCACGGAACTGTTCTTACCCCAATCCCAATCCTACTGCCTAGACAGTAGAAAAAGGATTGAAGCACCCATCCCTGAGTGGCCCCATAAGATCAATCACACTGGCATATACAATAAGAAATAAATAACTCAAAAATTGGATAATTAAAGAACAAACTAACCCAATATGGAGATATAACTAATTTGTCTTTATCATCAGAGTATGTAGAGTGCGGAAGTGATCTTATTCAATATTCCATTTGTATTGCCTAAAATCAATAAAATCGAGATACAATCATGCAATTGTACGGTACGCTATCAAAATCAAGCAAAGCGGTTTATAACAAAATAGTATACTTGGCAGGACTTATATTCAAAAGAATAATAAGCAATTTGCATAACCAACATTTATTCGACAAGTTTTTCAAGCAATTCAACTTTTATTACGAGTTCCCATTATGCTGTAATTCAAGAAGCATGCTTATATATTTTGTATGACTCTATTACCCCAACGCGATGGGGAAGGTCACTAGGCCCCTTTTTACCATAGGAACATAGGAAGCCAATGTACAAGTCCCACCTCCAAATGAGGGGGTTGTTGTACTCAATATCAACATTATCAACATTATCAATATCATCATCATTATCAATATACGGGCAGTCATAATGGGCATTCAATTTATGTTTTCATGTTTTTTAAAATATAATATAGAAAAATAGAAGACTAATCATAGGGAACAATAGCTCATCCAAATAACTAGCCAAGCATACGGTCAAGAGATACATAAAAGTATCTTCAATACAATCAAGGAGGAGTTATATAAATAGCGTACCTTTCACCAAGATTTCGAGTATAGATCATGAATAATAGGTCAACCCTTCGAGTTATATCCTAAAACACAGTATTTGGATCAAGGGTCAAGATCAAGATATTTGGATATCATGTTGCAATATTCAAGATTAGGGTTACACTTTCCTAGGTCAACCTTAGGGTTAGGTCATCCACTTATGATTCATACTATATCAACATGTCTAACACTATTCAAGTATCAAGAATATTTCAAGTGTGGATGACCTACTTAGGTTTTCTAAGATCATATGTGTTAACCCTAATTTATGGTCATTATCCAAGTCATCATCATTACTTTCGATCATCATGTTGTTCTAACATCATTTGTATTCAAGAATAGATTGATGGGTCAAAACTATATCAAGGGTTTTGCAAGATTGAGATCCACATCAAGATTACTCATTATTCATAAAGATTCTAATCACGATTGAATCAAGCAATTAGATCTAGATAACAAATGATTCATTTTCCAAGAGTAGATGAGTCAAAATATATTAGATCTAGCTTACAAGATGATCATCAAAGTTAAGATATAGGGTTTCCAAAGTCTAATCACAACATTGAGTCATTTAGACTAATCAACTAAGCAAGAGATCTATATTTAAGTATATCAGTGAGAATTGTTTAGAATCAGGTTTCACAATCATTTTTAAATCATTCAGTGGATTTTTCTGATCAAGATGGACTACTTACTCATAATATTTGGAGCTAGGATGTATTTTCTACCATTAAAACAAGATCTTGACATTTATATGAATTTCCAAGCAGCGAGGGGATATTTACCTTATTTGCAAAAAAATACAGGGCCGTTGGATCTTGGTCAGCTCTTGACCACCTTGATCGATCGGTGGCTTAGAGGGGCCCCGCTCCCAGGGCACATGCACGGGAGAAGAGGAGGGGAGAGTGGCGATCTGGGCCCTTCACTCGTGGTCCACCCTTGACCTTGCCGCATCTGACGGCCTGGGTTGAAACCCGTTCTTGTGCCTGAAGCTCGCGTGCGAGCGTTGTTTCTCTACTGAGCCAGTGGGAAGGTGCTTGGAGCAAAAAGGAATCCTAAGCTATGCCCGTGGAATGAGGCCAACACATGGCTGGGGGGCATCCCCTTGAGCTTGCGGAGGCAAAGGACGATAAATAGCAGCAAGGAGATGGCTAGGGCTCGAAGCCCATGGCGGCGGAGGCAGCGGCGCTGCAGCAGAGCAGGTGGCCGGAGAAAGGGGAAAAAAGAGAGAGGGAACACGAGAGGGCAAGGTGAGGTGCCGGTCGAGTTCATGGGGGTAGGCCGAATCTGGTGGTGGGGTTTTATAGCTAGATGGGGCTAGGTTTAGGGTTTTCCTAGGGCCGATGTATCCATGGTGGCAGCCGTGAGAGCAAGATCTCATAGTTTCTCTTGAAGCTGGTTGATTTAAGGGGGAAAAAGGATGCGATTGCATCCTAATTGGCGGGGAAAAACATCCTGGTTCATTCAATTTTTGAAATGGGTCAAGATAAGTGGAACCGGGGTCTCGATCCCTCCCTTGGTCTCCTCCCGTTGATTGCGGGAGGTAGGGGACGACCCTGTGACCGTCTGATCAGGGCCCCAATCCGTGGGTGCCCGATCCAAGGGCCAGGGATCGCTCCCACCCACCTTAGAGGATGGCAGGCCCATAAAAGGGCGAAAATAAAAGCAAAACAAGGGGAATTTCATGATTAAACTTCAGAAAATCATAGAAATTCGAAGGAGTGTCCAGTTTGAGTGAAATTTGGACCATAGATTCACAAAAATCTATAGAACGTATAGAAAAAGTTTGAGAACCAAAAGAAAAAGTTTAATTGACCAATTTGATTCTTTGGACAAAGTGACGAATGAATCCAATTTGAAGTGTTATAATGTGTATAAAATCCACATTGGTCACCATATCTTGGATTTGAGTCTCAATATTGATTATGAAGCCAAGAAAAATTATTTGAGACCATGAGAGAATATAATGAGGTCAAAAGAGTAATTATCTCATTATTTTGCTAAAAACCACTTTGTCACATCCTTCCCTCCTTAAAAAAGAATTTTGTCCCCAAAATTCAAAACAACCTCAAAGTTAGAATTATTCAAATTCAGATCATATCCTCAATTACTAGAACATCCTCAAATATAAAATCAAAATCATGTCCTCAAACTTCAATTAGTACAATCATCATAATTGAGATTCCATGTTCCATATCATAATCAACTTGGTACTAACATCATTTCATCATCGAGCAATTGCGTATCAAGATCAGCACATATATTGTCCAAATTCATTATATGAGTCACAAATATGGAAAACATCATATTGATCACAAATTTGGACATATCATATTTTAGGTCAAACAAATAGAGTTCACGTGTACAAGGTGACTTTCAATCCCAATATCTCACGGTCCTAGCTTCTCCATTGGTCTAGGTGGGTTATGCGTCCATGATTTGAGATTTCACATTTCAACATTTCAAGACAACATCATACTTTCAATATCATGATTTTCGGGCTCAAAATCACTGGGAGGTCCCACCCTAGTCCTAATGGGAGCCAAACCCTAACTCATAAATCGAGAAGTCAAAATAGTCATCATTTCGAAAATTTCAAATTTTGGGATTTTGGAGTCATTAGTCATATATCTCAAGGTCCAAAATTTTGGAGCTAGGGTTTAGATTCCTATTTAGACCTTAGGGGGTATCATTCATCTATATCCAATTTCGAGCAACATTATTCAAGAAATATTCGAGCAACATATCATAATTTCATTATCATGTTTCCAAGGTTGATGAATGATCTAGACCTAGGTCTATCTAGGAAATAAACCACAAGATATAGTCAACATTGACATATATAAAGATCATTATCAAATCGATATTCAGGATCGAGTATCAACCATGGGTTTAACCTAATAGGCTTAGGTCAACCAATCAAAATAGGGTGGAAGGGAATACCTTTCCAAACTCCAAATAATCAATCATATGGAAAATTTAGAGGTGGTCGTAATAGGGATGTGACCTAGGTTAGGGGAGTCATGAGTGAACTACCATCCTAATCTGGCACATTACCAACAATAGTCATTATCAATCGAGCTTATTCCAATAGGGAGAGTACCAATGATCAAAGCATGTTTTACAAGGTCATAACATCAAAATTCAAGATAATAAGGCAATAATGTCAAGATTTTCAATTCTTTCCTTTCATGATCAAGGTAGTGATATAATTTGGAAATCAAGGATTTCAATTTGGAATTTGAGGAATTAGAGCATAATAGTGCAAAATCTAGGCATATCATTATCATATCAAAATTGAGATTGCAAAAGGCATCAATGGTTAATAGGAAAATTGCTTTTTGCATCATAGTCTTATATCATGATTTTGTGAGTCCAAAGCTTAGTCATTTCATGGCATATCCATAATATGTATCAAATAGGGTACAAGTTTTCTTATCTATGTATGAGGTCTAATCAATAATAGGGCAATATGGACATTAATCAAAATAGGGACCTTATCAAAAATAAGGTATAAGGTATAAGTCATCCTTATTTCACCATATCATCACCTCAAACATAGTCAAAATTGAGTGTTCGTGATATTAGGGATCATACATGAGCATTTGATCAAAATTGAGTTTTCAAATTTAGGTCAGATCATGGTATTAAATTTCAAGATTTAGCAATATTCATTTTTTCCCATTCATAAGCTACCCATAATTGAGACATCATGTGGAAAAAGGTCATGAGAAGGACCACATGATGAGATAAGAAGACTACCTAATCTTCATCTACATGGGTGGCTTAGGTAGTCCTTAATGAAGAGATGAGATGCTAGAAGACTCTCTATGTTTCACAAGAAAACCTTTAGGTCCAATTCTGGATCAATTGAGGCCAGGTAGAGCGGGGGATCTCAGCCACCGTGAAGACGGATAGGAGAAATTATGTCAGGACCCCGAGCCTAGACACCTCAATTTTCACCATTATGGACTTTAGGGTTTCTTGGGTGTAAGAGACTTGAGAAATTATTTACTTAAAGTATATGGGAGTGTGTAAGCTCTGATACCAACTGTCATGGAACCGTTCTTACCCCAATCCCAATCCTACTATCGAAACAGCAGAAAAAAGATTGAAGCGCCCGTCCCTGAGTGGCCCCGTAGGATCTAACACACTGGCATATACAATAAGAAATAAATAACTCAAAAATTGGATAATTAAAGAACAAACTAACCCAATATGGAGATATAACTGATTCGTCTTTATCATCAGAGTATGTAGAGTGTGGAAGCGATCTTATTCAATATTCCATTTGTATTGCCTAAAATCAATAAAATCGAGACACAATCATGCAATTGCACGGTACGCTATCAAAATCAAGCAAAGCGGTTTATAACAAAATAGTATACTTGGCAGGACTTATATT
Organism: Alisma plantago-aquatica; assembly: GCA_963693085.1. Classification (NCBI taxonomy): domain Eukaryota; kingdom Viridiplantae; phylum Streptophyta; class Magnoliopsida; order Alismatales; family Alismataceae; genus Alisma; species Alisma plantago-aquatica. The sequence continues at coordinate 907,378,461 of OY856410.1, forward strand.
CAAAAGAATAATAAGCAATTTGCATAACCAACATTTATTCGACAAGTTTTTCAAGCAATTCAACTTTTATTACGAGTTCCCATTATGCTGTAATTCAAGAAGCATGCTTATATATTTTGTATGACTCTATTTCCCCAACGCGACGGGGAAGGTCACTAGGCCCTTTTTTACCATAGGAACATAGGAAGCCAATGTACAAGTCCCACCTCCAAATGAGGGGGTTGTTGTACTCAATATCAACATTATCAACATTATCAATATCATCATCATTATCAATATACGGGCAGTCATAATGGGCATTCAATTTATGTTTTCATGTTTTTCAAAATATAATATAGAAAAATAGAAGACTAATCATAGGGAACAATAGCTCATCCAAATAACTAGCCAAGCATACGGTCAAGAGATACATAAAAGTATCTTCAATACAATCAAGGAGGAGTTATATAAATAGCGTACCTTTCACCAAGATTTCGAGTATAGATCACGAATAATAGGTCGACCCTTCGAGTTATATCCTAAAACACAGTATTTGGATCAAGGGTCAAGATCAAGATATTTGGATATCATGTTGCAATATTTGAGATTAGGGTTACACTTTCCTAGGTCAACCTTAGGGTTAGGTCATCCACTTATGATTCATACTATATCAACATGTCTAACACTATTCAAGTATTAAGAATATTTCAAGTGTGGATGACCTACTTAGGTTTTCTAGGATCATATGTGTTAACCCTAATTTATGGTCATTATCCAAGTCATCATCATTACTTTTGATCATCATGTTGTTCTAACATCATTTGTATTCAAGAATAGATTGATGGGTCAAAACTATATCAAGGGTTTTGCAAGATTGAGATCCACATCAAGATTACTCATTATTCATAAAGATTCTAATCACGATTGAATCAAGCAATTAGATCTAGATAACAAATGATTCATTTTCCAAGAGTAGATGAGTCAAAATATATTAGATCTAGCTCACAAGATGATCATCAAAGTTAAGATATAGGGTTTCCAAAGTCTAATCACAACATTGAGTCATTTAGACTAATCAACTAAGCAAGAGATCTATATTTAAGTATATCAGTGAGAATTGTTTAGAATCAGGTTTCATAATCATTTTTAAATCATTCAGTGGATTTTTCTGATCAAGATGGACTACTTACTCATAATATTTGGAGCTAGGATATATTTTCTACCATTAAAACAAGATCTTGACATTTATATGAATTTCCAAGTAGCGAGGGGATATTTACCTTATTTGCAAAAAATACAGGGCCGTTGGATCTTGGTCAGCTCTTGACCACCTTGATCGATCGGTGGCTTAGAGGGGCCCCGCTCTCAGGGTACATGCACGGGAGAAGAGGAGGGGAGAGTGGCGATCTGGGCCCTTCACTCGTGGTCCACCCTTGACCTTGCCGCATCTGACGGCCTGGGTTGAAACCCGTTCTTGTGCCTGAAGCTCGCGTGCGAGCTTTGTTTCTCTACTGAGCCAGCGGGAAGGTGCTTAGAGCAAAAAGGACTCCTGAGCTATGCCCGTGGAATGAGGCCAACACATGGCTGGGGGGCATCCCCTTGAGCTTGCGGAGGCAAATGATGATAAATAGCAGCAAGGAGATGGCTAGGGCTCGAAGCCCATGGCGGCGGAGGCAGCGGCGCTGCAGCAGAGCAGGTGGCCGGAGAAAGGGGAAAAAAGAGAGAGGGAGCACGAGAGGGCAAGGTGAGGTGCCGGTCGAGTTCATGGGGGTAGGTCGAATCTGGTGGTGGGGTTTTTATAGCTAGATGGGGCTAGGTTTAGGGTTTTCCTAGGGCCGCTGTATCCATGGTGGCGGCCGTGAGAGCAAGCTCTCATAGTTTCTCTTGAAGCTGGTTGATTTAAGGGGGAAAAAGGATGTGATTGCATCCGGATTGGCGGGGAAAAACATCCTGGTTCATTCAATTTTTGAAATGGGTCAAGATAAGTGGAACTGGGGTCTCGATCCCTCCCTTGGTCTCCTCCCGTTGATTGCGGGAGGTAGGGGACGACCCTGCGACCGTCTGATCAGAGCCCCAATCCGCGGGTGCCCGATCCAAGGGCCAGGGATCGCTCCCGCCCACCTTAGAGGATGGCAGGCCCATAAAAGGGCGAAAATAAAAGCAAAACAAGGGGAATTTCATGATTAAACTTCAGAAAATCATAGAAATTCGAAGGAGTGTCCAATTTGAGTGAAATTTGGACCATAGATTCACAAAAATCTATAGAACGTATAGAAAAAGTTTGAGAACCAAAAGAAAAAGTTTAATTGACTAATTTGATTCTTTGGACAAAGTGACGAATGAATCCAATTTGAAGTGTTATAATGTGTATAAAATCCACATTGGTCACCATATCTTGGATTTGAGTCTCAATATTGATTATGAAGCCAAGAAAAATTATTTGAGACCATGAGAGAATATAATGAGGTCAAAAGAGTAATTATCTCATTATTTTGCTAAAAACCACTTTGTCACAGTTTTCCACAACAGTAACATTCTTTACTCTTTGTCTTTGACTTCCCGTGATTAGAACTGTGATTGTGACTTTGATTTATTCCTCTACCTTCAATGTATAGAGTTGAACCTAAAAATTTATATTTTCCACATTACCTTCTACAGATATCTTCACTTAGAATCAAATCTCAAATATCGTCAAGCTTCAACTTCATGGTTCCTGACGAACTGCTAACTGTTGTCACTGTAGCAAGCCACCGCTTGGGCAAAGAGGAAAGTAAGATAAGGGATTTGACTTCATCATCAAACACTATCTCCAATGAGTTCAGTGGAGTAATTTTGATGTTGAACTCATTGATGTGATCTTTTATTGAAGCTCCTTCACTCATCTTCAGGTTGAACAAACGTCACATCAAATATACCTTTTTTGCAGTATTTGACTTCTCGTACATATTTGATAACGTCTTCAAAAGTCCCTTCATCGTCTTCTCATTGGAAATGTTGAATGAAACATTCGTTGCCAATGTCAACCTGATCACCTCAAGTATCTGACGGTTAAGGATATCCCAATCATCTTATTTCATTTGTTCAGGCTAAGTTTCCACCAGAGGTTGATGCAATTTAATTTGGTATAAATAATCTTCAATCTGCATCTTCAAGAGGCCGAAATCCTTTCCACCAAACATGTCAATGTGTGCCTTCCCATCTTCAGACGTCATTGTCACTTCTACTTCAACCTTCCAACCTTACTTTGATACCACTTGTTAGTAATTATAGTTGGAAAGTGACGTGTTCAGCAAAACTGAAAGTGCAAGATTTAGCATGGAAAACTCTCCCCCAGACGAGAAGAGAAAAATCACAAAGTAATACCGGCCAATAAGTACTATATAATTAAGATTATAACTCACAACGTCTAGATTTAATTATCCCTAAATCTGGATAGCTCCCCCCATACAAGAACAAATATATAGAAGAATACAAGTACACCCAAGGTGTACAAAATATTCCACTTATCTTTTTCTCCTCACAACACCTCTGTTGTTGTAGGGGATCAGACACACGGTTGTGCCCTTGCCTATTGTCACTGCAACTTCTGACTGGGCCGCCTCTGCTCCTGATGAGGTTACATACCTCATCGCCAACCAAAAGCTCTCTCTGCCTGAGAGAGCAGATGCACGTCCTCTGTTGAACGGACAGACTGTTGTCATAGTCGCTGCCGCAACACCAACGTAGTACCACCAACTGATGTACATCCTCTGCTGATCAGATACACTGTCGTTGTTGATGTACCACCAATGTGTCACTGACGATCAGTCGCTACTTCACTTTAAGGCAAATTTATTGACCTTCTCTTACCACAAGAGAACACCCCCAGTTGTTTGTATTTTCTGGCTCTTCTACCACAGAAGGCACCAACAAAAAATAACTTATGGGATGGTCTCAATGGCCTTCCCTAGGGCCTCTATTTATAGGCCTCCATGACATGTAGTAGCAACTACAAATATCACTTCAATTCATAGTCTAATTCTTAATCTAATTTCAATGTTGCAAATAGAGAGTCATCTTCTCTTCTATTGGATTGAACTCCTATTAGGATTGGCAACACAAAATACCAACTCCTACTCAAGCCCAAATCCCATTTGGACATGGGCCGGAACAATCCTATTCAAAAAATTTCCCCCTCTGGCCCATAAGGGAGATGTTGTCTTCAGCAATCATCCAAAGTAATTTCTGGATTCCATCACCTCCTGTGATGGATTTTGATAGGTGGTCATTCTCCTCAAGCATGTCAACATCCTGTCATTTTCATCCCTTTTCTTGAAGTACCACCCTGAATTCACTTTGTTCCCAAGCAACTGAGAAGAAGTATCCCAACAACACCACTTCTCTCTCCATGCCCACACTTGGAACTTTCTTTGCTCCCCTTGACCGATCTGTCAAGCCATCATGGATGAAAATTGTATTTTTGGCCTTCTATAGTAAGACTCAGAAACCTTCCTTTGACGCTCCCCTTGTCGATGCAACCCCACATCAAGAGCCTGATCCTCCATTCTACATGCATCAACTACACGTCCATTGCATTGTCCTTCTTCCTCATGTACACACTGTCTAGATGAAGTCTTTGGAGTGACATTCTCTAACTGGGAGCTATCCTGATGCTTGTAGAAACTTACCTTTCTACCTTTGCTGACATCATTGAGAGAATCCCGTAGCTCAGACCTGTGACTATTTGAAGGAGTACTTTCAAATCCTCCTCATTTCCTTTGAACTGGCGTTGGCTTCTTGACTTCCTGAACCTTCTCTTTGTGCACTCTCAATGTGGTTTTATATACTTGAAAAATCGACATGAAAATTGGTACTATCAGATTTTAGGGCTAAGACTCAGCTATTTAGCAGAATTACGCTTCCACGACAATACATAGAGATAAGGGATAGTGGTCCCCTAGTCGACTAGCAATTTATCTTAATGTGGTCATTCTTGTTTTGGATGATGAGAACACATGGTCACCTAATCACAGACAGAGTATACCAAGTGCCTAAATTATTTCGGAAATCTTCTTTTAGAGTTTATATATAATATACATATAGTATAGTTAGAACATAATATACTAAACCCTAAAACATTATCATAACATACTTCATATGCCTATAATATCATTATAAAGTACTAGCTACCTAGGGAACTCGTCCTCACATTATATTCGATCATTATTGCTTATGTCGATTACACAATATTAAACTTCTCATTACATACTCCTATGCATGAACCTCTAGGAGGTGCAATGGAGATCATATATTATAGATATGATCAACTTGGGAATGCATATGATATCCCAAGCGCCATGGTGGATAACAAATTGGGTTGATCACCCAATTCCCCTCCTAGCTATAAGAAAGATGGACAATTATAATAATATAAAATTTGGCCATTGTGTTATGTTTGTTTCATTTATATATTGTTTGTATAAATTCTTATTTAAAATTTAGAATCAAATTTTGAGTTTGATAAAAATTATTTAACTTTTTCTTAATTTAGATTATATAATATAATTGCATGTCCTAATATAGATTGATGGTTTCTCAGTATCTAGAATTAGTATGATTTAATAACATACATCTCCTTTTTATCAAGTTGTAATTTTCTCCCTTAGCATAACAATGATAAATTACAATGAGCTTCCTATATTTGCTAAAGAAAATTATTTCAAGGACAAAATTGTCTTACAAGGTGGGAAGAGAAGTAGTGGCACATTAGACATTTTTGTTATATTTGACTGTTCTCACGTTTACAATTGCCTTTAAAAATTTTATTTGGCAACCTTATCTTTTTATATAAAAGTTACTTGTTACTTGGTAAAATCATCTTGTTATGATACTTGGGCATATTTTTAATGTAGAAAATAAAAACATGATTTTTGGTAATACCTCAAAAAGGATGATCTTTCCTTATTTGTAAATCTACTGAGTATATATGCTATTTGTTACGAAATTGACTTATTAGTGTATGTATCATTGTTATTCTTAATCATTATAGAAATTTAATTCATGATTTTACTATTTTAAATGTAGAGTTCATTATGTAACATATTACTGAGTACAAATAATCTTCATAATTCCTCCTTCATGGTAATAGTAATTTTATGTCCATGTTAATAATAGTCATGGATATAATCATTAATGGAAAGAAATATAATACCCCAACCACATGAAAACAATATGGGTAGATCGTCCTAGCATGTTCCTACTTATATGAAAGATGGATAAAAGTTAGTAATATGAAACTTGACTATTGCATAATACTTGTTTCATATGTGTTGTTACTTTCGGCCTTGTAGAGAATTCTTATCTAACTTCAAAGAAATTTTTGAGCCTAATAAAAATGATATAGCTTGATCTTAGTTAAGATTGTATCTTGACATTTCATTTGTATATTTCCTCATACTACTAAGTCTCACATTGTCTAGAAATTAGTAGGATCCATTAGCATAAATGTTTTGATCATTCTGTTATTTTATCATTTAGTAAAATGATAGAATAAAAATTAATAAGCCTACTATCCTCTCTAAACAGGTTGATTTGGGGGACAAAATCACCATCTAAGGAGGGAAGGGAATTAGTGACACATTAGATGTTTTATTTATTATTATAATTGCTCAATATTCCCACTTGCCTAATAGAAACTAGATTCTATATCATATTCTTACTTGTTTACTTGGTGGGATAATTTGTTTCATGATATGTCCAAAAGAATACAATACATGAATTTAGTAATTCCTCTAGTATATATATATTTCATTATTTCTTAAACCTCATTGATATATACATTTTTAATATAAATTTGACTTTTAAGTGTATTTATCACTTTCTTTCTTAAAAACAAGTATACTTCCTAGATCATACTGGCTTAAAGAGTAGACTACATCCTTTTGATCCCGATAACCATGACGAAATTTTACTAACATGATTCTTCATGGATAGGGGTCTATTTGTAATAAATTATGATGCATTTTTAATGTTTCTTTTAATATATATTTGTCTTTTTTTAATTTGTGATTTAGACCTAAATGTTACATAAATTTCATTACAAAAGGTAGACATCATTTATCCGCCTTACCATCATGTTTTAATTTTTCTACTAAGTAATGCAAATTTGGTAGATCCAAAACTAGACTTAATTATATATCCTATATTGAATAGCTACAAGTGTATTGTTACCTTGACAAAGACTTAGAATTATTTTCCTAACCTAATAGGGGCTCTAGAAAAAAAATACTAGTTATGAAGTCTCTAAAACTAGTTGTATATCATGTCGCGAGAGTATAATTTAGAAGAAAAATTATGGATCAGATCCTACTTAATAATTACTTCATTAGGAGGCAGGGGGATGAAATCCATTTTAAGGGTGGTAGAGTTGTAACATACTCAATTTTGAACCCTTTTTAGTATAATCTAATTGAATAATTTGTCAACACCTTGACTAAAAGTATTTGTTGAAACTTTTATTTGAATCATTTACACATTACTCCTTTCTTTGTTCATATTTGAACAAGAGTTGAAAATCTATTTGAGTTCATTGATACATATAGTTTAATTGTTTAATGATATTATAACTCTTAAATTTATATAATTTTATCACTTCTCTTAATAATTCAAGCCCCAACGGATGATAATGTACATCAATTAGAGTCGTGTGACTTTAGAAATAATGATAAGTAATAATTCAATAAAAAGATATAAATAGGTGATTAATATATTATGTAATATTTACACTTGATTTCGTACAACTGGTAATTAATAAATTGACCAATCACCAACATTGATACCTAGAGATATGCACGCATAAATGTCACACAGTTACATTGTAATAACTTACCTCGTTGCTGCCAAAGCTAAGCGATTTTTGATCCCATGGGGACATAGGACAAATACTTTAAATATATCAATAAATCAATTGTGTGGCTTGGCCATTCCCGGATCGTAGTGGGTGACTACTTAATTGAAATATCTATATATCGGTTGAGATTGCCGACGCACTTGCTACTTTACCATAATCATCATGCGACCCTTAACATTCTGAAAGACATGGTCTCCGCTTCATCTCTTCTTCTTCTTGCCGGCAAAAGATGATTTGATAACGAGAAGTTAAGAAGGATTAGCGTCAGTTGAACTTCTGCTCATGCTTATTCATTAAGACGGTGATCATGCATGGACCTAATCGCTTCGTTTTCCATTTTCAAAGCGTCGGATATTTGCCACGAGTGTGTGTTTGTACATCATAACGTCATGACCCCGTCGTGAATGCCAGCAGATTTGCTGTACCCAGTTTTCAAAGGAGTAGGCTACTCCGTATTGTGGATGGTGCCACGTATTTGCAGCATTTAATCAAAACGGTTTACAGTCATCTGCAATTATACATGGACGGAGTTGATTGAAGGAGTAGTGTACTCCTGCCAAAAGCAGGAGCAGCAAATCCACGCTCGTCGTGAATACCCTTGATTCGCTAAGCAAGCACTAGCACCACTCTCCCCCACTATATATGAATACGGACTCTTGATCACAAAGGCACCTACCTGGAGACCAAGTACTCAATCACTTCAAGACTTCGGCAATGACCCAGCCGAAACTCCTCACGTGTGACACTATGTGTAACATTTGAAAACCAACCCCACCACCTCAGATTTTTCCCTCGCTAGTGACTACACCCTTTGAGGAAGGTTTTCAACCTCGTCACCTCGGCAATGACGAGACCTACAACGCCATTGCTTTGCCGGTGTGGAGGTGAACGAGTGGAGTTTGCCATGACAACCACTGAACCTTGAGGTTTCAACATTGATTCGACTCAAGGAAGCAAGACCATCTGAGATCCTGATCTGTAGACTGATTACAGAGATCAGCAGGAACTGATCCGCAACAGATTATCAAGGTCTGTAATCTCTGTCACTATCCATCTGATTACGAAAGCTCCATAAGGGCAAGGATCTAATGCATATTGGAATGAATCATATTGTTAAATATAATCCCCGGTATTCCTTGCCGACTAAATTTATCTTGTTAAAATATCATAGAACTACTAGTATACCATCATTTCTTAAACACAACACGTATTGTCCTTGCTGTAACTTGTGTTTTCAGGGATCCATCAAGCAAAAGATATATTAGATACAAGTTTATATAGAAATATACTAAGTACTCAATATACTATAATTAACACTCGTAGAGGGTGTATGTACACAGGTATGTGCACCATGCATATGTCAGATTACAAGTATACCGAAAATCTGAGAATGTTTGTAGGTCATATATAGTAGGCTAGATGATCCAGTAACCTATTTAGCAATGTACGATATCAACGTGGTTCAGTTTATTAACTATAACTACTTAACACTAGTATATATAGTAACAACCATATGCCATAATGGAGTTTGTGGATTTCTACTCAAACACAATTTCCTAATACCGATTTCTGTTGCTAATGAGGAATGAAATAGAAGCTAGAATACCTACGTGTATGCACACCACTAAAGTATACTAATTAGACTATTCATCATGCATGCGTGCAATATGGTACTATATATAAATATGCATGCTAACACACTATTTAACTTATATAACTCCGGTCGATATATTTTGTTGCCTAATCGTGTAAATCAAATAACGCATACATAGTAGGTACGACATTAAGCTACTAACCGTAAAATTCACCAAGACTAACTAATCATATACCTTAGTATTCATTTATCAGTATAAATATTGGTATACACACTAGTACAGAAATGGTCTGTAGCGTCGGTTTTTTAAAACCTGCAGCGTCACTTTTTAACCGACTCCTAGGTGGACGTCGCTACAGAATTTGGTCTATAGCGTCGGATTATTTAACCAAATAAAACCGACCTTACAGAGTAAACACCGACGCAAGAGGTTGTAAAAATTCTGACCTAGGCGAGAAAAAATGAGCCTGTAAGGTCGGTTATTTCATAAAAGCCGACCATGTAAACGTTCTCGGTCGAGAAAATTGTCGACCGAGAACGTTTACAGGGTCAGTTTTTTATGAAATAACCGACCCTAAAGATTGAATACCATTTCAGTGGTAACTCTCGGTCGAGAAAATTGTCGACTGAAAACTCTTTATAAGGTCGGTTTATGAGAAAACCGTATTTCGGTCGAGAAGTTTGTCGACCGAGTCTTACACTGAAATGTTTTATTCAATCTTTAGGGTCGGTTTTTTCAAAAAACCGACCTTATAGAGGACATGTAGACTCGGTTTTTTACCAAAACCGACGTTAGAAGTTCTATTTCGGTCGAAAAATTTTCGACCGAAGAGTGTACAATGAATTCAATCTATAGGGTCAGTTATTTAAAAAACCGACGCTAGAAGTTACGATTTTTTAAAAAAAAATCTGCAGAAATTGATATAGAACAGAAGAATAAGAAGATTCATATATTCTGGGAGAGGGGATCATTGATGCTCAACCGTCACCATTCAAAACCACACATTCATAACAAAAATGATAATAAATATCATAATTTACAAAATGATAGAGTGCAAGTCTGAGATGACATATTACAAAAGTAAAAAATATGAAAGAGTACGTACTCAAACCACATACATAAATGGAGCCGACATATTTAATCCAATGCTATTTCGACTTCACTTATAAAACACTCTGACCACTCTTCTCGGAATTCATTCAAGTCCACATGTGTGTAAGGCTGAGTTGTAAAGATCTGTAACAGAAAATGCACATGCTAATATTTTATAAAAATGACTACAATCACTTGTAAATTTATGATGTTATTCTTTATTACCTGACTTATAGTCTGAATGTCATGTGATGCTTGTTTGACAATAGTTTGCATGTATTTCATTACATAGTAGCCACAAGCCCAGTCATTATTTTGCATAGGACACTACAAATAACAAATTATACTTAATGTTAATAAACTACTATAAACAGCAGTTGAGATAAGACTATAAGAGTTGACATATTAGAATTCAAAAATTAATACATATAAGACTAAGCAGTTGTCAAAGTAGCTACCTTGACATTTTTCAAAGTCAATGTCTTTAATTTTGTAGGTATTTGTCCTCCAGCTTCACGAAAAGCCTTTATACCCCTATCAATTAAATGATGGTTGGTAAAATAGAAATTCTAAATAAAATATCATGTTGAAGAAATTGATTAAATTTATGCTTACTCCATAGCTGACAATTTCAGTTTGTGACTCCTTGTTGTTTTACCCATTGGGTCAAGATAATAAAGAGTCATCAATTTTGGGACAATCACCAGTAATTCCCAATGTCTAGCTCTGAGTAAGAATAAAATTATATTGAATAATAATACTTACTGGACGTTAAAAGGAATTAGGATAATTTCCTTCCCCTCACTAGCAAAATATTTGAATACATCAGAGAAGTACTCATTCACTTCCTCAATATTATTTGTCTCCACCTGACTAGTGACCGAAGGAACTAAGAATGCAATATTCTTTATATCAAAGTCGGTGACCTCGGTATATAAATGGTTGTTAAACATTTGTAATTATTTTCATATGTAGAAATAAGCTAAAAATTTGTATTAGAATTTTCTATATATATTGATAGATCCTTACCTTATCCATACTTCTATTATCAAAGTGTTCAGCCAATCATACCGGAACAACTCTATAATATCGTCAAGAAAAATAAAATTCTCAAAGTCCCTCCCAACTGCATCTTCTGTTAACTTGACCATCATATTTGATCCCGATCTTTGGTTAGCTAAGTATCGACACAAACATTTAGATTTGCTTCCCAATTCGTCGAATGTAGTTTTGGGAATGAAAGATGGCTTGGGCATAGGAGGATGACTAGCAGAATTTTTACTTTTTGGTTTACAAACCTATTAATTAAATTACATACTTATATTACATGAGTTCATATATGCAGTCAAATATGAAAAATATGGTAGAAATAAGGTATACCTTGTCATTGATAACCAAGTGTCTAGGCCAACCCACCATAGCACCCTCAGCTTCTTCAACTGTACTATATTCAGGATTAGGTATGGGTAGTGGTTTGTCCCCCATTCCATCATACACAAGATGGATGGACACACGACAGATGTCATCAGTAATTTATTGGCAATGCAATGTACCACCAAGGTTGTACACTTTGCCCGCTGCCACAACATTATATTCTGGAACCTCCACTACAAGTTTACAGTTCATACCAACCTAGATTGAAATAATATAAGTTATATAAGAAACAGTAGAACAGATACATGTTACAACTATATATTATCATATATTTATCATACTAATAACACAACATATAGAACAAAAACTTACTGCAGATTGTTGTGGTGGTTCATCGGGAGTGCTCCCATGACCTTCTACAACTGTAGCATGGCCTTGTACTTCATCACTTGAGAGACATGCAGTATGAATAGGTTGAGTAGGCTAATATGTAGACATTATTTCTTTTACTTTCTGCGCTACTAATGCTTCAACATCCTCTTGTGTAAGACCTCCTGCACGACCTCTTTTAGATTGCGAAGGGCCAAAATAAGACTTGAATCCTATGCCAGCTCCTAATCCCCTAACACGGCCAGGATGCTCCTTCGTACCAAGTTGGGATGAACTTTCCTTCCTTCCTTTGCTCGTGGAGATCAATCTATTCATAGTTAATAAAAATATTAAATCACAATATCAATTAGATATAAATAAATCTAAGTTTGTGGAAGTTACTCTTTACTTAGTTGGGATAAACCTACCATCTTTTGTGCCACCTCCTTAGTTGCAGGGTTGATAATTTCACCGGCTCGATTCTTTCTAGCATCAATCCATGTCATGTGTCGGGGTGGTCGCTCAACTTGAGTTGTACTAGATTCTTCTCCAGAAGATGATTGCTTCTCTTGTAGTTGGCGGCGGAAGGCATAACCACCGGGCCCCAAGCGATGGTCATGCACATTTTTAGCCCGTCTTTCCTTTTGAGCCTGGGGAATAGCCTGATCATTTAAAACGAGGTATTGCAATTTAGACTTGGCAAACATGTATAAAAAGATTCACCTCCTTAATTGTATAAAATTAAATATTCATACAATACATCACAATCTTTATTACCTGAAACTCTTCCGATCTCCTAGTTGCAACAAATCTTTCCCACACCTCAGGATCAATAAAAATATATACATATGTAGCTTTCTTCTTTTGTTTAGAATTATTTATAAATTCCCTTACAAGATATGTCTTAAAACCCCTCCATCGTACACCACAACGTTGTAGCACTCTTTTCTTATGATCTTTTTCATTTAGATGAAAAACACCCTATACATACAAAAGAAGCAATTAATAATGTTGTTTTGAAAAGGAATTAATTCCAAGCAAACTAAATTAGAATCAATAGATAAAAAACATATCACTTCCACTCACAGATATATCTTTCCATATGAGGTCTTTTTTGGCATTAGGAACATCATGCCAATTTTCTATATCTATTGGCACCTTAGTGCGTGCGGTCGCCCCTACGTAATGCTTGAAAGTACTAGCATGTTCTCCAACAGGTGCTCCTGTCATATCAAACTGGACTGGCAATTTATCCCCTTTAGCCCTGAGCTCCTGCAGCCTACGCATCAATGTAGGACCTCTACAGTTCTTAGCATCACCACTACCATCCTCATGGTGCTCATGCTCAGAATGTTCATCTTCATGGTGCTCATGCTCAAAATGTTCATCTTCACTCGCCATTTTAGAACCTGCAAGTATACATCATGCATCAACTCCCCATGCCAAGACAAATTTTGCGCATCTTCTGTATTAGCAAATAAGCGTTGAAATCGTGGTATTATTGGTAGATACCACATCACCTTGGCAGGAGAGCCATTTTTAGCCTTAGCTGAATTTGTAGTCTTATACATTGACGCACCACATTTTGGACAATTTATCAAATTACTATAGTCCTTCTGAAATAACACACAATCATTTGGACATGCATGAATCTTCTTAGCCTCCATTCCCATTGGGCACATTATTTTCTTTGATTGATATGTTGAAATTGGAAGCTTGTTGCCTTCAGGAAGAATTTCCTTTAACAAAGACAACAGTGAAGTGAAACTCTTATCGCTCCGCCAGTTTTGAGCTTTAAGAGTGTATAATCGCATCACAACACTCAACCTCGTGAACTTAGTACAACCCTTATATAATGGTTTTTCAGCATCATGGACAATGTTTGCAAATAAAGAAGGTGGATCAATGACATTGTCCCGACAACTACGTAGCATTTCATCAATCATATCATCCTGAATCTGGTCATCTTAAATCGGTTCATCATTAACATTATCATCATTATCTATATCTTCTATGCCACAACTATTAGTATCGACATTTTCTGCTCCATAATTCAATTTCTCTCCATGCCAATACCATTCATTATAACCTTGTATGATCCCATTGCATATGACATGATTCTTAATTTCCTCACCAGTATCAACTTTCAAATTGTTACAACAATTTCTACATGGATAATATAGCCTATCTGTAGGTAGTTTCCTATGTTCCTCAGCAAATCTGATAAATTCATCAAGACCTTTGGCAAACTCTGGACTGCAACGGTTCTTGATAGACATCCAACTTCGATCCATTTTCTATATCACATTAAAATTAATTATAAAACTAACAGTTTAATATTGATACTATAATAATCTGTAAGTTTTTATTGATAGAAAGTTAATTTTATATACTAAAGTGTACCACCTATCCCATTTTTGAATATTTAATCTCACTAGTAACTGTATAATGTATGTTTAGTTTTGAAGAAAATTTCAGCAGCATTTCCCCTAAGTTCTCCAAGTACACCGATGTAAATGGCAAATAACCACTCACATATGTACCCAGAGAACAAATGGAGAAATCCTACTGAAATAATCTACAAAACTAAACATACATTATACAGGTACATCCTAAGTGAGATTAAAATATCCAAAAATAGTCCCAAACTGGGGACTATCCAAAGTTTACTCCTAATGAGTAAATTTTGAACGAGTTTCTAAGTTAATATATAAATGCATTATTTTCATATTTATATATTAAGTTAAACATCATGCATCAACCCTAAAGTGTCAATCTACGAGTACACATGTCTAATCTAGTATTAATTTCTAAAATTTATATTATGATTATATATGAAAAAACACGCATGTTTTTATTATTGGGTTATCAAATCATATAAAATGGAAAATACTTGTACAAATTAGCAAAGTAAGGCCGTTTCCAACAGTTCAAAGATTGAACTCATTATAATATTCAGAACTATTTATGAACATTACAGCAAATATGATTAAAACATTTATAGCTCCAACATAAATAAGTTCCAGGTCCATCTCGGTCGACAATTAGTCGACCGAGAGCCCACCTGTGCGCAGCGTCTAGGTCCACTCTCGGTCGACAAATTGTCGACCGAGAGTGGACCTGGACGTTGCGCGCAGGTGGACTCTCGGTTGACTAATTGTCGACCGAGATGGACCTGGAAGCAGCAATGGCGGCGGACGAGAATGAAGGGGAACAAGGAACGAAGGAAGCTCGAACTTACTTGGAAATGGCAGCGAGCTTCGTGGAGGAAGAGAAGAACTTCACGGAGAGGCGGCGACCTTTGTGGAAGAGTGGAAGGCGGCGACGGCGAGCTTCACGGCAACAAAGAGATTCACGGCAACGACGGGCTTCGTGGAGGAAGAGGGGAAGGCGGCGACGACGAGCTTCACGATCCTCTTCGCGGCGACGACGAGATTCACGATCCTCTTGGCGGCGTGGAGAGGCGGCAACGGCTTCACGGAGAAGCGGCAACGGCGGAATGACAAAGTGAAAAGGGGTTTCGCAGCGCCGCGGGAGAGAGATTAGAAAAGAGAAAAGGGTTTCACAGGAGGAAAAAGACTAAAATTTCGGCTTTTTGCACGGAGCGAAAAACTGTAGCGTCGGTTAACAAAAAAAAAACCCGACTCTACAGATAAACGGTGCCCGTGTCGGGTTGTTTAATAACAATCAAACGCAAACTCGGTCGACGAATTTGTTAACCGAAAGGACCTCTAGGGTCGGTTAATAGGTAAACCCGACGCTACAAGTGCTAATACGAAGAAATCTGATTCGTTTCGGTCGACGATTTGTCGATCGAGAAGGAGCAAGATTTCCTTCGTACAAGCACCTCTAGGGTCGGTTTTTTCATATAACCGACCCTAGAGGTGCTTATACATGTGTGAATAACTAATCTGGACATTGTCGGTCGACAATATTGTCGATCGAGACCCCCTATAGGGTCGGTTATTAGAAAAACCGACCCTAGAGGTGCTTCTAAGAAAGAATTATGGCTTCATTCGATCGACAAATTCGTCGACCGAATATGTCGGTCGACAAATTTGTCGACCGAATGAAGCCAGATTTCTTTCTTAGAAGCACCTCTAGGGTCGGTTTTTCTAATAACCGACCCTATAAGGGGTCTCGATCGACAAATTCGTCGACCGAGGAGCTCTAAAGTGCTTCCACAACCCTAATAATTATGTTATGTGAAACTTTAATATATGGTGATGTCGTATGAAACCCTAATATGGGATAATGTTATGTAAAACCCTTATATGGAATGATGTTTTGTGAAACCCTAATATGGAAATGTTATGTGAAACCTTAATATAGGGTGGTGTTGTGTAAAAACCCTAATATGGGATAATGTTATGTGAAATTTCAATATGGGATGATGATATGTGAACCCTAATTGATAAAGATGGGAAACTCTAACCCTAATGAGGGAATAGAGATGTTATTTTTGTATTGCATGATGTTGATATGAAATTGATATGAAATTGAGATGATTGTGTAACAAATATCCTGAATACCTTGGTCAGATGACCTGAAGGTAATAGTTACTTGATAAGTGATAACCATGTTTAGTGATGAACTAAGGGTTTGAATACCCAGAATCAACAAATGTGATGATGGTGGTATTGAGGGATGTGAATTCCCAACAATGAGACAAAAGATTGAGATCCCAATGCTTTATAACGTTTTGAAAAGTACTAAACTCTATTCAAAAATTCAGTCGGTCGACTATTTGTCGAACGAAAGAGCTCTAGGGTCGGTTATAAGGAAAACATTGACCCTAAAGTCATCCTCGATCGACAATATTGTCGACCGAATTTGTCTTGGTCGATAATATTTTCGACCGAGATTAACCCTGTTTCAATGTTTTAAATTAAGTATCAAGTGTGTGTGTATGAGATCAACCAAGTGATGCTTTGTCAAATTTAGCCATAATTTATTTTTCAATCATTTGAAATAACAATATTCTTATATAACATGTATATGTCCAAATGAAGACATGGAAAACACTTTTATTCATAACAATTTAATGCCCATACACTTTATAAGATGAAACATGACATACTTGCTTTATAAAAAGATATACATTACATCATTACAAAGATATCTCATAATCTCACTAGAAAGACCGAAGGATTACATCAATGTCTGGGTCTTTTCCAAGAAAGGGCTCAGCTCCATAATATTTGACCAGTGTCTGCCACTCCAAGGCACCTGTCATGGTTAAGGCATAAGCCTCCAAGAAGGTGGGAACACGATCAAAGCGAAAGTTGGCAGCAATGTCTTGAAGTTGAATTGGGGAAAACTGAGTATGTGTGAGATCAGGAGATGGTGGAGGTGGAGTTTGATAGTAGTTGTAGGAAGGATTGTAGGGATTTATCATGCCAGGATTAAGGGAATAGGGATATTCATCAGGTTGGTTAGGAGAGAGAGCTTGCATCCTTTGGTTTAAATAAGTCATGCCTTGGTGATTATAATCCAATTGCCTACTTAGGTGATATTGGGAGCCAGCAATGTATGTCAAGGTATTTGTAATAGGATCATGGGGTAGGTTGGTAGGAGGAGGTGGTGGAGGTATGTCTTGGGTGGATGTCTCCCCTTCAGTCCTAGCCCTTTTGTGGCCAAAGTCAATTCCCATCTTTTCCACCGTATTTTTACTTATTTTTTGGGGTTTTCTATCCCATGTGTAACCTAAGTCGTCCTCAATATTCTTCTTAAGAAAATGTTGAGTGATTTGGCATACAAAGTCAGCATATGGTGGATTTCCAGAAAACTCAAACATATTCTTAATAATGATACGAATAAAGTTTATGGGAATACTTTTGAGAATGGCATAGATAAGGTACATACGAAAGGTGGTTACTTCAGATTTGTTTGCTCTAGGATGGATATTGGTGGCAACAATGAGATTTATGATCCTAGCTTCAGGTTTTAAATTTATGGCATAATAGGTACCCCTATCTTCATGACAAGTCGTATTTGATTGAAAGATGGCTCTTTTGACATCACTAAGGCTAATTGTAATGTTATCTTGGGAGAGTTTGTTGAGTGGAGTTCCTCTTGTGAGATCAAAAAAAAATTATATTCTTCTATATCTATGTCAAGCATATCAAGAATACCCTCCTCAGTAAAATGGAATCCATACCCACCAACCATAGAGGAGAAGGAATCATGTTCAGGATGTTCGGCTAAATTGGCATAGAATTCATTAACTAGTTTGGAGGAGTAGGATTGGAAGGAGGGATTTAGAAAATCAGTCAAATGTTGCACCTCGAAAAGTTCCTCCAAATCGACAATGCTTTGGAAGTCCATGACGTCGACTGGTCGTCGTGGAAGAGGAGTTTTTGAGGAGAGCCTGAGGTAACGGTCGACTGCAGCTTGGTCGATGAAAGGGACGTCGTTGATGACCGGCAGCGGTGCAAGGCCCGTCCTTCCTTTCCTACCTGCAACTTGCTTCTTTCTGCGCGTAGATGATGAAGCCATTTCATTGCTTTGAAATGGAGAAGTAGCAAGCAAGAATTGGATGTAGAGAAGCTGAAGATTTTCACAAGAATACACTAGAGAGGAGCTAGAGTAGTGAGAATGTGAAGGTGTGAAGAAATGGATCGTTTTGGGTGCTATTTATAGCAAAACAGAGCCAATTTCGGTCGACAATTTGTCGACCGACGGCCGCAACGGTCGTCTATCAGTCGGCCAACGGTCGATCGAAAAAATAGCCATTACGACGGTCAACGGTCGTATTTATAGCCGTTAACGGTTGAAATTCTAGCCGTTACGACGGTTGATTTTTTTAGCCGTTACGACGGTTGATTTTTTTAGCCATTATGACGGTTGGTTTTTCTAGTCGTTCCTCGGTCGACAAATTCGTCGACCGATATGTTTCGGTCGACAATATTGCCGACCGAATGGACTTCTAAGGTCGGTTATTAAGAAAATACCGACCCTAAAAGTTGCTTATACACATGAAAACTGACTCCTTATCGGTTGACAAATTTGTCGACTGAGAAATGCTCTAAGGTCGGTTATAAGTGCAAATCTGACGCTAGAGGTGCTTATACATGCGTGAACTATCTGGATCCAGAATAGATATCAGTCGACGAATTTGTCGATCGAGAAAGAGCCAGATTTCCTTTGCATAAGTACCTCTAGGGTCGGTTTTAAGGAAAAAACCGACCTTAGAGGTAATTATCGGTCGACGAATTTGTCGACCGAATGAATCGGTCGAAATATTGGTCGACCGAGGAAGGCTCTAAGGTCGATTATAAGTGCAAATCCGACGCTAGATGTGCTTATACATGCGTGAACTATCTGGATCCAGAATAGAAATCGGTCGACGAATTTGTCGACTGAGGAGGCCTTTAAGGTCAGTTTTGTAGGAATAACCGACCTTAAAGGTGTTGAACCGAGGAGGATTGTAAGGTCGGTTATAAAGAAAAAACCGACCCTATATGTGCTTGTATACGTGAAATGCAGCTCTTATTCGGTCGACGAATTTGTCGACCGAGGATCCCTGTAGGGTCGGTTATAATGTAGAACCGACCCTATAGATCGAGGCGGGAAAGCCAAAACCAAGTAAATTTTTGCCGCCAGAAAAATTGTCTATAAGGTCGCTTATTTTAGAAAAACCGACCCTATAGAGATGTACTACAAGGTCGGTTATTTTAAAAATAGCGACTCAAAAGGTCTTAAGTGGTGCCCGCATTTTTTATATACATATAAGGTCAGTTATTTGGAAAACCGACCCTATAGAGATACACTACAAGGTCGGTTATTTTAACAAAAGCGACCCAAGAGGTCTTAAGTGGTGCCCGCATTTTTTATAGACATATAAGGTCGGTTATTTGGAAAACCGGCCCTATAGAGTTACACTACAAGGTCGGTTTATTTAAAAAAACCGACCTAAGAGGTCTTAAGTGGTGCCCGCATTTTTTTTAGACATATAAAGTCAGTTATTTGGAAAAACCGACCCTACAGGTAGTGACGTTATAACCCATTTCTTTACTAGTGACATATATGTAATCAAATCAATAAAGCTTTTTAACCGAGTAGTTAATAGTAAGAATTTTAGTAGAGTCAGAAACTTCTCAATCTAAGAAATTTAACAAAGAAAATAAACATTTTTAATGCAACTTTATGCTGAATATTCGTTGGTTATTAGACATTTTTCAATTATCCCCAAAATGTGATATATATGACATACATCCATCTTATATACAATACATATAAATATAAGTGAAATAACTATAAGGATTAATAAATAAAAAATAATTTGGAGAAATGATTCCAAGTCCATGATTATGATTGTGACTAGTATACCTATTTATATGTAGAATCCAAACAAACCTTGATGGTGGATTTCCGTATTTGATTCATTGATTGCTCTGGAATCAAGGTACGGAAATCTTCTATTTTGTTTAAATGAAGTTTGCATCCCTCTTGAATATCATTCATATATAAGAAATATTGGGGAGTCCGATTTGTCAAACTTTAACGTTCTCTTAAAAGACCCCCCAATTAGAATGTTTGATGAATCGGCTCGATAATTGGAATTGTCAGATTTGAAGGATAAGACCAAGTTATTTAGCAGAATTATGCTTCCACGACTCTATGTAGAGATAAGGGATTGTGTTCCCCTAGTCGACCAGCAATTCAGCTTAACGCGATCATTCTTATTTTGGATGATGAGAACACATGGTCACCTAAGAACATACAGAGTATACTAAGTGCCTACATTATTTTAGAAATCTTCTTAATTTGGTATACCTTTTTGATCAAATTTGAGACCCCATTTATCTTTCTCCTTTGAACTTATTTCCTACATTTTATATCTCCTTGCATCCTTTTTTATTAGATCTTGAGTAGATAAGATATATTCATTTAACTTTATTTAAATTAGATTTTCTATCGATCTTTTAGAATGACTCGTGCCCTTATTTTGTGTTCGTGCGTGATGCATGTCAAGGGAGAATATATAAACACACCAAGCCTACATTGGTTAGCAAGAAAAGGATTAGAAGAAGACTTATTGGAAGATTGCATGAGATGTCCTCTGTTCGAGATGATGAATAAATCAAATTAAAATGTAATGACTATTACTTGATGTATATGTTTTTTTTTCAAAACCTCCATGTACTCTAAACATGTTTATCAATGCAAAGAGTGTTTATTTTTTTGAAATAAAAGTATGTCAAAATTTGATCTCTAAGGATCACATCTTTACATGGTGATATCAGAGCTATAAATGGTCGACACTCATGCATTGTCCTAGAGTTTAGATAGAATATACATATATGTAAAGAAACAAAGTTTTGTAGCAACGGAGAAGTAATCTAACTATTACAAATTCTTGTCCAAGTTTGACATTGGGGCTACAAAGGGCAACTAAATATATATGAAATCGAAACGAGTAGGATCGATTCGTGGTAAGAAACCTGCCCATCTCAGAAGACATCTTGAATATAGTCTTGAGAAACACCTCCTGCTACTTGGGCCTTAGGCTGTGCAACCTCTGGGTGGGTTGAGTGCAACACCTATAAGAGGAACCAAACAAGATAAAAGACATCAATAAAGTT
The DNA here is from genome assembly GCA_963693085.1 of Alisma plantago-aquatica. Lineage (NCBI taxonomy): Eukaryota > Viridiplantae > Streptophyta > Magnoliopsida > Alismatales > Alismataceae > Alisma > Alisma plantago-aquatica. Next base: position 907,400,345 of record OY856410.1, read on the forward strand.
GTGTATGTGCAATATTATTACAACTAAACAATACTAAAAATCTTCGAGAGTTTAATATAAGAGATTTCAATAAAGGAATCTCAAGAGAGATGAGTTCCAAAAGAATTAACACATAAAAATGTATGGCATGCTTAACAAGAAAATTAACAATTAGTGAGTGTTGCCATATAAAATTTTCATCAATAACATCAATCATAAGGCGTACATGTAAACAAACATTAGATGAAAATTATTTAAAGCAAGGCTGGGACACCTTAGGATCTCAACCAAAAGTGGGTGGAAAAGCACACCTTGGACGAAATAAGCTCGCCATGTATATATATGAGTGTAAAAGATTGATTGAGACTAGAAAAGTGTGCCCTATGCATAGTTGTACTCTACTAGAAATAAAATTAGTCTAAATCATGCATACAATAGGGAAAGGAAAGTTTGGTCAAATATTCACATTTTTCAAGAAAAGGATGAGAAGATCCATATAAGCAGTAAAATTGGATCAATGGACCATCAACAATATAATCACATAATTTTTGTAAAAGTTTAGGGAAATAATTCCTCAAGAGACATAATTTCAAAATGATACATAAGAAATCAAGGGGTATCAATAGATGCCTCATATGGGGAAAAATTGGTTGGTCACTTTAAGAATGCCTAGATAAATTGGGAAGATGCACATATCTTGACTTGAATGTTCTATTTAAAGATCAAATTCTACCCTTTCAAGCCTAAAATCAAACCTCCATATTATGTTTTTTAAATAAATTATGGTTCATTTATGTTTCATATGATGAAACCCTAGAAATCTAAATCTTTAAGAAAACCTTATATTAGTTCATGATATTAATCTAACAAGAGGATCTAAAGTAATTGATCATATGTATGATCCAAGTTCTTAACTTTTTCATTATAGTTTTTCCTCAATTATTAGTAAGGGGTTAAGATATATTGAAGACCAAAGAATCAAATTTTAAAAAACATGGGAAATGGTGAGGAAAATTGCACCAAATAGAGAAAATCTCACGACACCATAATATTTTTCTTACCATTTTAAGAGTATCGAGTAAAACATTATGATTTTACAAGATTCATATCTTTTATTAATTTATTTGTGAAGTTGAGAATGCAAATGACCAATATAGCCTTAGATAAACGTTTGGGACTCTAGATCGTGATAGGGTATAAATATCATAATCGCATCCTCTCATGCACATGATAGAAGAAATTAGATATAGAGAAATTACGAAAAGACATGTAGGTAAAAAGTAAAAAGAAGAACATGTGGAGGAAAAAGGGTAATAACATGTGACATGTCTCCTTCAACCTCACGCTTATTCCATGACCGGTAGAGTGAAGCAGCAGCTGCAGGTCAAATTTGAGGGAAACAATGTGAGTGATTGTTTGCAATTTTGACTAGACAAATATGAAGAAGAAGAATCATGATATCTTACAAAAAGAGCAATTGAATTCCGATGAGAAAGAGTGTCGAGGGAGAGGGCACAAACCAAAATGAATAAATGAGCTATGTGGCACCAAAGAGGGTACTTGAAATGAAACAGACTTCAACGTTAGATTGCAAAAGGTGTGGAAAAAGTACCAATAGGGTTAAGCATTTACAAGGTTAGGTAATAGGGTTTATTTGTTTGGATTCAAGAAGCTTCACCCCAAGCTTTGTGCATTTCTTTAATAATAGAGATAGGACTCAAATAGGAGATTTGTGGGTGTGGATTTCTACTAGGAACACAATGGTGTAAGAATCTTAGAAAAATATGGAGTGTGGAGAGAGAAATTAGAATTTTATTGCACTATACACCAAGTGAGTGGTTTCCTTGTCTGGCATGAGGTAGGTGACGATTTATCAACCATCTCATCTGAACGAATGATGAAGAAAAGACTGTGTATTGCTAAAGTTGAAACCTCATATGACAACATGACACATCAATTGCCAAATCTAATTTTGACTAAAGTGATTTATAAATGATTTCCTTTTTCTTTCCAAATCAAATTAGAAGAGTAAATAATCTCCAAATAAGGTGAAACTTGGTAGGTTAGTAATTAAGAGGTTAAGAATTCGATTTTGCTATTATTTTTATGTTTGACAATTCTAAACCTATCAAAAGCCAACTTAATTCCTAAATAACCTTTTAAAATATTAATATCATTAAATATTCATATTTTGTGTGTGACTCTCCTTACCCATACCTATTCATATGAAAAGTCTAGAAGAATTATATTGAACTTCAATCCTTCAACATGGTGATTTTGCATCAATAGGCCCAAGTTAGGATATTATGCTAATTTCTTGTAATATAGCCTCAACAGATCAATTTATTAGTCAAAACATTATATTTAGAGATTACTAGCCTGCTAATACAATCTAAACCAAAACATGATCATAAAAATAAAGGATCACATGATAAAGGGGAAAATTGAAAATGTACCTAAATTTGGGTATGTTACACTCTGACCAACCGACAAAGCCAGAACTCACCTACTTTTTGATCTCTATGGGCTCTCTCACACTACTTATATAAACTCCCCACCTCCCCTCATTAATGATTAACTAAATTTCAACTTGTACATAAATTTTAGTAATTCAAATGGTAGTATCCAAACAACCGCTAAATCTTTTGCGACACAAACAAGTGGACTGAGGCTTAGAAAACATCATTCTTTCATATAATCACCAATGGAGGTAGACCATAAATTTTGTATTCATAACACAAAACAAGAATCTCAAGTGAGAGTAGAGAGTACACTAAAACAAACAAATTTAAACACTCAAAACAAAAGGTGAATATCTTTGTACTTAAGCTACACTCATAATGATATTGTCACATGATACAAGGACCTATATCATCTAACTACTAGAATTTCATTCAAGTCCTAGTCAATATGCAATATATTCGAATGGAATGTGAATAGGTAGGCCAAAGACATGAAGGGTTTGCTTGATAATGTATGTTTCTTAATTTCCATAGTACAAACCATTCTTTTCTCATATCCAAAGGGAAAAATATAAATGATCATATAAATTTTACTCCATTTGCATACAATATTATGAATCCTAACTTGAATAGAAAGTGCATCTTAGAAGTCATTACTAATTAATTTGGTTAATACAACTAAACTGTGCATCCAGTTCCCAATTCAAAGTGTGTGTGTATGTGTGTCTACTTGATTGTATACTTTCTCTAGTTCATTTGAGTATATTTTAGCAAGACTATAACATGTATGTATGGGATAAAGATAGACATTCTCTCCCCCTATCCCATGCCTGTAACAGAGGCTGAATGTCCAGGAGGGTGGTAAACTAAGGCGGCAGCTGTGATTCGAATTTGGTTCCCTTCGTGAGGAGATATCGTGCTTGACCACTTGAACCACTCCTTGTCAGCCTATAACATGTATGTATGTATGTAAGTATGTATATATATATATATATGGATTAAGAGAGAAAGATTCCTCCCCTCCCACACCGGTGACAGAGGCTGAACACCTGGGAGGGTGGTAAATCAAGGTTGCAACTAAGATTCAAACTTGGGTCCCTTTGTTAAGGGACACTGTTCTTGACCATTTGAGCCAGTCCTTGTCGGCATATGTATGTATATATATATATATATATATATATATATATATATATATATATATATATATATATATATGTGTGTGTGTGTGTGTGTGTGTGTGTGTCTATATATATATATATATATATATATATATATATATATATATATATATATATATATATGTGTGTGTGTGTGTGTGTGTATGTATGTATGTATGTATATGTATATATATACAATATAATATATAGAGAGAGTGTGAGATTGCAATGTGGCATAGGGAGCCTAGTGGCACTAAAGAGGAGCCTGATGATTGGAAAGAGAAGAGTCTGACACTATTGACTACATGTTAATATTTTTGCTTCTCAACCTAGGATTCCTGATGCATTGACTATCTTCACATTTTTTTTGCTTCCAATCCATATGCTTTTCTATCCAACACACATATGGCATTGATCATCATCACATTCTTGATGCCATTGATCATCATATTGATATCTGACGATCCATATGCTTATCAACCACCAACTTATGACACAATGCCATTGATCATTAAATATTTTATATGCACCATGATCGTGGTATTGTCCAGTGGTCCCAATCCTATGCTAACTAGCTCCAAACCCACATGTTGGTGTCCAGAGGAGGGAAAAGTTTTTATTTAACTTTCATCTCTGGAATTCATCCAATTTTTATGGATTAAGAGAGAAAGATTCCTCCCCTCCCATGCTGGTGACAGAGGTTGAACACCTGGGAGGGTGGTAAATCAAGGCTGCAACTGAGATTCAAACCTGGGTCCATTTGTTAAGGGACACTATTCTTGACCACTTGAGCCAGTCCTTGTCGGAATATGTATATATATATATATATATATATATATATATATATATATATATATATATATATATATATATATATATATATATATATATATATATATATATATATGTGTGTGTGTGTGTGTGTGTGTGTGTGTGTGTGTGTGTATACAATATAATATATAGAGAGAGTGTGAGATTGCAACGTGACACAGGGAGCCTAGTGGCACTAAAGAGGAGCCTGACGATTGGAAAGAGAAGAGTCTGACACTATTGACTACATGTTGATATTTTTGCTTATCAACCTAGGATTCCTGATGCATTGACTATATTCACATTTTTTTGCTGCCAATCCATATGCTTTTCTATCCAACACACATATGACATTGATCATCATCACATTCTTGATGTCGTTGATCATCGTATTGATACCTGACGATCCATATGCTTATCAACCACCAACTTATGACACAATGCCATTGATCATTAAATATTTTATATGCACCATGATCATGGTATTGTCTAGTGGTCCCAATCCTATGCTAACTAGATCCAAACCCACATGTTGGTGTCCAGAGGAGGGAAAAGTTTTTATTTAACTTTCAGCCTTGGAATTCATCCAATTTTTGACCAACAACACAATGAACTTTTAATCACTTAAACAAAATAGAGTCACTAATGCAAGGTGTCCTAGATGACTAGTTCTCAACAATTGACCACTTTTTCCATAATAACATGCTAGTAATGTTTACCTTATATATATTTACCTCTCTATATATTCTTGGAATGGTAACATGCTTAAAAAGGTTATTTATGCCATTTCCAAGACAATATTGAGAAATGTAAATCTTTGGTTACCTTAAATATAAAAATCAAAGATATGAAGATGGAATTTGGTAGATATGTGGATATAGTTTTTCCCAATGAAAATGGATGTCTAACCATTCCTCACATCTTGTTGGTATAATTATCACTATTGTGTACAATCACCTTATTATTTACATAAAGTCATAGAGGTCGACTTATCCATTATAAAGCAAACTATTTGAACAACCTATTACTAATCACTGTTTTATATGAAATAATGATGGCAACAATGTTCCTTTATTTGGAATTCATTATTCAATCTTCCTAATATGATCAATGTTCCTAGAGTTATATATGAGGATGTTAACATTTTCAGGTGAATTCTTGAGATATACTAGAAGGTATAATACCTCCAACAGATATATCGTCAAATTAATTTTTTTTATGAGTGACTATGGTTCGATGGAGATTGACATGAGGGGTTCACTCTATACTTGGGACAAAAAACAAAGTAGAGAGAAAATAATCAGTCTGGAATAGTTTAAGTCTTATTTATCAACTTTATCAAATTCGTTTAAAATGAGTGGGGAGAGGTTAATGTTTGTGTTTTCAGCCATCATAAGAAGATGACTATCCATGAGGATCACAAATAGGCAAGGATAATATATATTTTTCTAAGGTTTTCTACTATTTAACAAATGGTTTTCCTAGGTTATGAATAATTTCTGGAATTTTTATGTCCTAGGTAATCTTATGAGGTTGTTAACAAAACATTAGAACCTGTAAGTATTAGAATAGAACCAAAGTGGGGAATATTGATGATAGGGATAAAATTATGGAAGTTGAGTATAATATTTCTCAAGAATTGGCTAAAACATTTCCCAACAATAATGATATGAGACAAAATTCTCTTAAGCAATGTAAATGTATCACACTCTTATTCCTAAATCAAAAGAAGGTACTCATGTCATATATTAAACCCTTTTTCCCATTTATATTTTTCTTAAAAAAATAGCAATAGTTCCTGCAAAAGTATATGATTCATTATTCTTTAGGTGTTTATTAAACCCAAAAAGTATAATCCAAGATAATGTATAATTGAGCCCCCTATACTCTGAAATGAGCTTCTTTGTGACTTCAATTAAAGATGAGGAACCGAATGGATGTATATCAGATAATCCCTATCAAGTCCTAAGATTATGTGAACTGGTTTTGTATTCTTATGATTATTCCAAAATGAGATCACCATGTTGGACCACTTGAATCTTTGGCATTGTTTATTCAACTATCCAGAAATTCTTGTTAATGCTCATTCCTCCACTATTTCATATTTTTCTGATGGTGTAAGAAAATGATACCCCATAGTTGTTACTTGTTTATCATTGTTATTAGGGTCTTATTTGTATGCTTCCAAGTGATGAATAGAAGAATCTATTATCCCTGTGAAAGACTCATAAAGTTATAACATGTCTCACCTTTCATAGGTTGATGATTTTTTTTTATCTTGATGGACTCAAATACGATGAAAGAATGTTATCTACATTATGATCATGATGAAGAACTTTGATTATCATTCTGGTATTAAATCTATTCATGTTAAGAGCCATATCCATTTTAGTTCTTCTATTGGTTCTGAGGTGACTAGTGATTGTATTGGTCTTTTTGCTTGTCTTCCCTTTAGGTATCTTTATTTACCTTTGTTCAAATTAAAACTTAAAGGAATATTGATTCCCTTTTGTTGACATGGTAAAACTAAACTTGATAACTTCAAACTCCAGTCTTCTCCAAAGCAGTAAGAATTGAGTTTGTTATATAAACTTGATCTTCATTCCATATGTTTTGGGCCTTGTATTTCCTCTTGATTGTGTAACTTTATCTAGAAAGGCCCTTAAGTAAACAATAGTGACTATACTATTTCTTGGGAGTAGTTCTTTTCATGTAGAAAGGAAGGCAGTGTAAGGATCCTATTGCAAATAAATGTGTGATTCTAAAACATATTAGACAAATTATTAAGAAAAAGGGTTATTTGTGTCAAGCATGTACTTAATGTACCTAAAGTGACTCTTTGTAGTCTGTTACTTAGAATCATAATTCTTCTTAAGTTTGGAGACAAATGACCGTCCTTATATTTTTGTACTCTATAGAAAAAATGTAACTTTTTGTTGGCAGTGGCGAAGACATCCTTGTATGGAAATACTCTGGATTTTTTATGTATAAAGAATGAATGTGCATTCTCCCTCAAAGTCCCTTTAAATAAAATACAATTTATATTTGACTATTAATATATTTGTGATGCTTGATTTTTACTATGGTGAATGTTTATGTACCAATTATCCCTCTTGATGTTATTCCTCTCACAAGTGTCTTTCATAAAATTTGCATTATTTTCAGCATATATCCATAATGGCATTTTGATTTTAATTTTGGAAGTGAATAAATATGACTTAGATGTTTCTAGATAAACCCAATCTACTTTTACATGTATAGGTTGCATACCATGTTCATCTTCATTGTCTGATATGTAAAAAAAGTTTATCCACTAGTAACTCTAGATTTTCTATTTAATTGACCATTAAAATTTCCATACATGGAATGATAAGAATTTGGACTCTTTGATATTTAGCAAATTCAATATTATAATTATTCAGCCAACCACAAATTCCTTTCTTACTTCATAATTAGATAGGACATCAAATATGCATTCAGAATTTTTCTTTCTAGAAAAGGTAGTTATTTTAGAATTTATTCAATATCGTATTCATGTTCACTCTCTTAATTTGAATGATTTCAACTCAACCTAGTTTAACTTCTTATCTCCTACCACTATTTCATGAGGCCTAAATAGGTCACTTGGGGTGACTTCTCTTTTTTCTCTCTCTCTCTCTCTCTCTATATATATATATATATATATATATATATATATATATCATTATGGACCATGATGGAGTTTTCATGTAATTTCATATGGACCATGATGGAGTATATCTTGGGGGGGAGTGGACACAAGTCAATATTGTGTATACTAGTTGAGGAAGTTTCAATCTGTATACATCCACTCCATGATTAATCCTTCAATGAGTGACTCAAAATTGGACTTTTGAGCCATAAAAACTATGACATTGTTGGGGAGTTCAAGAGGGGAGCTAATAGTCATGGGTGTTAACGTGCATAATGGATCTTTTTGTTATATATAGGGAAAATAGGATGCCATTTCAATCATGGATTGTATTTTACATAGGGTACTTACTGATGGTGAGATGTTTTATGAGATTGGTTTGGTTGTTAAGAACATTTATTAAGATATGATTGTTTGTAGAATGTGCCATGGCATGCCACAATTATAAGAATGCGTCTTAGAGAAATTATTGAGGTGTTCAATGTCTAAACTACATATTTTCTTATATAATAAGCATAATTTAATTATGAATTTATGGTTGGTTTAATAGTAGACTATGTGAACACCAATGCCCTCATCCTAGATGAACCATAATAAGTATGTGTGCCTAAGCCCTAACTTAGTAAAAATAAGCCTAAAATGAAGCCATGTCAAAGATTTTGTGAAAAATGGTATAAGCCTTGATTTTTGAACTTTTTGTTGTGTTATTATAACACTATTGGTCAACTATAAACAACTCAATGGCTCATGTTGGGTTACCTTGATGGTACATCATTGTAGAATATACCAAAATTGTTCAATGTGCTATGGATCTTTTTCCTTGATTGAACCCTTCTTGAGATTTTCTATGAAGATGGTCGTCATTGCAATGTTATGATTTATTCCTAAATAGTCTCTATATTGAGTTGGGTTTGTTGCTTGAGAATTGCTGAGAAAGTTTCAATCTTGGGTTTGTGTTAGCAGACATTGTATGATGTTGTACCAACTTTGTATATCTAATTATCAAGGAGGTGGTTGGTCTTTCTTTATTTGTCATTAAGATCCTGATATCAGTTCATGCCTTTATCTCTTTTTTTATTCTATGGTTCAAATTGTTATGAATGTTGTTGATAGGTTCCCCTGGACTGATACATGCAGGTGATCTATTATATTGGTAGAATGGTCTACTAGATCTTGCTTTGTAAACTGGAGAGATGCTACAAGCAAATCTATTTTGAAAATATATGCTTAAATATATAATTTACAATGATACTGTCTATGTTAACTCTTAATGCTATCAAGTTTACATGAGCTTGAGTGTTCGAATCCAGTCTTTATTCTAGCTAAAAGTGTTGTTGTTTTAATAGATGACTGAATCGAAGTCTTGCAAACAATTTCTTATCTAATTTGCTTCTAAGGGAATTTTATCCTTAATTTTCTTATCCTCATTTTCATCCTTTTGAATGTGAACCTTAACTTGTTCATATGGAAAACTTCAGATGTTGTAAATCAATTTAACTTATCCTCTTCAAACTACTGATAATACATTAAATACAACAACTACTAAATAATGATAATAGATTGTGTTGTTATTCTTTAGTAATTACATACATTTTACTCATTTTTGTAAATTCTATTAACTCCTAATGATTTCATTGGATATAAATAGTTGGACATTTTCTCAATAAGTTAGTTTAATTAGAAAAACCATTGGTATTTCGGCCATGGTTGGGAAAATATATTTTCTCAAGTGTTGATGACACTATTTTGATATGGCACAAAAATCAATCTATTTAATATATTTACATCTTTTCTTATATAATTTGTAAGTCTTGGATAGAGGAGAAATGTATGAGCAACAAGTACTTAAATGAAATTACATTAAAAAAATCTTTAGCAAATTCAATCAAGAGATAAAATTGTATGCCCTTGTAGAAAGTGTGCTAATATATATATATATATATATATATATATATATATATATATATATATATATACATATATATATATATCAGGTCACTTAAAAGGTCATGTCGAGTCATTTATTTTGGAATGGCTTCCTACTTGGCTATATTTTTTGGGGTTTTCATGTTGAAGCTACCAACATTCAAGTGAATGACCCTGCTGCCAATATGGAGATGACTTCTTTTAAAAGTTAGAAAGTGTTGTTAGTGATAAGGTCATTTTTTATAGGAGTATAATTGTCTTTTCCCATTACAATTAAGTTCCTCTTTCTTGTACAAGACTTCTTCCATACATATAGGGAGGAGTTTTCCATCTCTAAATAAGAAATACAATGAATCTTATTTTCCACATGGTATTGGAGCATTGAGCTTAAACCTAACCCAATAGATAAAAAAGAGAGTGCCTCCACCTATGGGTGGTCTTCATCTCTTGTTGGATGGATGCTCTTCAGGCATCATCCTGGCCTCCATGGTTGTCTCTCCCTTCTTCTTTTATAAAACTCATTCTTTCATACATGCCCACATGCCTCCTGGTGCTACCCTTGTCTACCACCCCTATTATACTAAGAATCCCCTCCTTGAAGTACATCCACTTTGTCCTCCCTTGTGTCTCATTTGTTGTTTATTGTCATCATCCTAGCTTCACAACCAAGGCAACTCTATGTACAACCAATCTTCCCTCCAATGATCTGAAAGTAGTCAAGCAAATCAGCACCAAACCTCACGACGATAGGGTTGAGGACATACTAGTGATCCGTTCAAGAAATGGTGGATAGTAAGGGCATAACACTCCTTGTTGCCTTTTTTCAAGGTACCATCAGCTGGATATATGCAAGGAAATCCTCTCCCTTTCTTGGCTCACCAACCCTTTTGACTTGAAATTTGTATCTTCTGCCAGTGCAATCTCTCTCCACTCGCAAACTTCCAGTATTCATCAGATTCAACATCATGGTTGAGGAAAGATGGTGTCTCCACAAGTACAACCTACATATTCCCTCGTGCAAAATATGCCATTGGTCCACTAGAGGTCATCTCCTAATACGACTGGGGCCAAACTACCTTGGCTTCATGAGTGGATGTCTAAAAAATATAAAAGGATCTTTGTCTCACCGTAATAGTGGTTTTGATCACATCAAATCTCAAACGGATGCACTTCTACAAGAAGATAAAAATAATAGTGTCTTCCAAACCTCAATTTTGGTGTCTTCCCCCTACCTACTATGCCTATTGTGAATCAAATCTTTAATCAAGTTTATTTTTTTATCTAGTCCACATCGTGGGGGATCCACACCCACATCCCCTGTATTTGTTATTTCTCAAAGATCCATTTATTTTTCTATCGGATTTGTCTTATCAGGTCATGTTGCATATTGACTTGAGTTAACAGTTCTAATCCTTCACATATATGCCTACATATCCTTACCTCTATTAGTATTTTATGTCTTTTCACTCCAATCTCTCTTGATTCTTTTTGTGGTTGGTGTGAAGTGAGGATATAGAGGAGAGAGAGGTGATATGTATTAGTCTAGGCTATTTTGGTCTTCATGGAGCTTCTTATTATTAAATACATTCATCTTTTGATGTCTTTGTGGCATTCCATTCCCTCTAAGCATTATTCTTCCATTGATCATTGTTGTACCTATATCCCAATGACATTGTGCTTTTTAGTGTTTGTGCCATGACATGCATGTGAGTTTCCTATCTATACTTATTCTAGTTGGCCGCCACTTTTTGAGATATTGTAGGATCTTAGTTACAACATTAAACACATGTTGGGGTAGAGTGTGTTGTGCTCATTTGATCCTCTTTTTCCATCTAGTGTTATTGTTGTGGAAGTCATGTTGCATATCAAAAAATAGATGGTTGCTTTCTAGAAGCTCATTAACATCAAGTCTACAAATACTATACCTTCAAGGTAGATGATTCATCTAGATTTAATTTTTAGCAAGCTATTTTATTGATTTATTCTCAAAGTTTCATCTTTTGTTTCTCTAGTCCCAAGATGGTTCTTTTATTGATCTAGTTTGGCTTCCTTGATTGTGTCTTTCATTCTCATCAAGCTCCGGAGAGTCACACTCTAGATGGATCCAATTTGGCAGTCATCATTTGCATCAGAAGATACCTCTACTGCTACATTGTTGGATCTATTGATTATACTTATTCTAATCACACATTCCTTTCAAGTTAAGATGGCGTAGTTGCGACATTTTTTATCATCTACTTTAGATTGATGGTGATGTTCTTGATTGATTGTGCATTTCAGAAGCTTCTCTGAAGCTCAAGTATTTCTAGCATGTAGTACATAACTTTAAAGGTCAAATCTTTTATTAGTTGGGGATCATGTTTTAGGCGGGGGGGGGGGTAAAAATTTGTATGGGGGTGACATTTTTATTTTCTATTTGTCATATCGTCTGAGTCTTGTAAGTCCAAGCTAGATATGTGTTTCACCCATAGTCTAGCTTAAGGGTGAGTTTTAAATGATAGAAAGTGTTATTAGTTATAAGGTCATTTTTCATATGGTCCTAATTGTCTTGGCCCAATAGAGTTAAATTCTGCTTCCTTGTACAATACTCTTTTCCCATATATAGGAGAGAAGTGTGTCATTTCACAATAAGAACACAACAACTTTTTTTTTCATAGCTTCCATCTGGTGATTGCCTAAATGCTAAAATATACAAGAGATGTTGAATGATGCTTTTCCTCAGTTTCAATGAAGAAGTAAATTTGTAAGGAGTAGAGTCAAAAGGTGGGAAATCTATCAAAGAATATAACTTTTATAGCTTGTTGAAGGAGATAGATATAGAATTATACCATGTGTGTAAGAATTTAGTAAACTTGATTGCATCTCAAAATTCTATCACCTTGATTTTATTAGTGGCTTGAGTAACAAAACAACATCTATGTTTCTTATTTTCCTTTATGATGTTCTTTCAAACTTGGTTGTGGATGAAACAACTATAGTTTGTGTTGTTCCTACTCATTCCTAAACCAACTTCACCAAAAAGTATAGACGTATACTTGCACCCATTGATAGATAATTTGAAAGAACTAACAGAAGTGGAGATACATATATATGATGATGAATGTAAGGAATCCTTTCATATGTGTGTTGTTTTACTATGGATGTTTAATGATTTCACATGATATGCACATCTCTTTGGTCACTGGACTAAAGGCTACAAAACATGCCCTTACTATAATAAAATTACAGTATCACACTGGTTGACATGTAACCATATTTTTTCTAGATAGAATGGTGTAGGTTTTTGACAACTAACTACATATTAGAAATAGAAGCAAAGACATTAAAAGGGGAGAGATAATTATAAGTTTGCCTAAACCACTTTTTGGACCGCATATATTATCATGATTGCATTATAAATGAATTTTACAATTTATACAAGGTGGCTAAAGGCAAATATTTAACACACAATCGGAATAGGAGAATTATCTCTTTTGAGCTCCCATATTGGAAATGTAAGATTGTAAGGCAGAAATTCTATGTCATGCACATTGAAAAGAATATATGTGAGAGCATTATTCAAACATTGATAGGCTTGAAGGAGAAAGGTAAAGACAATTTGAATGCAAGGAAGGCTCTGGGAAAATGGAATAGATTTGTGCTTCATCCATAAGTATTTGATGGATATACCTCCTTACTTCCACCATCCTATACAATGAAAAACGATGGGACAATATTGTTTTGCAACCTCTTAAAATTGGTCAAAGTTTCATATGGGCATGCATCTAATATCTAAACACTACTACAGAACCTACCTTTAGTGTCGGTTATTTAAAGCCTTTAGTGTCGGTTTCTAAGCGACACCTATGTGAGCGACACTAAAAGTCCACCCATTAGGCGTTGGTTCCAAAACCGACGCCCAAACACTTCGCGCGCCACCGAAAATGCGTCATCATGGGACTATAGGCGTCGGTTATTAGGTAAGAAACTGACGCCCAAACCCTTCGCGCCACAGAAAGGGCGCCATCTTGGGCACTATCAGTGTCGGTTATTTACAAATAACTGACGCCATATATCTTCGCGCCACATGAAATAGACGCCGGTTATTTGTAAAAAACCGACACTATATCATTATGTGTCGGTTATTTACAAATAACCGACGCCTATTGGTTTTTTTTCTGTCAGTCTGCAGACCTGCTGTGGCTGGTTGCAGGATGAGAAACATGTTCAGTTCAGTTATGAACTACAGGTTTTACGACATCCATTGATATCAGCCGACAACAGGCCGCAAACCTGCAAAATTAACAATAAAAAAGTAGCACAAGCATTTAGCAATGCAACCTGCAGTTCCATTTTATTTTCACACATTTATAAACATTCACACATGCTAGCAATTTGTAGTTCCATTCATTCACATTCACACATGTAGAAGCATTCATATAGCAACCAACACTTTCATTCATTTTCACTCAGACACATGTAGAAACATCTAGACATGTAGAAACATTCACACATATATTATAATTCAGAAATTCATTTACAAAGTATCATTGTTTAGTCATTATTCGCTATCAGGATCCCAATTATATTTTAAAGCCCCCACTAATTGTATGGCTGTTGCCCATTCTTCTCTTACTTCATTTAATTCTCCCATTGTATAGGGAGCATTAACATTTGGTAAGTCCTTTCCTGTAATGGGGTCAGCTTTAAACACCTGTAAAGAGAATGATGTATATATATAATTAATGAGCTATAAATAAGATTGATATATTTTGATCATATTATCTAATGAGACTATATAATACCTGAGCAATACAGTCGATGTCCATTGCGGCATATTTGACAAGCATGTGCATATATCGCATGACATAGTATCCACATGCCCATCCGTTGTCTTGTGTAGCACACTATAAATTCAAACATATAAAATATTAAAAAATACAACTAATTAAGCATTGTTCACATAAATAATATATACATATATTGCAGTCGGGAACTTACTTGCACGTTCTTCCAAATTATTGGCTGGTTCTTTTCATGGGGACCTTTCCTCTAGCCTTTTTGTACTCCTCAAAACCCCTACATGTTAATGTAACACAGAACATTGCAATTAAATAGTAATGTAATAACATATGTTAACGGATATAAAAAATGAAATATTTCTCACCGAAATATTGCCATTTTCATTATGTGTCCAAATCTTGTATTTAATTTACCCCCCTTAGGATCTAGATAATACACAGTGAACGTCTCGGGGGCAATAACCAATAACTCCCAATGCCTACCCCTAGAGGAAAAAAAGTTAAAAATTAATAACTCAAAATCCACAATAAAATGTAATTTTCTTAAGTCCAAATTATAATAAGCAAAGTAAACTTACTCTACATTGAATGGAGCCATTATCACCGTCTTCTTTTTTACAGCAAAAATTTGAAAAAGACTCACAGCAGTATTGTTGAACTGATGTAGGGTCTTTAGCTACTAGACTAATCAAGGATGGAATCAAAAACCCTACATGTTCGAATCCAAAATCTGCACATATGTTGTCTAAGTAGCTGCAAAATATGTATTAATTACGCATGCATTAATAAATAAGAAACCAGATCACCAGATCATACACAAGGTATATGGATGTATAAAGAATATCTCACCTTATCCATAGCTCTATCACAGATGTATTTAGCCAATCATATCGAAACAACTCTAATATATCTTGTATAAATAGTTTTGTTTCGTATGACTGACCTGTAGAATCTGAATCAGAAGAAACAGTTATAGGGGAGTTTATATCATGTTCCCCTAACCATACTGCCATACCCCTACATTTAGGACCTAACAGGACAGGTAGGTCCTGTGGAACCCAACTAGGTAATGCAGGAGGTGGAAGTGGAGGCCTAGATGCTGTGGGTGTCTTCTTTTTAACCTGTATATATATATAATTTCATATCAACTGCCAGCATATTCACACACTAACAATTGAACGTAATATAAATTTACCATACCTTATCAGTAAATAAGACATCCTCTTTTAGCCACAATATCACTCCGCCTAGTGCCTCACCAAGCGTTTCACAATCTGGGGGGGCATATGGCAGTGGAAGTTCCAGAAATTGGGGGAATATATGTATCGGGATCACCCGAATCCAACCAGCTGGTACTGGAGACCCGTGACACGTTTCCCCTGGTAGGGATGGGTAAGCCGACGCCTCTGCCACGACATATTCTTTACTTTTTAGACGGCATGGCTTCAACCCCTACAAATTTTTGTATAAAGAATGTTATATACATATATACATATCATCTTTTTTTGAAACGACTACAATTTCATATATACGTATCATCTTGAATTAAAAAACTAGTTACTATGTCATAAAAATACTTACAGTGGATGTGCTAGGTGGTGGTTCTACAGGATTACTCCCAACCTCTGCAGTAGGAGTAGG
Organism: Alisma plantago-aquatica; assembly: GCA_963693085.1. NCBI lineage: Eukaryota > Viridiplantae > Streptophyta > Magnoliopsida > Alismatales > Alismataceae > Alisma > Alisma plantago-aquatica. Next base: position 907,416,771 of record OY856410.1, read on the forward strand.
AGTAGAGTCTGCAGTAGGTATTGTCTGGTAAGTGGCAGTCTAAGATGCCTGCCACTTTTTCATTGCTTCTTCGAGTTTCCTGTCGAATAGCTTATCCACCTATATATGGATAAAGGAAACGTCAAATTCTAATTTTTGAATTCTCTTTTATAGTAACATTATAAAGAAAGAATGTGTTACCTCTTCTTGTGAAAGTCCCACTTTTGGGACATGTTTGCGCTGGGATGACCCAAAAAAAGATTTGATGTCCACACCAATGCCTGCAGCCCTAACACGTCCAGGATGCTCTGGGTTACCCAGAGCAACTGTCAATTCATCCTTTGTTCCCTTAGGGATGAACTTTCCTTGTTTCCTCAGCTCGTACAGCTCCCGCTAATCGCCAAAACAAAAAAATTTACTTAAGTAAATAACACAAATAATCAATATTCGAATGATTGCTGTAAGAGTTGTATTTTACTATTTTTGCAGCCGCCTCAGCAGTTGCGGCCTTAGTTATTTCTCCCTTCTTATTTTGCCTCCCAGCTATCCATACATCATGGCGAGGCAGAGGTGTGCTACCTATGGTAGAGGACTCCTGAGTAGCAGCAGACTGAGCAGTAGTAGCATCAGCCTGTAGTCTTTGGCGAACGCCTGCATACCCCTTTGGACCCATTCTGTAGTCATGCACATTCAGTGCACGCCTTGATCTTTGTGCCTCACTGAGGGCCTAGATAGTATGCAAATTAATGATTTGGTTAGTAACACTAAATGTTAATCTTGAATAAGTGAATACAACATATATTAATTAATGAGATTGAGACTGATGCCTAATACCTTGAATTCATCAGTTTGTCTTGAAGCGACAAACGCGTCCCATTCTTCTTTGTCCAGGAAGTTCCACTGTTCAGTGGTTGTCTTCTTCCTCTTGTCGGCTTCTTTTATGTATTCTCTGGTGAGATTTGTCCTATAGTTCCTTAGGACTCTCCCACAGCATTGCATCATGCATTTACGATGCAGCTTTTCATCCAATTCAAATATACTCTGCAAAATAGAATTGCTATTAACTAGTATCCAAAAATTTAGTAATCTACAAAATAGAATTGAAAATTAATAATAACTCACACATAAATCCCTCCATATTAAAATTTTCTTCTCCTTAGAAACTTTATGCCAAGAATCTAAGAGACAACCGCAATGGCTACGAGTAACAAACCCAAGATATGAAATAAATGAATTGCGATTCACACCACATGCATTTCCTGCATTATCGAAATCCACAACAAGTTTGGGTCCATTGCCCTTTTGTGCAATTAACTTCTTCATCATAGTGATGCCCCTTCTCTTGTCAACTTTTTGGTGTTGTTGATCAAGTGCCTCAAGTGCTTCAGATGGTACCTGTGCATCATCAACCTAAAATTTGACAAAATAATTTACATTTACAAGATATAACTATAAATGGACATATAGATATAAATATATGATATATTTTTAAAACTTACATTGTGAGGCGGCGCATTGATGTCCTCACCCTCACAGTAGTCATCAGCACGGTCATCAGGAGAATGGTCAGCCATCTGCAAATTCACATTCAAATTGTAAAGTTCGCATTGTAAAATAGTAATTCAAAGTGTAAAGCTCACATTGTAAAGTTCACATTATTACAACAAAGTATATATCACAACAAAATTGTAAAGCTCTATGATCAAAGAGAAAACAAGTATATATTACAATAAGATTACGGTCTAGGGTTAACAAATACATGTGATGTCATTCTTATATATAATAAATGTACATGTACCACCTATCCCATCCTTGAACACCTAATCTCACTAGTAAGTGTATAATGTGTATTGGGTTTTCAAGAAAATTTCGGCAGCATTTCCCCGCTGTTCTCCAAGTACATATGTACTTAGAGAACAAACGGGGAAATGATGCCGAAATTTTCTTGAAAACCCAATACACATTATACACTTACATCCTAAGTGAGATTAGGTGTTCAAGAACAGTCCCAAACCGGGGACTATCCAAGATTTACTCCTAATGAGTAAATCTTGGACGGGTTTCTAGGCCAACAAATACATGTGTTGTCATTCTTATATATAGTAAATGTGTACCACCTATCCCATTCTTGACCACCTAATCTCACTAGTAAGTGTATAATGTGTATTGGGTTTTCGAGAAAATTTCGGCAGCATTTCCCTGCTATTCTCTAAGTACATATGTACTTAGAGAACAAACGGGGAAATGCTATAGAAATTTTCTCAAAAACCCAATACACATTATACACTTACATCCTAAGTGAGATTAGGTGTTCAAGAACAGTCCCAAACCAGGGACTATCCAAGATTTACTCCTAATGAGTAAATCTTGGACGGGTTTCTAGGCCAACAAATACGTGTGCTGTCATTCTTATACCTACAATCCCAGTTTCATCATTCATATCCTAGTTCTTCAAGTTAGGTGATTAACATTGTCAATATACTCAAAAAGGAAAGAAGTTACTAATTTCATAGTTAGGATGGTAGAGATACCCTAAGATCTAGAGATACCCTAAGATCTAGGCAATTTAGGGAAAAGTTCATCATTTACATTCCAAGCATGTCACATGTGTGCATTACAGTTCATCATTAAGCAAGAAGGGTGATTAGGATTCTCAATATACTCAACAATGAAACAAGTTAAACATGTGTGCATTACAGTTCATCATTTACATTCCAAGCATGTCACATGTGTGCATTATAGTTCATCATCAAGATATTTATAACTTACTTAAACATTCAATTATGAAGTAAATATACACTTAATTAATTCAGAATAGATGACGCACAAAGTTGCAGTCAACATCATTATGCTTTGTTCTATCATGGACTATCAGATTGGTATAGCACATATGTATAAGTACATAATTAAATAAACACAATCAGTAAATCACTTTAAAAAAATCCACTAGCTTGGTGAAATCAGTACATAAATAAACACAATCAGAATATTTTTCATGACTTTTGGGGTGACTTGGTGAAATCAGTGCATGTTTTGGGCATCCAGTAGATGAATCCAAACCCCAGCAGCAGCCTAAACGTGCCCTGACGCCGCCCAAGCATCCGCCCAGAGGCCTAGCTAGGCAGGGCACCTGGGCTTGGGACCCTAGGCGTGCCCTGGCACCTTCTTTGGCGCCGCCTGGGTGAGTTCCAGGTCGGCGGCGGCAGAGAAAAGCAAGGCAGAGGAGAAAAGGGGGTGAAGCTTTTGTGGGTTACCTTGCAGGAAGCTGGCGGAGGAGAAAAGTTGCTTCTACCGGCGGGGGCGGCGGTGACGAGGAGAGCACCGTAGCTGCTTCTACCGGCGGCGGCGACGAGAGGACAGTCAACGACCGGCGGCGGTGACGAGCGGCGACGAGAGGACAGCAGCAACGCGGCGGCAGCACCGAGCGGCGATGAGCAATAATCGCCGGACCTAACTGAAATCGGGAATGAAACAGAGAAAGGGGAAGAGTCACTCGTGCTGGTGCTATTAAGTTGACCATAAGCGTCGGTTATTCAAAAAAACTGACAACAAAACCAACAGTGTCGGTTCTTTTCCAAAAATCGACACCTATACTATATTATAGTCGTCGGTTTTTAACTAAAAGACAACCGACATCTATTTCTGTCTCGCGAATAACCTTTAGTCGTCGGTTATTTATTTATGAATCGACGTTGTATGTCAAATTTTGGAGGCAATTTTTTTGGCTGGAATTTTTGTTTTGGCGGTTGATTTTAGGTGTCGGTTTTTATTAATTAACCAACACTTAATAAAAGTGGTACCTGTGTCTGGTCGACCTTCACAGATTGGATGTCGGTTTATGTTATAAACCGACACTGTAGAGTTTAGGTGTCGGTTTATGTATACAACCGACACCTTGAAAAGTGACTTTATAAGTCATTTCTGTAGTAGTGAAAGGTGTGCATGAATGGAGGAGCAGAAGATGCTACTAATGAAAGTTCATGATTGTCACTTTTTATTGCAATAACTTCATTCATTATATATCATTATGTATTTTCCATTATTATTAAAAAATTTCGATATTTTCAAAGTTTGTGTGCTAATGCCATATATCCAAATATTTCTACATTGGGGTGTACAATTGTTGTGCCACTTTATGAGATAGAGAAGATATTTTCTCCATTTTCTTGACATCACAGTGCATGTATTGGTCTATGTCACATCTAAATCTTAGTTTCCTAGTGTAGTTTAGTATCATTGTATGTATCCAATATCATTGTATGTATCCAATTAAAATGTGGTCTGTCATAAATTTTTATGGTTACACCAATTATATTCAAAAAAATGTAAAAATAATAATAAATGTGATATGCTTATTATGTTTTAGAAAATATCTTATCAGGCGACTTATCTTGTATTTGATGACTAATAAGTATGTTTGTGATAAAAGATCCCAGAAGTATCTATGATATAAGGAGTTTTATAGCATGAGTGTATGAATCTTTGTTCAAGATACTTGGATGAAGTTAAAAAATAGATTGGACAAATAGATAGTGTTCAACGAATTCTATGTATAACATGAGGCAACCCAGGAGAATGATGATTGTCTATCTTCTTGAAAATAGGTCACAATATTGGTAAAGGGATAGCATGTGTCTTTGACACATAACATGAAAAAAAAAACACTAATGCATGTGTTGTTTGATTTTGAAGTAATTGAATTTTATATTTGGTAAGATAGTAAAATTATCTTTAATGATTAAGATGCAATGGCATATTGCAGTGAATTATTTCACATATTATGTATTCAGGAAGTACTATGAAATCATTAGTAAAAGACATCTTCACAAGTCCTCAAAGGGGTTTGGTTGTTTTCATAGTAACACACTCAATGAATGATTTAAAGAACATTTAAGTTTTGTTGGACTATTTTAAATATAATCCTTCATAGATAAAATCTAATAATTTGTTGTTTTGGTAGATAGAGATGAACGTAAAAACTGAGATGGTAGATGGGAAAATCAAGTTTCTTTATCAAGGTCCATATCATCTGGCCATTAAGTATAAAGTCTATGTTGTTATTGGTCACTGATTTGATATCGAGGCTAGGGATAAAAACTGAACAATATTAAATGGTGGAGTCTTTTTGGTATCCAAGATAGATTTTACCTAAAACGACATACCAGTTAGTAGTGACTTTACCTATTATGATGTTTTGAAGGATGTTATTATGCTCAATTACTACGAACACTTTTAACATTACTTGCCTTAACTAGAGCTAGAATGAGTCAATCACTACACCCTGGAAATAGATGTGTATGGATAGATTTTATACAATATATATTATGCCAATTATTTAAAAATTGTTGTTCTTATAATTTCCTTATAAAACTAATTGTGTGAACAAATTGATCAAGTCAAACTCCAATCCATATAAAGCATGCGTCATTTATAAGGGCACAAGTATGTTAGTATTTATATGGTTTCCAATTCATTTTATGTTTACACAAATTTATTATTCTATCGGGAATTCATTTATAGGTTGTAAATCTATTAAGTTTTAGAGATTCGTATGTGAGAATAGAATTTGGTCAAATTAGTGAGGATGAATACATGAAAAGTGTTGAAGGGCAACATTAGTCCATACTTTTCTTGTGTTTACATAGATGTTTCTTTAGAGAACAACCTTACATGCAACATCAAGTAATTGATGATGTGATTGTAATATAATAGCATGGCTGAAAACACATATACTAAGATAGTGAGGATTAGCACTCACTTATATTTATACATAGTTGAAATGCAAAGAAACTATATGAAGTTTCTTTGATTTATTGCATGACATGAATAGATATTTAAGGTTGTTTTTATTAAATTTTAGGATTAATAGGCTATGTATATTATTATTTAATTATAAAATTATGATTGAAAGAGTTTTGTCTAGTGTACATGACAATCTTACTTTTGTTTGACTTTTTCTTATGGCATATCACTTGATGTGCTGACAACTATGTTTTGAAGGGATGTGAGATTTTTTCTATGCCTTCTTACATGCAGTCAACTTATTTTTTGTAATTGTTTCCACTGAATGGTTGTGTCTGTATTTTATGATGAGTTTAGACCTTAGACTAGCATCCACTTTTTGTGTGTTTATCTCCAAGTATCATAGGTTTTCACTTGACATTAGTCCAAGTTACTTATATTGGCCTTATGTTATTTGTTCTATTTGTTTGGTTTAACTAGCTTTATGGCATTGACAATTTTTAGAGTTGATTGATTCTCGATCTCATTTTTTGATGAACAAGGTTGGTTTCCAAGTGTTAAAATGTTAGTAAATATGGAACACATTAATAACTTTGCTTTTGAGGGGATGTAGGTCTCTTCGACATCTATTTGGACTCTCATATTATAATTTCGATTGTGTTTTCTACCTCATATGGTTGTTTTTGCTCTATAGACGACTCCTGGTAGAGGATATGAATTTATTTCAAAGCATTGACTCAATATAATGATGTTTGGAGGCATTGTTGAAATACTAAATGTAATCTATTTTTTAGGATGGTAATCCATTTGCAAATGAAATTGGTATGTAATTTAGTGATGGCAATGTTTGTTTGTATTAAACTTTATGAATCAATTAGGAAGGTTCCTATGTATTAGTTTTATTGTTTAAGAGAAGTTTGTAGTTGACAAATGTTTCAGAGTATGGGAGCGATTGGAAAGTCTTATCAGAACTCCCACACATTTTCCCCTTTCTGTGATACCTTAATCATTAGTAACAGCATATGTCTTTATTGCCTAGGTGTATTGGAGTCAACATGAATATTTCTACTAAAGTTTGATGCTTATTCAACATTTTGCAAGCATGTCAGTCTATTCTTTTTGTTTTTCTTCAGTTATGAGCTTCCAATGATATTATTTTTTCACTTTACGGTTCACATGGGTGCTTGTAAAATGGTATGAAAGTTTATTCTGGAGACATTGATCCTACCATTAGCACCCATTCAACTTTCTTAATTAGGTTCAAATAACTAATATTCCACATCAAAAAAAATGACATGAGTTCTCCAATTTTTGACACCCTTGAATTTATTATGGTATTATAAGGGAAAAAATAAGGACATGATTAAATCAGGAAATAAAAATCCTAATAATAAATACAACTTTATCCCTAAAGGTTTCGATCTAGCAATTTTAGTGTTCATGTATATTAATGATTATAAAATTCTTGAAAGTCTATTATCCTTGGCCCTGTTCCAAATCATTTATCATGTGTTATGCTTCTCTGAAGGATATTGAAAAAAAATCTTGGATGCACATGTTAGTTCATATTAGGTATGGAAAACTATATCTTTTGGAATTATGGTATATTTTCTAATTCTTTAAATGGTACTCGTAGAATATTGATTGAAGATAAAAGAAAGCATGTTCCTCTAATACCTGATGCTATTAGAATTCCTTGTAGGTTAAAACACATAAAAATATCTTGTGTCTAATATCTATGCTTATTGTAGATACTTGTCATTTCTGAGTGTGGCTGCCATAACTTCATCCCCTTGTCCACACTTACACTACATCGTATTGTTGCTTGTTTTTTTGTCATCAAGATTTTGCAAGAATGTATTTTCCTTAAGATTATTTATAAATTGAATTTTGAATTCTATAGCTACATTTCTCTAGCTTGTTCAAGGTACTCATCCATGTTTTACGCTATATGATAAGTGATTTCTTTATCTAATTTGTATCTCGTTGAGTTTATACTAAGGAGTATTTTATCAATTATATTCTACATACATGCTAAACAAGGTTTTTCACGATGCCTCAACTTGAGAAGGATTTTTGAAAAGTTGACTATCTTAGAACTCCAATTTGTCTTGTTATATAGCTAGTACCTTGTTATCACAAAATTACGGGAAGCCATATACTTCTAATCTCAAAAAATAAATAACCATAAGGGTTGCTTCTGATTACAACAACATGTTTCTTATCCCTCATTTATTAATAATAGTATTTTGTTTTTTTTAAATTTCTAGTGCTCCTTTTTTTAATTTCAAGTAACACATGAAGCCCAACACACATTTAGTACTATTATATGAAATTTCTAAAGAAATATTAATACTTTTCTCTCACAAATGTTGAATTGATGATACTTCAATATAACTCTTACAAATATATGGGATGATAGGAACAACTATAGAATCTTTCTTATGAGAACCTTCTTAAGATGCACTATTATATACAGACTAACATAAACGTGGAATACAGTAATAAGGATAATAAGACACCAGATGGTGTGGATGGTGACAGAAGTACAACCAAACAACCAAAGAACACGTCAAACAAATATGAAGTAGAAAATGTGGGTGCATGTAGGCCCATATCCCCTCAAATCCTCTTGTAGAAGAGTTCTTTGATGAATTTAATATTTCAAGTGTTTTTTCCTTTGTAGTAACAACTGTGCTCAAACTTTCTTGAAACTCATTCAGTTTGTCTTCACAAGATGCTAGCTCCTCATATAGATTTAGCTTCATGATGATTAAAATTTCATTCTCAATATGATATTGATTCAACATTGTTTGGATATATTATGTTGTTCCTTCCTTATTCTTAATTTCTAACAATGTATCCTTTGACTTGATTGTTGTGGTCTTAGCTTCCTAATACACCTCAATTACATGGTCTTCATACACTTTCACATGAATTTCTATATCATGTAGCCTCTATTTCATCATCATCACTTCAAAATATTTGAATATGAGTCTATGTCATGTCATTAAGTTTGCTTCTACTTTCTTGTCATAAGATTCATTTCTACATGGACTTCTAGGCCTAGCCTATATAATGTTGTTCTTTGAGCTAAAAATGGTCATTGACATAAGGAGACATAAGATGTGAGATTTCATCTTTCTTTGATAAATAGTTCTAAGAATCCCATGAATCTCATATACTTTAACCTTATAAGATTGAAGTTTCTCATTAAAAATAGAATTAATTTTCATCACTCCTTCATTTCTCATATGGTATTATGATGCTTACAATTCTAAATTGTCAATCTTTTCTTTCAATTATTTACTAATAATATTCTTAAGTGATTCCTTTGAAATAGAAATTGGTTCTTATCTTTAACTAGAACTACATTTTAAACTTATTTTACCCAATACATGGTAAATTCAATCATGCTCTTCATCAGACTTCAACTTATCTTATAATTTCTTATGCTTTGATTCTTTTTCAACTGAGATCACACTAACATCCTGATGCTTAAACTCTAAATCCTTGGATAAAGATTCAATTCTTGTTTTAAGATCTAATGTTCTTGAATTGTCTTGCACCCCTATAGACTCTTGAAGTTTTAGCTATGTCTTAGTGGAATTGAGTTGTTCTAGAGTCCCACTTATTTTACTACACCGTCCCCCAATTTTTTTATATCTTCCCATTTTCCTTGGATGTCTATAATTCATTTGGTAACACCTCAATGAAATTATACACTTTTGAATGCATTTTACTAGTACTTTGGGATGAATTCTCAAGGTTCTTATCTTATTTAGTAGTTATATCAAGAAGATTTACATGTTCCTTTCCTTATCACCATCTTTATGTAAAGAAACCTCTAGGTTGGCCTCTCTTACATGATAAATGTCCAATTTTCGATGAAAGTACAGAAGCATTTCCTTAAAACAAATCCAAATCTATTTCAGTTTTCATGTACTTTATGAAACCTATTATCAGTGGCTCATCTAATTCATGCATTTATTGTTTGGTACTATAATAAAAGTTCCAACTTAGAAACTATGCTTTCAACATATTTTTGTTAGGAGTGAAAAGTCTATTCCAAATCCTCCACGTCAGTAGCTCTTTTCTTTACTGTTCTTGCATGGTTTTCGTGTTCAACACACTTATTTGAAAGATCTTCAAGTTTCTAGCTCTAAATTTTGACTTATTGCAATAATTAGGGAAGCCTCCAACTGATTAACTCTTTCCTCATTGGCTTGCATTTCGATCCTTGGTTGTGCCTCTTCTTCCTCAAGTGCCTTCATATCTACTGACCTTAAGGTTTCAATATTTAATAAAATTGAGAGTTGTTGTGAGGGTACAAAAGGAGGAGACAAACTTGCTAAGGATATATAGCATGTGCAACCTATTTCTTTATGAGACACACTTGAGGCTTCCTCATCATGTAAGACTTTTGGGTTTTCCCGCCTCTTATAGTAGTTGTTGGACCACCTTACTATTACAACCAAAATAGACTACTATAGATATGGGATCCTATTTTTTAATACCAAGCACTATTATTGTATAAGTTATGTATCATGATAGTGGAATGTTTGCCATATACCAATTGGATGCATAAATATATGAAGATATATTTTGGACTGAGAAGATATTAGTGGAAGCCCATTGTTCATTTTTGTTTATCTTTTAGGTTTCTACAAGGGATGTTCACCCTATACATCCAAAATTTTATTGACAAATGAGTTTGTTCTTGGGGCTTGCATGAAATGCTATGTCTCTTTCAAGTAATTTTCACCTTGCACGACACAATAAGTATCTTTTATATTTCAATTTATATAATCGTGCTTGAGTTAAAAGCTTAGATTTGTCCTTAATGGTTTCTCTAATAGAATATTCCCAGATGCAATCCAAATCCTCAAATTATTTGGATGTTTAATCAACTCCATATGTTTTACATATAGGATATGGTGAACAATTTCAATTATGACACTAGTGAAATACTATAAACATGATATTTGTTGTTTATTTTTTATTGTGGTCGCCAAGGTAAGTTTACACTTAGGTAACACATCTCAAAATGAGATAAGCATTAAATTTAAGTGCACCTTATATTATTACCTAGTTTGCAGGTTGATTTAGTTATGAAATGGTTTTACATCTTTTAAAGAGTATTTACATGATGTTTATCTTTTCATATCATTTTCATGGTAGTGTTATTTGTTATGTTTCACTTTTCTAGCTAATTGGACATCATATTTTCTGCTAACAAATTTCCTAGTAAACTAGTTAGTGATCCTACATACGTATATGCCGTTAGTGTAGCATGCATGACTATATGTGCTTCTTTTTTTGCAAACCTTTTTTGTTTAGTACAAGATTTTCATAGCTATATTATCCTAGATATTCGGCTTAGTAATTGTATTGTACTTTAGCAATATGTTCTTAAGACACAAACAATTTTGGCTGACTATTATTTGTAGTTTGGATATTCAATATATATAAGCATGAGGAACAAATTTCAAAATCTATCAAGATAACTCTATCAAGTTTGTACTAAATGTTTCAAAAATCTACACACGTCTAAAATTTTATTTTTAGTATGCAAACCTCATATCTCTTAGGAGACTATGATATTGTTCTAGATGCCTCCTTTGTCCATCTTCATTAAAAGTTGTAAAGCGGTGTGGGAAACTACAAGAATGTGGAAGATGGTAGTAGAATGCATTTATAATGGGAAGGAAAATATTACAAGAGGTGAACTCAATGAGTTGTGGCAAGAAAATATTTGTGTAGACATTTATGAACATGTATGAAATAGATAATATGTACTCCAGAAATGCTCATGTTCTTATAACTATTTGAAGCTTCTCAATTTGTACGATCTGTATGGTTTGGTTTCTTGTCCAAAGCATCATAAACAGTCTCATGCTCTAAACATTTATCACTGCAAAGAAAACGATATGTTCTATCATCTCATTAAAGCTTACAGAACATGAAAAATAGACATAATTAGTATATTCTATTAGAAGTCTGATTATCCTGACACAAATATTTTTTCAAAAAAAAAATTGGCCATTCTATTCATCACGTGGCCTGGGCTCGATCCTAGGACCTCTCACTAACAAATCAATTGTCTAACCATCTTGGTGTCTTCTATTAGACATCCTGACACAAATATGAAGTCCATACCAGGGTGAATATCCCATATCAATTAATTATAAATTCCAAAGTTGGATATTTTCAAGGATGCAAAGATCTATGATCATTTAGAGTTTGATCACTAATTATAGACATTGTAGTCTAGCTTTAAAATTGATGTTTCTTTTAGTGAAATTTCAAGAGTCCTCTTGTGTTTTCCTACTCATGTTGAGGTTCCAATACTAGTTATCTCAGTTTTCTTGGTGTAACATAATTAAGTAGTTATTTATTGTATAATTTATAAGGAAGAGAAATCTAGAGTAACAAATGAAGTATGAAAGAACGTGCCATAGAGAAAAAGATTCAGATGTTCAGTTTTATATAAAGTCTTCAATGGTCCTACCTTAGTATAGTCTTTTTTCCCACATTGTATGTGGTTTGCATTGATTACATTTTATGAATATGATTATTTGATAGTTTATGTTAACGTTATTCATTACACTACCCGTCCAGCTTTAGAACAGGTGGTAGGCACGGTGTCCCCCTCCGGGGGGGATCCCAGGTTCGAGTCCCCTTTTAAGCGTTGTATTTACCACCCGCCAGCTATCCAAGCTATGGTTGGACAAAGGACGCGGGGGCAGCCTGTAAAGGTTGTCATAATCCTTTTTTTCTAGTTGCATAATGCATCTTGTATCCCATGGGATTATGATGGTAGCAACCAATAATGGAGGATCAGTTGACATTCATCGGGTAACAAAGTGTAATAATTTATGCATCAAGGTAATAGGATGAGGTGCAAAGGAAGTACCCATCTTTGTTTACTTTGGATTTCGGGGGCAAAATCCATATTAGGGGTTTATAATTATAAGGCATCTAAACTTTCTTAATGAGTTGAACAAGCTTAATTACCATAATTTAATACTTAGTGCATCATTAAATTGATTAAGTTGAATTAAATATTCACCGATGCAATTAGTACTTTGACCAGTTGTGACAAGCTAATTAGTATGATTTCATACCTTGAGGTTGTATAGGATCTCGTGCTTGAAACGTTGCAGGCAATCGAGGCCAGAGTTACTACATTTTCAAGAATCTTGGACCTAAGATGTAAATTTCGCAGTTATTTGATATACCCTCTTTTTCCCTTTCTTCCTTGTCATCTTCCCCAATCCACCGCTTGAGCGACGCACTGTAGCGGCGCCCAGCAGTCCGATCGCAGCAGCAGAAGAGTGGGCGATTTAGGGTGATTTTGGGTAAAATGGTGAGAAATTGACCTCCGTCCTCCATTCTCCCACCTTCCTTCGTTCATCCTCGCCCCATCCAAGCAGCCGAGCTACTAGGGCGCCGGCCAGCAGAGCTGCGTCCAAGCTGCAGCTGCAGCAGGGCGCCGGCCAGGGGCTCTCCTGGGCGCAGCCAGCACTCCGGAATGATGCCATCGAGATCGTCCGAGGGTTCAGAACACAAATCCGCAGCTCCTAGCTGCGTTTAGGCACACAGCCAAGATTCCCTTTTCACCTGTACGTGAAGGAGTTGCTGCTTGCAGCAGCAGGTCCGAACCAGGACCGTTTGGGCGCGGAGGACAGCACCAAATCGCCGCCTTGAGCTCGGCCAAGAGCCTAGAATCGGAAGCAATAGCCATAGCACCCACCTCGGAGCTCATTTCCTTCAACACCTGTTCATGCGAGAGAGCTCTACACAGCAGGTTCAAATTGGGCTTATTCAGAGGTTGAAGACAACTCCCTGGATGCAATTCTAGTCGAATCGGGAGGTTTAGAAGCTCAAATTTACTCATTTGATGAAGAAAGGTGCTAGATGGACGAATTCATAGCTTATTATTGGATTTTCTACACTAGTGCTCGAGATTTCTTCGGTGTGAGGTTTCTATATTTTTATTAGAGGTAAGTTTTATAATTTGTTCCACATTTATTGCTTACCATAAGTTTTCTAGATCATGTTCTTGCTTGAAAATGATGATTCATGCACTAAAACGTTATATTTGACTTGGATTTTGATTTTTATAATGTTCTCTGTTCTCATTTCAGTTATATATGAACTTGTGATCATGTGTATGTTATTCCTAAGGTATAATATGACTTGGATCATGTTGTTTTGACAACCTATGGTACTAAACACCTATCAAGTGATGGTCAATTTTAGGGTTTGAAGCTGATTTCTTCTATAAATCATGACACGATGATGGTACCATTGCAACAACCCTATGGTGTTGTCTTCATAACAATTCATGGTCGTAATCAAAGGTTTCAGATGATGGTGACAACCTATAGTCACCCCTTAGGTCAGGTTTTGGATCAATTAAAAGTATAATGATTAATCATTAAGTACACTACTGATGATATCAATCAATGATGACATCAACTTAATATTTGATGTTGATTAATGAATATATTGTTGATCTAACAATCTATAGTGATTTAATGATCACTAATGATGGTGGATCAGGTCTCTACAATCTATAGTGAGTTAATCATATAGTTTTAGCATCAATGAAGCCTTAGACCAATGGTTTCTTGGGCCACTTGATGCAATGGTCAAACATATATTGTAATTGATGATTTTAACATGTGAACTTGACCCAATGGTCGAGATCTACAATTTATTTCTCCATTAAGGTGGAATGATGGCTAATGTAATATGTTGGTCCTAATAATTTGATTTAGATGGTTTCCTTTATATGATCAACTTAAGGAGCTTAATTGTTGACAATGGATGACTTATTTTAAGTGAATAGTCGATCGTTGATTTTACCCTACTCTCAATGGAATTTTTTTTATTGATTATAACGGGATGTCTAGGGTTAGATGGTGACTCTGTCTAGAGCACAAATCAAGGACTTCATAGGTGGTTTATCTATGGTTTTATTTATGTAAACAACCAAATGTATTACCTTTTAAACATCCAATGGTTCTGGGTGACATTGTGGTATGGTGATACAGGTTGAATGATGATGGAACAAATGGAGAGTTAACCTTAATAAGATAGTCTTACATATTCATTCATATGTATAGAAGGGATGATAATCACATTGTGTTGATATGTAACCCTAATGAGGCATAGTTTGTTATACCTAGCTTTAATATAATTAAATGATGTTAATTGAGTATTAATAGTCCTTGAATGACTAATACAACCATGGAGTACTCTATTATTGTTGAAACCCTAGTATGCTATAACTTGATGGTTACACCTTGATTTATGTGGGGGTTCATATTTGAGAAAAATAGGGAATGTGATAGTGATCTTCACCTTATGCATCCATGATCCAATGAGGATGTCGTGAGTTAGGATTTGGGTATAAGTGTTGATTAGTAACATTAATATGATTTATCTTGTTGAACCTAACTCTAATGCAAATAGATGAAGATTAATATTCATTTTAACATTCTTATATGATGGAATGATGGTGGAATAACCTCCTTAATATGATCATAACCTTAATATGTTAATTGTGGTTATCATAGCCACATGGTTGATACTTTCTTATGCTAAACATGTGCATTATGAATATGATGAGTGTTAATCATATCTATTTTCCTTGTATGTTGATGTGATAAAGGAATGTTCTTAATGTTAATATAATTCTGCTATGATTGTTTATGAATACCACCTAGCTCATAGATGCAATATTGTGCTGATCTGGTGTATTAAATATAATTGATGTTGTTGAGCCTTGGTATGAGGCATGCAAAGATAATGATGATCTTGCAGGGAATAATATGATGATCTTAATGACCTTTGGGCATGGTTGAGTCCTGAATGAGGTGTAATCCTCTTATATTGATAAGGGTTGATATCATGTGATATTGTGAAAAAGATTATTATCTTGTGATAGCATGATGACTGGTGTAGTCTCATGAATGGCAAATGAATATTATCATGTGACGATGAGATGAGAAATTATGTTTCATACGTTTTATATCGTTTCAAGTTTTGATATTTATATGCTTGCTAGAAGTGAATTAGGGCTTGTATGTCCACTTTTTTGATGGAGTCTTAATTCACCCAATTGACATAACTAATCAAGTGCAACTCTAATCATGTAGTGCCATGTGCCGTAGAACCATCTTCAGTGTCAGAACTTGCTGGATGGTGAAACGAGTATTCCTAAGGGAAACTCAGAGCGCATACTATTGAGTATGTGGGGATAGGAGGTTGAGGATATATCCTTGTCATCCACAATACAGATTGTGAAGGTTGGCTATGGTCATCCCTCATACATCTGATGTGATTGAGAACAGCTGTGGTCGTGTCTCGGTGATTATAACATGATGTGATCAGAGGACAACTGCAGTTGTACCTCAGTGATTGGGTTTGAATACCCTGGTTTCTAGTGTCATGACCTGTACCAAGGTCAGACTAGTGGTTTTTAGCTTGACTATATGTCGTTGTGGTGGAAACTTTGACTGATATGTCACTGCCTTTTTACTCGTACTGGCCGAGGGGAAGAGATCTTAGGATACCGACACTCCTAGATCTTGTACGGAACCAAATAGCCCTTCACAGGGGTCTGTTGGACTTTGAATGGTACGATTCAAATTCTCCAGGGTATAATAAAAGATGTAATACAGCCGTATAGCATATCTGTTTAGGGTTATACACAACGTTTCACATTGGATGATAACCTTAATTTGTTCTCTTTATATAAAGATGATGTTTAGTGCAATTAAGAGATAGTATATATACTTAGATTGTGGATATACTTAAGATTGTAGATGCGTACATACATTAGATATGCTTTTGTTGATAACTATACTGCTACGACTGATTATAATCATGATGCTAGATATCTCATGTTGTTAGTTATATTTAGCATGCTAGTCATATCTTTGTAACTAGATATGCATATACTGCTAATCATGCTTATCCAAATAGTTATGTTTATGTTGTTTGCTCTTCTTATGATGTTGATATGTTCAACCAATTAGACATGCTCATGTTGTTAGCTATGTTATGTTACTAGACTTGCTCATGATGTTAGAACTGCATATGCTACTGAATTGCTTATATTGTCAACAAGATAAATGATGATAGTTATTATCTACTCCTTTAGGTATTTTGTTAATTATTAGTACTGTTGATCTTATTTGTTATATCTGATTAATTTTCTTAACTGTTTAATTACTTAAAAATATTGTAATCAATAGACGTTGTTGGATGTTATATCTCTTGTTGGGACTGGGTCTCACCCTTGTGGTTCGTCACATTTTTTTAGGTAACCGACAGTGACGACAACAGAACCATGGAAGTAAAGAGGAACTACAATAATGAATATTTGATAAAGTTGATTAGATGTCTAGTGTGTCCTAGAGTCATCCTTGTACTCTCAAGTCCGGGCAGGAAAAGTTTGTATATGGTGTTTCAAACGAATCAAACTTTTGTTAGCATATTAATGATTGTTTGTGTGGCATATACAAATATTGTTCTCATGTGTATATATGTTGTGGCTAAGACAATAGAATAATTTGTATCGAATTCTTAGAATAGTATGGATATAAGAGATGTTGGTCTCTCATGTAAATGTTTTTGAGAATGTGCTGACATTGAAATCGGTTTTAATTTACCCATATTTTTTGGTATGTGATTATTTAGTGATTGATTGCGTTTTATATTTTGAGTAATCTCGTTTAGTGTAACGGAAACCTGTGGGGACCCGTTACACTAAATGAGATTACTTAAAATATAAAACACAATCAATCATTAATTAATTACATACCAAAAAATATGGGTAAATTAAAATTGATTTCAACGTCAACACTCACTCAAAAACATTTGCCTGAGAGACCAACATCTCTTATATCCATACTATGCTAAGAATTTGATACAAATTATTCTATTTTCTTAGCCACAACATATATACACATGAGAACAATATTTGTATATGTCACACAAACACGTATTAATATGCTAACAAAAGTTTGATTCATTTGAAACACCATATATAAATTTTTCCTGTCCAGACCTGAGAGTACAGGGACGACTCTAGGACACACTAGACATCTAATCAACTTTATCAAAGATTCATTACTATAGCTGCTCTTTGCTGCCACATGTTTGTTTTTGTCACTTCTGATTATCTAAAAAAATGTGGTGAACCACAAGTGTGAGACCCATGTCCCAGCAAGAGATATAACCTCCAACAATGTCTATTGATTACAAACATTTTTAAGTAATTAAACAGTTAAGAAGTTTAATCAGATCTAACAAATAAGATCAGCAGTATTGATGATTAACAAAATACATAAGCACAACTATTTGGATAATTATGATTAACATTATATGCATCTCTAGTTACAAAGGCATAGCTTGCATGCTAAACATAACTAACAACATGAGATAGCTAACATCATGATTATAATCAGCAGTAGCAGTATAGTTATCAACATAAGCATGACTACTGTATGTATCCATCTACAATCTTAAGCATATCTACAAAATAAGTATATCTACTATATCTTAACTGCACTAAGCATCATCTTTATGTAAAGAGAACAAGGGTTATCATCCAGTGTGAAACGTTGTGTATAACCCTAAATCAATATGCTATACAGCTGTATTACATCTTTTATTATGCCCTAGGGAATTTGAATCGTACCATTCAAAGTTCAACTGACCCTTGCGAAGGGCTATTTGGTTCCGTATAAGACCTAGGAGTATCGGTATCCTAAGATCTCTTCCCCTCGGTCAGTACGAGTAAAAATGCAGTGACATATCAGCCAAATCTGCCACCATAGTGACATATAGTCAAGTTGAAAACCACTAGTCCGACCTTGGTACATGTCACAACACTAGAAACCAGGGTATTCAAACCCAATCACTAAGGTACAACCACAATTTTCCTCTAATCACATCATGTTATAATCACCGAGACACGACCGCAACCGTTCTCAATCACATCAGATGTATGAGGCATGACCATAGCCAACCTCCACAATATGCATTGTGGATGATAAGGATATATCCTCAACCTGCTACCCCCACATACTAAACAATATGCGCTCCGAGTTTCCCTTAGGAATACTCGTTTCACCATCCAACAAGTGTTAACACTGAAGATGGCTCTATGACACATGGCACTACATGATTAGAGTTACACTTGATTAGTTATGTCAATTGGGTGAATTAAGGCTGCATCAAATAATTGGACATACAAACCCTAATTCACTTCTAGCAAACATATAAATATCAAAACTTGAAAAGATATAAAATGAATGAAACATAATTTCTCATCTCATCATCACATTGTACTATTCACTTGCCATTCATGAGACTACACTAGTCATCATATTATCACAGGATATAAATCCTTTTCACAATATCACAGGGTATCAACCCTTATCAACATAAGAGGATTACACCTCATTCAGGGCTCAAGCATGCCCAAAGGTCATTAAGACCATCATACTATCACAGGATATAAAATCCTTTTCATAATATCATAGGGTATCAACATAAGAGGATTACACCTCATTCAGGGCTCAACAATGCCCAAAGGTCATTAAGATCATCATATTATTCCCTGCAAGATCATCATTATCTTTGCATGCCTTATAATAAGGCTCAACAACATCAATTATATATAATACACCAGATCAGCACAATATTGCATTTATGAGCTAGGTGGTATTCATAAACAATCATAGCAGGGTTATATTAACATTAAGAACATTCTTTTATTACATCAACATGCAAGGAATCTAGATATGATTAACTCTCATCATATTCATTATGCACATGTTTAGCATAAGAAAGTATCAACCATGTGGCTATAATAACCACCAATTAACATATCAAGGTTATGATCATAGTAAAGAGGTTATTCTACCATCATTCTATCATATAAGAATGTTAAACATTAATACTCATCTTTATCTGTTTGCATTAGAGTTAGGTTCAACATGATAAATTATATCAATGTTACTAATCATCACTTATACCCAAACCCTAACTCACGGCATCCCCATTGGATCATGGATGCATAAGGTGAAACATCACCATCACATTCCATACTATTCTCAAGTATGAACCCACACATAAATCAAGGTGTAACCATCAGGTTATAGCATACTAGGGTTTCAACAATAATAAGAGTATTCCATGATTGTATTAGTCATTCAAGGACTATTCATACCCAATTACCATCATTTAGTTATATTAAAACTAGATATAACAAGTTATACCTCATTAGGATTACATATCAACACAATATGGTTATCATCCCTTCTATTCATATGAGTGAATAGGTAATACTACCTTATTAAGGGTAACCATCTATTTGTTCCATCATCCTTCAACTCATATCATTATACCACAATATCACCCAGAACCATTGGTTGTTTAAAAGGTAAGACCATTGGGTTGTTTACATAAGTAAACACCTTGGATAAACCACCTATGAAGTCCTTCATTTGTGCTCTAGAAAGAGTCACCATCTAACCCTAGACATCCCTTGATTAACAATACAAAAAGTTCCATTGAGAGTAGAGTAAAACCCACAATCGACTGTTCATTTAAAACAAGCCATCCATTATCAACAATTAAGCTCCTTAAGTTGATCATATAAAGGAAACCATCTAAATCACATTATTAGGACGAACATATTACATTAGCCATCATTCCACCTTAATGGAGGAATAAATAGTAGATCTCGACCATTGGGTCAAGTTCACATGTTAAAACCATCAATTACAGTATAGGTCTCACCATTGCATCAAGTGACCCAAGAAACCATTAGTCTAAGGCTTAATTGATGATAAAATTATATGATTAACTCACTATAGATTGTAGAGAACTGATCCACCATCATTAGTAATCATTAAATCACTATAGGTTGTTAGATCAACAATATATTCATTAATCAGCATCAAATATTAAGTTGATGTCATCATTGATTGATATCATCAATAGTATACTTAATGATTGATCATTATACTTTTAATTGATCCAAAACCTGACATAAGGGGTGACCATAGGTTGTCACCATCATCTTAAATCTTTGATCACGACCATGAATTGTTATGAAGACAACACCATAGGGTTGTTGCAATGGTACCATCATCGGGTCATGGCTTATAGAAGAAATCAACTTTAAACCCTAAAATTGACCATTATTTGATAGGTGCTTAGCACCATAGGTTGTCAAACCAACCTGGTCCAAGTCATATTGTACCTTAGGAAAAACATACACATGATCACAGGTTCATCTAGAACATAAATCATAATAGGGAACACTATAAAAATTGAAATCTAAGTCAAGCATAGCTTTTTAGTGCATGGATCATCATTTTCAAGTAAGAACATGATCTAGAAAGCTTATGGTAAGCAATAAACATGGAGTAAGTTATAAAACTTGCCTCTAATGAGAAGATGAAACCCCACACAGAAGAAATCTCGAGCAGGTAGGGTAGAAAATCAAAGGGTAAGCTATGAATTCGTCCATCTAGCACCTTTCTTCATCAAATGAGCAAATCCTAAATATAAGGAGCAAGAAAGGTAGGGTTTTAGATCTTTAGAGAAAATTCTATCATGGAACAATTTTCTAGTTGTGCACTACTGATTTTAACATTTAACAGAGTAAATTAGGTTCGATCAATCGTGAAATTTTTCGAAATCACATGGCACATATCAGTCAACTAAATGGTGTCGAGCAAGCGTTAATAATTAAAACGTGAAAATTAAGAGTCGAGCGGTGACGGCGCTGCCTGACACCTACGTAAACACTGACATCTGCCAATAATGTTGCTTTTAACCGAAACGTCCGATTATTCGAGTTAAATCGTGCGCATGGGAGTGAAATTCTACTCACAACGGTTCGAGATGTCCGAATTCATCTGGAAATGTGTCCAGAGCCTATTTCCGGGCTTCGTGGGGTTGTCTTCAACCTTGGATTAGCTCTGAAACCAACCTGCTACACTCATGCACGGCAGGTTGAAGGTGGCGGCCGATCCTGGAGCTAGATGCAGCTATAGCTGTGGATTTGTGACCTAGACCTCAAGGCGAACTCGATGGCGGCGATTTGGGGTGTTGACCGTGCCCAAGGGGCCTCTAGCTGCTGCTCCGAGCAGCTACTATTGCTGCAACGTAAGGGTGCCACCCCTCAAGCTTGGGCGCCGCTAGGGCGTCGATGGAGGAAGGTAAGAGAGAAGAAAGACGGTTGTTGCTTAACCGGAGCTAGGGGAGTCAAACGACCGCCCTCCCTTCCTCAGTTGTGGCCGACCGGCCTGCTGGGCGTGCTACAATGCAGCAGGTCAGGGCGCCGCCCTAGGGCTCGGGCAAGGGGAAGAAGAGGAGGAGAAAGGGAGGAGGAGGAAGAAGGAGAAGGAAGGTGGTGCCCAACTGAATCGAGGCCAAGAGACCCAAAGTCGGCCCCCACTCCTCACCCTTGCTGCTGCGATCGGCAGCCTGCTATACGCCGCTTTCAAGCGGTTCTGTTCTATCGGGAAAGAAGGGATAAATAAGAAAGGGGAAAGGGAAAAGAAGAAGTAGCCGACCCACTTAAGAAAATAAAAATCAAATACTGGAAAAATTGCAGCCAAGTCCAAAGGAACATGAAAACGTCATAACTATTGACTCGAATGTCTGATTCGACTGATTCTTTTTGCAACGTTCCAAGCACGGGATCCTCTACAATCTCAAAGCAAGAAATCATGCTAATTAGACTGTAACACTCGATCAAAGCACTAATTGCATCAGTGAGTACTTAATTCAACTTAATCAACTTAATGATGCACTAAGCATTAAATTATGATAATTAAGCTTGTTCAACTCATTAAGCAAGTTTAGGGGCCTTACAACTATAAACCTCTAACAGGGATTTCTCCCTTGAAATCCAAGGTAAATAAAGATGGGTACTTCCTTTGCACCTCATCCTATTACCTTCACATGCTTACCTTCATATCATGGTAATGTCACATCATTCATACATATCTCATCTTGGGTCAGCACAAAAACGCCCACATAAGAAGACATATCATGATCCCATTAAGAAATTTAATCAACCCCATCTCACTCTTATTCAACTTGTTCTCATAACAGTTACTGCTTCGGGAACCCTAAGGTTTTTGAATAAATATTGATCATATTTTTGACCATATTTGAAATACTTTGACATGTCATCATTCAAAGATTGTTACAACTTATAAGACATTAATTAGATTTCGAGGTGAAATCCCTATTAGGGGTTTATAGTTGTAAGGCCCCTAAACTTGCTTAATGAGTTGAACAAGCTGGATTATCATAATTTAATGCTTAGTGCATCATTAAGTTGATTAAGTTGAATTAAGTACTCACTGATGCAATTAGTTCTTTGATCGAGTGTTATAGTCTAATTAGTATGATTTCTTGCTTTGAGATTGTAGAGGATCCCGTGCTTGGAACATTGCAAAAAGAATCAGTCGAATCGGACATTCGAGTCAATAGTTATAACGTTTTCATGTTCCTTTAGACTTGGCTACAATTTTTCCAGTATTTGATTTTTATTTTCTTAAGTGGGTTGGCTACTTCTTCTTTTCCCTTTACCCTTTCTTCTTTATCCCTTCTTTCCCGATAGAAGAGAACTGCTTGAAAGCGGTGCATAGCAGGTTGCCCATCGCAGCAGTAAGGGTGAGGAGTGGGGGGCGACTTTGGGTCTCTTCGCCTCGATTCAGTTGGGTGCCACCTTCCTTCTCCCTTTCTCCTCCTCTTCTTCCCCTTGCCCGAGCCCTAGGGCGGCGCCCTGACCTGCTGCATTGCATCACGCCCAGCAGGCCGGTCGGCCGCAGTTGAGGAAGGGAGGGTAGTCATTTGACTCCCCTAGCTCCGATTAAGCAGCAACCATCTTTCTTCTCTCCTACCTTGCTCCATCGACGCCCTAGCGGCGCCCAAGCTTGAGGGGCAGCGCCCTTACGTTGCAGCAATAGTAGCTGCTCAGAGCAGCAACAGTAGCTGCTTGGAGCAGCAACTAGAGGCCCCTTGGGCGCGGTCAACACCCCAAATCGCCGCCATCGAGTTTGCCTTGAGGTCTAGGTCACAAATCTGCAGCTATAACTGTGGATAGCTCCAGGATCGGCCGCCACCTTCAACCTGTCGTGCATGAGTGTAGCAGGTTGGTTCCAGAGCTAATCTAAGGTTGAAGACAACCCCACGAAGCCTAGAAATAGGCTCTGGACACGTTTCCAGACGAATTTGGACATCCCAAACCGCTGTGAGTAGAATTTCACTCCCATGCGCACAATTTAACTCGAATAATCAGACATTTCGGTTAAAAGCAGTATTATTCGCAAATGTCAGTGTTTACGCAGGTGTCAGGCAGTGTCGACACCGCTCGACTCTTAATTTTCACGTTTTAATTATTAACACTTGCTCGATGCCATTTAGTTGACTGATAGCTACGATGTGATTTAGAAAAATTTCACGTTTGATCAAACCTAATTTACTCTATTAAATGTTAAAATCAGTAGTTCACAACCAGAAAAATGTTCCATGGTAGAATTTTCTCTAAAGCTCTAAAACCCTACCTTTCTTGCTCCTTATGTTTAGGATTTGCTCATTTGATGACGAAAGGTGCTAGATGGACGAATTCATAGCTTATCCTTAGATTTTCTACCCTACCTACTCAAGATTTCTTCTGTGTGGGGTTTCATCTTCTCATTAGAGGCAAGTTTTATCACTTGCTCCACGTTTATTGCTTACCATAAGCTTTCTAAATCATGTTCTTGCTTGAAAATGATGATCCATGCACTAAAAGGTTATGTTTGACTTGGATTTCTATTTTTATAATGTTCCCTGTTATGATTTCTGTTCTAGATGAACCTGTGATCATGTGTATGTTATTCCTAAGGTACAATATGACTTGGATCAGGTTGGTTTGACAACCTATGGTGCTAAGAACCTATCAAACAATGGTCAATTTTAGGGTTTAAAGCTGATTTCTTCTATAAACCATGACCCGATGATGGTACCATTGCAACAACCCTATGGTGTTGTCTTCATAACAATTCATGTTTGTGATCAAAGGTTTCAGATGATGGTGACAACCTATGGTCACCCCTTAGGTTAGGTTTTAGATCAATTAAAAGTATAATGATCAATCATTAAGTACACTACTGATGATTTCAATCAATGATGACATCAACTTAATATTTGATGTTGATTAATGAATATATTGTTGATCTAACAACCTATAGTGATTTAATGATCACTAATGATGGTGGATCAGGCCTCTACAATCTATAGTGAGTTAATCATATAGTTTTAGCATCAATTAAGCCTTAGACCAATGGTTTCTTGGGTCACTTAATGTAATGGTTAGACCTATACTGTAATTGATGATTTTAACATGTGAACTTGACCCAATGGTTGAGATCTACTATTTATTCTCCATTAATTAAGGTGGAATGATGGCTAATGTAATATGTTGGTCCTAATAATGTGATTTAGATGGTTTCCTTTATATGATCAACTTAAGGAGCTTAATTATTGACAATGGATGGCTTGTTTTAAATGAACAGTCGATTGTGGGTTTTACCCTACTCTCAATGGAACTTTTTGTGTTGTTAATCAAGGGATGTCTAGGGTTAGATGGTGACTCTTTCTAGAGCACAAATCAAGTACTTCATAGGTTGTTTATCCAAGGTGTTTACTTATGTAAACAACTAATAGTCTTACCTTTTAAGCTTCCAATGGTTCTGGGTGACATTGTGGTATGGCGATATGGGTTGAATGATGATGGAACAAATAGAGGGTTACTCTTAATAAGTTAGTCTTACCTATTCACTCATATGAATAGAAGGGATGATAACCATATTGTGTTGATATGTAACCCTAATGAGGTATAGCTTGTTATATCTGGCTTTAATATAACTAAATGATAGTAATTGGGTATTAATAGTCCTTGAATGACTGATACAATCATAGAGACTTTGTTATAGTTGTTGAAACCTTAGTATGCTATAACCCGATGGTTACAGCTTGATTTATGTGTGGGTTCATACTTGAGAATACTATAGAATGTGATGGTGATGTTTCACCTTATGCATCCATGATTCAATGGGGATGTCGTGAGTTATGGTTTGGGTATAAGTGATGATTAGTAACATTGATATAATTTATCATGTTGAACCTAACTCTAATGCAATTAGATAAAGATGAGTATTCATGTTTAACATTCTTATATGATGGAATGGTGGTAGAATAACCTCCTTACTATGATCATAACCTTGATATGTTAATTGGTGGTTATTATAGCCACATGGTTGATACTTTCTTATGCTAAACATGTGCATAATGAATATGATGAGAGTTAATCATATCTAGATTCCTTGCATGTTGATGTAATAAAGGAATGTTCTTAATGTTAATATAACCCTGCTATAATTGTTTATGAATATCTCCTAGCTCATTTATGTGATATTGTGTTGATCTGGTGTATTATATGTAAGTAATGTTGTTGAGCCTTGTTATAAGACATGAAAAGATAATGATGATATTATAGGGAATAATAATATAATGGTCTTAATGACATTTGGGCATGATTGAGCCCTAAATGAAGTGTAATCCTCTTGCGTTGATAATGGTTGATTCCCTACGATATTGTGAAAAGAATTTATATCATGTGATAGTATGATGGTCTTAATGACCTTTGGTCATGGTTGAGCCCTGAATGAGGTGTATTACTCTTCTATTGATAAGGGTTGATACCCTGTGATATTGTGAAAATGATTTATATCTTGTGATAATAGGATGACTAGTGTAGTTTCATGAATGACAAGTGAATAGTACCATGTGATGATGAAATGAGAAATTATGTTTCATATGTTTTATATCTTTTCAAGTTTTTATATTTATATGTTTGCTTGAAGTGAATTGGGGTCTATATGTCCACTTGATGCAACTTTAATTCACCCAATTGGCATAACTAATCAAGTGCAACTCTAATCATGTAGTGCCTTGTGTCGTAGAGCCATCTTCAGTGTCAGAACTTGCTGGATGGTGAAGTGAGTATTCCTAAGGGAAATTCGGAGCGCATACTGTTGAGTATATGGGGGTGGCAGGTTGAGGATATATCCTTGTCATGCACAATGCAGATTGTGGAGGTTGGCTATGGTCATGCCTCATACATCTGATGTGATTGAGAATGGCTGCGGTCGTGTCTCGGTGATTATAACATGATGTGATTAGAGGACAACTGTGGTTGTACCTCAGTGATTCGGTTTGAATACCCTAGTTTCTAGTGTCGTGACCTGTACCAAGGTTGGACTAGTGGTTTTCAGCTTGACTATATGTCGTAGTGGTGGTAGCTTTGTCTGAAATGTCACTGCCTTTTTACTCGTACTGACCGAGGGGAAGAGATCTTAGGATATCGGCACTCCTAGATCTTGTACGGAACCGAATAGCCCTTCGTAGGGGTCAGTTGGACTTTGAATGGTACGATTAAAATTCCCCAAGACGTAATAAAAGTTGTAATACAGCCGTGTAGCATATTTGTTTAGGGTTATCCATGACGTTTCACATTGGATGATAACCCTCGTTTGTTATCTTTACATAAAGATGATGTTTAGTGCAATTAAGAGATAGTAGATATACTTAGGTTGTAGATATGCTTAAGATTGTAGATGTGTACATACAATAGTTATGTTTTTGTTGATAACTATACTGCTACGACTGATTATAATCATGATGCTAGATATCTCATGTTGTTAGTTATGTTTAGCATGCTAGCCATGCCTTTGTAACTAGAGATGCATATACTGCTAATCATGCTTATCCAGGTAGTTGTGCTTATGTTGTTAGCTCTTCTTATGATGTTGATATGTTCAACCAATTAGACATGCTCATGTTGTTAGCTATGTTATGTTACTAGACTTGCTCATGATGCTAGAACTGCATATGCTACTGAATTGCTTATATTGTCAACAAGATAAAGGTTGATAGTCTGGCTAATGATGATAGTTATTATCTGCTCCTTTATATATTTTGTTAATCATGAGTACTATTGATCTTATTTGTTATATCTGATTAAACTTCTTAACTATTTAATTACTTAAAAATATTGTAATCAATAAATGTTGTTGGAGGTTATATCTCTTGCTGGGATATGGGTCTCACCCTTGTGGTTCGCCACATTTTTTTAGGTAATCAAAAGTGATGAAAACAAACATGTGGTAGCAAAGAGGAGATATAGTAATGAATATTTGATATAGTTGATTAGATGTTTAGTTTGTCCTAGAGTCGTCTTTGTACTCTCAGGTCTGGGCAGGAAAAGTTTGTATATGGTGTTTCAAATAAATTAAAATTTTGTTAGCATGTTAATGCGTATTTGTGTGGCATATATGAATATTGTTCTCCTGTGTATATATGTTGCGACTAAGGAAATAGAACATTTGTATCAAATTTTATCCTAGTATGAATAAAAGAAAGATGTTGGAGTCTTATTAAAATGTTTTTGAGTGAGTGTTGACGTTGAAATCAGTTTTAATTTACCCATATTTTTGGGTATGTGATTAATTAATGATCGATTATGTTTTATGTTTTGAGTAATCTCATTTTACCACTAATCATGAGATTAGGACATAAATTGAGGATTCAACAGAATACATAGATCACCCTTAACTTTTTCTTTTCTTAATCACTTAAAATTAACTTAAAGGAAAATCTTATGACTTGGAATAAATTGAAATCTTACTAAAATGCGGAAGCAACTACTATTTACATTTCTAGGTAGATAAAGTAGATTTACACATCATATTGCATTTTTCATGCGGAATATAAAGCACAACAAACAACTTAAAACTAGTTAACATGTTACATTACATTCTCTCTCTACCACACCACATGCCCAAGGACCAAGGGGAAAGGACTAAGAGACCTCTATCTAACTACGAACTACCTTCTAAGAACTTGGGTGATACGACCCTTCAGCTTCCTCGTGCTGACGCTAACCTGAAAAATGTTTCAGTAGATTGGTGAGCTACTGGCTCAGTGAATAGAATTTTACCAACCATCGCAGATAACTCATTTTATGTTTATTATTTGGAATAAAATACAAGATAATACTATACTGAGCAGATCTAAACAATATAATTTAAACGACAGGAGATGTCAACATTTCATTAAGATAACAACAGCTGCAAAGCTATAGATACGATTAAATGACAGAGAATACTAAAATTTCATTTTAAGAAAAACTATTGTGAAACTAACCCAAATCTTTCTTAACTGTTTAACTTATAAGAAACTCTATGAACCTATATGAACATATTTTATCTTATACCCTGATCATATGCAGTGTACTCTACATATGAACACTCATAGTGAACTACGATCTCACTGTACAAGACTTATCTTAAAACCCGGGAAGCTAAGCCTAGAACTGAATTCGGGTCTGCTTGACTCGAACTGTCACGTCTGACTATGGTGGCTAAACAACTGGCCTTTAACTGGACCTCTCCTCTAGGTTAAGTACACATGGGGAGGGTCTGAGACGCTCTGTGGGCCTCATCTTGGTACGCTATGTGGATACCTTTGGGTTACCACTGGGATTTCTGGTTCATGTTGGGTAACCTATCTTCTCTTAGGAGACTTCCTCAAGGGCTTCGTCTCCCCACACACTCTGTGGGTGTGTTCTGATCCCCGTATATTGGTCGTTGCTAGGGTGGATTGTTTCCTCCCTACAGTGTAGACATCCGTAGGGAATCTACGGTGTTCATGGCACCTATGTCTATTATTTTATTATTCTTGAAAAACTCTTACTACATTGTATCTCTCTATTACTTATTCTTCACTCTGGTATCTCTATGGTACTGAGTCTATTCATCTGAAGCTTATAATACAACATGTATATCCTTATAAACTTGGCAGAGCAGTATATTCAAAAACATTGTAATTTACTGAGTAATCCATATACCATGCATGCAGACAGATTGAAATTTCTTAAATAAACTAAACTCATATCAACTTGGCTCATATACACTAGAATTATACAATTGAACATCGTAACACACTAACAAGAATTAATTACTCTATATATTAGAAATCGTCAGTAGCACTTGTAAATTATCTATAATTCCTCAAAAATCGAGCACATCAACCCAAATTCTAAGTTATGCATCACATAACTCAATTAAAAGTCAATTACTTGTCATGGCATGAATTATTAATATTAATTGAGAATTTCAAATGATATTTTTGAGGAACGTGTCAATTTGTGTAAATATTAAATCATTCACCTTAAATATAATAAAGAGTGTACCTTTAGGTTTACTTTGAATATTTTTCATGTCATCGTCATTTCTTTGAACCGAGCATCTGTTAACTTACTAAAAACGTACATTTTGGGTTTATACCCAAACTGTGTCGTTATTGGTCATGTGCTACTGAGTTCAATATTTAATCGAGCAATTTAAGTTTCGATCCATTGTGTATTTACACTAATTCAAATCACACATCAATTAACTAATTAGTGTCGTGCAAATGTTAATAAATGAAACATACAAATTAGAAATCGAGTGGCGTTGGCACTGCCCGACACCTGGGTAAATGTTGATATCTATGAATGATATCGATTTCAACCAAAACGCCCGATTATTAGAGTTATACTTGCGTTAGAGAGTGAAATTCTACTCACAACGGGTGAGGTGACCGCAATTCAACTGGAAACGCATCCAGAGTCCTTTTATTAGGCCTTGCCACAGAATCGCCCGGTATGGGACGGGAAGACTTTGAGTGACCCATTAAGCTAGGAGACCCATGATAACCAGATGATGATGCTACAGAAAGGTCGTTCCTTGTATGAGCCTCTTCGCGGGTTCCCTGGTATCTATCAGCAGAAGAAGAGGGCTTCAGAGTAAACACAATGGGATCCCACCACCACATCTCTGGACTCCAATCAGACGAGCTGGGATCATCTGAAGACGTATCGGCTGGGGAAAACTGCTCGACCGATTGTGCTGCTATGATTGACTCATCTTCATGTTCAATGATGGTGGCAAGCCGTGGAACAGGTTCATGATGGGCGGTCGTGCTGCTGCTGCTGGCCGTCCAGCAGTGCCCAAGCAGATTAGGGCTGCAGATAGGGGCGAGGAAGAGGAATATGCCTCATTCAGGGCTCAACCATGCCCAAAGGTCATTAAGACCATCATACTATCACAGGATATAAATCCTTTTCACAATATCACAGGGAATCAACCCTTATCAACACAAGATTGCATTAATGAGCTAGGAGATATTCATAAACAATCATAGCAGGGTTATATTAACATTAAGAACATTCCTTTATTACATCAACATGCAAGGAATCTAGATATGATTAACTCTCATCATATTCATTATGCACATGTTTAGCATAAGAAAGTATCAACCATGTGGCTATAATAACCACCAATTAACATATCAAGGTTACGATCATAGTAAGGAGGTTATTCTATCATCATTCCATCATATAAGAATGTTAAACATGAATACTCATCTTTATCTAATTGCATTAGATTTAGGTTCAACATGATAAATTATACCAATGTTACTAATCAGCACTCATACCCAAACCATAACTCACGACATTCTCATTGGATCATGGATGAATAATGTGAAGCATCATCATCACATTCCATACTATTCTCAAGTATGAACCCACACATAAATCAAGGTGTAACCATCAGGTTCTAGCATACTAGGGTTTCAACAATAATAGAGTACTTTTTGGTTGTATTAGTCATTCAAGGACTATTCATACCCAATTACCATCATTTAGTTATATTAAAGCTAGGTATAACAAGCTATACCTCATTAGGGTTACATATCAACACAATATGGTTATCATCCCTTCTATTCATATGAGTGAATAGGTAAGACTAACTTATTAAGGGTAACCCTCCATTTGATCCATCATCATTCAACCCATATCGCCATACCACAATGTCACCCAGAAACATTGGATGCTTAAAAGGTAAGACTATTGGTTGTTTACATAAGTAAACACCTTGGATAAACCACCTATGAAGTCCTTTATTTGTGCTCTAGAAAGGGTCACCATCTAACCCTATACATCCCTTGATTAAGAACATAAAAAGTTCCATTGACAGTAGGGTAAAACCCACAATCGACTATTCAGTTAAAACAAGCCATCCATTGTCAACAATTAAGCTCCTTAAGTTGATCATATAAAGGAAACCATCTGAATCACATTATTAGGACCAACATATTACATTAGCCATCATTCCACCTTAATGGAGGAATAAATAGTAGATCTCGACCATTGGGTCAAGTTCACATGTTAAAACCATCAATTACAGTATAGGTCTGACCATTGCATCAAGTGACCCAAGAAACCATTGGTCTAAGGCTTGATTGATGCTAAAACTATATGATTAACTCACTATAGATTGTAGAGACCTGATCCACCATCATTAGTGATCATTAAATCACTATAGGTTGTTAGATCAACAATATATTCATTAATCAGCATCAAATATTAAGTTGATGTCATCATTGATTGATATCATCAGTAGTGTACTTAATGATTGATCATTATACTTTTAATTGATCCAAAACCTGACCTAAGGAGTGACCATAGGTTGTCACCATCATCTTAAACCTTTGATCACGACCATGAGTTGTTATGAAGACAACACCATAGGGTCGTTGCAATGGTACCATCATCGGGTCATGGTTTATAGAAGAAATCAGCTTTAAACCCTAAAATTGACCATTGTTTGATAGGTGCTTAGCACCATAGGTTGTCAAACCAACCTGATCCAAGTCAAATTATACCTTATTAATAATGTACACATAATCACAAGTTCATCTAGAACTGAAATCTGAACAGGGAACATTATAAAAATCGAAATCCAAGTCAAGCATAGCTTTTTAGTGCATGGATCATCATTTTCAAGCAAGAACATGATCTAGAAAGCTTATGGTAAGCAATAAACGTGGAGCAAGTTATAAAACTTGCCTCTAATGAAAAAGATGAAACCCCACACAGAAGAAATCTCGAGCAGGTAGGGTAGAAAATCCAAGAATAAACTATAAATTTGTCCATCTAGCATCTTTCTTCATTAAATGAACAAATCCTAAACATAAGGAGAAACAAAGGTAGGGTTTTAGAGCTTTAGAGCAAATTCTACCATGGAACATTTTTCTGGTTGTGCACTACTGATTTTAACATTTAACAGAGTAAATTAGGTTTCAATCAATCATGAAATTTTTCTAAATCACATCGCACATATCAGTCAACTAAATGGCGTCGAGCAAGCGTTAATAATTAAAATGTGAAAATTAAGAGTCGAGCGGTGCCGACGCTACCCGGCACCTGCGTAAACACTGACATCTACGAATAATACTGCTTTTAACTGACACGTCTGATTATTCATGTTAAATCGTGCGCATGGGAGTGAAATTCTACTCACAGTGGTTCAGGATGTCCGAATTCATCTAGAAACGTGTCCAGAGCCTATTTCTGGGCTTCGTGGGGTTGCCTTCAACCTTGGATTAGCTCTGGAACCAACCTGCTACACTCATGCACGACAGGTTGAAGGTGGCAGCCGATCCTGGAGCTAGACGCAGCTATAGTTGCAGATTTGTGACCTAGACCTCAAGGTGAACTCGATGGCGGTGATTTGGGGTGCTGACTGTGCCCAAGGGGCCTCTAGCTGCTACTCTGAGCAGCTACTGTTGCTGCAACATAAGGGTGTCACCCCTCAAGCTTGGGCGCCGCTAGGGCGTCGATGGAGCAAGGTAGGAGAGAAGAAAGACGGTTTTTGCTTAACCGGAGCTAGGGGAGTCAAACGACCGCCCTCCCTCCAAGTTTCAAAAATAAAAAAAATCAAATAACCCTCAGGTTCCATGTTTCCATTTGCCACAAAAACATGTATTTTCTAATTTTATTTAGAACATTCACTTTGATTATGCTTGTCTTTATGATCTCATTCTGTATCATGTTAATACCAATCTCTCTGTTTTCTTTTCTCGTACCTCAAATCTAGATATGGTTGTTACATGCATCCCATATAGTCCAACCACTAAAGTCAAGTCAGTTGAGATGCATTGTGAGTCCCTCTCAGAGCCCCATCCCAGTGGCAATGTGGACTTTATTGTGGAGAATGTTGTTGTCAAGGATCTCAAGCATGTATCTGTTGCTCAAAACTCTAGAGCTGATCAGGAGAAGGAAATATCAACTTCTTCATCCAAGTATCATCATAGACCACCTTGGGAAAATTAGGAAATGAATTAGTCCTTGATTATTTCCACACTTCCCATATTACTACAAAGCGTTCTAATATTGTAACTAACATTGTTAGGTGTTAAGGTTAGGAGCTCAAGAAGGATCCTAAGTTCTTAAAGAACAGTGACACATGATTTGTGAAGCTAATTTTCACCAAGCCCAAGTTGTTGTTTTAGTTCAATACTCAATAAATTGTAGATCTAAAAACATCCAGTTCATATGTATACCTTTCCATTATATTAAGAATGAGGGTCAAAGGGTGTAGAAACTATTGTGTTTAGCAAAATTTTGTATGAAAGAATGTGTATCATGTGTTGTATATAATAAAAGGGGCAAAAAAATATCCTCCACATGCAGTTTTCATTTGATTGTATAAAATTATTGGTATTTAGAATCTATATTTTCTAAAATGTGAGTCAAATTGTAAGTGATGTTCATTTAGAAATCATGGTAATAAATTAGAAACCAAAATGTTAAAAACCATGAAAATGCCATCATACCCAACAAGTATTACATTGTAATGACATTTTTACACGCCATTATATACGACCAAATAGTTTCACACAATATCCTAATACCAAATAGTATCATTTGACAAAATTCAATCGATATTATTTTGGCATTTTTGCGCATCTATAGAAGTCTATGAAAAGTAGATTTCTAAATGAAATTACCACTTATGCCACTATCTCTCTGATGGATTTAGTATTAGAGGGATTTCTAAAGTGTCAATGTATGTCATTAAATTCTTTTTGTGGCATTTACATTTGTACATGCATTTTTTGAATTGTTGCTAAAGTGTATATTTGTTGTAGAGATGCAACTTACGTTCTCTTTTTGTGAGGATTTTAGCTTGTCTACAATGCTTGTAGTTTATGTTGCCCTTTTTTCCAATAGTTGGAGCATGGGGGTCAAGGTCGAGACACTCTACAACCGGTGTAATTAGGCTGCAAAAGTAAATGGGGTTTTCTCATATACCTGACCACTGGATGCATGTGTACATTACTGTTGATGTGCTCCTCACTAACAAAAAGAAATCTTCATCAAGAATAAAGATCAATATGTTGCACCTTCCTTGACCTTGAATGGATTTTGCAACCATAGTGTTGGTTAGTATCCTTTGGAAGTATCGATCAAATGGGTTCCCGATGTCAAAAACAACAAAGAGGTGGAAGTCTATAATCTCCATCAAGGGGTACTTTGTCAGCTTCTTACATGGGCAATTGTAGCTGAAATTCTTTAGGTGAAATCAATGGCCCTCATTGGACCTTATGAAAATAGAATTTAAGGTGGAAAGGGAAAGGTGATGGTTGAAGTTATGCAAGTAGAATGAAACCCTACTGGCTTTACATTCTTCTCTAGAGTACGACAGGAAGCATGAATTAGAGTAGGTGAGAGGTATATGACAATGCTGGGATATGTATCCCAATCATTCAAAAATGGGTGGACACCCACCATGCCTTGAACATCCAAAGGATATTGTTGGTGAATCCCATCTAAGAGCCAAACTCCTGATTGCCATATTTCATCAACTTCATGATATGATTGCCCAACTTGACGTGGAGCTTATTCTATTTGTTGTTGGTGAAGGCGACCCAATTTGGGTGTGGGATGAGTTGCAGAGGAGTGGCAGCAACAATAGAAGAAATTTCTATATTATTGTTGGCATTTTGACATTGTGAATATAGGAATAGGATAGGAAAGATTGATGCAGAATGCACTTTGAACACTAGATATACATCTCTTGCTTGTGCTTGATGAGTGGAGAAGATTATACAAAGAAAATCATCCTCAAGCCCTCGTTATATGGGCTACCTATGACTTGGATAACCAAGGTCAATGTACCAAGACAAGACTCATTGCATTGAGTCCATATATTGTAGCCATAAATTATCGAGCCCGACTATGGATACAGAGGAAAAATGGATATCAGTGCCTTGACCAGGCAATCCCAGTGTCAATGCACCAATATAAAAGTTGATGCATCAACTAAGTATATTGGGGCAGAAGATTGCCACATGTTTTTTAATTTGGAGAGGCATAAACTATCTATGTGCATGGTCATGGATTGATACACCATGCCATATTGATGCACTGACAAGGGAGTGGCTGTAATCAAATCTCAAATCTGGAGATACAACTTGATTGTGCATAATTTCAATGCCCCTATCATGGTTGTTGTAGATTCACAATGAATTTTCAATGCACCAACTTGGGAGTCACTTTTATCAAATTTGGTGTTGAAAATTCATTTTGTCTACACTTTAATGTCGATGTCATTGATATGTGTTGATGCGTTGACCATGAAGAACAAAGTTATTGTCCCCCTCATGTTGATTGATCAATATAATTGTTGGCATCATTAATTCCATTAAGAAAGATTTATAGCCAATTAGATAAATATCAATGCTAGAAACTTCAATGTCAATGCATTGACTAACTATTTATTATGTATAGTGCACAAGACATCAAAACATATAATCACTAGATCAATATTAACTGACTGATCTAGTTACAAACTAGATGGGAAAATATAAGCAAAAAATCAAACAAAATAGAATCCAATGATGGCTTGCCTTGCACAAGAATCCTTATTTAATGTTGTAGGCTCAACATGATGTATATCACTTTGAAATATCAGATAAATATATTTTCTTAGGTTTAGAAAATGGTTCCCACCACAATGATGCTTCAACCTATGCCTATTTATTTTGAAATATTTTTACCCCTCTCTCACATAGACAACCGCAAGCGGTTAGAAATTCACAACCTCTAAATACTCCATCTAGACCTCAACTTCCCAAGGTGCAACATTAATCTAGAGTTGAAAAGCAACATTTCTTGCCTCGAATGAAACTTCCTTTGCAAGATATGTCTATCATGTATGATCTAAGTTCTTTCATTATAGATTTTTTTGAATTTTTGTAAACATCAAGGTGGACCTAGTCAACGTCATTCAGTTGAAGTTTCTTCATAGACCCTACCTGGGCCCTATCGATGTTCAATTTCCTAATTTCCCACATATCCTTGTGTTCAATCTTAACCAAGAGATGGCATGCCCTAGCATACACCAACCTATATGAAGATGTTCATGTGGATGCTTTTTAGGTAGTGTGATATGCTCAAAGAGCATTACAGAGGGCGTGCTCCACTTGGTTTGGGAAATTATGTCCGTCCTTTTTAAAAGTTACTTGATCTAACTATTAGAGACCTCCACTTGCCCTTGGGTGTGGGGTTGATAAGGTGTACCACTCTGTTTTTCACATATGTTTTCCACAAAAATGCAACGAATGTGAAGTTCATGACATGTGATCTACTTGTAACAATGATAAGCAACGAGACCCTAAGCATGCAGAAAGTGTGGTTCTTAATAAAATTGCAATAGGGTTTAGTATCCTTGGTGCGGGTTGGAACTGCATTCACCCACTTAGACACATAATATACAATGAGAAAAATGTAAAAGTTAAATTTTGAGGTGAAAAATGGGCCCATGAAATTGACACCCCTAACATCAAAAATTTCATCCTCAAGATAGTCTTCATGGACATCTCTTGCCTTAAAGAGATGTTATTTGCTCATTGCATGTGTCAAAATGACACACCAATCTATAAGATCATTGGAAAAATAAGGCCAATAAAACCACACTCCAAAATTTTCATTGGCGTTCATTCAATGGGTATAAAATGGTATTTAGCCAAGATTCTCTCAGCTCCACACTTGGGTGTACATCTAAGAATAATGCCATCTCCACAAATTTTGAACAAAAAGGATCATCCCAAGAAAATAACACAAAGTATGGAAAATGATACATTGATTCATCAAGACACGCACTACTAGCTAGGAAGTTGACGACATGGGCATAATAAGGATCTCACATCCAGCCTGAAACATTGTATCACCAAGAAAATTTCCTCAAATGGACACTTGCACACCTTTCTAATTCTCCCTTTCAAAATGAGATAGGTAATCGACCACCACTTTCTCTGCCCCCACATTGTATTTGACCTCAATGAAAAAAATTCTTACAAGAGAAAGATCCATGTAAGAGGCAAGGCTTCACATCCTTTTTCTACAACAAATATTTGGTGGTTGAATGGTCGGTCCTCTACCACATTTGTCTCAATTAGATGCTATCTAAATTTAAAAAAATAAAAATTGATACCTAACAATCATTTCTCGATGGTAGTGTAGTTCAATTCACATCATTGAGCATGCACACCACATAATTAATGAAATACAAACTATATTCTCAACACTATCCCAAAATAGCACCAATTGCATAGTTTGAGGCATCCCACATCAACTCAAATGGTTGAATCCATTCTAGAGAAACCACCACAAGGGATGAAATGAGTTTTTCTTGTGAAATGTTAAATCAGATAAACACTTATCATTAAATGAAAAGTCAACATCCTTTCAAAGCAACTTAGAAACATTTTATCCTATTCATGAAAACTCCTTTATAAATTGTCTAAAAAACATAGTGTGTCCTAGAAAACTCCTAATTGCCTTCACCAAGGTGGTGGAAGTTGTTGTGAGATAACCTCAGTCATCACTTGATCTACCTCTATTACGTTAAAAAACACCATGTGGCCCAAAAAAATTCCCTTGCTCATCATGATGTGGCACTTATCCCAATTAAGCACTCAACGAGTTTCC
The DNA here is from genome assembly GCA_963693085.1 of Alisma plantago-aquatica. NCBI lineage: Eukaryota > Viridiplantae > Streptophyta > Magnoliopsida > Alismatales > Alismataceae > Alisma > Alisma plantago-aquatica. The sequence continues at coordinate 907,455,469 of OY856410.1, forward strand.
TCACAACTTTATAACATGTGGTATTGACTCTATGAACACTCTTACAATGACTCTATAGGAGAGAAGTCATATATAAGAACCTCAAGATATTGATGTATTATGTTAGAAAATTGACAATCATACATCTCTAAAAGTCATGGTTGCATTACAAAGTCTAAACGACATCCATCAATACAGAAAAGTAATGTAGGGATAGGTGAAGGTGGTCACTTGACCCTCTAGTTCTATGATAATTTGATTAAATCATGAATAACAATCTAAAAAACATAAGTGGGAGATACCGTTGAGTCTCTTAGTCAATGAAAGGAAGGGAAAATGATCTTTCTAGATGGTTTTATTTAGTTGAGGATAATCTATACAAACTCACCACCAGGTAACTATGTGACTCATAATCAGTTTTTTGGGAGAACTCATAGTAACATTTATTCCCACTTTCTTGGAAACCATAAGTGTTGGACTCACCTAATCACTATCATACATTTCATATGTAATTTCTATACTAAAAAGTTTTACTACCTCCATATTGATTATTTCATTAATTATCAAGTTGAGTATTCTTTGTGACTATGTTACCTTTTTCACGCCCTCCTCCATCCATATCTTGTGATGGAATATATTAGGAGAAATCCCTTTGATATTCGTAATATACCAACCAAACTTTGTTCAGTGTCATCACAATACTTTCATCAACTATTTTTCCTTTGATGTGCTTAGATAAAAAGAGATAAATATGAGCAACATGTCCTTCTCCAAAACATGACATATTTGAGACATGGGGGTAACGACTTCAATTCTATCTTCAGAAAGAACTTCATTATGGATGCAAAGGTGGTGGAGGTAGACATAGGTCGCCATATTGGTGTGTATAATATATAGGGAGTGTAGCCACATGTGTATCACACTTCTCTAGAAAATCAACCCATGTAAAATTGTTTTTCAAGTTCATAGGCAAGGCATCCAATGTCAGGCTCGGGTAAGAATGAGTAATGGCAGCTACGACTACCTGTCGATCATAGTAGAAATAAGAAGAACATCCAATGGCTCTGCAAGATGTCTAATCACCATGGGTATGGAAATGGTAAACACTCGATTCAACACCTCCACTTGTAAAGATTCCCAATCAACACCATGAGCCTGCCCACATCAAGAAAAGATTCCCTATAAGTAATGAAACATCAACACTCATGTGATCAAAATGAAAAACCTAGCTACACTTCTCTTAAGACTCACTTGTATTGGGAGTTTAAATTCCAATTTGTCATATTCAATGTTAGATTAAGTCGTCCTTTTCCCTTCTCTACAATGATGTTAGTGGTAATGAAATGTTCAGTCCAAAAAAACCTTAGAATTGTAATCATCTTCACCAAGAAATCGGCTAGAAAAATAACCTATCCACTTTCACGAGAACATCCTCATAGATACCCAAAGGCTTGACAATAGACTTGTAAGATAATTGTATAGTCATTCTAGTATTATTTGGCTCCCTCAACCCCGATTTGTTTAAGGTAGTATGTGGCATCAAGTTAATGTTGACCCTAGAGTCAGAAATAGCATCCCCAAAAGTTGAGCTCCCGACAGAGCAAGGGATTTTAAACCATTGAGATCCTGCCTTTTCTAAGGTAGCATGTGTTGGTTGTATGCCCATTTGAGATGCATCATGATGATTGGAATGGGATACCTTAAGCATTTTTTTATTATTAATAAAGGTAAGTTAACTTATTATGTTTTCTCAATATTGAGATAATGAAAAAATGCAACAATGTCCAAAGAATGTTTTGACTCAATGAAATTTGGTTTGGTTTGAGGACCTAAACATGAGTTTATATGTATACTTAGAGTATTGATTCTATTTAAGTCCCTAGTCAATTACTACTGCTGATATCATAGAATAACAAATCATACATAGTGCTAGTATGTGTGATAACTGATGACTACATTTATTTAGTCATGATATTGGATATCAAGTTAGACACATTGGTACTTGTTAGAGAACAAATTGTATTAGACAAACAAACCTTGGGAATGATACTTGGAAGTCATGTCATGACAGTCATGGTCATATTTTAATGTGGTATTGGTGATTGTAATCCTTAGACCTAAAGTCAATACAGGAATCACATTTATTTTGTGTACATTAACACTATCCAATATGAATCTGAACTTGAGTTGCCATACGAGTAGTGATTGAGTACATTGTGAACTACAATAGACTGTATGAGATGCATGTGAGCTCACATATTACATATTGAGTCACATGAGTATATCCATACATTTCTAAGTCTCGTTTATCAAGTGGAAAGGATATCAATCTCTTGTAGGAGGGACAAATCCCATCTACATCACTCACACTCAATCCCCATGTGTCACAACATACCCAAGCACCATCTTTATTGCAACACTTATTCAAGGTCACGTAGGATGATGTCAAAATACATCAAACAACATGTGATGAGTGTAGTTGTTTCAGGTCTAAGAACCACAATCACCACTATCACTATGAGAGATGATTATGACTACCATTCCATGGTCTCCATGTATCACTCTCATGGTGGGTTTGTCTGATATATTGTTCTCTAACATATACATGTGTGCATGACTTGATATCACATATCATGACTAATGAGACTCTATCATTATTCAACACACACTCTAGTCTTATGTATTACTATTGTCTATTGTCTTCTGTAGTAATATCCGATTAGGAACATAAAAAGAATGTATGTATTATTATCATATGTATGATCTCATTATTTAAGTCACGTACTTGAAGACAAGCGTCATCGAGTAACATCATTTTTTAGACATATAATATGTTTGTGTCATCATCTCATCCTGAGACAAACATAATAGATAGAATTACCTCTATTATTATCAAATGAAGTATTGAATGCCACATTCCAATCATCATATGATTGGCTCTCTGGGAATACATACCAACACTTGACTACTTATTCATCATGGTTTTGGATACATGATGTAGATATCACATTTATTCTATTGGACATACCTAAAAAACAGACCCTTATTGAAGGGATAGGTGGATCTACGCATCACTAATAAAGTAAGAGTTATTGCCACAATAGTTGGCACCTATTGTTTATCTTTACACATGGGATTGTAATAAAGTTAAAGAGCTTCATTTATGTATCTTCCATAAATAGAAAAAGTATTTCCATATCTTTTTTGGATGAAAAGGTTTTGCATTTATAAATAAGATTGGTCAAGTTTCTATTTTAGGGAATGAGAAATTGATTGACATGCCTCGATGTCTTATGATTTTGGTTTGTTTTATCTTGAAAAAAGTGTATATAATATACATATCAAGATGTTAAAACATATTACTCATACAAAACTTATCTTTATCATTATTATCTAGGGAACACAAATGAGATATACATTTCTAGACTCCACAAATACGGTTATCTAGACCCTTTTGATTTAAATAAATCAAGACATGTGAATCTTGTTTGTTAAGCGAGATGACAAAAACACCTTACACTGGTAAAAATGAGAGAGTGAATGATTTATTGAACTCATGGATGTATTCAAGCTTTTAGCATAAGTTCTAGAGGTCAGTTCCAATACTAGTATATTGGCAACATTTTCCCACAGTTCTTCAAGTACACTAATGTGGATGAGCCCATACCCACCTACATATGTATGCAGAGAACAAATAGGAAAATGTTGTCAAAATATTCTTAAAAATTAAACACACATTATACACTGACATACTAAGTGAGTGTGCAAGAACAGTCCTAAACTGTGGATTGTCTAAGATTTACTCCTAATAAGTAAATATTGGATCAATTTCTAGGACAATAAGGTTTAGCGTTCAGTGGTTAGGATTTATCTAAATTCATATCAGTTTCAAACAAAATCAAATCAATGTTAGTGTTTCAATTCCTATTTATGATTATTTATGCAGACAACATTCAAATTTCTAACAATAAATAATGCCCTCAACATAAATAATAAATTAACGAACATTCATTAGAATTTTCATTCTAAGTAGATATCTAGGTAGTGCATTGCAACTAAAAAGTAATTAAATTCAATCAATAATTAGTAAAATTTATTCAACAAGAAGTTGTACATGCATTCTAAATATATGAGAAACTAAATATACTCAACAAACAATAGTACATAAATTCTATACCTATACAAGAAACCTATAAATAATTATACTTAAATGGAGGAGCAACAATAGTAACAAATGGTTGTGATGAACAAGAAGAAGAAGAAGAAGAAGAATGGAAAAAGGAACAAGGGTTGAGGCTATAATGAGAGAAGAAAAAGGAAAGAAGCCAAAATAACACTCGTGTTTTAGATTTTATTCAATTTTGATCCAAAAATGACATAACATCTATCGCATCGTGGATTCAATTTTGTAGCCAAATTGAGACTACAAGTCAATAAACTCCTGTTAAACCTCAAACATTCAATATTGGTTTTCTGCTCCAAAACCAAAATTAACATAAAATGATAATTTAGAGGGAACATTTATTTTGCGAGGAGCATCATGGGAAAATATATAATATCAGTTTCAGGAACTAAATTGATGCTACACTTCAGTAAACTTTAGTAAAATTTCATAAATTCAACATACTGAAATTTCATAAAAAGCTAATTTGCAGGAAATATGTATTTTGTGGGGAACTCGCATGAATAATATGACGTCCGTTTCTAGCTATAAATTGAAATTGTACTTTATGAGAAATAAATGCATGTGGCATTAATTTCTTTCATAAAAAACCAACAATTTATGTTTTTCAGAGGAAACATTTATTTTGCAGCTAACATTTATTGAGCATTTAATGATAAAGGAATAAATAAATATATGAAAAGTTTGTTTATCCATCAAGTTAAGTTTTGATAGATCTAGGAGTGTCAAAAGTTCACAATAATGGTAAAATCATATTCCTTACCCTTCAGTTAGTTAACTTACCAAATCTGGTCTAATTGGATAATAAGTGCACACTCAATTGAATAAGGAAAGAAAATATGCAATTAAATTCCTATAGGACTAAAGTTTTGGTAATTTAAATGTTTTCACTCAGATTTTCCCCCTTTTTAGCACACAACTACATTTTGGATCATCAGGTCTAGATCGCATGGTTAGTGGCTCATCTCCCACCTGTGGTAGGAGACAACACTGACTTGTGAGCATTGCCACCGGTTGTGTGATTTGGTTATCTATCTCGTTCTCCCTTTCTTCTCAAGGAAACTTCACAAAATAAGATCCAATGAATTCCAAATTCAAATCTAAATCTAATAATGCATAAATCTAAACCTATTTCTTTGAACCTACAATTTGCCTCATTGTAACCCCAATCTTCTCAAAGATCCTACCCATGGAAACCCACTCTGTACATACCAAACTACTTGTAAAGTTCTATCCACATGCAATCATTTTTTGGTGACAATTGCAACCCAAGATGTGTCCTTGACTGCCTCCAATGCAACCTCATACCCTTGAACTTCTTCATCACTATTGATTCTTCCCTTCATCAAAACCAAATAGATTTGGTGGTAAGTTACATTATCCCTTCTACTTCGCATTTGTTTTTCCACAATTTCTGTAACGACCCCGTCTCTCGATAACCCCCACTTAAGGGAGACCAAGAGATCAGAGTCGTTATCCAATAACCCAGATCAAAGGTTCGACAATTAATCAATAACAGTTATCAAATTTTACTGACTAAACTGAAAACTGGTACAAAATAAAACTTTGCATACCTTTTGAAAACTTTGGGAAACTATCTATCCACAACTTGAATTATTCTATCTAACCCTCCTTGTACTTTACCTCTTATTTCCACGATGTGTCACTTTACTGTTTGTGCTTTTCAATCTTAGGGTTAGCCAAACAACCTCTTCAAGCTTTTAACCAATCTAGTCAGATATATCTCAACCAGAGCATCCATTACCACTTCACATCCTTAGGTATTAGGTAATGTTGGAGACATACACCTTCATGTATTCCACTTATCATCTCATCTCGACTCTAAAACTATCTTCATCGAGAAAACTCTGGGCTCATCCTCATGATGATCAAACTATACATTGCATCACTTGCAAATTCCACATACAGGTTAACAACATTCTTATAAGATGACTATCTTATCTCTCTTTAGTGTTTGCAAACCATCCATGTATCATTCACTTTACTAGGGTATGTTATCTTCTCTGTCCCCATATCTCGTGACAACGTTCCAACCTACATCATCTTTATCCTTGGTGTATGGCATGCGTACTGTTCTATCTCTCACCCCCATAATAAGAGGAAATAAGCATTTGGCTGCAGTCCAAATATAGAGTTCTTCCTGTTCCAAGAGTAGAGATGGTACGTCCCACCTTGCCCGTACACCTTTAAATCCAAGTTGAGACGTGCCACCTATGTCTCTATATCACAATCATCTCGATATCAAGGTTACTTCCATGGAAAACTAGTCTTGAACCTACTGAGGTTTACACACATCCCTTGGTCATCATGAGGATGAGCCCGGAGTTTTCTCGATGAAGATAGTTTTAGAGTCGAGATGATATGATAAGTGGAATACATGAAAGTGTATGTCTCCAACATTACCTAATACCTTAGGATGTGAAGTGGTAATGGATGCTCTAGTTGAGATATATCTGACTAGTTTGGTTAGAAGCTTGAAGAGGTTGTTTGGCTAACCCTAAGTTTGAAAATCACAAACAGTAAAGTGACACATCATGGAAATAAGAGGTAAAGTACAAGGAGGGTTAGATAGAATAATTCAAGTTGTGGATAGATAGTTTCCCAAAGTTTTCAAAAGGTATGCAAAGTTTTATTTTATACCAGTTTTCAGTTTAGTCGGTAAAATTTGATAACTGTTATTGATTAATTGTCGAACCTTTGATCTGGGTTATTGGATAACGGCTCTGATCTCTTAGTCTCCCTTAAGTGGGGGTTACCGGGAGACGGGGTCGTTACAATTTCCATTTTTTCCTATAATGGATTTCTCAAATGTTTCTTGAGACACGTTCCATGCATGGAAGTGGTCATGGTGCAAGGTTGGGGATGAAGGATACTCCCTTCATGCTTCTACATCTTTCCCCATTGATTTCTTTTGATGGAATTTTTCTTGCACGGGTATTCCTATCTTTTTATGGATTTTCTTTTAATATGTTGCATAATTGATTGCATATAAGTGTTGCAATTTTTTCTATCACATTTCAATGTTTGGAACAACAATACAAGAATGATATGGTCCTTTCGATGTCATTTTTCTTAATTAAATAAGTAGATGTTATAAAACTTATGAATTCCATAACCTTTGTTGGAAGTTACAAAATTAATAAAAAGTATGTTCTAGAATAGTGAGATTTTTCTCTATCCAACAGTATGATTTTCATGACTTGATTCTAATGTTTTATTGAGTGATTTTTAGGTTTCTACCTCTTTTGCTCTCTTATATCAAAATATGAGAAAATTACAGTAAACGTATTTTGAATCAAGAAATTAATGATGAATTTATTCTCAAACCAGGAACATGTAACCCTCTTAACTAGACTAATACCAAGAGTTAATCTAGGATTTTCTATGGATTGATTTCTAGGTTTCATGATAAAGAAATAATATGTGTATATTTTAGAGTATTCTAGACTTGAGAGGGTAGTATTTCGTCTCTGGTCCAAACATCCAAGCAAGGTATGTGCATCCTCTCAATTTTTCTATGAAATATTATAATGACTAATAAACTAATTCCCATATGAGGCATATCTTGAATACTCTTTGTGTGATATTGAATCCTTTTGAGAATCCAATTTCTTTTGGGATTATTTCCTTAAATTGGTAATGAATTCATGTGATCATATAGGTCATTTTACCTAATTTTTCTATTTTTTGGATGATACCATCCTATCTACTTGAATTGAATCAATATTGACTAAACATACTTATTGCATCTACATTTTTTGCATGTATAGTAGACTGAACTTACTTAAAGTATCAATATGTCTATACCACTGTAACAAGTGGACGTGCATATTCTGTCCTGAGTATCTATTTTCCACTTATATATTTATATAGGGTGTGTGTATTCCTCTCAGGGTGTGTATTTTCCACCCAATACTTTATGTTTGAGAATTTATGCATGTCAACACTACTTAAATAATGTTAGCCTGATTATTTTTAACATGCACTGCTTGTCTTTGAAAATATTATTGTGGTGAAATTACATGGCAAGAATCTTCAAATATCATGTCCTTGTTAATAAATTCCTCATCTACTTTCATGTTAAATTTTTTGAATATTTTCTCTTTTAGACATCCCTTTATTGAAATCACCTAAATGGATCTTTCATTTGTCCTAAAATAATGTCCAGTTGTTAATACTTTGCACATACTCAGTTTTATGATGGCGTCCCTTCCTTTGTTTATTTCCTCTTTTGGATGATACTTTCAACCCACCTAGAGGTTGGGCTTCCTGAGGACTAGGACATAGGAGTTGCGGCTCAAGACTAGCTTCAATAAGACTTTTGAGATGGACATGTTGGCCATTACAGTTGATCCCTTTAGACTAGATTTCTTATCTTGCTAGATGCCCTTGTGGTCCCATTGTAAAGATTGGATAAAAAATTATAATAGTTAGATTTACCTTTTCGCTACTACAATACTATGTTGTTTACCGATCTGTTTGAGAAAATATTATGCACTCCTTTTACGTGAATACTTTTATTTTATGATTGTGTATTTAAGGGGTTATGTGCTTTATTTTATTAAATTAAGGAGTAGATCTTCTCTTAGGTCTCACTTCTTACAAAGACACTTGTGTGTAAGCTTGAGGATGAGCTTCATCTTCAAGGAGAACGAGTTCTGCTATGTGAATCAAGAAAATTGGATAGACTGAAAGACAATGATTTGGTTATTTTGAGGTGGCTTCTGCATTTTTTTGTTGTAGAGGTGTCTTCTTTTGAGAAGGATTTTTTTGGGAATGATTAGGACCTTTCCAAGAAAATTTTGGATGGTTTTTCCACATGTATTGGTCATTCCTCCTATATTTTTTTACCCCATGTACATATGCTCCTCTTGTTCTGACAGTGACTTGTTGGAGTGTAAGGCCCCCAACTTCTTAGTCAATGTTCTCTGTTGTGATTTTATACTTGCCATCTCATACATATTGAATGAAATTTTCACTGCCTTGGGGTTGTCACACACCTCCATATGAGATGTTCATGGTCATATTCTTCATCAACTTCCGACACTTAGAGGATTTTTTTTGGAAGAAGACACCTCCTAATCAAGCATCATCATTTATGATAAATGAATCCCTTGGTAGAATATCTTGCCTTGATGTTAGGTTTCGGTCTCATGGCGAGGTCACTTCCTCAACATGTCATTGAATCTTTCCCATGCCTCAAAATAAGATCCATCTACACCTTGCTTGAAACAATAGTTTTTTTCTACAACCTTTGTAGTCTTTCATGGTGGAAAGTACCCCTCCATGAAACAATCAATGATCTCATCCTGGGAAGAAATATAATTTACTTCCAAGTTGTTATACCTTAGTCTCGCTTTATCTTCAAAACATTGTTGGAATGGTTTTAGAAAAATAATTGTTACTGATAAAAAAGTCATTAATGTGTCGCATTGGGTTTTCACACAAATTCCCTGACAATAATTGTGACTTTACTAATGTGACAAGGCTCAAATAAATTTTTTAGATACACACATTGATCTGATTTGACCTTGTAATATTGTAATAGAAGAGGTCTTGACATCTTCCATATTGTCTGCTCTGACTCTTGAACTACTAAACCATGATTTCCTACACCCTCTCCATTGCCTTCATTGCTTGCACCCTTTGACGACTACATCTCAACGGCTTCGAGTTTTACATTGAAGTCATGCATGAAATAAGTGTTGATGTCTTGTAGTTCTTCATTTGAAGAGTATATTCAGGGTGCAATGTATATAATGTGTGGTCACTGTATGATCTAGAGCGTGTGCAAACTATACAATAGTACCTAAATGATATAAAAATAGTCTAAATTCACAAGATAAGAACAATATTTATTTTAAAAATAAATCAATTGTATCAAAATTCAAAATAAAAAATTGCCTAGATATGGCCAGTCCTAACATTCACAATGTCAATAGTTCCATTTACCAATTCTCTGAAAAAAAAGTGTTATTAACATGACATGTGAAAATTTGTGTGTGAATGTAAGCATACATTCAAGTAATGTAAGGCCATTTAGAGAACTAAGTTGTGGATCCCACGAGTAATTTGACCGTGAGAAATTGTTACTAGCTAATCCTAGAAAATATTGAATTGGGTTGATTAATTAACCATATATTGACTAAGAAGTGTATTAATTTGTTTTTAAGAGTTTGGATGAGAAAATCCTTAAGACATTCACTTCACCACAATGATCACTTATCACCAACTCAATCAAATCACTGATATATATTCATTGCAATTAGGATAAGAGTTCACAAACTAACACTATGTCTTTCCAAATCTTAGCACCATGTTCAACTAACTAACACCCTACATTTGTGGTGTTTAGCTCAGTTAAATCAATTTAAAATGGAAACCATCAATCTTCATAGTTGTGGGAGCATTATCATGAATTGTGAATTACGTCTATGAAAATAACACAACAATTAAAGCATGTTCCAATCAAAATAAATGTTTGAATTACCGACCATGGAGATCAATCATACTCTATGAATTACGTATCTAAAATAATCCAACAATTAAAGCATGTTCCAACCATAATAATTTTCTAAATTACAAAGAACAAACAATTTTTGCAAAGTCCAGGAAACACATATATAAATTTATAATTATCAATCATGATGTGATGAAATTACACTAGTCTACTCCCCGATCCTTAGGACAAATAGGATACTTCCTCATAGTTAACATGGTATAAAAGTTAATTAGGGAAGAAGGGGGGATATACATCAAAATGAAGACAAATTCTAGGAACCTATAGTACATGCCTACAAAAATTCATAACATGATTTGGGATGATTTTAACTATTCAAATCAATCTTTGAGCATCCATTGGTGGCAAAGTTCCTTCCTCTTCTCCTCTCATTCACTATACATCTGTCAAGAACTCATAGTAGTGAGATAGGTGATCCCCTCCTGAATTTAGGTTTTAAGTGATCCAATTTTAGGAAAAGAAATATTGACCTTTTGATCTTTTCGAAGATATATGGGTCAACCAGCATTGCACAGGTTTGATGCTATCAACTGGCGAGTCGATGCATCAACTCCAGTGACCATGTTTACTGTTATCTTTGTGTATATTCTCAGTGCCACTGAGAATTTTTCAATGCTTTTGATAGTTAAGTCGATGTTGTCAACTAAGGTAGTTGCATTAACTTAAACTCTAGAATTTATCTGGTATTTGAGCAATAATATTAGTTCTATCAACCTCCTTCAATTATTTTGATAGAATTCCAATTTTGATTTGCAATGAAAACATAGAATTAATGAAGTCATGTAATAAAGCTATGAAATATGACAAATTTATGAAAAATCATTGACAAAAAATTATATACTGGTTTGGTAAAATATGAATGAGAATGTATATAAATTTAATCAATCTTTTCATAAATCACCCTAAATTAGTGTATTAAAAAGTATAATAATGTGTGCATGAAGTATTCACTTAGAAAGTCATACCAAATGATTGGTTCTTTATGGTCATACATGTTTACTCCATGGGCATATATGATTATTGTGTACAGTTGAGACACTTAAAAAATACTCTCAAATACTTGTTGATTAATATTGATGAATTAATGATTTCAATAAAAGATATGTTTTGAACTAATTTGTTAAAGTCCTTACTCAATGGAGAATTTTGGGGAAATATTTGTCAATTGATAAGATTTATAGGTTTACAAATTGCTAGAAACCAAATAAAGAAATTTCATAGTCAAGAAATGCACGTTAAGAAATTGTACTTGTTTCATATGTATGATTCTACCTATAGATGATTGATTCAAGAAGCTCTCAAAATCTGTGTTCCTATCATATGTGTTTCAGTTTGCTCATATCTCAATATTATTCGTGTTTCCACTATGATGAGAATATATATCCTAAGCGTCTAAAGGAGCATTAGAGTGTAAACAAAATACATGAGGTACCATAAGGTTATGGTCTTTACTCATTTGGAATTTGGAAAGAGATAAGATGTTGATCAATTATGTTAGTGCAAAATATTCTAAATCATGAAAAGATGATAATTTATGAATTATGTGTTTACTGTCCCGAGTTGCACTATGAGTTGAAAAGCTACCTCGGAACCTAAAATTAATTTTCTACTAAAAAAGGAATTATAAATTACTTTGATTATATACATCAAAGAACTTATTTAACTTAGAAGATCAAGTAATGGATTTAGCTGAGATAAAAAATCACTAATAATCAATGATGGAAGTCAAAATTTTACTCATTTCATTACATATTAAATGTTTTATTAAAGGACAAATCGCATTGATGTAAAATAACACTTGTTGAAGAGGTGGCAACATAGGGAAGTCTATTTGTGAACAAAAACATTAAAAATAAATAAATGTGATAATATGATAAAGCATTTTCTATTGACCAAGTTTAAAGTTTTCCTAGATTTGATTAGCATCCATAGAACAAATGATGCCATTAGGGATAGGGGTGATGAGACATTCTATATTTTATATGAACTTAATTTGTTGTAGGTGGAGATTTTTTGATGTGCCTCATAAGTTTTTTTATCACAACAAATATGTGAATCTATATTTGAAATCATATAGATCTTCGGCCGACCCAAAATGGCATGGTCCAATATTAAATCCCATTGAGTATCCATGGTTTCCTTTTTTGAGTTAATCAACAATGTGTTTTTTTATATTTTGACTCGACCATGTTTGTTGAATTATACTCTAGGGTGTATTTTCTTTTGGGTTATGTAGGTTGTTTATTGGGAACATCTCCCCTTCCATTCTCTTCTTAGTGAAATTATTCTCATGTCCATCTGTGGACAGTTTACATCAGCCTATATAAGTAAACATCATGTTCTCTGTTTGTGTGATTTTTCATCATTTACTCGAAAGGATATCCATTCTGCCACTATTTACCAACATTCAACGTCCCTTTCTAATGGAAATATCATAATCTCGGGATGAGGTTGTAGAATTACACATTCAAGACTGATAGGGTGATGACCATTTGTCACATTGCAACATACTTTAGTTATAGAAATTACCAGAATGTGCTAATTGAAATAACAAAAATAATAAGAGCCTAGAAAAAAGAGGGGAAGAATAACATAATATATGTCTATATTTTCTTAAATATAGATAATGATATATTGCAACTAACTTTATTTGAAATTTCTTTTGGAGAAAAGCATATAGGAAATAAATTAGAGAAACAACCAACCCTTGACAAAATGCATTGATCCAACAGAGGTTTTATTGTTAGTGCATTCACAAATTTCATAAAAAACCTTGTAGATGGTTTAAGGTAATAAGCATATGTTGTAACATCTGCATTTTACATGCTTTTAGAATACATAAATTGGTAAATGTAAACAAAATTGATATAAGATAACATCAATAGATTGAGATAGACATATATAAAGGAGTTTAAAAGGATATTGAAAAAAAAAAGTTCTTATCACCAGATTTATTTAACGAGAAAACTAAATAAGATTCTCTACAAAATTTTGGTACAAAGTGATAGAGGAAGCACAACTAGTTTTCTGTGGGCTCTATCCAGTAGCCTATTCTTGTTAAACATGTCTAAACAATTGTAGTGAGGTTGTTTATATTTTGTTCTATGTTTCTGTCAAAGGAATAACATGGTACGAGACCGCCCTTTTATGTTTTTTTGTTGTGGAGATTACCAATTTTACTAAAATTCTAAAAATCATTAAAACCATGAACTGATCATAGCCTTAATTTTCTATTTATCATTTTGTTGTAGTTGTTTACTCCCATTTACCTCCCTAGAAGGTCCAACCATGTTTCTTGTCTTGTTTGTCCTCACTATTGACCCACTTTACACTGGATGTAACATGTGAATCCAACTACTCTAAATTTGAGGCAATACACAACACTCTTTCACATAACCTCAGATCAAGGACTTAAATGTGTAGAATACATTGTATTTATCTTTTTGCCCAATTATGTCACATTCATAAGCACCTAACTCTACTAGACAAACTCAAAAGGGGTACATAACCCTACTCATCTTGAAAAAAATAGTAACTTGACTATTTGAATCACTTATGTACTTGATTGCTCCTTGTGTTGCCATCCATTAGGGAGTCCTCTCATGCCTAATTACTGTTTGATCAGCAGTAGTGTATGTAGCCAACATTAGGTTTTGTAGTCAGATGCATGTCGACATGATTCTAATTTTCTACAGTTCAACTTTTAGTAGAATTTAAAATGTGTCAGTAAAACAATATCACTTGATTTGATTCCTTCTCTCCATTTTATTAGTTATTGTTATACCACAATATTATATATCTTGGGTTGTGTTCCCATAAAAGAAATTGGTTGATACATATGTTTATAGGCTTATAGCACAAGATTTCATGACTTGTTGGCAAGCGGTAGCCCAACTAGTCACAACACATGCTCCTAACAAGGGATCTGGGTTCAACTACCACTAGAAGTGCCGCTCAAAAATGAATTTCCCATAATGTCATTTGGACTCTAATGTGACTTGTTGAGATGCTAGTATGTGGGAGCATGGGTCTTATAGGTTTATCATCCCTTCTATCTAGGACTCTTCATAGGGGATGGGTTTCTTGTAGTCATCAAAAAAGAAAATACTTAGTGACTTCCTATCTTTAGTTCTATTTTCTCCACCCTGGTCATGCAACTATTGCTAGTAATTAGGAACTAGACCAACATCAGCAACCCCCAAGATAAGTTTGGCTAACTAATGCATGGCTTCACTTCATTTTGAATGATTATCATTCTATTCGTAGATGAAGAGCCTACTAGGAAGGTTAAGGGCATTAGGAGAAAATATTAAAAAGTTGAATGTCATCTAGATTTGTCTACCTATGAGACATTGAAGATAAGATTTGGATAATCTAATAGTTTTTATTTCACTTTAGCACATAAGGAGAAATGGTGAACCTATATCATGTGATGTTTCATGACTTGAATTTGATCAGGAAAAGTTTCTAGTCCTTTGAGGGTCACAATACAATATTTCTATTTCCATCTAGTCTTATAATTCATATAAAGATCCAGTGAAAGAATTCATACTTGTGCTCTTCACCCCTAAATGATCTTACTGGTAAGGATCTTCTAAAGTGTAAACACAACTAATATAGTATTATAGCAACAAGACCTTACTTTGTATATTGAGCATCAATATCAAGGATAATGCCTTTTCCTCAAACATGCTCAATGCAGGGGCATATGGTCCCCAACCTCTTAGTATATAATAATAGGAATTCAGATGAAACATATATTCTCTAAAGAATTGTTTTATTTAATAGTGGGATATCTAGGTCACAAAGTATTTTTGTTTCATAATGTTTGATAGCCACTATTCCACAATGGCTCTTTGGATCATGATAATCCATATTTCATTATTGTATAGTGATACCTAGACATGTTGATTTATATGGTTTAATAAGTATCCAAGGATCTCTACAGACCTAATTAGTTATGGGTCTATGATAAATTGATAAGTGATAGTTCAAAGGTCCCAAAACTTGAAATTCCACATATTTCTATTGTTGCATGCCAACAAATGAAATCTGGATTTCCACTATTTTCCTAGATTGGACAAATGGTTGGTCACTATTAGATAAAAACTTGTAACTTGCATAGTGTCTGTTATTTTGTGCCCATCCACCCTCACATTTGCAAATGCAGACGTTTCTACCAGACAAACTTACAAGGAACTATGGTATATAGCCCTGCTCAACTATGAAGGAACCAATAGAATGAGTGCTTCATTTACCTAATTACTAGATTACTTAGTGTGGTTCTAACCAATTTATGTCTCTCTTTGTCTTTTCATTGTTGCTTCATGATCAACAATGGTGTATATAGACAGCTTAAGGTCTATATCACTGTCTGTATTACATGGTTATTCTTGTTGCTAGTGCCTTTTATCTATGATGGAAATGCCTTAGTGAAGTCATATTACTTCAGTTGGTGCCTTTTCTCTCCTTGCAAAGTGTCGATATGTCATAGTATTGTACCTTTTTGGTATTCTCCCATAACGAAAGCTAGTTGATAGATTAACGTATGAAATAAGGTTAGATAATTTCTTGTCCTTATTTTTGTCCTCCACTCGCCCACTATCATTACTACTATTTTATTGGAAGTTAGATGAATATAAGCTGCCTACATGAGATGTTTTGTTGTTATGTGCTATAGCTTCAATCTTATTTCTGAACAACTACATTTATGTTCATCACTAGGCAGTCTACCATCGAGTTTGAAATTGTGTTTGATGAAAATATTGCTAAAGTTGAATCACCCTAATAGAAATCCAAATATACCCTGAACAATAAGCGGCCCAAGTTTTTCTACTTTTGAGGCATTCCAGATAATATTTGATAAGCAAACAGATTATTTTTTGTCCAATATAACACTTTTAATCCTCTTCACACTTGCAACTAGCTTAATGCAAGGATATGTTGGAAGCTAAAACATAACTAATTGAGTATTCCTAACTAGAAATACAAACTACTAATGTTGCATATATAAGAAAGTTTCTTTTGACTCGAAGATCACATAATGTTGTATGCTAAAGACATCTATCTATTACTTAAAAGTCTCCTACTATAATGTTTGATGAATTAAGAACTGCTTAATTGTTAGAATTCCCATTAAGATTTTCAGTCAAATTCTGAAAGTTTACACGTAGCAACTTTACTCGACATAGATGTCTCTATATTGAAAATCATTCTCATTAATCAAGGGAAGGGATTTCTGGACTCATTATGTAAGAACCTTTTTGGACCCATTATGTGAGATCTTCACAAATGAGTGCCAATCGGTTGATACACCTAATGAGATTGAGATGAAGATTGTAGACTCACATGTGGTGTACCTAACAAAGGAGATTTTATGTATCAAAGAATATCAATAATTAGAAGCACCTACATGTTACACTAATGTGTTAATATTTCTTGTGTTGTCAATATTGCTCCTACATATCATATATTGACATTGTCATGATTCTTTGGCACATTAAAGTTAAACATGTCTTATGTATCGAGGAGTTGCCACCTAACTATGGACAGATATAAAAACATTTGGGTTACTTACCAATTCTATTGTGTTTGTCTTGAGAAATTCTTGTGATTAGTAAAAAGAGACTGCTAGATCTTATCATACAATCCTGCTACAAGACGATGGATTTTGGATCTTCAATTGCATAAAGTTTTAATGTACTAGGTAGGAAATAACAATAAATAGTAAGTTTCCATCTACATATGCATTCACTTAATATTTGTGGTAGAGATCATTGCAAAATATTTGATAGATAAAGTATCATAAACTAGAGAAGAACCCAATTGGAGTATTTATATTCAAATTGTCGAGTATTTCCAAAACTGTTATTGATTTACAATGATAGAAATTAGATGAAACTTACATCAGTGAATACAACTCTTTACTTATTTTGGGTAACAATTGACAAAATGAAAAGAGGCACAACACCTAAAATCGGACTATATAATGTTAGCCCAAAGTGTTGAAAGGGATTTTTTAGTGATTGCATATCTTAAAGGTACAAAAGTCACTAACTTCATATATCCAGAACTGCAATAGGAGTAGAGTGCAACTATGCAAGGAATCACAAGCTCTTGCATCACACTGTTAATCTGAACATAAGGATAATTAAAAAGCTTAGTAAAAGACAAGGGCACCAAATCATTGTAATGAATGTAAGAAAAATCAAGAAGTTATTAGTCATTGAATTTGTTATGTATGGGGTCATGACCATGTTTGGTCCATTAGTGTTTTAGTCTATTTTGTTAGTGTCATATCTTCTATATATATGAGTCTGATTTGTCTAATAAAATTATATCATTCCTACAATCTTGTTTTCTATATTGTATCGAGCATTTTAGTCTTGAGAAGCCCCAAACCTATGTAAGAAAAGACAAACAAAAAAAGGAAAGACAATGCTTTAGGGTGGCCACCTTGTTGTGGAACTACCTATTGCTCAAATCTAACCTCCAAATGACTAAAAAGTCAATGGATAAAGGACCTGAGCGTATGTATCTAGTAGGATGATATTAAAGTGCAAATTTGAAAGCTTAAAAACATATCATACATGAACAAATAACAAATATAGCCACCAACATAATTTCAACAACCCACAAGTATTATTAAGAAACATTCTTTATTACAAGATTTTGATTACAAATAGATTTATACAAGTTTTCTCATATACACTAACTAGGATCTTACAACAAGTACACCTAAACACCTACTGTAAGCTATCGACTTTCAATCTATCTCTGAACCGAAAACATATGTGAAACAAGCAGGTCAACACACGAGGTATTGCATACAGGTCAGAAATATACATATATATGGTTTGCATAATTTGAAATATTTCTAGAGTTAAATGAACAAAATAAATAAATGAGCTAAGTATTTAGAAAAGGAAGAACTCATGTTTTAGTTAATTACTCTGATTAAACCATCCATGTTGTGTATTCATAAGGTCTTTGACTAGCTTCTCATTGGAAGGATTTGTGAGGGTTATCAAGAATAGATAACCCTATTTCTACATGATGAACCTCAAATGAGAAAATTCATTAAGAAAAACCATATTTATCAACATGGTCTGTCTTATCTTGATAACTTAAGTAAGATGCCTAGTCTTGTGTCCTTACCTCGAGACTATAGGAGGTGCACAAATAAGACCCCAACCTTGTGTCCTTACCCTGAGACTACAAGAGGTGCACAAAGTTAGTATAATGAAGATCTATAGTATGTGTTCAAGTTATAAAATTAATGAGACAAAGCATCAAGTACATTACTACAATACTACATGACAATATTTGAGCAAGTACACAAACATACATACATGTCAAGGTTCAAGCAAGAAAACCATTATCATATGGTTATTAAAGCCCATACCTGATTCAAAGGTTCCTAATTTATGCTTGACCACTTAAGTCATCAACATCACCTGATTAATAACATAATCATAATCAAAATAGATCGTCATTATTCTTAGTCATTAGGTACAAGTTAGGGTTTTAGTCAAACCTAGGTTCAAACTGGTCAATATACAAATTTTGATGATGTTTATAGTAAAGGTTTGGTTCTAATTTCATATGATTATGAGGACTTATGTATTTTCTATGATTATATGAAGATTAATCACTTATTTATATTTTAAAGCTAATAGACCTGATGAAAAGTGATTCATTATCATTTGAGTATATTTTTTGTGTGTGAAGTGTCAAAAGTGAATAATTTTGAGGCAATAAAGGGTTTTGATGCTATATTAGATTAAGATTAGAAAATGATAAAATTTATAACATTAGTGTTCATATAAGGGTCACATTATTCATGATATGGTCATCATAAGTGCATGTGGGATGATTTATCTCTACATAGGTTCAATGAGTACTCAAGGGTTGATTTAATATGGACTGAATGATTAATGATTCAAGAGTATACATAGTAAGGCATTTAGAATTTTGAAAAGTGTATCATGTACCAACATCATGCACAATTGATCTCTTATGCATTGCTTCATACATATCATAATATAAATGGGTTCAAAGAGGATGTCAGAAGAAATTTGTCAGTATATTGTTATTCCAACTAAGACTAGAGTAGTGTAGCTCTTATTTTTCGATCAAAATGAAATATAACTTTGCCATATTTGCTTAATCCTAGCATAATCTAGGGTTTATGCAAGATAAAGATATTTCTAGGGAAAAAGGAGACTGATTAATACCTCCATCTACATTAGGTCATTGTTGGGATCTAGGTGGATGACCCAACAAGAGCTCGTAGTGGCACCCCAGCAGATCTGTCCTGGCTCAGGAGTCTGCCAAAACTCTCCTAGACTAGTCAGTTCTATGTTGGAGCATACAACGTGCATTAGGTATCTGGGAACTGTCTAGCATGTTGCCCCCCTTCAAGCCGCATGACACTCTACGTGTAGTGTTTTGCCGAGGGCTTAAACTCTAACGAGCTATCAATTAAGGGAGTGGAATCCTCATCGAGAGGAGTCGATGTTTTTGTCTTCCTTAGACCCTTAGACATGATAGTGGCCCTTTAATATAGGTCAAGGGGGGATGACATTGTGGATCAGTGAGCTCACTAGCAAGGCCCCATCATTGGGACGGGTAAAGGGGGAAAATAGATCGATTTCCTCCTAGCTTCAACCTAGGATTCTAGGAGAATCTCAAAAGCTCCATGAAGTCAAGGGTGCCCATGGTTTTAGGTGGAGCTTCATGAGATTACCCAAACGACACCACCTTCTTCTCTAGTAAAACTGAAGTCTAATGGCCACATCCATAGGCTTCCACCACAAATTTGCCTCTTGAAACTTCAGATATGGGGAGAGAGCTTATAGTAGTGATATAGCCTACTCCCAGAGTCTGCTTCCTTCATCTCTCTTCTTCCTCTTTGTCTCGTCAATACTTGTTGTGTAGGGTGGAGAAAGATGAGGGGAAAAGGGTTTGGATCTACCTACTTCTTGTGCTAGAAAGGTTGTGTGAGGGGTAACTATATAGATTTGAGCATGTTGAGGAGTAAGGGACCAGACATGGAAAGGATAGTGACATGGTAGTCAAGGAAAGCAAGGGGCAAGGTGCCGCCAAGCTGCCCATGCCTCTAACCCGACTAATATGGAGGTAGAGGATGACTTTAGGGCCCTCCATCACGTCTGATCTAACAGTCTGAAAGTGGACACATACCCCACTCAAACAAGGCATGTGTGACATATCAGTGTCACCAACATAGTCCTTGGTTATAAATGACCTCAAAATTACAATCATTTAAAAAAATCAAAATCTTCAGATTTTGATAAATCTAGTAGGAAACTTCATTTTAGATGAAATTTGAACTATGGGTCCATGATCACACAAAGATTATTGTTACCAAGTTAGACCAAAATTAAACCACTTGTTTATCTAATTATATTATTCAAATAACCTTATAAAAAGGTGCATAAACCTTGAATTATAATTACTTAATCACCAAATCTTGTTCCAACAAGTCTAAAAACACTTTTTATGACCTTATTGTACCTTGTACCTCACGGTTCATTAATAAGTCACTTGTATCTATTAGGCTTCAATTTAAAATGAACTCCATAAAACCTAAAATTAAATTATAACTTGTATTAACCATCTCCAAGAACATAAGTGGTCTTGAATAATATTTATTGATCCTTAAATGACAACATAGTCATACATCTGAGTCATATTTGAATAAAAGTCATATCACCTTGGAATTATCCAAATGAGATCAATCATGACCAAATAAATCTATATTAGATGTCAAACTCTAAAAATATCAGAGTTGTTAACACACCTCTTCCACTCTTTCTTGGTCAAGCCGCATGCCATTTCATGATGCCAATTGTTACTACCCTCTAGATTTTATGCCTTCCACAATTATACACTACCAAGTCCAACCCTTCCCCTCACTTCTCCCAAACAACTCACAACGAAGCCATGTCAAGTCCCAATAGCATACTACCTTTGTAAACACATAAGGACAAGAATAATGTGGAGGATCAGGAGATGCTGGCCTCGACTAATAGTTGTAGCTAGCAACACATAGGGAACCAGCCACCAAAGCATCTGACCTATGTGACAACAACACAACCTATGGTAGCCATTAGATAGGATGCCAACAACTAGTGCATCTTGCATAAGCATGTGTTGCTCACCACCACGCCTGCAAGGGGCTTCACCCTTCTTATCTCTATTATTCATGTGCCTTGAAAATATGATAATTCGCAAGAGTCATTCTTGGTATTTCCCCAAAATTTATTGTAAACATTTTCTTGGGGGCTCTTGCCTCCAGCACCAACAAGGTATGACCTCCCCTCGACTTCTGTCCACTGAGAGAAGAATGGATTCCCACTAGGAGGTGTTTCCCCCTAGACCCCTACTCCAATCACTTTGGTTCATTATCCATGGAATTAGGATGTTATGCTTCTTGATTGTGTGACACTTTCTTCTCTATGTTCCTACTATTCATTTGATTCCCTCAATTGATGATATTAAATGGAGGGTTGTCAAGTTTATTAATTGAGGGGGAGTCCCCATTACCATTTTCCACCCCAACCATTCTCTTGTTATCCATGGCAGGTGTAAGTACGAGACATAGAGGAGATAAGAAGGAAGAAGGAGATGAAGTGAAGAGATGAGATGAGAGGAATTCATGTTATCATCTTGTGAATGTTCAACTCTTGATATTTGTTTTTGAACATGTCTATGCATATCTTTTTGTGTGCATGTTGATCACCCTCCATTTAATATCATCAATTGAGGGATCACACTAGTAAAAAAATTTATATGGGCTATTATTATCTCTTATTTAGTATCTTTTTATATGAAGTTTGTCTCAGCAATCTAGGCATGTATTTCACCCATGCTTCAATTTGAGGGGGATTGTTAAAGTTATTAATTATTGAGCTTATTATGTATATGTTCCTAAGAATTTTTAGTCCATTAGAGTCAAAGTTGTAAGTGTTTCCCTCTCTTATATATCAGAGTATGGTCTTGTCTAATTGAATTGTCCCAACCTCCACTCTTATTTTCTATAGTAGGCATTACATAAACTAGTACGCATGAGCACTATCTTGGACACTAGTCAAAATTACAAATTAACTAGCACATACATGTCAAAAGTAAATTGTAACTCTTATGTACTTAGATGGTCATGCATACTCATTCCATCAATTTCCCCCTAATTTTACATTACATATTGGCATGCTATTACAAGTTAATTTAGAAAATAGAAGGACAGAATGACATTTCCATGCACACAAAAGTGAAGCATACAATGATAGATATCAGATAATCGTTTGATTTTATTATGAATTAATCATCAAAAAACATGGGAGATTTTTGTATTTACTAATTTAGAAACCTACAATGCAACAATAATTGATTCATGTAATATTTATTTCTAGGATTAAAGAATGATTTCAAGATTGCGTTAAAATATCTACAAAAGCTCTTTTGATAAATTAAACGTCTACACCAAGCTTCCTCTTTGTCGTGGATGCATTGTGGGAACCTATATGTGCATTTATAGGCACACAATAGACCATATACAATTTTCTTAGACTGTATTTATATCTACAGTCCAACACTCACTACGAAAAATATGGACTTTAATTACAAAAAAAATGGTAGCGAAAACCCCAAAATTTGTATCCAAAAGCTTTGGCTACAATTATCCTTACATTTATAATATATAGCTAATACTCGTGTAGCTAATTATTTAGGCTACAATTTTCAAACTTGTAGTTAGTTCTGCCTCTGGCTACAAATTCATATGTAACCCTAATTGTAGGTAAAAATGTCCTTACACATAAAAATGTAGTTTCTATTGTAGCCAAATGTATGACTACAATTCAATTTGTACCTATAATATGTAGGGAGAGATGGCATTGGTTACAATTTGTATTTGTAGTTCATGTATAACAAAAATTAGCACTTGCTACACATGTAATTATAGCTAGTGTGTAGTGAAAGACACCATGTACTATACATACATATGTAGTGAGAGACATTATGTATCCAGTCAGTCGCTTGCCAATAGGGGTTTTCAATAAGAAAACAGATGAATGTTAATCAAGATCGAGTTGTGCTTACAATGTCAACAATGATACTTTTATTTATATTTTAACAACGTTATTCTTTATTCATCCTTGTCATCATTGCCAATAAAATTATATCTAAAAATTCCCACTCTTTGTAGGGCTTTTACCCAATCTTCTCTTACAACATCTAATTCATCTCTCGTATAGGGAGCATGTACATCGAAATGCTTTCCAATCCATGCAAAAACTAGAAGATTGACATACCTATATTGTTCGGTTTATTTTGGATGTTCATTCATATAGCCCCCATAACCCAAAGGAAAGAGAAGGACAAGTTGTGTAGTGCTAGCACGTTGCCAATGAAAAGGTGACGTATATATATAATTAATAATATATAATAAGATTGATATATTTCATATTATCTAATGAGACTATGTATAATACCTGTTGTATCTTATCGATTTCCATTACGGAATGTCTAATGATTAGGTCCATAAATAGCATCACATAGTAGGCACATGCCCAGCTGTTGTCTTGTGTATCACACTATAAATTGAAACATATAAAATATTAAAAAATATAAATAAGCACAGTTCACATAAATAATATATACATTGGAGTCAGGAAATTACTTTCACATTCTCCCAAATTAGTGACAGATCCTTTTTCTTGGGGACCTTTTCTCCAGCTTTTTTGTACTCTTATAAAGCCCTACATATGTTAATGTAACCCATGAAATTACATAATTAAATAGTAATGTAGTAACAGATGTTAACAGTATAAAAACATGAAATATTTCTCACGAGAATAATGGCCTTTTAATTGCATGTCCATATAATGTATCCAACTCATTCCCCGCAGGATCTAGATAATATACAGTGAACATCTTGGGGACAATAACTAGTAACTCCCATTGCTTACCACTACAGGTACGAAAGTAGATAATTAATACTCAAAATCCACAATAAAAATGTAATTTGCTTAAGTCCAAATTATAAGCAAAGTAAACTTACTCGACATTGAATGGAGCTATTATCACCGTCTTATTATTTTTACCAAAATATTGAAAAACATCAGAGCAGTATGAAGTAACTAAATATGGGTATGCATCTACAAGACTAATCAAAGATGGAACCAAAAATCCCACATGGGAAAACCCAAAATCTGTACATATCTTGTGTAAGTGGTTGCAAAACATGTATTACGTATGCATTAATATATAAGAAACCAGATCACCGTATATAAAACAAGGTATATGGATGTATAAACAAGATCTCACCATATCCACAGCTCTATCATAGATGTGTTCAGCCATTCATAACTAAACAACTCCAAAATATCTTGTATAAATATCTTGTTTTCGTATGATTGATCTGCATTAATACCTATGCATTAATACGTACGTATGTAGAACTTGTATTGTGTATGCATTAATACCTATGCTAAACTTGTATAAATAGATTGTTATCATATGATTTCCCTGCATCATCTTCTAGAATAGTAACAATTATAAGACAATTTGTATCATGTTCGCCGATCCATACTGCCACACCCCTACAATTAGGACCTATCGAAGCATGTAGGTCCCTTAGAAGGCAACTTGGCAGTCGAGGAGGTGGAGGCCGAGATGTAGTGGGTCTCGCCTTTTTGACCTGTATATATAATTTCAGATCAATTGACTCATATATACACACTAACAAATTAAAGTAATGGAAATTTATCATACAATATCAATATAGAGGACATCCGCTTCGAGCCACAGTATCACTCCGCCTACTGCCTCACCAAGTGTTTCAGCATCTGGGTGTGCATGAGACAATGCAAGATCCATCTAGTCAGAGAGTACATGTATCGGGCTCACACGTACCACACCATATGGTACTGGATACCCATGAAACATGCACCCTTTAAGGGGAGGGTAAGCTGACGCCTCTGTAACGATATATTCTTGACTTTTTAGTCGGCATGGCTTCAACCCCTACACATTTATGTAAAGAATGTTATATGCATATATATACACACATATCATCTTGAACAGACTAGCTATTATGTCATAAAAATACTTACAGAGGACGTGCTAGGTGGTGGGTCTATAGGATTACTCCCAACCTCTGTAGTACGAGCAGTAGGAGAAGAGCGGCCCACCACAGGTACTGTCTGAGATGACTGTTGTAACATAATGAATCTTAGATGTAATATCCATATAAACCTTTTTCCCAAGTTTCCCTCTCATTTCTATCCTTTATGTCATTTATATTTAATTAGTGAAATTTATAGTGGTTTAGTGAACATTTATTCACTAATTGTACCAATATAAGGGTTTATGCACAAAATACCTCAGTAAAAGATTAATTACCATAATTAAGTGCTATAAACCTTAATCTAACTTTTGATATGATTTGAAAACATAAAATGAGGCTAAGTTTCAAATTTGGTTTGATTTGAATGTTGTTTGTGCAAGTTATGCAATTTTAGGTACATTCTGGACTTTTATGCAATTTACCCAATTGGGTGGTTTTCTTTGCAAATTATCTCCTGAATTTTAATCTTTAGATATTATCTTACCATTAACGAGATTTGAAACCATTGGAGAACCTAGTTTCACCTTGGTTTGATGGTATTTCTTTCCAAGGGCATTATAGGGATTACCCTCTTTATAAAGATGTTTATCCTTAAAAGCTATCAACCAATGAGGTTATTTCATTCTTGAAAAACGGTGGGGATGGCCTAGAATAATCTATGGACTCTTAAAACTGACTTTTGATATGCATGAAGCCTCTATGAGCTATCCTCTTGTATGGCCATCAATCCCTAGGCTAAAGACACATGGAAAGTCCCTTAAGACTCCTCATGCTTCACCTCTTTCTATATATAGCCATGTATACCCCTTCCCAACTCATACTTCGAAAACTCTTGCTCTAGTTTTATTTCCTCTTGCTTCGATAATAGTTCCTTTTGTGTTTGGCCACGAAGTTGCTGCCCCAAGGTAATAGAGGGAGCCTACCTTGGTGAAGAAGGCTCCTAGGGCTTCCAAATTGCTCTATTAGGGTTTCTAAAGCTCCTCCTTGGTAATTTCGACCAAAACTAGTAAGTTTCCTCCATTAATTCCCTATTTTCATACTGATAGTCTTCCTTAAACCTTCTTATAGGTCGTAACCATGACCATACATGGTAAAACTCCACCTAAAACCCTAAAACATGTCATCTTCTTGCTCTTTTGTTAGGGTTTGTACCTCTAAAGCGGAGGAGGTGATCTTTGCTCAAGAAAGGAGCTTGGCTTGGAGCAACCAGACCTTCTAATCTCGGAATCCTTTATATTTGAACCTTATTACCTTCCTAGAGGCAAGTTTGGTTAACACCCTTCTCATATATTGCTTGCTACATGCTTAAAATTCATGCATCTATGTTTAAAATCGATGATTTCCATCTCTATTTACCATGTTCATCTAGGGTTTTGGTTTCTTACCGGTTTACCTTCTCTAGAAGATCTAGTTTGGATAACTATTAATCTAAAACCATGATATTAGGTCGAATGGTGTTTTCTCCCTCTCCCTCTCTCTTTAATTATCTCGATCGGTTTGATGATGTGGCAATTTCCTATTGGTCAGTATTGCAAAATTCATATCTTCTCAACCGCTTATCCAAATTTGACAAATAAATATATTTTGGAATTAGAAAATTAATCTCTATCTAATAAAAATATTTTCAAGGTCTGATTTTATGGTTTGTCGAAGGGTGATTTTTGTAAAACGAATTTAATGCATAAAATCCATAAAAATTACATCTTAATCATCACAACTCCAAAATTAACATAAAAATATGTTTTCTTAATCATAAGAACCTAACTAAGTCTATGGTGATGTTGTCATAGTCTTCATCGAGGTTTTTCTATAAAAAGTAAAAATATGGGTTTTCTCTACCTTAATGCATATATATCATTCTAATACATGTATACGAATTGAAAATAGGAAAAATTGATCATGGACTTAATCAAGTGATGAAAGTGGGTAATATGAATCATAATGAAAGGTATGTGCTATATATGTGCAATCCCTCTTTATACATGTGCATTTACACCTTAAGTTGGGAATAATTGTGCCTTAACCTATTTTTCTATAATGAGGCTTTATTAAACCCTATTTCATATACTCTTGAATCTTTTACTATACTTTCCTCATAAATCAGTTTCAGAACATTATTCTTGGGTCTTGGAAACCCACCACCAAGTTGTAATTATATGATGATTTATCTTTCCACTTTACTATTTCTTGAGCATGATGGTTTATTTGGCTATTTAACTATAGTAGTGGTACTTATGTACAACCACCCACAAAGGGTATGTAAATAATCGCCCTGGGGAACGTCTTATTCTCCCCCTGGGTAATGTGTTATCCCTCCCATATAAAATTTGATAGGTGACTGGGAATGTATGAATTCTCCCCTCACCTATAGGTTTAGTTTCGGTAGGTTCCTCAACCCTACTTAGTTAATGTAGTCCAATTATATCATGTATGCTACTTCTTATATGTTTTGTAATGGTAAGAATCTATTTTGTTATGTGCCTCATTATCTTGGCCCTCTCATCTTATGATGATTCAATATATTTATGTTTCATATGATTTCCTTTTCTCTTGTACTTATTCATTATTTGAAGCATACCTTGTTTTCCTCTCCCTTTTGCTGGGTGCTTTCCCAACCACCCAGGTGATGAGCAAGGTGATGAACAAGACATGGAGTATATAAATTTTGGCTTGGACTCAGTTGATGTAGATGTTGCTTGGAGACAAGATTATAGTAGTCTATACTTCCCTCTATCTAGATCCATTTTGTTGCATCTTGTTGTAAACCCTAATGGGAGATTTTGATGTACTTATGTAATCTTTTATGAAAGATGAATATAGTCAGTTATTTTTATTCCGCTGCTTTCTAATGGTCTTTTGTATACCAATGTTTAATAAATTTGGAAAATTTATGCCCATTCCATCATACCTCTGAGAGTGTTTGGAATGGATGTCAATTCTTCACATTTTTAGTAAAGGGGTGATTTCACTCTCCTTACACCTACCACTTGCTAATTTCTTTAGAGAGTCTTTGATCAAGTACTTCCTCTACTTTCCTATTAATTAACAAATCTACCTATACATGGATAAAAGAAACACTAGCTTCTGATTATTGAATTCCCTTTCGTAATAACATTCTAAAATAAGAGAATAGGTTACCTCAGCTTGTGAAAGTCCCGTTTTTGGGACAGGTTTGTACTGGGATGGCCCAAGGAATGCTTTGATGCCCACACCAGTGCCTGCACCCCTAACACGTCCAGGATGCTCTGGGTTACCCAGAGCAACTGTCAGTTCATCCCTTGTGCCCTGAGGGATGAACTTGCCTTCCTTCCTCTGCTCGTGCAGCTCCCACTAATCACCATCAACAAAAATGAGTAAGTAAACATAACAATAATCAATATTGATCGATTGCTCTAAGAGTTAATTTTTACCATTTTTACAGCCGCCTCAGTAGTTGTGGGCTTCTGTATGTCTCCCTTCTTATTTTTCCTCCCAGCTATCCACATAGCATGGCGAGGCAGAGGTGCGAGAACAGTAGTAGAGGACTTTGTAGTCTCTTGAGTAGAAGTAGGCTGAGCAGACTCAACATGTAGTCTTTGGCGAACGCCTGCATATCCTCTTGGACCCATTGTGTGGTCGTGCACATTCAGTGCACGCCTTGCTCGTTGAGCATCGCTTAATACCTAAAGGTTAATCTTGAATAGGTGAATACAGAAAAAATGTATATTAATTAAATTAGGAGTGGCGCTTAATACCTTGAATTCATCTGTTTTTCTTTGGGTAACAAACGCCTCCCAGTCTTTGGGGTCCAGGTAGTTCCATTGCTGTGTGGCTTCCTTCTATCTAAATTTATTTTTTAAAGAGAATACAAACAAAAATTATTAGTGTAGAGTTAGTGAAATAGTGATCAATGTCTAGAATTGGAAATCAATCAAGAACCTCTTATCAGCATCGCGTATGTAATCTCGAGTGAGATTGGTCCTATAGTTCCTTAGGACCTTCCCACAACATTGCATCACACATTTATGATGCAGCTTTTCATCCAGATCAAATATGCTCTGCAAATTAAATAGAATTGCTATTAACTAGTATCCTAAAAATTAGTAATCTACAAAAATAGAATTACAATTAATAATAACTCACGCATAGTTCCTTCCATATGTGGTCTTTCTTCCCATTAGGAACTTTATGCCAAGATTCTAGGATAGGACTGCAATGGCTGCGAGTTAGAACCCCAAGATATGAAACAAATGATTTGCGGTTCACTCCATATGGATTTCCTGCATGATCGAAATCCACAGCCAATTTGGGTCCATTACCCCTTTGTTGTATTAACTTGTTCATCATTGTGATGCCCCTCACTTTCTCAATTTTCTTTTGCTGCTCATCAAGTGCTGTAATTTCTTCAGGGGGTACATCACCAACCTAAAATTTGATAAAAATACACTTACATGATATAATTATAAATGAACATATAGATAGAAACCTCAGGGATATATTCTTAAAACTTACATTGTCAGGCAGCGCAAGCACATCCTCACCCTCACAGTTATCATCAGTACGATCATCATGGGAATGCTCAACAATCTAAAAGTTCACATTCAAATTATAAATTTCACATCGTAAAGTAACACAAATTGTAAAGTTCACATTGTAAAGTACACATTCACATTGTAATAATAAATGTGTACCACCTATCCCATTCTTGAATACCTAATCTCACTAGTAAGTGTATAATATGTATTGGGTTTTCAAGAAAATTTCGGCATCATTTCCCTACTGTTCTCCAAGTATATATGTACTTAGAGAACAAACGGGGAAATGCTACCGAAATTTTCTTGAAAACCCAATACACACTATACACTTAAATCCTAAGTGATATTAGGTGTTCAAGAATAGTCTCAAACCGGGGACTATCTAAGATTTACTCCTAATGAGTAAATCTTGGACAGGTTTCTAGGCCAACAAATATATGTGTTGTCATTCTTATACCTACAATCCCAGTTTCATCATCCATATCCTATGTTTTGTGTAACATCATTTAATCATGCCTGCCAGTAAATACTAAACAGTAAATTAGTGATTGCCATACTGCTAACAAAAAGAAATATTACTCAACAACCAAGTATTTTGAATAATATTTCACTGCATCGAAATTAGTTGTTTCAAACAAACATGATATTCGTGTATACTATCACATTATATTCAGTAAGAACTGATAACTAACAAGAAGGTATTGTAATATGTTAGAAAATTACAGATCATCAGATTACTTCATGTGTTATTGAGTACTAATTCATGTTATATTGTACTGCAATATTGATATATTGTATCATCATATGAAAAAAATTACATATCATGCAATTCATATACTTGCATTATGAGTATATGAAAGGATTACAGAGCATCAAATTAATTACTTACTATACAAGTGAAACACATGTTACTTTACAAAACTAGTACACTCCAATATGGTACCGATACAGACCATGTAATTAGTAAAAATGATAAAATTACAAACCTTCAAAAAACTGAGTATACCAGTAAGTGTTGATGGATGTTACTTAATAATATTAATGTACTAAGTAAGAATATTTGCTAAATGTACTAAGGGTTAATTTGGTTAGGTGTAAAACCAACTAACAATATGAATTCTAAAATAGGAAAATATAAACAGTGAGTTGTAATGGTAATGTTTCTATTTGGTTTCAAATAGATGGAATGTATGCAGTTGGTTTGTTAAAATGTGGTTGGATGCAGTATTGAAGATCTGATGGCCTACTGCAATAAATTTACTTTGTTTTCCTAATTTTCTGTACAGTTAAACTCTATCATGCAGATCATTTCCGCATTGTGAATTGTGGCCACACGCAACCAAATGGAAGAAAATCAAAAAATCGTGCAGCTGCAACTGGCCGTCTTCATTTATGGCCCAACCAAACGGGGCCTAAGAAATGGTTCTGAGAAGAAGGAAGAGCAGGTACCTTTTGAGCGGCGCGGTGAGCAGGTACAGAAGATGAGTGGCGGCCGGAGCAGGCGAGAAATAGGGTCGACGACGGCAGTAGTAGGGCCAGAGTAGGCGAGCAGCAGGCCGACGGTGAGAAGCTAGCAGGGCTGGCGGTGAGCAGCTAGCAGGGTCGGTGGTGGCAGCAACACCGGAGCAGACGAGCGGAGCACAGTAGCAGTGGCGGCGACAACGATCACAACAACAGTGGTGGCGGCGGCAGTGATCACAGTAGCAGTGACGGCAGAGCGACGACAGAATCGCACAAATCGCCAGACCTAGGTGGAGTCGGCAATGAAATAGAGAGAGAAAGGGGAAAAGTAATTTACGTGGGTTCTATTAAGTAACCAATCAACGTCGGTTATTAAATTCAACCGATGCTTATACAAATAGGTGTCGGTTAACTCAAACAAACTGACACCTATTCTCAATTATAGTCGTCGGTTTCAAATAGAAAAACTGACGTCTATCTACATATGCCGACAAAAACAAAATGTTCTCGGATTATGACCATAGTCGTCGGTTGGCGTAGAAAACCGACGCCAAAGGGGGTGAAAATTTTCGCGGGGACAGTGCGCAAAAATACATCAACGTCGGTTAGAACAAGAAAACCGATGATAAAAATGGGCCCAATTTCAGTCTCATGAAAAACCTTTAGTCGTCGGTTAATAAGTTAATAACCGACGCCATATTTTAAATTTTGGAGGTATTTTTTTCACTGCAAAATTTAGATTTGGCGGTCGATTTTAGGCATCGGTTGGAGTTGAGGAACCGACGCTGAATAAAAAATGATATTCGTGTCTGGCTACTCTTCACAGATAGATGTCAGTTTGTGTATTTAACCGACGTTGTATGGTTTAGGCGTCGGTTTGTTGTATACAACTGACACATGTAAATCTGATGTTATAAGCCATTTCTGTAGTAGTTTCAGCAATGGTAACATCTAGTACCAACATTAGTAACACCTGTCCCTTTGGGACAGACCATAAGTGATTGTACCACCCTTTTGATTGTTAATGAGAAGTTGTCATTATTTACACTTAGGCATCCACATATATGCTTGTAGATATCTAGGGAAGTTTAGAAAATGGCTAAGGATGTTTCCAAATGTCAGAGTAAAGACACCAATGATAAGGGTTCACCCATATACATGTTGAAATTCATGGTTTCTTGTTGATAAAAAATGTTACACACTCACATGTCCACAAATAGAGGGCTTATTTTCTTTGAATTTCCAAATAAAAAAGAATACTTGTCATCCAACTATACTATCAATGCAATAAACCCCATACCTCAAAACTATATGGTTTTCAAGTCAACTTCCATGGGCAGAGGACATGGGTATGATACCGGAGCCTCATGAGGTAGAGGCAAAATTTAGTAGAGCTACTGGTGCATTTTCCTTACTATTTATGCACTCTCTCAACATCTCCAACTGGAGGAGTGCCATCTTTCAAGTCGGTCCAGTTCAATACAATAACCTGATGTATAAATTTAGCTACACGCCCATGGCAAAGGTAGACCTACCAGAAAATATGTATCCAAGCTATAATTTTGAAATAATTTGGGCCTTTAATGTCAAGTGGAGAATCAATCTTGGGCAGGATTCCTATGTCTAATACTTAGTTTACGAGATCCATAATAGATCATTAAACCTTCAAAATTGACAATCACCTGAGAATCTAAAGTAGAGAATAACTCACGACTTGAACAAAAAGCAGACTGAGCTATCAAAAAATACATCCTTAGAATATTAGGTAACACAAACTAGAACCATTTTGTAAGGGTTGAATGTTCTTGTAAGGGTAGAAACCAAAATAGAGAATGATTAATTAATTGAACAAACAATAGACTGAGCCATCAAAAAATACATCCTAAGAATGCCAGGGAACAAGGACATGAACCATTCTGCAAGGGATAAAGATCCTACCCCACAATCGACACAATGTCCCAGCATCTCAATTCAACTATTATGAAGATACCCTAATGTTGGATTGGTGAAATCCCATAATGATTTGTATCTGGAACACATGACTTAAGTTTTCATATGGAAAGTCACAATTATGAGTGACTATAAATGTAGTTAATACTTAGATGTGTACCTTAGTCTTGCAAATAGTAATGGTGTCCTTGTTTACCTTGATAACAATGATAGATACCAGTGGATAAAACCACCTATGAATGATATCTGGTGAATAAATATACTCATCTGCCCGGATTCCCTGAAGAAAAATGCTACTGAGATCAAAATGTCATGTAATAAGGTCATCAACAATGCCAAAAACATTGTTATCTCGTCAGATCACTAGGTGAATGGCAAGTTCATTCAAGATATACAACAACAATCACAATCCCTCCCATGCTATATGTATCTAGAATTGAAGAGTGACTTTTTAGGTACCTATAGCAATCAGTATCTGGTTAACAGAATCAGAATCTAGGTAGCTAAAAATTCCATTTAAATGATACTATGTTTTCTTCTTACTTGTGTCATTCTCCCGAATAATGATGTTGGAGCTGGCGGCTTATGCTGAGGAACTGTACCAGAGGTACTTGTAGTTTTATGAAATGTTAGTGGAGTGAAGAAGAAAATCTGAAAATGGCCAGAAGTATACTAGGGGGTCCCAGAGTTAGTGTCTCTAGTGAACTACTGAGAAGAAAAGCTACAGATCAAGGTTTGGAATTTGTATCTTATGATCCCATTGCAGTGGAGTGAAAGTTCAAGGTGAAACATTTCAATACTTACGAGTTTGAAGATATAGACGAAGGTGATGTCTTTATGAAACTTGTGATCAGGGAAGAGCTGTAAATTTTTTAAAAAGCTTGCTAAGTAGAATCTCCAGCATGTCTGTATTACATCCCTCCAATCAATTGCACATTTCCATGAAAGTTTCATAGGCAGTGACATGTTTTATACTATACTTGTTCTTTTATTTTCTTTGACATATATCATTTAACCATTCTGCATAGGTAGAAAGAATAAAAAAAGAACACACAACATACAATCAGAAACCTAGATGGATAGTTGAAAGGACGATTCATAAAGTCATGTAGGTAGGAATTGAAGAGACACGGAAGAACTCTTCATTATTCACTACTTCACATGCTTTTTGTAGAAGCCTGACAAGTTTGGCAAGCCAATACAATAGAGTGAGAGGAAACTATAGCACAAAAAGATACAACAATGAAACAATAATATCAACACTCACAATCCAGACAAAATACAAGGGATTAGCAGTCATTTGATCATTTTCAAAATAGTAATAATGAACGACAAAAGACCAAGTGTATAGTAAAACAATCAGATGTATGTAGTGAAGAGATAACATAAAATGTTAGACATTGATAGCATACTCAATATTTGAGATAACATACATTTAATCTTAATACTGATTGTCTATAAGGCAGGTTTTCTGAGATAGCTCTTCAGTTAATGTTTCAGTACTGTCATTAGATCCCAATCATTAACAAGATATCATTTTTTATTTTGTTAATAGTTTCTGTCAATGGCCTTAAACAAAGGTATCATAGCTGCAAGGCAAACCTCTGCTTTTTGAATCCTAAATCTGCAATCATCGAATAACCATACATGAGCATCCATCTTATTGCAGATGGGATCCATACATATTACTTACCAAGGAATAAATAAGATGTCTGGTTGCATCAATTGACTCAGTACACTTCAGAAAATAAAGAAAATAAGATGATTCATCCTTACCTCTACTACACATTTTTTTTCAGCAACATAATGATTAACCCACGTTAGCACATTAACTATATGCCGAATTTAGTTATTGTATACAAGTAAACAAACCAATCCATAACAAAGTAGTTCATATTGAAACACAAACCAAACCCAAACTAAAAACCTCTCTCGAAGTAAAGGGTATCTAATACCATCACATCAAAGAAAATCTCCAAAAGATCACATATCAAAAGTATTGGTTATGTTAGACCCTTGGGAATATGAGAACATGGAGAAACCAGCAAACCCAGTTGTATAGTCCCATCAGTGCTTTAAACATATTGGATAGAAATCCTTTACAAATGCAGCATCAAAGCCATCAGAAAGAAAAAATGCAATCAGAGATCAGTAGGACTGCTAAATTGTAGGCATCAAACAGATAATCAAGTTTACTGTTGATTTGGCCTCAACAAATTGTTCGTCAACCAGAACCATACATGACACTTGTTCAATAACTATAATAACATGGTAATCATTTGATGCATGGCAAATACATAGTGAATGATCTATAAGAATTTTTCCTTTGAATTTAAAATAATGAATGGTACTCCAATATGTGTGACATCCACATTTATTGAAACCCAACTAAATATAATAAAGAATGGCTGACTTCTATTTTTACTAAATCCTATGAATTCATATGATATGTGAATCTCTATATTGATAAAAAGACTGTTACTCTTGGTTTCCACGTCTCCAAATGGTTCACCTACAATGATGCATAAATAGTTAAGAAGTGCACTCTAGTATTGAGATTAATTTATAAAATGTTACCTGACAATGAGTAATTTCTTTGGCCAAGCTATTACTATCCCAATTACATCCTCAATGACTTGGTGTTGACCAAAAGGCCTACTCAACTACTGTTGAGGTTGGATCGGTATAGTAATGGACACGTCAACATATGAGGACCCCAATAGTGCTCCTCCTACGACATAAGTTGGACTGGTAGAAGTAACGTGTCCTTGTGCTACAATTGAATTCCCATCCTCAAAACTTAACAAGGAAACGACCTTTAAATTTATAAAGATTGTGTCAAACATTATTTATATCCTCAAAACTTAACAAGTAAATATGTCGTACTTGTTCTGTGTTCCTCATGGATCCAACTTTTATCTATCATGACTACCTATAACAATTAAGAAAAAAAAGAAAAATCAAGAATATAAAGTATTAAAAAATTCTTACATAACTTAGTTTCAATATATAAAATCCAAAATATTAATACATAATTTATTTTTTATGAAAAAATAGATTAACAACAAAAGGTTGTCTCCAATGGAAGAGAATAAATACGACCTTAAATTAATATAATGCAACAAGTACCTACTGATCTAGATATGGGTCAAGCCAAATTTAGTTAGGATCATGGCTTAATTACTAATGTGTAAGAAATATTAAACTCAATCATAAATATAAAAACAATCCTCAATGATAAATATCTATCGAGTGCCATCTATATAAATATTTATGATATTTGTTTATTAGTATTCTTCAACAAACTATAAAGTTCCACACTAACAGTGATTCCAAAATGAAGTATGATCATTCTAAGAATTACATTTCCTCATATAGTACTAGAACTAATTGATAATTGCAGTGACATCCTATTCAACTAAGCAAAGGGCGATTTCAAATGTAATTGAAATAGGATTTAGTTTTCTATTGATCACTTAGCAATATAAGTAAATAGATAAAGATGTGCCAAATTTAGGATACTACTTTAAGCAAAACTAAATATAACCAACATATTAAATCTAAACAAATTGTAATATAAACAAAAGATTAATGAACAACACACACAATACAATAGTCGTACCAGGCGTCGAGAAGAACTCCCTCACAGGGGAATGGGATGGTGATGAGAACTCGCAGCAGACTCTACATCTGTTGTGAGACGGTGCACACATAGGGAGAGTTGGCGTCGGCGGAAACTGTAGAGACAGATGGAGCCACGCGTAGAGGGGGGGATGCCGGTGGATGGAGGACTGATGGAAAAGGGAGAGTGACCTAGTTGGGAGGATGATGCTTGTCGGATCGGAGAATCGTCCGGCGGAAGAGGAACTGACGGTCGGAGGAAGAAGGCTAGCGGCCGGAGGAAGGGGCGCCGACAGAAATAGGGCCGATTGAAGCTCTCCTGGAAGAACAGTTGTCTCTCCCGCAGAAGGGGCGATGATGGACGTTGGTTGGGCGGTCAGAAGGCGGCGACCTGCTAGCGTGGGGAGCCGGTGGGTGCGCTGGTGGCGGCATACAAATCGGCTGGGGAGACGGACTGCAATATGGTGTATTGGACGGCCGCACAACAGTTTTGGCTGGGGAGACGGACGGCGGTCTGGCCTATTGGACGGCCACACAGCAGTTTTGGCTGGGGAGACGGACAGCGGACGGTCGCACGATAGTTCAGAGGAGGAAACAGTTCTGATAGAAACATGGTTGACGCGTAAAAGAAATAGAGCGCAGGGGGGTTAGGAATATTGGGGAGTTTTTTGGCCTTTTAATTAAGCCATTTAACTACATTTATTTTGGATACAATTAAAAAGAAATAAAATTTGTAGTTAAATCTTATTTACATAGATGGCTACAATTATTTTGGTTACATAATTATATTTTATAACTAAAATAAGTTTTCACTACACATCAATTAAATGTAACCGAAACAATTATAGCTAATTCACCTTTTTTTTGTAGTGACTGGACTATAAATGTCGTTGAAATACAAATATAGTCTTGGTTAGGGACCGTATACAATCTAGTCATTATGTAAACATGGTCGGAATAGAACTGTACGACCTTGTGGGACTTTAAATATGGGTCTTGTTCTTATAGTTCAACTTCCCAATTTATTTGAAGCATGAAGAGCGATGAAGAGACATCAAGAGACGTCATTTCTCAAATACCTAAAGCAAAGGAGGGACCGATGACTTTTCCTAGGGTTTGAATCCTCCAAGAGCTTATCTCCAACCAACAATCTTCTTCCATGGGGCTTTCGGGTGTAAAAGAGGATTGAGTTTTTCTTATCTCATATGTAATAATGCTCTCTATAATCTCCATCGACAATATCATCTCAGCCAGTGAACGTAGGCTCCCACATAGGGAATTTTTCAAACCACTATAAATCTTGTCTTTGTAGTTGCTTGCTTGCTCCATCGTTGATCGTTGTTGTATGCATTTAAATTAGATTGCTCGATCTCACACTTCTGCATCTTTGTAGCAAGCTTGTTGGGCCTATTTTTTGGGGTCTCCCATCACCATCATATCCCAAAAAGTGGTATTTGAGCAAGTTATACCACCACATCTCCACCATGACGTCAAAGGGCAACATCAAAAAGTTCAGTTGATTATAAAGATTCTCTATCCAACAAGTCAAATATGAATTTTGTCTCATGCAAGGACTCTACCAAATTTCTTCTAAAAAAGGATAAGAAACTATAATCCATGACAGAAAACCACTGGGATGAGATTGACTAAAAGGCACATACATGCATCTTCCTTTGCTTGGAGGATGAAGTATTATGTGGGATCCTTCATCTGAAGACCTCCAAAGAAATTTAAGATGAACTTGAAGTAATCTACATCAATAAGTCCACCACAAAAGATCTTTGCATAGAGGAAGGCAGTTCCTTTTCAGATCTTCTCAATTATTAAATGAAATCATGTACAACCTTAGACATATTGATGTGAAGATAGAGGATGTGGACCAAGTAATTTTGTTGTTTTATAGTCTTCCACCATCCTACAAGAATCTCCAAGATTTGATGATATCCCATAAGTCAAAGGCTATCCCCCTTTATGAAGTAAAGCGGTCTTAAAATCTCAAAAAAGATTAGAGAAGGATCTTACTTCAATCAAAGTAGCAGGTGAAGCATTGGTTGCTACAGGATGGGAATGTCCACATGATAAAGGCCCAAAAAGTTCAAAGGAAAAGAGTAACAAGTAAAGTAAATGAGATGATATACATATGTCATCATAAAGCAAAACCCCTCCTTACCGTAAAACTCAATTTTACAAAAACATTAAATAATATCAATTAACATTTCCTCATATCCTATCTACAAGGTTAAAATATTCCTAATAGATGGAACAATTGGATCAAAGCACACATCAACTCATTTCTTCACCATCATTGACAGTAGCACCTTCGTCTGCTATACCAATAATAGTGTCTCTGGTAAGGGAACCCCCTCTCCCTTTACCTTTACATTATGGTGTCATCTATCATTTCCAATATGATCAACTTGTTGCTAACATAAACTTAAAAAATTCTTCGTATAAGAACTCTGAACAAATCATTCAATAGGAATATGATACCATTCTTCTCCTTAACCTAGTGATAAAAACGTCATTAACACCATTTGCTTACTTGAAATCTTTTCACATCTCTCTTGAATTAAAATGAAATTCCAAAAATCTACCATCATTGGTACAAACATCACAAAATCAAACATAAATAGATACACACATATGTTACAATGCAAGGAGGAGAAATTCTTCACATATCTTAATTTACCTTTTTATCCACATCCATTGCCTACTCCATGTTGGAATCCTATCATTACATCCTCTAAACATAAACTCTCCCAATTAAAAACACATACACTTAGTCTCACGAGTCACCTCACCTTCCTCAATGCAACACACACAACCAAGTCATATACCTATACAAATTAAGGTCACCAACAAATTGAGATAATGTATTTTTTTATACGGGGAGATACAACAGACACAAAGAAAACAAATTACTCATTTGGTTACAAAATATATAAACCAAAACAACAAGGGGTATGTGGCATCCTCGACCTCAAACTACATGCACTATTCCTTATACATGAAATCTGGCCACTTTATACACTAATAAAATAATATACGAAAATCACACATCATCGACAAATAGCAATCCATGACAAATCATCAAGAAGAAAGGAAACATTACTTCTATGACATTACATTCTTAACACATTATACATCATTCAGAATAGTGTCATGATACCACTCCACTCATACAAACATGTCAACTCTTGGTGCGATTCCTGGCTGCATGGGTGCAATATCAAACATGTGAAACTCAACATAGAAATTCCTATCACACTATCTCATACTTTCACAGACCGTGCACTGGTCCTACTCAACTCTTAACATACAAAATCACTTTAAAAGATCCATATATGAATCATTCAACAACACCGATATAGAGCACATCAACCACACATTGGAAAATTTCAAAGATAACCACATTCGATGAAAATGGGGAGGAAAATACACACCAAACCCATTTACAATCATTTCAGACACTTGACATCACAAACCTTTTTTGATAGAATATGTAGAATATAATGTCCTACCAAATATGTCATCTCCATAAAGCTTATAGGACACAACAAATTGCTCACATGAGGAAATTGGACTAAACAAGGTTTTCATGGACCAATCATATATCAATTATGTCATATCACATAGGTAAATACATAGCATATATTCTTTCTTTGCATTTTTACAAAAAAAATATATGAAATAGTTATCTCAAGAAACCCCGATACACATATTGTATTGAAATAAACACTATCGATTACATTATCAAGGCTAGACCAAAAATCTCAAATATTACAAACACTAACATCCTGGCCATTTCTATATATTGGTCCATATGGAAAGAACACAATAACATAATATTAAAAAAAAATAGAACTATAAATCTAATAAAAAAAGGTATATTTATATAATGATATAAACTCTTCTTAGATCTAATATAGATACTGGAGCAATCATCGGAGAAGTCGAGACAAATCAAATGATGCAGTTTAGGAAAACTGATATCAATCATGAGTTGTGCACTACAGAATAAATCCTTGAAGACCAGAATCTGGATTGAAGAGGATGACTCTTCCTAGGATGACAAAGCACATTATCACTCTTATCCTTTATCTTTATTTATAACATCTAGCATACGAGGCTTGTTCTGGGATGTCTCCCCACACAAAATCAACCGTGTCAATCTTGTTTTTGATGTTTATTGTCCAGAAATATCTATTATGTAATCTGATTTCCTGGAGGTGATTTTGGATAGATTTTTATCTATGAAATCAATAACATTTTCATCAAAAAGTGTGGGAGTTGCAGTATGTAAGCTAGCCGGCCCCTGGCAATGCAAACGGGTTTCCACCTTCCAAACCGGAGCATGCAGGAGCGTGCAGCGGGCGGGCTAGTTTGGTCAGGTATAGTGAGGTGTAATTGTACATCAAACTTGCACTTTGTCTTCCAAATGCATGCTACCAAACATGCCTATAACAGCAAAACGGGCATCCCGGGTACAAATTAATCCTTTGTTTGGCAACTGGTCACGGGCAGTCCTGACAGCATATGAGTCGCTAACTCGCTATGCCAAACATCAGCCAGAAACCGTTCCACAAAATCACGGACGCTCGACTGTCTTCAATCGCCACCGCTGACGGGATGGGAGTCAGCGATGCCTTTGTTGCCCTCGCAGTTCCAAGCGACACATTAGGAAGCGTTCGGCAATACTAAAAGCGAGGAGGAGGAATCGTCAACGCGCAAAGTTCAACGCAGCAATCGATAATCGTCGACGAAACTAGCGATTGGCCCCATTCGCCATTCCAATAGCGGCACAAGCAGTACAAGCCAGCCCGCCAAGACAGTGAAGGCCGCACGCTAGTCTGCCCGTGGCAATAGCAGTGCCCGACGCAGTACTGATCATCAGCTGTGCGAGAGGACGTCAAGTGTAACCTAGCGAGCAGCTGTGAGCTGAATCGCTCGGTTAGCCGAGGGAGGGCGCCGTGTACGCTATCGAACTCCCGAGGTTCAACTACCGGTGAGCTTCTTTGTCCCCTTGTCTGGATTGTTGCATCGCCTGCTCACTCACACACTCACTCACCCGAGTATCCCGGGGAGGCGGCGGCAGCAGCAGCAGCAGACAAACGTCGCGGGGGAGCATCATAGGCTGGGATGCTCTAGTCGGAGTGCTCAAGGCTGTAGTGACCTTAACAACATTGATCTAGGAGGGATTCCCCTCATCCCGCCATTCCTTGCTTCTCTCTAAGAAAGGTGGGTTTGGCAGCTCTGTTTCGTGACTCACAAACCTCCAGGCTTCTAGTATTTCTGATTTTCCCTTTCCACTGAATGAAGCCTGGTTTTAGATGCTTTTATTTTATACATTCTTCTGAATTTTGAATGTAATTTCGAAATCTTATATTATTTTTTCTGGGAGGCAATGCCAGTGATGGTTGAGAAGACTTGTTGTTCTAGGTTATATTCTACTTATTTGGATGACGGAGTAAGAGGGAGATAAAACTAATCCTGTGAGATTTCTGCAAAGAACATTTCCAAATCCATATAAATATATATTAGGAGGAAGTAATCTCATAGGAAACAGTACATGAGATTTGACTCCTTCATGATGCACACTAGATTTTCCAGGCGTGACTCCGAAGCTTGTGTCCACTACAGTGAACCGGATGGCAAATCCTTTGTTTACCTACTGCTCTATGCAGATGACATGCTAATAATTGCTTCTAGACACACATTCTAAAATTGCCAAAGTGAAACCTTGTTCTAGGTGAATAATTTTGGATGAAGTACCTAGGATAAGTTAGGAAGATTCTTGGCATGGAGATTCACAAGGATCGGGAAAATACAAGTCTTATCCTGAACCACAAGAAGTACATCAAGAAGGTCAGTTCTTCATAGGTTCCTCATGCTAGACGTGAAGCCTGTTTTAACTCCAATAACTGTTGCTCAGTTCTGGTGATGGGCATTTCAGTCTTCATTGTCTGATGAAGAAGAGAAACATATGACACATGCACCTTACTCTAGCATTGTAGGTAGCATCATGTAGGCTATGGTTTACACTAGACCATAGATCACTTATGTAGTTAGTGAGGTTACTCGTTACATTGCTCATCATGGTAAGGCAGTAACTTAAGGGCACTTCAAGTGGTCCATACTTTGTGGAGTAAAGTAATCATATGACCGAGCACATGGACTCAGATTATTCAAGCGACCTCGTCAAGAGGAGATCTCCCATCAGCTACAAGTTCACAATGGGTTCGACAATTGTTAGTTGGAAAGATAGTGACAAATTTGGGATTTTGCAACTTTTCGGCTGGCCAGGAAAAATTGGAATTCGGAAAAAATCTGAAAAATTTGTGAAAAATCGATACATTTCGGTCAAAGGTCGGTCAACTATTTGGTTTCATGCCTGGAAGATCAACAACAGATGCTATTTTTCTGATAAGGAGGCTTATGGAGAAGTATAAACAAAGCAAAAGAGATCTTCATATGGTGTTTATCGATCTAGAGAAGGTTTATGATCGAGTAC
The DNA here is from genome assembly GCA_963693085.1 of Alisma plantago-aquatica. NCBI lineage: Eukaryota > Viridiplantae > Streptophyta > Magnoliopsida > Alismatales > Alismataceae > Alisma > Alisma plantago-aquatica. The sequence goes on from OY856410.1 coordinate 907,499,380, forward strand.
CCAGAGAAGTGTTATGGATGGTTTTGAAGAAAAAGGGTGTGCCTATCCAATACATTGACTTGATCAAAGACATGTATGATAGTTCTACTGCAAGTGTCAAGACTCCTGGAGGAGAGACACCAACTTTTCCTATTACAGTTGGGGTACACCAAGGATCCACATTCAACCCATATCTATTCATTCTGGTTATGGATGAGTTAACAAAGAATGTTCAGGATGATATTCCTTGGTGTATGTTATTTGCTGATGATATTGTTTTGATTGACGAAAAAAAAGATGGATTGAATGATAAAGTTGAATGTTGGAGAAAGACATTGGAATCAAATGGATTGATGATTAGCAGGAGCAAAACTGAGTATATGCATTGCAATTTCAGCCAATCTCGCAGTGTGAATGATGGAGCCAAGTTGGACGGAGTAGATATACCAAAATGTGACAAATTTCGTTACTTAGGTTCTATTATTCAAATAGACAGAGATGTCCAAAATGATGTTTGTCACCGGATCACTGCAGGATGGTTGAAATGGAGGAGTGCAACTGGAGTTTTATGCGATCAGAAGATCCCTCTCAGGTTAAAAAGTAAGTTTTATAGAACAACTATACGACCAGCCATGCTCTATGGGAGTGAATGTTGGGCGGTGAAGAAACAAGGTCTCAACAAGATGAACGTGGCTGAAATGCGTATGCTGAGATGGATGTGTGGGAAGACAAGAAAAGATCGTTTGAGAAATGACTATATCAGGAATAAAGTGGGGGTGGCAAGCATTGAGGACAAGTTGCGTGAGGGCCGACTCAGATGGTACGGACATGTGCAACGCAGACCTACTAGTGCGCCTATACGGAGCAATGCTATTGAGCCAAACACTATAAATAGAAGAAGAGGAAGGCCTAAATTAACATGGGATGAGCTTATAAAGAGAGATTTTGAATCTCTACATCTCAATCAGAATATGGCCCATGATAGAGCTGAATGGAAACGAAGGATCCATGTAGCCGACCCCAACATAGTTGGGATTGAGGCTTAGATGATGATGATATATATATTTACACACACACACACACACACACACACATATATATATATATATATATATATATATATATGCATATATATTTACATATATATCAAATACAAATGTAACTATTAAGGTCACTAGACATACAATCTTATTGAGTGAAAAAAAGTAGTAAAAGAATTAAAGAATAGTTGAATAATAACCATGGAATGTTGGGAGAGTTGGGGTTGGAGGTTTAGTGTATATCAGGAGTTCTCTGTACATGGTTTGGCAAAAAAAGAGCAAACGGCTTAAAAGAGAAAAATAGTGAAAAACGTGATAAGTCACGAAGAATCGTATAAATCGTGAAAAAGTGGGAAATGTCGTGAAAAATCAGCCATTGACGTATTAATCGTGGTGAAAATTCGGGAACCTTTAAAATTGCCGATTTTTGTAAAATTCGGAGACTTATGTTATTATGGTTGGAAAGCCACTCTTTGGGACACAATTCAAATATTTCTCTATCATTACTGAAGCAGTATATACATGTGGTAATGGAAGCAGCAGGTAGACTTTATGGCTCAATAGCTTTCTAAAGCACTGGTCACGGATAACAAAAGAAAACATTGCTCCTTGTGACGATCAAAGTGCCATTGACGTCAAATACCGCTTCATTTGAAAAGCCACAGTTCAAGGCATACTTCAAATAAAGAAGATTGGTATGTCTGAGAATCCAATCGGCAAGATAATGAAGTCTCTTCTTGTGATCTTCTTTCTACTTGACGTGTCCGCTTTGGGCATCTAGAGGAGATATTGAAAAAGATAATAAGAGCTTTTCTACTACTGCTATCCTTATTGACTTGAAGACAGGGTGGAGCTTGTTGAGGGATGTTTCAAACTCTTTAGAAAATCTTAAATTGATAATCGAGATGTCTACCCAGAGCCTTACCATCTTCGGTATTCATATTAATATTTATACAACAAAAATACGGTGACCATATGACCATAGACCGTAATTTGGCAACAACCACTTATACAGCCATGACACTCGATTCTATACAATCTAGTCTGACTGTATCACGACCTTTGAAAAGTTCCCATCCCATTGGAATGTAGCTTATGGTTCTTTTCTAGTAAATAGACCCCCTAACCTTCTATTGTTGGCTTTTGGATGTACTGGGGACCATGTACTGCTTTCTCTCTTGCAATCTTCCTCTAAAAAATTATTTCCATCGTCAATATCATCTCGCCCGTGCATGTAGGCCCCCACATTAGAATGGGCTGAACCACTGTAAATCTCATTTTGTGGTTGTTTGCTTGTCGCTTTTCTTTGTTACTTGTCATACGTATCTGGTTGACTCTTGTGATCTCATGCTTTTGCATATATGCAATAAGATGGAACAAATGCAACTTTGTATTACTGATATGCAAACCCACCACACATGTAATTGAGTCCGTGTATGTGGCCACTAGAACGCGATAACTGTTGATAATCAGCCGCATATCATAATGAAGTTCTGGGTTTAACAATTCACTGCTGCTACTAACAGAGAAATAGTGCTCTATAGTCTTTGGTTTGGGGATTTTGCAGACTAATCTGGGAATGAATAGGATTTCCTAGCTGTTGAGCCATTGTTTGTTGACTAATAATTGGTTACTGATCTTTGTGGAAGTTTTGATTGTGTGTTGTCATAAATGTGTTCCTGTGAAAAGCAACATGGTTAACCATGAGCCTAAGAATTTTTAGGTCTGTGTAAAAGTTAAAGAGTGGCAAAAGAAATAAGGCGACTACAAAAATCCAAAGAAGATGGACAAAGAATTATGAATTGAGCCATTGAACTAACTACAAATTTGTAGAGTATACTCATCTATTCATAAGTATCATGTGGTCTATGTCTATATGATTTTTTTGAGGAACCCAAAAAGGGTTAGTTCATTCAGGAGAAAAAGAAGATGCCACACATGGGGGAAGACATTAAGGGCCATCATGGGCACCTTCAACCAAATTCGAAAACAAATCGTCAAGACTTGGATCAAACCAGAAAAAAAATCCTTTATATACATCAGCAAATAATGATTATTCGTGGAAACTCTCTTTATGTGCTGGTGTCTGGGACTCAACTAGACCCTCATTCTAGAAAAAAAAAACATCATTCTCCTTTATCCCCACCACCCTACAAGAAATAGATGTAACAAATGCTATTATCTTTTCATGTGACCTGTGATAGTCAACATGTGGAATTAACTTCAAATGTGTAGTGAAACTTTTTCTTTCACAGGCAGTTGATTGAACAATAAAGGGATAAATGGTGTTGTTGTTTCTGCACGAGCCCCCCAATGGAGACAAAGAAGACAAGGACTTCGTTAAAGAGAGGATATCATTACTAGAACAACTAGAATGCATTATTTGGTCACTGATTTCTACATCTGCTTTTAATGAGGCCCGCATATGGCTCTGTGATGCTGTTTCCCATCTGCAATCAATTACGCAGCAAGACAAATGCCATCTTTTTGAGGAGTTATTGGGAATTAAACAATCAAGAAGAGAAGTATCTGCCCAGCTAGTTAGAATGATATTTGAGAGGCAACCGGAAAGGGCTGCTTGTTTGGTGGCCAAAAGAAGCACTATGCTTGAATACTTTTTTGCAGGTATGAATATTGTAATTGCACATCTTAATTACTCAGAATCTCCATTTTATATCATTTTAAGCAATTGCATCTAAACATGAAACAGTGTACCTGAATAATCTTGAAATTGAAGTTTATATGCTCACAGATTTAGCATAGAATCATGCTATGAAATTCTGTATTCCTTGCCCCTTCCAAATCGATGCATATCTTCCACCTTTGTTAAATTCACCAAATTCAGGTTAATGTCTTGAGATTTGATCGTTTTGAATACTCAATAAATATTTTTCTAGAAATGCCTTTCTGTGGTACCACCAAGGCCAGGGTGAAATTGATTGAGATGTCATAAGCCTTCTAAAACAAATTCTGTGGCAAACACCTAGAGCAACTGTGGGAAGGTACTTGTATACAATATAATGTGTAAGTATATTAAAAAACTCTATGTATTATAGCTTAAAATGTTGTTTGAAGGGTTGTGCTCATCAAAACATTACACACAATTTGGAGTAGGAGTAAACGTGGTATATGCATTGTTTATATGACCAGCTTGTCTTTTTTATTCTGGACAAGTTTTAATTCGACCCAAGCTATGTTTTTGTAAAGATAGTAAAACAAAAACCATTACAAGGACTTGTAACATGTAACCTGAATTGATAATTGCAATGTGAAAACTAATCATTACGAGCTATCAAGCTAGGTTCTTATTATTCAAAGTTACAAATAACTATCCTGATTGATCTACTATTCAATCAGTAAATGAACAATGAAGGTGGATAATGCTGTTTAATTGGTGAATTCTTGATCAATTTGATGGTAGGGAGACTGGATTGATGGTAGGGAAGGTGATTGGATGGATTGAGATATCTGGTTGGTGCAGAAATCCTGGCCATCGAAATTCGGAACAAGTGGGGGTGGCTGAATGATAGGCACAGTCATGTGACAGATAGAACATGTATATGTGAGAGTGATAGTAAGTGGCTAGGACAACAGTCTAGAGTGCAGTGCTTCACACGGTCAGCGATTTAGGAGTTTCTCTACCATGATATGTGGCGACTGGTGAACTTAGCTGTGTATGAGAATGGGTGGTACCAATGATTTGGTAGGTTTTGAATTTGGATTGTTGTGTTCATATGATGTGGACCTGTCTTTTATATATATATATATATATATATATATATATCTGTGTGTGTGTGTGTGTGTGTATGTATGTACTCCTGTAGATGGCCATATCATCTACTTCTCTGTGCTTGCATGTTAGAGCAAGATCTAGTGCCAGTGTTCCAGTGTTAAAATGAGCACTTGTAAACATAAATATGTTGCGAAGAATTCGATGCATCACAAGCTTGATTTGCTTGACTTGTATTGGTAGTAAAAATGGGAGAAATAGATAAATCCACTCATTTCTTTGATGTGGTTGAGGATGGTGGATATAGCGATGGGTTCCCCACTGGCCCATCTCTTTAAATTGGTATTACTTGAAGAGAGCATAGATGCAATCCCCCTCCTTGTTTAGTTTTCAAGTTGGATTTTAGTATTAAGTTGGATTCTTGCTATTGTACTCTTGGGATAAAGAGAGGCATTCTCTCCCCCTCTCCCACGCCCGTGACGGAGGCCGAACGTCCGGGAGGGTGATAAATCAAAACGGCAGCTGGGATTCAAACCCGGGTCTCTTCATGAGGAGACACCGTGCTTGACCACTTGAGCCACTCCTTGTCGGCTGTACACTTAAAAGTTCTGCACTGATTGAATTTTTAGAAGAATAAGCCAGCTGAGAATAGATAAGAACTCTGCTATCGCCATCTGTATAGTCAATCCAACATAAGGGTTTATTATGACGACTTCATAAAGGTACATGTATTGGGGTTAAGTAAGAGAATCCATAGCAAGTGGTACAACAACCAGAAGCATCAGTGCAGTCTATATAATCCACAGAGCATATATTTGAGCACATCAAGGATGCTATAGTTTTTTTTTATTATTTCATTTACAGAAAAGTCTGCCCTGGTGTCTCAGATTAATTCCTTAAAATTCTCACGGGTGTGGAGAACACACTAGTAGGAGGTGTAGAAGACCAAAATCCACTTACTGTGGAAGAAAGGGCACTTCAAGAATACTCGTTACGAACTGCATGGTTTTCTCAAGATACATGAATAACATCACCTAAACTTATTACTATATGATAATTAATCCTTTATCACATTCGTAGTCATAGACTCAATATTTTTGGGATATGTTTGACCAAGCTGTAAAAATTTGAACTCGGGTATCATGCAGAAAATTCAGTTATTTGAATTGTACAAGTATCATCAACTATTGGGTAAAAGTTTATAAAAAAACAGATGATACACACAGTCTTACATACAGAATATATATGTATATATAACTGCGTGCATACACATTTGCACGCATGTACTCTTGTGGTTCAAATTGGCCGTTTGAGGATCATCCATTGCAAAAAGATATTTAATTCCTAATCAGTAGTATGTTACAAAGTGCATAATCCATTAGATGAATTTTTTATATTCCATTATATAAACAATAGATGACTGATTTTTTAAACATGTCGGATCTAGACTTTTTTTTCAATCCCCAGATGGTCGAAATGTGATGTTGTAATGGAGGGTGCATGTAAGTTATCTGTGCCAGCCATAGACAGTTCTTGACCTCTCTCTCTTTCTGGGGAGGGAGCGTTAGTGTTTGATTTTTTTAATGTATCTTACTCAATGTTTTAAAAAAGTTAAGCGGTAAGCGTGCGGACAACACCTTGTAACTGGTTAAGTGGTAAGTGGCGATAAGCGGGCAATTTTTGAAAAAACGGACTTCAGTTTCCTATATAATTTTATACAAAGTTACACATATATGTATATAAATACTATCCTCTTTGGAACATTTATATATATCTAAACACTCTACCCGACAATACAAAACACTCAAATAGTTTATAAGATGGCTATAAGACAATAACTATAGCCATAATATAATAAACAATAGACTGGACATGGATAAAACACCCTACATACATGATATAGAAGAAATTTTTCATCACATGTTTACATAGCTAAGCAGTAAACAATAGACTAATTATTGGATACCTTACTAACTTAATTGTTATATGTGCACATCATCAATTAGTCATACATTACAGCAATACATTTAATTAAAGTATGCATTCTAACTTAGGTAACAGTTACATGTAATTTACTTGTATAAATTACACTTTACAGCAGTACCCTATTATCCCGACTTACATACAAAGTATGCATTCTATATTAGAACTAGGGCTTATCATAGGATATAAAATGTATATAAGTATATATATTGTAGTCAATAATATTTGGCACCATATAGTTTACTTAACGTTATAGGTGTGCAACAGTATTTTAAAAAATGAACAAAAAGCGGCCAAAAAACGAAAAAAAAGGCAAAAAGACGAAAAAACAGGTAAAAAGCGGGAAAAAATGGGCAATTTATTACAAAACAATTAATCGGCGATTTGGGCCAATTTTAAATGGCCTGGGTGCTGGGCCGATTAATTGGCCGTTTAATCGGCCGCTCAGGCCCTTTTTCAATTCACTGATCTTACCTTTTCAGTTCCCTGTTTCTAATGCAAGTGTTAAATGTAGGGAATCCAAGGCGGATTTTGAAATGGTTTGACCATTTTGCTAGCACTAGTGAATCTAGACATAAAAAGGGGGCCAGAGCATTGTCACAATTCGCATTTATCAATCGAGATATATGCTGGGAAGAACTAGAATGGAAGGGGAGGCATGGACAATCACCTGCCATCGTTGCTACCAAACCCCATTATTTCCACGATTTAGATGTCGTGAGAACTGTTGAGAATTTTGTTGAAAATGTGCCAGAATTTTGGTCTTCAGAAGAGCTTGCGGACTCTTTGAAAGAGGGGGATATATTGCACGTTGATGAAAAATTCTTTGTCGACAAATTCGTGCACTTAATGTACGAAGAAGATGCAGATGATGTATGGTCTATAGTACATGAGTTTCTTTCTGAAGAAAAATTCTCCTTCCTATGTCAACACCTTCTTATTCTTCTTGATGCGCATGGGCTCTGTACATTCTTGAATGTCCTCGCCAGGTGCATTGGCCCAAGTTTTAGAATCGATGTTGAATGCCCACATGCCTGGCTTGAGATGTTATTGTCTTTGCACAGAGAAGATACTCGAGAAATTACTGATTCCCAGGATATCTCTCTAAACATCTATCTCCTGCTTTGTGCTGTTACTAGCCACGGTCGAAAATTGTTGCGACTACTCGTTGATGTAGAGCATCAAAAGGAATGCAGGGAAATAGAGGATTTATTGAGACTAGATTCAAAGATCAGCAACTCTGATCACTGGTTGCTTATGAAAGAATGCTTAAATATAAACCCATCACTGGCCTTAAAATTGATAGCATTGCAATCATGGACCAATCATTTTCGTCTGTTCAAGGAGTGTAAGACGAAGGAATGCTACGAGTCTTTGTTCTCGGCAAGTGGAATTCAATTCAAAGCAGCTGGTAGTTATTCCCTGCTTCAGTCCGATTCCTTGCAAATTACCAACAATGCATCTAAGAAAAAGGTTAAGAACAAAAGAAAAAGAAGGTATTCTGTAGAAACTGATGCAAATGAAGAACTTGAGTTCGAATTATCAGGTGGAAGATCGGGTTTCTTCTCTACGAGTGACTGTTGGTTACTTTCAACTGATGGTTATTCTTGCACGTGGTATATTGTAAGTTCTTTTCTCTCTGCACAATCTTTCATTCACTCAATTTTGTTTTATCTACACCATTTTATGCATTTGTCATTCTTGTTTTGTTATATCTTTAACACAAGAACTTATAAATAAGAAGTTGAGGATAGAGACCACTTATGTGACGTCTGTTTATGGTTCAGAGTCTATTCCAAAACAATGCTAGTAAGGAATCAGAAAGCTACTAGAAAGCAGAGAATATCAGGGATAATGTTATTATTATAATATCATATGTTCCTAGACAAACTTGTTGATATGTTGCAGACTTGATTTATATTTCAAATCATTGTACACTCATGAAGTAACATGACGGGATGCAGATATTCAAGTAAAGGAGGATGTAATATGCTTAAGATCGGTTGTGATTGGATGCAGGGTCCAAGAAAGGAGAAAGAGGAAGTCCATATATCTACTGCAGGCTTTGCTGAAGACGAGAGATTCAATTTTACTGGTTACAGAAATTAGAAAGGAGGTGTCCCTTTGAGAACCATGGGGTAGGTTAGGACACTAGCAAGCTTGAAAGTTTCCTCTCAGATTTTTTATCGGCACATGATGGATGATATGAATTCTTAAGGCATGCGCTTGGTATAGAAGCTCGAGAACAACTCTCCCTAAACCCTGAGGTCCAATGCAAGGTGTGAATTTGTGGTGGGGGTGGGGGGTGAATTAAGGGCTAACACAATGCAATGGTGGTGCGAACCACAACATTAATGAAAAGTTGCCCTATAATCCAACTCCGACACAGTTCAAACCTGAACATCTTGGTAGTAATGCGGTTGGATCACCATGGCACCAGAACTCGTGGGCAAAACCTGCTCTTGGTAGAGTGATTGGATCCAACTGTTGAATACAACTCTTTACAAAATGCTCTACATGTTTGAGGGGTATCACATGAAAACTATGCTGGTTTTTTTTTGAGGATGAAGCAAACCATGGGTGAAGAAAAACCTTAATATGATAAATGAAAATGCTTTGAGGAAATACTTAATGGTTGTTATTGCTATCTATGTGGTTTGTAATATTTGTTTATGGTCACTGAAAAAGGTAAAATGCTCTTCTTAGTTACAAGCATAAGATGCCCAAGTTATTGTTTCCTTTTGATAGGTTTTGGATATCAACAGTAGTCGTCACAGTATGAAGTTCACTGAGGCGAACGATTACAAATTTTTTGGAGGGTATGCATATCTGATTCTCATTCTAAACGCATATTCATCTTTTCCTGTATATCTATCCGCTCGTATTTCTTTCTCCTCTGTTTTAAAATGCTCTTTAGCAGTTTTAGTCCCCATGTTATATTTAACCTCCCTGACTTGGGTGACAACTGACAACCAACATCATTCATCACATCCCCACACCCACATACTGTTGCTCTTCTATATTCTCCCTCCATCAGGCCATATCTCCATCAAACGACACCCCCAATCATTGATGCAGTTGATTTTCCCGTATTCCTCACACAACATTTGTAGAATTCTTAATTAGGGATCACCCTTGTTTGCATCATGTTATCCTATTGCCTTCTAGGTGGCTTCTGCTTTCTTCTAGTCATCACTACCAATTTGTTTAGGATTCATATATTGACATGCAGAAGAAACTACTATCAAAAGCTGGTGTCAATATTTAGAGAACTGAATTTACAAATTGAGTTAATAGTTGGTAACTATTTAAAAAAAAGCTAAGGAAGCTGGAGGTCTTAGAATAAACAGATTTGAAACTGATACTCGTTGCCCATTTATATGATATAGAATAGGCGTCTGGAAATGTAGAAAGCGGAAGATATTTATCACTAATTTAATCTGATATATATCGTCCTATTTGGGAATTTTCTTAAAAAATACTTGTCCATAAGACAAGCTGATTGGATAACTTGTAACACTTGGACATAGTACTAACTATTAGAATCTGATATGCTCTTGGAAAGCCATGCCATATTATTTATGCGTGAAGCTTTACAACAGCGATACAGAATAGTTATACATCTGAGAGGGATAAAAAAGGAATTATAATAAAACGATGGATGAGTTGTAAATGCAATCGAACAGAACAAACTCTAAATCAAGAGTCGTTTTTCTGTGTGCAATTTTGATTTAATGGAGGATGCATGTTTCTATATTATTAAATTTTAATATAGCTGCTGTATAATTGATGAATTCGTGTCAGCGATTGTGTCAATGACCAACTCTTGTTAGATTCTTTAGTGCCAATGTGCCATTATTCTTCTGGAGTTATTTATGTTTGGCTTACAGTAATCTGTTTGTTTACCGAACCTGAGTCCGATAGTTTATATAGAAATTCGGTAATCTTTGAGTAAACAAAAACATGAAATAACAATTGTACAATCACATATTTTCTTAATCATCAGATGCAGTTCGTGCTTCTATTGTGCAAGAATGTATTTTCTTTAAAGCATAATTTTTATTAGGTTTACAGAAATGTTTGGCTCGTAAATCTTGTTAGTAATTTCATTTACTGGACTTGTGCACATCTCACTGGTTGGTAACACAATGAATTTCCTCAAATTGCCATGTTAGGAAGTTTTCTTACATTTACATAACTTTGCAGGCAGATCTGCCAGAGCACCTATCCTGTCACTACTTCAAAACATGGTCGAAGTGGTTCTGGCTTCAAATTTCGAAGTAATTTGGTGTTCAATATTGACAATATGTAAATCTTATGGGAAATGTTTCAAAATATTTTTAATGATCGCTTTATATTTTCCCTTGGGTATCCCAGCTGTAGGCTTGCAGGCCTTATCACGTGCTATATATATCCACAGTTAGCGTCTGACTGGACAATATGAATTGTTGCTGCAGCCTGTAGGCTTGTTTTGATGGACCTTTCCCGTCCAACGTCTATGGCCAACCACAGCTGGACACTGCAACTGTTTGCTGCCATGACGCAGTGATAAAACAAAAATTCTGTGGTGGTGGGACAGCATTTTCGGGACAGTGGGAACTTATTGCCTGTTATTGACTATTCACTTTCGTCGGAATCTACATCAAAACAACGTTGGATGGAGGGATGTTGCTATGATTCGTAAACAATATATGGAAATGTGTACAAATGCTTGCCCGTTGAATTTGTCCACTGAAACATGCACAATACCTTGCCACTAACCCTTACCTGCTTAAACGTGTTACTGATATATCTTGTTACACTCTTATCTGCATAACCATGATGCGATGTGTAAGATACCAGTTGTTTGCGTACCGTACTCGATATAACCCATTCTTTAAGTAACATATCTATGCACACACTAATTTGAATACACATTTATCATTTTATCTAGTTGGTGGCATTTGTTTTAAGAGTTTAATATATTTACTTAAAGAAACTTGAGGACTAGTTGAATGCCGTCGTGTCTGGAACAATTGCTATTTCCGCGTAATTTGGCGTGGCCTCTTGCTATACGGTGTTGATACTTGGTAGTTAAGGAGACGAAGTAGGGTACAAGTTTCTGTATGAAGGGGAGACTTCGCCCGTACTGCGTCTACAGGCATGAGTCGGGTTGAAGCGCAGGTATGCCATAGTGAGCCTTAGTTCGGCCTTTCTTCCAGTCTACAATGTGTTGAAATTACTTTATATTAGGGATGACAATGGTAAGGACACAGTGCAATTTATACCAAAATCACAACCACATCATGAAAAAGTCAAACATCACATCTGTACTGTTTCCATTGCAGTTTTCAACATGAAAATCAAACTTGCACTGCAAAAAATCAACGCTAAACCACACTGATTCACACTTATTATTAATCATCGTAGTTTTATGCATGCAATATATGAAGGTGTACACAATACATGTAGATAACAATAGATATATGTTTTTAGGTATTATGAGAAAAAGTCAAATAATGTTCATCCACCGATGTAGAAAATGACACTTTTTCATTTTCATATGAGGACGGAAAGGGAAAAAGAAAAAAGAAGGCATAGAGACTTGTGTAACATGAATATAAGAAATATCATTTAAACACAATGAATTTCAGTATTTGAGGTCAAGAATGTTTTGAAAAAGATTAAAATGAGAAAGATATGTGGAGAAGGTAATCTCATGATGTATGGAAGAGTATGGAGGATGAAAGAGTTATGTGCTTAACAAAGTTCTTTAACAAGATAATGAAGACCAAAAAAATGTCGGATGAGTGGAGAAATAGTACTATGGTCCCTATCTACAAAAACAAAGGTGATTTTTAGAGTTGCACAAACTATAGAGGTACCAAGTTCATGAGTCACACAATGAACTTTTGGGAGAATTATTGAGTAGAGGCTAATATCTATGACACATATATGAAACAACCAATTTGGTTTCATATCTGGAAGATCAACAACAAATGTTATTTTTCTAATAAGGAGGTTTATGGAGAAGTGTAGAGAAAGCAAAAGAGATCTTCATATGATTTTTATTGTTTCAGAAAAGGCTTATGATCAAGTACCCATGGAAGTGTTGTGGATGGTTCTGAAGAAAAAGAATTTGCCAATCCAATACAATGACTTGATTAAAGACATGTATGATAGCTCTACTGCAAGTGTGAAGACTCCTAGAGGAGAGATACCAACTTTTCTTATCACAATTGAGGTACATTAAGGATCCACACTTAGCCGATATCTATTCGTTCTTGTTGTGAATGAGTTGACAAAGAATGTTCAGGATGATATTCCTTAGTGTATGTTATTTGCTGATGATATTGTATTGATTGATGAAACTAAAGATGGATTGAGTGATAAAGTTGAACTTTAGAGAAAGGCATTGGAATCAAATGGATTAATGATTAGTAGGAGCAAAATTAAGTATATGCCTTGTAATTTCAACCAATCTCGCAGTGTGAATGGTAGAGCCAAGTTGGATTGAGTAGATATACCAAAATGTGATAATTTTCATTACTTGAGTTCTATTATTTAAATAAATTGGGATGTTTAAAATGACGTTTATCACAGGATAACTGCAGGATGGTTGAAATGGAGGAATGCAACTGGAGTATCATGTGATCGGAAGATCCCTCTTAGGTTAAAAAGTAAGATTTATAGAACAGCTATACAGCCAACCATGCTATATGGGAGTGAATGTTGGACGGTGAATAAACAAAGTCTCAACAAGATGAACGTGGTCGAAATGCGTATTCTGAGATGGATGCATGGGGAGATAAGAAAAGATCATTTGAGAAATTACTATATCAGGAATAAAGTTGGGGTGGCGAGCATTGATGACAAGTTACGCGAGAGCCGACTCAGATGGTATGAACATGTGCAACGCAGAACCAATGAATGCACCTATATGAAGCAATGTTATTGAGTCAAACACAATTATGGAAGGAGAGGAAATCATAAATTAACATGAGATGAGCTTATAATGTAAGATTTTAATATGTACATCACGACCAGAAGATGACCCATGATAGAGCTGAATGGAAACAAAGGATCCATGTAGCCGACCCAACATAGTTGAGATTGAGGTTTAAATGATGATGGTGATGATAAAAAAGTCAAATAGAAATATTTTATTCATACATAACAAAAGACACTAACTTTTTTGTTTACATAGATGAATATTCTAGTAAACACAAACATCCCATATTTATGAGTATGAATGTATTATTGTTTGATGATACATAATTCTGAAGACTAAATATAACATTTTGGAGTTATGTCAAAATTCTTTGAGACTTATGATAGTAGTAGGAAAACTTATGAGACCTACAAGATGGAACAAACATTAAATTAGCTAAAAATATATTGGACAACCATAAGAAAAAATAGTTACTAGTTGCATGAACAAATAGATGTTTGTGACAAGCATTTTTTTGTCAAAACAAGTTAAGTCTACGTTTCAATAATTAGATAAAGAGGTATATGCCGATTGATATTAGTTCGTAACTTCTATTTCTCAATAATGCATTTTAAGTAAAATACAAAAAGCCAAAATGTTGCAAGTTTTTTTAATTATAGGCCCACAAATTATTCAAAATAATCCTCTTCATAAAAAATATTACTTTGAGAAGAAGGGTATGATGTACTTTGTCCTAGAAGGAATTAAAACTGTAAAATAACTAAATCAAGGATGATTTATTACATTAGAATAAATGGTTCAATAATTGGCTTAGATCTTTTATCCACCCATAACCAATTTTTGTGTGCATGAAGTTTGTTCCGACATGGAGTCACCCACCTTGAAACACAGTTGAAAAAATATATAAAAAATGCAACAAAGGATATGATCATAAAATAAATCAAATACCCACTCACCTTCCACTTGTTGAAAAAGCACATTCAGATGTCACAATAGATATAGGGAATGCAAGAACATCCCTCACAAGTATTCTTAAAGTAGGATTTCTTCCCCATTAATCCTCCCCCATCCCAAAATGTTAAAATTATTCATCAGTGGAAGGTTTTGCTCTTCAAGGTAATGACCTAATTTAACTTTTGTCTCATCATCATAACTAGAACATGTCATATTTATGATCATATAAAAGTTCATAAGTTACTGCTGTTCACATTTATTGTTTTCAGACAATCTAGTAGAATTTACAAACTCAAAATCACTTCTTTAATATGTTGTTCTCTTGAGTAAATCATAGAGAGACATCCTCACCCTTTCACCTCTTCAAACACATTTTATTACCGTA
Source organism: Alisma plantago-aquatica (assembly GCA_963693085.1). Classification (NCBI taxonomy): domain Eukaryota; kingdom Viridiplantae; phylum Streptophyta; class Magnoliopsida; order Alismatales; family Alismataceae; genus Alisma; species Alisma plantago-aquatica. The sequence goes on from OY856410.1 coordinate 907,514,382, forward strand.
TTCAATCTGAAGAATAGTCCAACAATTTAATTTTGTATCCAGGATCCAATATTGTTGTAATTTCTAAAATACCATGAATTGTGTCCCAATATGCATTAAATTTCTGAAGCATACTATTTGCCATCTTAGGGATGGTAGGGTTTGAATCCTTAAACAACTTCATTATTTCCATTTCAATCTCCCATACACATAAGGAAAATATCAACTAGTTGTGGGATATCTACCTCCAAAGAACAACTCGTTGGCATTGTAAAAGAACCTCATTTTGTCACACATTTCTTTCGCAAACAACCAATTTTGTTTATTGGGAACTGATGCATTAAGAGGCTCACATTGTTTTAGGCAGCTAAAAACTTTCTCAATAAATTGTTGCACTAGTTAACATCAAATGTTTAGTTCCATCTAGTTTGCAATCAAGGAATATTTTTAGTTGAGTTCACTTCTATTTGTCTAGAAACCTCTTGAAATTTGTGTTCTCTCTTGGGTGATGCAGTCCAAAAAGACATAGAATTAAAAAATTCTTTCATAAGAATCACCAATAAATCCTAATACATCCTTGACAAAAAAATGATAATATGAAGATCCATGAAGCATCAATGAAGATAAGTCAACTCTAGACAACATATTTTTAATCATTTTATCATTTCTGGAATAATTGTCACTGGTGTGGTCGATGATTTTTTTGTGAACATTCCAATCTAGGAAACAATCTAATAAGATATCAGATAATACATCATCTATGTGAGGTCATGGACTAAAGTAAAAATTTATAATAGTTCAATTTCTTTGACAATGAACTAAGCAATTTGATTTAAAAAAAAATATTAATGGTATTAGAAAAAATACTCCATTACCTGACTTTGTATCACCCACTTGTCATCCACAAAGTGTGCAATCACGACCATGAAAGCTTTGTTTTAATTGCTAACAATCTAAAAGTCAATAATTATAGCAATTATATTGTGTTACCCTCCATGAGTTTCATTGTCTTGTCCTTCTCAACACCAAGCATATTCAAAATGTCACCCTTAATCATATATCTTGTAACATTCTTGAATGAGGGTTGTATTGTGCTCAAGGAGTCCCAAAAACTATCTTATTCAACAAGTACCAAAGGTAATTCATGTATGATAATCATCTTGGTGAGATCCTTCCTAGTATAGTTTTGATGAAAAGAATAATTTGGTATATTTACCTTCCCATGAGAATTCTTAGAGTGGTTGATCACTATATGAGTGACATCCTTTTGCTTTCTTATTGGGCATCAATCCAAATGTTGTCACAAGTAATTGGTCCCACCCTTAGTAGTTCCCTCTAAAGGTTTTTCATAATAAATTCACTAAGATTTGTATACTCCTAATATGTATTTGTTCCTAAGGAAATGCTCCCACTCATCTGATTTCATCTTTTTCCTTTTTGTATCTTGACTTGAATCTTCTAGATTTCTCTCCCTGTCACATTCCCCAGTTATATCCCCCTCAATGATATGATTAACAAAGTGATACCCATCACTCCAACGCATCAGAAATTTTGTAGATCCAACTTCTACTTGTGGTAGAGAGGCATCAAGAGAAGATAAATCTATGACTAGACATGTCTAATAGGAGTAAAATTTCAAGGTTTCACTTTGTAATGATTTGGATGATGACATCTTCTCCTACACTAGATATATGAAAAACCGAGCAAAAGGAAAGTTGTTCTTTTTTATTTCTATTATTGGTAGTACAAGTTGGTGTTATCAGGGTTTAATATGACAATTATACAGAACATGCCCCATTACCTATAATCACAAGTTCAACAAGACAAAAAAGGTCTATTTATTATTTATTTATTTATTACCTTGTCTAATCTATATACTCTATTCATCTATTAAAAATGAGTTTGTTGAACAAAAATTAATATGTCATTTTCATTTTTTTCAAAAACACCCCATTAATAATATTTATGCATTTTCTATATTATGCATCCTCCTTGATTTTCTTGCTTCTCACATTTCTTCTCATTTTTACTCAAACAAATTGCTTCAACTACAAATTCTTTTCCATTCAAACCTCAAGCATCATCTGCTTTAAAAATAGATCATCAAGTCTTTTTCTATGAATATTATAAATTCTTTACTTTTCAAACAAAATTACCATTTAAATGGCTCCTTGATTTTCTTTCCCATACTAAATCATCATACTAAACTTTACAATTTGGAATTCCCCCACATTCTCCATTTCCATTTCTTTTTAATATCTGATATGTAAGTTATGCTTTTGCACTCTTTTTATTTGTTTGTAATGGGAGAGAAGTAAGACAATAGTAATAGCTAGATGTAATGATTTGTTTCCAATAGAGATAAACCAAAATAATTTCTATAGGAGAGTTGTATAAAATATAAATTAATTATTGAGAAAGAGAGGCTAATAATATTTGATGTATTATCTCTTCTTTACTCTCTCTTTCAATCTCTCTCTCATGTCTCTGCACATTTTTCCCACCATGTCTAATTTTTCTTAACTTGATTTTATATTTAGTAATAGTTACACCACTCAATCAACAAATTGTATTTCATTTATTATAATAGTCTCAATTACCTACTTAATTACCCATTTCCCCTTCTTTAGTGATTGTAGGTTTTTATTCAAGATCTTCATGAACGAAGTAAAAAAAATATTATATGAATCTTTCAATGACTCTGACTCTGTCTATCACCATTATATAAATTACTACATTATTTAAATTGTTAAAACACATAGATAAATATAAAGCAAAAAATACATCAAAGTAAAAATATACTTAGTTATACTTTTATGTGACTTGATCACTTGTATGTTTACCAGTTGTACAAAATAGAAAACCATATATGCACTAATTGCATAGAAGAGTCTTTCCTAGTGATGTGTTGATCACTAATATATAATTAACTATTTATGATGTGAATTTTATCTTTAGTTCTTTTTCTAGAACCACAACTACATGACAACAAGTAGATCTAAAATATTGAAACCATATTTGCACCAAAACTACTTGTTCCACTCATTTGGTATAAAATGTGATGCTTATATGCAAATATGGTTTTTTCTCAACAACATTGCTATCCATACTTTGGATATCATAATATTCACTTCCCTTTTACATATATTAAGGTAAAATAATTTTTTTAATGTAAGAGTCTCATATTTGTTATGATTTTACTATAAGAAATAATATTGAGGCAATTTTGAGCTCATCTATTTGGTCATGGAACTATGATTTTGATACCCTTTTTTTACATTGTCATTTCAATTTAACCATGTAGTCACATAAAGAAACTCTCAGATATGTATTTTCCTTGGATAGCAAAAGAACAACCTTGGATTAAAAGATCTAAAGACACAATAGATGACTTTTTGACTAAAGATGAAGACAAATTGGCCAGATAGAAAGGCATGCAAACATGTATAGGGGTAACCATTTCAAAGACTTTGGATATGTTGACCAACTACAATTAAGCTATGGAGGCTTTCTGTTACACAACCCCTAGATGGTCATAAAAAGTACAAAATCACATTAAAGTATGACAATGAAAAATCAAAGATTCCTATATGGTGTAGGTCGACCATCACTCACAGTAGGAACATGTGGGAACACACCATTGCAGCTATCTCAAGTAGTAATATGTAGACCACTAGGTGTCCAACCTAGAAAGGCGGTGATGGAATATGTTGTATTTTGATTCGTTTGAGGAAAAATGGTAGTGGAGAGAAAAACAAAGTTAGTTTGAAAAAATACTAGACATAATCTATTCTTTACATTGTCTAGGAGTATGTTAGAAGTAAGACTAATACTGGTTAAAGTAGGCTGTTCCTTCCATACTAGATGTTCAAAAGCATGCCAATAACAACATAATATGATCCCAAGTGCTAAAAATTACCTTGGGTGAGAAGTAGTACCCTTTTATTTAGGACTTATTATCTAATGTGGTTCTAAGTTGAGTTTTAAAAATGCATTTAAACATAAATAACAAAAGGACAAGTGAAGAGAGTTTGCATACAAGATTCTTGATCATTCCAATAGAGAGAGAAAATGGGTCATGAATATTATACTATATGCTAAAGCTTAGTTTACTAAAAGAAAAGTGTCAAGAACCCAATATTTCCCTCAACTCTCTTAAGGAAGTGGGATTTTCATAAGGAATTTGAAAAGGTGTGAATGACCTATGTTCGAGGGGAACAATTGTGTATTCTCAATTGTAGAACTTCAAATAGTTTGCTATCTCTTTAGACTTTGTTGGTTTAAGAAAAAGTTAGGAAGCTTGGTTCATTAAATATATGAGAGAGGAATATCTAAAATGCTTGAAGAATTAGTGAAGTGGTCAGCTCGTTCAATGTGAAAAGGACCACATCAATAGATGAATTGATATTTTTTTATGTTTTCTAGGTAAAATAATATCAAAACATAGACCATAGTTTTCCACCCAACACGTGAGTTTTTCTTTCTTATTGGAGTAAAGGTGATGAAAACAACCTGCTTTGTTTGGTATTCTTCAAGGTTTGACCTTTGAATATATATATATATATATATATATATATATATATATATATATATATATATATATATATATATATATATACTCATGATTTGATCCTTGTCACAAAGGTGGTAAGACTTTGAAGAAAATGATATGCCACGTGTTTAATATTTGGATTTCAACCAAAATACTCTTTGGGTTGAAGACGATATCCCAAATGACTAATGCATCATCGTATGTTCACATTTTCTCCTCAAGGGAACCTTTTCACAACAAATCTATCATACAAAAAATAGAGCATATATAAACATACAACTTATGGATGTAAAGAACATGATTTGATGGTGAGTCCCTACAACATAGAATGAGATTTTTTCCAACTAGCCAAACAAGTAGTGTTCCTTCCACAACAACCAATAAAACCAATTTCATGAGCCGTATTTGTAAAATAGAAAGCCTCAAATATTTAGAAGAGAAAGGCCAAGGTGGAAGCCAACATGTATCTATAATTTCAAATATGTTTTAGTAACATGCAATATTGACAATCAATTTATGATAGTTGATGTCAATGTTGGTTGTATATTTTAGAGACATCATGTGACGATTGTAATAGGGATACATTTTATATGATTTGGTTATTAATAAAAGGAAGTTTCACTTAGTATGTTTGTTTCAATATTGGGATAGTGAATAAACAAAATTTATAAGAATGTTATGACTCAATGACATACGATTTGGATTGAGGGCCTAAACATGAGATCATATGTATACCTAGAGTACTCATTCTTGTTATGTGTTTAGTCGGTTATTATTGTGGATATTATAGGACAACAACAATACGGAAGAATAACATGTATGGTGAATTATGACTATGTTTCTTTAGTTATGATATAGGAAATCAACTTATATACATATGTACTTGTTAGAGAACATGTTGTATTGGATATACCCACCTTGAGAATGACACATGGAATTTATATAATGATGTGTGAGAGTCACATCTCAATGTGACAGTGGTAATTGTGATCCTTAGACCCGAAGTTTCTATAGTAATCACATGTTATTCTAGATATTTTGACCACTATCCCAACATGCTTTGAATAAGGGTTGCAAAAAAGGTTTTGATTGGGTACAGTGTGACACTTGCGGATTACTGTGAGAGATGTAGATGGAATTTCCCCTCCTTTGGAATGATATATTGACCACTTGTTAAGTGAAGCTATGGAAATGCCTAGCCATGACCATGCCCGTCAATATATGATATTGAGCTCATAATATCTTTAATAGTCTTCTCTAGTTCAAGGAACATAAAATGAATGATAACAAGATGACACTTTCACGACTCAATTTTAATCTAGATATCTATGACAATGGTATTATATGGTCATGGTAACATTGATCATTTTATAGGTTTAAGTTGTTCTCCAACTCACTCCTTGTGAGGTTTGAACGTCACTACTAAAATAATAAGGAAACTACCAGGTCACACACATTAGAATGCATAGAGGAATTGAAGTTCACAATCAAACATATGATTAGAATAGTTTTGAATCATAAATAGGATGATTCGCTTCCCAGTCAGGTGACTGGAATGTCCACTTGATCAATTGGATTGGTCGATTCAATAGATCAATGATTGACTTTCACTTTGGAAAGTGACCAGTCGGGTGACTCACTCAGTGAGTCCGTGGAATGTAATTTAACATGATAAATTTCATATTTGATTTGGAATCAAATTGAGAAACCAATTCAGATTTGAACTGTCAAGTCGACCAATTCACAACCATCTTAGTCTCAGAATGGACTTAGTGGCCGATTGGGAGTCACAATCGGCTAATTGGAATGGCAGTATGAGTTTCCTTTAGTTTTTAGAGTATTTTTGAGGTTGCAGTTAGGAAACATATTGTTATTAGGAAATTCCAATCCGATGACTCTTCTATATAAAGGGAGTTTGTCCCATTAGGATTACATACACTTAACACTAGTTGTGAGACAAGTTGGCCACACATTTTTTCTCCCGGTGATAGGAAAATTTGCTCTAAGGGCGCCTACCCAAGATAGGATAAGAAAGGGAGATCTGATATGACTAGCACATCATTAATTCCTATTCTGCTTGAACTTGGTGGCCAAGGTGGTGCACCACATTCTCCCTCATCCATGTGGAGGAGGTATAGGCCGAGGCACTTGTGTCGAGGCTTGGACAAGAATTTCCATAAGTTAAGGTTCTATAGAAAAGACCATCATGCAGTAGATTGGTGGTTCATTTAAGTTTCTTAGTCGCCAATTCAGATTTGGATATGAAAGTTTGAGTTTTTCACTGAAAAAAGGCGTGTCTAGTTGATAAAAATAGTGTGCACAAAGGTATAATTGTAGGAATACAAACAGAGATCAAAGTGGGACCCACATATGAAGAAATAAATAAAGTTTTGTCTTTCCACATTTTCATTCATGGATCTCGTCAATGACATAGCAGGAAAGAAGGTTTGTGAGATGACCCGACACCAAAACGATAAACAAATCGTTACCATCAATGCGGAATTAAACATAAGCAACAGATTACTAAAAATCACTAAAAATTAAAACCTTTTTGCAAAGAGATCCATTTCCAGGAAACTCAGATAACAAGAACCAAAGTATTACATATACATTCTGGTTCACAAAGTACATACCACATACTTTCTCTTCTCGCGGATTACATACAATAGTTGCTCTGTTAAATCTACACATGAGCAACATAAAATCTCGAGGAATTCAATGCCAAAAATCTCAGATCGAACATTAAAGCACTAAGTACTGACTCCTAGGACCTGAGAGTACAAAGACGACTCATAGGACTCATATTTACAAGACACGACAGTCAATATCTCCACATGAGATGTCACTGCTATCCCTGATGCTACTGTCCTTCCCCTGTAGTAGGGTTTCTACTTCCTCATCATCGTCCACCTAAAAATGTTGAATCCCACGGCGGTGAGACAATTGAAATTGTCCCAGTGAGAGATATAACTCTTCACCAGAAACATTATTATTGCAGATAAACAATAATAAACTGAACAGAGGAATCTCTATTGAACAACATGATTCAATCATTATTAAGCAGAATAAAGCAATATCATCTTTTTAAAGCATTACAACTATGAATGATAAAGCAGTAAGTCATCTATTCATTTAAACAAGGAATATGAAGAACATGTATAATATCTATCCATTTAGGATACCATAGGCAATGTAATCAACAACCAACGATTTCCAGAATTCCTCCTTAAGCAAATATGCTACATGGTTGATTACATTTTACAATCACACTTATGCCCTGAGGAAGTGAGCTGTACCGCTCAAATCCAACCTTCGGTTGTGAAACCCAAATCCGGTGCCATACAAGATCAAAGGAAGAGTGAGACTCCTCAATCTCATCCATCTCGGTCAGTGCGAGACCACAAGTAGGACCGCAGTCTCTTGCTTAAGTGACGTCAGTCACAGGGTTAGCTCACATGGTTACCCATTCTCTAGACCGCCTTGGTACAGGTCTCGGCGCTAGTAAATCTGAGCCACGGGCCAGTTCACCGTGCTCTCTAAGCCATGAATGCATTCATGCTCCATCACACTGAGCCATGGGCCTGTTCACCATGATCTTAAACATATCTTGAGTCTACAACTGAAGTTGCACTCTAATCCTCCTATTTTTGGCTAGGAGTAACCCTGCATATTCAACAATATACGCTCTGGATTAACCAGCAGGTAAACCTGTTTCACCATCACCAGCTACTGACGATGATGGATCTATGGCCAGGGCTCTACATGATAATATTCCACTTGATTATTTAAGTATATTACCATATTATTTTAGCATCAGTCAAGTTTTCAAACAAGAGTTATTATGACAAATGCTACAAAGAAACAATACTCCTTTAAAGTACTTTTCAAAACTTTATAAAGCATTGGGATCTCAATCCCTTATCTCATTGCTGGGAATTCACATTCCTCAACATCACCATCATCATATTTTCTGGATCTGGGTATTCAAACCCTTAGTTCATCACTGAACATGGTTACCACTTATCAGGTAACTATTACCTTCAGGTCATCTGACCAAGGTACTCAGGATACTTGTTACACAATCATTTCACATAGTTCACCAGGCATTTCAACTTCTTGTCACCTGTCACTAGGCAACAAATAAAGTAATGGCTCACAAGGCTCATTAACATCATGACTCATACCTAGTTATGCTCATCATCTCATGATACCTGCATGGTTAGTATACTTGATAACATCCATATCAATTACATATCAACCTTATGAAATACAAAGATAACATTACTATTCCCTTATTAGAGTTAGAGTCTTTCCATCTTTATCAATTAAGGTTTCACATCACATCACCATATATTAGGGTTTCACATCACATCGCCCTATATTAGGGTTTCACATCACATCACCCTATATTAGGGTTTCACATAACATCACCCTATATTAGGGTTTCACATCACATCACCCTATATTAGGGTTAGGGTTTCTCATTCCATTTCAATTAGGGTTTCTTAACCCATTACCTGAAATTAGGGTTTCTCAACCCATTATCTAAAATTAAGGTTAGAGTTTCTCATTCTCCATGGATTTGAGTTTTATGTTTATCTCATTAATCCAAACCCTAAGTCAGTGCTTCCACATATCTTGGAGCACATATCATTATTTAAGTAATTAATCATACTTGTCATTGTTCCATATACTAGGAACACACATCATCATCATACCTTATTCAATTGACTTAACCTTTCACTAAGTACATACACCTATGCTTGTCATAATGTATTGAGTTTATTATTTTCATAGGCTCCAAGTGATAATCACTCTAATTATACTAATCACCTAAGTGCTTTAGAAGTTATTCCATTTGAAACAACCTTGAGATACTCTTCAACCACTTATGGGGTTATTAGTAATTACATGGATTGAACCAATTAGTCCTTCAAATGGTTTAGACCAATTGAACCTTTAAACGGTCTTGAGGTCACTTGACCTTCAAACGGTCTTGAGGTTACCTGACCTTCAAACGATCTTGGACCTTCAAACGGTCTTGGACCTTCAAACGGTCTTGGACCTTCAAACGGTTTTGGGCCTTCAAACGGTCTTGAAATTACTAGACCTTCAAACGGTCTGGAGGACTGTTAGACCTTAAATGATCTTGGTCTAAAACCTCAAATGGTTTGAAGACTGTTAGACCCTCAAATAGTCTTGGTCTCAAAGTTCCTAAACGGTATGAAGACCGTTAGGCCTTAAACGGTCTTGGTCTAAAACCTCAAATGGTTTGAATACCATTAGACCCTCAAACGGTCTTGGTCTCAAAATCCATAAACAGTCTGAAGACCGTTAGACCTTAAATGATCTAGATCCTTAACACCTCAAACAGTTTGAAGACCATTTGGTCAAATCAGAGTTGAAACCCATTGAACCTAAATTAGGGTTTTGACTTCAATCGAACTAGGGTTTTGAAACCAATTGAGTTCTAATTGATTGGTCATCCAAGGTTGAGACCATGTGAACTAAATCAGATGGAAACCTTTAGACTTTTACACCTTCTTGAAACCATTTTACCCCTAATGGTTTGAAACCGTTTGACCCATAACGGTTTTGAAACTATTTGACCCCTAACAGTTTTGAAACCGTTTAGTCACCAAACGGTTTTGAAACTGTTTGGTCTCTAACAGTTTGAAACCATTTGGTCTCTAACGGTTTGAAACCATTTGACCATCACAAAAATTGAAATTGTTTGCTCATGATATTTCTTGAGGTGTGTGCTAAGATGATGTCATCATCATCAAGCTTCATACCTCTGAATTCTACTATCATATATATAAGGAATTCAACAATTATTCAAGAAGAAATTAAAGATCAACATATGATGAGAAATTGAAATCAATAACAACATTAATGGGTTCAAGTTATATAACCTGCCTTCAAAGTAGCTTCAAAGCTTCAAGATTCACGTCTCTAATGGTGAAAGAAACTCCTTCAACTATCCAAGGTCCGTTTCCAACTTTTTGGATGCAAAGGATGGCCAAGGTTGAGCATTAGATAGAAAAGAGAAGAAATTCAATGTTGAAATCCGATTTCAATCATCAATTCAAGGTTGAAGATGATCATGGAGCTTACCTTTATCTTGGGGAACGTTTTCCTCCTGCTCCTAAGCTCCTTGCCCTTCAGCCAAAGTAAAGAAAGAAAGTGGTTTGTAAAATGGCCTTTCAAGTAAGGAGAAAATCGAGTATATGTAATTGATTTTCTAGGAGAGAGAAAGTAGGGGAAAATTCACACTTTCTTGCCACATGCCCCCTCCCTCCCTTTCCTTCGAAGCCATCTTTCTTTACCTTCAATTTACTCTCGTTTATCCTTGAACTAAAAGCAACCACTTAAGCACCTTAATTAATATAATACTATTATCCATTTTTAGTGGACATTACTTTTTAATTAACAAATGTGAGTGGGTTTCTTCACCTAATTAGGATATTTCGGTGCAACTCAAGGCATTTGAATGTCCTTGCACTATAGGATTTCAACCAAAGCCTTTTTAGTGGATGGGCACTTCAATTAATATATTTATTTTTGCTACAAAATAATTTAGGGTTTCAATTATGCTTAAATCTTGATTATTTTATTATCAAGATTATCTCTCCTCAAAAGTAGTTCAAACAAGATGCCCCTTTATTTTTATTTTCTCTATATGATACCAAAAAAGAGTAGGGACTCAATAGAGGTGGTATTTTACATATTCAGCCCTAGGTTTTGGGTAAATTACAAATTACACCAAAACTAGCATTCAATACACAAGCATTACTCTAACAAGCTCATTTTTGGAACTTAGGCTTGTGGAAGCCATACCTAAGCGTCATTCTCATTCTTATGATTCTATAACACTTGAGGAACATTTATCATGTAACATTTTCAAGGTAACCCCCTTAAATTGGGTAAATTGCACTTTAGTCCAAAACAGGTAAAGCATTGTTTTAACATTATTCAAATAGGACTAAAATTGAAACATAATCTCTCCTTTAGCCTTAATTACTTTTCAAAAGATAAAGACAAGAATCTAAATGACTTATTAAGAAAAACTTCTAGGGTTAAGCCTTAACCCAGGCCAGAGATGTTACAATTATCCACCCCTAACATGGATTTTGTCCCCAAAATTGTCAAGAGAAAAGAGAAGGGTACTTCCTCCTCATCTCTTCCTCCAACTCCCATGTAGCTTCTTCAACGCCACGATGATGCCAAAGAACTTTCATAAGCATTATGTCTTTCTTTTTCAACTTTTTGATTCTCCTGTCGAGAATCAACACTGGTCCCTCTACATAAGACATATCTTCATTTAACTCTACCTCCACAGGTTGTAAAACTAACTCTGTGTCAAGGTGACACTTTCTCAGCATGGATATATGGAATATTGGATGCAATCTTTGTAGTTCAGGTGGCAACTCCAACTTATAGGCTACCTTTCCAATCCTTTCAGTGATTGGATAAGGCCCCATAAATCTAGGAGCTAGCTTACCCTTCTTTCCAAATCTAATAACACCTTTCCTAGGTGAGACTTTGAGATATACTCTGTCCCCAACTTGGAATTCTAAAGGTCTCCGCCGTTTATCAACGTATGACTTCTGTCTATCATGTGCAACCTTCAACTGTTGGTGTATTACTTTAATCTTCTCAGTTGTCTATTGCACTAATTCAGGATCCAAAAGTTGGTACTCTCCTGTTTCATACCAGCACAATGGAAATCTATAATGTCTACCATATAATACTTCATATGGTGCCATATCAATACTGTACTGATAACTATTGTTGTAAGTGAATTCTATTAAGCTCAAGTGTATATCCTAACTTCTTACAAACTGAAGGACACATTCCCTAAGCAAATCCTCCAAAGTTTGTATAGTCCTCTCAGATTGTCCATATGTCTGTGGGTGAAAGGTGGTACTAAACCTTAACTGTGTACCCAAATCTTTATGTAGTCATTTCCAAAAATGACTCGTGAACTGGGGACCTCTATCAGAAACAATTGTAGCTGGAACCCCGTGTAAACACACTATCTCATCTATATTGATTTGTGTAAGTTTCTCAACAGTATAGGTTGTTTTGACAGGAAGAAAATGTGCTGACTTAGTCAACCTATCAACTATCACCCAAATGGAATCATGACTTTTGGCTGTTCTTGGCAAACCAACCACAAAGTACATGGTCACGTGATACCATTTCCACTGTGGTATAGGTAAAGGTTGCATTGTTCTTGCGGGCTTCTGATGTTCAACTATAACCTGCTGACATACTGGACACCGCATAACAAACTCAACTACATTTTCTTCAAACCAATCCACCAATACATATCTTTCAAGTTATGATACATTTTGGTTCTCCCTGGATGCATTGCATACATAGATGAATGAGCTTCCTCCATGACTAACTTCCTTAAGTCATTGGCATCAGGTACTACCATCCTACCATGGTAATAGACTACCTCATCATCTGACTCATGAAACCCATCATGTTTCTCACTACCATACTCTGACCTGATCTGCTGAATCATAGTATCAGCTTGTTGTGCCTCTTTGATCTGTTGTTTCAGAGTAGGTTTTATGTGCATCTCAGCTAACAATCCAGCTAACAAGGATACTTTAAGATGTACATTGTTTTGCCTTAAAGAGACAAACATGTCTCATTTAAAGCATACTAAAGAGTTCAATTGTTCCTTGTCCATGGTTGGTGATGATGATTTTCTACTTAGTGCATCAACCACTACATTAGGCTTTCCTGGATGATAATCAATTGTACAATCATAGTCCTTGATTAACTCCATTCAGCGGTGTTGTCTCATATTCAACTCATGTTGTGAAAAGATATATTTTAGATTCTTATGGTCCATGAAAATATGGAATGTCTCTCCATAGAGATAATGTCTCTAGATCTTCAACACATGTACCACTATAGCTAATTCTAGATCATGTGTCAGATAATTTTCCTCGTGTTTCTTAAGCTATCGAGAGGTAAAAGAAATCACTTGTTTATCCTACATCAACACACATCCTAGACCGTTCTTAGAAGCATCATAGAAAACAATATACCCCTTCCCTTGCTCAGGTAACATTAACACAGGTGCACTGGTTAACCTTTCTTTCAACAACTGGAAAGAATGTTGACACTTGTCATTCCAGACAAAAGGAACCTCTTTCCTAGTCAACTTGGTTAGGGGTAATGCTATAGAACTAAAGTTCTTAATGAACCTCCTATAGTAGCCTTTCAGTCCTAGAAAACTGCATATCTTTGTTGGTGTCTTTGACTGTTCCCACTCCAAAATAGATTCAACCTTTTTAGGATCAACACGAATACCTGAGGCAGATATTATGTATCCAAGAAAAGACACTTCTGATATCCAGAATTGACACTTACTGAATTTGGCATATAGCTTGTGCTCTCTCAGTAAAGTCAGGGCCGGACGAAGGTGTTGCTCATGCTGTCGAGCATCTCTACTGTAAACCAAGATGTCATATATAAAAACTACTATGAATTGATCAAGGAATGGTCAGAAGATTTTGTTCACGAGTTCCATAAATGCAGCTGGTGCATTAGTTAGTCCAAATGATATAACTATGAACTCATAGTGACCATACCTTGTTCTAAAGGCTGATTTAGGTATGTCACTCTCCTTGATATGTAGTTGATGGTATCCTGACCTCAGATCTATTTTAGAGAAGATAGTTTCACCACACAACTGGTCAAATAGGTCATCTATCCTTGGCAGAGGATATTTATTCTTTATGGTTACTTTGTTTAGCTATCTATAGTCAATGCATAATCGCATAGACCCATCTTTTTTTTAATGAAAAGAACCAGAACACCCCATGGTGAAGTACTAGGTCGAATAAAACCCTTTCAAGCAACTCCTGTAACTATTTCTTGAGTTCTGCCATCTCAACAGGTGCCATTCTATAAGGTGTTTGAGCTATTGGTTGTATACCCAGGATTAGATTAATCTCAAAATCAATCTCTCGGGGTGGAGGAACACCTGGAAGTCCTCAGGAAACACATCCTCAAATTCCCTAACAACTGGAACTTCAGAAAGATTATAACTCTCTGCCCTAGTATCTACCACATGTGCCAAGAATGCAAAGCATCCTTGTCTCATCAACTTCTCATCTACCATAGCCGACACTAGATAGGTTGGAAGAATCTTTCTGTCCCCCTAAAAGATCCATATAACACCATTGTCTGTGAACATAGCCTGCTTGGAACCACAATCCAAGACAACCTTATAATTTTCTAGGATGTCCATCCCAGGGATAATATCGAACCCATGCATTTCAAGTGGTATAAGATCCACCTGAATGCTATGTTCTGAAAAGGAAAGAACATAGGGAGAACATACCTCCCGCAACACTGCAGATCCAACTAATGGAGTTTCTAATAACAAGTTATCTACTCTATGACTGACAGTCATATTGCAGTCATGAATCACTTCTCAAGTGATAAAGGAATGCGTAGCACTCCGATCAATCAAAATAGATACAAAGCAGGATGAAGACATATCAGAATGAAATAATTCCATCTGACCTGTCACGACTCGTGGGTTAACCACTACTTCTGGCTGATTCATAGCATAGAATCTTGCCGTTGCTGGTTGTCGACCACTTGCCCTGTTGTTGGATGTGGATGAGCCAGCTTGGGATGCATGTCTACGTCCTCGAGTACCACTACTAAACTGTCACCTTTGAGAGCCTTGTTGACTCTGCCTCGGTGGTTGGGTTACACTCACGTCTCTAACTAGACAATCTTTCATCAGATGTCCCATCTTTCTACATTTATAACAAACTCTATTCTCTGGTGGTGGTCTAGATGGGCATGTTACTGACATTGATCTTGAGCTGTGATCTCCCACTGGTGGTAAACTATGACCTCTACCTTTACTGGATGTCCACTGTGTCTGAGTATTAAATCTCAGTGGTGTTGTTGGTGTAGGAAACATTGGTTTCTTAAAACTTTCGGACCTCTATCCTTGGAACTGTGTATACACCTTCTTACTGTTGGCCTGAAACTTCTCAGTCACAGACCTTTCTATCCGCCTCACTGACTCCACAAAGGTAGCAAACCTCTCTCTATTCTCTAGAGCAGATACTGGTGTGGTTAAATCAGCATTCAAGCCCTTCTCAAAAGGCCAAATCCTCTCCTCATCTGTAGCAGCCATGTGCGGATAGAACCGTAGAAGCTCCATAAACTTAGCTTCATACTCACTAATGTTCATTGGTCCTTGTCTTATCCGCTCAAACGGAGAGATCTTCTCATCTAGGTAAGTTTTGGGAAAATATCTACTAACATATTCACGTCGGAATTCTTCCCATCTGACCTCAACACCTGGCCTTTTGCTTTCTTCTATGGCCCACCAATGGCCAACACTCCCTTTCAACAAGTACATCACATGTCTAACCTTCTCATTTTCTGGGATATTAAGAATTCTGAAGGCCTTTTCCAACTCAGTCAGCCACAAGTCTGTGTCTTCTGGGTCAACTGTACCAGCATAATCAATGGCTTCTACTTGGCGAATCTGTTTAAAAGTCTTGCCAGCTCCATGTCTCTCATCGGGGACTGGTGCCCTAGGTACAGGTGGTGGCATCATATCAGTCATATGTGTCATTGTCGCCATGAACTACCCAAATAGAGCATGGAAATCTGGGTTTTCTAGCGTAGCTTGGTCAAGCTGGGGATGTTCATGTACTAGTTCCTATCTAGCCTGACCCCTGCACCTCCTCCTGGTGCAGCAACACTACTTTTAGAAGCATGTTCTTCATGTGATCCAACCATCTTCAAGCTTTATTTCTTCTCCTGAGAGCAGAAGTCACTATCAGATAAAATGAAAGACGCTAGAACAGACTCAACAACCTTAATCCTATGTATCTGTAGACTCAGTGAACCTAGAGCTCTGATACCACTAAACTTGAGACGACCCGACACCAAAATGATAAACAAATTGTTACCATCAATGCAGAATTAAACATAAGCAGCAGATTACTGAAAAATCACTAAAATTAAAACCTTTTTGCAAATAGATCCATTTCCAGGAAACTCTGATAACAAGAACCAAAGTATTACATATACATTCTGGTTCACAAAGTACATACCACATACTTTCTCTTCTCGAGGATTATATACAACAATTGCTCTGTTAAATCTATACATGAGCAACATAAAACCTCGAGTCATTCAATGCCAAAAATCTCAGATCGAACATTAAAGCACTAACTACTGACTCCTAGGACCTGAGAGTACAGAGACGACTCATATGACTCATATTTACAAGACACAACAGTCAATATCTACACCTGAGATGTCACTATTGTCCCTGATGCTGTTGTCCTTCCCCTATAGTAGGGTTTCTACCTCCTCGTCATCGTCCACCTAAAAATGTTGGATCCCACGGGGGTGAGACAATTGAAATTGTCCCAACGAGAGATATAAATATTCACCAGAAACATTATTATTGCAGATAAATAGTAATAAACTGAACAAAGGAATCTCTATTGAACAACATGATTCAATCATTATTAAGAAAAATAAAGCAATATCATCTTTTTAAAGCATTACAACTATGAATGATAAAGTAGTAAGTCATCTATTCATTTAAATAAGGAATATGAAGAACATGTATAATATCTATCCATTTAGGATACCATAAGCAATGTAATCAACAACCAACAATTTCTGTAATACGTCCTTAAGGAAATATTCTACACGGCTGATTACATTTTACAATCACACTTATGCCCTAAGGAAGTGAGTCGTATCACTCAAATCCAACCTTTGGTTGCGAAACCCAAATTCGGTGCCATACAAGATCAAAGGAAGAGCCAGACTCCTCGATCTCATATGTCTCGGTCAGTGCGAGACCACAAGCAGGACCGCAGTCTCTTTCTTAAGTGACGTCAGTCACAAGGTTAGCTCACATGGCTACCCATTCTCTAGCCCACCTTGGTACAAGTCCCGACGCTAGTAAATTTGAGCCACATGCCAGTTCACCGTGCTCTCTGAGCCATGAACACATTCATGCTCCATCACACTGAGCCATGGGCCTGTTCACCATGCTCTTAAACATATCTTGAGTCTACAACTGAAGTTGCACTCTAATCCTCCTATTTTCAGCTAGGAGTAATCCCGCATATTCAACAATATATGCTCCAGATTAACCATCAGGTAAACCCATTTCACCATCACCAGCTACTGACGATGATGGATCTATGGTCAGGGCTCTACATGATAATATTCCACTTGATTATTTAAGTATATTACCATATTCTTTTAGCATCAGTCAAGTTTCTAAACAAGAGTTATAATGACAAATGCTACAAGAAACAATACTCCTTTCAAGTACTTTTCAAAACTTTATAAAGCATTGGGATCTCAATCCCTTGTCTCATTGTTGGGAATTCCCATCCCTCAACATCACCATCATCATATTTACTAGATCTGGGTATTCAAACCCTTATTTCATCACTAAACATGGTTACCACTTATCAGGTAACTATTACCTTTAGGTCATCTGACCAAGGTACTCAGGATACTTGTTACACAAGCATTTCACATAGTTCACCATGCATATTCAACTTCTTGTCACCTGTCACTAGGCAACAAATAAAGTAATGGCTCACAAGGCTCATTAACATAATGACTCATACCTGGTTATGCTCATCATCTCATGATACTTGCATGGTTAGTATACTTGATAATAGCCATATCAATTACATATCAGCCTTATGAAATACAAAGATAACATCATTATTCCCTTATTAGAGTTAGAGTCTTTCCATCTTTATCAATTAAGGTTTCACATCACATCACCCTATATTAGGGTTTCACATCACATCACCCTATATTAGAGTTTCACATCACATCACCCTATATTAGGGTTTCACATCACATCACCCTATATTAGGGTTATGGTTTCTCATTCCATTTCAATTAGGTTTTCTTAACCCATTACCTAAAATTAGGGTTTCTCAACCCATTATATGAAATTAAGGTTAGAGTTTCTCATTCTCCATGGATTAGGGTTTTATGTTTATCTCATTAATCCAAACCCTAAATCAGTGCTTCCACGTATCTTGGAGCACATATCATTATTTAAGTAATTAATCATACTTGTCATTGTTCCATATACTAGGAACACACATCATCGTCATACCTTATTCAATTGACTTTACCTTTCACTAAGTACATACACATATGCTTGTCATAATGTATTGAGTTTATTATTTTCATAGGCATCAAGTGATAATCACTCTAATTATACTAATCACCTAAGTGCTTTACAAGTGCTTCCAATTGAAACAACCTTGAGATACTCTTGAACCACTTATGGGGTTATTAGTAATTACATGGATTGAACCAATTAGTCCTTCAAATGGTTTAGACCAATTGAACCTTTAACCGATCTTGAGGTCACTTGACCTTCAAACGGTCTTGAGGTTACTTGACCTTCAAACGGTCTTGGACCTTCAAACGGTCTTAGACCTTCAAACGGTCTTAGACCTTCAAACGGTCTTAGACCTTCAAACGGTCTTGGACCTTCAAACGGTTTTGGACCTTCAAACGGTCTTGAAATTACTTGACCTCCAAACGATCTTAAAGACCATTAAACCTTAAAATGTCTTTGTCTAAAACCTCAAATGGTTTGAAGACCGTTAGACCCTCAAACGGTCTTGGTCTCAAAATCCCTAAACGGTCTAAAGACCGTTAGACCTTAAACGGTCTTGGTCTAAAACCTCAAATGGTTTAAAGACCGTTAGACCCTCAAACGATCTTGGTCTAAAAATCCCTAAACGGTCTAAAGACCGTTAGACCTTAAACGGTCTTGATCCTTAACACCTCAAACGGTTTGAAGACTGTTTGGTCAAATCAGAGTTGAAATCGATTGAACCTGAATTAGGGTTTTGACTTCAATCGATCTAGGGTTTTGAAACCAATTGAGATCTAATTGACTGGTCATCCAAGGTTGAGACCATGTGAACTAAATCATATTGAAACCTTTATACTTTTACACCTTCTTGAAACCATTTAACCCCTAACGGTTTGAAACTGTTTGACCCCTAATAATTTTAAACTGTTTGACCGCTAACGGTTTTGAAACCATTTAGTCACCAAACGGTTTTGAAACTATTTGGTCTCTAACGGTTTGAAACTGTTTGACCGTCACAAAACTTGAAACCATTTGCTCATGATATTTCTTGAGGTGTGTGCTAAGATGATATCATCATCATCAAGCTTCAGACCTCTGAATTCTACTATCATATATATGAGGAATTCAACAATTATTCAAGAAGAAATTAAAGATCAACATATGATGAGAAATTGAAATCAATAACAACATTAATGGGTTCAAGTTATATAACCCACCTTCAAAGTAGCTTCAAATCTTCAAGATTCACGTCTCTAATGGTGAAAGAAACTCCTTCAACTATCTGAGGTCCGTTTCCAACTTTTTGTATGCAAAGGATGGCCAAGGTTGAGCATTGGATAGAAAAGAGAAGAAATTCAATGTTGAAATCCGATTTCAATCATCAATTCAAGGTTGAAGATGATCATGGAGCTTAAATTTAGCTTGGAGAACGTTTTCCTCCTACTCCTAAGCTCCTTGGTCGTCGGCCAAAGCAAAGAAAGAAAGTGGTTTGCAAAATGGCCTTTTAAGTAAGGAGAAAATCGAGTATATGTAATTGATTTTCTAGGAGAGAGAAAGTAGGGGAAAATTAACCCACTTTCTTGCCACATGCCCCCTCCCTTCCTTGCCTTAGAATCCATCTTTCTTTACCTTCAATTTCATCTCGTTTATCCTTGAACTAAAAGCAACCACTTAAGCACCTTAATTAATACAATACTATTATCCATTTTTAGTGGACATTACTTTTTAATTAACAAATGTGAGTGGGTTTCTTCACCTACTTAGGATATTTCGGTGCAACTCAAGCCATTTGAACGTCCTTGCACTATAGGATATCAACCAAAGCCTTTTTAGTTGATGGGCACTTCAATTAATATATTTATTTTTGCTACAAAATAATTTAGGGTTTCAATTATGCTTAAATCTTGATTATTTTATTATCAAAATTATCTCTCCTCAAAAGTAGTTCAAACAAGACGCCCCTTTCTTTTTATTTTCTCTAAATGATACCAAGAAACAGTAGGGACTCAATAGAGGTGGTATTTTACATATTCAACTCTAGATTTTGGGTAAATTGCAAATTACACCAAAACTAGCATTCAATACACAAGCATTACTCCAACAAGCTCATTTTTGGAACTTAGGCTTGTGGAAGCCATACCTAAGCATCATTCTCATTCTTATGATGCTATAAACTTGAGGAACGTTTATCATGTAACATTTGCAAGGTAACCCCCTTAAATTGGGTAAATTGCACTTTAGTCCCAAATAGGTAAAACATTGTTTCAACATTATTAAAATAGGACCAAAATTGAAACATAAGCTATCCTTTAGTCTTAATTACTTTTAAAAAGATAAAGACAAGAATCTAAATGACTTACTTAAGCAAAACTTCTAGGGTTAAGCCTTAACCCAGGTCAGGCATGTTACAGTTTGTGACTTTATACCTTTGTTGTAGAGTAGATCTGGTAACAAAGCTCATTAGAATAGAGAATGAAGGTGGTGAAAATTTTGATATACTAAGTGGTCACTAAAGCATCCATGCATTTATGTGATCCACACGGATGATAGGGAACTCCACTTTGCACTCTAAGAGTCAGTGTGGAAGGAGTTGTCTTTCCATTGGCAACTTTCTAGTGTTGAAGAATCCCTCCTAGCCCCTTCCTTCCTTGACGGTAATGACTACTGGTCAAAGGCCTTTCAAAGGTGATTCCTTTTTCTCACAGGAGTTGCCTCTTAAGAGTTCTTAATGGGTGTCAGACACATGTATATAAATCCCTGAGTGACATACCCATATGTATAGGAAATGTAGGGAAGCATGATTTCTTATAAATCTTGAGAAATAAAAAGAAATGACATCCATTTTACAAAAGATGCATCTAGACAATCTGACTGGGTGACCAAACTGAATCCAGTTGTCCAATCAAGATGTCCACACAATTAGTTGGAACCATCCTAATAGGTCAACCGAACTCAGTCTGGTCAGATGATTGTCTTGGTCTAGTTGGCCTATTTGACCAATCTAGTCAGTCAATCAGACTTAGTCTAGTTGGTCGATCAACCTGTTGGCTAAATTGGACATTATTATAATCCCTTTGTTTTGATGATGACAAACATTTCATTCTTGTGGATCTAACATGCTACTTGAGTATTGCAGGAATTAAGTGGATGACACAACTTTGGAAGATCTAAATGCTCAAAATGTTTTTGATTTCATGATTGTAATCAAATGTAAAAACTTGTACAAGTATATAATGTACAAGTACTTAGATATCATGTAAATAAAGCATTTAGATCTTCCCTAGCCACTCACAACACTTAGATAGGTCATCCCCTATAATAGTGTCACAACTGCACACTCATACACACACTTAGTATTCATCTAGAACCACCAAAATAGAGACATTCTCAGTCGAACTATTTGTCGACCGAGACACACTCGGTCGAACATATTCTCGACTAAGAGTCTCCCGGGTTAATCCTTCTAAAAGGTTCTATAGCTGTTAGACCTAGCAGACAAGGTGGTTGGGAGTTGGAATCGAACGTTATATACACTTGCTCCAGATTGTCCCTCGGTCGACAAAAACTTCGACCGACAGACTCTCGGTCAACAAACTTCTCGACTGAGAAGAACTATGTCTCCACTTTTTAGAATTAATAAACTAGTCATTGCTAAAGCAATTAGTGGATACCTAATGGCTAGTTGAGCACTTAGAACCCCCAAGAAAGTGTCTAAAACGTCCTTAAGCATTCATAGGCCATTCCCATAAATAGGACATGCCTTAGGACATCCAAAACACACTTGTGCAATACTTGAGCATACATACTTGCAATTGGCAATCCTTTCTTGTGAGTAATTGAGCAACTTCTACACTTGCTATCTTTCCCATTGCTACAAGCTCATGTCCTATAGGCTAGAATCTTTCCACCATACTTACACTTTCACACACATTGGTTAGGAGATCAAAATGCTTGATATAGGAAATCAAGCCTTGTGCTACAACGTTATTTGTAATTTCCATTTTCCTTTCTTGTTCCTTCTTATCTACTTTGTACTCTCCTTACTACTCCTAGGTTGGAGGCTGCGGATTGGAGAGGGTTTATCTTCTCAGGTGGAGAAGGGTCTTCTCGGAGGAGAAGTTGGACTGTGTACTACTTCTAGAAGGTCTCAACGGGAAGCTACTTCAAGGAGGAAGGCTACTTCAAGGGGGAGCTTGAAGTTACTTCAAGTGAAGGCTGATCCAAAGTTGGTGAGATGACTTTGGGTTGAAGGTTGTCCAAAGGGTTTATGAAGGTAGTTGTATTCTATATAACATCCTTGTGAGGTAATAAAATACAAGTTCTTTCAAAATCCCAATTGGAAACAATTGGGTAGTGGACTGACTCCCTTAGTATTTGCTAAGGGTGGAACCACTCTAAACCATGTGTCCCCTTGTATAATCTTTTTTGGTTGATTGTTCGAATAATTATTGTTAAAATATTTATAAAACCCTATTCACCCCCCTTCTAGTGGGTTTTCAATTGGTATCAGAGCAAGCTTTAAGGAGCTCCAATTGAGTCTTGAAGAATGGAGGGTGGTGGTGTCTACAACCGCAAGCAAAGGAGAATCTTGGACCGATCTTCAACAAGCTATAATTGGTTCTTAGGAACAAGGCACACAACACTTAGCTGTCCATGGAGGTTAAAGAAGGAATATGTGCATAAAGAATGCCTTATTTCTACAACAAGTGAAGAAGAAGAAGAGGTAAGCCTTTTTTATTTATCTAAAGAAGAGTTAAATGCTACCCTTCAAGAGACACATGATAAGTATATTGAGTGAAATAAGAAATTGAAGAAATCTAATAAAGCAAATAATGAGTTACATGCTAAACTTCTTGCTCTCACATCTGAAAATGCAGATCTGTATGCTAAATTAAATGATCTTGGATTTGAAAAGGATAGTATTATTTTTGAAAATAGTACTTTGAAATCATCTCTAAGTGATTGTAATGTGAAGATATTTACTCTAGAAACAAATTATGATATTCTTTCTCAAGAAAAGGTTGGACTACTTGCAAAGTTAAATGATTTTCAAACTCAACCTATTCTATACACTCATCTAGATTATGATACTATTGTGAAAGAAAGAGATTCTTTATTATCTAATCTAGATCAAGAAAAGTTAGATATCAAAAAGAGAATAGATGAGATTGCTAAGTTACAACAAGAAGTTAGTATCTTAAGAAGCAATGATGTTCTTGATAAGATCTTAAATGATTCTCATGGTCAAATTGGAAGGAGAGGACTAGGTTACAAGCCTAAAGGAAAATCCTATCAAAAACCTAGTGGGGGAGGGACACAAGTGCCAAAGACTCAATCTATGTATGTACCTAAAGGCAAGTATACATATGTACCCAAGAACAATCTAGATCAAACTCATAAAAAGAGAAATAAGACTGATTCTATATGTTGCCATTATTGTTTGCGTCTTGGACATTATTCCTTCTCATGTCCTTACAAGAAAAAGGATGTTGAGTTGATATGGGTTCCAAAACCCCCAAACTAAATAAATTAAATTAAGTTGAGATATGACCAAAGCCTCTAAATTGTATATCTTTATGTCTATCTCAACTTAACATAATGAGATAACAAATTGATTCAAGTAATTAAAATTTCTAACTTGAAAATACACATTTTTTTAAATAAACCTGCAGAGACACATCTTTAATAACTTGTTTTAGTTTGGGTTCCTAAAACCTAGAGAATTGAATATGATTAGTTGAGATTTGACTTAAATGTTACTTTGATACTTAAATGTTTTATTTCAACTAAACTGAGTTTTAAATTGCATAATTGAATTGGAAGTGATCTATGTTTTACTTAGAAATAACTATTGAAAACAGTACAAAAATAATCTCGGTCGACAAAATTTTCGACCGAGACAATGTCGGTCAAGAAATTGGTCGATCGATAGGATTTCTGCCTTAAATCTGTATTTTTTCTGGAGAAACAGTAACATTCTCAGTCGAGAAAGTTTTCGACTGAGACAATGTCGGTCGAGAACTTTGTCAACCGAGTGAAACTCTGACAGAACTGTTTAATAAAAACAAGACACTTCAATTGGAATCAACTTAAGTATGTAATGAACTTTACATATTCTTGTGCTTTAAATATTTGAATGATCCTAATCAAAAGGAAGAATATATGAGCATCAAAACTTAATACTTTTCATGATTAAATTGTATCTATCAAATATATAAGAGAAAAAGATTGATTTTACCAAAATTGCTACAAAAACGTTGCTTGCAAAGAAAAATGATGTTGATCTATACTCTTACTGCAAGTAGACATGCTCTATTTTAAAAATAAGTAATATATCTTGGAGACAAATCTCAAATCACATATTTTGCATCATGATCTATATGATATCTTTATCATGCTATAAATTTACTAATTATACGATCAAAACTATATGCAAATAGAAAATAGAAATGCTCTCTTAAAATCAATGCACACATTGTAAAGCCCTAAATTGCTACTGAAATGATTAAGCATGTTCATGGCTTGTCTTAAATCTGAAAATTATAAACCATGTTGGTTTAATCAAGGAAATTATTGTTTTATCATAATCCACATGGTTTTTCCTAAGTATTCCTTGGTCTATCTATATAAAAACCATGTGTCTTGAAATTTGCTTTTAAATGATCATATTCATTGTATTTCATGAAATCATGGATATGCTTCTATTGTTTTATCATGATCATTGTGTTCCATCTTTTACTTGGTTTGCCTAAAATAATCTTTGATCTATATATACAAACCATGAATGGATATTGTTTTCAAAATGAACATTGTGATTCAGCTCATTACATACAAAGATGAGGTTATCATTGAAAATATCATTTTGCATAACAATAAAACTCTATCGCACAAATGCATCTTGACATGATATATAATGATTATCATGTGCATGGATTGTATCATCCCATGTAATAAATGAATGATTTTTGCTAGATGACACTATGGCAAGCTAAATAGTTTGTTTCTTAGAACAAGAATATTAATGTCTTATCTAGTTGTTTGTTCTAAGTAATCAAAAGCAATATCTTGATTTTAAGAACTTGAGTTCTTTGAGATATAAAACTTGTTCTTAATTTATACTCAAGGATGACTGATTCTAAAGAGTTAATCTAAAAATAAGTTTAAAATAAGAGACTTGTTTAGAATAAAGAGCTATTTCAATGTTACATTAAAAATCTATTATAACCAAATCAAGAGCAAGGTATTAAATTCATATATTGCTTAAAATTCTACACATGATTGCTCTTAGGATATAATTTTGCATCATGGTGACAACATGACTTATGGAAATTTCTATTGATGCAAATAATCTTGATTATAAATAAATGACTGAAAGCTACATTCTTGCTATGATTGAACATGCTGTAAATGTAGTTCAATTGCCTTTTTGCAAGAAGAACAATCATTGTGGATATCAAAATTCCTTATTTCATGAAGAACATACATTCTGAAAATTTGCTTATGATATAACTTTCTCTAAGAAAATCAAGAACAAAAACTTCATTGTGATGCCTATATTACGTTTTCAATTGATAAATCTTTTTCAAAATAGGTATCACTCAAAGTGCTTCAAATTGATATACATTTGATCATATTACATAAAGACTTTATGTTTCACATATTTTAACATTAATGTGTAACTCAATGAGAGTACTTAAACTGTAAATCTGTAGAAAATGCCTCTCGGTCAAAATAAAGTTTGACCGAGGGGCGCCTTGGTCGAAGTCAAGGTCGACCTAAAATAAGCTTGACCAAATGCTTATTTTTAAATCATTTTCTTGTTATCAATCTTAGTATATTGAAAACAAGATTTTAGTGCATAAATCTCATAAAAGGTTAACTTATTATGATCTAATGCTTATTGTGACCTTAGAATCCTTAAATTATCTTGATTATAAGATTAAGGGGGAGCTCACAAAAACTATCTTGAATATAAGATTTTGAAGGAGTTCACAAAATTTTGTAAACATCATAAAGAAAATTTGAAACTAGTTACGACCTTAGTATATTTAAAATAATCTTGGAGCCTACAATAGTTATGAATATAATGGAATTCTCTAAACAAATTAGGGATTAACATCCCGTGCATTTGGTTAGAGATACACTCATTGATTCTACTATAAGCTTAAAATAATCTCGTATCATTTCAGGGCTTAACATCCCTTGTAAATGGTTGAGAAATTATTAAATATACTCATGAGCTTAAAGGATTCTCATGTCATTTTTAGGGCTTAACATCCCTTGTAAAATGGATGAGAAATCAAAACACATATGCCATGAATCTAAAAGGATCTCATGTCATTTCAAGGCTTAACATCCTTTGCAAATAATTGAGAAATAAATTGTGGCTAAATTTGACATAAGTGCTTTGCTTTGAGTATCAAATTATCAAATTAAGGGGGAGTAATAAAAGTCATACTTAATGGTTATCTTGGTTATCTTTTTGAAATGACAAAGGGGGAGAAATAATATAAAATCAAAAATATAAAATAAAATGAGTTTCATAATCTCTCGGCCAGCACACACTTGTAAACAAGAGAATGGCTACAAAAGGTAAACTTCAGGTATGAAACTCATATGATTTATATTTCCTTATTTTATAGTTTGGAAATGTTTGTCATCTTCAAAAAGGGGGAGATTGTTGGCTAAATTGGACATTATTATAATCCCTTTGTTTTGATGATGACAAACATTTCATTCTTGTGGATCTAACGTGCTACTTGAGTATTACAGGAATTAAGTGGATGACACAACTTTGAAAGATCTAAATGCTCAAAATGTTTTTAATTTCATGATTGTAATCAAATGTAAAAACTTGTACAAGTATATAATATACAAGTACTTAGATATCATGTAAATCAAGTGTCTAGATCTTCCCTAGACACTCACAACACTTAAATAGGTCATCCCCTATAATAGTGTCAGAACTGCACACTCATACACACACTTAGTATTCATCTAGAACCACCAAAATAGAGACATTCTCAGTCAAACTATTTCTCGACCAAAACACACTTGGTCGAACATCTTCTCGACCGAGAGTCTCCTGGGTTAATCCTTCTAAAAGGTTCTATAGTCATTTGACCTAGCAGACAAGGTGGTTGGGAGTTGGAATCGAACGTTATATACACTTGCTCCAGACTGTCCCTCGGTCGACAAAAACTTCAACCGACGGACTCTCGGTCGACAAACTTCTCGACCGAGAATAACTCTATCTGCACTTTTTAGAATTAATAAACTAGTCATTGCTAAAGCAAATAGTGGATACCTAACAACTATTTGAGCACTTAGAACCCCCTAGAAAGTGTCTAGAACGTCCTTAAGCATTCATAGGCCATTCCTATAAATAGGACATGCCTTAGGACACCCAAAACACACTTGTGCAATACTTGACCATACATACTTGCAATTGACAATCCTTTCTTGTGAGCAATTGATCAACTTCTACTCTTGCTAATCTTTCCCATTGCTATAAGCTCATGTCCTATAGGCTAGAATCTAATTTCCACCATACTTACACTTTCACACACATTGGTTAGGAGATCAAAACGTTTGATATAGGAAATCAAGCCTTGTGCTACAATGGTATTTGTAATTTCCATTTTCCTTTCTTGTTCCTTCTTATCAGCTTTGTACTCTCCTTGCTACTCCTAGGTTGGAGGCTGTGGATTGGAGAGGGTTTATCTTCTCAGGTGGAGAAGGGTCTTCTCAGAGGCGAAGATGGACTTTGGACTACTTCTAGAAGGTCTCAACGTGAAGCTACTTCAAGGAGGAAGGCTACTTCAAGGGGGAGCTTGAAGTTACTTCAAGTGAAGGCTGCTTCGAATTTGGTGAGATGACTTCAGGTTGAAGGCTGTCCAAAGGGTTTAGGAAGGTAGTTGTATTTTATGTAACATCCTTGCGAGGTAAAAAAATATAAGTGCTTTCAAAATCCCAGTTGGAAACAATTGGGTAGTGGACTGACTCCCTTAGTATTTGCTAAGGGTGGAACCACTCTAAACCATGTGTCCCCTTGTCTAATCTTTTGTGGTTGATTGTTTGAATAATTATCGTTAAAATATTTATAAAACCCTATTCACCGCCCTCTAGTGGTTTTTCAAAATGTATCAGAGCAGGCTTCAAGGAGCTCTAATCGAGTCTTGAAGAATGGAGGGTGGTGGTGTCTACAACCGCAAGCAAAGGAGAAGCTTAGACCAATTTCAACAAGTTGTAATTGGTGCTTAGGAATAAGACACACAACACTTAGTTGTCCATGGAGGTTAAAGAAGGAACATGTGCATAAAGAATGCCTTATTGCTACAACAAGTGAAGAAGAAGAGATAAGCCTTTTTTGTTTATCTAAAGAAGAGTTAATTTCTATCCTTCAAGAGACACATGATAATTATATTGAGTTCAAGAAGAAATTGAAGACATATAATAAAGCAAATGATGAGTTACATGCTAAACTTCTTGCTCTCACATCTGAAAATGAAGATCTGTATGCTAAATTAAATGATCTTGGATTTTAAAAGGATGATATTATTTCTGAAAATCGTACTTTGAAATCATCTCTAAGTTATTGTAATGTGAAGATTTTTACTCTAGAAACAAATTATGATATTCTTTCTCAAGAAAAAGGTTGAACTGCTTGCAAAGTTAAATGATTTTCAAACTCAACCTATTCTATGCACTCATCTAGATTATTATACTATTGTGAAAGAAAGAGATTCTTTATTATCTAATCTAGATCAAGCAAAGTTAGATATCAAAAAGAGAATCGATGAGATTGCTAAGTTACAATAAGAAGTTAGTAGCTTAAGAAACAATGATGTTCTTGATAAGATCTTAAATGTCTCATGGTCAAACTGGAAGGAGAGGACTAGGTTACAAGCCTAAAGGAAAATCCTATCAAAAACCTAGTAGGGGAAGGACACAAGTGCCAAAGACTCAATCTATGTATGTACCTAAAGGCAAGTATGCATATATACCCAAGAACAATCTAGATCAAACTCATAAAAAGAGAAATAAGACTGATTCTATATGTTGCCATTATTGTTTGCGTCTTGGACATTATTCCTTCTCATGTCCTTACAAGAAAAAGGATGTTGAGTTGATATGGGTTCCAAAACCCCCAAACTAAATAAATTAAATTAAGTTGAGATATGACCAAAGACTCTAAGTTGTATATCTTTATGTCTATCTCAACTTAACATAATGAGATAACAAATTGATTCAAGTAATTAAATTTTCTAACTTGAAAATAAACATTTTTTTAAATAAACCTGCAGAGACACATCTTTAATAACTTATTTTAGTTTGGGTTCCTAAAACCTAGAGATTTGAATATGATAAGTTGAGATTTGACTTAAATGTTACTTTGATACTTAAATTTTTTATCTCAACTAAACTGAGTTTTAAATTGCATAATTGAATTGGAAGTGATCTATGCTTTACTTGGAAATAACTATTGAAAATAGTACAAAAATAATCTCAGTCGACAAAATCTTCAACCGAGACAATGTCGGTCAAGAAATTGGTCGACCGATAGGATTTCTGCCTTAAATATGTATTTTTTTTGGAGAAACAGTAACATTCTTGGTCGAGAAAGTTGTCAACCGAGACAATGTCGGTCGAGAACTTTGTCGATCGAGTGAAACTCTGACAGAACTGTTTAATAAAAACAAGACACTTCAATTGCAATCAACTTAAGTATGTAATGAACTTTACATATTCTTGTGCTTTAAATATTTGAATGATCTTAATCATAAGGAAGAATATATGAGCATCAAACTTAATATTTTTCATGATTAAATTATATCTATCAAATATACAAAAGAAAAAGATTGATTTTACTAAAATTGCTGCAAAACGTTGCTTGCAAAGAAAAATGATGTTGATCTTACTCTTACTGCAAGTAGACATGCTCTATTGCAAAAATAAGTAATATATATTGGAGACAAATCTCAAATCACATATTTTGCATCATGATCTATATGATATCTTTATCATGCTATAAATTTACTAATTATATGATCAAAACTATATGCAAATAGAAAATGAAAATGCTCTCTTATAATCAATGCACACATTGTAAAGCCCTAAATTGCTACTAAAATGATTAAGCATGTTCATGGCTTGTCTTAAATCTGAAAATTATGAACGATGTTGGTTTAATCAAGTAAATTATTGTTTTATCATAATCCACATGGTTTGTCCTAAGTATTCCTTGGTCTATCTATATAAAAACCATGTGTCTTGAAATTTGCTTTTAAATGATCATATTCATTGTTTTCATGAAATTATGGATATGCTTCTATTGTTTTATCATGATCATTGTGTTCCATCTTTTACTTGGTTTGCCTAAAATAATCTTTGATCTATATATACAAACCATGAATGGATATTGTTTTCAAAATGATCGTTGTGATTCAACTCATTACATATAAAGATGAGGTTATCATTGAAAATGTCATTTTGCATAACAATAAAACTCTATGGCACAAATGCATCTTGACATGATAGATAATGATTATCGTGTGCATGGCTTGTATCATCCCATGTAATAAATGAATGATTTTTGCTAGATGACACTATGGCAAGCTAAATAGTTTATTTCTTAGAACAAGAATATTAATGTCTTATCTAGTTGTTTGTTCTAAGTAATCAAAAGCAAAATCTTGATTTTAAGAACTTGAGTTCTTTGACATATAAAACTTGTTCTTAATTTATACTCAAGGATGACTGATTCTAAAGAGTTAATCTAAAAATAAGTTTAAAATAAGAGACTTGTTTAGAATAAAGAGCTATTTCAATGTTACATTAAAAATATATTATAACCAAATCATGAGCAAGGTACTAAATTCATATATTGCTTAAAATTCTACACAGGATTGCTCTTAGGATATAATTTTGCATCATGGTGGCAACATGACTTATGGAAATTTCTATTGATGCAAATAATCTTGATTATAAATAAATGATTGAAAGCTACATTCTTGCTATGATTGAACATGTTGTAAATGTAGTTCAATTGCCTTTTTACAAGAAGAACAATCACCGTGGATATCAAAATTCCTTATTTCATGAAGAGCATACATTCTAAAAATTTGCTTAGGATATAACGTTCTTTAAGAAAATCAAGAAGAAAAACTTCATTGTGATGCCTATATTAAGTTTTCAATTGATAAATCTTTTTCAAAATTGGTATCACTCAAAATGCTTCAAATTGATATACATTTGATCATATTGCATACAAACTTTATGTTTCACATATTTTAACATTAATGTGTAACTCAATGAGAGTGCTTAAATTGTAAATATACAGAAAATGCCTCTCGGTTGAAATAAAGTTCGATCGAGGGGCGCCCTAGTCGAACTCAAGGTCGACCTAAAATAAGCTTGACCAAATGCTTATTTGTAAATTGTTTTCTTGTAATCAATCTTAGTATATTGAAAACAAGATTTTAGTGCATAACTCTCATAAAAGGTTAACTTATTATGATCTAATGCTTATTGTGACCTTAGAATCCTTAAATTATCTTGATTATAATATTAAGGGGGAGCTCACAAAAACTATCTTGAATATAAGATTTTGAAGGAGTTCACAAAATTTTGTAAACATCATAAATAAAATTTGAAACTAGTTACGACCTTAGTATCTATAAAGTAATCTTGGAGCCTACAATAGTTATGAATATAATGGAATTCTCTAAACACTTAACATCCCATGCATTTTGTTAGAGATACATTCATTGATTCTACTATAAGCTTAAAATAATCTCATATCATTTTAGGTCTTAACATCCCTTGTAAATGGTTGAGAAATTATTAAATATATACTCATGAGCTTAAAGGATTCTCATGTCATTTTCAGGGATTAAAATACCTTGTAAAATGGATGAGAAATCAAAACACATATGCCATGCATCTAAAAGGAGCTCATGTCATTTCAAGGCTTAACATCCTTTGCAAATAATTGAGAAATAAATTGTGGTTAAATTTGACGTAAGTAGTTTGCTTTGAGTATCAAATTATCAAATTAAGGGGGAGTAATAAAATTCATACTTAATTATTATCTTGGTTATCTTTTTGAAATGACAAAGGGGGAGAAATAATATAAAATCAAAATTATAAAATAAATGAGTTTCATAATCTCTCGACCAGAACACACTTGCAAACAAGAGAATGGCTACAAAAGGTAAACTTCAGGTATGAAACTCATATGATTTATATTTCCTTATTTTATAGTTTGGAAATGTTTGTCATCTTCAAAAAGGGGGAGATTGTTGGCTAAATTAGACATTATCATAATCCCTTTGTTTTGATGATGACAAACATTTCATTCTTGTGGATCTAATGTGCTACTTGAGCATTGTAGGAATTAAGTGGATGACATAACTTTGGAAGATCTAAATGCTCAAAATGTTTTTAATTTCATGATTGTAATAAAATGTAAAAACTTGTACAAGTATATAATGTACAAGTACTTAGATATCATGTAAATCAAGCATTTATATCTTCCCTAGCCACTCACAATACTTAGATAGGTCATCCCCTATAATAGTGTCACAATTGCACACTCATACACACACTTAGTATTTATCTAGAACCACCAAAACAGAGACATTTTTGATCGAACTATTTGTTGACCGAGACACACTCGGTCAAACATCTTCTCGACCGAGAGTCTCCCGAGTTAATCCTTTTAAAATGTTATATAGTCGTTAGACCTAGCAGACAAGGTGGTTGGGAGTTAGAATCAAACGTTATATACACTTGCTCTAGACTGTCCCTCGGTCGACAAAAACTTCGATCGCGGACTCTCGGTCGACAAACTTCTCGACCGAGAAGAACTCTGTATGTACTTTTCAAAATTAATAAACTAGTCATTGTTAAAGAAAATAGTGGATACCTAACGGCTAGTTGAGCACTTAGTACCCCCTAGAAAGTGTCTAGAATGTCCTTAAGCATTCATTGGCCATTCCTATAAATAGGGCATGCCTTAGGACACCCAAAACACACTTGTGCAATACTTGAGCATACATACTTGCAATTGGCAATCCTTTCTTGTGAGCAATTGAATAACTTATACACTTGCTAATCTTTCCCATTGCTACAAGCTCGTGTCCTATAGGCTATAATCTCCTTTCCACCATACTTACACTTTCACACACATTGGTTAGGAGATCAAAATGCTTGATATAGGAAATCAAGCCTTGTGCTACAACGGTATTTGTAATTTCCGTTTTCCTTTCTTGTTCCTTCTTATCTTCTTTGTACTCTCCTTGCTACTCCTAGGTTGGAGGTTGCGGATTGGAGAGGGTTTATCTTCTCAGGTGGATAAGGGTCTTCTCGAAGGAGAAGGTGGACTTTGGACTACTTCTAGAAGGTCTCAACAGGAAGCTACTTCAAGGAGGAAGGCTACTTCAAGGGGGATCTTGAAGTTAATTCAAGTGAAGGCTGCTTCAAAGTTGATGAGATGACTTCGGGTTGAAGGTTGTCCAAAGGGTTTAGGAAGGTAGTTGTATTTTATGTAACACCCTTGTGAGGTAATAAAATACAGGTGCTTTAAAAATCCCAATTGGAAATAATTGAGTAGTGGACTGACTCCCTTAGTATTTGCTAAGGGTGGAACCACTCTAAACCCTATGTCCCCTTGTCTAATCTTTTGTGGCTGATTGTTTGAATAATTATCGTGAAAATATTTATAAAACCCTATTCACACCCCCTCTAGTTGTTTTTCACAGCCTAGTCTGGTTGGCCCATTAATGACTTAATTAACTACATAAATGTTTTAACAACCAATTAATCGTATCCCCATCATTATACTCATCTTCCTTATGCATATTTTTGTGTGTGACACTACATGATCCAAATTATGTTGGTCATGATATCAATAATCATACTACAATTTCACAAATAATGATTGGTATCTAGAAAGACTTTATTATCAGACACATAACTGGAGAATTTGGATAAAAACTTCAACCTAGTATCATGAATAGTGTTGTGGTGACCGTAAAACCCCTTTGACACAAATATCCAGATTGAAACTGAGGCATGGAAGGTCATCCTCTTATCATTCAATCTATGTTCCTTGAACTAAGGCATACTATTCAAAACATTCTGAGCTCAATATTATATATTGATCTACATGAGCATGACCATGTAGTTCATAGTCTCATTATATTAAGTGACTGGGATATCACTCCTGAAGGAGGGAAAGATCTATATAAATCACTCAAAATATTCCCTGTATGTCACAGTGTACCCAATCACTATCTTTTTGGCAACTTATAATTCAGAGTCATGTTGGGATAGTGTGAAAGTACATAGAATAACGTGTGACTACCATAATGATTTAAAGTCTAAGGATCACAGTCACCACTATCACTTTGAGATATGACTTTGACATGACTTCCATGTGTCAATATCAATGTGGGCATATCCAGTACAAATCGTTCTCTAACAAGTACCCATATATATGAGTTGATACCTAATATCATGACTAAAGAGACACAATCATCACTCACCGTACATGCTAGTCTTTCGTATTATTTTTGTCCTATACTATCCACAATAATAACTGACCAAGGACATAACAAGAATGATTACTCTTATTATACATATAGTCTCATGTTCAAGTCCTTAATCTAAACCATATATCATCGAGTTAAAACATTCTTAGGACATTATTAGGTTATTTTAATATCTCAATACTGAAATAAACATAATAAGTGGAATTGCCTTTTATTAATAAACAAATAAAGTACAAAATAACCCTTTCAATCATCAGATGATGTCTCTCAGGGTATATAACCAACAATGATATTTACCTTTATATGTCTTTTGTTAACTGACATTTTATAGCTATGGTGAATCTGATGGCTAGGATAAAATGGGAAGAATTTTTTTTTATTTAGATGTGTCACCTTTCCCCAAACCCAACAATGGTATCAAATCTAAAATCATATGATTTTAATTCCGGTTTGGGTTTTGAACTGCAAATGTTTGTTGCTTAAAATCATGTGCAAATTGTATCCCCACGAATCACCAAATATCATATATGCTATGATATATGTATGTATTACATATACCAATGTGGCACAAAGAGAATTATTCTATTTGGTGGATGCACATATAGAAATAGGTCATTGTGGTATGATCTGAAACATGTAATATTGATATTTTATTTTGGTCAAAAGTTCTATAACTTGTAGATGGCTTGCATACCATGCATCTCTCTATACATTATTTATGTAAATTGTAATTATGCAATTAGAATAGGATGATGTGATGACATCACTGGTGGACCATAGTTGCAAGGTGTGGACAATTAGAAGCTCATGCCGAAGAGGATGGACCTTGGATAGTTCGTGATTAGGAAGACACAATGAATTAATCAGGAATACAAGAACTGCCAAAACAAGGACTACCATTCTGTTGACTAGCTTGCCCACTTGGACGATTGAAAACCCTATAATGGGAAGATTTAGGTCTACATTAGATCTAAACTTTTGGTTGTTTTTCTACAACACTTGTTGGCTCAAGATGTTGTACATTAGATCTTGTTTTTTCGCATGTAGTGATTGTTATAGTATATTAAATGTATAATAATATATATTTAATGGTGATTGGATATGTATGGATATATATCTATCCTCAATATAATACTAATGTTTAAGATGACTTCCATTGGTAATACACATGAAAACCTTATTTGACTAAGTGAAGTCACACTCAACATAGTGCATTGTCTACCTTGGGGAAGTGTGATAATAAGTAAGTGTCTCTGCTCAATAGGGTGCATATCTTATTGTATTGACCTTTGGGTTGGACTTAACTAGGTGATGCTAATAATATTAATCACTCATATGCATAAAAATGGCATATAGTTATGATGAATTATTGGCACAGAGTTGAGCAGCCATCTATCCAATAATTGCATAGTATGCAATTGATAATTGTTACCTACATTAATAGTTAAGCTATGAGAGGTTAGCCATTGTTGATTTATGCCTGAATGTGTTATGGATCTTGACTCAGTAGAAGATTACTTGATGTAATCTTATAGATTAATAGTGAGGGTTGTCAATTTGAATAAAATAATGGGAGCGTAATTAAATAAAGGCTAATTTGATTTTGTCAATTAGAATTTTAAAATCAAAGTTAATATTCAATTAAATTTGTTGACTTGTGCAAGTATCTTCTATGTAGATCAATGTCAAGTAGAATTAACAGCTCCTCTTCAGTGACATTGGCCATTGAAAAAAAAACTAAATGGGAATAACTTTAATGACTGGTTCAGGATGTTGAGAATTTTTCTCACATATGAGTGTAAGCTCTATCTGGACATACACGTACCAAATGAACCAACTCCGAATGCACCTAGGAAAAAAAAGAAAGTTCATACGAAGCATTCCAATGACATCATTGGCATCAAGTGCCTCATGCTATGCTCCATGAATCATGATCCCCAGAAGCAACATGAGAATATGGATATTATTGAGGTAATTACACATCTCATGAACATATATCAAGAACAAGCAAGACAAGACATGTATGATGTATCCAAGGCATTATTTAAGTGCAAGATGGTGGAAGGTCATCCACTTGGACCCTATGTACTCAAATAAATTGGTTATGTGTAAAATCTACCTACACATAGATTTCCTTTGGGAAAAGAGTTGGCCACATATGTGATCCTAATAGTCATTTCTGGACTCATACGAACAATTTTTCATGAATTACAACACGAATTTTTTTGTGTAGCCATTGACATAGATACTATCATTTTGAGAGTAGTTGAGGGACAAATGAAAAATAAGACCATTTCCATACTGATAGTCAACAAAGGAAAAGGAAAGTCCAGGGGCAAATGTAAAGCCAAGAAAGTTCCTAATGCTAGCCAAAAGTCTTCTGCACTTAAGGGAAAAGGAGTGGGTAAGTAACACAATTGTTTCTATTGTCACCGGCCTAGACACTAAAATAGAAACTTCCCTATATACCTTGAGGAATTGAAGGAAAATAAGTGGGGGATAGAAATCTCCACTTCAGGTGTTATAGAAATAAATTTGAATATTTCTTCATCATGGGTATTGGATATCAAATGTAGATCTCAGATATGCTAAACTATGCAAGTCTGAAAAGATTAGATCCTTGAAGAAAGGAGAGCTGGAACTACATGTAAAAATGGAGCAAGAGTTGATGCCACTAATTTAGGCACCTATTATTTATCTCTATTCATAGGTCTTTTAATAGAGTTAGATAATTACTATTATGTACTTATTACAAATAGAAACATTATTTATGTATCTTGTTTGGAAAAGAATGATTTTGAATTTCTAAAAAAATGGTCAAATTTCTATTTTAAAGGATGAGTAATTCTATGAAAGTGCCCCAATGTCTTATGGTCTTTACTTATTGGATCTTTATATATATATATATATATATATATATATATATATATATATATATATATATATATATATATATATATATATATATATATATATATATATACATGCCTAAAATTTGAAAATCAATGACTCAAACGGAACTTATTTTTGGCACCGACATCTAGGGCACATATATGAGAAATGTATTTCTAAACTCCATAAAGATAACGATATGGATTCTTTTTATTTTGAATCAATAGAGACATGCGAATCTAGTTTATTAGGAAAGATGACATCTCTCACTAGAAACTGTGAGAGATCTAGTGATCTATTATGAATCATACATACCAATGTGTTTGAACCTTTTACCACATGTGATAGAGGTGGATATTAGTACTCCCATCACACTTATTGATGACTTCAATAGATTTTGATTTGTGTATCTTATGAAGCACAAATCCAAATAACTTGAAAATTTTAGGAAGTTCATGAACGAAGTAAAAAAAACAACTTGGTAGGAATATAAATCACTACAATATGATCATGGTGGAAATATCTTAGTCAAGAGTGTGAGGTCCTTACGAGAGATTATGGTATTATATCAAAATTGGCTCCACCTGAAACGCCATAGCATAATGGTGTATCAAAATGAAGATATCACACCTTGTCGGACATGGTATGATCAATGATGAGTTTAACTAATCTTCAAATTTCTTTATGGAGACATGACCTTAAAACCACCAAGTTTACACATAACCAAGTACCTTTCAAGTCTGTTAAAAGACACCATATGAGATATGGAATGGGAGATGTCCCAATATGACTTTTATGAAAGTTTGAGGATGTCAAGCTTGTGTCAAGAAACAATTGTGTGAAATGCTTGGACCTAGATCATATAAGTGTTTCTTTATTGGATATTATAAGGAAACTAAGGGTTGGTACTTCTATATTCCATCTAACAATATAGTGTTTGTTTCCAAAAGTATTATATTATTAAAAAGAAATTTATTTTAGAGGAACCAGTGGGAGGAAAATGAAACTCAAAGAAGTTCAAGACCAACAAGGCTACATAAAACTTATGGAGGTTGATAAGGAACAAGAGGAACCACAAACTGTTGTAGAATCTCAAATTTCTATTATAACACAAGAACCTCAAAAATCTAGAAGGGTACATCTTGATCTAGAGAGATAAGAAATTCTCCTAACTCAAGAAGACAATGTATTAGTCAATGGTGATGATGGTGAGACAATAACCTACAAAGAGGAAATTGAGGGACCAAATTCTGAGAAATGGATTGAAGCCGTGATATCTAAGATAGACTTCATGTATACCAAGACGGTATGGACCTTCATGGATCCACCATAAAGGGTAAAACCCATAGGGTGTAAATGGGTCTTCAAGAAGACAAACATGTACGATAATGTACAAACCTACAAAGATCTATTGGTAGTAAAAGATTTCAAACAAGTTCAAGGTGTTGACTATGATAAAACTTTTTCACCATCTTCCATGGTTAAATCTATCAAAATCATGCTTGCATTGTAGCTTATCATGACTATGAGATTTGGCAAACGGACGTCAAAATTACTTTACTTTGAAGGAATCTTATAGAGGGTGTGTACATGACATAACTTGAAGGTTTTATCACTCCAAATGAAGCTAATGAAGTTTGTAAGCTACAAAGGTCAACCTATGGATTGAAGCAAGCATCTAGAAGCTAGAATCTTTGTTTTGATGAGACAATCAAATAATTTAGATTAATTCAAGATGAATATGAACCTTGTGGTAATAAAATGGTTAGTGGAAACATGATTGTATTCATCACATTGTATGTTGATGACATACTACTAATGGGGAATGACATCCCTACTATGTAACTGGTTGAAACTTGGTTTGGTAATACCTCTCTATGAGGGATGTAGGAAACACTTCCTATATACTAGGAGTCAGTATCTATAGAGATATATCTAGAAGAGAAGGCTTTCTAGCCTAAATTAAAAGTACATAAATTGACAAGGTGCTAAAGAGGTTTAGCATGCATGATTTTAGGAGAGGAAATTTACCCACTCTCTAAATCCCAATGTCTAGACTCTTTTGATGAGATAAATGTATGAGTAAGATTCCATATGAATAAAAAATTGGATCTATCATGTATACAATGTTATGTACACATAGTTGTCTCATATTATTTGAGCATGGCGAACAAGTACCATCTGAATCCCAATGATAGTCATTGAATTTTTGTACATAATATCCTAAAGTACTTAACAAGAATTAAAGATCAGTTCCTAATTTATGGTGGTGTGTAAGAGTTGGTTATCAAAGGTTATGCTGATGCAAGCTTCTAAATCGATAAGGATGATCACCAATCGCAATCAAGATTTGTGTTTTGCTTCAATGGCAAAGCTACAAGCTAGAAGAGTTCCAATCAAGAAATAATAATTGATTCTAAAATAGAAACAGAGTATGTTGCCTGCTTACAATGCAACAAAGGAATCAATATGGATCAAGAAGTTCATTAGTGATCTTGGGGTGCTTCCAGCCATTAACGATGCAATAGAGCTATATTGTGACTACAATGGAGCCATCACGCAAGATAACAAATGCATGTCACATCAACACAATACAAAAAAAGGGTTTTAGTGATGAACAATTGTGATGGATGAGATGTCTTCAAAATAAACATCTATTATTGAGTGATTTGCCATGGCTAACAAGTCTTTCTCCCTCAACTGTGTCCTTAACAAAATAGTAAATTCCTTATGACCCCTTTCCTTCATAAATAAATTATAAATTTTGACATTCCATCACAACAAAATCAACACATTTCCCTCCTTTAACCCTTCAATACTCGAAATTCCCTACCTTAATTTCCTCCAAAACCAACATTATACACTAATTAGTTATTGTTACAATGAATATTTGTTACCGCAGGCAAGCATCTCCAACACAAACCCTACTCACTGTGACTCACACTCGTCTATGAGTCCACATGTGCGCTGCCCATGATTTCTTGTGATTACGAGTAGTCATGTCTTTGGTTATCCATGATCGACTAGTGTCCCGTCTACAAATCCACTCTCATCGTGTTGCTCAAATTCTCTATGAGAATCTCAATACCTTGTCCTCATCTCCGGAATCTTCTTGAGTCTGATTGTTTCGGGCCTTGATTCTTCTATGAACCTTTATGGCTTCGAACCTTGATTCTTCTATGCACCTTGAAGGTTTTGGACAATCTTCTAGTTTTCTTATTGTTAGTAGGACTATCTTCTTACAAGACTCTCCCCTGTCATAGGACTATCTTATCTACCACACTATTGCTCCTAATGTTTGCCAAATATGCAACCTCACTTTGAACAACTAGTGGCGAAACCAGCTATGGTATGTGTCATGGTAGCTAGTAGTAATGAACAATTAGAATCAAAGTCATAAAGGCGAGCAAGACACCTCATCTAAGGAGTATTATGTCATGCATGGAGGTGAATCTAGCTTCTCTATTTGACTTTACTCTATGATATATTGTATTAGGAGAGTATTCTACCTCACTTTAGGATGTGTGTTACCCCTAATAAATGTCAAAGAGCCTCCACACTATGGACTAATCTAGTTTTTTTAAGTGATGTCATTATGCTCCAAGGCTGATAATTCATGGTAAAGTATGTTCAAGATCAATATCCTTTCTTTTATTTAGTTTATTAAGGAGCTTAACTTAAATTTTGACCTAGAAATTGCCTCGGTTTTTTATTTAGCCTTAGTAGTCATGCATTTTGATCTATGTTAGAGCATCAATGGGTACCATCGATAGAAGTTTGACAATCTGAAGATTGCAATGATGAGACCAGAAAAGTTTGTTAGGCAAGATCGTATTACTTTTTCCATGTGTGCTTTTTGTCATTCCAACAATAATATAAATTTGCAATATTCACTCCATCCATTTTTGACATTTTAGACTGTGTTTAGTATGTGGTGAACAATATATGATCAAGGGGAAGGGATGGGGAAGGGGAGGGATGGGCAAGGGGAGGGCTAATGGGTCTGGGACAAAGATGAAAATCATTAAAACGTGATGTTTGGTAACATGTGCATAGAAAATAGATAGGGATGGGGGAAAACTAAAGAAGTGTTGTTTGTTATATGGGTATGGGGACATAAAGGGGGTTTTCTATATTAAAAAAAACCTATACAAGTATGAATCTAGTTTATTTGAAAGTTTATTTTTGTATGTGTCTAAATAAGTAGTAGAGTCTTAAAAGAATTTTCTCTATACATGATTCACTATGCTTTTCCACGAGGACAAAAATAGGCCAAATTTCCCCATGGACTCACCATGGAATATTTCTCCTTCCCTATCATCTTGGTAATCAAACAATACTTTTTTATTTTCACATGCCCATCCCCATGACACACCATGTAACAAACACATCTTTAAGGACATGTAGGTCATGCCCCTACCATCAGGTTGGGGTTTAAAGTTATTTACAAGATTAGCCTTTGTTATGTTCTTTCTTCTTCTTCTTCTTCTTCTTCTTCGTATCTTGATTAGCTTTCACATTAAAGATATATGTTACAGGATGTTTGATTTATTGGAGAGACTACAATATAGATCAACATAAACTGCACCAATAGAGTACAATTGTTAATCCCTCTCGTATATCCTAGTTCCTTATCCATCTTTATTTCAGATATATATTATGTATTTGAGACAAAATGCTTCTTGATTACTTAATATTTTTTTGACTTGTTGAAACTTAATCACTGTATTATGTTCCTTTTAATTTTTATTTCATAAATTTAAATGTCTAATATATATATATATATATATATATATATATATATATATATATATATATATCCATTAAACTAATTAGTATAATCATTAACATCATTTCCTAAAAATCGACTATGTTGAAATCGTGTGGCATATTACGAGCAATGACCACATATGTGGTTGTATCAAGTTAGGATATGTGGTTGCATCAAGTTAGAATATGTGTAAAATGTAGTTATGTTGCCAATTTACGGTATTTAGTTATATAATTGCTTGACTATGTGAAATCAACTACTATTGATGTAGTTGTGTGCTTCCAATATAATTGGATCCTTGTTTATCTAAGATTCATATCACACTAACTTAAATATTTCATGAGGGTAGGT
Source organism: Alisma plantago-aquatica (assembly GCA_963693085.1). Lineage (NCBI taxonomy): Eukaryota > Viridiplantae > Streptophyta > Magnoliopsida > Alismatales > Alismataceae > Alisma > Alisma plantago-aquatica. Next base: position 907,557,653 of record OY856410.1, read on the forward strand.
ATGAAATATTGGATTCTGTTCAACATATGAAAATATCAAATACCATAAAAAACAATGGAAACATGACCGCTTGCAGACCCATAACTGTACAATTATACTGTAATTTTAAATTTTCTAGTAATAAAGATTTTTAAAATGCGATCCATTTGTTTGTATAAACTCATATTTTCTCTCCAACATGTCATAGTATGAGTTCACTAATTAATGCAATCTTCCCTTTTTGTCATATTAATAATGATAGATGACCATTGTGGTAAATTTCCTGACAAACGTATATAAAGCATAGACAACCATAGTTGGTCGGATTTTCAATTTGAACAAAACTTCATTGGATCTATTAATTGAGAACCATTTATATTTGTAAGTTATGTACCCTTACAACCTATATATTTAATGAAGTAGGTACTATCATCCTACAAGTGCATAATTTGTTATTCTGATCAAGTAGAACATAAAATAACAATAGATGTACAACTTCCCTATCACCATGAGGCATTTTGATCCTTGAATCGAGAAATACTTATAGCCTTACTCTAAATAGAACCTCATCAGGATTAATCTTAAAACAATGAACTTACTTATTGTATGAATTTATAAATTTTGGATTTAGCAATTCACTTCTATATTACATGTCTATTTCATCTAATTATTTATTTCTTATTTGTTTAGAAAATTTTTAAGATCAACAATGCCAATTGATAAAAAAATGATGGACCACACCACAAGGTCTAAACCCTAGAGTTGCTACTGGGAAGAAATGGTATTTTGTTAAGTTTATTTCAAAAATATCCTTACAAAATATTATATAAAAACATTTTATCAATAATGTATAGGTCACAAGAACAACCCACTGTACCCCTTAACAAGGTTTTGAAAAGGTTTATGAAAAAATCACACAAGTGGTTAGTTAGTGTTCAGCTTTTGATATTCTTTAAATATGGAAAGCTTCATATGTTTTCTTATCTCAATTTCATTTTTCCTTGCATGGTTCTTTGTATTTACATCAACAAATATCTGAAATTGTGGAAAACGAAGTAGCAGACCAATAAGAATAAGACCATGGTCAAGTTGATCAGTTGAAACCTGAATCTTGTTTGCAAGTTTTAAAGCCTAGAAAAAGGCTCGGATTTGAGGTATTGGAACTGGACATAAAGGTATAGGACATAAAGGAAATGTTGCATTGCTTAACATGTTAATTGTTAGTTACAATTATTCTTTTAGAGCTATATTTGTAAGTATACCCCATTTGAGGATGCACTTAAGTAACTTACTCAAACAATATTTAGTTTGAATAATGATATCTCTCAAATAATTGCTTGGTATCAATAATCATTGTTAACCTTTAGTTGGACTGTCTATCTCAATGTAACATTATATTTTTATGACATGATTGATTTGTTTGCTCTAGCATGGTGGTGTTAATACTAAGTGTGCAATATAACACCACAAAATTTGGGAAACACTTATACGTTTCATGATACATGTTCTACAAATGGGACAGGTACATGTGTCTTACATATGCAAGGTGGCATTATAGGCCAAGTCTAGGTTAATTTCACACACAAGACAATATAAGTGGTGTAGATGTAGCAATGCTTCCCAGGCAACAAAATTCAAGTGGAGCTGGCTTAAGCATGCTTCCTCATTGGATCACAAGTTTGGATAATCGTATTATGAAGATGATGCAATTTAAAATATATCCAAAAATTCTATTTGGTTATTTTCGTCATACTTAAGATACAAATGAATGGTCAAGTTATCTCTCTTTCCTATCTATATTAAGAGGGTATATATTTTATTATAGATGGATCTAGGCCCTCAATGCACCTTTGATTACACCATAACTATCAAGGTACTTTCATTTTTGTACGGAGATTTTTATATTTATCCTCCTGTAAAATTCTATTGATATAATGAGTGGTCTCATTTTAGGAGCAAAATGGAGCTAGTCGTATGAGGGTAGGCATTGATGAAGTGAACCACACCATTTGAAGGAATCTAAAACATTTTAGATCTTAGGAGTTTCAGACATGATGTGTTGATTGTTATCATATAAAATTTATATATTTTTATTCTATTAACATTGACCATTCAGTGTATGGATTCAATTTTGGTTCAATTACAAATACTGATTTTCGGTGATTCGACATTCTCGTGTGAAATTTTGGCGTGTGAATGTCATTACGATATCATGTGAATATTATACAAATATTGCTTGGGATTTAAAATTTAAACATTTTCATCAAAAATTTGATAATTGTTAGAGTAATAAATCCATTAAAATAATAAATAAATATATAATTCCTATCAGTCTCTCATAAATGTATTGATGAAGGTTTTTAGACCCTCAAAAATGTAGTGATGAAGACCAAATCAACCATCAAAATTATATTTATGTGGACCATATAGCCCCATAAAAATAAATATTAGTGAATGCATTAGCCCCTCAAGAATACATTTCCTAGGACCATCAAGTCCCTCAAAAATGTATTATGAGCATTAAAAAAACCCTCCAAAATGTATATATGAAGACCAAGTAGTCCCTAAATATAATATTTGTGATGATCACTTAGTTCATCACAATTATATTTTCGAGGGTCACTTGTATTTGTCACAAGGGTTCTCTTCACAACCCATTTGTGAGGGTCAGGCGCACAACTATTTCTATTTGTGAGGGCTTATAGAGAGGAGTTTGTCACATGATTGGCCTGTGAAAAAAGACTAGTTTTTTTTGTAGTGATTCCAACTACATAATCAGTCATTACCATCTCATATGAGAGTTTTTACATCAAGGTGATGTTTAGATCTACAGAGTACCAACTGAAAGCAATGTTATTGGTCCCTTAAAGAAAGCACTTTCACAGTAGAAGCATGACGGTCATAAATTACTTAGAATTAGATTTATGAGTGATTGGATCTAGTGCAAGTGGGAGACTTTTGGTTGTATGTTGTGAGAGCCATCATGTGATGATTTTAATTGGGATACTTTGTATATGATTTGATTATTAATAAAAGGTCATTCCACTTATTATGTTTGTTCAATATTGAGATAATGAATAAACTTAATAAAGTCCTAAGAATCTTTGACTGTGTGACATATGGTTTAAGTTAAGGACCTAAACATGCGATCATATGTATACTTAAAGTACTCATTATTTTTATATTCATAGTCAATCTTTATTGTAGATATTATAAGACAAAAATAATATATAATAATACCATGTATAGTGAGTGATGACTATATCTCTTTAGTCATGATATGGATATCACTCAAATATTTGGGTACTTGTTAGAGAACAAGTTGTACAGTACAGACTCACCTTGAGAATGATATAAAAAATTCATGTAATGATATGTCAAAGTCATATCTCAATGTGACAGTGGTGACTGTGATACTTAGACGTAGAGTCACTATAGTAATCACATGTTATTCTATGTTCTTTTATCACTAGCCCAATGTTCTCTGAATAATGGTTGCAAAAAAGGTGATGATTGGGTGTATTATGACACTTGTAGATTATTGTAAGTGATGTAGATGGAATTTTCCCTCCTTTCAAGTGATATATTGGACCTTGATAAGAGAGGCTATGGAAATGCATGGCCATGCTCATCTGAGTGTTTATATGATATTGAGATCACAACATCTTGAATAGTCTACTCTAGTTCAAGGAACATATATTTAATGATAAGATGATGACATTCCACGCCTCAGTTTTAAAATTGGATATCTTTGACAAAGAGATTATAGGGTCATGGTAACATTGATCACTTTATAGGTTGAAGTTGTTCTCCAACTTACTCCTATTACTTGGGTGGAAATGATGTGTTGCTATACACGAATATATACTTATGATGTTTTGAACACCAGTAACAATATAATTAGGAACCAATGGGTTAGACTCAAAGTCCATAAGAGAATTCAAGTTTGAAATCAAACATATGATCAGAATGGTTCTTTATCAAGGATGATGTTTTTCCTAATTGGTGACTAGAATGTCCAGTCGACCGATTGCACTACTAAGATCATGGGATCAATTGATTGTCAAACGTTCTATAAAATTTCACCTTGGAAAGTGGCTAGTTTGATTACTTAGTGATTAGCCAATTGGAATCTAACAAGGAAAGTTTCCTATTTAATTTGTAATCAAACCGAGAAACCAATTTGAATTTGGATTGGTGAGTCAGCCAACTTACTTGGCCAGTTGGATGATTCACAACCCATCTTAGTCCCAACACTCACCCATTTGGATGATTGAAGTCCCAGTCAAAAAATTGAAATGGCAATATGAGTTTTTAGTTTTGAGACTACTTTTGATATTGCGATTAGGGAATGCATTGGAATTAGGAAATTCTAAGTCCATGATTATAATATATAAAGGGGGTTCATACCATTTTGGTTACACACAAAGTTGACACAGTTTGTGAGACAATTTAGTCAGAAATTTTCTATCTTGGTGGGAGAAAATTGCCCTAAGGAATGTTACTCAAGATAGGAGAATAAAGGGAATTTCGGGATAAGTAGAACACTGACAACTTCTATTCTGCTTCAACTTTGTTTCCAAGGTGGTGCACCATGTTCTCCCTCATCCATGCATACAAAGTAAAGGTTGAGACACTCATGTAGAGGCTTGGAGAAGACTTTACACAACACAACAATAAGTGTTGCAATGAAGACAACCATATAGCAGCTTGGTGGTTGATTTATATTTCTTGGTGTCTGGTTCAGATTTCAATATGAAAGTTCAAGCTATTCACTGATAAAATATGTGTCTGGTTGTTGAACAACTAGTGTGCACAAAGGTATAATTTGTATCCTTTGTATGTTTTTTTAATTGGATTTTATAGCTACAAAGGATTCAATGACTAGGGTAAAACTGATGTTGTACGACTGAGAGGTCATGAGTTTGAACCTAGGTGATGGAACGAATGAATCACCAATTTAAAATGACTAGCATAAAATAGGAAGGAAATTTTGCTTTTTCTGTTGTGTCAGCTTCCATGAAACCCAATAGTTAATGCCAAAAGGAAGTAAAAATGTAAACCCATCTATAAAGTTAAAATAATATGAGAATATCATATTTGAAAAGTAAATATGTGACTAATTAATACTATGACGTCTAGAAGACAAGTCACACCATTCAAGTATACCATATCTAGAAACTTGTTAAGGACAATTGTACCTATCATGAAGAAATGCGGCTATAGGGGGTACTCCTTGCTTCAGTGTTTTGTAATTTTCATGAAATAGAAGGGACACCCATTTATAAACAAATCATAATGGCATAGGTAATGAACCAATATATCCAATTAAGTGAGAAAAAAAATCCTTTCATACATTTAAAAAAGGTAATACCATCATATATTTGTTACATAATTTTCATATTCTTGCTTATCATTTTATTCCTTAGTAGTGGAAACTATCTAGGAATTATTGTTCATTGTTCACTATATTCTGATCCAATAGTTTACCCTTTAATAAAAAAATCTAATTAAGAGATATGGTTTGATTTGGTGTAAAAGAAAGTGTGGAACAAAAGATCTCATGTATGAGTTTGTATAAGACTTTGAGTAAGATGATGAATCACTTATATTCAATGTGATAAAAATAGATGTTGTGGGGATAGAAAAAATCGGTCATTGGACTTCATTCTTTAAATTTTATCATTAAGGCTCACCAACCCATCATGAGAGGTGAAACATTTATTAATAAATGATTGAAGATACCACATCACTTGAGATAACTAGGATCTAAATATTTATCTTTCCTCACATTGAAATACCATGCTTGATTTCTTCCTTAGTAAAACCTAAAGTAAGTGTGTCAAGTAGGGTACCTTTTCTAGGGCTCAAAGAGTCCCTATAAATTGCGGAAAATATTCTAAAATATGTGCTATGGTTATAATGTTTAAACTAAACATCATGTTTTACAGTCCTATGTCTATCCCTCGCTAGAGAACCATTGAAATTTTAATTAAAGATTAGAATAACCCCCTCATGTTGGTTCTAAACTCTATGCAGTAAATTTGTATTTTATCTCCCTCTCTAAGTCATGAGATATTGATATTTTCTTATAAAAAACGTTATTTGTTAAATAATTTCATAAACAAAAAATAAGTACCTCTTAAGCAAAAGATCACTAGAATGGATAATATGGAAGATAAGATATTTTTAAGAGCAATTTTCCTCACATATGGAAAGTGTTGTAAATGATCCATATAGTCTTATAAATCCAACTCGTAAGGTCTTATCTAAGTCTCCTTGCTTCAACAATAAGTGACACAAAGAAAGTGTGTCTTCACTATGTGAATTTAGACTAAGAGGGATATTTTATGTTGCAAAAGTCACCAACTAGTTTGAATCCTTCCAAGGAGAAGAGCTTAGCACCATCCCTTAAAATTGGTATTGAGGTCAATGGGGTGATAATTGAATTGAAAATATGTAACAACGAAATATTCCTAGAGAAATATCCTTGTCCACACAAAAAAGAGAAGTCCTATTGCAACATAAAGCACATGTAGCACTAAAAAAAACTGGGCCATTATTCACGGGAGAGTCCTGTCACAAACCCCTCTCTACAGGCCCTCAGAAATAGGGACGGTTGAGGGTCTGGCCCTCACAAATGGTCCGTGAAGAGAACTCACGTGACAAATACCAGTGGCCCTCACAAATACAATTGTGAGGGACTATTTAACCTTCATAAATACATTTTTGAGGGACTATTTAGCCTTCATAAATACATTTTTGAGGGACTATTTAGCCTTCATAAATACATTTTTGAGGGACTATTTAGCCTTCATGAATACATTTTTGAGGGACTTGATGGTCCTGGAGAATATATTTTTGAGGGGCTATGTGGTAGTCATGAATGCAATTTTGATGGTCAATCTGGACCTTCATCAATATATTTATGAGGGACTACTGTAAATGATTTGGCTATTGATTATTGAATGATTTATTAAATGTTAATTAATTGTTACTATAGTGAATATCAAATTTTAAATGAAAACTTTGTATACATAACCTCAAGCAATATTTTTATACTAATTCACATGACATCATAAGAAGATTCAAACACCAAAATGACACATAAAAATGTTAAATCACCTCAAAACAATTTTTGATATTGAAGCAAAATATTATCCATACATTGCGTGCTCAACGTTGATATAAATAAAGAGTACATATGGTTTTAAAATTTGAGATTGATGACAATGAACATATCATGCTAGAAACTCTTAAGATCTATAATGTCTCCATATTCCTTCAAATGGTGTGGTGCTCTTCATCAATGCCAGGCCTCATACGGTTAGGTACTTGAATATTCTTCTCCTAAAAATGACAAATCATTATATTCATAGAATTTAAAGTTAATACATAAATCATAGTACAACAAATAACTTACCCTTATATTTCGGTTTTGGTCTACTCCAAGGCGCATTGTCGGTCGAAATGCATCATTAAAAGCAATTCTACCCTATCAATATAAATACAAAAAGGAATCAGAGCGAGTGCGAAGTAGAGAAAAATGTAAGTGAACCAACATAGCAGCAACATGCACCCGTAAACTAAAATTATGGTTGAGCTCAGTAACTAATACATAATTAAAAAAACTCAGTGGGTTAGTTAAATAGTACATGCCTATATCTCTGTTGACTGCACTTAGTTTCTTTCATAAGTGAGATGCATCTACACATACAAAAAGAGGACGATCCTCTCATGATTAACCACATGAACATTATTTTGCAGAAAAACTTCACATTATTGATGAGCATGAATAAAACTCTATCTATACACAAGCCTATATCTCATTCCAACTTCCATGCAGTTGGATCGTAGAGTTTAAACATTAGAACAGACTCCAGTAGACAATTTAACATTAGAACCTCAATTACTGCAGCAAGTTGCTGCTTCCACTCTAGCAACCACCCCATCTCTCCCTCCACAACCTCTTAACACCTACACATTCTACTCTTGAACCATCTTTAGCATAGCAGCAAGCTGATGCTTCCACATCAGCCAACAACCACCCCAAGAAACCACCTCCACATCAGCAACATGCTAGTACTTCCTCCCATCTCCTAGAAACCACCTACAAATCTATAGACCACCCAATCTTCCATCATAACATCATCATCTCCTAGCAGCATGCTACTGCACGCCACCACCATCCCACACCATCAGCCACCACCAACAGCCTGCACCATCAGCCACCACCAACACCTACACATCAGCACTCCCACCCACCAGCCAACACCACCACCACCATCCAACATCCACCACCACCACCATCCAACATCCACCACCATCAATCCTAAGGGTTTTTGGAAACCAAAGGGAGGCTGCAGCTTTATCCTCAATTGAGATGTTAATTGAGAAGTTAAAGGAATTTCACAACCACGAGCTATGAGGATAAGATATGAAGATTAATAATATGTAGTAGGAATTGCACAACCACGAGGACAACATAACATACCTAGAAGAGTTGAGACCTAACGAACTTGTATCATCAGTGTGCTTACATATATTAGAGATATTAGCAGCATGAAGTATATGAAGAAACTGACTAGGTTTCCTGAGAGAGTTTCTTGAGAAATTTGACCCCACCCCACCCTTTAGAGAACACCATCAACCAGCCTCTCATCATCTCTTACACCCACCCTTTTGTCATAGACTCAAATGTAGTGCCACTTCCACACCTTATCTATAGCCAAGTAGCAGATGTACTAAAAATTTGAGGATATATTTCTGAAGATCTATGCCTCTTAGAACTAAAAGGGAGTTTTGTAGCAAATGTAGCATTTAGCTATCCTGGTATGTAGCTTCCATATGGGACCATCATCACAATTACTGCCATCTTTAATTTGAATTGATAACTATAGGAGAATCAGGGACAACAGAATTAACATGAAGAAAATGAAACAACAGTAAGAGGAAGACAAGTACGAATTGGTGAGAGAAAATGGGATAAAAAGAGCATGCAAATGGTAGAAGTTTTGTAGGAAGAAGTCAGAATAAGACAAACCAAGGGCAGTAAAAGGAGATTGAAAGAGGAAGAATCAACAAAACAAAATAAAAAACAGCAGTAGCAGGTGCTGAATTAGAAAATATAGAGGAAGGAATAGGTCAGTGAAAATAAATGGAAACATGCAAACAACAGTGGCTAAGAGAGGAGATTTAGGAGGAAGAAATCAGAAAAAGAAAATTAGATATGTAAATAGTAGTAGTAGATTTCGTAGCAGGATGTATAGGACAAATTTGAAAAAGAAAATATGCACATGCTTGCATAGTAGTAGGAGGGAATATAGGATGAATAACTCAGAAAAAACATAGCAGTAGGACGCAGGAATAAGATGCAGGAGAATGGATAAAAAAAGAAAAGAGAAAGAAGCAAGAACAATAAAAATATGAAAAGGTAGAAAAAACTTAACAAACAGCGCTATGAGGACATACCAATTTGGCCCAAATCAATCCTCATTTCCCCAAATCAGACCTGATTTTCCTAAATCAGACCTATATCAACCATGCAATGACTGGAGGTGATCTAATTTGACCAAATCTAGACTCGATTCATGCTAGTTTAGCCTTTAAATTGCATAATTTGGGCCTAAAACGCCTTAAACGCCCACTTCATGTAGATAAGCTGAAATGAATTACTTACAGGATTTAAATGCTGATTTCTTGGTGTGAAAGACACCGATGAAGATGTGGTTGGTGTGTTCTGCATTTGAGGATAACTTTGTCGATTATTACCAGAAGAAGGGGACCAACTTTCAACTGCAGCCTTTAATAAAGTGTACATGTTAATATTCTTATGTGTATGAATATTGAAAATAATCTATAGCTGTAATGAGTTACCTGTGGCGCAAAGATCCGTGGATGTCCATTGCCTTGTATGGAAAGTCTGCCTACTCCAGTCTCCCTTGAATTGGCTTGTATGGAAAGTCTGCCTACTCCAGTCTCCCTTGAATTGCTTGGTCTAGAAAGTCTTCCTAAGCCATCCCCGCTTGAATTATTTTGGCTGGGAAACATGCCTACATCTGCACCATTACTTGTATTGTCTTGTATGTGAAAAGAACCCACATCCGACCTATTTGTGCCACTTTGTATGTGTAAGACACCTGTAGTATTCTGATTGGGGTATTCAGCTGCACAATCAACATTAATACCGCCATCCTATAACAAATACATCAACAATGTCAAAAAAAATATATATATTACATTGACATAGACAACTGAATCTGAGTTACCTGTGATTGATTATACCAAGTCATTAATTGGGAGACGGAGTTCTTCAATCCATTTACTGTTTCTTCAAGTTCCTTAAGTTTATCCTGAAATAGAAAACAAATTACAAACATCAATCTAATAGACTAGTTGTAACTAATAGTTCAAGTTTAGATTCTCTCCAACATACATCCTTTGCATTGCTTTCCTCAAGAAGCATTTCATATCTTATACGGGCAGCTTTTCCCCTATGTCCTATCTCTTTGTGCCCAATTCCAACACCTCGGATCCTAGCCTTTTTGGAAGGATTTAAAACTTGCAAATAAGCAGCACGTGTTAGATTATCAACACTTCTAGGATCTATTTCTTCTTGGTTTGCTACTTGGTTTTCCACGATATCAGAGATTTCAAGCTGTAATTAGAAAGCATCATAAATGGAAAGCTTAAATTGAGATATCTAAGCATATGTAGCTTTGTAGACATCATAGGAAAGCAAATATCCATTTTCTAACCACTTGTGGGCTTTTGTCGTAAACTTTTTCCAAAAATTTGTTAAGAGGCACAACGGGTTGATCTTCACTGACCTACACATGATAGATAACATAATAATTGTCCATGTTATATGTTCAACTCCTACTAAGAAAGACAAGTGTTCATCATTAATACCATTTCTGCCCGATAACAACTCCATGGCTTTGATCCTGTGGTATGATCCATCACTTTTTTTGCGCTGTTTGCCTTGTTGATCTCGGAAATTTTCTAAACCATAAGAAACATATAATTAGAAAAAGTAGATAGGTATACATGCAAGTTATATGAAACCATCCTCAATATAAGCAAGCCAATAGCTGGATGTGGAAGAACATCCTCAATATAAGAGATAGATATCTCTCTAATGTCCAATGAGCATAATCAAAAAATCTGCAGCAACGTTGAAGTACACCTGCTGCTGGAACAGAAATGAAGTACACCTGCTAAAGAACAGAAATGAAGCTCTTCTTGCTACTCTTATCATTTATCACATATGGATACATAGAAACAGATGTGTTTTTGAAGACAGTAGGAGCAAACCAAACAGTGTGTGGCATTGCATAAATACCGATTATAGAAGTTTGCATAGATAAATTGCATCCTTCTTTTTTACTTTTGATATCTATCTTTATAGATGTATTGAGCTTTGCTCCCCTTTGTAAATTTTGTGAGTAATGAAAGAGAAATGCGCTTATTGATAAAAAAAAAGTTATATGAAACCATTGTACCTTAGACTTCTCGGTTCCCCATTATTTAACAAGATTTTTAAACTGGTCCATATCTATGGAAGCATTTTTCTCAACTTTCTTCATCATCAATTCTGGTTCAATCTTATACTTTTCATAGTAATCTTTCTTTACACGTGCCCTCCACACTGATATCCCTTTGCTAATGTGTTCATCAATGTGATTCCATGCATTAGGGTGACTGCCTAAATCAAAGTATTTCTACAAAAACATAGAAAATATTACTTTAGATATAACAATCATACAATTTGTTGGTCTTTTTATGAAAAAGATTACCTCAATAAATGATTTTCTATCTGCAAAAGCTTGTTCTGGTTGTTCGTTCCACTTGAAGTCTAGATGCCATATGTGTGGTTTCCTTGCTAGCATATGACAATAACGATTCAATTTGGCACCATTCTCCCCAATAGCATTTCCTTCATCATCCCATTGGACCTTGTGACGTGGCTGCCCTTGCTTAGGAAGTAGGCTTTGCTCACTTGCAGGCCCACGTCCATACTTCCTATTCTCCTGTTCATCCTCAACATTTTCTTCAACTATTACATCATTTTCAATATTGTTGGACAGTAGAGTAGGTTCATCCTCACAATTTTCTTCAATTGTGGATGGAGGGACAGCAATAGGTTGACTGGGTGTGTTGTTACAACTAGATGTAGTCATGTAGGAGATGTAGTCATGTAGGAGCAAGAATAAGTAAGAAAAAGTAGAAGAAAACTTGCAAATAGAAGTGGTACTAGTAGTCTAGTAGACGTGCGAGCAGGAGATGCAAGTAAGAATCTGAATTTCTGATATGAGTAACAAGGAAAAAGCAATAAGAGGGGACATAGAAGTAACAAAAAATTAGATGCAATAGCAGGAACATGAAATGAAGGAGAAATTGCAAAAAAAGAAAAGAAAAGAAGCTAGAATAGGAGACACAAGAGGAAATAGAAAAAAATCAAAGAAACAGTAGTATAAAAGGACTGATTTTTTTGCAACAATTGCAGCAAAAGGGTGTCGAATATACAACATGAAAAAGGAAAAAGAGAAAAGGGGAGGGAAGGGAGAAGACATACATGAAGTCTATCAATATACAAGAAGCAGAAAAGAGGCAGAAGAAACATCCTTCAAGAAAAATCCTTCAAGAACTGCAATAGCATAGGTACCCACCTAATCAATAATAGTTCACAGATCCATCCATTAACTTTTGCTCACATGTCTCAACATATACTCGATTACAGGGGCTACTTATACTGTCAGACTAGCTACACAGCTTCTCTTCTCAAACTAGGCAATCTCTCTACTACAAAGGAGTATTTTGACGCATGGCTATTTAGACTCTACCAGAGGAGATTCAAAGTTGTGTGTGGTCCTGATGCTATGGGTTATGTCCAACATATCCCATAGAATCTCAATATTGTAGCAGATCTCTATGCATAAAGGCACTGACAGTCTATTTCTTCTTAGATCTGATATCAACATATTGTTATTACTTATAACAAGCATTATGAGACAAATACCTAACTGTCCCTATAAGTCAGCTGAAATACTTAAACATATAAGTATATGATATCATGTATAACATCTCATAAAATTAAGAACTGAAATACTTAAAATAAGTCAGCTGCATAAGACTTAACACCAACCAAGATAGAACATATGACATGCAGACCAGGACAACAGGGACAATTTCATTGTTTGGTATCTTGTTAATAACACAACACTCAAATTATGATAGTAGGAGACTGTAAACCAGTAGAACAATAGACTAGAAGAAGAAAACAGTTCATATATACCAACCACTACAGAAGAAAAGAAGTTTCCTCCCAAAAGAAACATTGTAGAAGTGTCTATCCCATCTAAAAAGATTACTTTCATTGATAGCTGCTAGATATCAAAAGAGGAAAATACCCACTTCCGAAAAATGGCAATTTGGATACAGAGATGAGTAGCAATAGCCTCCAACCTGGGAGTACAATAAACACATTTAAAAATGTATATACTTTTGATTAACTTTGTAAATATACAGGGGAATCCTATCAATGAGTTTACACTCAACAGCCTTACCCCGATGAAATCAGCTACATGGCAATTAAAGAATAAATGTATGATAAATTCATTAGAACGTCTACACAGAAAACATATAGAAGTATAGGAAAACCCTCTTTTTTTAGGTTGTTCATCACTGAGATGTTGTTTCTAGCAATCTTTCGTAATAGGATTATAAATTCAGATGTATGATCATCTGAATTAAATACCAAGAAAGTTGACCATAGATATCAATATTTTAGATAGAATCCTTAAGAAGGTATTTCTCATAGATCAATTTGATCCATAGACTACCTTAAGAAGATGGTTACATCATCCCACTTAAGAAGATGGATATCATTCTTGCCTTCACACTATCCCCACAAGAAATTTATAATAATTATTTCCACTTCATCACAGATAGAAGTAGGAAGTGAAAAGGAAGAGGACCAGAATTTTTGATTGGCGGACATAGTAGAATTACAAAGTTCTAGTCTCCAATGGAAACTGAAATGATATGTAAATAAGTTTGGTATCTTTAAAAATCAAATGATGGGCATAGAAGCACTAAAGCATGGGCGTAAAATGAATGTAACTTCTGGTTCACTTGTATGATATGTATCATTATAAGTTAGTAGCATACCATCTTTGTGCACACTTAGCATTAATAGAATGTCTGTCATGACCATGGAAAGCTTCAGACATGCATTCAACAAAATGTCTGCTCTGGTTGAGAAGTCTAGTCAGAAGCCTCAAGAACGAATGGGTGTTCTTCGTAATGTGGGTTCCTCCTTGATCCCTTTGTTGTTAAAACAACATTTGTATATTTGTCTTTTTTTGTTTTCCCCCTCCATCTAAAATAATACCCTTTCTGTAACATGTGGTTGTGATGTATGACCTAAAAGCCAATAACTATGGTAATGATCCTCTGCTAAGTGCAGCTCTGTACTTAGAGATTAATTAAAGGCCGACTGCCCAAGGCTCCCATGGGACACATCCATTCCTAATATAATAGTTGGCTCTTAGGAGATCTTTGGCATGGATGGAAGATGCAGAGAAGTTCACCACAGCTGAGAATCCTCCATCCATGCCAAAGATCTCCAAAGTGTCAACTATTATATTAGCAATGGATGTGTCACATGGGAGCCCTGGGCAGTCGGCCTTTAATTAATCTCTAAGTACAGAGCTGCACTTAGCCGAGGATCATTACCATAGTTATTGGCTTTTAGGTCATACATCACAACCACATGTTACAGAAAGGGTATTATTTTAGATGGAGGGGGTAAAGGAAAAAAGACATATAATATATCCAATTGTTGTTTTAGGAGGAACCCACATTACTAAGAACACCCATTCGTTCTTGAGGCTTCTGCCTAGACTTATCAACCAGAGCAGACCTCTGAGATGTTGACAATGACTTAGTGTACCTCTGCAAAATGCAAAAACACCAGGTATATTATACTTACAACCAAAAACAAAACATTCAAAAACAACGCAGTGAGAAAACAGAACAACACTCGTACAAGTGACCCCCCATGACAATATTATTTCCATGAGAGTCAACTATCTAAACCATGTTGGCATGGAGGAAGATAAAAATATAATCCCATGTTGGTGATTCCATCATACATGTTTGACAAGATCTTTCCTAAGAAAATTGACTATGGGAAAAGAAAATCCAACAATGTTGAGTTAGAAGAGAAGAATGTAACTCCCCAAGCTTTGCCTCACTTGAGAAGCAATTTAATGCAGCCACCAAAGCAATCTACAATTTTCACCCAATAAGAAATGTGTTTATAGGAATGGGTTTAAATGTAAGGGTTTTTAATCAGAATGATGCTTTGGTCACCTCTAGAACTGCTCTTCAAAAGAAAGATCATTTCAGCACAACAGTTTACAAGCATCTTGATCACCACTACATCAATAAACCAGTAACATCAGATGGAACCCTTCTTCATCTTTAGAAAATAAGCACAAGCATAGCAATTCCAGAAAAAAGAACACAGGGCTCGTTTAGTAAAGAAGCACTTTTATCTCATTATGGATAATAGACTATAGCATACTCACATTGACTAACCATTCCTCAAAAATCACCTTATTTCTATACCACCAGATATAGTAAAGGATACATATAATATATTTAAAGGAGGTATTGCTTATTTCCTTCATACTGTCTTCAAAGAAACTAGGAATATTATTAATACATTCATTATCAACTACTTTGGCTCTGACCCATATATATGTGTGTCATGAGAACACTTGTTCATATAGAATAGAACAGAGTAGCAAAATTAAACATACATGCACACATGTGTATTGCTTTGAACCAAGCTTGAGCCTCAACAATTATATATGAGTAATATTTGATCAAGTATGACTTGGATTACATGGTAGGTATTATACATAAATTCGAGTTTGTACAATTAATAGATATTGTACATATTTGAGAAAGACAATATTCAATCAAATACTATATCTACTCAATCACATCAGTAAATTATTCTTTTCTTATTGACAAAACACAAAGTTGTATGATAGAAAATCATTATGAGGATGCTATACTATAGATGCATAGCCTAGGAATTTATGTACATCACAACTTTGATTCCCTTCCATTTAGTTATGGTAGCTACTCCCAAGGAGCTATTTCCTCACTTCCAAATATTGAACACGCCCCTGACTACTCTCTATTACTGTTGTATGACCATCTCCATGCAACTGAGGATAGTCAAAGTTTTTCAACATTGTGATATGTTTCTTATACGTGAGAACGTTAACCCTTAGGGGAGGGGGAGATAACTCATATGAATACTAGATGGTTAGTATTTTTACTAAGTAAACCCAGCTAATCCTATGCAGATCACATTGGGGGGAGATGAGGCGGACACATGAGGTATGAACTGGAAGCCCATTGGAGGAAGAACCAATCTTGGCTATCAGGGGTCGAAGTGGGGGCTAGTGCTCTCCCAAATGAGAAAAACAGAAAAAAATACGAACCTAGAGAGGATTCCAGTGACCGAAAAAGTAAGTTGCGTAGTAGAAACGACCAATGGCCGAGCAGGGCGATCAGCGGCAATCGTCAACGGCGGAGGGAAGCAACCGTCAACGGCGGAGGGCAACGACCTTCAATGGCGGCAAGGAGTTAGGAAGGATGAGCCCAATGTGAAGGATGAACGGCAGCAACCGAGTAGGGCGATTGGCATCAAGGATGACCCAATGCGGAGGAACCGATGAGAGAATCGGGAGGGGGAGGGTTCAGTGGAGGAGTGCGGAGGAAATGAGGGGGAAAGGAGCGCCCACCGGGACTGGGTGACTTTTTCATTAATTTTGATAGACGATTCAGTGTTTGAGAATGGAGGGAAGGATTATGAGATGGAGGGAACATTTGGCATGGAGTTTTTGAGGGGGTGATTCGTAAGAAATGTATTTGTGAGGGACCAATGTTCACATAAAATGCCTAACGATGTCAAGAACACGGTTGAGGGATTTGGTCCCATATTTGAAGGATGAGCCCTCACAAATAGACATCATTATTCACGATTTTTGGTTCCTCACAAATGTTCTTCAACAAAAGCCAATTTTTTTGTAGTGTAGTATTACTATTTGAACGCCCAAAATATTCACAAAATTAGTGGAAAATTTAATGTTGGAAGATATTGTTATCAGGATGGAACCCATCAAATAGATATGTATTGCATGTGTACAATGTGAAATGAAATTGCCTAAATGACTTAGTAGTGTCACCTTTAAGACTCGCAAATGGAGAAATGTTCATTTATGAAGTTATCCCTATTTTAAGATGGTGCTCCAAAAAAACATCCTAATGATACCATGTTTAGTCTATGATAGTTGTTTCAATGTGATGGTAAGGGAGTGACCTTTGATGTCAATATGAAGGTGTACTTTGATTTTATATTGTCTATTCCACCACCATGTCAAGATTGGGGAACTTAGCTCGTATTAGTAGGGGTTTTGCCTTTTATGACATAAATGTTGATTCTTTATGAGAAAATATTTATTTTCTTGTGTAACAATGATCCAAAACGTATCCATTGGCCCTCTTTATACTAGACAAGAAATTTCACAAATATGTAAGTAGTAGCAATAGAATTTAAATATGAAAGAGTCAACTAAAACCATGAGGATAGGGGTTCAATTTTTATAGAGAGATAACTTGTACAATGATCATTAGATTATGTCACGGTATTATTTTAGACCAACCCAAGCATGTTTCCTTAGTACAAATTGAAATATTAACACATTCAAGTATTATCGAAAATGCAAGCACGCTTTCTTGCACAATTTTCACAATCTTAGCTAAGAAAATCTTGTTGTGAGTTCAACTATTGTAAGTACTGGTATGAGTACTAATTATTACAAATGATACAATTTTAACATTCAACATGTGCTAGTGACAACAAAATTTTAACTTGACATATTGTTGTTCTTGATTATGAGTTAAGGATAACTAAAAAATTAAATTATAGTGGGGATGGGACTTTGCAGTTGACCTACTTTCATGTCTAGAAGAGGACCAAGTATTGCTTGACTTTGGTTCCCATGAATCATTGATTTATTTAGTTTGTTATTCTAGATTTATTTACAATGCCTTTTTTTAGCTCAATGCATATGAGGTTTATGATGCTTAATGTATTTAGATTAGTAACATTCATGTCTTTTGAATAGAAATATTGTATCCTTTTAGTTATGTTTCTTTCCACTTGAATCGTCAATGAAAATATCTTGTTTACAACAAACATTGATAGATCATACGAATTTCTCTATGTTGTTGGGTGTGAGTCCTAGTCCATAAGGGGTTATTTCAACCTCGTCATTGTAATCCTAGTATTTGAACACAAAAATGATAATTAGTTTAAGACTATTGCAATACAAATGGTTGTTGAGGCCCTAATCTTGTGCATAGGAGGATGGCATCAAAATGTTCACAACTATCATGAAAAATGAAAATATGATGGGGTTCTCCTAACATATAATCACAAGTGACTTCTTGGAAGTGGTTAGGCATCTTATATTGTTTATCATGTTCTTCATAAACTAAAAGAATGGGTTGGTTGAACATATATACATTGAAGTACTTTCTGGGAAATACTTGGATATCTTATATGACTTCCTCTCATCCACCTTTTCTTGGGATCTATGTTGTATAAGGTCATGGGGTATAATGTGTATAGAGGGAATATATTAAAATATTGACATTTACTCATTACAGTGAACCTAAATGGTCATGTCATGGCTTATTCTAGGAATACAATGATCCTGCTATGAACTTTCCCTTCAAGCTCATCTAGTAATACAATTGTTCTTCTGTGGACCTTTCCTTTCGTTACTAGCTCAAACCACAGTTTTTTCTTTGGGATTTTGTAGAGGAACTTTACCTTAAGATTTCTTCCTCCAGTCATGTGTAAAATGTTTTAAATAAAGCATAATCACAAAAAGTAGTACTCAAGATGGTAAAAATTTAGAATCTAATTATATTATTTTATGGTGTTATCTTTTCCCATTTTATTTAGGTAACCTTATGTTTTCATACCTCAATGGTTCCAAATAGATCGATGAGCTTATGTTGGAAAAAACTCATGAGAACCCAAACCATCATTTTCTCCCCCCATCAAATTGAGTCAACAACGTTTGAGTTTTTTTGTCAATGGAAATGAATTCTCCATGGTATAAGTAAGATCACAATAATCAAACATGACTTTTAAGTTTCTCCTCCACTGAAAATATACTATTAACTTTTAACCTTTTTGTACAAATCCCCTTTCCATATACAACCTTCAAGGCATTTTTTCTCAAATGTTCTATATTTTCCCTCGGTATCTTACAATCCATTGTGCAAATCCTAGAGGGCTTGCACGATGAAAAATCCAAATTATAAAATTGAAAATTGGTCTCCTTCTCATGATGTTTGATAGAATCACTGATATAGATGAATCCAACGTTCTGGATTGAATTGAGGTTTATGAAGAGGGTTTTTTTTAGATAAGGGTTTACTGGAGGCAACAAAGTTGTTGGATTTTTTTGTGGAGGAGGGTTTAATTGGAGGTGACGAGGTGGATATCTATGGGATCACATGTATTTTGATATGCAACTCTGATAGAAGTAAACATGTTCTCAAGGGATAAAATACAATTGGATACCTATATTGACCTACTAATAGAAATTTAACATCCACTCATAGGTGACTTTATTTATATGGAGAAATATGATAAAAAATAAAATAACCAAGAATGATCAAGCACAATGTGATATCTTGTGCCTTCACTTATATAGAAAAGGAAGTACATAGCCCTGTATCTTACTATCATACTACTAAAATAATTGGATTTCATTAGTATAAATAAGTCTCATAATTGTGAATGATGATAAGAAAAAAGAGACTTTGGGGACAACAAACAAAAAGGACAATGGGTCAACAAATAACAAAGGTTGTATGAGATGGGTAGTACAATAACTATGAAGGAGATCTATCAGAACATACCTCTCTAATCGAGTAACAAAACAAAAATACTCATGAACACAATAAGATGTCAAACCCAAGCACAAACATTAGGAAGAAAAATCAAAGTCTTGTTAGGATTTTAGCATCAAAACTAAGTATTTAGGTCACAAAAATAGTGCTTATGGTCCATATATGTGATTTATATGTTTTATGACTAATCATAGTAGGTCATTAGTGATCATCACTATAAACGTTAGTAATTTTAACACATAAGATCATATAACATGTTAGTCATCCAATATCCAAGTTATGATAGATCTATCATATTCCCTATTAGGGATAAGAATAATGATTAGATGTGGATCTTGTGCAAATTAGGTAGGTTAAGCATGATATATAGTCAAACTAGTGTTAATTGTAGTCATTAACCCTAAACCAAAATTTGAACAACTAAGAAGATATTACAACAACTTCTTAATCCAAAAGGCAAACCCTCTAGATTTTTGGCATTCAATATAAGTAAAAAAATACTTATTGGTAGAAATCTAGGAATCATATTTTATAGTTTTACAAGAGTTTCATGATTCTTTATGATATTTTAAATGATAAATACACTTGGAAATAAATTTTATAAAACGAAATAGGCAGACAGCTAACATTAAGAAAATTCAGACCTTCTATTAAATAGATATGTAGCATGAATGGGCCATGCATACAAGTCAACCTTGAATGTGGGGCCCTTGTCGTACTCTCCTTGGTATTTCCTAGATATCATTGTATTACAACGGCCCACTTGGACCCATTCTTAAGAAAATGCATGTTTCTCTCTCATTCACTTTTCCCATATTTTTCTCATATAATTCTAATAACTCACTCCTACAATGTCATGCCAACCGGTGGCAGAACTAGGGGACAAGCGGGGGCTGCGCCCCCTAAAAGAAAATCTTGAAATAAGGTATTCTTATCTAGATCAATATATGCATTATATACAATGGTAACTATATATATATATATATATATATATATAGCAGTCCTACTTTGATAAGAATATTCTAGTGGTGTGTTGGTTTGGTGCATACATTATAGCACACTATATGCAGGGGCCGCCGGTTCGACTCAAGTTGACCGCATTTTTAAATACACACAGTTTCAACTTTCTTTGATGTCGTGTCTACAATAAGAAAAAATTGTATATATGTGATGTCATACATGTTTTAATAATACATTGAAGTACTTAAGGCCTTGAATCTCCCCATAATATGGGGTTGTAGGTTCAAATCCCATATTTATCATGTTTATCACATTTTGGCAAACCTTAAAATTTTCATCGCCCCCAACTACAAAACACTGGTTACGCCCCTTATGCCACCCAATCCATTATTAGTGTATCCATGCATTGAAACATCATTTGAAATACTCATAACCACCATAATGGTTCTTATTCCCATGTATATGAACTCAACCGCACAATAGATCGGTATTGAACTTAATGTACTCCTTTTCATACATGCTTACAACACATCTCCTCCATTGCCACATCATCAATCACCACCACATACATTAATTATCAATGATCACACACCCACATCACACGCCTTGTACCTTCGCAGCCTCTTTTTCACCCTTTTAGCACTCAAACAACACCTCAAGGCATTAACAAGTCATTATCATCATTAAAGATGGGGAAGGAGGAAAAGATAAAAGATAAAATAAAAAAGGAAATTGGGCATGAATTTGAAAAGAGATGAGTGGAACCAACCATATTTGTCAAATAAATATTTCAATGGGGACAAGTAGCACTAGGGTCTTTATCCCCATGTTGCTACCATAGTGGGAGAAGCCTAATAGACCAAACTCATGCATTAGAGAAGGCATGATGGTATCTGATAATCCCTATTATGTTTGACCAAGACCAACCACATTAGCAATACATTCACATGAAAACACATAAAATGAAGAAATTCTTCACCTTCTCTCATAGAGATTAACATTTTGTGTTGGATAAGGGAGAAGATTATAATAGTGAATAAAGAGAGAATGTGTTCAAAGAAATATGAGATAAGAAGGTAAAGGTTTGTACACAAATAAATATACTTAACAACCAATCTAGGTCTCGTGTCAAAGTAATGGTTGAATATACATGATAACTCTCCATCCTCAATGATATTATTTGAACTTTCTATACTTTTGGCCAATAGATAGGGCTTATAAGAAGGTAGAAAGAAATTTATATGGGAAAAGAGTTAGTATGTCATGTAGAGCGGTACTTGTTGTTAACAATTCACGATCAATTTTTGATGATTATGAGATCAATATGGAAAACTCAAATATGACCATGCACATACTAGTCTAAAAAATTCATAACCAATTACATTCTCGATATTGAAATTTATCATCCTAGAAATATTAAAACCTAATATATATAATGTTTATATCTAAAAAAACAAGAGTATGAACTTGAAATTAAGGTTATACAAATATGTCAAAACTTATACACTAAAACATACCAAAATTAGGTTGTAGCAATCATATCCATCAATTTTTTTGATAAAACCATCCATTCATTAGAAACATATGCACATGTTAGATCTAACATTGTTTATTACTATCGTATCCAATGTGAACCAACATAGTTATAAGAACAAATAGTAGGGACTCATATTTCTTTAGTTAAAGGCCATTAGTTAACAATATTCATATATGATATCAAATATTCATGAGTTTGCATCTAGAAGGCCATAATAAAATTAAAAGTAAACCTAGAGTGATATCATATATATGAAGAACAACTTGCAAAGTCAAATGGATAAATGCATAAATAACTCCCCTTCTAGAAATAGTAAACTGGGAAATATGAACAACAACAACTTTATCTCTCCATACTAAAGAGATAGTAAGAATAGAAAAGATTGACACTATCGATTATATGGTCAATAGGTCTAGAGTCAATCTTCCATTCTTGAGAGCTTCCTAGAAGAGGATACTAAAAGGGACATATTATCACTACCTAGTGTTGAAGAAAATATTCCATAAACAATGTGAATTGTTGTAAGGAGTGGGACCCAAAGGTGATCCACTCAAACTCCTTAGAAGAAATAATAGTAAACCATCCAATGTTAAATTTGACAATAAACTTTTGAAAAGGATGATATACTATACTACAAGTATGTAAGGTATCATTCACCAAAACTATAGTAGTGAAAGATAAAAATATAACCACTACAGTATTTATGTCTATTATTGTTCTTCAACATGCAAGATGTATATAAAAGAAAACTATAGGAAATAAGACGTATAGGATAAATCAACTATTCCAGTCTGCCTCCCAAAAAAATCATCTACAACTAGATGTGTCATGGTCAGTTGTGGTCCACACCTCCTTGCTCTCTACCAAAGGGTTGGAAGCATACCCCAAAAGAAAAGTCAAAGTGAATGTTGTCAGCATAAAAGCTTCTATGTGCATATAATAGTGATTATACAATATTAAGGAAAAAGGGACAAAAAATAATGTATCAAGTCTTCCCAAAGAAAGAAGAAATAATCATCCAAGTGGATATCAAAAGGAATCTTCATATAGTAAGGCGGAAAGATTATATATACAAAACAATAAAGTTTACAGTTATCAATTCTTGCTTTTAAAATGTCAAATAGAGAACAACCAATAAATAATAAGAAATTTTCATGCATATTATCATGATAATAACAAGTATAATAATATTCAAGGTATATGACATCACCACATTAACCACATATTATGGGATCACCACCATAATTTTTGGGAGAGTAATGACATCACAATGCAATTTTCAAGGGATAGGAATCACCATCTTCACCCTTTGTTGGTAATACACATATAAGGTATACACCACCTAGTGTGTACATCATACAAGTTATATAAACCAAACATGAATTTCAAACAGAGGCAATAATCAAGTTAGTTATACCTCAATCTAGTATTCAAACTAAAAATACACCATAACTATTTAAACATGGTCAAGTATACAATCATGGCCAACACATGGAAAATTAGGGTTTCCATTGAATATGGATCAATAAAATTGATCAGTATGCAAATTGAATGAAACACCAACAAGATAAAAGAATAGGATTCAATTTGCAAATATAATAGTCTATATGAGTAATTACAATTTTGGAACCAATCGGTTAAACTATAGTAAACATGTGACATTTAAAATAATATGTCACAATCAAATCCAATAGAGAAAGAGAATATAAAAAATTGTCCAATGTGACTCATATGAGAATGCAACATAGCTTAGAAACATGTATCTAAAGTCAACATCCAACATTAGATCCAATATGGGTGTTGCATCACCTATTAATGTATTCGATGTAAAAAGTTAATTAATACTTTTATTACAAAATCTAGAAATATCGACTTCCTATTACATTTGATGTAGGTGATGAAACCTATACCACCAAATGGGGTTTCTTTTTTCTGATCCAGAACATATTATTACTCATTTTTTCTATAACCAGAGCATTAGTTCTGATTTTTGGAAATTTCAACGAATCACAAGACCCCGGTCAGACACATAAATATTGTTATCCATTTAAAAAAGCAAATTGAGATGGGCCTATAAGAATCGACCAAGTGGCATGATCCCTTAACTTGCGGGGTGCATTATATTGATGGATCTATGAAAAGACTGAGTTTCCCTTTGCCTAAAAGCAAACAAGAAACATGGAAAGGGGTAAAGCTAGAAATCACATCGTGATCATCTTGACTACGCAAGGAGAAAAATTCAGCATTGATTGATGATGAAACAGGTCGGAGTTAAGCATCATACTCATGATCCCTTTAACCAGTCTGTCAAAAACACTACCAACATGTAACTTCTCTCAAAGATCCCTACCAATAGAACCCAAGGTGCAAAGACCTCCAAGAAGGCTCATCGCTAAGGCTAAGACCTACCACGAGGATGGCTAGAGGGGATGGTCCAAAGGAACCAAACCAACCCAAGAGACAAAGTGATCAAGTTCTTTGTTCCCTGGTGAAGGAATAACAACAAGAAACAAGGGGCAGAAGCAACCAAATTGTGAGAACCCGTATGAAATTGGAGACAGACCAGGATACAAGAAAAGAAGAAGGATACTATAACCTTACCTCAAAATAGTAGACAAATATGTCATGAATAGCTCTGTTAGAAGCTCTGAATGGTGAAGGAGAGTGCCTCGAGCCTGACGATGGTCCAGTACTCGGAGACCTCGACCAAGGTTGGTCAATAAGACTGAGTTGGGAGAATCAATATTGGGAGTAATGAGGGAACCAAATGATAGTCCACAATTTTAGGGTTACCAAAGCTAGTGAGAGGAACTTGTTTTTATAGTTGTAGAGACTAGGGGAGGCAACAGTCTCAACTAGAGTCAAAAGAAGGGGAAACTTGAAATCCTTTGTCGACTGGAAGTTTGGGTGATAAATTCCCATCCATATTGGAATCTTTGAGTTTGAAACAGTGAGATGAATGGAAAAGGGAGAGAATCGGGGGTGATATTGAGATAAGGGAGAGAGCATGTGAGATGGGAGATGGCACAGCTTACCGGGATTGTGTCGAGTCCAGAAAGGAACGACCTCTAGGTTGAAGAGATATTTATTATTTGATTATTTATATTTGTATCCCTTGGATCCCGAATCCAACAGTGGTGTTAGAAGACAAAACACAAAGATTGTGTGCTCGTAGAACATTAGGCGAATCCAATAAAATAATTGCATGACATCAAAATATGAGAAATCAACCCTACGAAATCAAAATTGGGGAAATAACAAATAAACCAAAGTCCAAATACATTACGATTGTATTTATCTTCTTTTATTAAATTGGTTTAGAAAACATTATCTGATTGAATTTAAACTTGACACCTAGACTAATTAGGAAAGACAACTCAATTATGAACCAAGATTTAGGTTTTGAGATTATCTAGTATGAATTTTAGTATAATTAGGTTTTAAGTCAATTATCTCATTATCTATTATTATAAATAACTATTATCATTAACATTTATCATATAGAGTCTTTTTGACCGATTATTATCACCATCAGGGTTATCTTAGATTATCCCACATGAAATGGGTTATTTAGTTCAAATTTCTCATTAAGTTCATTAATTTCACAATTAACTTAAATAATGTCACAATAATTACTTCCACTTATATAGGACATTCGATTATAGACACATTATATATATTTCCCACATTAATATTCTCATTCACCATCCTTTTATATTTATTCACATTTGGTGACTAATTATGCACATGTAAGACATTAGTTGTGTACAATATGGCATGAGTTACATGATTAATGAACCTATTTACATATTAAGCCAGGATTAGGTGATTAGGTATTGTTTATGTGTGTCACTATATGTTATCTGAATATAACACTAAATGTCACTAATGTATCATAAATGTCACCAAGGATGCATATATTAGGACTGTATGATTACAACTTAGGGTTTAGGTCAACATGATCATTATACACTACATACACCTCATCAACATGTATGATGTCCAAATTCAGTTGCATATATCTCACACATCATTACTTAGAGTTTATTGGTCCATGAAATGGTCAGGATCATATGTATGAATATAGAGTTAATGTATGAGTTACTCATATTATGTTCATTAGGGTACAACAAGCATGTCAAGGTATAACTCTAACCTTGTTTGGTCGATTGTAATGATATGAGCACACTAACCTCCTATTCATGAAACTAGACTTTCTAGAATTAGGATAGTTAGATTTTAATATGTTACGGGACTCCATCCTTTAAAAAGGATTTTGTCCCCTAAATCATCATATCCATGATATATAAGGTAATACTACTACCCCTACACCCCTTAAAAAGGATGAACCTAATAATTCAAACAAAAATAGAGGTAGAAGGGTGAGTCTACCATAACCATAAATTGAATCTATCACCTAATCACTTACGCTTCATATCACCACACATCAAAGTTTAGGTTCCAAGGATAGTCTACCCAACCATGTGATTCTACTTTGGGTATCACAACTTACTATATATTCCATCACATAGTTCTAATCTTAAGTCACAATCATAGCTCCAAATATGAACATGGGCATCTCACTAATATCTTGGGTACAAGGTGCCCAATCTAAACACATAAGGGTTATCTCACTCAATATCATCATAAAACTTCCTCAAATTATATATCCTTCCATCATGATAACATGGGAAACATAGCCAGATTCTAGAGTAGGCATCTCATATAGTGAGCTTACATATAATATAAGGATCCTATAACGAACTTGTGGGAGATGTAAAACCTAAGGTAGATAGTATTGGAATAGTCATATCAACCGAATGTACTGGCTCTGGTACCATACTTGTAAGGAGTCGGACCTGAAGGGGAGCCATTCGACTTGCTTTGAAGAAATAAAATAAAAGCATCCAATGCCAAAATTGACAAAAATTTTTCACAAAGGATGATATACTATCATTGAAGTATGTAATGTATCATTCACCAAAAGTGTAGCAGCAGAAGATAAAAATCTAACTATTACAATATTTGTGTCAATTATTGTTCTTCACCATGTAGGGTGTACACAAAAGATAACAATAGGAAATAACTTGTAGAGGGTAAATCAACTACTTTAGTCTACTTCCCAAAAAAATCATCTACAACGCTATGTGTCCTGGTCAGCTATGGTCCACACCTCCTTTCTCTGTACCTAGGGGTTGGAAGCATATCCCACAAGAGAAGACAAAGTGGATGTTGTCAACATAAAAGTCGGTATGTGCATATAATAGTGATTGGACAACATTAGGGAAAAGGAACAAAAAATGATACATCAAGGTTTCTCAAACAAAAGAAAATAATCTTCCAATTGTATATCAAAAGGAATCTTCATATAGTAAGATGAAGAGATTATATGAAGAAAGCAAGAAAGTTCACAATTATCAATTCTTTCCTTTAAAATCTCAAGCATGGAACAAAAAAGAATTATGTATGCAGATTATCATGATAATAACAATTATAATAAGAATTCAAAGTATATGGAATCTCCACAATAACCACATATTATGGTTCACCACCACAACCTTTGGGGGGAGTAATGCATCACAACATAATTAACCAGGGACAAGAATCACTATCTGCAACCTTTATTGGTAATACACACATTAGAGATACACCACTTGGTGCGTACATTATACAAGTTAAATAAATCAAACATGCATTTTAAATAGAAAGGAAAGCATCAAGTTAGTCATACCTCAATCTAGTGTTCAAATTAAAAATGTGTCATAAAGATGTAAACATTATCAAGTATACAATCATGGCCAACACATGGCAAATTAGTGTTTCCTTTGAATATGGATCAATAAAATTGATCAATATGCAAATTGAATGAAACAACAACAAGATACAAGAATAGGATTCAATTTACAAATATAACAGTCTATACAACTAATTCTAAGATTTGGAACCAATCAGTTCAACTATAGTAAACATTTGACATTTAAAATAATATGTCACAATCAAGTCCAAAAAAGAGAGAAAATAAACGATTATCCATATGACTCATATGAGAATGCAACATACCTCAAAAATGTGTATCCAAAGTCTAAAACCTGACCTAGATCCAATCAGGGTATTTCATCACCTATTAACATATTAGATGTAAATAATTAATTAATTATTGTATTACAAACCCTAGAAATATTTACTTCCTATTGCATTCTATTTGGGTTATGAAACCTATACCATCAGATAGGGTTTCTTTTTATTATATTAGAACAAATTTTGACTCGTATTTTCTGATAACCAGAGCATCAATTCTCCTTTTGATAGGCCTCCTCGATCCTCCAATCAGTCAGTTTGTCTTCTGAAACAGGCAGTTCGTCTAGTGTTGAATGTCTTCTTTGCCACAAAAAGAATTAATACTATCTTAATCCTACTTAACTTTTTATATGATAATAAGGAAACCTTGAGATACATTCAAGGGGATCATAGGAAGAAGACAATTAATACTTTTACATGTGGAAGAGAAGATTAGAGTCTCGGCATGTAAAATGAGATATAAACAAGAACAACAACCATCCAACCAAGCATAAATATCTAGGGTTATTATCCATACCCATGCTAACATCCACCACCAAAACAAATTTTAGGGTGACGCCTATAAGTTGCATATATATCATATCATATATATACGGATTGTATGCTGTATTTAATCATATATGCACATTAATCATTTAAATATTCACATTGCATGTAATAAATAAATGATAAAATAAAAATCCTATCATTTTTATCAAATCTTAAACATAGTAAATTGGTGTAGCTCTAATACCACTGTTAAGAAAATATGGTATCAGAAACAGCAGTGGAAACAAAAATTTGTCTACCATATTTTCCTTAGACAATAGATCATGTCAACAAATATGTAATGGGAAAGAGGGTTTCAAGGTTTATACCTAGTCCCAGAGTAAGTCCAATGACTACCCCTTGTTGCAGTGTGCTCCTTTCTTCAAGTTGCACCTGGACGGCAGAAACAGTGCCCTCCTGGTTGATCACCTTAGATGGTGATTGACTTCATCCTCCTAGCGGGTGGAAATGGCCTCCTCACCTATGTAGTCACCATGAACTCCTATCGTTCTAGATGATCGGACAAGAAGTTGTCCCTTCTAGTCAACATGCTATAATTGACTTGCTCTCCCAATAGTCTCTCCCTAGTTGTTCCTTTCTTTGACGTATAGAACTTGCTCAGGTTCTCACATTACCACAACTATGAGAAGATAACAATTGTTAGAGCATATTGTTGTATCTATAAAAAGCCTCAACTACCCCTTTATTTATAGGAGGGTTAGGGTCAGGATTTCTAGTCTGAGCAGAAGTGGAAAAGATTGAATTTCATGAATCTCTGGAACTTGTGAACCATGAACTCGTCGGTTCAAACATCTGAGTCGATCTGTTCACTTGTTGAAACACTTGAATCTCAGAGTTCTAATTGAAAATTTTGGTTCAAAATGACATGACACTTGAAATGATTGGTTCAACACTTGAACTGCTTGGTTCATAGTCCAATCAGTTAAGTTTCAGTTATTATTGTTTGGACTGAATATCTAACACTTTAGTAAATAAGTTTAAAATTTATTCATGAATAAACTCCTATTCTAGGTGTATCCTATGGTTGTGACCCTATAGGTTCCAAGTTACATTGGCAGTGAATGTACATAACCAACTTATGACATCACAAGCAACGAGTGGTATCTAGCAAGACATCATTGCTACCCAAGCAATTGAATAGTTGAAGAACAACTTCAACCTTCAATTTGTGATTGCCATTACAGTGATTATATAGTTTCTTTGTCTCTGATATCTAGATTGAACTCGAGGCATGTAATCATTATCCTCTTCAACGTTCATCCATATTACTTGAACTAAGCAGATTTTATTAGATATATGTGAGATCAATATCATATATTGACTCACACAAGCATGGTCATGCATTTTCTAGTCCTACTTATCAACTGGCCATGATATCATACTCCCGTAGGAAGGACAAATCACATCTACATCACTCACAGTCATCGGCATGTGTCACAAGGTACCTAAGCACCACCTTTATGGCAACCCTTATTCAAGGTCACAGTGGATGATGTCAAAGTACATTAAATGACATGTGATGAGTGTAGAGCTTTCAAGTCTAAAAACCATAATCACCACCATCACTATTAGAGATGATTCTGACTACCAATCATGATTTCCATGCATAACTCTCAAGATGGGTCTGTCTGATATACTATTCTCCAATAAGTATCTATGTGTTTGGTTTGATATCACATATCATGATTTAATGAGATTTTGTCATCAACCAACACACACTCTAGTCTTGTGTGTAATTACTATCTATCACCTTCTACAATAACAACCGACTCAGGACATAACAAGAATGTATATACTCTTAACATATGTATGATCTCATTGTTCAGGCTCCCAACCTAAAGACAATTTCATTAATAAACATCATTCCTTAGATATTTATTATGTAACATCATTATCTCAAGACTGAATAAAACATAATAAATTGGAAGTTGGCCTTTACAATTAATCAAATCATTTACAAGATATGCCATTACAATCATCATATGATTGGCTCTCTAGGCTTACATGCCAAGAAGCATCATTATACAAATTTTGCATGGATCACTGGTTTTTTTAAGGATAATTAAAAAATCTATATAAATCAATAATTAAGAATTTTATCTGTCTCCTTGATTTACCACCCTCTTGGACATTCGACCTCCATCACGGGCATGGGAGAGGGCAAGAGAATGCATCTCTTAATCCCATACATTCCTTCAGGATTTTGATATTTTTTATCCATGTTTGGTTCCATGGGTGCATATGTCGCTAGAATACTCAATGACATTCTCAATACTAGGAATTGTATTAAAGCCCAAATAAATTTTTTCCTTACTACTATTATAAAACTTTGTGAAGATCTTACTCATAATTTTAGGGAGTTTTATTATTCCATGAACATATCATCAGACCATATACCATATGAACCCCGATATACCACCATCAAAATTCCACTAATATAGGATATACCAACCTTAGTGCACCACTCTAACCTAATAGTTTAAATTGGTTTAATATGAGAACTAATAACAATATGAATCTCAAAATAAAGGCATAGCCCTTCAATTTACAACATCATTGTTTGTGTTAAGACAGCCTATGACATCTTATGAAGCCCCAACATTAAACTCACTTTATAGGCATCCGTTGACAAGAAAACCCATAGAAGAGCTTAGTATTCTAATAATATGGGTGTCTTAAAGAAATTGTTGGATCCATCAACATGATATACACCGATTTGGGACAAAAACAATCTCCTATGTACTCTCTTAGCTAAGTTAAAGTGCACTCAAGCTATCAAAACATAGATTATAGATTCATGTTAAGCATGTAAGTAGTTATTTCAGATTTTCTTATAGCAATTTTTCTCCCTCTACCCCACCATATCCTCACAATTTACCATTCTCTTGTTACTCTATAAAAATAAGTCTCTCTCCCCCCATTAAGACATGACCCCCACCCAAAATATTTTCCAAATTTGGGATTCATCTAAACACTTGCCAACTTTTTTATCTAGGAACAATATCGTTTCTAGAGACCTGATACACCATATACCTCGCTTCCTAATGTAAATCATAACAAGGAATGGATTTTTCTTGAATGATTATTAACTCGCATCCCTTCTTAGGGGATTCATAATTCAAGTATGTGTTTATGATTCCCTTACTTCCTTATATTTTCTAATGAAAGTTCTCTCTTGGAACATCAGAGGACATACATCATGCAATTAGAAAATACTTGTTATACATCTTATCCATTCCCAATGCATTAATATGATTTTTGTCCAAGAAAATATTTTTTCTTTCCCCTACATATTTTTGTATTGTTTGTGATAGATGATTTAAAAGTTGGTTTCAATCTACTCCCCATGGTCTTAGTGTAGTCATCCTCATTGGTTGGAATACCCATACTCCATTACTTTCTATATTCTAAAAAATAGTTCAGACATTTTATGGTTCCCCACGAGTGTAAAGTGAAACTTCACAATATAAAATACCATTATTTTATTAATCCATTGGCATATGCCTTTGTATTACGTCCCTCCCTCATTATGTGGAATTTTAGTATTCACATATTCACACATAATAAATTATCATCTACAATTACTAGCAATATGCCCTACTTAACTCCTTTACCATTTATCTTATTTACCTACAAGACAACAATGTATCACTACATGGTATAATAATAAGAATAACCCACTTTGGTACATATTTATGTCCATACATTTATTGGCTTGACTTGTATCCCCTTACCTCTTCCTTTTTCAACATCTACAATATTGTTGGACGGTCACCCCTATAAAAACCTCAAATTTTGTAAGTTTTAGGTCTAATTTAATAATATGGCATGAGAATTAAAGTAGAGTAATCAGTGACATAATA
This sequence comes from Alisma plantago-aquatica, assembly GCA_963693085.1. Lineage (NCBI taxonomy): Eukaryota > Viridiplantae > Streptophyta > Magnoliopsida > Alismatales > Alismataceae > Alisma > Alisma plantago-aquatica. The sequence goes on from OY856410.1 coordinate 907,590,638, forward strand.
TGACATTGGTTGATCAATCTAAGCATGATGAATCTGAGACTTAGACCAATATTGAGACTTAAATTCAAGTAAATTTGAGCAAATGTACATGAGACTTCAATTGAGATACGATTAAGCCTTAATTTCATAAATAAGTGACAATTAAGCTTCTGGATTCATTAGAAGGCTTAGGTTCAAACCATGGGCCTAGAATTCAAGCTAAGCCCAATTGAACTATTTTTGAGTTTATAAATAGGTCTTTTGATACAATATAGAGTATTCATTATTTTGTGCCCATATTGAATACTGACGATATTTTTTACTTTCATGATAATGGGATAATGAGATCATGGAAGAAATTCAAGGATATTCCATGATACCTTGTATCCTGAGTAATTGATACAAGATTACCTACTCCTTGCTTGGAAACCAAGTTTTGGCTAACTAATTTTAACATCCCCCAAATGTGATCCATATATATACAAAAAGGAAGCATGGACAAACAAAATCACACTCAAGGAAAATAAAAAATAGCTTATATCATTCATTGCAATAATAAAATAACTTTACATAAGATCAAGATACATTAATTCTCATACATATTTTTTTAAACCTAAAACAAAAAAACTTGATACATGATATAGATGTTGAACTGGTTGAGCCTCCTTGGATCATATAGATGGCACCCCACCAGTTCTTGAACTCATACTTAAATTCTTGAGCTAGTCCTTGCATGTAGCCTCTATGCTTTCTCCTTATCTACGGGCATCGCGCCCCCGGCCATGCATTCGATGAATCGATTGCAATTGGTTGTGTTTCAGTAAATAATATGAACATAACTTAGCATAAAGCTTAAAAACTGATATGAGCATAATTGAACATTTTTGTGACTTCAAGATGCATTTTTTAACTCATTAAGCTTTCTTATTAGGGATATTAATCAATGAACCTTATCTCAGCTAATCTCACAACAAACAAGGTGTGAAGGCTTCTGAACACACTAAAAGTGAATAGGGCTGGGATTGAACCCAATAAACATAAACATACCAAACACACTGAAAGTAAACAATCTTATGAACATACAAAAAGTGAATATGTTTGGGCTTCAATATAGTAAACACAAACATGTTGAACACACTGAAAGTGAATAGTATTTGAACACAGAAAAAGTGAATAGGATTGAGTTTAAACCCAATAAAATTAAGGGTTCTCATGAGGTACCAACCTTCCATAAAAACGTTCATGAGTAGGGCATAGTTATTTGTTCTTAATATGATATAATATGTTCTTATCTTAATTAGGCTTTTCACCCATACTCACATTAGCAATCTTAACATGAAGAGGTATATTCTTTTAATTGATTTGATCTTAACATGAATCTTAATGCAATAAATCTTAACAAGATGTGCATATATAAATACCTCTTAAACATTAAGGTATTCACATAATAACATATATAGCATGGACTTTAAGCATAATTAAGTGAGAAAAACTAAATTGGTGTAGGCATGGACCACTTACCTAATCCAGTAGAAACACTTGCTCCTGGGTTCTAGATCTCAGAACTTTAGTCATCATGTAATTATAACCCAAAACCCTAATTACTTTATCATAAACCGTAATTAGGTTAAGTCTTGAAACTTGAAAAATGAGAATCATAATCATGACACCTAACCTAGACCAATAGTTAGATACAGAACCTATTCAAAAATCATATATTTATCAACCCCATAGGACATACCAATAAAAAGACATTAATTATCTTGAATTGGCCAATCAGAACTTACATAAATAAAAAAATCATAATCTAGGATTGGATAAATCAAAAACAAAATGAAAGATATGCCCATCACTCCATTTTTATATCATAGGCATGATGGGGGCTATATTGGTTAAACCTAGACTTGGACATCCAAATTTTATAAAAGAAAGGAAAAACTACATTCAGTAGATATCCATAGCAGTGTGACATCATGATTCACATGATGGGGGCACCCGGGTTATTTTATGGTCTGGCTTCTTCCTTTTCCAACCATGGCACAATCGCCTATATTGGAGCATGAAGCTCCAATTAGAAAACCAAAAACACAGAAAACCTTGAAGATGTATCCATTGCATTTGTTTCTTTAGGCTAAAACAAGCTCAATCCTCTATTATCAATGTTCAATGGCGCCCAGATGTCATTTTGACTGTGGAACAAATCATGACAATATCCATGAACCACTGTGGCAAGGCAAAATCCAAGGATAGAAATCTATCTCTAGGATCTCAATGAAGTCAGATGAGAAAACCACAGTAAATGAAGATGTTCAATACCCTAAAGATGCTACTAGAAATTGAGAACATGGAAAGTGGAAAGCTTGACATAAAGATCTTGAATCAGGATACAATAACCTCATACGAGGTCGGGAAAGGCTTTCCCAAGGTCCATTAGACCTTGACAATGCCCTTTCGTGGTTGGAGTGCCATAGGAGAGGCTTGGCAGTAAACATTGGCAGCGTCTAGGACCCAAGATCTAGGGTAGATCAAGTTGGTTGGTTGACAAGCAAACTGGTATTGGGAGAAAGAATGATACAGCGTTGGAAAGTTTACTGGGTAAATAATTTGGCAATGTTGTCTAGTGCTTCTGGATGGATCTCGTCGCTACCGGGATTGAAGGACGAGTAGGGGTGGCCTCATTGGTGATGATCATTCCAAATTGAGTGTTGAAGAAGACCACCTTAGGTCTTAAAAAACTTCATGGATCGTCCTCTGCCATTGTGGGCTCCCATACCCCTCTTTGTAGCATACTCTGCTGAGAGGGGAAAAAATGAGTTGGGGGTTTTGGGAAAATGGCATGTTAGGGTTCAAAACTTGGGTCTTCATATTATGGAATCAACTCCTAATTCCAATGGGAATCTTATCTTCCATGGAGGTTGGTTGTATTATGAGAAGTCTGGGCAAGAATCAGAGTCTATGAACTCCTTTGGAGTCTAGCAAAATGTGGCAGGTAGGCGATGAGGGCTTTCCCTTAGATAATTATTTGACGGTTGGATGCAAACCTGTGAACAAAGTAACTTGTGACAAAGCATGTGATAGTTGAAATATATTGAAATTCGGGAAATAAATCCAACCTCATACACATTATATGGAATAAATCACCAACCATATTAAATTGATCCCATTAAAATGAAGACTAAGGTTATTTGAGCCCCAACTATATGGGAACTTCCAAAAAAAATATTTTAGGGGTCAAACAAGGTCAAAAAAGCTTTTAAATTTTAGTTATATCTTTTCTTTACCATGTAGATCATAATATTGGGAATAGATTCCTTATTTTATTAACTGAAATACCTATGTAATTTACTTAGATTTAAACCTTCATAATTCATAATAAATTATAGGAATGTCATAATCTTGCCAAAATTTTCCATGATGCATATCCCATCATTTTGGTTAACATTAAATTCATTTCCTCACTTGTTATACCCTAAAAAGGCATAAAATAACACATTTGAAACTCTAATCAAATAAAGGGTGAATTATGTAAAAAATGAAATAACACACTTAAAAGAAAATGAGGATGTGACACTAATAGATTATTTAATGTTTGATCTTTTAACAACTGGGTGAACGATAAAGATTATTTGATAATTCAATTATCATTATCCCAAAATTTTGGATAATATGAAACTATGAAGTGGAGTGCATAATTATTTACTTGAATTGGGTTTATAATTAGATGAAGGAAAAAAAAGAGATATGTTAGTACTGAAGTCTGGATCGGGGTGAGACCGTGAACAAGTTGGTCATCCACCTTGTCTGATAAACCTTGAAGATGTAGACTCACATAACCTAGCCCCAGATCTATATCTACCTAACCCTCTTATCCCTAAAACTTTGCAAAAAAAATGTATCAACGACTTTGAAGGTTGCAACATACACATGATACCATAAGAAAAAACCGTAATTGCAGAGAATGTAGTTCATTGACTTGGTTTTCCTTCATTTGACTTTGTGAGTCCCCAACGTATACAATGATATGTACACCTTCGGGGTACAATTATATACAATATAAGCACCCCAATTGCCTATCTCTTCATGGCCTTGAGCATCCCTTAGAATCCAAACTGGAAGGTTTGTCGTCTAGGACATAGTAGACCAATTGTAAAGGATACTTGATCTATGATTAATTTAAGAACACTTGATCACATTGATTATTGACTGATTTGTGTATGTTTCCTAAATGGTTGATTATATGATTAAACTACTTGGTCTTTTTATATATTCCAAATCAAATATAATGCTTATGTGTACCATATATAGGAAAATTGAGATATTATGAACCCATTTTTAGACCTACCAGGGGGGTATTTCATATGAGTCAAATGATGGATAGAAAAATGAATACATCTGAAGTGGCATGGAAAGCATGGGTTAGAATATGAAATGGAAATGCAAGTTCATATGTGAAGTTATTTGATTTATCAATAATATATGTTTATATCCATATATGCACACTTTATTTGAACTGACATACATAGTATAGAAATATATTTTTTGTGTATTTGTTTGTCTATATTTTATGTTGGTTAAATCATTTAAAGATTGAAGATATGGAGATCCATATGAATTCATTAAATATCACAGAGATGACACTACAAGTAGCATTGTATATATAGTAATCCATTTCCATGTAGTAATCTCTCTTCTTGTAGTTTCTCTTTTACTTGAAAATTTATGTAACTCATTTTAAGGAGAAAGATAGTATCCTTTCATATCAAACAAATTTATGAAATGAATTATTTGTTATTGTTTGTTATTTCTTAGAACTGGATCCTGGAAATTTGAATGATGATCTTTGCCCTCTCATTTTGCCTTCAGTTGTGGATAATCAGGGGAGGGTGTCTTCACAAACACCATATTACTCAACATTGCATCCATCATACGAGCCCTAAACCCTCAAGTTTGAGAGATACCAACTACTCATCAATTTTCAAAAGGATAGAATCATTGCCTAGAACATTCTCTCCACAAAACCCCACTTATTTTTTTTCAAAAATTCTCATTTAAGGTTAGACACATAAGATAAACCATAAAATTATAGAACCAAACTCCTTCAAAAATGAGAGTAGATGTGTTGAAGATTATATATATTATATGATACCATCTCCATATAGAGAAAAATCACTATAAACAATGTGCCATAGTTACATGAGTGAATGAAGGAAACTAAATCATGACCTTCTTCCTCAGTGAACACCCTTCACACCACCAAAAATATCTCATCACAACTCTAATGATTGATAGGTGTCCTTCTTAATGGAATAACTACATTGTTTCACATATTATCTCCCACTTCAAGAGTAGATCTTTCTAATAAAACATAGAAACCCTATTTTATGATCACAATTTATATGTGGGAAATCACTATTCCCTTATTAATCATACAACCCTTATCCCTAAAAAAATTATCTTTAGTGTAGATAAATCACTTGTCCTCAATGGTTTATTCATGACCTAACTATACACCCTTTGGGAAACTATAGAAGAAGTCATTACAAATTCTTCCACAATTTTAGATCTAACTTCTATCAATACATTAACAAAACAAATTGCATTTAAATCCCGAAAATAACCGCCTATCCATGATTTGTTATTTAAGATCTATATATATGATCAATATTTCTTACAAGAACATTTCCAAAACCCTCACTCTTAAACTTCAAAGCTGTCTCATTTTATTATTCACCACACTCAATTGCTTTCAAAAGTAGAAATATTTAAGAGTGTTATCTGATAGCGCGTTAAACCACCCATCTTTTTCATTCCTTGAATACCCCTGCTTATATTTTTAGAATAGACTTTAAAAAAATATTTGAATGGTGTCAATTGGATCTTCCTTCTTACTTGTCTCATTAGTCTAGAACTCCACCCCACACCGTAGAAATTTGTGGGTTGTTTGTATTCTTGCATCTCCTCACAAAAATATTTAATCATTATTAATGATATTCTTTGTACACTTCTCTTCCTCTAAAGGTATATTTTAAGTAGATCAACTTGTTATTCTTTCCCTTTTGTTAGGCCCATACAATGCCATAAAGGTATGATAAACAAAGTGTTCTCATATAATATTGTCAAATTCATATATTGATCTCTGATTTATTTTACATTTCACCAATGGAAAACTTCATCTTTTCACACCTATCATTGGAAATATATATGAGACACATCATTTCCATTTTTTGACATTTATCTAGTTTGAGAAAAATACGTTCAAATAACCTCAGTTACCAATAAATATGAAAAAACACGATATCAAATTTATTGTCCATCCTTTAATGTTCTACCTCGAACTTTCATACCAAGTGCTTATGTGACGTCCCCGGATTTTCTAAATCTTAATCCGATGTGTGACGTCCAAATTGAAACCCTCACCTCAGTGAGAATCCCAATTTAAACATCCCACACAAGGCTAAGAAGAAGAAGATCAGAGGAAGTCAGAAGGAAACACAGTAGCACACGTACATGAACAATAATAAAACCATACACACACGTTCACCATTCAACATATAATTACAACATGAATTGTTACAACATTTGATATTACACATTGAAAGGTAAACTAAACATATACATGTACTACCACTAAACAACAGGATCTTAAGACAACAGGTCCACCTGTACATCAGCTCGCTAGACAACTCTCCACTATCCTGGATCTTCAAGAGCATAACCACAACCTAAACAAAAATTTTACATGCGGTACACGTTAGCACAATATTTCAAGAATATTGTACTGAGTATGCCTACGTGTCTTTTTATATACCTCCCATCATATCTTGGCAATAAGATAAAACTAATATACTTGGCAGTAACAGAAGGATATAAGAAAAGCGTATACTTGCACAAGGATATTCATTAACAAAAGAGAACACATATTTTTAAGCACATTTCCATCATATATCTCGTACATCTGCCCCCAAGGGATTTGATGCTTTTAAGGCCTTATGATCTACTACCAAAGAGTTTGAGATCATTTTACGTGTGATCTACTACCAAAGAGTTTGAGATCTAACACATGTGATCTACTACCAAAGAGTTTGAGATCACTTCAATGCACTGTACTACCAAAGAGTTTAGTGCTATCATATGATGGACCAGATATCTTATGTTTCATGTGTTCATAGCAATAAGTATGGAAAATCATGCAACATATCATACAAGAACAATCATTTCATCCAATATCATATGCCAAGTATTTTACTACACATATAACACAAGCATATTGTATAATAAGCCAAGTAAGAGGTAATGGCGTACCTTCCAAAGAGATAGATCATTTAAATCACATGTTCCTGATATCAACTATATCTTGGTCAAACCTGATCAACAAGACCATATACTATCATCAGGTTCTCATCTTATTATATCTCATCTTAACCCTAATCGTGTTCATATTAGGGTTTTCTTATCTCTTTAGGATATTCTCATGATTACTTGTATTCTTGTCCTAGATTTATCTTACTGATGTCATATTCCAGATTACATCTCATTATCAAAGTTCATCATCTGAACATTAGGTTCCATATATTTTTGTGTGTCCATTAATCATATCTTATATGCATTATACATATTAGGGTTACAACCCATGTATTTAGGGTTCATCTTCATGTAACATGAATTCTGTGTACAAAACTGATCTCAGATCTACATATTATCTTCCAATTACTGATATGAACTTATTCTGTAAATTTTGTCATTTATTGAGCATGTATGCATTTAATACATTTAATTTGGGATTATATATCACATGAAGAGTCATTATCATGTTTCTATGAATTCCATATATAACTGATCTCAGAGTTACATATTGCCTTCTAATTACTGATATGAAGGTATTCTGTAATTACCATGATTTATTGAGCATGCATCTATTTATTGCATTTTATTTAGGGTTATAGGTCCTAATTAGACATATTAAGCAAATTACATGATTTCATACATCATCATGATCATTCCTGGCATCAGGTGCACTATAAGCATTATTATAGACCTATTGGCATTTTTCCACAATTTTAGAACATCATTTGATATTTATTATCCATTAAACAAGTATTACACAAATTACATGATATCACTGATATTAGTTCTTCAAAAGTCTGATATTATGCTTCCATTGTATTCTACTCATTTTTCTGAGAATTTCGATACCTTATTTGTATTTTTCTGACATTCATACTATTTTCTATGCATTATACAAGATCTAATAATTTTCTGAAGAAAATACCTTGATCGGCCAATCGCGGGCCGCCACGTGTCCACGTGAGGGCGCGATTGTTCCAGGCTTGGTCCGGTCGGTCCTCCCTGGCTCGGCTCAGTTCTACCCGGGTTTGGCATTGAGTCGGCCGGTCCTCCTTGGTTTGGACCCGGTTCATCCCCTCTTTTTCTTTCTCGCGAGAACGCGCGTGTGCGTTCCTCTATTTCTCCAGGGCACCGCCGCACGGTCCACCTCCGGCGAGCGATCGAGTGGTGCAGAGGGCTCCTCGTCGGCGCTTCATGCCGCCATAACGATCAGCATCCATCCACCTCCCTCCGCGGCCACTTGGTAGCGCCCCACGGCTTCTCGTTCTCCGACGAGATGGGAGCGCCGCCGCCTTCCTTGGCTACGGCGGAGCAAAGGGGCAAAATGCCTCTGCTCCTCCTTGTGTCATTCTGAAGCTTCGGAAAGCTTCCCAAGGCTACTACGAACTCGTCCACGACCTTGATCCGCGGCGGTCTGCACTCCATAGGCGTCGCCGACTTCATCTTCTTCCTTGGTGTGGGTGAGCTCGGCGCCTGGTACAGCTATCACCGAGGTCCTCTTTCCATGAGGAAACTTCTCCTCAGACCTTCGTCCTTCATTTCCACCTTCTTATCCTCTTTCGGACACCCCTCTAGCTCCCCTTCTTCCTTCTTCGACAACCTACTCTCCAACCTGTAGGTTGCGATGGAGAGGTACAGAGATGGGGAGGGTGGAACTCCCTCGTCTGAGCTCTATCAAGCCCAAATAAGGGGTCGCCCGACCCCTCTCCTCACGCTGAAGCCAACTACCTTGTTGGACTCCCCCACACATACCCACGATCAGCGAGTACTTCGACATTGCGGTCAAGCCTGCGGTCAAGGGGGTAACCGCAAGGTTAGGGACGACTCTGGGACCCTTGATCTTCAATCCAACGGTCTGGGTGAGTCCCTCACTTGAGCCCATCCGCGACCCATTCAAACTAATGGTCTCAGACGCTGGATCAGCTGTGGACGGCCTTGATTTGCCCACGCAGACGCAGCCCAAAACAAGGGTGCGTGACATTGATATTTAATCAAAGACTTAGGCTAATCAACACAAGAAATGCACATTATTTCCCAATTTCAAACCTTCATAACTCCTTCTAGGGTACTCCAAATGCCACCAAATTTTAACCATAGCTCCCCTACCTCTCGAGCTACCTTCTATTCAAATTTGGTGACAAAACTCATATGTTAGGTCATCCAATAAAATTCCTCAAGAAGGCATATAAAGAGAGTTATTAATCATTATATAAATCTCATTTAACATCTCCACTTTACTAAAATACTTGAAACTCTTAATATAACTCAAGATATGGATTCTAATATGTTATTGGAGATTTATGGATTTCCAAAACCCACTCCATCACATCCTACACACCTTAAAAGATATTTCGTCCTCGAAATTAAGCTCAAGAAATCCACTTTGTCACATCATATACATCTTAAAAGAACTTTCGTCCTCGAAAGTAACCATACTCATACTTCCAAGGAAAACCTTATCTTGCCTTCATCCACATGTAGAAACTATTCTAGGGGTAACATATCTGTAAGGTTACCTAGAACCATGTATCCACAACACTATTAGGAGGTTTACAACCATCTTGGGTGCACAAACACTCCCTAAAAGGCTCAAACAAAGGTTTATAAGCTTAGGTTATGTCACTACATATATCATATGTTAGATTTGGATCCCTATCTTTATCCATGCATTAGGGTTTCTACATCATATTACCATGTTCTAACAGAGTTAACTAGGATTAACTCATACACCAAGATGTCATCAACATTTTACTGAGCTAATTATTAGAACATGTTCATTGTTAACATATCTCTTTTAGGAGGGAGTTAACCATAATTAACTCACTTTATCCATCAAGAGCACATCAATGTGTTAAAAAAAATCATTATGTTGTGTTAATTATCAAACTATATATTTTTTTTTCACCTTTGTTACGCACTTAAGATTAACACCTCATGCAACATGTTTCCATTCGTATGATCTTATTTCATTGTTTATAATAAACTGTAACATTTATTTGTGATTTCATCACAACATTAGTTTCCAATTTCTCATTATCATCATTATTCATGTATATATATATATATCACATCTCGAGATTTGAACACATCCTTACATATATTATATTATGGTTGTATTAAACAACTTATCCAAGTGGCTCATGAAACATGTATCAAAACTCCATATAGTCCAATTGAGGTTCTCCTAACCCATACCACGAGGGTAGTTCCATGCTCAGTCTCTCTGAGCTAACTCAACTCTATGAGTATGTCATATGCATATACTTTATCTTTCCTCTCAGTTTAGGGTTCTCGTATTACCTCATTGGCACTAGTGATAACTTCATTAGCTCTAGCCACGTAAGCACAAACCAAAACATGCTACAACATACTATTCATAGGTCTTCTACCCATGAAACATGCCTATCCAAAGCTCTCTTATATATACACCACTAGATTCCTATGCGGGAAACCACCAACCCGAGCATGAGGCTTCACAAAAACTAACATAGCTACCTCCTCCAGGGTCTTGGGCTCTCTCCCTCACCCAGATGGAAGGTTCTCATATTCATGTTCACATATAACGAGCCTCTCTCTATCTCTAGGGTTTGGTCTTCCCAAGGACATCTAGGGTTCAAGAAGACTATAGGAATCATGCATAAAGCAACTCATCTCAATCACTCAGGAGTAGTCTAGTTTAGGACATATCATATCACATATCTTAGAATTCTCATATCTTGGAGTCTAGGTTCTCTGACCTTCTCCCAATGGGTCTCACTCTCTCTGGAGTTAACCCCGAAACCGGTCCTAACACTAGAGGTCCTCCTTCGTAAAAGAGCTTGAGGCTCATGCTGACTCACAACCTCGTCTTAACTTAGCTTATCTTATCTCATAAAAGCCTAGTTACTTACATAAAACTTATCTCAAATCCTCAAAACCGAACTTACATCCTCAAAGACAAACACATATCATCACAACTATCTTACATCATTTATATATGACTTAGATCATATCATCAAACTTATTCTGTCTATCACATACTCCAACAAGGTTCTAGACATCTAATCTAGAACTACACTCTCTTCTAGACTGATGTCATTCACTTTCACTCAGGTTGCATGACCACCTCCTACTCGTACATGTGTGGGGACACATTTTTGTAATACATATACATAATAAAATATTATATAGTTTTTCTCCGATAAACAAGCGTCAGAGAAAACTATCGAGTTTCGATTCGTTTGGAATCAAAAACCAAAACCAGAAACGAGTGTCCCACACATAGTAGAGAGTCCAGTGTCATGAAAACTAAGGAAAGGGGTGAGAACAAGGGGTAGACTAGTGTAGCTACTCTAGACAACGTGCGCAATATGTCTAGGGTTTCTCTTCCTTTTATGTACGTCATTTCCAAATAGTGCAACGTCCCATACCGCTGCACTACAAGGAAAGAACGACATCTAAGGACTTGCTACGCAACAAGCACCAGTCTAGACCTAGTTCTCGGACATCTAGGTGCTAACCTAGAGGCTAGGTCAGATCTAGTCTCTAAAAGATGACTAATCTAACCCTAAAAGATTATTAAGTTCAAGGTTCTTTAGTTTTGTGTTGCATAATGAGCAAATGTCAGGCTTTGCTATTGTTCATGCTCTGATACCACCTGTGACGTCCCCAGATTTTCTAAATCTTAATCCGATGTGTGACGTCCAAATTGAAACCCTCACCTCAGTGAGAATCCCAATTTAAACATCCCACACAAGGCTAAGAAGAAGAAGATCAGAGGAAGTCAGAAGGAAACACAGTAGCACACGTACATGAACAATAATAAAACCATACACACACGTTCACCATTCAACATATAATTACAACATGAATTGTTACAACATTTGATATTACACATTGAAAGGTAAACTAAACATATACATGTACTACCACTAAACAACAGGATCTTAAGACAACAGGTCCACCTGTACATCAGCTCGCTAGACAACTCTCCACTATCCTGGATCTTCAAGAGCATAACCACAACCTAAACAAAAATATTACATGCGGTACACGTCAGCACAATATTTCAAGAATATTGTACTGAGTACGCCTATGTGTCTTTTTATATACCTCCCATCATATCTTGGCAATAAGATAAAACTAATATACTTGGCAGTAACAGAAGGATATAAGAAAAGCGTATACTTGCACAAGGATATTCATTAACAAAAGAGAACACATATTTTTAAGCACATTTCCATCATATATCTCGTACATATGCCCCCAAGGGATTTGATGCTTTTAAGGCCTTATGATCTACTACCAAAGAGTTTGAGATCATTTTACGTGTGATCTACTACCAAAGAGTTTGAGATCTAACACATGTGATCTACTACCAAAGAGTTTGAGATCACTTCAATGCACTGTACTACCAAAGAGTTTAGTGCTATCATATGATGGACCAGATATCTTATGTTTCATGTGTTCATAGCAATAAGTATGGAAAATCATGCAACATATCATACAAGAACAATCATTTCATCCAATATCATATGCCAAGTATTTTACTACACATATAACACAAGCATATTGTATAATAAGCCAAGTAAGAGGTAATGGCATACCTTCCAAAGAGATAGATCATTTAAATCACATGTTCCTGATATCAACTATATCTTGGTCAAACCTGATCAACAAGACCATATACTATCATCAGGTTCTCATCTTATTATATCTCATCTTAACCCTAATCGTGTTCATATTAGGGTTTTCTTATCTCTTTAGGATATTCTCATGATTACTTGTATTCTTGTCCTAGATTTATCTTACTGATGTCATATTCCAGATTACATCTCATTATCAAAGTTCATCATCTGAACATTAGGTTCCATATATTTTTGTGTGTCCATTAATCATATCTTATATGCATTATACATATTAGGGTTACAACCCATGTATTTAGGGTTCATCTTCATGTAACATGAATTCTGTGTACAAAACTGATCTCAGATCTACATATTATCTTCCAATTACTGATATGAACTTATTCTGTAAATTTTGTCATTTATTGAGCATGTATGCATTTAATACATTTAATTTGGGATTATATATCACATGAAGAGTCATTATCATGTTTCTATGAATTCCATATATAACTGATCTCAGAGTTACATATTGCCTTCTAATTACTGATATGAAGGTATTCTGTAATTACCATGATTTATTGAGCATGCATCTATTTATTGCATTTTATTTAGGGTTATAGGTCCTAATTAGACATATTAAGCAAATTACATGATTTCATACATCATCATGATCATTCCTGGCATCAGGTGCACTATAAGCATTATTATAGACCTATTGGCATTTTTCCACAATTTTAGAACATCATTTGATATTTATTATCCATTAAACAAGTATTACACAAATTACATGATATCACTGATATTAGTTCTTCAAAAGTCTGATATTATGCTTCCATTGTATTCTACTCATTTTTCTGAGAATTTCGATACCTTATTTGTATTTTTCTGACATTCATACTATTTTCTATGCATTATACAAGATCTAATAATTTTCTGAAGAAAATACCTTGATCGGCCAATCGCGGGCCGCCACGTGTCCACGTGAGGGCGCGATTGTTCCAGGCTTGGTCCGGTCGGTCCTCCCTGGCTCGGCTCAGTTCTACCCGGGTTTGGCATTGAGTCGGCCGGTCCTCCTTGGTTTGGACCCGGTTCATCCCCTCTTTTTCTTTCTCGCGAGAACGCGCGTGTGCGTTCCTCTGTTTCTCCAGGGCACCGCCGCACGGTCCACCTCCGGCGAGCGATCGAGTGGTGCAGAGGGCTCCTCGTCGGCGCTTCATGCCGCCATAACGATCAGCATCCATCCACCTCCCTCCGCGGCCACTTGGTAGCGCCCCACGGCTTCTCGTTCTCCGACGAGATGGGAGCGCCGCCGCCTTCCTTGGCTACGGCGGAGCAAAGGGGCAAAATGCCTCTGCTCCTCCTTGTGTCATTCTGAAGCTTCGGAAAGCTTCCCAAGGCTACTACGAACTCGTCCACGACCTTGATCCGCGGCGGTCTGCACTCCATAGGCGTCGCCGACTTCATCTTCTTCCTTGGTGTGGGTGAGCTCGGCGCCTGGTACAGCTATCACCGAGGTCCTCTTTCCATGAGGAAACTTCTCCTCAGACCTTCGTCCTTCATTTCCACCTTCTTATCCTCTTTCGGACACCCCTCTAGCTCCCCTTCTTCCTTCTTCGACAACCTACTCTCCAACCTGTAGGTTGCGATGGAGAGGTACAGAGATGGGGAGGGTGGAACTCCCTCGTCTGAGCTCTATCAAGCCCAAATAAGGGGTCGCCCGACCCCTCTCCTCACACTGAAGCCAACTACCTTGTTGGACTCCCCCACACATACCCACGATCAGCGAGTACTTCGACATTGCGGTCAAGCCTGCGGTCAAGGGGGTAACCGCAAGGTTAGGGACGACTCTGGGACCCTTGATCTTCAATCCAACGGTCTGGGTGAGTCCCTCGCTTGAGCCCATCCGCGACCCATTCAAACTAATGGTCTCAGACGCTGGATCAGCTGTGGACGGCCTTGATTTGCCCACGCAGACGCAGCCCAAAACAAGGGTGCGTGACATTGATATTTAATCAAAGACTTAGGCTAATCAACACAAGAAATGCACATTATTTCCCAATTTCAAACCTTCATAACTCCTTCTAGGGTACTCCAAATGCCACCAAATTTTAACCATAGCTCCCCTACCTCTCGAGCTACCTTCTATTCAAATTTGGTGACAAAACTCATATGTTAGGTCATCCAATAAAATTCCTCAAGAAGGCATATAAAGAGAGTTATTAATCATTATATAAATCTCATTTAACATCTCCACTTTACTAAAATACTTGAAACTCTTAATATAACTCAAGATATGGATTCTAATATGTTATTGGAGATTTATGGATTTCCAAAACCCACTCCATCACATCCTACACACCTTAAAAGATATTTCGTCCTCGAAATTAAGCTCAAGAAATCCACTTTGTCACAGCTTAGGTCTTATCCTTTCCCTTACACATCTCTATTCAATATCATGCAATATTGCCTTGTTACGTGGAATAGATTTTTTGTCAGTCTTACCAAAAGACTCATTTTTCTAAACTCCTTACTCTCATCCCTTCCCACCTACTTCATTGTTAAACCCCTTCAACCAAAAATCATTGATCATATTAATAGACACATCTTGCAACACTAGTCCATCAACAAAAAGAAGGAAAAGTTACCAATTCCAAGCATTTTTTGGATGGGCCATTACTTAAAATGGAAACACATGCCACCTATTTCAAGCTCAAAAACCTTATATTTCCTTTTATTAGAAAATTTGTTCATTTGAATTGATTTTGTGTACAACACAAACTATAAAAAAATTCCTTCCTTGTCTACCCTAAATCAACACAAACTCCACCCCCCCTAGTATACACATCAAAAAGGATCTACATCATTATCATGAAATGTTTATACCTCTCTCTTTTTGGATGACCACCCTCTACTCTTATCTAGGAAAGGCATATCCATGCTCTTCAAACTACTGAAAAAACTCTCTACAAGATTCAATACTACACCACCATACAAAAACATCAACATTAATGTGTCCTTTAAATTTCTCAATTTTTTCAGGAACAATGCCTTCAAAAGTCTAGTCACTATATTATCAACAAATCCAAATCTCATTAACCACATTAATCTATAGCTTCTTATGCCTAGACAACAACAAAAATCATTAGACATGGGATCCACCCTTCACTGTTAAATATGCATATGCTTTTGTCTCCTTTAGTGTCATTGATGCACTTTACAAAGTTTCTTGTTGAAAGAAATTAACTATGGAAATAAACTCATGAAATGAACTTTTAGTGGATTGTTTGTCTACCCATTCTCTCACAAAAATTTAAAATCTATAGAAAATTGCTTTTCTAATGAGAGTTGTCTATTTTACCATGGATTATAATTGCTATCTCACCTGATATTCTGGGGTAAATAATGAGAAGATGGAACTGAAAGGCATGAGGCAGATAACTAGAATAAGTAGGCACGTGGAAAAACACCAGTCTGGAGAGAAATTGGGCTTGGAAACGTTCAGAAGTGCCCTTCTATAAGGAAGAAAGGGATGCAATGTCAGTTTTATCTCTCATATATTAAGTATGAGAATGATATGGCTTTATAAGTTGTTCTTTGAGATACTGAAAGATCAATGTTACAGGGTGAGAGACGATTGAAAACCCTTTATAATGTTAAGTGACTAAATTTCAATGGCTCATCGTGGCTGACGATGGTTTAAATGGACTCCTTATTAAACCTATTTTAGGAATAGCATGTTCTTATGGAAATATATTTCCTATTATACCATAGTAATATATAATAGTAATTGATTGATTTTTTAACAGTCTCCCACCTGGTCGATAGGAAGATCAATTCATATTTTCATTTAGGGTCATAAAAAACATGTTACATGCTAATACATTTATTTAGTTTGTTTTTATAAAAAAATGACTAATTCAATTGTTAATGAGAGTCATAACATGCACGTATTATTTTATAATATGATTACTTTCATGTATCATTCCATAAAAAATTATAATATCTAGAACATAATAGGTGATTTGCATTATGATCTCATATGATCTTTTAGTAATGGGCTATTGTTGTTATTCATCCAATCATAAAAGTGTGTGCAATATAAAAAATATTAATATGCATTGTATGAAGAGTTTCTTAAAAAGATAATAAATTCCATATACAAGTATATAAATCAAACGTAGAAAATGATATACTAAGAACTATCATCAAGACCCATATTGTGTGTATGTGTTTAAAAGGTTTTCGTAGGTATTACCATTGTACAAATCTCTACAACCATGAGGTATGTTCATGTATGTTTGATGATAAACTTTTACAATCTAACATCAGGTCATGTGATTTGATCCCTTGGATATCATGTTGTGCTTGGAGAAAAATATTGTATCTTCATCATCTCAATGAACATTTACTGCCCTACAGATGAAACTAAAATGTCCAAACTCAAAGAGAATATTGCATATCCATGTTTCCTGAAGCATCATAGTATCCCACATGCTCATACATTATTGTGAATAAATAAAGCAACTCTAATTTCTGATGTTTCCATAGTATGGTAGCTCCACATATAAGAAAAAGAATCCAATATGGTAATGCATGGTGTGGAATTTCAACATCCTCATAACTTATATTAGAATAACCAGTCACATATGTGCGTACTAATTTTTTTATATGTGAGCATGAAATTTCGTGCTTCTTTTAAGTATCATAGTATTTTATTTCCAACTTCTCAATGAGAAACTTGGATTATTTTAAAATATACCTAACTTTCCAACAACATAACAAATGGTAGGTCTTATACAAACCTGTGTAAAGGTAAAACTTTCTACAAAAGATGCATAAGAATATATACACTCATTTCTTTATGTTCCAATCTATTGTGTGAACACTTAAAATCAAGTTTGCCTCCTTTCTACAATGACACATGACTAGAAAAACACATCATCATGCCAAATAATGCTAAAATTATATCAATATATTATTTCTAAAAATCCCAAAATACCAAGTGTGTCATTTCATAGAAAATATATATCTCTAATTTCAAAATTTATAATCATGTAGGAAACATCACCCCTCTAATTTCAAAATTTTCATAGAAGCAAGTATTAATTTCATGTAAAAAACGAAGGTCACTGTTGGACAATAAAATTCTACAAACATGCAAAACCAAAATTATGAACTTTATTTCATATTATTTAGGTAAATGCAAGAATCAATTATGTTTTCTATTTTTTTAGAGTCAATAATAGTTTCGTTAAGCTTCAACCTTCATTGCCTCAAAGTGTATTTTAGTCCATATTGTGATTTGTATATTTGTAGATCATGTCTATGTCGCCTTTTATTATTAAGCCTTGAGGTTTATGCATGTAGACTTATTGGTGTAAGTCTCCATCAAGAAAGCCAGGTTTCACATATGTTTGATGCAACTCTAAGGTATATATGAGCTATTAAAGTCATAATAATTTGAAGAGAATCACCATGGATAGAGGGACAATTCTTAGTTGTAATCAACAACCTATTTATGAGTGAAACCTTTGAGACAAGTACAGCTTTGTGACATTTAGTTTTTATATGTAGTTGCATTATTTCTTATATGTCCACTTACAACCAACTGCTTTTTCTAGAGGGAACTGAACTAATCCAGCAGTTGTTTTTATTCAATAGAATTCAAACTATCTTCCATGCAATCAACAAATTTAGAAAAATTAGCATCCATAATGGATTATGAATAATAAATTGGTTCCTTTATTTTTCCATCTTCAGATTCTACTTGATATATCAAACAAATAATACGAATAGCATATCATATTTGTTTAGTAGCTCCATTTAATGTTGGTTCTCGTAGCGCTTCAACATTGGCGATGATATCATTGACGGGTTATCAATCATTCATTATGATATTGTTACTAATAAGTGGCTCAATAATGGAAGGGTTCTCGATATCTTTTAGGACAGAGGGTATAAGTACATTTATCCTTTATTTGTATTTTAGAATTTAAGACTCCCACAAGTTTATCCATTCCCATACTATGGTTATGATAATAGATTTTATATTAGCTAGATTTGTGTAGTATTCTTATGATAAAGGATTCTATATCTTTTATGTTTCTTTGTGTAACCAATAAACTAACCACTAATCATGAGAGTCTATTTTATTTTCATGTAGATGTTTTATACAAAATTTCACCTTTCACAATTTCAAAATGAGTCTTTAGGACTATCTTACTAGGAACCAAATTTTGAATGTAAACATTTATGCATAGTTAACCCATACAAAAGAATGGGGTAGACTGGTGTGAGTCATCGTGGATTTAACCATTCCCATGTATGTATGCCTTTCCCTTTCAGATACACAATTTTTCCATAGATAACTGGGTATTATGTATCAGGCTATAATTCCAAGGTTTTAATACAAGTTTTGCAAGAGATCTAGGATTTTCCATGTTTCATCACACCTTCAGCAAAACTCAACACTTTTATCTGGCATTATGATTTTCACTTTCTTTTCTATTTTCCTATCAACTTCAATCATTATCACTTGTACATCACCCATATACTAACTTCAACAATGAACACTTGCACATCATCCACATATTGAGATTTAACATAAGTAGGAATGTTAAAAAGTTCAAAAATGTTTGTATGTATGGTTTCAAAAAGTTGTTTATTCCTTGTGTCTCTTTTCTTTTTGTATTTTGTTTTTTTTCCTTTATTATAATCCACACACAATTTTTTTTCAATAAGATGTAGAGACAAAAGGACTTCATCTTTTAGAAACACTTTGCTTCTATTACTTTGATATGTGACCTAAGCTATTATGCCACAAGGAATATGAATCCTATTTAGGTGAACTGTGCATTGTTTCAAATTTAGAATGCACTAAGATAAGTAGTAAATTGGTATCAAGGTGAAATTTTAGTAGACTATCGATTAAAATTCTAGAACCAATTAAGCTAGAATTTCTAGATAAACCAAATTTAACATTACTGACTTTAAATGAATATTCAAATCTATTAAATTCAATAAACAAACATAAAATCATGATAAAATATATGGGATAAAGAGTTTGACATAAGTCTGACTAAAACCATTATTAAAATAACACTAAAGATCTTATCTACTTGCACTGAAGATTTATCTTTATTCCTCACAAATATGAAGCTCTCACTTGGGCTTGTGGTTTCGATCATAAGGAATCCATGCATGGAATTTGAAATATGAATATTAGCATCAGTTTTGGTCCATTAAGTATTAGGTGGAATATAAGTGATATTTGATCAAAATTTACTTTGATTGCCCATCAGGTTATCTTTCCTTTTCAAAATTTACTTTGATCAAAATTTACATTGATTTATCCTTGCCTCCTCTTAAACCAATTTGTGAGACAATTCATTTAATGACCACTTGTCCATAATAGTGTTGTGATGAATCTGGAATGCCTTATATTGAAGAGGTGAACTATTCAAGACAAACTGGACAAGAAAAAATTCATACAATATCATTCATAAATTCATTAGTACTATTGTACAGTTTTTCATTTTTAAGACATATTTGTGCATTGAGAGAGTGCCAATTTCATAGTTGTAAGATCTATCGTTAATTTGTCAAATGATAAATTTATCTATACTTTTAAAGTTATCTTTGACATATTTTAGATACTCTTCTATATTTTTGTCTTTGGGTATGGATGTTTTGATGTTGGTAGCAATAATTATTTGTAGAGACATCATGCTTATTCTATAAAACCTCTCCCAAGCATCATGTAGAGTTATTTGAGTAGGGGTACTTGTCTCAGTGAGTGCACCATGTTTGTCTTTGATAACAAAAACATCTAGTATTATCCATTGAGTGAAGTCAACTTTCTCTTTTCATTCTTGGTAGTTGCCTCCAATAAGCTCAATGATAGAGTTAGCATACAAATTTTGTTAGGAGGGAGTTATTTTTGTTGCATTAGAAATACAACAAATCTAATAAGGTTGTAATTGACAAATAAACACATACATTATAAGTGCTCTTGTGGGTAGTCATCATATTTTTCATATTACATGATTAATATAATCGACATGTGGATGAGTATATTCTTTAGATATGTAAAATAGACATAATGAGATTATTAATATCAAATTTAAGAATTTAACTATCAAAATCATTGTGGTGAAATTTATATGTTATCAATTATCATGATCTACAATAGCATATGACTGCAAATGATCATGCATACATATGATAAAGAAAAGATAATGATTAAAGGCCAACCCCATGTAGGTCACAGGGTTTGACACACCTGAAGGGGGAAAATGAGCAGTATTCATTATTATCTAGAGTTAGGGACAAAAAATTATAAGAAGAAGAAATATATTAAACAATGAAGATCCAATTATCTGGTCTTATGGCGCATCTATCTTTTCTATGTCATCGGTCTCTATCTTTGTGTTTCTTCAAAGAAACATCCTCATATCTCGAAAAAATGATACTTTTATTGATATGTAACGATTGTAAATACAATGTAATAATTATTTTTATTAAATATTATCATAATAAACACACGGGCATAGTCGTGACTAGACATAAATTTGTGAAAAATAAAGGTAGGCCATAGTAGTTGGATGTTAAAATTCTTAAAGACTACAAAATAGAATCAGTCGAATTATATACAAGATATATCATGATTCAAGGTTATCTAAAATATTGGACAATCATGCATTCGACAATCTAAAATCAGATACACATATTAAATGATGCTTTATCTTAATTCTTAGATCATTGAACAGCATGACAGCCACATTAATATAATGATTAGATGTATCGATAATATCTCTATTTATCTTGGGAAGCAACATTTTTGTATCTCGATCTTGCATCCTGGTCTAGCCTTCAAAATAGAAAACATGAGTAGCTGAAACAACATGGTGTGAAGTGGATGGCTGGAAGGTCTAGCTCCTGTTTGGTTTGTGAGTCACTCTGGATTGATGTCGTTTTCCTTCACGTAGGCATAACCCAGTCCGGGTTAGTGAGAGATGGTGTTTGGTTGGTGATCCCGTAACGAACATGTTTTGGGTTTTCATTATCCCCAAATCCAGACCAATTCGGTATTGCTATGAGTGGGATTGGATATCTCAATCATGATTCAATCCCAACTTTCCCTCTCCCCCACAAATATCTGTCACCATGATTGTTTGTCACCTCATCTTTACTCCTCTCGTCTCTTCTCGTTCTCCAACCACCTGGTTGACCAGCTCGCTCGCCCCTTCCCGACGAAGGAGATAGCATGTGTTGGCTTCTAGGGCTAGTCCTGAAGTAGCTGTGGTGGTAGTTGTGTAGGTAATAGTAACAGCCATGTGGTCTCTTCCGACTGCGTATAGATGTGAGCATCGGCTTTGTTCACCGACCCTGTGAGCAGCAATAGTATTATGGGTGGAACAGCTGCTACCATACTCCAAATTAAAAGGTAAGGCCTACTAGCAGTCCAACCATCTAATCTCATTCTCCTCCCCCATCAATTTGACCACTACTTGTGTGTGTTTTCTAGGAAGCGACAATGGAAAAACCCTAGCGTCCGCTTTGGGTTGTCATGCTGCTATAAATTACAAGCAATGTTAGTAGAATTTCTACCCTTACAGTTGTACATCATTCTCCAACTCTTTACAGATACGGGTGGTTGTGATTCTTCATTAGGCAAGCTCTCGACCCTGTTTAAGGTAGGTTGTTTTTCTCAGTGTAGTGATTATTGTTGCATTTTAATGTTGAATCGTATTCGCTTGTTTGTTTTTTGTTTTGTTTTTTGTTCTCTCTCTCCTGGACCTAGACGATTCATGGTGAATATGGGATGAGCCTCTACAACCCCATTTTGTAAAATGGTATTTTTTCTACCATTTTATCCAATTTAGTCTCCCCCCTTTTGTAAATGACACAATTGTGTTTGAGGGACAAGTTGAAACCGGTGTTGATGTCAGTCCTTAAGAATCGTATGGTAATGAATGCAATTTGTTTTTTATGTTGGTTTTAAAATGCAAAGGGACAACCTTATTTCTTCTGCAAAACTGATTAGTTTTTTTGTTTTTTGAATTGTTTTGTTCAAATCTCATCATGATTTACATTCTAAAATATATACCCCATTGTTGCAATCATTTTGTAAGTGGTCCTGAAACCTTTACATCAGGAACAACATGAATGTATGCTAAAAATTGCCCTATCTATGATCATTCATTGTAATTGGATCTCAAGATCCCTGATGCACTTTGATAAATCAAAGAAAACCAAAAATAATTAGCTCTCATCATTTATGGTACTGAGTATCTTAGACTGGTCAAAGGTGTTTGCATTAATGTTTTACTACAGGCAGTTTTTCCATAGTCTATTACCTCCTTCATAGTAGAGAGTGCGAAAATAATGAGCACATTGTATGTTTCTAAAATGTCATATATTACTGCTATATTTGAGTTATATGGTAAATGAAATGAATTCATTGGTAAGAATCAACTAGCATAGTAACTATACCATGCCTTACTTAGTACAAAATTATCCTATTGTGAAATGTTCCCTCCATAGAGAGTTATAGGTACAGTTTGTCCTTCATAACAAACCAAAAAATAGCATAGCCTTTGAATAGAGTCTGCAAACACTAGATATATTAAAACAACACAAGAAGTAATCTAGTCTCAAGTTGAGCTGATTTGAAAGTTATAGACTCCACTATGCCTCCTACTAAAGAATAGATGTGATTCTTCACCTCATTACCTTGGTCAAGCTCAAGCAATATGAGATGGTGATTTGACCATGGTGTAAGTTGGGAGGTCCTAGGTTCAGTCTGTATTGGAGTTTAAATTTTCATAACATTTCTATCTACTATTGTACTTTGTGCCAATTGCAAACTACACTTACCCTTGACTTACCTAAACCCCTTATTTCAAGCCTCCATGGGAAGATTGAGATTTGAGTCCTTGTGGTATTTCCTCCCCTTTGGGCTTACATATTTAGCATGGTGAGGGTGCAGGGGAGTGGACTCATGTGTTTGTAACCAACAGTCTATGTTTGCAATCTCGATCTCCCACTACATCATTCCAATGATCCTGGGTCTAAGCTTTTTTTGAAAGAAAAGTGGATGTCATATGTGAAGTCGGTGAACTAAATCCAATTGTCCCATCTTGTTATGTAACCCTAATTTATTTAGTAATCCTAGTTTATTTAGTAATTTTGTTTATTTTGTATCCCTAACTTAGTAATCAAATCAAATTATTTTATAACCCTAATTATTTAGAAAATTAAATTATTCACTAATCCTAATTATATAGTAACCATTCATATTTAGTAACCCTATTTCTAACCCTGATTATGTAGTAATCGTAATTATATACTTACCCTAATTAGTTGGAACCTATGATTTATTTAGTTTCCCAAAATTATTTAGTAACTATAACAAATTATAAATCTTATTATTTATTAACCCTAATTTGTTTAGTAACCCTAAGTATTTACTAACCCTGAATCATTTAGTAACTTTGTTTATTAAGTAACCCTAAATTATTTAGTAACTTTGTTTATTAAGTAACCCTAAATTAGTACTCCAAACCAAATTATTTTTTAACCTTATTATTTAGAAAATGAAAATATTCAGTAACCCTAATATATAGTAACCATGGATGTTTAGTAACCTAATTGTAATACTAATTATGTAGTAACCATAATTAGATAGTAACCTTAATTAGTTAGTAACCCAAATTTATTTATTAGCCCTAGATTATGTTCCCTAATATGTTTAGTAACCCTATGATAAGACCCCCCAGATACTATATTTTAATTTGTGATTCAGAGATTTTGGTGTGTCTCTATATCGTTTAGTAACCCATTTATTTATTAGCCCTAACTTATGTCCCCTAATTATTCAGTAACTCTATTTATTTAGTAATCCTAACTTAGTACATCCAGTTGTCCCATCTTGTTACGTAACACTAACTTATTTAGTAACTTTGTTTATTTAGTAACACTAATTATTTAGTAACCCTATTTATTTAATAATTGTATTTATCCATTACATCTTTTCATATTATTATTGTGTCTTTTTAGTTTTAGTTTTTTATTTATGTCAACATACTGAAACCATAAGACCAAGCAGAGACTATATTTTAATTTGTGATTCAGAGTTTTTTGGTGTGTCTCTACATCATTTGATATTCTAAGATGGATAGAAGAACGAGATTGTGATCAGGGTCAGGTTTTTGGTAACCATTATGATTAGTTCAGTTGCTAATTTGAGTTGTAACTGTTGTAGATCTGTTGCTTAGCTACTCTACATACTGCTCTTGAGCTTGATTGTAGCTTATCTTGCATATGGGTTTGGTTGTGAAGTATTTATTAATAGACGACCAGTCTAGACAATGGTGATCTAAGGTCATGTCTATATTGTGGTGTGTAATTTTAGAGTGTGCTTGTTGCTAATCTTGTTTCTGTGGTTGCCATGTGGAAAATGTACTTTATATAAAATGTTTCAGACATGGTCTGATTATTTTGCTGCAATTGTTGGTTGTGTAGCTGGGGATTTTTTTGTCCATATCTTGTTGACATTTGTTTGTATATTTCTGGAACATGGTTCGATTGCTCCTATTTATGCAAATTATCATGTCACTATATAATTGGAACATGATCTGATGACTCCTAGGCTGACAAAGATGGGGACTACGGATTGTGAATTTAAACTTAATTTGCATTGACACCTAGGTTGACAAAGATTTCATTTAAACACCCTCACTACCATGATATATTGTATCACCATTACTAGTATGTCTTTCATAGATCACAAGCTTCATATTGTATGGTCTAGGGTGTCTGATGAGGCTCTAGTTTCATCATTGAGGAGGTGGTATGATATAGATAGGTGTATTGACGGGAAGTTTACAAGGGACGCTTGGAGGGAGATGCTCTGTGATTGATAAAATAGGATGGGGAGGACAGACTATACATTACAATAGGTCGAAACGTGGTAGAAGAACTGGAAGGACTTTGCAAAATTGAAGCTTGTGACAAACAAGAGTGGTGTTAGATGGGATGACACTAGGAACAAGCCCCTATTGCCTGACACCCTAGAGTGGAGGGAGATGCTAGCGGTATGTACAATAATAATATGCATGCCTAAAATTAATGTCATGCATTTACATATCAATATCCTAGTTAAATTTGTTTGACAGTTAGGGAAACAATGATCTAGCCATGTTAATTAGTCGGCCCTTCGACCACTACTACGACATCAGATTAATGGTGGGGAGGAACATTGCTAGAGGCCAATGTGCAATGTCTTCAGCGGACAACTACCGTCTAATGTCATCTCTGAGGATGATGTTTTTGTCGACTTAGATGCATCTGATAGACCCATCAACATAGAAAGCACCGAAGTTACACCAGACATAGACTATTATGGCATGTTGAATGAGGGTGAGAATAGAGGAACAGATAACTAAGGTGTTGGGCAAGGACTCCTAGCCACAGGCACAAGAAGAAAGTGTCAATGATACCATAGCGATGTGTGCTTTCTAATGAAGTGGTATTTAAATTCACATAGGTGTATGGAAAGGTACATGAGTTAGGTACAGGTGTGGCCACCGGATCCATTGAAAAAGAAGAGTTTGCAATGATTTAACAACATTTCAATGACACTTTCACTGAAGCCCCTACCCATGTATTTACAACTCTTATGAATGCTATAAAGGATTCAAAAAACTATAGTATCTACCTTAGCGTTAGACATACCCCACATAAAATAAAAATTGGGTTGCAAGACCTTTGGGAAAGGTCCCACAGTGGTTGTGCGACATCATTGTCTTCCATGTCACCCTCTTTTTTGTCATCTCATTAGGGATTTACTCTGTAGTCCCCATCTTTGCCCTTGATCAAAACATCAAGTATACCATCCATGTGGCATACTGGAAGTGATGATGTTGGCACAAGTGGGAATATCAAAGTCCCTGCACCATAGTGAAACTATCAAATGATATAAATGTAGAGTTTGGTCATGGTTATGATTTGGTTTCCAATTTCCTTCTTTTGCAATTTGTAGTACCATTTACTATGTTTTAGAACAATAGTCATTTCGGTTGTTGTAATATTTTCTATGTTTAGGAACATCAACACCCATTTGATTAGTGTTGTAATACTCACTTCCCTAACGAACATTAGTTGGTCTAAGTATTTACTTCGTATCTAGTTTTGAGGTATTTTTGTTTGTGTAACCTCTTCAATATTATCTTAAGGTTGTTATCCTTTTAATTGTAGGCATCATGCATGGTAGTGATCATACACAAACACCAGACTTGATTACAAGCATTTTAGGTATTGTATTTGGTCCAAAAAATTGCATTGCTGACGTAGTAGCTGACTCAATAGCAAACGCCATCATGGACAACAATTCCAATAATGACGACATACAACATCCAATACCTAGGTCAGTTAGTATTAGGACTGGCCACCAAATGGTTCTACAAATCATAATCTGTCATGAACAGAGGGCATATGACCTCTACTAAATGCTCCCACATACTATATTAGCCCTCGTCGACAAGCTTGAGAGTCCTGGCTTGTTACAAAGTATTAGAGATGTCTCATCAGTCGAGGCAATATTCTACTTCTTTTAGCTAGTTGACCATGGCCATACCAATTGTGTTTTAGCTTAGGACTACAATCACTCTGGTAAGATCATAAGTACAAAGTCCAACAAAGTATTAGATGGGGTGTGTGCCTTGTGTCATGAATATGGTATGATGCAAACCACAACCACAACCACACATCCTCATATATTAAATATCCAAAGGTTCTACCCTTACATCAAGGTAATAGTTATCCCTTAAAATTGAACATCATTTCCAGTTATGTTCTACATTGAACCCCAATTTTAGTGTTCTAGAATGTCATTAGGGCAATTAACCGGACACTGACCGGCCTAAATTGCGCGTCTAAGAGGAGCGGATTTGAAGTAGTCGGACTTTTAAATAACACAACTCTTAGGCCCCTGCAACGATGACGGGGTCTGAAGTAGCGATTGGGGTCGAACCACAGGGACAAGGGTGGTCGTGCTAAGAACGCAAAATCAACACTCTACACTCTGGTAAAAGAAGAGTAAGAACAAAGTTCCCAAGGGAACGGCAGGTAAATATCGGTAAAACAAAAGAAAACTATCTCCAACTGGAGTTACAAGGAAGATTAAGGTTTTGGAATTTATCAATTTTTAGGGGTTTTGGGCAACAGAACTAGAGGAGGAAACACTACTATCTCAGTAAGGGATGAAAAAGGAAAGCTTCGGCATAACAAGCGGCAGTAGAAAACATCCAGTACCCCTTCTCTCAAAGAGGGTACCTCCAACTAACCACCAACACCCTCTCTCAAGGGTAGTGGACTGGGATTGGAGTGGAAAGAATATTGAAGTAGCTCTGACCCTGGGTACTCTCGTACTCCCTGATCGGGCCAAATGCTAGAGTTACAACCCCTCTCTCGAGAGAGCTGTAACGGGAAACACGATTCGATAGCTAGTCAAAACATGATCCAAGCATACAAGCTAGAGTTCATATGCTATAAAGTAATCATCCAACGAAAGGGACCAAACATAGAGCAACAGGTATTAAAACTCCTCTAGTTCCAATTGTATAAGCATTGTATAAAAAGGTTTAGTTACATTGTGTAAATAAAGAAAGTAAATGAATGAAAAAGGGAAGATAGGTATCGCCTCCTTGATTTAGGAGGGCGACACACAGCAGTAGACCCCTAAGGTGCCTCTAGCCTGATATCGGGCAAAAGCTCTGGCCGACATGCTTGTGTTAGGTGACCAGCCCTGTCGGGCAGTACGCCGTGACGGGCTAGCATATCGGTCAAGGCACCCTCCCTCGATACGGTCGTGGTCAGGATACTACCCTCTCGGGCGACACACCGTGATGGGTATTCCGTATCGGGATCGATATCGTGTCGGGCAAGAGACGACATAGGGTATTTGGTTCTTATATCAAGTATGTAGGCGAGCCGTCTCGGATAGGGGTCCATCTAGGAGCCCGGCACACCGGGTGGCCTCCTTGGTCGATATCGGTTGTTGCGGCTACTGAGACGGATTCTAAGTGAACCACTCCTGCCCCTCTCGGGTAGGGGAAGTGCTCACCTAGTATCGCCTGGGACGCCTTTGGGACGCGACACACTCGCTCCAGATGCTCTCTAAGGCTAGCCTTCGCGGGATTCTGACCCCGTCCCATCGAGGTCATGTAGCTTCTATTTATAGGTAGTGGTTGGGAGAAGTCGCGGTTCTCCGGGCACCACGTGTCCTCCATCATCTCTATTAGCGCGGCCTCGGGGATGATCGACATGTGTGTCGCCCGGCACAGTGGGTGCCGAGTTGCAAGTATGTCGGGTAGTCGTGACGGGTGGGCACCTGCAGGTGGGTGGCTTATATCGTGCAACATGTTTCTTTGGGAGAGTAGTCGTGGAGGGCACAGCTCCCTATCGGGTAAGCGGCGTATCGCCCGGCGGAGTTTTCTTGTGTGGCACACCCGTGTCGCGTGACAGTTGTATCGGCTATTGTACGACGGGTAATGGGTGTGTCTGCCGACTGGTAGGAGGTCCAATGTAGGTAAATTTCATTCATGGGCCGGGATGGGCCTTTTTGGTGGAAAGACAAGGAAAAATTCTACAAAAGATGATAAAAATGACTTAAGAGCGTAGTGTGACCTGTTTATTCAAAAACATGACAAAAAGGAGAGGAAAACAATTTAAAAGGGCAGTTTTGACAACGGAATATGGGCCATAAATATCACAAAAATTGGTGTTATCAACTCCCCCAAACTTAGCATTTTGATTGTCCTCAATCAATTTTAAAACTTTATTTTGTGATACTTCTTCTCAACCTGATAGTTTTCAGACAAGGGGTTTGAGCAAGCATTGAGATGTCTTAAAGAGAATATTGCCCGAGCATGAACAACGGACTTTGTTTTTCCTGCCTTATTTAAGCAAAACTTTCTCTTCAGCTTCAGCGAGACTTGGGTGTATAATTTCAAAGTTAGCTTTCACACCAAACAACTTTTGGGGACAGAAAGTTGTGTTTGGGTAGGTTTAAGGCTTTTTGGGTATTTCTTGTTTCCCATCAGTCCATCCAGGTACGGGTCCGTTAATGGACAAGTGGTCCCTGCAGTCCAAGCCAGTTTGTTTTAGGGCAGTGATTTCACATCCTACGTACCACTGCCCCGGATCTACCGTGCCAAAAGATGGATACTTTTGGAAAGACAAGTATGTGTGTGTGTGTGTGTATATATATATATATATATATATATATATATATATATATATATTCATTTGGCACAACTCTCATGCTTTTATTCACTCTCATAAGGCTTTTCTCTCTTTGGGTAAGGGAGAACAAGAGAAATTTTTGCTGCTTGGGCAGCTTTTTCCTTCGCATACACATCTCTTAGCTGTTGCGAGATTTTTTTTTTTTTGAATTTTCAGCGTGAAAAGTCATAGTCTTTTGTCGTTTTGAGACTGCATTTTCAAAAAGAACATAACAAAAACCTGGACCACCTTAGACACAGAGAAAACAAGCTGGAAAGAAGTCGTATTAGGTTTTTACTATAAAGTGTCTGTGTACAATTGTCTAGAGGAAAATTTGTATATGCAAAATTTTTATATCAAGCATGTATATGTATATGTACACAGGTTAAGTTATAGGAAAAAGAACAAAAGGTGAAGTTCGGAGGGCTTTTAGTACCTCCCTCACTGATACATAGTACCCCCCAAACTTACTCCACACTTTGTCCCAGAGTTGTGAAATAGATAAGGTAGGGCAATGTTAACTCAGTGAGGGTTAGCAGGTGAGTGCGCCTTTTCCAGATAGAATCTCCCACACATATTCTCCATGTTTGTTGTGGTAGTCGATGTGGTAGAGTTGGTCAGGTGTTTCCTGGTTAGATATCCACTTCAGCACAAAGATGATGTAGTCGTTGGATAGTGGAATTTGTTGTGGGCTGCGGTGGCAGAACTAAAGCTCATGTCATTTTCCCGTTGCTGTCTCTAGGAATGGTTGGATCAGTGTCGCCACCTCATCATTATATTTCCGTACTAAGCACTCGAGGGGTGTCAACGTTGTTGATGTACACTGTACTGGATGATCTTTGTTGTTGTCTGAGTTGTTGTAGAAGATTCCTGCTCGTTGGCGAGTGTACATTGTCAGGAGCGTCGAGTGGTTGTAATGTAGGATAGGTAGGAAGATGATGCATGGAATCATGCTATGTAACTCTGCCAGAAAAGACTATTTCGCTCCTGACTCATCGACACGGCAGATGTCATTGAACAACATTGGATGGGCTATGTATGTGTGTTCAAACTTCTTTTGTAGTATCTGGATGTAGGTGGTTGCCACTGATATCTCCAAACATCCTCTTTCTTTTACCATATCCCTTAAATCGTCAACTGGGAGTATGACACTGTCTGCCTCGTAGATGATGTCTGCGGGGGTAGAGTCAGCTAACTTCAGAAGAACTTCATTGACTTGTTCTTGTGTTAGTGTAGAACACAAGAAACGGTCGAAGTTGTTGATCATTTCCTCTGAAGTTTCAGGCGAAGCGGGGTCTTCAATTCCGCATGCTTCCTGCCAGATTTCTAACTGCTTGCCTGCCTCATAAATGTTTGCATCCATCTCGACTTTTTTTCTGGAGTGCTGCAGGGATGCGAGGATTTATCTTCTTGGTCACTATCCAGTAGCTTTTCTGGTACCCCCGCATCTTGGAAATAGCGCTTGTCTTTGATCAGCAGCAAGGAGTAGGTGCTCCTGAGATGGAAGAAGTCTTGGCCCTGGAGATGCCTTATGTTTCCAAAGATGTTGAGCAGCTCCATGGTGCGCAAGACGACAAGTGTACTATTCCCACTTCCTGATTCTGCTTGAACGGGAAAGTCTCTGATAGAAAAGAAGTTTCAAGTGTCGTTATGATGTTGGACTCCTTACTTGATAGCTCGGAGAAGACGCAGCGGGAGAAGCCTGAGACGCTTGTCCTCCAGGCGAGCAAAGATATGTCTTGAGTGTGGGACCTCCTCATTGCAACAACTGAAGAGTTGGACGTCATGGTTCCAGAGGTCTTCCACACACAGGAACCAGTTGTTGCGGTGCTTGTACGGGGCCAACACGAGGTTCGTGTTGTGTTCTTCAATCTGTCGCAGCATGTTGGCCACCACAACGGAGTCAGATGCTCCCATCATCAACCTTCTTGCCAAGGTCAGGGTGGCATTGTATATTGTTTGTTGACCTGTCCTGGTGCTGATATTCTCAATTATTGCACCCTTCAGGACCCTGAATAATCTTTTTCTGACGACGGCTGGCAAGCGGAACATGCTTCTGAGTGCTCCCCGTCGTACGGAGAAGTAGATGTCACTCCAGACGACGTCTTCTTCATCAGCCTGCAACCTCAGGACCTTGTTCAGTAGTTTCTGGTCCCTGATCGTCAGGTATCTGATGGCCCTTCTGTCGAAGTCAGCCATCTCGAAGGAAGGTATTTCCGACGGCACAGAAAATGCATCTGCCGTCGAGCTTCTTCCTCTGGGGGTACCTTTCTTTAGAGGCGAAGATGTCCCCCTCTCCCTCTGATTCATCAGAAGAGTCCTCCCCGACGCTGATTGATTTTTAGTTGTCCTCAGCTTCATCCAGGGGGACCAAGGGAGCAGCTTCTTCTAAGCCGTGGGAGCTCGCTTGTCCTACTGGAGCTATGTCGGCTAACTTGTGCGTCGTCCCTTCCTCGGGCATTGTGGATGGCCCGCTAAAGGAGGAAGTGGTCGACGTCCTGGGTGAGGATGCAGACGAGGAATGTGGTGATCCTGAACCAGGAGGTGATGGAGATCTCCTCGGCTACCTTGAGTGTGGATGGTCATCCCTCTTGTTCAGCCTCTCCTCGATCATGTCAAGGCGTTGGAGGGCCTGCTGCAGCTTGGTGTTGAGTGCCTCTAGTTGGCCGGGAAGGCCAACTAGAGTTAGAAGTTGCCTCTCCTAGCTATTTAGCCTCTGCTGGAAAATAGAAAACTTTCGGGTAAGTGAAGTAAAAGTAGCTGAGTGGCTTTCTGTTACCTCCCGCAAGTGATCGAATTCATGACCCAGCATCTTTCCCAGTGAGTGTGCGGCCTCACTCGGGGTGGTATCAATCTGGATTGTTCATGAGGTTGTTGCTTCTAGGCGAGGCGTCAGCACTTTCGCGGATGTCTCTGCCTCACCTGCTTGTGGTGGTGGAGAAGGGCGCAGTGTGGTTTGATGATGCTCTACTTCTCTATTTTCGGCGACCTCCGCAACTACCACAGGAGACATCGGTGGCAGCATTGGCATGGGTTGCGCAGCCCTGAGCTCCATCTCGAGGATCTCAGTGAACGCTCCATTGCTGGTGTGCGGCTGCACCACTTCCTTCGCCACTGAAGGCGTAATAGAAGTCTCGAGAGCTGTGGCTATCTCTTTCGCGGCAGCTTCCCTCGGGGCTATCAAGGTTGTCTCAGCCCCAGTTGTCTCGGCGACCTCCATGATCGTCGGCACTTCTTCAGCCGCGGCAGATATCGTTGTGGTGGCTGCGGCTGGTATGGGAGAAGCGACAACAGCTCTATCGGTGGTTGTCGCCGGTTGTGCTGGGGCGGTGGTGGCTCGGCAGGGGCTGTGGAAGATTTGTCCTATCGGGCGTCTAAAGGGATCGGCCCTCCCATTGCGACCACCCTTTCCTGTATTCTGGTTGTGGCAGCGTAAGCGGATTCAACCTCTAACGCTTCAACTTCTGTGTCGGTGAAGACCAGCTTTTCAACATCATAGTTGATGTAGAACGGGAGGGGTAGAAGTTTGGAAGTTCTTACAAACTTGTAGAAGTAGTGTCTGCCCTCCTTGATAATATTTTCCCGTTGCAAGAACTTTATGTCGATCCTATAATCACCTATGGTTCTTGACACGTTGTATGGCTCCCTTGGGTACCCCAACCCTGCCGCGATCAGATTGACGATGCCACCCATGCAATACTCCTTGGTGGCATCCTTTATGGGGTATAGTCTGTTCAGCAAGAAGCATCCCAAGTTGACCACCTTGCCCTCCATCATGTACCACATTAGATGGAGTTCTTCGGTGTAGATTTTGCTCATCTCGTACTTGCTAAATAGGATGCAAGCCACTGTCTTGTGGACGATCCTCTAGAAACAGGAGTGGATGGCCGCCACCTTGCTTCCTGGCTTGTAGTTTGGTTCTCCGGTCAGTTTCTTCCAGACGGTGACCGAGTTGAAGCCATCACCATCGCCAAGCTTGGCGCCATTGTTCAGAATCTCCATCTTGGCTTCTGAGGAGGAGAATATTTTGTTGAGTAGCTTTTCTGAGATCTCGTGCTCAGCGTTGTATACTCGGCCTTGCATCCGGTCTGCTCCTCCAAAACTCTCCACTTTCTCTGGCCTGTTATGGACTCCCCGGAGAGAGGACATGAACTCCTTTGTGAGCTCAGTATATGATCCGGATAGGTTGAAGCATATCATCTTCAACCCTGTAGCTCCCAAGATGTTGTCCATCCTATTGAAGATGTCGATGTGGTAGAAAGATGGCTGGTGGGTGAATCTGGTTGGCCGGTAGACCTTTACCGCCAACTCCGTGTATCTCTACTGATGTTCTTCATCCCTGGGCACGAACCGTCCTGGGGAGTGAGCCAGAGGTTCTGCTGCTGCTGAAGAGGCTGTCGCCGCTTTTGTCCTCAGCCTCTTCTCGGTTGTGGATGGCCCAGCTGCATTGGGATTCGGGCATTCTTCCCGACTATGGTGGCTTTTGTTGCGGCCTCAGTGTTGATCCTCCGACCTTGTTCGTCTACTTGGACGACAGTTTGTTTGGTGTGGGCCATTTCTATTATCATAAAATAAAAGTTTAGTAAGCATCTAAATGATTCGTCTTGCCCGATATCGGGCGGCGGGGTGTGTTTCCTGATATCGTATCGGTGATATATTGAAAACTTAACAAAACCTGATAGCGTTAAGTCGATATCAGTGACAAAATCGTGATAGCCCGACATGGTCAGAAAGCAAAGTTGTTTGCATGATAAGTCAAAAAGCCTGGATCGATATTAGAGATGCCCGACACAACCGTATCGGGCGACAAAACTGGACGATACGATGCTTGCCCGATATGCTTGTATCGTACGGTACAAAGTTCGGACCGATACCGCCACAAGTTTATCGTGCAACATTGGGCATCGCCACGAACAACAATGTTGCCCGATACGGTTGCTCAGAAAAAGGGTGTCGCCCGACACTAGCAAGACGTGAGGCGATATAATATAAAATCTTATTATGAACAAAATTGGGTGACATGAACAAAATCGGGAGACACGGGCATTGTCCGATATAGGGTATCATGCGGGCGCGCGATAGAAGTGTGTTGCGCGACACAGTCAAAAGGGTAGGGTAGCCGACACTAGCGCATGTCGGGCGAAACACAAAAAGAGCTCAAGCCTTATGCCCGATACATGATTCGCGACACGGGAGCGTATCAGGTAAACGAAGTGATACGCGTATCGCGTTATACCTTTATCTTCTGAAGGTAGCTTGTGCGACACGGGAGCAGAAGCTAGGTTGGCCGATACGAGAGCAAAGAGAGATTTAACTACGCGATATGGGAGTAGGTGAGAAAGTAAATGTCAGTGCCCGACATGCCTAAACCATAGTTACTATATATAGCAATCGATGGTGGGGGTAAAATGGGTAAAACCAGGGCACGTGTTGCCCGAGGATACAAATCATTCCCGAGACGAGCAGTAAAATTAGTCCCATCCATCTAATCAAGGGTCATTTACTCATGCACCCCATACGGATGCTTGACGTATCGCCCGACATGGCTCACCGCTAAGGTGTGATGCCTGATACCGTAGCCTGATATGGGCGTGTTACGCGACGACGCGCCTGGGACTTTACCCGATATCGGCCAGAGAAATTGGTATCGGTCAAGTCATCTCAGCCCGATATAAAGCTTCAAAGAAGAAGAAGAAAAAGAACAAGATAAAAGATGAAAAACTAAAACTAAAGAAAAGGAAAAAGCGACTGATGGGTAAAACATCATTGGCCTAAAGTGGGACTCCCAGCCTAAGATAGTATTACTCATCAACGCTTTATAAAACCAAGTGGTGGCCCATAAAATGAGGGAGTCTGAGCATGAGGTGAATGCACTGACTCGGGCCTTATTACAACCATAATGTTCATAATGTTTTTGTAGAAAAGGAAATAACATCCTATTCTAAGAAAAGTAAAAACTCAAGCTCCCTCCCGAGGAGCGATGTAGTTAGCATCGTCAGCTCGACATCTTTAGATCCTTTACTTTGTGCCTTCGGTTGTTTCAACAACCTACAAATTTATCTTTGACCTTCTTACGAACACTTCATCTTCATAGTATCTTTTCACTCTATGTCCGTTCACTGGAAAAAACTTTGTTGGATTGTCTTTGTCATACAGCTCCATCATTCCTTATGGATATATCTTTGCCACGGTGAAGGGTCCAGACCACCTCATTTGTATCTTACCTGGAAAAAGACAGATAGAGGATTTAAATAACAAAACTTTATCACCTTCACTCACATCCTTCTTCTTCAGGTGGGCATCATGCCACACCTTGGTCCTCTGCTTGTAAATCCTTGCATTCTTGTACGCATGTATTCTAAACTCTTTGAGCTCCTGTAGCTGTAGATATCTATTTTCCCCTACCTTCTCTAGGTCCATATTTAGGAATTTAATCGCCCAAAGAGCCTTGTGATCAAGCTCTAAGGGTAGATGATAGGATTTCCCATAAATCAATTTGTAAGGGGTAGTGCCAATGGGTGCCTTATATGCAGTTATGTAGGCCCAAAGAGCGTCGTCAAGCTTCATTGACCAGTCTCTTCGCGTGCGGCCGATAGTCTTTTCTAAAATTTGCTTAATCTGTCTATTTGAAACCTCCACCTACCTAGAAGTTTGGGGGTGATAGGGTGTAGCAACCTTGTGTTCGACCCCATACTTCCGCAGAAGTGCTTCAAATTGTTTATCCCCGAAATGCGATCCGCCATCGCTTATCACAATATGAGGTAGTTCAAAGCGAGGAAAGATAGGTTTGTCAAACAGCTTGATCACAGATTTGGAGTCGCAAGTTTGGGTGGCAACAGCTTCTACCCATTTAGACACATAGTCCACCGCGACTAAAATGTATTGATATCCTTTTGATGGGGGAAAGGGACCCATGTAGTATATTCCCCAGACGTCAAAAATATCGACTTTGACCTAGTTGGCCATAGGCATCTCGTCCCTTCTTCCAATATTTCCTATTGATTGGCATTCTTTACAAACCTTTACATAATCTGCAGCATCCTTGAACAGCGAAGGCCAGTAAAATCCTAATTGCAGCACCTTAGCAGCAGTCCTTTCACTCCCAAGATGTCCTCCATAGGGTGAGGCATGGCATTTCCTCATAATGTTTGGCACTTCTTCCTCAAGAATACACCTTCTATACATGTTATCCCTGCATCTTTTAAAGAGAAGGGGATCATCCCAATAGTAATTCTTTACATCAGAAAAGAGTTTCTACTTTTAATTGTATGTTATTTCTGGAGGTAACTCCCCACAAGAAAGGTAATTACAAATATCTGCAAACCATGGAAAACTATCATCTATGGCTTCTACCATTAGTAAGGCCTCATTTGCATAGTGATCATTGATATGTGGATCCTTCTTGTCTTCGACTGTAATCCTTGATAAGTGGTCGGCGACTACGTTTTCCGCACCTTTCTTATCAATGATCTCGTGATCGAACTCCTGGAGTAGTAAAGCCCACCTTAGCAGTCTAGGTTTAGTGTCCTTTTTCTGCATAAGATATCGTATCACCCCATGGCCGGTGTAGACCTTTACCTTTGTTCCAATCAGATAAGATCTTAACTAGTCGAAGGCGAAAACAATCGCAAGCATCTCCTTCTCTGTTTTCGTGTAATTTACATGTGCTTCGTCAAGAGTACGGCTGGCATAACAAATGACATGGTGCCTTTTGTCCTTCTTTTATCCCAGGACTGCCCCTACGGCGTAGTCACTGGCATCGCACATTAGCTCTAAAGGCTACTCCCAATCCGAAGCTTGAAGGATAGGTGGAGAAACAAGTGCATCTTTCAAGGCCTGAAAAGCATTTAGACAATTGTTAGTGAAATTGAATTCACGATCCTTAACCAGAAGATTTGATAAAGGTTTCGAGATCTTCGAGAAGTCTTTTATGAATCTTCGATAATAACCAGCGTGCCCGAGAAAACTTCACACTCCAGTTACAGACTTAGGTGGAGGTAGTCTAGATATAGCTTCAACCTTACTCACATCTACCTCTATACCTCTCCTCGAGACTTTATGCCCTAGCACTATGCCTTCTTGTACCATAAAGTGGCACTTCTCCCAGTTGAGGACCAAATTCTTTTCTTCACAGCGTTGCAGGATCAAAGATAGGTTTTTCATACAAGCATCAAAGTCCTTCCCATAGACAAAAAAATCATCCATGAAAACTTCCACGACGTCTTCCAAAAAATTTGAAAACATCGAGATCATACAACGCTGGAATGTTGTCGGAGCATTGCACAATCCAAACGGCATTCTCCATAAAGCATAAGTACCATAGAGACAAGTGAAAGTGGTTTTTTCCTAGTCATCTAGTAAGATAGGGACTTGATAAAACCCAGAATAACCATCTAAAAAGCAGAAACAATCATGATGTGCTAATCTCTCTAGAACTTGGTCGATGAAGGGAGGCGGGTAATGATCTTTTTTCATGTCTTGATTCAGCTTCCGATAATCTATGCACATTCTCCATCCGGTGACAGTCTGGACCGCTACTTCATTGCCTTTGTCACCTTTCACAACTTTCATGCCTCCTTTTTTTGGTACCACATGGATGGGACTTACCCAGTTGCTATCGCTGATTGGGTAGATAATTCCTGCATCCCTCAGCTTGATCACTTCCTTCTTCACAACCTCTATTAACATCTGATTCAGCTTTCTCTAGGGTTGGACTAGGGGTTTAGCATATTCCTCCAAATTTATGTGGTGCATGCATAGCGTAGGGTTAAGTCCCTTGATATCCTCTATCGAATAGCCTATAGCCTGCTTATGGAGACTCAATTCCTCGAGAAGCCTTTCCAATTGTTCTTTCATCAGAATGGCATTAACTATGACTGGGTTCCTCCTTTCTTGATCTAGAAACTCATACTTTAAACCTTTTGGTAGCTGTTTCAGTTCTGGCTTGGTCTTAGGTGGCTTTTCTTCTTCAGGTGTCGCTTCCAGAGAAGCAAACTTGACTGTCTCTATAACCTCCTCCTCATCGCTTAGATCTTCATCAAATCGATTTAGGAAACCGAGGATCTCGACATCCTTAGGATCTTCGGAGTCAGAGTCGTGATTGTTCAACGCCCTCATAAGAGGGTCTACCATCGCAAAATCTTCTTCTTCTTCTTCACAAAATTGGTTGTAGCTATCTACGAAGTAGGCAGATTCTAGCAGGGATGGTCCTTTCATAGCGTCTTTTACCTTGAAATCTATGTGATCATTTCTGACCCTCAGAGTGATGATTCCTTCAGCAACATCAATCAGCACTCTTCCTGTAGCCAAGAAAGGGTGCCCAAATATGATAGGGTAGGTAGGGTCTTCAACAGTGTTAATGACAACAATGTCACAAGGAATGAAGAATCTTCCTACACGAATCGAAACATCCTCAATGACTCCCACTGGTCTTTTGAAGGTATGGTCTTCCAATTCGATCCTCATGTTGGTCTTGACCATATCAATTAAACCCAAACGTTGTGTGAGGCTTAAGGGCATTAAACTGATGCTAGCCCCCAGGTCGGCGAGACCTTTCCTTTTGATATTGTCCCCTACAGCAAAAGGTATAGTGAAGTCTCCTGGATCCTTCTTCTTGGTAGGTAAATCTGCCTTCACAAAGGAAGATGACATACTGGCTAGGTGTACCGTCTCAATCCTTCCTCCTCTTCTTTTCTTGGTGATCAAGTCCTTGAAAAACTTGGCGTAGGTTGGCATTTCTTCTAAAGCATCCAGAAATGGCACTTTGAGGTGAAGCTTTTTCACCGACTCCATAAACCTTTCGTAATGCTTTTTAAGATGTGCCTTCATGAGTTTGTATGGGAAAGGCAACTTTGGAGAGTAAGGATTTCTTTTACCGAGAAGGTTCTCCACATGTTCAGATTCTAGTCCCCTAACACGAGCTTGTTGGTTCTCTCCTTCTGTTGGATTCTCTTCCACAACCCTTGGTTCAGGTCCTTCATGTCTGGCTGATTCAGGGCGTTCTACTGTCCTCCCTGATCTGAGTACCACCATTTTAGCATACTCAGTGTTGGATGGTATCTTACCCAAAGGATTCTTCATTAACTCAGCCATTTGAGCCAGTTGTTGGTCTATCTAGCGTTGGTGAGTTTTCATATCCGCCATTTGAACCTGCATCATATTCAGAATGCCTGAGTTGGATAGTGCGCTTTGTGCTAGCTGATTGTTATAGTATCTTGTCTCTTAACAAAGTCGAATAGTTGGCCCACCAAGTCTAGTTGACTCGAGTTCTTTTCCTGACTCTTCTCCTTAGCTTGTCCCTGGCCTTGGCTAGGGTTCGCAACTTGGCAGTTTTGGTACTTCCCTTTCCCTTGAAAGTTTGCCTTGTTTGATTGGAAACTGGTGGTTCTGGTGTACTGACCTTGTCCGCCTCTTTTCTTGAAACCTTGTGGTTTCTTGGGTGGATTATTCAACTGATGTGAGATTTTCTCCGCATCCTTGTTTACATAGCTAAAACCAGGGTGGTCCGGTCTTTTGAAGTTGACAAAAGAGACGTTCTCAACTTCCTCTACTTCGGATTCTCTTTCACTTGACTCGTCGGGTCGGGTGTAAATGCAGTTATCAATGTTGTGTCCACCTTCTCCATAGGTGACACACTTCATTACCTTCTCAATCTGTTTCTTTCCTTTCCCTCCTGATTCTTTTAACTGTCTGACATCAGTGGCTATCTTTTGGATTTGAGTGGTGATTGCTTCAAGAGCCTTGGATTCGCCCGACGGTCCTTCATTAGTGGCCTTCTTAGCATATCCTCTATCAGTCATGTCGTAGTCAGTATCGGCTTTTAGTTCTGCCATGTTTTCTATGATCTTTTTAGATCTACTGGGCTTCTTCCCAAGAAAGTCGCTTCCTACAGTTGCATTTAGCGATACTCTTTCTTTAGGGGTCAGACCATTGTAGAATGTTGTTATCAGGAAACCTTTCTTGTAATTGTGGTGAGGGCAATCTCTCTGATATTTTGATATCTTTCCCATGCTTCATGTAGGTTTTTTCCTGGCTTCTAGGTGAAAGATGTGATCTTCTGCATGTTCCTAACGGTCTTCTCTGTAGGGTAGAACTTGTTTACGAAAGCATCCGCTAAAGAATTCCATCCGTTCAGAGATTGATGTGGCAGTCCAAGGTACCACGATAGTGCCTTGTCCTCCAAGGAGAACATGAAACCCTTGCAGTAGATCACTTCTTATGGCACTCCCCTCATTTTGATGGTATCACAGATATTTTTGAAAGCATAAAGGTGATGGTAGGGGTTGTCATTCTTGGAGCTTCCCCTAAAGCTTTTATTTTGAATCATGGAGATCAGGGCTGGCTTCGAAGTTTACAGCATCAAACCTTGGGATCACAACTGGGCATCTTGAGTTGTTGGCCTTCGTGGCAGCCAACTCCCGGAGAGTGTTTTCTTCTTCGTTGGAATCTTCACTTTTGTTGTCCCTCTGATTCTGCTCTTGATTATGATGATTCCTTCTGTGCCTACGGCGATGACGACGTCTCTCGTGATGATGATCATCCCCGAATTGTTCAGATTCAGGTTCTTCATGTAAATGATCATTATTATAACGGTCATCATTCCCACGCGGAGGTGAGTGTAGTCCAACTCTAGCGTTTCGCTCATCCTCAGAAAGAGGTGGTTCCACGCGAGGTGGCATGATGAACGGTGCTCAACCGAGCAGAGTGCTTCTTCCATGAGTACCTGAATAGACCCTATAATCAAGTTAGAAAACTTGTGTTAATGAAATGAACTATTCTATACACATTCAGGTTAGAAGACTAAAAGAAATTGTGTTGTCAAGCTTATTACTAAGCTTGAGGCACGGGAGTGTAGTTAGTGGATTCGGGTTCGTTAACAATACCGTTTTTCCTTGTCCCCCACAATGGTGCCAAAAAGTTGACCGGCCTAAATCGCGCGTCCAAGAGGAGTAGATTTGAAGTAGTCATACTTTTAAATAACCCAACTCTTAGGCCCCCGCAACGATGACGGGGTCTGAAGTAGTGATCGGGGTCGAACCACAGGGACAAGGGTGGTCGTGCTAAGAATGCAGAATCAACACTCTACACTCCGGTAAAAGAAGGGTAAGAACAAAGTTCCCAAGGGAAGGGCAGGTAAAGATCAGTAAAACAAAAGAAAACTATCTCCAAGTGGAGTTACAAGGAAGATTAAGGTTTTGGCATTTATCAATTTTTAGGGGTTTTCGGCAACAGAACCAGAGGAGAAAACACTACTGCCTTGGTAAGGGACGAAAAAGGAAAGCTTCGACATAACAAGCGGCAGCAGAAAACATCCAGTACCCCTTCTCTCAAAGAGGGTACCTCCAACTAAGCACCAACACCCTCTCTCAAGGGTAGTGGACTGGGATTGGAGTGGAAAGAATACTAAAGCAGCTCCGACCCTGGGTACTCTCGTACTCCCTGAATCGAACCAAATGCTAGAGTTACAACCCCTCTCTCGAGAGAGCTGTAACGGGAAACACGATTCGATATCTAGGCAAAACATGATCCAAGCATACAAGCTAGAGTTCAGATGCTATAAAGCAATCATCCAATGAAAGGGACCAAACATAGAGCAACAGGTATTAAAACTCCTCTAGTTCCAATTGCATAAGCATTGTATAAAAAGGTTTAGTTACATTGTGTAAATAAAGAAAGTAAATGACTGAAAAGGGAAGATAGGTATCGCCTCCTTGATTTAGGAGGGCGACACACAGCAGCAGACCCCTAAGGTGCTTCTAGCCCAATATCAGGAAGAAGCTCTGGCAGACATGCTCGTGTCGGGTGGTATGCCGTGACGGGCTAGCATATCGGTCAAGGCACCCTCCCCTGATATGGTCGTGGTTAGGATACTACCCTCTCGGGTGACACACCGTGACGGGTATTCCATACCGGGATCAATATCGTGTCGGGCAAGAGACGACTTAGGGTATCGGGTTCTTGTATCGAGTGTGTAGGTGAACCGTCTCGGACAGGGGTTCATCTAGGAGCCTGGCACGTCGAGTGGCCTCCTTGGTCGATATTGGTTGTTGTGGCTACCGGGACGGATTCAAAGTGAACCACTCCCGCCCCTCTCGGGTAGGGGAAGTGCTCACCTAGTATCACCCGGCACGCCTTTGGGACACGATACACTAGCTCCAGATGCTCTCCAAGGCTAGCCTTCGCGAGATTCCGAGCCCGTCCCATCTAGGTCATGTAGCTGCTATTTATAGGTAGCGGTTGGGAGAAATTGTGGTTCTGCGGGCACCACGTGTCCTCCATCCACTCTATTAGTACGGCCTCGGGGATGATCAACATGTGTGTCGCCCGACACAGCGGGTGCCAGGTTGCAAGCATGTCGGGTAGTCATGACGGGTGGGCGCCTGCCGGTGGGTGGCTTGTATCGCGTGACATGCTTCATTGGGAGAGTAGTCGTGGCGGGCACAGCTCCCTGTCGGGTAAGCGACATATCGCTCGGCGGAGTCTTCTTGCACGGCACACCCGTGTCGCGCGACAGCTGTATCGACTGTTGCACGATGGGTAATGGGTGTGT
The DNA here is from genome assembly GCA_963693085.1 of Alisma plantago-aquatica. NCBI lineage: Eukaryota > Viridiplantae > Streptophyta > Magnoliopsida > Alismatales > Alismataceae > Alisma > Alisma plantago-aquatica. The sequence goes on from OY856410.1 coordinate 907,634,402, forward strand.
CGGTCGACTGGTAGGAGGGTTGATGTAGGTAAACGTCGTTCATGGGTCGGGATGGGCCTTTTTGGTGGAAAGATAAGGAAAAACTCTGCAAAAGATGATAAAAACGAGTTAAGAGTTTAGTGTGACCTGTTTATTCAAAAACATGACAAAAAGGAGAGGAAAATAGTTTAAAAGGGCAGTTTTAACAACGGAATATGGGCCATAAATATCACAAAAATGGGTGTTATTAGACACACATCCCAATTTTGGTGAAATGTGATAAGCAAAATCATCACTGAAATAGAAAAGGGTTTGTCTCTCTTAATGTCATGGCTCAAGTAGACTTCTCAATAGAGTTTACGTATGTCTTGATGGGGTGGTGTGGCTCAGAAGTAGACCAGAGGATCCTACAATTAGCAACGACCGTAGGTGGTCCAAACTACCCACTGGAAAGTTTTACCTTGTTGATGCAGGGTATGCCAACACCCGTCAGTTTCTTGCACCATATCGCAACACTGTTTACCATATATCTGAGTACTGAGGAAATAGCAACTCATACAACAACAAGAAGGATATGCTCAACCACCAACATGCACAATTATGTAATGTTGTAAAAAGAACATTCAGAGTGTTGAAGAGGAAGTTTGCTTACCTTAAAAAAGAGGCAACATATCTCATGCATTTGTAGTTGTCGCCTAATATTGGATTGTTTTATCCTCCACAACTGTATAGGTTTCCAGAATGATGGTGATGTTATGATGGAGGAAATCCCAGTAGAAAATTCATCATATGGACTCCCAAACAGTGGGATCGAACTGAGCTCCCTACAACAAACAAGTTAGGCTGATGCAAGGGAGGGTGATGTATTTCTTGAAAGTATTTCTATTTTTATTTTGGAAACTCAGTGACCTCCCCTTGTAATTGGAATTTATTATGTGTAACTTATAAACTCATATGGAACTTGACATGTTCTATAGTGTTTTGAACTTAGTCTCTTGTTATGCCTCCTAATTAAAAGTGTCCCATTGTGCTTCATTAGGTTTTCTTACAGTGGAGAATGGGATGCCCTCATGTCCATGTGGCATCTAATGCACCATAGGAGTCTACATGGATGCCACAGATGTGGCTAATGGATGGTTCAAAGACAAAAAGGCTCATGGGTCATATTTTACATGCGGTAGGGGTCTTCTTCAAACTAGATGTTGTATGATGTTGCCCTGCAGTGAGTGCATCATACTGTGTTAGGGATGCATCGGTAACACAGCTTACTTATGCACGCAACGAATACAAGCAGTGGTCTTAATGTTGTGACTTTGTATGTTCTATGAGAGAAGACATTGATAGGTTACTAACGGAAATTGTAACTCTTAGGATGAGGCTCCAATGTCTTCACGAACAACTTAACCTACTGATAGATAGTGGTTCTTCAATAGAGGATGAGGGGTACCATGCATCATAGTTGTAATATACTTTGTCCTATCGAAATAGACTTTAGTTGCATGTCAGAGCAGTCATTTGTCCTATCAAAATATACTTCAGTTGTAGGTTAGTTGTACTGTACTTTGTCCTATCAAAATAGACTTCAGATTTGATTTTAAATCAATGGTTTGAACCCCACATTATGTTACTAATGAACAATAAATTTTAGATGTCAATGGATGCATCTGAAGTTCAGAGGTGTCTTTGTGGTCTAGATGCAGCATTGTTGATATACACAGAGGATGTGGGGTTATATGACTCTGGCATTCTCAGTGAAAGGTCAGGTGAAATGCATTATATATGTTCTACCAAACAGGTGTGATAGTAAAAGCATAAACAATAGGTTACACCTCTATGTAGATTTCATGGTCGTTGTCATTCACCCAAACTTGAGATACATTTTACGGAAAATACCAGTGCAAATACTTCCACTAGATAGTCAATCTCCCCCCAACGATTGTGGCTCTGGAGGATGAGATTAAGTTATTGGTTGATGAGTGCAAGTTAGTGTGGGGTCAGGCAATGAACATAAAGGACTTTGTTGAAATCCATCACAACATTGAAGATGTTTACACATCCAAAAAAGTACAAGTTTGAAGTTCTAGAAACTATTGTTAACAAGTTGGAGGAAACTTGTAATCTTCTTTTGGATATTCCTTCATCTCTGATGAATCCATAAGCTTGAATGGCAGAGTTAGATATAGATGGATCATATTTACTTCCTGCACCCAGACCCCTGAGTTTAGTTGTTGTTACAGATACATTATAAGCTTGCTAATTTTTATCATAATGTTGTCAAATGTTTATGTTGGACTAGATAGGAGGTTGTATGTTATTGGCACATTATATCCTTACATTAGAATTATCATATTATATCTACATAATTGTGAAATGCACCCTTACAATTGTAATATATTACATACAAAATTTGTAATATGGTTGGGCAAGGCATGAGGTTGTATGGTATATGGTGTAGGGAGAACGATCAGATCCTACTTGATGCAATGAGAAACCAATATTACATGGGGAGATGTGTCAATGGAGTATATATTGTAGGCTTGGAGGGAGACATTGTGTGACTTTTGAAATAGTACAGGGGTGCCTTACATATCTTTGAGCGAGGTGAAAATCAGATGAAAAGGACCTCAAGAGAGAGTTTATTAGATAATCTTTTCCACTTGGAAGATTTATTGCCTACTCATCCCTTAGGCATGAAACAAGTGGTTCCACGTAACTTTGTGACTACTCGTCATACTTATCCATCAAGACTTGCTGAATACATTAACGGTGTTGATTGAATCAATGATGTAGTTGCAGGAGTAGGTGGTGAAGGCATGAATGAAGTTGCAGGAAATTGTTCGTCAACTTTAGGGTGTACTTTTGATGCTTTTATGCATATTAGTATATACACTTTATGTGTTATCGTGTGTTGTGTGTTTTGTTATGTGTTATCATGTGTTATGTGTTGTGTTGCGTGCTATAGACTTGCCTATGTCTTTAGACTTTTCTTTATCCCATATTTTCTGGTTCTATATCACCCTTCCTCTCTTGTCCTATAAAAGAGAGTGCATTGTAAACATTTGAGTACAACAAATAAAGTCTTTTCCCATTCTATATGGTATTAGAGCATTGTGATAATAAAACTACCACTTTTATTGCCAGCAATCCTACTTTCCATGAGTGTAGAAAGCACATCGAAGTGGATTGTCACTTTGTATGTGAAGTTGTACTCTCTAGCTGTATATGCACTCCTTATCTCAAGACGGGGGATCAAATTGTTGATATATTCATCAAGATACTTCCTAAGACACGCTTTACGACACTGGTGGACAAGCTAGGCATGTTTGACATCTATGCTCCATCTTGAGGGGGAATAGTAGTATGTACACTTTATGCATTATCGTGTGTTGTGTGTTTTGTTATGTGTTATCTTGTGTTGTGTGTTATGTGTGATAGACTTGTCTTTGTCTTTGGCCTTTTCTTTACCCCATATTGCCTGGTTTTGTATCTCGCTTCCTCTCTTATCCTATAAAAGAGAGTGCATTGTAAACATTTGAGTACAACAAATAAAGTCTTTTCCCATTCTATAATGCATTTCAAACTGTACTTGGTCCAATGATTATGAACTATTACATGTTGAAGTTGTTGTCAAATACATTGCCTATGTATTTGACTTTCTCTTAACTATTTTCCTAGTTTTTGTTAACTATTATCATTGTTAGTTTGTTATTATCATTATATGCTCAAACTTATAATTGTTAATTAGATTTTGATGTCACGTTCAAAGATCGAAAATTATGAAATGGAAAAACTTGTATACAAGTGTTGCAAGCCTTCACACTCTCATTCTCCATCTTCGCATGAAGATGCCACACATGTGCATCCTAAACAAAGCAATGACAGGGTTACTCACCATGTTCGTCATTTGTCATTGTTGTTTGATTAGACGAAAGATGACATCAACCAAGAGGACAAGACATGGGTGCAGGAAGACTTAGTCGTCTCATGGGACAAGTATGATGAGGCCCTAAAGTGGGCCAACTTGGATGGTCCTACCTGGGATCAGCGTAAACCTTCCTCGACGCTAAAGAATGGGAAGCAAAATGATTGGTTTCCATCTTAGACTATTTGTGGGTGTCTAGATATAGGCATCCACCATGACCTTTGACATGCCTCTCCTTTTTTATCTACTCTCCCTTGGACCATGCCGCATTTGCCCGATATCTGGATAGGCTATTATCATTTTTTTGCACAGTTTAACTTTTGATCTAAACTATGTAATCTCTTTTTGTGTGGAACAATTACTTCTATGCCAATTTGAATTGAAAAATGTTTGGTTTATTTTTAGTATCGTCGGTAGAACAAATACTTCTATGTCAATTTTATTGATGATTTGGATCAAATATCATGTAAGTCTACTGAAATTATGTTGGATATCGTCTTTGGTTGAACATTTAGTAAAATATATGTTAGATTCCTTACTAAATTATGTTTTCTACCGTATATTACAATGCTTAATTTTAATTAGTATAATAATTTTATATCGACAAACTTGTTTTTATTTTTATATAATTTTCATCATGATGTAGATGTCGCGGTACAACAAGCAGAAGGACAAATTGACAAAGGGAAGTAGTTGACTGGTCCAAAATTGGATGTGATGATGATGGGATCCCCCTCGAGTCCACTAGCCCATCTTATCACTTGTCCCTATTGTTCGACTGGACAAAGGAAGAGGCTATGGAAGAGGCCAAGAAATCACATAAAGAGGTTGGTCAAACAATGTGGGTCAACTATGAAGTGGCCCTCAAGTGGTACATTTGGGATGGGCCAACTTGGGATCAGTAAAAGACTTTGCTGGAAAATAAAAGGAGAAGCATAGTGCTTGGTCCCCATAGTATGGTGGATATTGATGTATGGATCTAGGCATCCATCATGAGTTGTTGCATGATGCAAAAAGCATCCAAGGATGATTTTAGTAGAAAAGTCTTGCCTTTCTTCCACAATTTAGCTGAGCCAGACTTTGAATGGTAGAGGTCATACAATTCACCTTGGACTAATGAGGAAGAAACTTTACCGCTTCCTAAATTTAGTTGGGATGGTAATAGTATGCAATCTAATTTTGTTTGGCAATATGTCCATAATTGAGTTTGCCAAACATAATCAGACTGTATCTTGTTACTGTTTGAGCTAAATTTAGCAATTGGTATTGGTTCTTCATTATCAGGTTCTAGTGAACCGTATGAATTCTATCTCTCAAAACTTGCCTTAACTTTGTTGTTGAAGAAAGGTATACTTCTCTACGATAAGAATCGTTTGACACCTTTGGTATAAGGCCCCTGGCCTAGCTTAATGCTAATTTGTGATACCCTTGCTTAATGAGATGCTTAGAACCTTTCTCTAATCCTTTGATATGTTTTGTTATCATGTGAAGAGCTTATGTTTTCAGTTTAGTCCTGTTTTGATGTTGTTTGAGCTATGTTTGCTAGTTTTGGACCAAGTTGTGATTTACCCAAGTTGAGGGGTTATTTTGCAAATTGTCACATATGTAGTGTTCCCTTAGTGCTTTAGCATCATGAGAGATAGAATGATGCTAAGGGGTGCCTTTTTTGAACCTTAGTTGATGATGCGGAATCATGTGGTGATACTAGGGTTTTTAGGGTTTGCTTGGTGGTGCTTGGTATCGATAATGTTGAGTTTGCTTTTATGTTGTGACATGTGCCTCGACCTTGTGGAGTGTCTTGGGTGTGTCTAAACTAAGACACATTCTCTTGGTGTTGTTGTCTCAACCTTGATGGTCTTTGTTGTGTTTTTGTCGAGATGGCTTGGCTTCATGTGGTGTGTCTCAACATAGTGTGTTGGTGATCCTTTTGTTGCGATCGAGACATGTTGTCTTAAGGGTTTTCTCGACCTCTAGGGTGGTGGTGACCCATATGGTTCAGACGCCATCTAGGTTGTATCACCATGAGTTGCATGTAAGTGTTTAGTTGGTGCATGGTTGTTTTATTTATGGACAAGTGTCCCTTTGGTGCTCTATTGTGTTGACACCTCATGTATATCTTGCTTCCCTCCCCCTTTGGGTATATAACCCCTTCTTTTCAATAGAAAGCGTCCTTTTTGGCCATAATCTCTCCCCTCTCTCTTATGACTGACCTTGAAGCTTTGGGAGCAAAGAAGGTCTAATCTTGAAGCCATGGTGGTCGATCAACCTTGCTTGTGGAGGATCTTGTGCTAAAACAACCCTTTAGTGGTGATTCTTGATGATTCTTTTCTTGGTAAGTGGCTCTACTCTTTTTATCATGTTTCTCCCTTGAAACCCCATCTTCTTCTTCCTATTTCTTGGTTTTAGACTAAGGTTCTACCCTGGTGGTCATCTTGTGAGAAACTCCGCTTCACAAAGGCCTTAAGCTATGGTTTTACTGTGGTTGTAACTTGTGAGAGGATGTTTTCTTCCCTTTTTCCCTTTATTCTTTGGTTTAGTCTAGGGTTTTCTTGCCCTCTTTCTTGAGCTACCTTTGATCATGGCATTCTTCTTTTTGGAGGTGATCTTGTGGTCGAAGTATTAATCAAGCTGGAACTTCTTTCTTTCGCTTGGAGCTTGAGATTTGGATCTTGATTCTCTACAAATTAGGTGGGTGATATAACTTCCTTCTCTTCTATTCTGGAACCATAGTTTTACTTGTATGATGTTTTTTCTATCTCTAAAATGCGCTCTTAACATGTTACAAAGTATGATCATGAATTAGGGCTTGAGCTGTGATGATAGCCCTATGATAATTTCTTCAAATCCTAAAGCCTAATTTCATTATACCCGATTTTGTGAAGAATACAAGATGGATAGTTTATCTTGCCTTGAGCTATGATTTCTATCATTATATATGGGTTAAGATACCTTAGTGAAACATGGTATTTTGATATTGATTTGTACATGTTGAATATGAGAATTCATCTCTTTTAATAAGGTTCGTTTATGGAGATTATATTATATATGTTAAAAAGGACTTTTGGTGATCATCTTTGTAGGGAGTCATCTCCTTCCATTTTGATGAGTTTCCCTGGTGATAACCTCCAGTTTTGATTATGGATCATCCCTGTTTTGAGGATGGTTATATGTTCTTGTGGTCTTTTAACCTTGGTGGTCATTATATGTATGTTCTAGTCTTATATGTTTTGTCAGTGGTTGACAACCATGTTTAATTGTTAAAGAGAGGGTGGAGGTGATGATCATATAAGTATTACAATACTTATATTATCATGATGGTTAATATGGTAAATGAGGTTCTTACGATTTTAGGGTTATGACTTTGTAGCATTCTCATGGATATTGCTCTCTCTCTCTCTCTAAAACCCTAAATCCATGTGCTCGATTCCTAAAGTGTTCTTGAGATGATAATCTTACATATCATAAGCTTTGGTTTGATCACCATATTCTAAGTTTTGGCCATCATGTTTTCCTTGGGAGTTTTGAATGAGTTCTCACATGTGTTGAGGTTTGACTTTCTCTCTTCTAAGTGGTTTATCTTATTGATCTCCATGGTGTTTGTTCTAGGGTTTGATGAATATGAACCTATGAGTTTTGAGCTTTGTGACACTTAGTTTTCCCTATTGCTAATCTTGTTCCAGTCAACACATATGTCACCCTTGGTATTGTGGTTGAGACATAAGTACCTCCTTTAACGCTTTGATGATAACCAAGGTATGGTTTTGGTTCGAGACATTTTGAGTATCCTTAGTCAAAACACCTAGAGCTGGTTTTGGTCGAGACATGTATTGATGCTAGTTGCAATGCATTGTTGTGATGCTTGAACGCAATGCTAACTGTAATGGTAGAGTTTCGATCATGACATGTTGAGCTTTGTCACAGTCACAATGTTGTGTTGCGTTGGATCGAGACACCCATGTGTTGCTTTGGGTCGAGACACCCTTATGTTGTTTGGGGTCGAGACACTTTGTGATATGGTCGAGACACCTTGGTTTTGTTTTAGTCAAAACTCTTGACCATGTTGTTTCGGTCATGACAGCTTGACCTTCTTTGATAGTTGGTCAAGACACCTAGTTGATGGTGGGTTATGATACATGAAGGTGTTGCGGTTGCAACACCATGTTGATGCATGGTCAATACATTTATAGGATACATGATTGTAACACATGCATAACATAATGTGATAATACACATACACGTGTAAATGATGGTGATACCTAGTTATCATGGCATAATGATCTAATCATGTACAACTAATGATGTTCAAACCTAAAATTAGTTCCTAGAAAGTGGGAGATGGTGTAATTAGGGTTTAGTGATATAATTTTGAGGTAAAACCCTGATTGGCTATGTGTGTGAATCGTAACCCTAATCCTAGGGTATGTTATACTAGTTGAACATGCATGGATGAAAAGCATGTGATTTTACTTTCTCTATCCTACTTGTATGGTTCTAACTTTGCACGTTAATTGAGTGTCATATCTTGTGAATGTGATGAAGATGATTAAATAACACTAAATGATGGGTATGATCCTTGATGAGGTTCACCATAATTATACATATGTGAATGTGCACACTTAGTTATATTCTATAGTGCCTAACCCTAATACACTCCAAACTTGTGAGAAGTAATAGAACTAGGGATTGGAAAATAAATAATGCTTTGTAACCCTATGTGGTTAAGCATGAAACCCTAACCCTAAATTGAGGGTACATGTGATGCATTTGCTTGTATAGCTTAAGGTGATTAACATGTTGTGATGTTCTTCTCTCCTATTTGTATAACATTGACCTTGTAGATGGGATGATTGTCATAGCTAATCAATGATATGATGTATATGTGATGTAATACAGGCATGATGAGGTAACAATGAATTACAAGAATGGTGTGTTTGATCTTATGATCTAGTAAAGGCTTGATGCCTAGTGAGAGGTGTATCCTCCAGTGATGTGATGAGGGGTTATTATCCCCAGTAATATGATAGTGATGAATTGCCTGATATGGTAGTGTCAATAGGTGATGATGTTGATGGCCTTGTTTAAGGTAGTGAGACAGTGTTTCCCTAAGATGATGTGACAAGTTTACACCTTATATGATTTATATCTTTTGAAGTTGTTACACAGTTATGCTTGCTATATTGAATTAGAGTCTTGTATGTCCACATGTATGATGGAACCTTAATTCACCCAATTGGCATAACTAATGAAGTAAAACCCTAATCATTTCGTTGCCATGTATCATAAATCCATCTTAAGCGTCAGTATCTAGTTCGATGGTGAAACGAGTAACTCCTGTGAGAAATCTCAGAGTGCATATTGTTGAATATGTGGGGTACAAGTGGAGATATCTCCATGTATCCTTAAATTGCTGAAATAGTGGTATGATGTTTTATTATAGAACGGCCATGTGTGATCCTATTCTATAGTGTTGTGACATGTATCAAGGTAGGCTAGTCATTTTACAGGACCATAGCTTTAACTATGAGTTGATGTCTATAGGATTGTAGCTTTGACTTTAAGTTTCTTTCTTGCAATCTGACTTTTATGTCACTGTGTTGCATACTTGAACTGGCCAAGTAGTGTTGGTGATGATCATGGAGTCTGACTCTTCCATTGATCTTGTATGGTATTGATTTCAACTTCGTAGTGGTCAGTTGAATTTGGGTGGTACGACTCAAATCCTTAGGGCATTTTAATAAAAGAAGTAATATAGCAGTGTAGCATATTTTGTGTAGGGTCAAATAAGTATAACATTGGTTGACCCCCTTTCCTTGGTTATGTATTTTTTATCTTGTAATGGTAATACATGTTCTTCATATTCCTTCTCAAAGTATAAGATTATTTACCATTTAGTGTAGATGCCTAAATTGTTCAAGTAGTGTTAGTTTCCTTTCTTATATTGTTGAATTGAATCTACTTATCTGTTAATAGTATAGTCTTTTGCTTAGCTTATTTGTGCTTATAATAGATGTTGACGGAGAGTTATATCTCTCGTTGGGACTTTGGTTACACCCCATGGGATCCATTTTTTTTAGGTGGACGGGCAGGCTGAGACAGAGATCGTTCGGTTGAAACTGACATTAAAAGGAGTTGTAAGTTGTTGGATCATGGATATGTAGTTAGTGTCTATTAATAGAGTCTTATGTGTCGTCCTTGTACACTCAGGTTTGTGGGGTTGTTTTGTGAATGTTGTATATGGTTTGGGATTTTGGCTTCATGATGATGGTATGGATATAATTTGTATACATGAACATGTGGTCATATGTAAAAGAATGTGGTTAATTAGCCAGTGAACAATGAAATGTAGTATCTTTGGCAATGAATAAAATACAAGTGGCATAATATTATGGCTATAATTGTGAATTGTTCAGTTTGAAATCATGCTATGATATCGGTTTTAATTTAACCTATTTTTTGGTAATTTTGTTATTAGTAATTATTCCGCGCTATGTTTTGAGTAATCTCACTTTGTGTGGAAAAGGTTGTCACATTTGATCTTGTTTAACAACTCATGGAGAATGTCTAGCTTCATTCTTTTCTATCTGGGGTAATCTTGTATATGTCCAATATGTAGTCGAGCTATGTTATTTTTGTAGTTTCTAATCTATGTTTGTGGAACAAGTTTCTTCATTGTACATCTAATTAAAATTTATTAGCGTCCCTGGTTGGATATGTACTGTTATATTTTGTTGTAGCCTTTGTTGTGCATGTATCAACTATCTATATTTTATTAAGGCCATTTATGTCACCTACTTTTTTATCAAATACATTGGTTTTGATAGTTATTAAAGTATGCTACAAACACTCTCAAAAATAATGAATTATTTTCAAAGGGGTGATAAGTCAGATGTCGCACTCGGCATAGTGTTGGGTAATCAATACTACTTGTGTGCTTGTATGGCCCTCATGTACGCCAAGGTTGGTCTAATGCCCTTGTAAAATTCCATACATTAACTGGGAGGATTGTTATGAGCATGGATATGTTTATGGCAAGGTGGAAAGTGTTAAAAATTGTAGATGCAGTTCCACGCACATTGTGGATCAGTCTCTGTACTTACTTACCAGGAATATAACAACAGCTTGATCAAGTGGGAAGCTCTCAACCATTTACAGCAATCGATAGGAGGGAGACAAACAAACAAAATAATGTTATTGGAGCCAATAATGATGCAGACAACGAGTGAAGTGAATGTATATTAGTGTCTTTTCTAAAAATTATGTACTGAAGCTTTCAGTTTGTAGTCAGAAAATTTTAGTTTTTTTGTGGGTGATGAAATATTGTGTAACAGACATAGTAAGTTTACATACTAGTACCTAACGTCATATGAACTTTTTATATTTCAATTGTGATGGTACATGTGTTTAACTTATATTATTATTATTCCTGCTACTTCAACAGTAATGTATTATGACAATTTCAATTATTTTGTTAATTATCGATTTATAAAAAAATGTACAAGTATACATACATGCAACAAGACATATGCCCAAGTATTCTTACACTAGTGGGGAAAGTAATATTTATTTTAAATCATACATACAAAAGTAATCATACTCAATTCATATTCATAACATAAAAATAATAATTTTATACATTCATTATAAATTTTTAATTTCACAATGTGGTGTCGTCATAGTTTTGTATTTTCCAATGTGTTCTATATTAACATAATCACCGAGATCCTGACTTGGTTGTCAAATGGGATCAGACGGAATCCTGACTGGTTGTCAAACACAATCAGACTGAATCCCGACTTAATCATGACCAGTTGACCAGAATTAGACTGGGCTAAAAAGCCAAACAGAATTAGATCGGACTCAGACTAACCCAATCCAGATCTACAGAGTAACCCCGACTAACCCAGTCCTAACTAGGGTTGTATATCGGCCCAAACTCAGACCAGATCGGCTTGGACCGGACCGGTCTGAGACCTAGTTAACAAAAAATTCATGGGCTAAAGACCGGACCAAGTAAGAATTGGTCTGGTACGAGACCAGACTGAAAAAATTATGGACCGATGGATAATCAATATTCATATACTCTTGATTATAAAATATGAAGAATTATGTTATAATTGTTAGCTAAATATAATTCATTTGAGTTTATTAACACAAACCAAGTTAAACAATTAAATTCTTACAAGTTGAGAGAGTAAACTATCACATGAATATTAGGAACATTACTAATATAATATTTACACACAACTAGCTATTCGAGACTAACTATCATAAATTTGTAGAACATAAAAAACTAACACTTGCAATAATTATAAAATTTATTTGTGTGATAGTTAATACGTAATAAACTTATTCACTAACAATTTAATTCAATGTGTAACATCCTTTAAGTTTTTCATAGCCATAATGTAATGTAATATTTAAACTTATTTAGCAACTACTTTTGACATAATGAAGAATGGTTAATGTATTTGACATTTATCGATATGGAGACATCAATGTTGACCAAAATATTAATATACTTTTTTGTAAATTCTAGAGTCATTAATAATGAATAATACATCTTCACAATCCTTCATATATATTGATTTTTATTAATATATATATGACATTTTTTATGTTATCCGGTCATATATATATTAATAAAAATTTGGACCGGACCGCGGACCGGATTTAGAATAAATAACGGACTGATGACCGGACTGAAAATCAAGTTAGTACAAGATCGGAGCAGACTGAATTGTCGGTCCGGTCCACCGGTCTGGGTCGAGAAATGTATGGTCCTAGTTCTAACTAATCAAACAGGGGCCGGAGGAAGATGTCAAACTGTAGAGTGAAACTATTGAGAGAGAGAGAGAGAGAGAGAGAGAGAGAGAGAGAGAGAGAGAGAGAGAGAGAGAGAGAGAGAGAGAGAGAGAGAGAGAGAGAGAGAGAGAGAGAGAGAGAGAGATTATGTTATAAACGTGAAGGTGTTATATTTCTTTTAGCCTTAGATACCATGGTGAGAGATCAATTTTATAGATCGAGAGAGGACGGGCGACCTATTATAGGATTATAAATGAGTTTATCTCAACCTTCATTATGCTTGAGAACAGCTTAAATAGACTCTTTGTTAAATCATTTTGGAAATAAAATATTCTAATAAAAATGAATATCTTTTTAGTTCATATTAATAGGAGAAAATAAATAAATTAATTTCCCTACATATGTTTGCAGCGCTCGATATCATTACAGATAACTGGTTGAGTTTGGAATCTATAGACTGCTTCGGGAACTAGCAACCGGACGTATGGTTCTGCTATCAACCAACGTCAATTTAAATTTACAACAAGGGCATCTACCATGTCAAAGAGTAAGTTTATAATCCCAAATTTGTAATAGACATTGGCCAAACAGAATCGAATGAGGTATAAAGAAAACGGTGCAAACGAAGCTCAAAATCCAGCTGTAAAGAGGTCGTGACTCCTCCAACCGATAAAGCCAACAACTTTACAGCCATACTTCATACATAAAATGTGTGTCTGTGGTATAACTTAATCTCCTCAACTAATCAGCTCGTAGGGCCTCTTTGGTTGAACCGAAATTCAACCCATGCAGGGTTTTCACTGTGATTTTGAATTCCAAACGTTTAGTTTTATGAACACACAGAGCGAAATGGAACAGAACAAAACTTCTGGCTTCATTACAAACTGACGGAAAATGAACCGTGCGTAGGAACGGTACGTGAACTGCATCTCCAAGCTACAGTATATCAGACAGCAGCAACCTAATTAAGGGCCTGTCTGGTTCCGATGAGTTAGAAAATAAGAATTGTAACTACTTAGACTTTTGAACTCATAACGTTTGGTTTGATGCGAAAACAAACTACAAGCTCACTTTCAGCCACATACAAATTTGCCGAGATCAAACTGCGCCTATTTTGGGGGCAGTTCGTTTTCCACGGCTGTTGAATGCTACGCACACCCCTTGCTCAAGCTTGACGGTGCAGGTTGTAACTTGACCTCCAGCTTGTTATGTGCGTGACGTGTGTCCACCACAAGACCTGCAAAATTGTGCGACGGTGGTAACCTCACCTACGTATATAACATCTGGAAGCTACCTGCAACCAAACGATCGTGTTGTGAACCCCTCGGCTTCAAGTTACATCACACCAAATGAATGACGTTGTCTTCTAATTCCTTTTTTTGTTTTCCTGTTTTTAAAATCGTTGTGCTAGTTGCAACCACCCGCAACCAAATTGGCCCTAACAGAATCCGTTCTGCACACAAAAAAACAATTTGGTTGCAACTTCAATTCATTAATTTGATTACATATTTTACAAGTGAGGGTTGATTTTACTTCCAGCCAAATAAGCATTTAACACGATTGAAACGTGACATTGCACGTCTAGGGAACCCGGCACATTTGTGATTTCAGATCGCATGATTTGAATTAGATCTTTAGAATTGAAAACAGTGGCAATATATATATATATATATATATATATATATATATATATATATATATATATATATATATATATATATTATCACCCTCCTGGGCGTTCGACTTCCGCCACGGGCATGGGAGGGGGATCTTTCTCTCATAATCCCATATATATACATATACATACATAAAATGTGTGTCACCCGCTAGGTTGGCTCTGGCGATTTCCCGAGCGATCGCCTCTAACCCTCCGGGCATGGCGCCCACACCGTTGACCACTCCAATCGGGGGTGTCCACCCCAATCCACCACCCACCAACGCAGCTACTACCGCCGCCACCCTTGTGCTACTACCGCCGTCACCAACCCTTGTGCTACTACCGCCGCCACCAACCCTAATCAGCAACCTGACAGAGAAGATGGAAGATCGAAGGACACTGGAGCGAACCCTAGCCAGGTGGGTTCGAAGGAAGCCGACGGCGGCCGCAAATCGTGGAACCAAATTCTGACGAGGTCGGCGAAGGAGGGGGAAGAGAAGATGGACTTCCCGAAGCCAGTTGTGAAGGAGGGTGAGATCCATGTTGAACTGGAGCCCGACGAATTCGAGAGGATGTGCAATGTATGGGAGTTCACAATTCTCATCTACGTGCTTGGGAAACGACCGTTCTACCCACATCTGAAAGCTTGGATTCAACGCAAGTGGAGGCCCAAGGGTTCCTTTGATCTCCTGTCGAGAGAGAACGGCATCTTTCTAGTCCGGTTTGCAAACGTGAAGGACAAGGCGGATGCGCTGAACTCGGGACCAAGATGGTTTGATTACCAATTGGTATTGCTAAAGACTACAAATATGGTGATGAATTGAAGGATATCTTCTCCATTGTCCCTACCTGGATCACGGTACACTCCTTTGGACGGTCGTGGACGAGGCGGGTTGTTGGCACGATCACCAGTGATGTGGGAACGGTCTTGCACATCGACGAAAAGTCATTGGAAGGTGATGAAGCTCGGGTCCTTGTGGAGCTAGAGGTGGAGAAGGCAACACCTCGTCGGGTCATGTTGAACGTGAAAATCAAGGAGCCCATCCCGGTGAGGGTGGAATACGGCCATGTCCCGGTGAGGTGCACCACGTGCAAGGCATTTGTCCATGGAGACGATCACTATGATCGGAAGGTGGCTAGCAGTGTTGGCATATGTGGGTGGCGGACCGGTATGGAAGGAGAAGGCTCTGAAGGCCAAGGAACCAACAGAGGTCTTAACCGAGAAGACTGATGGACTGAAGGAGGACGTACAACCTACCAAGGAGAAAGACATGAACAACAGCAAAGAGAATGAGCAACCTGACTCTCCTGTCAGAGAAACAACCAGTCGTGAAGAGGGTGAGTTTGTGTCAAGCTCACAAAGGAAAGGGGTAAAGAATCCAGGTATTCCTAGAAACCAAGGTGTGGGTGCTATTCTGGATACAAAAAATAGTTTTGAGGCGTTATCTGAATCAGACGAGGAGGAAAACACAACTAAACAACAAGAACAGATTGGGAAAGGCAAGAATGCCAGAAAGGAGCCTGCTAGGCGTACTAGGTCAAACAAAAATCTTTGATATGTCCATGCTCTTATGGAATATCAAGGGAGGGTGCGACAAGAGCAAGAAGAAAGAAATTAGAGAATGGATTGCTGCTAGTGGTCATTCTTTGGTTGCTTTTGTGGAAACGAAGATTAAGGTACATAATAAAAATAGTATCAAATACTTATTTCTGCAAGGTTAGGATCATGCATCCAACATAGATTGTGTTGAGGTTGCTAGGGTATGTGTGGCATGGAAACCAAGTGCATGGCAGCTCTCTGTGATACAAATGTCTAATCAACAGGTTACATTGGACTATGTTAATAATGGAGGCTTGCATATGTGGTTGACAGCTGTCTATGGTCATAATGATGGCAAGGCAAGAATGGATCTATGGGACAACATGATTTTTATTTTACAACAGGTTCAGCTTCCCTGGATGGTAATTGGTGATTTTAATACAATACGTCTGCAGGCTAAGAAAAGAGGCAGAAGATTAGCTATTAATGCATAAGTGGATGCTTTCAATCGGGCTATTGATAAAGCTTGTCTATTTGAATTACCAATGGTCGGGGGCAATATCTTCATGTGGAATAATGAAAGGGGACCTGATGATAGGATAGCAAGCAAATTAGATAGAGCTCTGGTGAATGATGAATGGCTGAAATTTTTCTAAATGTACATGTAAAGGCTGAAGGTTCTGACATTAGTGACCATGCTCCAATCTCAGTTCAGATCACGGAGAAAAAGCAGAAGAAGAGGCCTTTTATATTTCTAAATTACTGGGTGGAATGGAAAGAGTTTGAGGAAGTCATTAAGCAAAGTTGGAATATTCAAGTGACTGGAAACCCCATGTATGTGTTTGCTATGAAGATGAAGAACACCAAGATGGCTCTCAAAAAGTGGGCAAAAGAAGAGGTGAACATCCCGAAGTTGTTGAAGGATACAAAAAGGGAGTGCAAGGACATCAGAGAAAGATTGATGGTTGATCCATTAAATCCAAATCTAATTGGGAAAGACATGGAACTAAAAATGATGCTTGAGGATCTAAAGAAAGCAGAGAAAAAAATTCTACTGGAAAAGAAGTAAGGAAAAGTGGATGGAAGATGGAGACCGAAACACAAAACTCCTTCACGCAGCAGTTAGAAGAAGAGAGGCAGGTAATATTATTTCTGAACTCATTAATGTCGAAGAAATGATGGTCAACAAGTAGAAGGATCTGGAAGAACAAGCCATAAATTTCTATACGTCCGTGTATAATAAAAAATTTTCTAATGACATTGATGAAGAGGAGGAGGTTGAATGGAAATTCAAACTCACAAGCACACATAACAACATTCTCACAAGAAGAACCAATGAATGGGAGGTCAAGGAAGCTATGTGGAGTATAGGCAACAATAAGTCACCTGGGTCGGATGGTTTTAATACTTTCTTTTATAAGAAGACTTGGGATATTATTAAAGATGATTCGTTAACTTATGTGGACTGGTTTCTGGATGGCGGGAACATGGTGAGACAGGTCAACCACTCTTTTCTTGTTCTTATTCCGAAGAAGAAAGTCACCTCATCTCTTGGTGATTTCTGACCTATTGCTTGTTGTTCAGTACAATATAAAATTATTGCAAAAATTCTGGCTGCCTGGTTAAATATGGTCCTTCCCTATTTGATTTATGCAAATCAAGGAGCCTTTATAATAGGTAGAAGCATCAGTGATTGCATCCTTCTGGCTAGAGAATTTCTATTGGACTACAACGTCATGCGAGGAAGTAGGAAGGCTTGCCTAAAACTAGCTGTTTCCAAAGCTTATGATAGTGTAAGGTGGGAAAAATTATGGTGGATCATGCAGCAGATGGGATTCAATGAACAATGAATTGGATGGATACAACAATGTGTGGGGACTAAAAGCTATTCCATCCTGGTTAATGGTACTTATGCAGGTCTCTTTAGAGGGAAGAATGGGTTGTGCCAAGGGGACCCCTTGTCTCCTCTCCTGTTTTTTATTGTCATGGAGTATTTCTCAAGGAAGATGCAGTAAGTAGAGGAACGAAAGGAAATAAAGTCTTATACAGTCCATGGTACTAAGGTAATGACGCATTTGATTTTTGCGGATGATGTGCTGGTTTTTATAGAAGACAAACGGCAATATCTGGAAAATCTTAAAAACCTTATAGGAAAGTTCAAAAAGCAAACGGGGTTGTGTGTTAATGCAAATAAAACACATATCTTCTTATCTAAGAACGTTATCAGATGGAGGAAAGACTTATTCAGACCATGGGGTGGAGCGGGGTGTATTCCCAACAAAATATCTGGATTTCCCCCTCGTCGGTGGTAACCTGCACGTTAAAGACTTTACAGAGTGCATTGATATCCAAGAGGGCAGGATTTTATACCAAAGACAAGGGAAGGATACTCCAGGACAATCAATGTGATGAGGGAAACTTGGCCACAAATCAAGCACATATTTGTCGTTAATAATTCTGAAGGATTGCAGCTTAAAGATAAGAAAATATGCATATGGGAGGTAACTCGGACAAGAGCCACAAAGGACCTATTGGGTGACTAGATTTAGACTGGTAGGTATGTGCCAAAATGTAGTATATGTGTTTATAAATTTCTGCATAATGTCCTTGATACTGTAGATAAAATTAAGAGTTGGAATTATGATATTCCCATTATATGCTTGCTCTGCGGAGAAATGGACGAAACTCACAGCCACCTTGTGGGTGAATTCAATTTCACAAAGGAGATTTGGGAGCATCTATGTAGAGATTTCAGCTTGCAAGGTCAACTCCTAGAGGACCCGAGAAGAATGCTTGCTAGATGCGGCGGCAATGAAAAGAAGATCCTTCTATTTGCTGGTTTATGCTATCTATCTGGAAAGAGAGGAATGCTAGAAGACATCAAAGAAAGTTTATGAAGGATACAAGAATAGCTGTAAAAATTTGTAAACACGTTAGACGTAGACTACGTATTAGATAGATGAGTGAGTTGTAGCTTGTCTTTAGATGTATGGCGTTGGGCCTACATGTACACTTGACCCCATATATTTTTAGGGGGGACGTCAGAATATACTTACCTGATTCTGATATATATATATATATATATATATATATATATATAGTCAGACTAGAATACACTCGAGTGTATCCGGAGCGGAATACACTCAAGTAGTTTTTCATGATGCAATTTTTTTTTGAAAATCTAATCTATTGATCTTCTTAAACATCTCGTGAACAACTCATACGCAAAATTTGAGCACATTTGGATATGTATAGCTCATGTGATGAAGACTTTAAAAATTATGCATTTCAAATTAGTTTTGCGCGTCGATTTTGTTGTCATCGGATGAGTGACTTACACTCATCTAAATGGGCTCAAAATTTGTATGTATCATATTTATAGTATGACAGTGAAGATCAACGGTTTACATTTTGGAAAAAATAGTATTGATATACAAACACACTTGAGTGTATTCGTGCGATCCGTACACTCGAGTGTATTCTAACCTGACTATATATATATATATATATATATATATATATATATATATATATATATATATATATATATATATATATATATATATACATATATACATATATACATACATATATACATACATATATATACATATATATACATACATATATACATACATATATATACATATACATACATATATATACATATATATACATATATATACACTTATACATATATATATATATTTATATATATATATATAGAGTCAGGCTAGAATACAGTCGAGTGTATCCGGAGAGGAATACACTCAAGTAGTTTTTCATGATGCAATATTTTTTTTGAAAATCTAATCCGTTGATCTTCTTAAACATCTCGTGAACAACTCATACGCAAAATTTGAGCACATTTGGGTATGTATAGCTCATGTTATGAAGACCGCAAAAATTATGCATTTCAAATTAGTTTCGCGCGTCGATTTTGTTGCCCTTGGATGAGTGACTTACACTCATCCAAATGGGCTCAAATTTTGTATGTAGCCTAGTTATAGTATGACGGTGAAGATCAATGGTTTACATTTTGTAAAAAAATAGTCTAGATATGCAAACACACTTGAGTGTATTCGTGCGATCTGTACACTCGAGTGTATTCTAGCCTGACTCATATATATATATATATATATATATATATATATATATATACTCATGATTTTATTACAGTTGGGGTTGCAACCGTGCGAGCTGCCTGTAACAGAAACAAGATAGGCAAACGCCTGCCACTGGAGTGGAGACGCTAGTTTCATGAATACAGAAACCATTTATTATCTATACTAAATGAAGGTGCTTTTTGTTGCCTACTGGGAGTTTTGATGTTCAAATCCAAAGGGCTCCTTACCTTGCGCAAGACTGTTTCCTTCTAATAACATGGAAATGATATCAGAATATCGATCCTTACATCCTATCGAGCGCTGGACGGTACAGCAGGTACGGGGTATCATAGATGTATAAAAACAAATTACATTTTCTCATAAGCCTCACAAGAAATATTCTGAGTTTGGGGGATACAATAAAGTCACCAAGATCACCTTCTAAAATCATTATGTAAGCTCAGGTAGTATGAGATATATGCTTTCCGGTTAATAATAGTGTACCACAGGAATATGAAACTTATCATGCAACCATGTCATAAAGACTCTCTAACTAAATGTAACAATATAGATGTGCCTATATAGGCTCTTAAGGATCGTACAATCAACTTTCGTGTGCAATTACAAATCCAGAAAATCTGAGTATAGGGGGGTGGATTACTCTTAAAGATTTGTCGAGTTATATTGAATTTTTATGAACCTTATCTGAAACTTCAGTTGTTAGCTGGGCTTCATGTCAGGTGTATGTGCAAATAATGTCTAAACATTATTGTCTAAACATTATTTTTAAACATGATTTGCATAATAAATCTCAAATTTCGGTCAGGATTTGTGTTAGGTTAGATAACATACAAAATTGAAGTTTCTTCAAAATATATGTAGATACATGATCAAAAAAACATTCGTTTATTTATAAATAATATGAAAGGTACTAGTCAAATGTAATATACTATTTTATGTAGGTTAGTGGTTATATATACATGTCGATATAACAAATATGGGTATTTGAGTTTTATTGTTTAGGAATACCTTGACTCAAACTATGACTCGTCTAATAATATAACCGATATTTTTTACTCACCCCATCCATATAGGTTATGTGGACTAGATATGGGCACGGTTTTATCATGTTGGGACATGGATCGATATGAAAAGGCATGGTCATGCTCAATCCTAATTACATCTGTAATGACCCGTTTTGAAATTAGTCATCTAATTAGGGTTTACTTGGATGATTGTATGCTTAACTAAGTTGATCATTGTTTAAAGCTTGCTTAATGACGATAGTTAAGTTTTGATATTTTTAATATAATGAGAAATTTTATCATACTTTGATTTGCATAGTTAGGGTTAAGATTTGGAAACCCTAATCGGCCCAAATTAGGGTTTTGATGACATATGAATACAGAATTTGATAAGTATAGTGTCTCACTAAATGATTTTTAGTATTTTATATGTAACTCTGATTTAATTAAAATTTGGATATGATTTGGATATATCAAATGTGAGCACTAATAAAAAATATCATAATTTTTGAAGAATGTTCTGATATGTTTATCAGTCGAGTTTCAAACTCAACTGATCATATTTTCATATATAGCAGTATGACAATTGAATTTTATCTTTGTATTGTTATATCCAATTGATCTCAAATTTTAATTATAGTTGGGAAACACTATTATAGATACACAATTAAATTGGCGTAACTTTTGGATGATGTTTGATCTCTACAGAGAGGGGTGTCGGTCAAGTTTTATGCAGGACAAACTCGACCGACCATGATGTAGACTGCAATATAGCAGTGTAGTATTTGATTTTTAGTTATTTATTGGTAACTCCAAATGATCTAAAATTTATATTTTTTCTAAAAAACTCAATTTCAGACACTGGGTTAAAGTTTCATAAGACGACTTTTCAGTTCTACGAAATGTGGTGTCGGTCGAGTTTATAACTCAGCCGACCAACCAGTCTGAGCAAAATAAAAATACAATGAAGGGCTTGTTTGTAATTGTTCTAAGCACCTCAATTCAACTATATGATTAAACTAACACACAAGGAGCTCTCATAACTCATCATTCCTATCAAATAAATAAAATTCTAGAGAGAGGAGAGCTAGGGTTTTGAGAAGAGAAAGTAGTGGAGATGTTGACCTAGAGTTTTTCTATCCAAGATATGATGAAATCAAGTAATCTAACTTCTTTGCATAGAATTTCATGGTAAATATTCTCTCACATGTCAAGATTCCATCCCTCCTCTGATTTGATTTGAAATCACATCAAATATCCCTCTTTTCTCACTCTTTCTCTTCGAATCCCCATTTCTAGGGTTTATGAGTTGAGAGAAGAAAGAATGGGATTCATTTGCTAGAGTTTGATTTGGTTTTCAAAAATTCAGAGTTTGACCTATGAATTAAGGTGCTTGACACCTGAGGTGAGTGTTTTTCTCCCTCCTAAGTTCTGTATTCATGTTGAAGGTCTAATTCTATGAGGCTAAAATAATCAGAAGCCTTTCTTATATATGTATGTGATTGGATATTGATTTGAAAAGATATTGGGGGATCCAATTCTACTAATTTTGAATTTTTCTCAATGATTGGAACTTGATTAGTTCCTGATATATTAATTGAGGATCCATGTGTAATCTTATGGGTAGATGACTATGTTGTTCATGTGAATTTTGTCTAAAAATTAGGCCAATGGCCGATATGATTGGAATTGAATTGACATGTATAAAATCATATTTGAATTGTACTAGATTGTATTATATAAGTGTATTGTTGAATGTTAATGGAATTGAATATAATATACATATAAGGATCAGTATGAGGTGACCACATATCCTGATTAGGGTTTGTGTTGAGGAAGTGAATCAAATGAGTCAATTAATCAATGTATATTTATGATTGATGAATGAAATATGTGAAAATGGAAACTAGGGTATCCATGTGTATGAATACCCTAATGAACCTCTATGCCTCATTATGAAATTACTTAGTGATATGTATCTTATGATGTGTTGAACTAAGGATGACTTTTAAAACCCTAGATGTTTAGTATTAAGACGAGTATGAGTGATGAAGCTGGAACTTGTATATGAGGTTGTAAATGTGATGAAATGTTATATGTAAGTATTAATACTTCAATTAAATATGATGAGTCTTACTAATATGATATAATCCTAATGCATCTGTTTTAGTACAATTTATACAATAATGAGTAGCCCTCATATGAATGTGGGTCCTTTCATACAAGTTACGTAACATTGATTTATGAAGGATGATTAGAGATTATGATGTAAGAATATGTAACCTAAACCATTCTTTTAAGCTAAAGTGATTAGTATAATAAATACCGATCACTGTTGATTATGGAAATGACATTAGTAGTCAATGATGTGGTACACTTATCTAAATATAAGAGACAATATGAACAAGATGTACTTAATGGTGATTGCGAGTTAAAGATGAAATTAATGAAGTTAGTATGATGAAGTATTTTATCTTTTATTTTAATTATATGTATCTTAACCAAATTAAATGAAATATACTAAGAACTAGACTTTGATAAATGTTAAGTAGAAGAGAAGCATTGTATGTGAAGTGAATCAAGAAAGATTGGTCTGAATAATGTAATGAACATGAAATGAAAGAAGTTGAGACTACTGAATATAAAATGAAGGAAAAAGATGGGAATTAGTAGATGATTCTAAGAATGTAACTCTTACTGAATTAGTACTAATGGAACAAGCATATGTTGTACGATAAATCTATTCTGAGTATGATGAATGATATAAGATATCTATATGCTTTGATAGTTTCTAGTTCTAATGCCTCTGCTAATATTTGTTAAGAACTATGATATACAATGAATGATAAGAAATATGTTGAAATTGAATTTAATATGCACTCCTTACATTTGAGAAACCCTGATAAGGGTAAATGTTGCATAATGAGATTATGTCTAGGGATGAAAGCCCACTAATGATGATAAAACCTTGATGGGGGTAAATGTTGGACAATAATATTATGTCTTGGGCTGAAAACCCATTACTGATTATTCATATGAGATGATGTAGAAGATAGAAATAATCATATGTGTTGCAATCTAAAGATTTATTATGCTTCTTGCTTTGATCATTGTCCTTATTGATAAACTTAATTTGTTTCATTTTATTCTAGTTATGTGAGAATACATAGATATGATATATGATGTTTTGAATTTTTTTAAGATGAGTAAAAGAGATTAATAACAAGTGAAATGATGGAGCATCTAGTCAGGTGCCCTGAACACTGTGAATTTCCCTCGAGGACCACACTGGGGAAACAAAATGGATCTCTTTGTAGTAATTGATGAATTATGAGAAGGATTTCCAGAGTGTAGATCGAGACCTTAAAGGTTAGACCACCAGGATTTAGGAGTGAGTCATCTAGAGTGGCTCTGGCCCTAAATCCTTGTTGTGAAAGTCTATGTCCAGATGGAATAGACTCTGATGAAATCAAATATGTGAAATGTGAAAATATGTGAAATATTGTGATATGTGATATACTATTTTGTTGGTTCCTATCTCGTGTACCTGAGATGAGGATGTGAGCCTCTTTAGGTAACCCTAAGGTGGTCAGGGTCTGTTGTTGATATCTTATGGTGGTCGGTTAAACCCTAAGATAGTGACGGTGAGTCGTTGACACGATAATCAGGTGTGGCAACTTCTACTTGGTGAGGTACAAGCCAAGTAGTTTTAGGGCAAATGAATAAAAGATGATAAGCCGTATAGAATATGATTTGAATGGTTGTTACATTACCTGTATTGCTACTTGATGATTTTTCATTATTGATTATGCTTCTTGTTGTGGAAGGTAATCATGTTGCTATGGATATTTTCTATTTCATATGATGATATATCATGTTGACAAGTTATAAATGATGGAATTTATATATGTTCTGAATATAAGTTGGATTGTATGCTATTTGATAGAATTGTTTGGTAGATATGTATTATGTGTACTTCAGCTTCAGGACTGCAGGATGTGTTCCTGGTCTGGCTGGTGGAGTGTCACAAGGGTAATGTTATTGTTATGTATTAATTCAAAATGCTTAGAACTTGACTTATTTCACATGTGATAGGGTTCTTAATTTGAACTAAGAAGTATATGTTGATTTGTTTATAGACATGCTCTAAAAGATGTTTCAAAGTTATAATTGGTTTGAGCAATTACCTTATCTATTGGATTAGATTACCATTGTAAGTTAGATTTGACTTACGATAGAAGTATCTGCTAGAATTTTCAATATCTATATGTTTCTGTTAAGTTTATTATACTTAATCTGATGTTGATGCATGTACCTAGCTTGAGTGGGAGGTATCCACTCAGTGGGGCTCTATATGAGTCTCATGAGGTTGTTTCAAATGTTTTTAGGTGTAACTCTATCCTGAGGAGAGGTCGTGACAAAGAAGATATAAATAGCATAATCCAGATAGATTAGAATGTCCATGTACTCCCTCTTTCTTGGAATGGGTTGTAGACTAAGTTTGTTCATCAATGTACATGTATCTGATGTAAACTGAACCGCATATGAGAATAAGACTTGATTCGTGTTTTAATGGAGTTGAATAAGATTTGTGATATCTAAATGTGGTATCCTTGATGTGACATTGAATTAGGAATTTGTGAAGAAAGAAAAAGGAAAATTTAAACTGTGGTTTTCATATATTATTTAATTGCCTTTGTTGAGAATTGATTATTTTATTTCATAATATGGGTTTAGTTTTTGGGATTATCTCAAATGGTTGGTATTTATACTAATCAAAAGAGAGGCCCCGATAACATCATGGTAGATCGTTTTTATATTCAATAAAGAGACAAGGACAATGAATCGAGTAGACTGACATATTTCCTAACTGATTCTTAGTTTGATATATTGCTATTCCCATACAAAATGTTAACAAGAAACATTTAAAATTTGCACTTATATAATGACTCATTGTCTATCCACATGGTTTTGCTCAATCCCCCTCTACCAATTGATCATTTATCTACATCAATTTTCTATAGTTCACATGGCCATACTAAAGAGATTAGTGATCCATCATAGCCTAGGGCAATCCGTTCACCGATGTGTCTAGAGCTAAAAAAAACTATAGCCATCCAGTATAAACCATTATGGTACCATCCCCAATGTCCTCATGTGGCATATACACATATGACATTAGGATGTGTCGTCCTTTAGCCCAGTGGTAAAGTTAGAAATTTTTATCAACGACCATCGCACAATGTGATACTCCAAACATGATCTTGTTTCAATGTAAAAAATCACAATCTTAAAATCAATATAAAGAGATAAAAACCATGATTATTAAATGATGTAGAAAAAGAAAAAAATAGAACAACTATAATAGTATTAGAGGTGTCTCAGTGATTATACATTTCATGAAAATGTTTGACAATGGTTTCATTGCCATGTCAGAGAAAAATTCCTTTCAATGTAAGGAATCAGACAATTATTAAGCCAAGTATCTTCCATCTTATTATGCAAATGACTTCAAATAATCTTCATAGTTGAGAAAACCATTTCCACTATAGTCATTATAGCTAGGAGAAATTGAGCTAGTTTCAAAAGCTTGAACACCAAAGTAAATCTTTATCTTTCTTAACCTCAACTAGTTTTTGTGCAAGTTTGTTAATTCCTTTCAATTTTAAGAATTATCCAAAAGACTAGACTTTTATAATATATGTATGCAGTTGTACATCAAGTTTTTTTCAAGATCTAAGTCAGAAAAGTCAGAAGGATAAAAGTTTGCAAGTGGTAATAATCTTTGTCTATCAAATGAGAGGAATTCATTACTTGGATGAAGGCATGCAGCATATAGAAGTAACTATGTATTAGTCTCATTAAAATGTTTATCTATCTTAATTAGCATCTAATCACTTATAGTGTTGAAGATCACAAATCAATAATGATGCAGCTTAGTAACCTTTTCTAACTTTCTTCTTGATCTCCATGATGGGAAAAAAAATCTTCATCCATATTTGGAGTGTCTATCTCATGTTTCTTACAATATTCAACTACTATTCCAAAAAATATCCCCCATTGATCATCTTTAGTTCTTAGAGAGTGCAATTTTTATTTAGACAATTTTACCAGTGTGATAGCATTTACAATATTCTGATCTTTTCTATAACACTTGTGATAATTTATTTGTTTTCCCAAAATTGATTTCACCAAATGCAAATTAAAGACAAACACATATCTTTAATTTTTATTAGAAAAGAGCCGCTCAAAAATGAATCAATTGTTGTCTTAAGAGATAAGGAACTTGTATCAATTTGATGTAGAACTATAGCAAATCGTTCAATCACATCTCCTCTTGTATTCACATATCCCAAAACTATGGTCATTTTGTTCTTTTATGGACGCATCTTGCGTCATCAACCAAAATGGTGAATGCATCATTTTCAATTTCCTTTATGATCAAGTCCATTATTTCAAATGGAATGATATTACAAATGTCTTTTTGGCTGTCTGGCAAAGTTAGTTTTAGATTTCCATGAGCCTTATTTATAACCGGTTTATCAATATTTTCATTGTGAGAAGCCAAAAACTACAGTAACTCTAGATAGTTTCTTCTATTTAGTGAATCCATACTTTCTTTGTGGCCACAAAATGCTAGTCCTTAATGCTTGTAATCGTGTACGATACTCTATTTTAACTTTTATCTCGTTCAAACAAGGTAACACTAATGTTTTGATCTTCTTTCATTAGACATTCAGACATAATTCTAGCATTATTATGGGTGCTGGAAAAGTTACCAACACGTCTCTCTGATCCTCTTTTATCTTTCCAATTCATATATCCTCTACTACCTAATGTTGGATCATGACCAGCATGGGAGAAAAGATAACAATAAAGAGCATCTTTATCTTTATTGTATTACAACCAGTTATGATACTCATTAAATCATGATAGATTAAACTAACAAGATTTATTCCCAAATTAAATAAATGGGCATTTATGAGCTTTAGGTTGACAAAGATCATTAGTAAGTAAGTTCTATGAATATTATCTTGAACATTGACATCAAAATTATATATTATATAGCCTCAATCCCAAATCATCTTGTGTAGCTGGGAAGAGACATTTGACATATACTGGTGCTACTCCACTGAAAATAAACCACACATCTCCTAGTCTCCAATCTCTACACAGGAGAAAGCACAACCGCAAAAATAGTTATGTAGAACATAGAACAGAAGTTTATGATTCACACTAAAGTTGTTATACCGGAAATTGTGGTGTTTTATTTGTAATAATGAGAAAATAATTTTGCAGATACCACAATTATAAATACTTTATTCGAAAGTAAATAAATATGTCTGGTTGGTAAAAGTCATGGAAAACTATTATAATTTGAGAGAAACACTGCACGATAACTATTGATATTATGCGCAATTATTTGATTAAAACCCACAATAAGGAAAGTTGTCTCGTACCATGCTAGATGGTCAATGGTTAGCTTTTAATTAGAGGAAACAGAATTTTGTTATTACAGAATTTTGTTATTACGATTACAAAGAATATGAATGCGTGATGGTAAGAAACAAATAGGTACAGACGGAGAAAAGAAACAGACGTGGATACAGGAGAAGCCAAGAAGGACGGTGCCTCGGCACGCATGCTTGGACTGCGTTTGGCATTTAGCTGCCATGAGTTTAATTGCCGCGGCTAAGTTAACTAATGATAGATAAATCTCATATTAGATGAACGTTGTTTGGATCAATGATAAATAAATTTGACGGTAAAATGTCCATCGTTAGGTAGACATGTAAGTAACCTTAGTCTATTTATATAAAGTCTATTATGCCCTGTATGAACGGCACGTTACTGGGGTTTATTCAGTTAACTAACCCATGCGACATCTTATTTATAACTAAACGATGCAACAAACAAAAGTTAATGTCTTTAACAAATTGTTTGGCGTGTCGGGTACGACAGTAGCTTATTGTAGCTTATTTAACTTCACGGAGACCGACTCTGTAATTGTAAATTACAAATATTTTGTAAAAATGGGTCAGCCACTAGCCTAAGTGTGCCTGGCTGTAACTATGCTTTAGCATTTTGTGGAGATTAGGTGGGTGTTTAAACCGGAAGTATGCATTTCAGTACAACATCGATGTTAGTCGATGTTAGTGTTGATTCGATCTCCTTACAATGTCTAGTGTTAGTTCTTTATATATATTTTTTGTATAATTGTATGCATTAACTTTTTCATTATTCAAATATAATTTTAGCAACAACCGCACGATACACACAACTCTATCATATTAGGCGGAATGCATTTTCGCAAATAAGCGTACTGGGGGATTCTCAATTTCTCATACCCTGCCCACCTAATAGTAGAGTACTATCCTGTGTACCCCGCCAGAAAACAGGTCAGAGCAAACGCACTTCCATAAGGCCCTGTTTGGTAGGGTGTAAAAAGAGCACAAAGTGAGTTTTCTGATTCATGAAGCCCGAAAGGCATGAATTTCGACTGCACTTGCTTCATTTGGTAGAATGCGGTACTAATCCGTTTTGTTTTCTGTTTCATTTGGTATACTTCTGATTGTACTATGCAGCAGCCGTGTATTTTTACTTGAGAGATAGGTGCCCTGTACTTCTTTCACGTAGAGGGAGATCAAGGTTGTGGGTTAAAAGTGTAAAAAAGTCATGCTGGACTGCTTCTGCACCCGACTCCCCCGTTTTCGAGCGCAGTACCTTTTCTTGGATTTTCAGCAAAAAGTTGTGCTGGTAGTGAGTTCCGATTCTGGGAATTGGTATTCACGGCAGGCAACTGGACTAAATTCAAGGAGTTAGTTTTCCGTAGTTTGAAGTTGCATCCAACCAAACCGGCCCTAAGTGACCAACACGTACGGAAGGACTAAGTAGAACAATTCCAATTGCGCTCCAAGACAGTGAATAAATTAACCTCATCGTACGGTTTAAACGTGACAAACTGAGTGGAACATGTGGATATACAAGTCGATGAAGCCTCCAAATCACCTTATTTAGTAGAAAGATGATGTGTCGTGCGTATGAATCAATGTGGACTATCAAATTTAGCAACTACAACTGCACTCAGACATGAATGGAAGCAAAAATTACCACAAGATATCGTCACGATCCAAGAATGGAACCAGAGGACAATTAGGTTTCTTACTCCAAAAACATGAGCCAAAAGCATGCCAAAATTAAGAAACGGCAGAGAACCAAAATCGTTTTTGTGACTTTACATGTCACTAAAAGTATACATGCAATTCTCTAGCATTGACATCTCTTCTCCAACGATCCATGATATAAGATAAGATGGGAATGCTACATTTAAATTTTCAAAGAATCCAAATGAGTATACCCTCAATCCCCAAGAAATCTCCTTTTCTTGGTCGTATTCATGTATGGTCTCAAGGCCCATTCATTCTGTGCTTCATTCTGATCATCTGTTCCTAGTTTGATCTGAGCAATCCACATATAAACAACCAACAGGAAAACCAAGAGGGCGTTTAAATTTTCAAAGTATACATGCAATTCTCTAGCATTGACATCTCTTCTCCAACGATCCATGATATAAGATAAGATGGGAATGCTACATTTAAATTTTCAAAGAATCCAAATGAGTATACCCTCAATCCCCAAGAAATCTCCTTTTCTTGGTCGTATTCATGTATGGTCTCAAGGCCCATTCATTCTGTGCTTCATTCTGATCATCTGTTCCTAGTTTGATCTGAGCAATCCACATATAAACAACCAACAGGAAAACCAAGAGGGCGTTCATCAGAGCATAGAAATTGAGCAGCAAACATAGTAAGCAACAGTCGTAAATAAAAGTGATACGTGCCTTGTAAAGACGGAGCTCGAATCTTGGACCCACTTCTTTCAATTCAATAGAATTAGGACCCCCACGTTGTTCATAAACATGATGCCTACAATTTTAATAATTAGTGTGACGTTGAAATCTTACATAAGCATGTTAGCATCTAAACTGAGACATGGAAAAAAAATAACTACCAACTAGTATATACAATAATATTTACTATTGTTCACTAATTTTATCAAATTAATAACAAATTAGTGAACAATAGTAAATATTATAATCAAATAGAAAGAATAAAATCATCTTGTGTGCTAAACTACTTTGGAATGGTATGAACAGCTTGGTTCTAGGGTTTCCTGGTGCTAGAACTAGACCTGATAACCCCGAAGATATAGGAGAGAAATCTGGCCGAAGTGTGCTCCCACTTGTTTGAAGTTAAGTGATTGAAATAAACACAAAAAAAAATGTGCCAGTTAAAAAATATGTTTTATAATCCGGCGCACTGTTTACAGAGCTGTTATTTTACTATATATAAGGATAGATTAAATGAGTGGAGTATACACGTAGCTACAGATCCGAGATTCAAGTGATCCACATATCTCGGTAGTAGCAACAAACTAACAGAGTCTAAGTAACTACAAAGTCTTAAGTTTGTTGCTGTGATTCCGTGGACTGTTTGCAACAGTCCTGCCGTGGATTGCGTAACCATCTTGACACTCCCTCCCATGTTCGTCGTTCCCTATTAGAAAGACGTAACTTGTGCTTCAGCATGCAAAATCTGGGAGCAGGTAAGGCCTTGGTCAGGATATCAGCTGGCTGATCTTTGGTAGACATGTAGCATACTTGTAGCTGTATGGAAGCAACTTGTTCTCGAACAAAGTGGAAATCGACTTCAATGTGCTTCATTCGTGCATGAAATATTGGATTGGCAGCAAGATAAGTAGCACCAAGATTGTCACACCAAAGAATGGGTGGCTGTCAACATGGAAAACCTAACTCTGAAAGTAAAGAGCGTAACCAAATAAGCTTTGTGGTTGTATTAGCCAATGCCTTATATTCAGACTCAGTCGAGGAGCAGGAAATTGTGCGTAGTTTGCGGGCAGCCCAAGAGACTAAATTGTTCCCAAGATAAATCAAATATCCACCTGTTGATTTACGGTCAACGGCACAGCCTGTCCAGTCTGCATCTGAAAAGGAATGAAGAAGAAGGGAAGATGTGGATGGAGAATGTGTGATGGACAAAGAAAGGCTAATTGTCTGTTTGAGGTGGCGGAGTATTCGTTTTACATCTCGCCAATGCTCGGTGGCAGGATGATTCATAAATTGACAAACTTTATTGACGGATAAGGCAATATCTGGCCTGGTTAAGGTGACATATTGTAAGGTTCCGACAACTTGACGATAGATATGAGGGTCCGAAAAAGGAGTGGCAGTAGGAGTGGAAAGCATGGTGGAGGGAGAAAGGTGTGGAAATGGGTTTGGCACCTTCCATGTGAGAACGAATAAGAAGGTTGGTAATGTATCGACGTTGGGAAAGAAGCATGCAATTGATGTCGGGATAACCTCAATTCAAAGGAATTAATGTAGGGGCCCAAGGTCTTTGAGAGAAAAAGATTGTTGTAAGTTCTGAAGAAAGGAGGTGACGAATGTTGAACTGAGTAAAATATCGTCCACATATACCAATGCATAAACATGTATATCATTGTGATGATAAATAAACAAAGAGGTATCTGTTTTGGAGGCAACAGAACCAAAGGACAAGAAGAAGTCATGAAGTTTGTGGAACCAAGCACATAGTGATTGCATGAGCCCATAAATAGACTTATGGAGACGACACACATAATCAAGGTGAGAAGGGTCAATGAAGCCAGGGGGTTGAGACATGAATACCTCTTCTCGAAGGTCACCTAAAGGAAGGCATTAAGTATATGATATCAACTTGACAAATTTGCCAATGATTGGTAACTGCAAAAGAGAGGACAACACGTATGGTGATAGGTTTAATGACTGGGCTAAATGTTTCCATATAATTTACACCTTCTTGTTGGTGATACCCCTCGCAACAAGACGTGCTTTGTGGCGCTCAAGGGAACCATCAGTGTGACATTTGTTTCAGAAAACCCATTTACAGCCAACAACTTTTGCATTTGGCTTTGGGGGGACAAGAGACCAGGTGCCATTAGAAAGAAGAGCATGCATTTCATTTGCCATGGCTGCACGCAAAGATTGATGTTTGTTAGCTTCTGTAAAGCATGTAGGTTCCGGTGGAGGCTGAGAGACCAAAACAGCATAAAGGACGGGGTGGGGTGTAGAGAGGAGAGCTTTGGAGTCATGCATCCCGGTAAGGGTACGGTAATTAATGGTTGGGTGGCTATTGGTAGGGTTGGTGGGAGGCTGATTAGATGAAGTAGTAATGTGAGTTGGTGGAGATGGGGACGCACTGTTGGGAGGGGCACGGCATTGGGTAAAGTGGATGTAGGACGTGAGGATGGTAAAGAATTTGTAGGGGCATGAGAGGTGGAGGTAAGGCTAGGTGGGGACGGTGTATGTGAAGGTATTGACGGTCGTGGGTTTTACGGTGGTACTGCAGATAGCGGGATAGAGAGCCAAGGTAATGGAGAGGTAGGTGGTGGGTGGCCAAGAATGGAGGTGTGAAAGGGAAAACAATTTCGTCAAAACAAAGATGGTGAGCAACGTATAGGCGGCGAGTGGGCTGATGGAAGAAGCGATAACCGAGTTGGGTTGGGGAATAACCAACGTCAGTGGGACGGTAACCCAGGAAAACGCAGGGTGTATTCAAACCTATGCGTTGAGTAGGGACGAGTAAGGGCCCTAAGGGGATAAGAAGCACAACCGAACACGCGCAGAAAGTGGTAATCCGGCGGGGTATTAAACAAAACTTCATAAGGAGATCAATCATTAAGAAGAGGGGTAGAGTTGCGATTTATCAGGTAGGTAGCAGTGTCAAAAGCAAAATGTCAAAAATGTTTTGGGACAGAAGTGTGTGCAAGGAGAGTAAGCCCAGTATCAAAAATGTGACGGATTTTACGTTCCGTCGGCACCATTCTGCTCATGAGTGTGCGGGCAAGAGACACGGTGGTAGATGCCATGAGTAGCAAAATGAGATGAAAGAGCCTGATTTTCAGCACCCCCATCGGATTGAACAGCAAGAATTTTTGTTTCAAAATGACGCTCAACCTGTACTTGGAAACGCATAAAAGTAGCAGCGACATCAGATTTGTGTTTGAGAGGATATAGCCAAGTAAATTCTGAATGATCATCAACAAACAAAACAAAATAACAATGTCCATCTGAACTAAGCATTGGTGTAGGGCCCCATACATGAATAAAAACTAACTGGAAGGAGAAGAAGAACGAGATAAAGTAGACTTTAATGTTATGGGGGAGGACTTTCCCAAACAATATGTTGGACACTTATTTCAAGAAAAGGATGATGAACATGGCAAGTTGTAGTGACGAACAATATGACGGAGTGTTCTTTCACAGGGATGCCCGAGCCGTGCATGCCACTGAGATGGAGAGACACGGGCTGCAATGTGAATTTGTGGAGAAGAGGCAGACTGAATGGAGTACAACCTGTCTTTAGTCGTTCCTTGGAGGAGTTGGCGTCAAGAGAAGTGGTCCTTCACAGTACAAAAATTGGGATGAAAATTCAAAGAAAGAATTATTTTCTTTGGTGAAACGTTGTACACAGAGAAGAGGTTTGCGTATAGAAGGAACGTGAAGAACACTAGAAAGACGAAGCGGGTGAGATGAGGTGGGAATGGTGGAAGCAGCAATATGAGAAATAGACAAGACCTGCACCGTTACCGACTTGCACATGATCAGTCCTGTTATAAGGCTGTGATGACTGTAGTTGTTGAATCGTCGACGTTACATGGTGAGTGGCACCAGTGTCCGAGTACCATTATTCAAAGGGTGGTGTTGGTGGTGGTACGTATGATGGTGGCACCATGTTGAAGGAAGGAGGCGTCGTGGTGGAGTGAGCTTGCGGAGGTTGACGCGCTTGATGACGATAGCGGCAATGATATGGCTTGTGTCTGTGGACACCGCAAACTGGACGGGCCCCAAAGGGCAGCGGGGGGCACAGCCGCGACCGCGGCCACGACCTCGATTAGTAGAAGTACCAAAGTGCGGCTGGCTTGTAGCAGAATGATTGTTGTCGAGTGAAAGATTGGCAAGGCCGCAAGAGGTGGCAACAGCATTTGCTGAGAATTCATGTGGATCTCCTCACTGGTAAACAAACTAGTGAGCTCTGAACAAGATGTGGGTTCAGCACGGGCAGAGAGCATAGAAACTAAAGCACCAAAGTCAGAACTGAGAGTATTTAACAGAATGGCGTTGAATGTGGCTAGGCCAACCACGGCGAGTTGATCGACGAGGTATTTTGCATGGCATAAGTAAGAGGAGACGTCGACATCACCTTTCTTTAGATTTTGAAGCTGACATTGCAACTGAAGAATGTGAGCATTCGACGTCGTGCTAAAAGCTTGATGAAGTGCATGCCAGACTGCATATGAACTGGTGAGGCCAACGACATGAGGAAGAACTTCTTTGGAGAGGGAAGTGACCAACCATGTTAAAAGGTGTTGATGCGAAGCCAGGCTAAATATTCTGGATTGGGTGAGGGCGGGGAAGTGTCGTCAGCAGCATGTAGGGATGAAGGAGTAGGCACAGCACTGCCATCCACAAAGCTTTAGAGATCATGGGCTCACAGTAGAGGCAAAATTTGGGTTTTCCATAAGAGATAATGGCTGGGTGTCAGATTGAGGGAGAGAAGGTTGGTGACGTGATTAAGGGAGGGAAAAGAAGATGGAGTGGCAGGGTCAGAGTTTGCATCGATGGTGGAAGGAGCCATGGAGGATGGGAGGACAAAATCTGGCTCGATACCAAGTTAAGAATATGTTTTGTAATCCAACGCACTCTATACAGCGTTAATGTTTTACTATATATAACAATAGATTACAAGGGTGGAGTATACACGTAGCAGATCCGAGATTCAAGTGATAGTAGCAACAAACTAACAGAGTCTAGTACAAAGTCTAAGTTGCTGCGATTCCGTGGACTGTTGCAACAGTCCTGCCGAGGATTTTGTAACCAGCTTGACAGTGCCCCGCGGCTTTGGCAATGTCTTTCCCGTTCTCATAAGAGCACAGCCCTCAAACATGGGGTGAAGCATGTTATTCTCCATATCTCGTAGCATTAGTGGCAAATTTACTTTATCTTAGTTGATGGTCAGCCTGAACAGTGTAGTCTTTGACAGGGCCGGATAGAAATTTGCATATGGAACTTTCAATGGAGGCGGCCCTCAGTCTTAGGCATCCTGCCAGGAAGACGATGGGCTTGTCATGAACTAGGTCATGGTGCCTGGTGGTTTCAGGATTCCACAGATAATACTAATACTACTTTATAGATTGGTTCTGCAATGCAGCTCATGCTTATTTCATAATTCTTCCACTTCTTCCCTAGGAAGCACGGATACGGATACGTATCGGAAACGGGTACGGGGATACGATGATTTTCAAAAATATAGGATACGGGTACGTCATGGATACGGCAATATTTTATATTTATTTTAATATTTAAAAATAACCAATATATTTATTTTAAAAATAGATGAAGACAATCAAATTTCATTCAAAAATCACAAGATTTCTAAAGAAAATGGAAACTCATTCCATAATGATATAGAAGGGGTCTTTCATTCATATTAATGTGAGACAGAAATTACAAAAAGATATGATAATATCATATTCTGAACCTTCCACATTTCATGTATCATGTTGTGTTGTAAAGTGAGTTGTGTCATTTGTGATACCAAACTATCTTCTTTCATGTATGGCTAGCTACTATGAAGCTCGGATACGGATACAGAAATGGATACGAGTACGGGTACGGTACTGGGATACGAACAGTTTTTTAATGTTATTTTAAAATTTTAACAGAAAATACCAATTTTATTCTCAAATCACAATACAATAGAGGGAGTCTAGAGTTAGAAGTCACACGGTTTTGGGATTTTGAGAGATCACACAAGTGGGGTGCTCCCTTGGCTGCTAAATGGGTTGGTTGTATCCTGGTTGCATTGAGGTCATATCCTGATAATAAATAAAGGAATATGACTTGAGAAGTATTTGGTATGTATTAGAGAGTATCTAGGGAGTATTAGTATCAGATATGTATTCAGCACTGGTAGGATACCCTATTTTGGAGTATCGGTGCTTCATAGGGGGAGACAGAAGGATGGGGATCCAATGATTATCTTCAGAGGAGATGAAATAGATATTGTCTCGATAGAAATCTAGAATAAATCACAATGGATTTAGTCACCAAAACAAGAGGCATGTTAACCAACGATACTAAATTGAAGCCTTTCATAAAATATGGAGGACGTCAACGTGCATAAAACATGCACCTTAGTAGGGAAAGCATCCGCAAGTAACATGTAAAGGTGAATGAATTGGTTTGCATTAAAGAACAAACAAAAATTCCGATTACATATGGAAGTTCTTTAAAAAGTAAAATCCCAAAAAATAGGGGAGGTACAAACAATAAAGAGAAGAAGAAAGATTGGCATTTCGCAAGAGGAATGGTGACTAATCTTGAACTACTTCAAGGAAGCAACTATGACAGCCTTGCTGCAAGCTACTACTTGGCAGAGAGGCTTGAGACATGAGTTGGTGTCAAACGCTACTCAATGTCATGCTCACATTTTTTTTCTAGTTTTTATCGACTGGATACGGAATGGATACGGATTAGGAGTATCTGATACGTATCCAGGAGTATCCATGGAGTATTGGTATCGGAAACGTATCGGATACAGGTACGGCACCTGTTTTGGAGTATCCGTGCTTCATAGCTTCTTCCTTGGTGGACCTCACTGTTTAATATTGCAAGTCTTCCATGCTTTGTCCTGATCACCTTTTCAACATTTTACTTTCTTCACATAAAGTGATCCATATGCGACTAGAATTAATGATCTCATCACTAATCTAAACCAATTCAATCAAATGGCTGACCTCATGCAACACAGATTAGTGCAATAGTAACCCGACACCAGACTTGGCTTCAGTGACCGTATAGTAAGACCCCATATAATATTAATAACTAAAAAAACAGCCAATTAAGATATTTTCCCCATTTTCTTATAAAAGTAGTATTCATAACACAAGTCATTTACACTATCAAAGTCAGTATAAAGCAGTAAGTTCACTATGTGGATGAGTGAAGCAAAAATGTGTCATTTAGAAGCGCTTTCTACATTGTACTTGGCACCAGCATTTCGTTAAGTGAAGAGCAGTACCTGAAGACGATAGTATCAGATTGATTTATAAATGACAAAACGCGTTTTGAGTCAGGCTTTGGTACAGGAAAAAGATGCTTGAGAATGGTTGCTGTTCTTTCACCAAGCTGGCATAAATGAGGAAGATAAGTTACAAAATTTAAATTATTCACATGATAATGAAGCATGAAGATTCAGAAACACAGAACCAACAGGGGGTTAAACAAAAAGAGATATAATATGAATCTGATCATGACAAAGAGAATGTACTGGTCTCCTCAAACATTAGTTGCCATTAAAATTCCAAATGTTGTCTAAATCAGAGGCCTAACAGCCTTATAGGGCTCAACACACTCCAGATTAGGGACTGCAGGAGAGAGAGCATAAAGTACCTTAGTAGAGAAGTTGTGAAGTATTAGATGCGGATAGGCCTCTGAAACAGTCCCCATAGACTTTTTATCTTTGATGTCGTGCCTGGTCACCTTCATCAAAATACAAGTATTATGACATGAAAAGTTGTGCAAAAAGGCTAAAAACAGTATACATACCACATTAGAGAGTGTAAAGTATGCAGTCGGTCCAAAAGGTAGATGGCAAACAACTA
Organism: Alisma plantago-aquatica; assembly: GCA_963693085.1. NCBI lineage: Eukaryota > Viridiplantae > Streptophyta > Magnoliopsida > Alismatales > Alismataceae > Alisma > Alisma plantago-aquatica. The sequence continues at coordinate 907,673,157 of OY856410.1, forward strand.
AATTATCAGGAACACCACGATGTTCGTGCACCATTACGACATCCGTAAAATCATGTGCGCGGCAGGTTTCAATAATTTCAGAAATAACCTGCAATGCATAGGATATAGTTAACAAAAAGACCGCAAATCTGATTATAGAAAACTTGATTCTTAGAGTCTAGCTAAAGAACAAATTAGCACAATACTACTATATCAAGATTGCAATATATTACAAGTACAGTTTGAGATGTTTTCAAATCTACTACCGACATGGCAAATACCAGGATCGACCGAATTTCAGTGTGGTATGAATATTACAACCAGTATGAGACATGTTTCCAGATCTAACACCGACATGGCAAATACCAGAATCGGCCGAATTTGAGTGAGGCGTGAATTCCTACCCATGTGATAGTGGTAAGTGCATGTGTGCAAGTGTGAGGCATGAAAACCTACCAATGTCATACATGTACCCATGTCATATGTGTGTGTACGTGCACGCACATTGGCTAAATTAAGACCAGTTAACTTACGAAAACTTTAAAAGAAAATCTCAAGCAACTTTGGGATTGAAGCACAATAGAGATCAGAATAGACCATCGTACAAAATTTGGATCGAAATTGCGAAATTTCGACCGAAATTTCCGATTTTTTTTCAATCGGACATCGAAACGCATGTACGCAGAGAATGGGACGTCATTTCGCAGAAATTTTGCTAAAATTTCGCACTTAGGTGCGAAAATTCGCAAAACAGTGCAAATTTCGCCCAGTTTGGGCCATAATTTAACAAAATGACACAAAATTTCAATAGAAATTTCGAGATATTTGTTCCTAAGGCTGCTGCCACTACATGTTAGGTATTTTGGCGATTCTCTTTGTATCTTTTGCTTATAGAGGCTATTTTCTTTGATTCTAAGGTACGTTTCCCCTATCTCTAGCCCATGTATACCTCTTTCTATGTTTACACTCTTCTAAAAGATGTGAAGAGATACTATGAAAAATAACAAAGTTCTAAGTGTTGCTGCTACATGTTAGGTATTTTGGCGATTCTCTTTTGAAAATCACATGAACTACAAACAAACTTGAGGATCTATGAAATAATAGTATTAAGTCTGCAATTCTACAATAAATTTGTTATTATTACACATATTTATACATAAAATGACTTAAAAATAATGCACTTTCTTTGATCTATGTATACATGACCCATGTAACCTAACTAAATTTTAACACTAGACTTATATAAGTTGTAACATGTAAGTCTGTAACTTGCAACTGTAAGTTTTAAGGTCTAAGTGGTAAATTGTGGGTTTGTAAGATGTTTACAGTCTAACGGACTTGACAATTCTGTTCATTTGTGCACTCACTCATCAAGACATGGATCCCACCCTAACCTCTAAACATATAGATTTATTATATAATCTAGTGTGTTTATGTCTAGACTTTGTGTTTGCAGAATTTCAAAGCTTAATTCCTTCATTTTGCCATCGAAATTGCCATCGAAATTTTGTCAAAATTGTTCAGTTTCCTTAACTTACAAATATGGGAGACCCCCCCCCCACATATCCAATATGAAATATTATTGCATATTTGAGTAGATCTTGGCGTTTAGATCATCCTGGTAAATTTTCATGATTTAATTCGCTTATTTGGTCGTCGAAATCGTTAGGGTCGTAAATATAGAAATTTAGTGCGAAATTTCAAAAAATTTCTGTTTCTGGGCCATCGGATACGTCATCGAAATCGGACATTTAATTCTATGGAATAGACAACCACGATATGTTGCCTAAGAAAACTTTTGCGCTGACTGGGGGGTCACAAAAGTGGCGCTTCTACAGGGGCGATTCTCTCGATAATCAAAAAAAAAAAGTTTCCAATTACCACATATCTTTAGTTGCATCTTAATTCTATAACAAACATTGCCTAAATTTACCCATAGGCTAGCAATTTATGAAAGACAGGACATAACAGCTTAGCAAGTCACATCCTTAACAAGGAGATAAACATATGTTGTAAAACTAACCAAAAAAAATAGGGCTTCATATAGCTGAATAAACAGAGTTACTTAAAATTAATCTGACTTGCTGATTAATTGATCTTATTGGCAGATCAATTGGCTGTGAAAGCCCCCCAATCATGTTTCAGGTAATCAGGTCACTTATCTAACCACTGTGGTTGATTGTGATTGTTCCTTATTAATCAAGCAATTAGACTTCAATCGATTTATTTTCAAGGAGCTTGATCCATTATTAGGTGGAGAGGCTGGTTTAACAGAAATTTTTTCTATTAGTGAAGTTACTACGCTTTATTAGTCTAAAAGAAAACACATGTTAAAGATGCATCTTGCCCTACGCTCACCCCTAATTTGTCACCTCTACCTATTTATGTGGGCCTTCATCATACTTAAGCATGTTGAGGCCTGCTACATAGATATGTTATAGATCTTATTCTGATCTAGAAGTAAAGATTCAAAATCTCTCTTTATAAGCTCTACCCAGGTTAATTTAGATCTCCCTCTTCTTTTAATTGTGTTCGACTCAATAGCATTGCTTCTCACAGGCTTGTTAGTCGTTCAGCGTTGCACATGTCCATACCATCTTAGTCAGCCTTTGGGATATGAATGGATTTACAAAAATATTTTGTCTGAGTATTGAAATTAAATACGTTTGTCTATGTCATGAGGACACACAAGGCTCCTAAGAAACCAAAGACTCAAATGAATCAACTACATAAAGTTTCTTACCATAACAGAAAAACTCTATAATTCAGTTTATCACTCTGCTAGACTTGACCGCTGATGGTTGAATATGTAAAATCCATTGGACTTGAGACCCTTATGACAAGGGGCTACTGATATAAAAGACCAAATACTAACTAAAGTAATTGCATGGTGCTGTTAAGGAAAACATAAAATAGCAAATGAACTACTGGGCTAAATTAATGGACTAATGGGCTGGAAATGCATAGATCACATTTGTCGTAGATCCTTATCTGCATGAACTCCTCCAAAAGCAGGTGGATGCTTTGCCGCCGTTGTTCATGTGACCGAAGTTCACCTAGGATATTGTGTGGAAGAACCCAGGACTGGAGCGAGATGTCTTGGTATCGTCATGACCAGGACGACGATGTGTCGTTGTAATCTTCATCTTCAAGCTCACTGATAAGAAGATAAGCCTCAGAGTTCGTATTGTGACCTTTTACATTAACCATGGTAGTCGTGGTCAAATCAGAACCCTACATAACACTTTCGTCTTCATTGGCGTAGTCAAGGAGAGTGGATGAAACATTGTGTGATCGATATGTAATGTTGGAGTTGTTGGTTGCATCCTTGGGAAAATCTCCAAAAACGGAACTTGATGTGTCTCAAGTGCAAAGATTATTGCTTTAGGGATATAGTGCACCCAAGTCAGAAAATCATGTTCTTGCATCTCCCACAATATAACCTTAGCATCATCAAGGTCGTATCATGCTTTGCAACTCAGTCTTTGGTTCCAGTGACGAAATTGATGTTCTCTTCGTTGTGCACCATGTTGTACTTAACGAAGTGCATTAACAAAGGTTCTGTTAGAATTGTCCCACACCGCTGAGCTCTGGGAAAGGTCCTGGGCTTATAAGGTGTGTGGTCCCTTCACCCATTGCCAATTGGTTTTGGGTTGAATACCACACATTCTAATATGGTATCAGAGCGGACCCCATGAGACAAGTGTGAGGACCACACCCTACCTAAAAAAAGAACAAGTACAAGCACACAAAAGTGGCTGCACTTGAGGGGGATGTTAGAATTGTCCCACACCGCTGAGCTCTGGGAAAGGTCCTGGGCTTATAAGGTGTGTGGTCCCTTCACCCATTGTCAATTGGTTTTGGGTTGAATACCACACATTCTAATAGGTTCCAATGTATATTGCAGTTTGGGATTCGTGCAGAGGACATGAATATTGGGGAGGCACGCAAAGCATGGATAGATCTAGGGGTGGCACTTAGAAGTGACAACCAATGGGTCAAGAGCACAGTCCACTAGGGTGATGGTTTAACTACAGTGTGTAGAGGGGGAATCCAAGAGATAAACGGAAGCTTGCTAACATGGTTGTCATTACAAAAGTCGCAATGGTTGTGCAAGGAATAGGAAGTAGATTTGTGGGACGATGTTGGGTTACATTATTAAGGTCGCAGGGGAAAGAAGGGCATGATGCCCCCTGGGAAACCACCCATGCCTTCTCTTAGAGCCTCACCCAGTAGCGATTGCAGTGATCATTAGCAAGGAAGGTTGTGGCTAACTGACATATCCAAGTTCAAGAAGGGAGGAGGTTCCGATAGCGATTGTTGCAACTAGTGGCTACGATTGTTGCAATTGTCAAGAGCACAATCCACTAGGGTGATGGTTGAACTACAATGTGTAGAGGGGGGAATCCAAGGGATAAATGGGAGCTTGCTAACACTATTGTCATTACAAAAGTTGCAAATGGTTGTGCAAGGAATAGGGAGCATATTTGTGGGACAATGTTGGGTTATATTGTTGTGGCCGTGAGGGAAAGGAGGGCATGATGCCCCTGGGAAACCACCCCTGCCTTCTCTTAGAGCGTCACCTAGTGGTGACTGCAATGATCATTAGCAAGGAAGGTTGTGGCTAACTGCCATGTCATGGATTGTCCTAGGCAGCGTCACTGGGATACTGCATGCCAAGTCTTGAGATATTTGAAGAATGCACATGGACAAGGATTGTTTTATAAAAGAAATGAGCATCTAGATGTGACTGCATATTCTGATGTTGATTATGCAAGTTGTAAATCTGACATGAGATCCACCTTTGGCTATTGTACCTTTGTAGGGGGTAACTAGGTTATCTGGATAAGTAAGAAACAAAATGTCGTTGCGTGATCCAGTGCAGAAGCTGACTATCGTGCAATGGCACATACTACTTGTGAGCTATTGTGTCTGATTTTAGATTTCCCATTACTCATGTTATTCCAATGTACTGCGATAATCGTGTTGCTACCTTCATTGCTATTAATCATGTGTTTCATGAAAGGACCAAGCATATCGAAGTGGACTGCAATTTTCTCCACAATGTTGTGCTGACTAAAAAGATCACAACCCCCTTCCTGCCTACACACCAGCAAACTGCTGATTTTTACAAAACCTCTTTGGCAAAAGAGTTGTAAAACTATGTTGCAAGTTGGGCATAATTGATATCTATGCTCCAGCTTGAGGGGGAGTATTTAGATATATATTAATTTGTAGTTATTTTATTCCCTTTTAATTCTTTTTACTTAAGTCTTATGTAATATGGGCATAAGTATAATAGGCCCATTAAGGTTTGCTATGTGCTTCCTTGTTGTTTTCCCTCCTATTTATAGGAGAGGACTCAACACTTTTTGAATATAGAAAGACAGTTGTTCTCAACAAGTCCTAATACTTCCAGATGATGTATCATACATGTCTTAACTAACTAAATGTATTGGACTGGTCGTATACTTCAAACCTAAGAGTTCCCTAAGTACTCAACTATAAGCCTAATCCAAATCTCCAAATCACCAAATCATAAGAAAATCTCTTTGCTTTCTTTGTACATCTCTATAAGTCGCTCTTTATCAAAAGTTGCATATGTATTGGATCTACTAGGTATGAAACCGAACAGGTTGTCTGATATCTTTGCCATATAGGTGGTCTTAGTCCTTGCTTAATAATCCTCTCCCAAATCTTCTTAGTGTGACTCGTCAACTTGATAACTATGTTGTATGTGCATCTCTGAACAACTCACTTGTTCTCATCTGGTATTTCTTGCTCTTCATGATCTTATTGAAGAAATTCATTAACCATCTTCATCTATCATACTCCTCCATACATCAATAGCGGCATCGTCCGGTCAACAATGGGAGAAATATGTTTTCCTTACAAAAAAGATGGCATTAGCCAATATCGCCTTAACTAGTATGACACTATGTGGAGGTCATTAATTGTTTGATGGACGTGTATAATATGGCTAGCAGCAAAAGTAGTTAATGTAGCCAAAATCATGCACAATGGTGTAACTAAAAGTAGAGCCAACAAAATGGAGGTGACAGTGGAGTTGTCAATTGTTGTGTATGAGCGGCATACAAGTGTAGCATCTACATTCAAATAACTACCTAGTATTGGTCTTGTCTTCTAAACATCTGCAACACATTGGATGAACATGCTTAGTGATAACGATGTTAAATTTCCACAAATATGGTGATGAAATTAACTTTCATGAAAAAGATTCACTTTTTGTATTTCTTCTCTCATTTCCTAATTGTCTCTCATTATCTCATTCTAATATCTCCACTCATTCGCTAAGGTTCACTTATCTCCAATAATTATTAGCATTGTAACAATAACTATCAGAAAATATGGCAATGTAGCAGTCCTAATTGCAGCCATTAAGAGTGATCTTGCTTCCCCTTTCAATTCAACGGAGTTAGGGGCAAAAGGATCTAATGCAAGTTAAAGCTAAGAGAGGGAAAAAAGCAGGGGATTTATGAGCTTCTCCCTTCTTATACGTTCTGAAGGAGTCCATGAAATCTAGTTGGGGGAGATATCTAGCTAAGTGGGATGGAGAGTCGCAAATGCCCTTTCAACTAACTCTTGTAGGGATTTCTAAGAACTGTTTTTCAAGTTTGAGCAGGTCGTAGCCTCAAACATCAAAGTTTTGGAGAGTTTTTACAGAGACTTGCAAGTATAACATAAGCATTAACCTTAAAAATTCATCATTTGCTTCTTTAGGATTGTCAAGCAACAAAAAGAGCATTTATATAAGTAGTTCTATGTTTTCCAATAGCTACAATGAACAAAACCACCTTGGATACTTTTCAAGCTATATAACAACAAGGAGCAACATGTTGATACCACCAATACAACAACAAGACATGACTAAACATATTTAATATCTATCATGTCTTTGTCATCGCTGCATCAAAAATCTAGGGAGAATCACCAAGAAAATGACGTATCAGAAACAAAAGACAATCAAAAGATATTAAGCAAGTTATGGAAGCTTTGGCAATCATGTAGAAACCTAAACTATACCAAGTAGAAATTTTTTTGAGAAGTTAAACATCAATGTGCAACTTGAGTCCATGAATTGAATAATGTTTCTAATCAGCATTACATTTCAGATTATGGTTTTCTCTCTGTGTGGGGATGTGACAGGAGGGTAGCATGGAGAAATTATAATAATGCAGAAAAAAACTCGGCAATAACAGACAGGCACTACGTTGCAAATTTGCACAGCTTATTTGAACATATGTCTTGGATATTGTTCCATTTCATTCCATTTTGACTATTGAAATGCAAGTGAACGCAAGAGGTCCCAAGTTCAAACCACAATAGAGGGGGGATAATTTGACAAGTAGCCTCAGTCATAACTGGTTGGTTCTTGATAGATATAACCATGCCAAGTTGGCCTTTGCAAGGTTAAGGGATGAAGGAAAGAGTAATTGTCTATCTAGACTTTTAAACTTTAAACTATAAGCTAAATTGTTCATATTAAACTGTGAATATTTCTGATTAACTGCCAAAACATCAAAATTCCAAAGTAATAATTAACCTAGTAAACTTTTAATAGGCCTAACCCTCATCTGCAACATATTGGAAGGAAGCGAGTTTTTAATATCAAAATACATAATATCATTGTGAGAACAGAACAACAGCATCCTACAATGTTTTTTTAAGCTACATATAACAACCAAAATAGTTGTGAGACGATTTAGTCAAACTAAAGCCACAAACCTGACCACCACGATTCATTCTCTGAGAATTAGGAAATAAAAGCTTCAGCTCCTGCAAGGCATAGCCGCATTAATTAAAAAAACATATTACAAATCCAGAAGAGTAAAATAACACAAGTAAACCCATAGATCCATAAAGCGGGGAACAAACATCAAAGAATAACCAACCTTTACAAATTGTGTAAGGGGCTGGCTTGGATCACGAGATGTTGTCAACAAAATTTTAGGATCCTTCAAGGAAGCATTTGCATATTCATCATCGATGTGATTTCTCGGTACTGCATCCAGTCAACCAACATTCATTAACTAAACCTGGCAGTCTATACTTGTAACTTGGGATATGAAGCTAGTTTATTTATCTATTTTAGAATTATATCTACATATAACTTGCGATATTTTATTGGGAATTCAAATATCAAAGTCCATGCAATATGCTAGAGACCGCTAGATTTCCAGAATATCTGGAATCTTAGATGCATATGAATCTCTAAAGTGCTTGAATAGACAGCGTGAAACTGTTGCTCCCTACTTGATGCGGAAGAAGAAAAAAGATGCTTGAAACTCAGAAGGATTAGACATCTTTAGTTCAGTGAAATCCTTTCTATAGATTAAGCCCCACAAGTCAAAACAAATATGACAGACTATAAAACGCTGCAGATATACAGTCATTTTGACTGGTGGCCTTCCTCTGACCGGTTTTTAACTCTAGAGTGTTTAGTATTGCCGGGTGGTTGGAGTGCATAGTTAAATGGACGAGGAACAAATAAACAGATAGCCTACTTGCAGTGTCTTCATCCTCGAGGTCGATCTCCTTCCGCAGAGCAGCCTCCTCGTTCCTTAGCTCGGTGGGGATGGGTTTACCCTCTGGCGCGGAATCAAAACAAAATTATATAGATACGAAAGAGAAAATGACACGAAAAACTGGTGCTGGGACAAAGGTTTGATAAAACCCGACCTTCGAGGGCTTCTCGGATTTTTCTCTTCTTCTCATACAGAAGTCTTTCCTTTCCCTCGAGGTTCTTCCGATACACGTACTCTTTCCACTCCCTGGTCAGCCGTCTCTGCATCGTTGCCTACGCCCTCTTACTCCTGCCTACCGCGCTGGGAAAATTTGTCCACGGGACTTAGCTGGGCGAGAAACAGGAGCTGCACAACCAGGGTGCAGCGGTTGATTTCCCACCGCCGACAATGAGCTCGTGCGCGAAAGGGCTGGGTGGCGATGGACCCGTTTTGCTTGTGACAGCGTGCTGTTCCGGAGCTGGAGTAGCTGCAGAGACAGAGCAGCGGCTGGGGTGCCTGGCGGTAACTGGCCGTTGGGCCTTGTTACGCTGGGGTTTTTAGGGCTTTCCTATGGAATGGAAGGAGTTGAAATCTCTCTTTTCTTTAGGCCCTGTTTGGTAGGTGTAAAAAGAGCACAAAGTGAGTTTTCTGATTCATGAAGCCCGAAAGGCATGAATTTCGACTACATTAGGCCCTGTTTGGTAGGGTGTACTAGGATGTAGGATGTAGATAGATGAATCAAAAAGTAAGTAAAATATTTATCGTGGGTTTTTAACTCAAGTAAATCTATTTGGTAGGAAGTTTAATGACTTCTTTATTTTTTATTACAATCATTTGGTACGGCAAAGTATAGAGAGGCGAGAGATCGGTGGCCGCATGTGCATGAATACGAGATGCAATGTGTAAAAAGGCACCCCCAGTGTGAACACGGACCAATAGCCAGCTCTCCATGGTTTGCTCACTCGCAGGGTCTAGAGAGAGAGAGTGGAGAGGGTGTGAGAGAATATCGGGGGTGGGGACAGAGATCGTGGGCAGCTGTTCCAGTTGCACTTTTTTTTCCTATAGTCATTCTCGAAAAAGCACTACACATGTACCCTGCCACACATCCATTCTGCAACACAACAGCACCCGACCGCACCCTATTTCACGGCGGTACAAATTCCAGGATTTGATAACCAACTGTGCAGTCCAGTGGACCTGTAAAGTAATGAATTGCAACTGCATTTTTCCATACCAAACAAAACCAAGGGCAAAAATGCTACTTTTGAACTCATTGAACCCAAGTTACACCCTACCAAACAGGGCCTTAGGGCTTATTTGGTTGCATGTAAAATCAACCCGTACGTAGAGTTCCAAAATAGGAAAATCAAAGTTTTGAGTTGTAACTGAATTCCATTTGTTTGGTTGAGAGGAACGTGATCCCATCGATTTGATTTTCCATTATTTGGTTGGGTGTAGTTGCTGTAGAAAAGTCACCGTTTTGTTGGATTTAGTTTTGTGGAACCATGTAGCATGCTGCCATCGAAATGAAGAAAAAAAAAGTTCCAGCATTTTTGTGTACGGAGAAAGGGTGAGGAGGACAGTTGGCCGAGAATGGAATTGTAACCGCGTCGTTCCACCTTGCGGTCCAATTTCGCAATTTTCTGTACAACTAAATGACATGTGTGCAGTTCATTCCTACATTGTGGGTTGCTACCTCACGCAACCAAACGGTGGAAAATAAAAATTGAGTATAGTTGCAACAGCAGGAGTTGATTTGCAGGTTGACGGGGCCTTACTTCATATGGTAGAATATTCATTTGGAATAGTTCTGATTGTACTAGGGGTGAGCATCGGTCCAAAACCGGACCGGACCGAGGACCGAATATCAATAATTTTTGGACCGTAGACCGGACCGTTTGGTGGTCAGACCGGACCGGGACCGGACTGTTTTGACCGCGGACCGGACCGGACCGGACCGTTTGGACCGCAATCAGCCTTTTTTACATGTTTTACAACTTATTTAATTGTACAAAGTTGATAATCTTAGTAACTTCTAACAATTATATAACTTTAGTATCAAACATTTATACTAGTAGTGCTTATATATGTACTTTATTTGTAGTTATTATAGAATACACCTTCAAATATATATGGATTTTATATAAAAGTTAGTCTGCGGTCCGGACCGGACCGGACCGATTTTGGACCGGACCGGATCGATTTTGGACCGGACCGGACCGAAGACCGAATTTATTGAAATTCCCGGACCGCGGACCGGACCGAAATCGAAATGGACCGGACCGAACCGGACCGAATTGAGCGGCCCGGTCCGGTTTTGCGGTCTGGACCGTTATTTGCTCACCCCTAGATTGTACTATGTAGCAGCCGTGTGTTTTTACTTGAGAGAGAGGTGGACTGCTTCTGCATCGGACTACCCCGTTTTCGAGTGCAGTACCTTTTTTGAGATTTTCGGCAAATGAGCTGGGGGTGAGTTCCGATTCTGGGAATTAGTATTCACGGCAGGCAACCAAATAAATTTTTGTCCTAAATTGAAGGAGTTAGTTTTTCGTAGTTTGAAATTACATCCCAACCAAACCAGCCTTTAGTAGCGCTGGAATGCGGGTGTAGCTGATCGTATTGGCGTCGGGTTAGGCTAAATTTTATGGAGGAAAAAAACTTAAGGGCCTGTTTGCTTTGACGTTGTCGAGTGTAGTTGGGTGAAAATGAAAACGGATCAATTATAAACAATTCTTTTGAACTTCTCCCAGATTATTTGGTACAGTGTGGTACAAGTTCTTAACTTTTCGTTGCAATTGTTTGGTATCTAAAGAAATCAAAGCCGCTACCGGTAGTTTTTTACCCAGAAGGTGTTCCGTACATTGGTCCCGGTGCCCACAGTCAGAAGACTGCTGCCTGCAGATTAAAAGTAACTGGGAGAACCGGCCCAGTCGGAAAAATAATTTTTCTGCACCCGACTTCACCGGGGGGATCCAGCGCAGTACATATTCCGTGATTTTGCTGCGGAGCGTGTGGTTGTATGCAGATTAGATTCCATCAATTACACCCTAATGCAGTCTACCAAATAAAATGCAAACATGAAAAGCAGGTGTTTAAATGTAAGGAACCGTAACTACACCCTACCAAATTGGCCCTAAGCGTCTATGAAAGTTTCGTAGAGGGTTTTTTCCTGCAATTTTTTTTTCTTTTTCTATTTCTAAATTACACAATATTCCTGATATTATGATATTTTATGAATAAAGGTAGGCAACATGTGTGTCTGTTAGCTATTCCAGCAGCTTAGTTGTTTGTTTAATCCATCCTTCTATCCTATCCACTCCACCGTTAGTCACTTTTTTCACCTTTACATAATGTACACTACAAACGAACATTAGTTACTTTTTCAAAATGGTTGCATCTTAATATTATTTTTTGTTATGGTAATTAAATCAGTTGCTTAATCAATAAGGTATACAATAATTTGACATTAGTCTCTTTTTAAAAAATTCTATCTTTATGGATACAAAATTTATATATGTTCACAGTTAATATTATTTAGTATATAATAATTCATAATATTGTTTTAATAACTTGAATGGAACCAAAAAAAATGGTAAGGAGTCAAAACAGGTTTACTCTGGTCAATGAAACGATCTAATTCGAAAATGATATGGATTCAAATATTTTCAAGCAATAGTATTATGTTGTTAATGAACATGATGTCTTGCCATATTGTTTATGTATTCCTTAGAGAATGTCTTACTCGTTATCTTTTTCTCATGTTTTGCGGGTACATAAATGAAAGAGATCGAATGGGCATAGTGACAAACAACTAAGTCCGCCACTACTAATACACGTCACCAATTTCAAAATAAATTTATGTGTACAAATACTTGTATGGTGGTGTATTATCAATTGTTTGTATGACAATGTAGTACCAACCGGAAATGTAACTTGTTCTACCAAAAATAGCATTTTTAAGTTTAAATTTTGTGACTCCATGCGAGCTTGAAAGTTGATGTCTGAATTAAAGTCAAGTCGGTTATATGTTTGGATTTTGTTAAACGTGAGTCAATTTCTTGTTGATAAATGTGGACAAACCATATTATAACATGCGGTGCAAACAAAATAGTATTTGACTATAAATCAAAAACTATGTAGTTGATTTTTATTCTAGATTATATATTACAAAACCATGTCTAGGTAAAGAATTACCGCTATGTGAAAAGTATGACTAATCCCAACTTGAAACTTAATAGTATTACGATAAATTATCTATATGATGATATTTAGATCTAAAGGATACATGTGTATTTTTTCTTACTTTTATCTTTCATTTACCGACCCAAACAGAGTTGGAACTAAGGCTTAGATGATGATGATGATGATGATGATGACGACTATGTTTAGATTTCATTTTGTGAGGGAGTCAACGGGATATTATTTGTGATGCTCTCTTTTGATAGATTGTTATTCAGTTTTGTAGAGTGTACATGTTTTTAATTTGTTGTTTTCTAAGTACAAAATTGACATAGAGGTCAAGTGAGTGTAATAGCACACCACTATTTTTGCTTTTTCCAATGCATACCATGTGTCGACATGAAGTCGTGCATAAAATTATTGTAGATGGTAGTGAGTATGAATATACATCAAAGAATATAAAAATTGACTTCTATTCTAAGTTAGATATTATAAAATCAAAATTACATGATGTCAAATATGATTTGTCCCAACTTGAAACTCATAATATCACCAGAAGTTGTCTATATAGTTATATTTATATCTAAAAGACACATGAGTATTTTTTTTTCTTACAACATGTCTAGTTTTCATTTTTAGCTAGAAGGAGTTGGAGGGATATTATTTGAGATTCTCTCTCTTGATCGATTGTTTATTTATTTTTGTAGAGAAGTATTATATTTTTTTCTTTCAATTGTTGCTTTCTAAGTATAAATGACAGAGAAGTCAAGTGAGCGGAATGACACACAATTATTTATGCTTTTTCTAATGCATTTCACGTCTCAACACAAAGTCAGGCATAAAATTATTATGTAGTGTATTATTGACTGTTAACACGACTCAATTAGATTGAAAAAAAATATTTTTTGACTTAGATTTTGTCAACCCAATAGGTTTTGTATTATAGTTGATATTTGAAATAAATCAGGTCAGTTTCGTATTTGGATTTTGTCAATCTAGGTCAAATCTGAGTTCATAAATTTGTACAATCCAGCTATCATTTAGCAAGTACAAGTAGTAAGTCTATTTGCATACTTCTCTTCCGGTGTGGACCCACATAGTCGTATGTGTGCGTGTTATATATATATATATATATATATATATATATATATATATATATATACTATAAAAAGAGAGAGTTTGATGCTGCGCTCTCTTTGATTCACTCTCTTTTCTCCTTTTTTTCAAAGAATTTTGCTCCTACAAATATTTATTCTCACACTCTCGTATTAACTTTTATTATCTTTAATTCTGTATTTCTCTCTCCATTCTACGGAAATGGTTCATTGATTATCTCATTTCAAACAACCAACACAAATATCTTTTACCGTAGAGATCCTTTTACAGACGAGTCTTCTCCCCGCACATTTTCAACAAATTTTATATGTCACGTACACGTGCACGTGTGTGTTCACTAGTATATATATATATATATATATATATATATATATATATATATATATATATATATATATATATATATATATGAGAGTTTATTTAATGCCCTACGCCGGTACTTTAGTTAAAGTACCCGTCCTTGGTAATACGGTGGCACACTTATAATTACAGAGTTCACCACCCATGCCACTTTGCTGGTATAGTCCCACGGCACCGGCGATCAACATCTTTGAAAATTTGCCAACCTCCGATGTTTGTGCTTGCCAACGACGGGCCTGCTAGATAGCATATCCCTCGCTCCAGCTTCCTATTCGTAAATCATTAATCAGACTATTGATGTGGCTGGTGGATTCCTTATTTCCCCTCTTATTCAGGTCTGCCACGAGAAACGCCACCTCTATGAGAAGAGCACTAGCAATCGGAGAGGATTAGGATGCATGTGCCTTGTAAGGTGACCAGTTCTTCGATTCCGAGGAGGACCTCTTGTTTGTGTCTAGATCTTGCCCCATACAACCCATCACACCCCTGGATGATGGGCCTAGACGGCAAGAACCCTTCTGCGTGAGCGTCTTCTGGTCTCCTCAAAGTTCTGATGGCCACGCCTATGTCGGACATCATTAGTATAAGGGAGAGGTGGATTGAGACCCGGGTAAATTTTCATCTTTGTTGCTCGTGATCAACTGAAGGTTCCTAGGCTATGGGGACGTCGTCCACTTGCAGGAGATCGTCCAATGTTGGAGGGCGTTGTGGAGGTCATGAGCGGTGAATATCGTGGAAGTGTTTATGTGTTTGAAAGCAGTGGCTATCTAGCTTGTAGATGTAGAGATGGAGATTGCAAGGATCTGGAACAGAGAACGTCGAGTGACAAATGTTGGTGATCATGTAGAACAAAGAAGATCATCTAGAGGTCGATCAGCTAAGAAAGTCATGATATTGTTTCACTCCAATTAAGATGCACGAGAGTCGTTTGTGAAATTGCCCCATAGGGAGGAACCCATTGGGGACAATGGCAAGAACGACTAAGGAAAGACGGACGACAAGGACTAGAAGGCTCGAAGGATGACCAGAAGAAGGATCAGACTAAGAAGTAGGTAGAGAATATGGTGAAGATGTACCAGGCGTACAAGCCTTACTATAGCATGCATTACAACATCATTGCTAGGAGGACGATCCAAACAAGTGCTTATATGCTAACATAATTTGGTATACATAGTACTTAACATACTACTACAAAAAATAGTTTTTACAACAGTTCATTTTTCCATTTTACAACGGGTGTCAACTGTTGTATTGGATCGTGTGGTCTTATGGGGGGTTCTTTATACAACAGGTGTTGCACATGTTGTAATATATGCATTTTATACAACAGTTAATACAAGTTGTAGTTCATTGAACGCGCCTGTTGTAATAGGGGTGTTGTATATAACATGTTGAGACAAAAAGAAAATACATCTAGACACAAGGTTTCGAACTTGAGATCACTTGAAAGTAAGGCACATCTCAAACCGCTGAACCAGTTTTATTTTATGCAACACATATATTCTTTGTTGTACATACACAACAAATGACGTGAAAACTTGTTGTGTGATTGTGGTCTATTACAATGGGTAACTATTACAATATGTGAAAGCCTGCTGTGTAATTATAGTATACTACAATGGGTTATAGTATGTTGTGTAATGATGGTCTATTACAATGGGTTAACATATGTGACTATTACAACGGGTAGAGCATGTTGTGTAATTATGATCTTTTACAACAGGTTAGACACTACTACAGAAATGGCTTATAAAGTCACTTTTCAAGGTGTCAGTTGTATACATAAACCGACACCTAAACTCTACAGTGTCGGTTTATAACATAAACCGACATCCACTCTATGAAGGGCGACCAGACACGGGTACCGTTTTTATTAAGTGTCGGTTAGTTAATAAAAAATCGACACCTAAAATCAACCGCCAAAACTAAAATTCCAGCGAAAAAATTACCTCCAAAATTTGACATATAGCGTCGGTTCATAAATAAAACACCGACGACTAAAGGTATTCGGAATAGTTGTCAGTTGTCTTTTAGTTAAAAACCGATGACTATAATCTAGTATAGGTGCCGGTTTTTAGAAAAGAACCGACACGGTTGGTTTAGTTGTCGGTTTTGTTGAATAACCGACGCTTATTGTCAACTTAATAGCTCACCAGCGCGAGCGGCTCTTCCCCTTTCCCTGTTTCATTCCCGATTTCAGTTAGGTCCGGCGATTTCTTACTCGCCCCCGCTGCTCCGCCGCCGCCGCTCCCTGCCGCTGCTGTAACATCCCTGACCTGGGTTATGAGTTAACCCTAGGTGTTTTGCCTAAATATGTAGTTAAATCCTTGTGATTAACTCTGAGCATGTAATTAAGCTTCTCAGAAACGTATATTTCAGTATTTGCTCCTTTTTATTTAAAGTTGTAGCATTGTTTTGATATACAGGGACCTATGTGCAATTTACCCAGTTGAAAGGGTTAACTTGCAATTTGCACATGATGAGATGTTCCTCTGATGTTGAGACATCATGAGAATCTCTTTGGCAAAGTTTGAGGGATTTCCCAAGGTAGAGCACCAAGGTGCAGCTGTGGAAGCAATCCCAGGGCTTGAAACCCTAATTTGGGGTAAAATGCAATTTACCCAAATGATGGGATGCAATTTGTAAAGAATGTCATCTAAAGTATCTTTTTAGACTTTTGCCATCATTTAGAGAAGAAATGATGAGGAATTCACCTCAATTGAGTTATCAAGTTAAGAAATAGGCTCTGTGATTGAATAATCAGGGTATATGTGCAATAACCCTTTTAGTATGAACTTTATTATTAGATTGTTCTTCCTTGCCTTCTTTTCTATAACTTAAGATAAGGTTTGTCCTTAGAATAAAGAGGAAGGGACGAGCAAGTAATAAAAGAAGGACTTAGTTGGAATTAAGGGAAACTTATGAACTAATGTTGAAAATCCTATCCCATGTATATAAGCCATCCTCCCTTTAGTTGCAAGGGAACTTAACCTTCGTTCCCTTTAATGTTTCATTTCACCAAAGACGACCAAGGACTGCCTTGGAGCTAAGGAGGACGAACAAGGGGTGCAAGGTAGGTTTAAACCCCTCTTCTTGCCTAATTCCATGGTTAGAATTCGAATTCAAGGTCATCTTCATGGCTAATTCTCGAAACCCTATCTTTCTAGCCGTCTCTTTTCATCCTTCCTTGGAGTTTTCACCTTGGACAACCTGTGGGAACTCAAGGACGCCATTAGAGCTTGGAGCTTGAAAGCTTGGAGCTCAAGAAGCAAGCTTTAGGCGGGTTTTATAACTCTAAACCTATGCTTTACTATGTGCATCTTTATATGCGAGTTAATGATAGCTCCTAGTATTTCCCTACTTTTCCCTGCTATTTTGCAAGCAAACCCGTGGGATATCTGTACTGTTCTTGAGCTAGAAGATGAAGGCGTGATTTCCAAGAAAAACCCACCGTTTTTCTTTTCCCTAAACGGTCCTAACAGTTTGCTCTCACGACCTCAAGACCGTGAGGGAGCCTCGCGGTCTCGAGACCGTGAGAGGGCTCGCGGTCTCAAGACCGATTGGCCCTGTTGACCGAGCGTGGACCATATAAGAAACCTGTTCCTAATTATATAGTCTAAATACCCTCAAAATTTGGGAGACTAACTCCAAAGGAATCGGGAGATATGACCTTTTTAAGTCACGACTTTAAATGAATTAATTGCTGATTTTCAAACGGTCTGAAATTGCCTTTTTGGGCAAAAGGTCTCAGGACCGTGAAAGGTCGTTGACTAAGCATTGACCCCATGAGATTACTGTTCAAAATTATGTTAATTAACAACTCACCAAGTTTGATGGTCTAATTCCAAACGGGCTAAGAGTTGAAGGGTGAATACTAGGGCTAACCCTAGATAAAATCAGTACTGAAATTATGGTGACATAATTAGGGTTTTTTTTTTAGGGTTGATTGACCTAAACGGTCTCAAGACCATGTGGGGTCCACCCACATGACCTCAAGACCGTGAGGACAATCACCCAAGACCATTTGAAGGTCTAGGGTTGAGTAATTTGACCAATTGAACACCCAATTGCAAATAAGTTATCAAGTTAATCAAAATTCGGATTCTGTGACCAATCATGGTTCAACCTCTATCAAATCACCTTAGATTTTGATGAAATCTTGGGCAAACGGTCTCAAGACCATGTGGGGTCCACCCACATGACCTCAAGACCGTTTGGGCCAAGTTTGGGCCCAATTGGAGCTCAATTGAAGGGTTCAACTTTGTGTTGATACACATTGTTGAGTGTTGATGGGTGAACATTGATAGACCTTAATTGAATCGATTTCAATCCTAATTGGTCAACAATTGAGGGTCAATTGAATGACCATTTGGTTAAGCATAACCTTAATTAACTCAATCCATAGGTGGTCAACAGTTATTGGACCTTTTGAAGGCTTCAACATCAGTTGACATCATCGTTTGATTTGTTGAACCTTTGTTGAAGGACCTTGTGGTTGAGACCGTGAGGTGGCTCACGACCTCAGGACCGTGAGGTGGCTCACGACCTCAGGACCGTGAGGGGGCTCACGACCTCAGGACCGTGAGGGGGCTCACGACCTCAGGACCGTGAGGGGGCTCACGACCTCAGGACCGTGAGGTGGCTCACGACCTCAGGACCGTGAGGTGGCTCACGACCTCAGGACCGTGAGGGGGCTCACGACCTCAGGACCGTGAGGTGGCTCACGACCTCAGGACCGTGAGGTGGCTCACGACCTCAGGACCGTGAGGGGGCTCACGACCTCAAGACCGTGAGGGGGCTCACGACCTCAGGACCGTGAGGTGGCTCACGACCTCAGGACCGTGAGGTGGCTCACGACCTCAGGACCGTGAGGGGGCTCACGACCTCAAGACCGTGAGGTGACTCACGATCTCAAGCCCATGAGGAGGCTCACGGTCTTGGAACTAGAAAGGGGCTCATGGACTTGAAGGGTCAAAGTGAGCAATCGGTCAACACTTTCAACCGAATTCAATCATGTGATGGTTCAATGTTGCTCAAATCAAACACTAATGATAATCTAAGATAGTAAGGAGTTATTTGATTAAGGTTTTTGACTATGATGATGATGATCAATGGGGTGAATTACCAAGATACCCCTGAAGGGTCAATTGAGTTATACCTTGCTCAATTCAAACCCTAATTACATGAGAATGATGTTTTTAGTCATAATGACTCTATATAACCTGATCTAGTCTAATGTTATCATCAACCATTAGTATGATGAAAGAGAAAGTGCTCTAGAGAGAGAGAAAGTACCCTAGAGAGAGAAAGTAACTCTAATCACTTAATGGTGATGCTTTTGGCTATGTTAGCCTATGATGACTCAACCCAACCTGTTTTAGAGTGATGTTGACATCACCTAACCTTACGATGAGAGAGAAAGTACTTCTAGAGAGAGAAAGTGCCTCTAGAGAGAGAAAGTATCTCTTTTAAATGGAAACTCAATTGAAACATCCCCAATACACAGAAATGAGTATAATTAGGGTATGATCCACCTGTGTGAGATCATAGAAACCCTAATTATGATAAATGATGAACCTTTAACTAATCCAGGAGCATCAATGAAGGTGTTACTCAAACATGATGATGTTATGAGTTTAATTCACCTTAATGTGAATAGTAAACCCTAATTCAAGGGTAACGGCATGCTTTTGAGCAATAAACTCTATTTGAGTAGAATTAAAGATTTAACTCTTATGACAAGAGTAGGAAGTACATTCCTTATTATTGTATTTCCTTTATCAGATGTATTAACCATGCAGGTTTTGATATGAAGGTAATCATATCCAGGTATGGATGTTGATGTTATATTCATTGAAGGCATGTTGTTAGCCTTATGAATAAGTAATGTAATCTGATGCCTTGCCAGTGGCATCCTATACTGATAATGGGCTGTGAGAGCCATGAATACCATCAAGGTCATGCTTTAGAGATGACTTGTGATGAGGATAATGAGAAATGATGATTGATATGAGTTAGGCCTGTTACATTTAGTATTCTTCTTTTATAGCTGCTATGCTACTGTTATTGTTTGAAGAACAATGTATGCTGTTAAAGAATACTGAATGTACCTAACTAATCAAGTATAATGTAGAGCCCTGATCATAGATCCATCATTGTCAGAAATTAAGTGATGGTGAAACAGGTTTTCCTTAGGGAACTCCTGGAGCACATACTTTTGAGTATGTGGGGTACATGGATGTGTAGAACCTTACATCCTAGTGTAGGAAAGTGATGTAGATGTGGAATCCATCCATCCTTCACTATAGTTCCATACCGTATCAGTGGTAGGTAAACATGAAACCTCCTGATGACGAAGAAAGCACAGATATCCGTATCAGTGGTAGGTAAACATGAAACCTCCTGATGACGAAGAAAGCACAGATATCCGTATCAGTGGTAGGTAAATATGAAACCTCCTGATGACGAAGAGAGTACAGAACGCCACTGTGACTCTAGAATAGCGAAGGACCAGTTTACCCTGGTGAGCTATAATAGTAGAGGCATGAGATGTCCTACAAGTGATCCTCTTACTGACTGAGGAAGGTGAAGGTCATGAGAATCCGGCTCTCTTAATGACCTATGTATGATACTGATGCGGCTTCTCAGCGATCAGTTGGAGTATGAGTGGTAAGCCTCATCTCCACAGGGCATAATGTTGTTTGTAAAACATAATCAACCATGTAGTGTAACTTGTTAGAGATAACTCCAAGTTAGTTGATTGATGTTACATTGTTATAATGATTGATATCCTCCATATCTCCTAAATTGTAGAGATCTTGTTATAACTATAACTGTTATAGAATGCTTTGAAGGCTTTACTGTTTAGAATAATCTTTGATGTTATAATAAAGCTTCTGGCGAAGAGTTATAACTCTCGCTGGGACAATTATGTATAATTGTCTCACCCCGTAGACTTCAATTTTTTTTAGGTGGACGTCGGAGACGAAGGAACCAGCCTACAAGTGATCAGTCTCAGCAGCAGCACCAGGGGCAGCAGTAATCTCAGGTGGAGATTTGTCCTGCCATGTGGTGTAGTTAGAGTCAGTCCTATGTGTCCTCTGTACTCTCAGGTCTTGGAGTCTTGTGTTATGTGATCTTGAGATTTTGTATCTTGATGTATATAATTACTCAAGAAGTAATTATCCTGAGATGTAAACAGTTACCTCTCTTTATGAAAGGAGTTTTTATGGATACAAGTTCTTATCTCGAAAAGTTTTAATTTCCCGTGATTTTTGTCTTCCGCTGATTACCGATTCGCTTCCGCTAAGTTTTATTCGTGTTTATGTCATGGTTTGGAGATCAGAACCCACAGCTGCTCCCTGCCATCCGTGCTCCTGTCCTCTCGTCGCCGCTCGGTGATGCCGCCGGTCCGTGCTCCTTTCCTCTCGTCGCCGCTTGGGCTTCCTGCTCTGCTCCGCCAGCTTCCTCTGCAAGGTAATCCTTTTCTCCTCTGCCTTGCTTTTCCCTGACGGCCACCACTTTCGCCCAATCCCCAGTGGCAGCACCAACATCCACACCGGCGCCGCCTTCCTCTCTTCTCCTTCCAGCGGCGCCGCCTTCCTCTCTTCTCCTTCCTCCGCCCTTCTTCTTCCTCTACCTCACCCTAGCAGCGCCCGACCTATAGAGCAGCGCCGGTGGCCGGAAGTAGCAGTTGCAGCTGTAGTGACGCCGTCCAGGAGTAGCTGGGCATGACAAACACTACCAAATGCCGCCCTTGACTCCGACTAGGACTCCTAAACTTGATTCCGCAGCCCCCTCAGCCACGAGCAGCACCTAGCTGCGTTTCTAGCTGAGCCCTTTCCACATGTGCATGAAGCAGGTCTGAACCAGGGGCAGTTCTGCCCGGGAAACACCACGAAAATCGCAGCCTTGAGTTCGGCCTTCAGGCCCAGACCCGAATCTACTTATTTGTATTTTTCATCTACTTATTTGTGCGTCATGCTATTCTGAATTAAGTGTATATTTACTTCATAATTGAATGTTTAAGTAAGTTATAGATATCTTGATGATGAACTGTAATGCACACATGTGACATGCTTGGAATGTAAATGATGAACTGTAATGCACACATGTTTAACTTGTTTCATTGTTGAGTATATTGAGAATCCTAATCACCCTTCTTGCTTAATGATGAACTGTAATGCACACATGTGACATGCTTGGAATGTAAATGATGAACTTTTCCCTAAATTGCCAATCATGCTTTTAAAGACATCAATAATCACCCTAACTTGAAGAAGTAGGATTTTAGGTATAAGAATGACAACACATTATTTGTTGGCCTAGAAACTCGTCCAAGATTTACTCATTAGGAGTAAATCTTGGATAGTCCCCGGTTTGGGACTGTTCTTGAACACCTAATCTCGCTTAGGATGTAAGTGTATAATGTGTATTGGGTTTTCAAGAAAATTTCGGCAGCATTTCCCCATTTGTTCTCTAAGTACATATGTACTTGGAGAACAGTGGGGAAATGATGCCGAAATTTTCTTGAAAACCCAATACACATTATACACTTACCAGTGAGATTAGGTGTTCAAGGATGGGATAGGTGGTACATGTACATTTATTATATATAAGAATGACATCACATGTATTTGTTAACCCTAGACCCTAATCTTGTTGTAATATATACTTGTTTTCTCTTTGATCATAGAGCTTTACAATTTTGTTGTGATATATACTTTGTTGTAATAATGTGAACTTTACAATGTGAGCTTTACACTTTGAATTACTACTTTACAATGTGAACTTTACAATTTGAATGTGAATTTGCAGATGGCTGACCATTCTCCTGATGATCGTTCTGATGACTACCGTGAGGGTGAGGACATCAATGCGCCGCCTCACAATGTAAGTTTTAAAAATATATCATATATTTATATCTATATGTCCATTTATAGTTATATCTTGTAAATGTGAATTATTTTGTCAAATTTTAGGTTGATGATGCACAGGTACCATCTGAAGCACTTGAGGCACTTGATCAACAACACCAAAAAGTTGACAAGAGAAGGGGCATCACTATGATGAAGAAGTTAATTGCGCAAAAGGGCAATGGACCCAAACTTGTTGTGGATTTCGATAATGCAGGAAATGCATGTGGTGTGAATCGCAATTCATTTATTTCATATCTTGGGTTTGTTACTCGTAGCCATTGCGGTTGTCGCTTAGATTCTTGGCATAAAGTTTCTAAGGAGAAGAAAGATTTAATATGGAGGGATTTATGCGTGAGTTATTATTAATTTTCAATTCTATTTTGTAGATTACTAATTTTTTGGATACTAATTAATAGCAATTCTATTTTGCAGAGTATATTTGAATTGGATGAAAAGCTGCATCGTAAATGTGTGATGCAACGCTGTGGAAGAGTCCTAAGGAACTATAGGACAAATCTCACCAGAGAATACATAAAAGAAGCCGACAAGAGGAAGAAGATAGCCACTGAACAGTGATACTTCCTGGACAAAGAAGAATGGGACGCATTTGTCGCTTCAAGACAAACTGATGAATTCAAGGTATTATGCGTCAGTCTCAATCTCATTAATTAATATATGTTGTATTCACTTATTCAAGATTAACATTTAGTGTTACTAACCAAATCATTAATTTGCATACTAACTAGGCCCTCAGTGAGGCACAAAGATCAAGGCGTGCACTGAATGTGCATGACCACAGAATGGGTCCAAAGGGGTATGCAGGCGTTCGCCAAAGACTACAGGCTGAGGCTACTACTGCTCAGTCTGCTGCTACTCAGGAGTCCTCTACCATAGGTAGCACACCTCTACCTCGCCATGATGTCTGGATAGCTGGGAGGCAAAATAAGAAGGGAGAAATAACTAAGGCCGCAACTGCTGAGGCGGCTACAAAAATGATAAAATACAACTCTTACAGCAATCATTCGAATATTGATTATTTTTGTTTACTTAAGTACAAATTTTTGTTTTGGCGATTAGCGGGAGCTGCACGAGCTGAGGAAACAAGGAAAGTTCATCCCTGAGGGAACAAAGGATGAATTGACAATTGCTCTGGGTAACCCAGAGCATCCTGGACGTGTTAGGGTTGCAGGCGCTGGTGTGGGCATCAAATCTTTTTTTGGGTCATCCCAGCGCAAACATGTCCCAAAAGCGGGACTTTCACAAGAAGAGGTAACATATTCTTTCTTTATAATGTTACTGTAAAAGAGAATTCAAAAATTAGAATTTGACGTTTCTTTTATCCATGTATAGGTGGATAAGCTATTTGACAGGAAACTCGAAGAAGCAATGAAAAAGTGGCAGGCATCTCAGACTGCCACTTACCAGACAATACCTACTGCAGACTCTACTCCTACTCCTACTGCAGAGGTTGGGAGTAATCCTGTAGAACCACCACCTATCACATCCACTGTAAGTATTTTTATGACATAGTAACTAGTTTTTTAATTCAAGATGATACATATATAAGAAATTGTAGTCGTTTCAAAAAAAGATGATATGTATATATGTATATAACATTCTTTACACAAACATTTGTAGGGGTTGAAGCCATGTCGTCTAAAAAGTAAAGAATATGTTGTGGCAGAGGCGTCAGCTTACCCATCCCTACCAGGGGAAACGTGTCACAGGTCTCCAGTACCAGTTGGTTGGATTCGGGTGAGCCCGATACATATATTCCCCCAGTGGATGGATCTTCCACTGCCATATGCCCACCCAGATTGTGAAACACTTGGTGAGGCAGTAAGCGGAGTGATATTGTGGCTAAAAGCGGATGTCTTCTTTACTGATAAGGTATGGTAAATTTACATTACGTTCAATTGTTAGTGTGTGTATATGCTGGCAGTTGATCTGAAATTATATATATATACAGGTTAAAAAGAAGACACCCACAACATCTAGGCCTCCACTTCCACCTCCTGCATTACCTAGTTGGGTTCCACAGGACCTACCTGTCCCGTTAGGTCCTAACTGTAGGGGTATGGCAGTATTGTTAGGGGAACATGATATAAACTCCCCTATAACTGTTTCTTCTAATTCAGATTCTACAGGTCAGTCATACGAAACAAAACTATTTATACAAGATATATTGGAGTTGTTTCGATATGATTGGCTAAATACATCTGTGATAGAGCTATGGATAAGGTGAGATATTCTTTATACATCCATATACCTTGTGTATGATCTGGTGATCTGGTTTCTTATTTATTAATGCATGCATAATTAATACATATTTTGCAGCTACTTAGACAACATATGTGCAGATTTTGGATTCGAACATGTAGGGTTTTTTATTCCATCCTTGATTAGTCTAGTAGCTAAAGACCCTACATCAGTTCAACAATACTGCTATGAGTCTTTTTCAAATTTTGCTGTAAAAAAGAAGACGGTGATAATGACTCCATTCAATGTAGAGTAAGTTTACTTTGCTTATTATAATTTGGACTTAAGAAAATTACATTTTATTGTAGATTTTGAGTTATTAATTTTTAACTTTTTTTCCTCTAGGGGTAGGCATTGGGAGTTATTGGTTATTGCCCCCGAGACGTTCACTGTGTATTATCTAGATCCTAAGGGGGGTAAATTGAATACAAGATTTGGACACATAATGAAAATGGCAATATTTCGGTGAGAAATATTTCATTTTTCATATCCGTTAACATATGTTATTACATTACTATTTAATTGCAATGTTCTGTGTTACATTAACATGTAGGGGTTTTGAGGAGTATAAAAAGGCTGGAGGAAAGGTCCCCACGAAAAAGAACCAGCCAATAATTTGGAAGAACGTGAAAGTAAGTTCCCGACTGCAATATATGTATATATTATTTATGTGAACAATGTTTAATTAGTTGTATTTTTTAATATTTTGTATGTTTGAATTTATAGTGTGCTACACAAGACAACGGATGGGCATGTGGATACTATGTCATGCGATATATGCACATGATTATCAAACATGTCGTACTGGATATCGAATGTATTGCTCAGGTATTATATAGTCTCATTAGATAATATGATCGAAATATATCAATCTTATTTATAGCTCATTAATTATATATATACATCATTCTCTTTACAGGTGTTTAAAGCTGACCCCATTATAGGAAAGGACTTACTAAATGTTAATGCTCCCTATACAATGGGAAAATTAAATGAAGTAAGAGAAGAATGGGCAACAGCCATACAATTAGTGGGGGCTTTAAAATATAATTGGGATCCTGATAGCAAATAATGATTAAACAATGATACTTTGTAAATGAATTTCTGAATTATAATATATGTGTGAATGTTTCTACATGTCTGGATGTTTCTACATGTGTCTGAGTGAAAATGAATGAAAGTGTTGGTTGCTATATGAATGTTTCTACATGTGTGAATGTGAATGAATGGAACTACAGATTGCTAGCATGTGTGAATGTTTATAAATGTGTGAAAATAAAATGGAACTGCAGGTTGCATTGCTAAATGCATGTGCTACTTTTTTATTGTTAATTTTGCAGGTTTGCGGCCTGTTGTCGGCTGATATCAATGGATGTCATAAAACCTACAGTTCATAACTGAACTGAACAGGTTTCTCATCTCGCGACCAGCCACAGCAGGTCTGCAGACTGACAGGAAAAAAAAACCAATAGGCGTCGGTTATTTGTAAATAACCGACACATAATGATATAGTGTCGGTGTTCCTACAATAAACCGACGTCTATGTCCTTAACACCACGGCCGTGCTGGACAGCACGGCCGTGAGGCGAAGATATATGGTGTCGGTTTTTTACGTATAACCGACACTGATAGTGCCCAAGATGGCGCCCTTTCTGTGGCGTAAAGGGTTTGGGCGTCGGTTTTTAACTAATAACCGACGCTTATAGTCCCATGATGGCGCATTTTTGGTGGCGCGCGAAGAGTTTGGTTGTCGGTTTTGGAACCGACGCATAATGGGTGGACTTTTAGTGTCGCCCACATAGGTGTCACTTAGAAACCGACACTAAAGGCTTTAAATAACCGACACTAAAGGTAGGTTCTGTAGTAGTGAGAGTATGTTGTGTAATGATGGTATATTACAACGGGTTAGCATACGTGACTATTACAACGGGTTAGAGCATGTTGTGTAATTATGATCTTTTACAACGGTTTAGAGTATGTTGTGTAATGATGATCTATTACAACAAGTTAGCATATGTGACTATTACAACGGGTTAGAGCATGTTGTGTAATTATGGTCTTTTACAACAGGTTTGAGTATGTTGTGATATTACAGTCTATTACAACAATTTAGCACATGTTGTAGTATCACATATACTACAACGAGTTTGTCCCATTGTATATAACTTGTGTTGTATAAAATATATAATTCACAACACACAAATAGACTTGTTGTAAAAGATATGTTAACTACAACACAACCAAGAGAACTGTTGTGTTTTTCCCGTTGTAAAAAGCATTTTCTGTAGTAGTGACAAGAAGGTCAGTATATGCTAGAGGCATGTATATTCATTTGTAAATGATGTGTTAGTTTATTTATTCAAGAGTTCGATCATTGGTTGGTTCCTTTATCATTTAATATATATCGCTGGTTATATGGATGATTGGACGATCCTTTTTCTAGCACCGCATAGATGGAGTCTTCTGTCAAGTGGTTGAGTTTGTAGATATTTGCATCTTTTACTGGAGTGTGAATAAAATACTGAGTTGGTACGATCTTCCTTCCTTCATTTGATTTAGTTTATTTGCTTGATACTATGTGTCTACGTAGAATTGAAACATAGCAGTTTATGACAACTAAGAACAACTCTTGTGAACAAAGAAAAATGATTTCAATCAGTAGTTGTAATCTCGACACACTTATATAATGGAATACATCGAATATCAAGAAAGAAAGTGTACAAAAAAGATATTGTACATAGTTGGAAAGACATTGTCATTTGTAATTTACTAATCTTACTTTTATTGTTCTGAATAATATTCTCATGAATCCTCCTCAATTGCTGCCTCGCTAATCCTCCACAACCGCTGCCTCATTGGAATTGACAACAATATCTTCAAGCGATGACTCTTTGTCTAAGTACCATGACGTGTTTGCTTTGAAGGTTTTTATGGCTATTTCCTTGTGGATTGATCTCCAAAAAAGGGTTGTGGTCAAATTCAATTTGTATTATGTGTTTTGTTTAGGACTGGGATTCCTTTTTAACTTTTGATCACAAAAAGTATTTATTAGAAACAAAAAGTAATATTTGGTCACAGAAAGTAACTATGTGATTTGGAATGTAACTACTTGGGACAACAAGTAATATTTGGTCATTGAAAGTAACCGTGAGGTTTGAAAATATAACTACTTGGGACAAAAAGTAAGTAACTGTGTGGTATGCAAAGTAAATATATAGTGTGATATGTAATTATTTGACATAAAAAGTAACACTTCCTACAAAGACACCATCTAAGTTGTGAATTTAAATAATCTAGTGAGTATTAATTCTGTATAAATTTAAGCACTGAGCTATATGCTCTTAACATATTTCAGCCCCCTTAAGATCCCATACTACACCAAATCACTAGTGCTACTTTTTGTTATTTTTTGTTACTTTTTGTGTTTTGGTGTTACTTTTGGTGTTAGATAGTTACTTTTCATGCCATATAGCTATTTTTTGTGTCTCGATGTTACTTTCAGTGTTAGATAGTTAATTTTTATGTGTTTGTATTACATTTTGTGTCGCATAGTTACTGTTCTTACCATATAGTTACTTTTTGTAAACTGGTGTTACTTTCAACATCAGATAGTTACTTTTTGTTGTCAAATACTTACTTTTTATGAGAAAATGTTATATTGTTTTGACACAATTTTACTTTAAATCTATGTAGCTACATTTGATGTTTCAATGTTATATTTACTTATCATCAAACATTCTTCACTTTTCCAGTTGCAATACTATTGTGCCCTTTCTCATGGACACTTCTAATCTAACGGAAATATGGACAGAGCCCCTAGACGGTCAAGAAGATAGATGAGAACAAGAAGGTTGTGAATTACTTGTTGCATCCTAAGAAATCTTAAGAGAATACATTGGATCTTAAGAAGCTTCTCAGTGCATATCTATTGTTGAATTTCAATCTCTGGCCATACCTTTTGTGGTTGTTATTAAGTGGCATGGGGGTTCGGATGACACTGACGTTGCCGACGGTCTATAATGCAAATCAATATACACTCAAATCCCAACCTATTCTTGTACTTCAATCTCATACCATAGAGAACCAAGAACCTCACAAAGTAATTTTAAGAACACAATACGAAAATATATACAACTACAACTTCCATATGTCAAGATCCCCAGTGAAGAACAATCATTTTTAGAATCTAAAAGATTAATATAAATCACATATTCTCAGAAAAATAAATCAACAAACTATATAATTTATGAGACATAGTAAATGGATTGTAGAAGCTCCCTAATGAATTGTAATCATTCATCCAAATAGCAAGAGATTTTTATAAAACAATGATGCCAAGAAAAAAAAACAAAATCACAACAACCCTTCATCCTCTCCATGGACTGGAAATGTGATACCCCGCCATCACATAGACAACGAGATGACACGCGAAAATGTATGGAACCATATATTACCGAAAATACGGGTTAATTAAAACTGATTGTGGAACATACGTACAGAACATTTGCAACCATGCCCTGCAAGAAGTTCAGATCATATATAGATATATGAAAGATCACTTGCCAGATATGTTCACATCTTAAAGCCACCCACTGTCACAACAACACATATTAGTTCATCACCTGTTTATACATACTTAACAGACCGTGTGTGGCCAGAAGTAGGATATACAAAATCTATAGCAGCTAAACATCGCGAAACATCGTCAAAACACTTCCAAGGACCTGAGAGTACAGGGATGACTCTAGGACTCTACTACAAAACTACCAAAACAGCAGCATGTCCATCTCTTGCCTTCTAATGCTCGGCCGCAACCTTACGACCACCACCACGTCTAGAGCGATCACCTAAAAAGGGTGTAAACCAGCGGGGTGAGATACACAGTCCCAGCGAGAAACATAACTCACTGCCACAACTATAAAACCTCAAAGGTTAAAGGAGATAACAGCAAATAACTGAATAAGTATATAACAAGAGCAGCATACTGAGCAAAGCTATTATTACCATCAATCTTACTAGGATATCCGGGAGGCATATTACCAAGTATTTTTTTATGGAACATGATTGACAAGATAAGCTTTATAAGAACTTATCACAAGATATAAGGATCGTACATGTATCTGTGAGGTGTAACTAGATCAGCTATGCAAGTAAGGCCTCAATCAATGTTTTGTGTTTGGTTCTAAGTAAGATATACTAGTCGGTTGGATTATGTTTTATTATGCCCTGAGGAAGTGAGCCTTCCCTGCTCAAGTCCAACCATTGGCTGTGAAGCCCAATCCGGTGCCATACTAGGTCTAAGGAGATTCAGACTCCACGACCTCACCTTCTCGTGGTCAATACACGAATCATCAAGCAAGACCGCAGTCTTATGCTTATAGGCCTCATCCTTTAGGTTAGCTCTGCAAGCTACCCATCACTAGCTCACCTTATCATAGGTGCTAGTATATACATCCGAGCCATGAACGCATCATGCTCATCACCACATATCCTGAGCCATGGGTATGTTCACCATGCTCCATATATCCCGAGTCTGCAACCACAGTTGCACTCAACCCTCCTATTTTAGGCTAGGGGAAACCTCACATATTCAACAATATGCGCTCCAGGTAATCCCGTAGGATAAACCTGTTTCACGATCACCAAATACTGACGGTAATGGATCTATGGCCAGGGAAAACTACATGATATGTTTATCTATCATTGATTAGTATATTTTAAGCCAATTGTTGAGACAAAACAAGGTATCAACATAGCCTTATAGAATTACATCATTATTACCATCAACATACTGTCTTGGGACCTCAATCCCTCATGATATCAACCATTATCTCTCAAGGCATCACAATCATGCATCAGCATCCTGGGAACGCATCCCTTATCTCATTATCAGAGGATAACACCTCAACTAGGCACTCAGCCTTATATCAGGTCCTCAGGCCTATCAACTTGTTACTTTATTAACAAGGGTTATCATCACATCGTGCTAGTCAAAGCACATATATCTCATAGCTCTTACCAGGCTATGAATCCACATGAAATACCTGCATGGTTAGTATACACATTCGTAGAGATTACTGAAACCATCATGGATTAGCAGAATGATCATGCTATCAAGAATATATTACACAAGCTTTATCATTCATAGTATTATTATCAAACATGGGCATGTGCTATGCCTTATACTTGTGATCATATGTGTGTGTTATATCAACATGTGAAGCGACATCATAAGCTTCCAAGCTTCCTGGTTCACAACATGTCATTACATCTTATCATCATGTTTGTAGGATGCAAGGGATTACATTATGTCAATTATTAAAAGAGAGCCATCAACTATATACATACCAAGTTATCATAACCCTCACTAAGACTCCTGCAACCCACACTATAGGTATGGTGAACAGCACCATGCCCTCACCAAAGGGCGCACCGGCTAGGGTTCCGAACCCTAAAGCAACTCACCACCATATCAACCAAACACTACTCATCCTTTATCATGCACCAAGGTTCCACTAACTCTCATGGTATCGGGCAGCCATCCACAAGGTCATATCGTGCAGCACTACCATGGCTATCGGCCAAAGGTATAATGCGCATCAAGCTAGGGTTAGGGTTATCAACTAACCTTCAACATGAGCCACATCGGTCAAAGGGGTGTCGCCCAAGGCGCCCCTATCGTGCAACCTTCTAGCATCAACCGAGGTTAACCCTATCGGCTAGGGTAACCGTGACATCCAAGGAAGGTGTCGTGCATGGTCAGCATCATAACAGTCAGCATTCTAGGGCTGGCATGTCGGGCATGAAACCATGTTGTCCAACCCTTCAAGGCTCGACCAGGACATGGTGGTATCGTCCAAAGACATCCTGGTACCATACCATATCGTCCATGCTCACTAAGGTGGTATCGTCCAAAGCTTGTGTCGGGCATCAAACTAACATCACATAAAGGCCAAGATAACCTCAAGACAATGGAGTGCACTGAGCATCCTCTCTACAAGGTGTGTCGTCCAAGACTTAACCCTAAGGGGGATATCGGGCAACATCTATCAAGGGTGTATCACCCATCCAACAACTCCACCAAGGTTATCGTCCAAGGGACCATGACATGCACCAACTACGCTTCAACTAGGCATAACGGCCAGGAACACAAGGATTACCCAAGCAAGCTTGTTTACCAAGGTTACACCTCAAGGACATATCGTGCATGAAGGATAGACAACTCATGTCGCCTAAAGCAACACTAACGCCCAAGCACACAAGGGTATCGGCCAAAGGTACAACCCAAGACAAGAAGGGTATCGGGCAGCACTAACCCCAAAGCTATATCGTGCATGACACAACCCATCAAGGTCGTCTTCAACCTCAAGAACAAGGGCACCAAACCCTAATTGATCAAGAAGGTCGACTCACCTCTCAACAACTAAGAGAGAGGGGTGTTGCACAACCTCTTTCACAAATCGGGCAACCACAAGGATCAACTTCAACCTAGGTCATCAAAAGCTCACCTCTCAAATCCATGGTGAGAGGAGGGTGTTGCTCAAGCAACTAGAACACAAGCTCACCTCTCAACTTAACGAGAGAGGGGTATTGCTCATATTACTAGAGCTCAAGCTCACTTCTCTAGACCAAGGAGGGAAAAGAGTATTACCACCAAAGGAAACCTCAACTAGGGTTCGGCCAACAAGGGTACAAAGGTGCAAAACCTCAACCATAACCACAAGATCACTAAGGCTAAAGGTGCAACTAAGCAAGAAACTTATCTTAGAACATACATGGCTGATTATGATCATATGAAAACATACATGAATACAGAAGAAGGTAGTATGGTTAGGGTTAGGAGTTATGTAACCCACCTTAAGCAAACGCCTCAAGCTCCAAAGCTCCAAAGCTCCAAAGCTCCAAGCTTCAAGCTCCTAGCTCCAAGCATACTACTTCGGCCACCAAGCTAAGGGGAGAAGAAAGAGAACTCCTTCAAGAGGATCGACCACCACTTGCTCCAAAGGGTAGGTGTATCGTGCACCAAGGAAGAGAGGAGCAAAAAAGAGCTAAAGGGTTCCTAAGGAAGAGAAATTCAAGGCATATATAGATGGGGGTCAAAGTTAGACCAAGGCAAGGTGTCACCTTACCAAAGGACACTTATCCACACGTTCCACCACCTTGCAAAACACATGCACATGCCATGCCACAACTCAACCAAGGATCGGCCACATGTCCAAACTAGGGTGACACAACCAAAGCAAGATGGTCAACAAAGTTCAACGGCTGACACACCCTCATGGGCGACACCCCATGAGTGACATAAGGCACCCTTGCCCGATACAGGGCTCAACCAAGCAAAGCAAGGCCCAAATAGGGGAGAACAAGGCCCAAAAGAGCTCAACCAAGCCCAATACAACTCAAGGCACAAGCTCAAACCTTCCTCTCAACCCTATAGGAAACAAAGAGAGAGAAGACATCTCTCAAGGTGGCAAACTTTCTCTTCAACCCTATCTCAGGTTATTTTGAAAGTAGCACCTCCAGTTCTTAACTAAGCACAAGCAAACCCTAATCACCACCAAAGATGATTAGCAAGCAACTAAGCACAAGGTTTAGGCAAAACAAACAGGGTAAGCCCAAAACGAAGTTCAGGGTCCTTACAGGAAATGTCGTAGGCTAAAAATTCATAGCCCACATTTTCAATTTCTGGTACAAGAAGACTGCAACACTTTTACACATTGATAGGAAGCAGGCCTCGATGACATGCACATGACTCAAGGTCATCACCGGATTAGGTCAATCTACTGTTCATGGAGGTCTATGTAGTATAGATACATGTATTATCCATATGTCGTGGAGGATTAGAGGGTGTGTAGCAGATAAACAAATTCGAGACAGTCACATGATGATAAGAACTAATGGGAAGTCGAGTCTGAGGATTGGGCCGACATGGTTCTCAGGTTCCACCGTGGGGGTTCGGTGATGGGGAGTCGACTGATGGCCAGATGGGTACTCTGGCATGTGCCTTCTCGCCTACGGACAGACTACTTGACTGCAATGTCGATGAAGAGTGCGTCTCTTCGAGGGACGAGAACAAAAAATTCTCCGCGCTAAGGATGTTTGTTTCCACCGTTGATCTTGAGTATGTAGAGTTGCACGAGATCAGACACATGTTGGGTCTCAGGCACTCTGATGTCAAAGGGTTCCTTCTATTCCTGACGCTGTGGTCTGGGACCAGGCATGTCTCACTGGAGATGGAAGATGTAAAAGGGATCCAGACCCTCTATGGTCGCAACCCCAATAATCGGCTTGGGTCGGAATCTTTTGCTTGCAACCCGCTATCCATGACGGAGAAGAGGGGTGTCTACCATTGGATCTCCTTCACCCCCGCTGCATTCGCCAGGCACGCCGGGGTTGGAGGGCTTCCTCATCAGATGCCACAGACTAGGAATTTTAAGGGCAGGTGTCTCTATGTGCAGCGTCGTAGTTTGTTCGGCGGCAGAAGATCGTACAAGACTAGTAAAGATAAGAGATCCCTAATTTGCAAACTAATCGGGTAAAGAGGATCCATGAATTTCACAACAGGGTAGCAATTGCTACACTACCCGCACGGGTAATAAAAAGTACTCATATATATATATATATATATATACACACACACACATACATATATACATACTAGTAGTTGCACGTGTTACACACGTAGCACTTATTTATATGTCCTATAAAATTATTAACATTGATAAATTAATAAAAGATCATAATATTAATATATAAAAATTGTATATGGTAGGTACAATATTCACAACCTTCTGTTAGAAACTCCTGAAAATTATAAGCCAAAGACTAAATAGATGATCATTTTTCAGTCTTTCATAATATTGGTAATTCCAATTGTAGAGTTTATCTTTGATAATATTGATTTTGTAGTTTTATGTTATCAAGAATTTTCAGATTACTAATATTTGATATCTTGGATAATGATACATTTTTCTACTGCTTCATCATCACCATCATCTTCTTCTTCTTCTTCTTCTTCTTTGTCTTCTTTTCTTCTTCCTATAGATGTGATTGATACTGTATTTTTCTATATTTAATTGTGAAGATATTCACATATTTTCTTCTTTTGTAACTTAACTCGTTGTTTTGTATTATATCATGCATATGTAGATAGTCACTCTTTTAAGTGTGTAGGTTTTTTCTGTTGCCGTTGATATCGTACACAAGATTTTGTATATCAACATAGTTACTTGTGCTTTGTGGTTCTATAACATAAGAAGAAAAGTATAATATGTACGATGCATATTTTTTTATGATTGTGTGTAGTTATATACGACTTACACACATGCTTGATATTAGGATTATGTACAAAATAAAAAATTTACAGATCAACCATCAAACAACATGATGGTTGACAAATATTGTGTGTGATATTCAAATTGTGTACAAAATAAAAATCTTACAGATCAACCATCAAACAACATGACGGTTGACAGATATTCTGCTCTTTTTTTTGTAGGTGGTGTGTCCAAGACATACATGCATTAAAAGATAGATCGGTTGTTCACTACATCATAATCCATGTGTGCCGTAATACACAACTTTTATTAAAAATATAACCACATACATAAGTAAAAAATATATAAATAATACATTTATATTA
This sequence comes from Alisma plantago-aquatica, assembly GCA_963693085.1. Lineage (NCBI taxonomy): Eukaryota > Viridiplantae > Streptophyta > Magnoliopsida > Alismatales > Alismataceae > Alisma > Alisma plantago-aquatica. The sequence goes on from OY856410.1 coordinate 907,709,135, forward strand.
ATAGTAAGAGTAAATTTAAAATGCAAAGCAAAACCAAATCGAATCTATCCTTGTCATAATACTATAGTAAACTTCATATTTGACAAACAACACCAATTATGTTCACTGTTATGGACTCGTATTAAGAAAGTATATATCTGAAATCATTCCTACCTTTCTTGTTGAAAACACTTCAAAAAGTAATAAAAGAATTAAAATAAGTTTTTGGAGATATAATGATGATTGTTATTTAAAAGTATATGACAAAAATAATAGGATTGAACTATATATTTTTAACATATAAATATCAACTTTATACATGAATTTTACTTGATTAGCATGTTCAAATATTAAGAAAGTTTTTTAGGTGTCTATAGTTTGACCATACGTGAATTTTATGTTAGCATATTACATTAAGAGATATGTCTTGGATGCAAATTTGGACACTCAAAATTAAAATTACATTCTATATTATAATTTACTACATTATTTTTAGATCAAATTATCTAGTGGCATGACATAGGGATGACACTGGTGCGAATATAGAACAGTTTATAACAAAACCAACATCATACCAAGAAAAATCGAACATCATATATGTACCATATCAACTGCAGTTTTATTATGAGAAACTATATCTGCACCACCATAAAATTATAGTTAACTGTGCCACACTACAATTTGAACAAATTTCTATTAACTATAGTATCATTATACATAAAATTTATGAAGTTGTAGACAACAAATAGAAGTAACAACATAGGCATTCTAAAAACTAATATTCACTTCATACTCAATAGCAAAAAAAAAACTACTAATATTAGCAATTGTAGAAAAATAATAAAAATTCTTACTTTTCTCTACATCGAATTCCATTTAAAATTAAAGGTCTATATATCAATGTAAGACAACGAAAAATAATTTATTTTGGATAATTATATATATGATTATATGAATTACCTGCGGTGCGATTTTTATCCATATTTTTCCTCTACAATCATAACCGTACCACACCGCAGCGGTTCTAAAAATTTGAAACTAATATCCCCACCATAACCACTTGGCATGGTTATGCAGTGTAACTATGGGTGCAATTATCTATGGATATGGTTTTTTCACAACACCATTGTTATCCCTAGCATGACATAGTTGTGTTGTTCATGCATAAAAAATAATGAAAATAGTCGACTCATAACTTTAGTGAACATAAAAGGGTTATCAAAGTATCAGTACACCTATATAAAAAGATATATTTTAAAGATACAAGATATAATTTTTGTAGTGTAAAATAAGTAGTTAATTAGTTATTAATAGTTTATGAAAAAATATAGAAAAGAATAAATGTAGGAAACTCAAGTAAAACGTTTAAATATAAGTGTCTCAAAAATTTTCTATAATGAACTTGTGTACTTTTTGAAAGTGTAAAACAAAAAAAAGTATGCATAAATGTGAGGTAAAATATACTTAGAAGAGAATATGCATTATGAAAATTTTAGACAAAAATTTTAGAATTTTGGTATCACGGGTGTTTAGAATTTATATTTCATTATATTAGTTCATGGATATAGAATCAGAAGTTATTTTGATTGAACCGAAGTTCTATTTTAAAAGTAATAAAAGAGAGATTTGAACTTTACGTGATAAACAATTCAATTAGAACACATACGACAAAATAAATTTCATGTATAGTTTTACCATAGATTACCTTATTAGACAATTAAGTAGAAAACCACACAAAACACAATGCTAAAGTGCATCTCTGATGCTACATGATTGAATTTACAAGAAAAATCCAATTGTTACAAATGTATATATCATATTTTATATTATTTTATCATAACACTGCTTTTAGACTTCTATTAGTTTTTTGTTAGCCAATAAGTAAGTAGCGTTAGATAAATATGTCATTAATCATTCTTTGTAGAGAATAAAAATATTGTTGTAAATTAGTATATCAAGTATAATTATGAGGACAATTATCCTAGCTTTTGGAATTCTATGAATGAGCTTGTTAAAAAATAAGAAAATAATATTAAGAAAAACATAAATAATTTTTCTAGTAGACAAATCCAACTAAGCGTGTGCATATGTGGTTAAAAATATATTAGAAGGTTTACAATCTTTGGAATTGTGTAAGAAAATATTAGTCTCACCAATGCATTGCACTCATACTTTGCAGTGTCGTCCCTTTCTATATATTCTCATGTACATGCACACCCGTTTCGAGTTGCTTGATTTGTGACTTGTCAGAACCTTTTTCTATTTCAATAAATTTACCATTAACTCTTTTGGATACTTTTATTCGATTAATCATTTTCCTTTCACGTATAATATGTCATCCTATCTAGAAGCTTCATAGTCGGCACCCTTTAGACTCTATGGAAAGGCATATCTACATTTCATTTTTCTAAATATTACATAATTCATTCTATTTTAGAGATTCTATAATTTATTAGATTTTCATATGTTAATAAATGTTGAACTGTGATACATGATTATAAGTTATTGTTTTTATATTATAATAAATATTTATTTGGATGAAAAATAGTTTTTTTGTATAATTAGGTCCCTTTCAATTGCTATAATGAGAGTTTTTATTTTACATTAAATCTTAGCTATGGTTGTACGTTTAATACATCCTTATTTTGATTAGCCTAACAAGTTAGTCTCTTTAATCTAGTAAGAAAATATATTTATATATATATATATATATATATATATCTCAGTCATATCAAAATTAAGTTGTGATGTTTTGTTTAAAATGCACACGTGGTAGAAAATATCTATAGAAGTTGAGTTATCATGTCTATCTTTTATTATATTGTATTTAATAATTACATTGTCGTCATTAGATCAAATCGAAATTGAAGAAAATATTCCACACTTACATCGGCTCACCATTAAAATTAGTTAGAGCTTTAAATAAGTTCAACCTACCATTCAAAGATCTTTCTTCAGTTATTTTCTTTTCATCAATATAGGGAGTAAGTTAAAGCTTAAATTTTCTACGTGGCATTCAAAGTACTGTTTGTTGATACTAAAGCACACATCAGAGAAAAAAAGTGTTTCTTTGTATATTATTATTCCTTAAGTATATAAGAAAAATCATGTTATTTATTTTTTTACATTATCATTTGTCTTTTAATCCATCATACATATAGTTTTGAAACAACACTGCATTGTCCAACGATACTTATAGACAATGTCAACAACATTAATTAAATTCGGATTTGTTAACATATGCTTCAAGTGAATTGACAATAATGGAAGCGTGAAGAAATAACTAGGTATTAGAGTTGGACGATAAATATTCTTGGATCAATGATAATGTAAATGTCTTCTTACCAAGTGCCCCAAAGCATCAAACAACTTTGTCCATGTCACCATTGTTTGCTCTTCAATTCCTTTCTTATTCCAGTTAGTGATGACTGATGAGGGTAAACCAACGCACGTAGACTTGGCTGGGTCATTAGAGTTTCCTACAACCCAATATATTAAAAGCTTAACATGGTGTAGAATACATAGTAGATGAAGCATTCCTTGGTGCTTAAAATATTGTGGTCGGTTGCACTCACCCATGTAGGGTCAATGATGATGGAGGCTACGGTCGTGATTGCAGGGCCAATGATGCAACACGCGATAGTGACTACATGACTTCCGATAGGAAACATAATAATAGCCTTTGTATGATGTTGACCTCTCAACATGCCATCTGAAACCCAGTACATGAGGATAAACCTGGCAGTGGAGATTGATGCTTTGTCTCCAGAAGCTAAGCATGCCTTTGCCCGCTTAATAAAGAAATTTTACTGATGTTGTTCTTTGCCGATTGCTTTGGGTATCGTCCTTCACACCAGTAGTAACAAGGTGTCCACGGTCAAGTCATGGCCTTCCAAGAAGTCGCCCTTATACTACAATAGACACCTAATTTGTCAAGCAATTCGGGTGTGGAAACTCCATACTCCTGGTGATTACATATAACTCAGTGTAATTTCTGAGTAGACCGGAAATATGTCGTTAGGCGCCTGATGCAACTCCCTCCTTGCATGGGTTGGTCTTGGCAGCAGCTGCAGTGGGCAACGGCAGCGAAGCCGGTATACCGGTATTGCTGCTAGTGGTTGAGAATATTGGCAATAGACAGTCCCATTGTTTTTGGAACCGTGATAAAGTTCCATTGCTTCAAACTCCTAGGATTTCAATTTGGTTTTCACGTGGTGCATCTGCAAGCTGGTGGCAGTGGTGGTGGTCGCCCTTGACATTGACATGGTGGGTCTGCAAACCAGCACAATGGAAGAATGAATCACATGTGGCAGGCAAGAGGTTCAAAAGGAACCGGAGACGGTAGGTCCGGTCACACAGTAGCATGAGACATAGGAGCGTGGGAGACGATGAAGCAGTTAGTCCTGCCATTGAGACGACAAGGGAGGATTTGAATATTCATGATAAAATCACAAGTTTTGCCGATAATATCAAGAGTGTTATGGTTATTATGGAACTCTTTAGGAGGCAAGCGTACAGCACGCTTGGACGAAAACGAGTGGAATGTCCTTCGTTCTTAGTATGGTAATAGTAGATATACACTATGGTAATGATTGTGAGAGGCAATGCTGGCGTGCGAGCATAGGAGGAGAAAATGCAGGCCATTTACATCAATGGTGGGACTTGAGATAGTTGTGGACCTGCCAACAAAATGAGATGGTAGACGTCTGACACCACTGCACGCGGCAACTGACATTAACTTTATTTATTTAACCTTGGACAATGATATAAAGACGACCCTTAGCGGAAGAACACCCGGACAACGGCTTGTGTATTCCTCCACTTGGCTTCTCGCCCACTCCTCCCGTCCTTTCTCACATTTTCAAAAAATCCCCCCACTCGACATCCCCCCACCGATACCCCCTATACCCCCTGTACGGTCTTCCTCCTTCCCCATCCTCGCGTCCTCTTCGTGCCCTCCTCGCGCTACTTCATTTTCCCCCATTTCTCCTTCTCCTCCTAGCCCCGTACTTGCCCTGCTTCATTTTCCTCCACTTCTCCCTACCCCACCGATTCTACCCCTCCTCAGCTCGCCCCTGTCCATCTCGTCTTCCGCCGATCGACTCCTCCTCTGCCCTACAGAAAAACCTAGAGAAGGTTTATAAGGACTCGGATCGCCCCTACGCATCTGCTCTTCCGCCGGTCGACTCCTCCTCGACCCTATAGGAAGACCTAGAGTAGGTTTCTAAGGAGAGACAAGCGGGGCGTTATTGGAGGAGCAACAATGTTGCCGTGTGATGGTATGTGAGGCGTTATTGGAGGAGCAACAATGTTGCCGCGCGATGATACGCGGGGCATTATTGGAGGAGTAACAATGTTGCCGCATGATGGTAACGACACAACGGTTAACAAGGTTTGTGCATTCTATTTGCTTTGTACTAAGTTGTTACCGATTTTAAGATAACAATGTTGTTATGAGATTACATGCTAAGTAGCTAGTAACTCATAAACATTCCTTTGTAGGGATCCTAATACTAGTAACTCGATGTAACCTTATTTTTTATTTCTACTAAGGTGTCACTGATTCTAACATAACAATGTTGTTATACGATTACATGCTAAGTAACTAGTAACACAACAACATGCCTTTTTAGGTATCCTAATACTCGTTACTCGATGTAACCTTGTTTTGTATAGTTCCTATCTTCAGTACACAACAACAGCAAAACCTAACGTTTGCCACAAACACAAAAACAAACCTATTTTGTTAACTCGTGAAAACAAACCTTGTTATTAAATCAAACATACCTTGTTATATGTCACTGTCAAGCTCCCCTTTAGTGTAACAATCTGAGTTCAGCTACACTAACACTCAGTGTAGTATGTACTAAGTTGTCACCCAAGTTAACATAACCACTCTACTGCCAGGTTCCAAGTTACTTAGGCAGTAACTCAGTGGCATGGGTTTTTATTGCAACCTCTTAGCAGTACCTCAATGTAACCTTGTTTGCATCATTGCCATCTTCAGTACACAACGACATCAATAACCAACTTGTGTCATTATTACGCATAAACATTGTTACTTAACTCTCAGAGTAGTAAGGAACTTAGCACAACCATTGTTACCTAACACCCCATTAGTTGTTACCTTAACTCTCAGGTTGTCTGTTACATAGCACTCAGGTAGTCTGGTATTGGAGAATTACACTTGTTTGTAACACTCCAGTAGTTGTTACCCTTTAACATTTGTAGCCCAACAATCTTGTCAATCCTTGACCGTTTTGTATTCTCCCTTCTGTTCTTGTTGTTCTTATATGTAGTTTGCCACAATTACCTTTCTTTTAGATAACTGATTGCCCCAATTGCAGCAACTTTTTTCAATGTACCTCAGTTGCGCATGAGTTTCGTTAACAATTTTCCTCTTTAATTAACACCATATTACCCTTTGCCATTTGTTTACCATCAATCGTGCCATTTGTGTTCTTGTTTTATTATATGTAGTTTGCCAAGGTTTCCTTGCTGTTAGAGTACCAATTGGTCTGTTTTTTTACACTTTAACTTAGGTTCCTGGAGTTTTTCTTTTCAATGTACACATGAGTTTACCATTCCTACATACATACTTACTTAGTTACCCAAATTCCTATTTACCTATTACCACATTGACACATTAACGTAAACCTTTTTTGCAATTTACTTTTTGTTATGTTGTTTGCCAAGGTTTCCTTGATTTTGTATTCACGATTGGTATGCTTTATTACACTGTAACTCAAGTTTGCAGGAGTTTTTTTCCCTATGTACACAAGTGTTACCATTCCTATTCTCAGTTCCCATTTCTTGCCTACATGAACAGTTTATTGTGATGTTTACAAATATATTCAGCAATCTTTACTCAAATTACTCTAAAGTTTTAAGGGTTGCAATATGTCCATACAACAATCTTTACAACCGTTGCTACAGTCACATAACAATCTGATTTCATTTATATCTTGCTACCACATTCCCATTTCTATTAAATTTGACCACCATAACATACAACATAACACCCGTTGACCTCATATACCTTGTTATTAACCATTTTCATAGAACAACCTACTTACTCTCCTAGTTTGCCATAACCCAATTTACATCTTAAACATGCAGTACTTTCACTTTTATATCCAGCTATCAATTCCATTGTGCTTTTAGGTTCCTTGCACTCATTACCTTCTTAAATGTCTTAGAATTCAGAAGTCATTGTCATCGATTTGAACCAAGACCCAGAGCAGCAATGCGTTCATGTCAATGAAGTTATTACCATAGATGAAGGCTTCAATCTCGCTCACGCATCACAGTCAGCTCATGTTGTAGTGCTGACAGAGGATGATATAGAGCATTCATCTACAAGTCAGACCTATTCCAAATTCCTAAATACACCCGATAACATCACAACTTCTGATAACATACCAACACCTGAGATAGGCCTAAAGTTTCCAAGTATAGAACGAGCGAGGCATTTCTATGAGGCGTATGCAGACGATTCTGGATTTGGTATCAAAATCTCGCACTCACATAAGGATAGACATTGCAATGAGACATCAAGGATCATGTTCACTTGTATCAAGGGTGGGAAGCCACCAGACAACTGTAAGGATTCTCTATACCGGTACAAGCCAACTGCACATACAGAATGCAAATCTTATGTTAAGTTGAAACACACAATATTAGGGGAATATCAGATTTCTAATGTTAACCTTTAACACAACCACCAAATGCTTCCCAACCACATGATTAGGCATCTTCCATCCAAGAGAAAATTATTAGTAGATGTTCAGAGGCATATTGACTTCAATGATGCAGCAGGCATTGGCGCGTCAAAAACTATGTCATCCTTAGTATGTGAAGCTGGAGGTTATGATAAACTTTCATTCACACAGAAGGGCATGAATAACCATCTACTTCGTTCACGGAAGCTCCTCTTAGGGGAAGGTGATTCCCATGCAATACAAACATATTTTGTTTGTATGCAAAAAGAAAACCTAGATTTCTTCTACGTTCTAGACTTGAATGAAAAAGGAGTTCTTGAAATGTATTTTGGGCAGACGCAAGGTCTCGGATGGCATATAAACACTTCGGTGATGTTGTTACCTTTGATACAACATACTTGACGAATAGATATAAATTCCATTTGCACCATTCGTTGGGATTAACCATCATGGTCAGTCCATCTTGCTCAGTTGTGGCCTGTTATGTGAAGAAACAATAGATAATTATATTTGTCTTTTCCAAACTTGGCTGCAATGCATGGGTGAGCACATTATTCATCAGGTTCTTTTAATCAATTTCATAAATATTCCTGTACTGCGAATTATGACCTACAGTTTGACGCTACTATGTTCTAGTGTAACAGTTGCAATCGTTCATAAGTTGTCTCACTGGTTAATTTCGAACCTTGTTATCTCACTTATTTTTTTTTCTTTTAAAGTTTTTGCATAGGAGTTTCTTAATATCTTTAGTCTGTTATACTAACAAGCACTACCATATTTGTCACACCACAATTCATCCTTTTCATTTTATTGTTCTATATGTACATAGTGTCTTACAACTCTGTATTTTCAAAGCTTGTCATTCAAAGATTATCCAGGCGAATCACTCATCTTCGGTTACATTTGATTATCCATACATACTTTACATAAATTACATATTTCTCTTTAGTATAAATGTAATATTATCATTATTCGGTTGGTTGGTTGTCTAATTGCTAGTTGATTCATCAAATACCCCCTTCAGTCCACTAAGTTCGTCAAATGAACACCTCCTCCACAACTAACATAGTTCTGCAAGATGTATTTCTACACATATATGCCATGCCATCTATATAGATGCACAACTATCAACCTCTATATGTTGTTCCAAGAACTACCATCACGAGTAATGACATATTTCTCTTTAGTATAAATGTTACACATTAAATGCTCTATATTTACTTATGATGAAAAATTGTATCCATTAATTCTATTTAAACAACTACTTCACCCATTACACTGCCCATACTCAATGTTACACATTAAATGCTCTATATTTACTTATGATAAAAAATTGTATCCATTAATTCTATTTAAACAGCTACTTCACCCATCTCAGTTGTGTTATTGTATTTTAATTGTGCTCAGGCACTCCACCTAAGGGCATTGTAACTGATCAAGCACAACCTATAATAAATGGTATTTGGTCTGTCTTTCCCAATGCAAGGCACCGTCTATGCCTCTGGCACATTATGAGGAAATTACCTGACAAGTTAGGCAAAAATTCCAATGCATCACAACTAATCAAGAATGTTGTATATGAAAGCCCAACGATTGAGGATTTTGAACAGAACTGGGAAGCCACAACACGCTCATGCAAGACAAATCAACAAGGATGGCTTTCTCGCATGTACCACTTGCGACAAATGTGGGTACCTGCGTATGTTGATGACTTCTTCTGGGCCGACATGACAACAACTCAACGGAGTGAGTCTATCAATTCTTTCTTCGACAATTATGTTAACTCTAAAACATCATTGAAACATTTCGTCAATCAAAACCAAGGGGCACAAGAAGCATGCCTGGAGGTAGAGCACCATGTTGATTATGACAATCTATACAAGGTTGTTCGATTAAGGACTGATTTTCAGATTGAGATAGATGCTAGAACTATTTACACACATAACATGTTCAAGAAATTCTAAATTGAGTTACAGAGAATGATGTACTACGAAGCTATCATATTGAATAATATATCCAAATTATCTACTTTTTGTGTTAATGAGCAACACAGGGTGTGCCTGACTGCAACCGAATCTAGCCTTGTTCAGAAACAGTTTGTAGTCACATATGACTCAACCTAGGACAATGTGTTATGTAGTTATCATTCATTTGAGTGCAAGGGCCTAATGTTTAGACACTCGCTCTGCATTCTTATTAGAAATTACAGGGTAGATAGGTTGCTCATGTAGCATGTATTAGCTAGGTGGAGGAAGGACACCACAAGAGGTTTTGGTACTGTTGGTGTGAAACACACATGCATGAGTACAGAGTCGTCTGTAAGAGCAGAAGATATCGCAAACATGTGCCAAACATTCATTGCCACAACTAGGATTTCTGAGCACCATTATAATATTGTCAGGAAGGCAGTTCTCACAGCAATACAGACCTACAAAACAGAGCAACATCTACATCCTAATACCAGTGTAAATACATAATATATTACTTCATATGCATAAATGTGGTATTATACACTTTTTGTCCATTTTTTAACAATACATCAACCACTCACTTAATCTTTGTAACATAAAAATAAAATTTTCTGTTGTAATTCCATGAATTATACATTTATGCACTGCTATTTTCATTAATTGTTCTACTGTCAGGTCATTTTTTTCACAACATTTTGGACCACTGCAATTCTAAAAGGTCGTATACCACCTATTTACTTGTTCTATTGTCGCTTTACACAAACCGGTAGTTATGTTATTACCTAGTTTTATTTCGTTTGTACATAGTCCCACTGTCAGTATGTATTGTATGGATCATATGTTTACCATACACTATAGCGTTCTTCTTATATGCACTTTTGCTTATCACATTACCCAATACTTTTCAACATAGGAACCCCTTTACTCTAAAACACTTCATATGCTTGCTCTATCTATAAATACTGATGTTTAAATTATTTCAGTTAATGTGCTTTAACATTTTTGTACAATCTTTAACTGTGCATAACACCTCTACTAATCATAACATCACACATATTTTGCTCATTTCTATTCAATGTTTTCTATTTGTTGTACAAAGCCACTCTTTTTATATGATCTACTTGACAATATTTAAAGGGACAAAGCCACTCTTTTGATGATGTTAATGTCATAAAAGACCCGAGCACTGCTAAAAAGATTGGAAGGCCTCCCTCCTTTCAGGCAATCGGAAAATCAAGAAATGTAGTCGATTTACCTTCTTTTGCAATCAGTTTCAAAGTTAGGCAAAAAGCTTGATTAAGTGAACACAAGTGCAAGTGAAAGCCCCCAAAATGGTCATTTTAGCAAGGAACAATAGTGGTATAAGCCCAAGATCACAAGGATTTATATATGAAGACAAAGCCAGAATGAAATCCCCCTATTGAGAATGGTCGTGGCAATCCTATCCCAGAACAACCGTCTTGGCTAGAGGATTGTTCTAAACGAGCTTCAAATTCTCATCCAACCATGTAGAACCACGGATTTTGCCACAATGGTTCTTCCCTAGAACGTTTGTTATACAATCGACCACCACTTTCATTCCACTCGAGGAACAATTGTTTCACCTCAAGCCACTACAACCATTCCACCTGGAACGATCATCCTATGTAGTCATAAGCACATCCATTCTACTCCACAGTGGTCGTGCTACCAACTCCATTTCCAATATTCACCTCTACCCATCTACCTCACCCAACATATGTTTCTTAGTCTTCATGATTGTACAACTTAATCGCATCACGGTCGTAGCATTCTACCTGAAAACCCTAATCCATTTATGCACTATTCTACCCTAAGTGCCCCCCCACTTACCCTAACCACCATCGACCACTAGAATTAGTGGTGACTACGGTGAGAAGGTTAGATCCTCCTAGCATTCATATCCACCACCCACCTCTTACCTACCTCAGTCCCTCATATACCCCCCATTTTCCACCGAAAACCCTAATTTTTTAGGGTTTTGACTACCTTCAACCACCTTCCATGCCATCTATCCTTAGACCAGAGAGAAGTTTGCCACCTTACAGTTGGAGGTGAAGAAGGAGGAGTCTTCTTAGATCTACATGGATACTTGTTCTTCATCCCCTTCTTCTTTGGTAGTTTTTTCTAGTATGAGTTTCTAGGTCCCTAATGTGGGTTGTTTGTGGGAATATAATGGGACTTTGATACCATGTTGTGGGGAATATTCATGTATAATATTTATTATTGCTCCTTAATGCTATATTCTTGTTTGTTCTCTCTCCCTACCTCTTTAATTTATGTTTGAGCTATGGAACTGCCTAATGTAGATATAAAAGAATCGTTATGATCTATGGAATCACCTAAGATATAGATAAGAGAAGCATTTGGAACTTAGAAGGGAAAAACTCCTAAAATAACTTGTAGACACATAGCAAGTTTTCCTCTCCACCTTTCTATCCATATTTTCTACTAGCCCTAGGTGTGAGATATAAGTATATAGGTGTTTCTCCTCTTCTACACTTGGTAAAGAACATGTTAGATATAGGATATGGATAATAGAAGGTGAAAATTCATCTCCTACACCATAATCAACCCTCACCACCAAATGCAAAGGAGAACCACACCTAAAAACCTAGACTAGGTTTGACATTGACTTAGGTTTACCTATCCCCTAGTGAATTGAGCCTTGAAAGGTTGGACAGAGTGTGATTTTAGGTACTAGTTCTCCTAAATACACTCCATGCCACTGATGTGCATATTTTTTATCATATTTTGGACTACTTTTGATTTCATTTTCAAATCCATTTCACCCAATAATTACTCTTAATCATGCTATATTTTCAACTTTATTGTTACTTTACTTTCTCTATGGTTTGGATTGTAGGTACAATATTTTGGCATCAAAATGGGGAGAAAATGCCATCATATCATCCATCAATACATTCCCCAATCATCTAAATATTTAGAAAACTAATGTTGCTAAAACTTTCAACGACATCATGTGTCCAAATTTCAACACGCCGTGTCAAGATTGCAACACGTCGTGTCACAATGTAGAATTTGGATCCAGAACTCCCTAAATTGCAACAACATGTTGTGTTGGTCAACCAACACGTCATGTCATCATTGATCGAGGCCGTTCAACTTCAATTATTACAACTAGCATGTCGTGTTGGCCATCCAACACACTGTGTCACCTGCAGATTTCACTCAAATGTGAATGTAACAGCCTCATGTGTGAGAACTCGTTACACTAAATGAGATTACTCAAGACACAAAACACGATTACACATTAATTAAACACAAACCCAAAAAAATAAGGTAAATTAAAACCGATTTCAACATTTCCTAATTACTCAAAAACATTTACATAAAAGCCTAGCAACTTGATTTATTTCATATAATGCCAAAATCTCTTACAAATGCTCTGTAGCCTCATCTACAACATACATATTCCACATATATGAACATCAACATGCTTTCAGAAGCTGAAACATCATATACAAACTTTTCACCCAGACCTGAGAGTACAGGGATGACTCTAGGAGACACTATACAACTAAACTACCATCTCTAGGGTTCATCACTTGTGATTCTTTTTACTGATATGGTTCTACTTCCACTGTTGTAGATCACATAAAAATATGTGGTAACCCACGAGGTGAGACCCAGTCCTAGTGAGAGATATAATCTCTCCAACAAATATTGATTACATCAGGTTAAAAGTAAATAATTGATCAGTAGAAGTATTTATAGTCAATTGAGCAGATTAAACATTTCAAACATGCTAAATAGATTAAGTAATTAAGCTTAGCAACAAGTATGATTATCAATGTATACACCATGCTAACAATGCAAGCAAACTAGTAGCATGAGTATCTCTAATCTAACATCATGAATATGTTTATTAGCATAACATGGCTATCAACTTTGGCATGTTTAATAAAGTGAGCCAATCTATATCATAAGTAGAGCTAACATCATAAGCACAAATAATTGCATAAGCATGATTAGAAATTTAAGCATTTCTAATTATAAAGGCATGGCTAGCAATATTAAACATAACTAGCAGCAACATCTTAACTATCAGTGTCAGTATATCTAACAACATAAGCATGTTTACAACATGAACATAACTACAACATAATCATATCTATAATTTCTTATTGTGCTATACATCATCTCTATGTAAGGAAAGTAAACAAATGTTATCATCCAATGTGAGGTGTTGTGTATAACCCTAAATAGATATGCTACACAAATCTATTACATATTTTATTATTTCCCTAAGGATCTGCGTCATACCATCCAAATCTAACTGACCACTGCTAAGTCAAAATCAGTGCCACACAAGATCTATGGAAGAGTTGGACTCCATGATCTACCCAACAACTCCCGGTCAGTACGAGAGACAACGCAAAGACATATCAGTCAACTGCCAACAGTGACATATAGTCAACTAAAAACATCTAGCCCATCTTGGTACATGTCACGACGCTAGATTGCAGCTCACACATGGACGTTATATAAGATGAATCATGTAGTTATATTGCTGCCTTTCACACATCACAATGTCACAGTATTCATGGCATGACCACAACCGTTCTCAATTTCTTGATATTAGGGTACTAAGCTGTCCGCACATACTCAACATTATGCACTCTGAGTTTCCTGTAGGAGTTACTCGTTTCACCACCCAGCAAGTTCTGACACTGGAATGGATATATGGCACAGGGCACTACATGATTTGGGTTTCACTTGATTAGTTAGCTCCAATTGGGTGAATTAAGGCTACATCAAACAAGTGGACATACAAACCCTAATTCATCTCTAACAAACATTGCTATATAATAGTTTCAAAAGATATAAAATGCATGAGACATGTTGTTCCTCATCTCATCATCACATGATGTTATTCACTTGCCATTCATTAGATTGCACTTGTCATCATACTATCACAGGATATAAATCCTTCACAACATCTCAGGATGTCAACTCTAGTCAACATAAGAGGATTACACCTCATTCAAGGCGCTACCATGGCCAAAGGTCATTAAGACCATCATATCATTCTCTGTAGGATCATCATTATCTTTTCATGCCTTATTACAATGTGAAACATACATCACCATTCATGTAATACAGAGTCTTATCATGATATTGCACTAAAGAACTAACATATGTTCATAGGATAGCATTGTAGGATCATCTTAGCATTAAGCACATTCCTTTATTATATCAACATAAGGAATCTATATAATTGGCCATCATCACACTAACAATGTACAAGTTTAATATAAGAAAACATAGATCATGAAACTATGATGACCACCAGTTAAACACATTAGAGTTTTAATCTATCATTAGGAAGGATATTCTATCATTCTATTTATCATTCAAGAAATTATAATATGATTAATCACCGTTCTATATTTGCATTAGGGTTAGGTTTAGCAAGGTAAGTTACACTAAAGTTATATTTCGACATTCATTCACAAACCTTAACCCATAGCATCCCCATATAATCTTAGATGTATAAGGTACAACATCATCATCACATTCCATATCATTCCCAAGTATGGATTCATGCATAACTCAGAATGCTACCACTACATTATAGTTTACCAGTGTTCCACAACAATAAGAGAGTACTTCATTGTTCTATTATTCCACCAAGGAAGGATGGTCATAGTTAATCATTATCACCTCAGTTCATTGGGATTAAGTGCAGTGATCTATAACCCATTAGGGTTATATATCAACATGACATGTTCATTATTCATTCTATTCATATGAGGGAAAAGGTAAGACTACCTTATTAAGGGCAAACCTCCATTATTTCCAGCCTCATTAAACCCATATCACCATACCACAACATCACCAGAACCATTGGATGTTGAAAAAGGTAAGACCATTGGTTATTTACATAAATAAACACCTTAACAAACCATATGTAAAGTCATTGAGTTGTGACCTAGAAAGGGTCACCATTAAACCTTAAACATACCTTATTTAACAAGATAAAGGGGTACCATAGGTTGTGGGGTTAAAACCCATCATTGGTTGTACATTTCAAGAAAGCCATCATAGCAACCATCTAGCTCCTTAAATTGATCACATGAGGGAAACCATCAAATTCAGATTATTAGAACTCACGTGTAATACTATAGGTTTCACTCCAAACCATTGGATGTTGAAGCATCCAATATCAACCATTGGATCAAGTCCATTATTCAAAACTATTAGATGAATAAGTGTTATATCCTAACCATTGGATCAGGTTCATATTTCAAAACCATCAATTTGAGTATAGGTCTAACCCTTTAATCATTTGACCGAAGAAACTATTGGGTTAGTGCTTAATATGAACAAAAAAATATAGGCTTGACCCACCATCGGTTGTGGTGACCTGATCCACCATTGGTTGTGATCATTAAGTCACAATCGGTTGTTAGATTAGCACTATATTCATTTAACATCATTGGATATTAAGCTAATGTCATCATTGATTGATAGCATCATTAGGATACTTAGTGGTTGATCATTAAGTTTCTAATTGAGCCAAAACCTGACCTAAGGGGTGACCATTGGTTGTCACCATAGGTTGCCAAGGTACCAACCCCATTGATTGTTGCATGGTATCACCATCAGTTGTGTGTTAGTGAAGGAAAAAGCTTGAAAACCCCAACTTGGACCATCGATTGTTAGGTGTTTAACACCATCGGTTGTGTTACCAACCTGTCCTATATAATATTATACTTTAAGAAGGGCATACAAATGTTTATAGGTTCATTTAGAATTGGAACAGAATAGGAAACACCATAAAATTTTGAAACCTAAACAAGCATGGTTTCTTTATGCTTAGATCATCACTTTCAAGCATAAACATGAACTAAACAAGCTTTTAGTAAGCAATATAAGTGAAGAAGGCTATAAAACTCGCCTCTACAGAGAAGAAAAGCCTTCTTGAAGCAATAAAGTTGAGGAAATAAGGCAAGAAAACCCAAGTTTTAGATCTGAACTCGGCCAAGCAAGAACCCTTCTCCACAAGAAAGCAAAACCCTAGAAGAAGAAGCAAGAAGGATAGATTCTTGAGTTCTAAAGCAACTTCTACCATGAAACAACAAGGTTCCAACTCAGAGAAAGGTAGGAGGAAGAATAAAAGAGAAATAAATGGAGGAAAGAAGGGTATACTTACTTGTTTAGGTCAACATCACCAAGAAGGAGCTTTAGAAACCCTAAAGGAAGCAAATTATAACCTAGATGCTTCTACCAAGAAGATCCACACCTTCTTCTTCCTTAGATAGGTACATCACAGAAGAATAGAGAAAATATGAAGATCTTAGCATGAGGGAAGTGTTAGAGAGCAAAAGTTTTGTTTGGGTGCTTAAGGATAGGTATATAAAACTTTAGGATAAAGAAAAAGAAGAACTTGAGGTGTCTTAGCAGCTCTCCATGTGTCCATGGCCTTAAACTATTAAGGATATACAAGAAGTCACACAAGAAGATGCCTCACCATTCATGGAGACCTTCTTTCCCACCGTTTGTTGGTTTTACAAGCCAAACAAATAAACCCTTGGTTGATAGCTCCAAAAGGTAGCTCATCCATAAAGGGGCAAACCCTAAAATTTCCTCGAAGAAAACACCTCCGAACCAAGGTTCAACTAGGCGCCCCATGGCTCAAAAAGATCAAGAATGATAAGATAAAATCCAAGTACCATAATGCATGTGAAAAATTGCTAAGAAAGCCTCTCAATTGGGTAAATTGCATAAAATTCCAAATTGTGCATAAATTTGCATAACTTGCACAAACAGTTTGCATATTGGACCAAATTTGAAACTTAAGCTTGTCATATGATACCAAAACATATCATAAGGTTAGATTGTGGTTCTAAGCATTATGGTAATTAAGCTTGTTCAACATTTTAAGCAAGGTTAGGGGTCTCTTAACCATAAACCCCTAATAAGGATTTCACCCTTGAAATCCAAGGTACACATAAATGGACACTTCTCATGCATGTCATCCTCAATCTTACACATGGTGATGTCACATAATTCTCATAGTAGACATATTATTCTCTCTCAACTCTTTACATGTGTCACCTTGGTTCAGCATAGGAATTGTTGTGCCGCCTGTACAGGTCTGGTAGTACCTTTCCAACTTGGGACTCTAACTATCATCCTGAACTATTATATCTGTTGTATCACACATCACTCAAAGGACATACTTGCTAGCTCTTACCAAACATAAAACATCATGTATATCTTATCATATGTAACTTTATAAGGTTTCATCTCTATCCTCCTGTAATGATTGTTGTGATTATCAACTCAATCAATCAAGTGAGCATCCCCTATTTGTCAAAAACTATATAGCATATATTTTTACAAGATTCTTCAATGGTCTCTATGGTGGAATGACCATCTGTCTAGTTGAAGAATCATACACTTTTCTACAACTATAATCAAATATAACTTCCTGATTGACCTTATTAGAGGTAGGGCAATGACACTATCTTCATCTTACCAGGATTCATATAAACACAATTAGAGATGTACCATAACTCCAAGAGGGTTCTCTAGTCAACCCCCAACCCACTGTTGCTGAACTTATCACACATTAAATAGTTGCTTCAACATTCTTAAGATTTAGCAAAAATGTTATCCATGCTACTGATCATATCTAAAATACCTCAATATTTCAACATTCAAAGCTTTTCACAACTTATGAGACATGACCTAAGCACTTTGTTCCTCTTATTTATAAACATTGTTGTTGAATTGGTTCATCTAAATGGCATAACCCTAAACTCACCATGGTCATGTATCCTATGTCATCCACTCTAACTCTTAGCCATTGATATTATGATCTTAGGTTTATCTTTAAAGAACATGGTAGCACATGTCTTACTAGTCAAACAAAACCATATATCCTTGATAGTGGTCTTACCCAACCACCAACACACCATACACAACATTATAGAATCACTCTTTTTTTCCCAAACAACACTTGGAGGATCAACATCAACTCTCCCTCTCTCTATTTTAGAGGAACAGTGGACAGTTTATCTAATAGATATCTTTAACTCATATATAATTGTTACACTCTGGATACTAGGATTCATTACCTTGGTATCGAATACATGTGCTATAAAGTACTCATACCCTGGTCCATCCACTTCCTCAACATCATAACTGGATAAGAACATGTACGAGGAATCCCCCTAACTCTTGGAGGGATCAAAAAACATGCTCATTACAAAACATAAAGATTTTGGAACTATAGTCTAAGAAAACCACACATCATATCAAGATATCCATTGCATGATTACAGCAAATCCATGTGTACCAAGTGGCATGAGATCCACTTGGAGGATACACCTCAAAAAGAAAGAACATAATGGGAGACACACTTCCCACATCAAAGCATCATTGTCCATGGGTCACTAGCAAAAGGGTAATCAATTCTAATTTTCCCATGAAGGTTACACTTTTTGTGTATCATTTTACCTCTTACAACTTGGGTTCCTTGCCATTAGCATAGGAATTATTAATATTATCACATCTCATTGATATTTTCCCATTAATTCTTCATCATTCACATGTATGTCCTTTCATGTTATCATGTTTCTCAACCACTTATCAATGAATATATCATCATATTCCACATTTTCTTCATTAGACATGGATCATGTCCCTTAATTTATTTCATATGTCATGAAGATTATACATTAGCACTTCTTACACACATAGGTTGGTCTGAGATCACCTCAGGTTCCACTTTAGTCATCTACCATTGTTCTCATCCGTCTTCTCATATTATACTTATCACATGAGTCATCTCCATCTTATGTGAATTTCATACCTTGAATCACTTTATTAGCATAGACTTATCTCTCTTTTACTTTATTATCTTCTTGAATTACAAATTCAAGAACTCCTCTTTAGATTATATGTATTCATATTTAGGTTTCATGGTGTTGTATCTTTCTCTTATAGTTATCAAATATTCAAGTTTTGATAGGTTGTGATGTAATCTCATCTTAAAGGGTAAGATTGAGATATTTGCACCCTGATTTTTGATTTGTTATGCTCTTTAGATTGTCTAAAAATGACTACTTGATTAGAGTAATTAGAAAGATAACAATCTAAGAGTTCTATACTTACCTTTTCTTCAATACCTGAATACCTGGACAGGGCATCCAAGTACTGAGATTAGGTGGTATGCACCATGTTTTTATGCCATGTTCCTAACTTCGACATCATCCTAGTCCTAAGTCCTAGTGTCCCTATAGACTCAGTGAGCCTAAAGCTCTGATACCAACTTGTCAAAACCCATTACACTAAATGAGATTACTCAAAACACAAAACACGATTACACATTAATTAAACACAAACCCAGAAAATATGGAAATTAAAACCGATTTCAACATTTCCCAATTACTCAGAAACATTTAAATAAAAACCCAATAACTTGCTTTATTTCATACAATGCCAAAATCTCTTACAAATGCTCTGTAGCCTCAGCTACAACATAATCTTTACAAAGGAACACTATCCACATATTCCACATATACAAACATCAATATGCTATTGAAAGCTCGATTCAACTGAAATATTGTATACAAACTTTTCACCCAGACCTGAGAGTACAGGGATGAATCTAGGACACACTAGACAACTAAACTACCATATCTAGGTTTCATCATCTAGGATTCTCTTTGTTTCTATGTTCAACTTCTGCTGATGTCGATCACCTAAAAAGTTGTGGTGACCCAAGAGGTAAGACCCAGTCCCAGCGAGAGATATAACTCTCTGCAACAAATATTGATTACATTAGATTAAACAGTAAATAATTGAGAAGTTGAAGTATTTTATAGTCAATTGAGTAGATTGAACAGTTCAAGCATGCTAAAATAATTAAGCAATTAAGCTTAGAAAGAAGTATGATTATCAATGTATATACCATGCTAACAGCACAAGCAAACTAGTAGCATGAGTATCTCTAATCTAATAGCATGAATATGTCTATTAGCATAACGTGTCTATCAACATTGGCATGTTTAATAAAGTGAACCAATCTATATCATAATTAGAGCTAACATCATAAGCACAACTAACTGTATAAGCATGATTAGCATTTCTAATTACAAAGGCATGGCTAGCAATATTAAACATAGCTAGCATCAAAATCTTAACTATTAGTGTTAGTATATCTGAAAACATAAGCATGTTTACAACATGAGCATAACTACAATATCATCATATCTATCATCTCTTACTATACTATACATCATCTCTATGTAAGGAAAGCAAACAAGGGTTATCTTCCAATGTGAGGCATTGTGTATAACCCTAAACATATATGATACACGATTGCACTACATGTTTTATTATTGCCCTGAGGATTTGAGTCGTACCACCCAACTGAACACTACTAAGTTGAAATTAGTGCCACACAAGATCTATGGAAGAGTCAGACTCCATGATCTCTTCAACAACTCCCCGTCAATATGAGAGACAACACAAAGACATTTCAGTCAACTGCGAACAGTGACATATAGTCAATTGAAAACAACTAGCTTGTCTTGGTATAGGTCACGACACTAGAAAACAGCTCACGCATGGCCATTCTATAAGAGGAATCGTACAATTATATTGCTACCTTTCACACATCACAATGTCACAATATCTGAGGCATGACCACATCCATCCTCAATTGCTTGATATTAAGGTACCAAGTTGTCCCACATACTCAACATTATACGCTCCAAGTTTCCCGTAGGAGTTACTCATTTCACCACCCAGCAAGTTCTGACACTAAAATGGATCAATGGCACAAGACACTACATGATTAAGGTTTTACTTGATTAGTTAGCTCCAATTGGGTGAATTAAGGCTGCTTCAAACAAGTGGACATACAAATCCTAATTCATCTCTAACAAACATTGCTATATAATAATTTCCGAAGATATGAAACATATGAGACATATTGTTCCTCATCTCATCATCACATTATGCTATTCACTTTCCATTCATGAGGTTACACTTGTCATCACACTATCACAAGATATAAATCCTTCACAACATCACAGGGTATCAACCCATGTCAACATAAGAGGAGTACACCTCATTCAGGGCTCAACCATGTCCAAAGGTCATTAAGACCATCATATCATTCCCTACAAGATTGTCATTATCTTTCCATGCCTTATTGCAAGGCTCAACATACATCACCATTCATGTAATACAAAAGCTTATAATGATATTACATTAAAAAACTAACAGATGTTCACATGATAGCATTGCAAGATTATCTTAGCATTAAGAGTATTCCTTTATTATATCAACATATAAGGAATCTATATAATTGGCCATCATCACACTGACAGTGTACAAGTTTAGTATAAGAAAACATAGATCATGAAACTATGATGACCACCACTTAAACACATTAGAGTTTTAATCAATCATTAGGAAGGATATTCTATCATTATATTAATCATTCAAGAAAGGATAATATGATTAATCGCCATTATCTACTTTCATTAGGGTTTGGTTTAGAAAAGTAGGTTACATTAAAGTTATATTTCAGCATTCATTCACAAACCTTATCCCATATCATCCCCATATAATCGTAGATGCATAAGGTACAACATCATCATCACATTCCATACCATTCTCAAGTATGGATTCATTCATAACTCAAAATTCTACCACTAGATTATAGTATGCCAGTGTTCCACAACAATAAGAGAGTACTTCATTGTTCTATTATTCCACTAAGGAAGGTTGATCATAGTTAATCATTATTACCTGAGTTCATTGGGATTAAGTGTAGCAAGCTATAACCCATTAAGGTTATATATCATCACAATATGTTCATTATTCATTCTATTCATATGATTGCAAAGGTAAGACTACCTTATTAAGGGCAAACCTCCATTATTTACAACCTCATTCAACCCATATCACCATACCACAACATCACCCAAAACCATGGGATGTTGAAAAAGGTAAGACCATTGGTTATTTACATAAATAAACACCTTAACAAGCCATATGTAAAGTCATTGAGTTGTGACCTAGAAAGAGTCACCATTAAACCATAAACATCCCTTATTTAACAACATAAAGGGCGCCATATGTTGTGGGGTTAAAACCCATCATTGTTTGTAGATTTCAAACAAGCCATCATAGAAACCATCAAGCTCCTTAAATTGATCACATGAGGGAAACCATCAAATTCAGATTAGTAGAACTCACATGTAATACTATAGGTTTCACTCCAAACAATTGGATGTTGAAGCATACAATCTCAACCATTGGATCAAGTCCATTATTCAAAACTATTAGATGAATAAGTTTTAGATCCTAACCATTAGATCATGTTCATATTTCAAAGCCATCAATTTGAGCATAGGTCTAACCCTTGAACAATTTGACCCAAGAAACTATTGGGTTAGGGCTTAATATGAACAACAAATATAAGCTTGACCCACCATCAGTTGTGGTGACCTGATCCACCATTTTTTGTGATCATTAAGTCACCATCGGTTGTTAGATCAACACTATATTCATTTAACATCATTGGATATTAAGCTAATGTCATCATTGATTGATAGCATCATTAGGATACTTAGTGGTTGATCATTAAGTTTCTAATTGAGCCAAAACCTGACCTAAGGGGTGACCATTGGTTGTCACCATCGGTTGTCAAGGTAGAAACCCCATTGATTATTGCATGGTATCACCAACGGTTATGTGGTAGTGAAGGAAAAAGCTTGAAAACCCTAACTTGGACCATCGATTGTTAGGTGCTTAACACCATCAGTTGTGTTACCAACCTGTCCTATATAATATTATACCTTATGAAGGGCTTACACATGTTTACAGGTTCATTTAGAACTGGAATAGAATAGGGAACACCATAAAAATTTGAAACCATAAACAATCATGGTTTCTTTATGCTTAGACCATCAATTTTAAGCATAAACATGAACTAACAAACTTTTAGTAAGCAATATAAGTGAAGAAGGTTATAAAACTCACCTCTACAGAGAAGAACATATTTCTTGCAGCAAGAAACTTGAGCAAAGAAAGCAAGAAAACCCAGGTTTTCAGATCTGAACTCTGCCAAGTAGGCACCCTTCTCCACAAGGAAGCAAAACCCTAGAAGAAGAAGCAAGAAAGGTAGATTCTTGAGTTCTAATGCAACTTATACCATGGAACAATAAGGTTCCAACCTACGAAAAGATAAGAGGGCATAATAAAAGAGAAAGAAAGGGAGGAAAGAAGGGGATACTTACTTGTTTAGTTCAACATCACCCAGAAGGAGCTTTAGAAACCCTAAAGGAAGCACATTGCAACCCTAGATGCTTCTACCAAGAAGATCCACACCTTCTTCTTCCTTGGGCAGGTCCCCCACAGTAGAACAGAGGAAATACTAAGTTCTTATTAGGATGGAAGTGGTAGATATAAAAGATCCTTTTGGGTGCTTAAGGATAGGTATATCAAACTTTAGGATAAAGAAAAAGAAGAACTTGAGGTGTCTTAGTAGCTCTCCATGTGTCCATGGCCTTAATCTATTAAGGATATACAAGCAGTCACACAAGAAGATGCCCCACCATTCATGGAGACCTGCTTTTCCACCGTTTATTGGTTTTCCAAGCTAAATAAATAAATCCCTAGTCGACAACTCCTAAAGGTAACTCACCCATAAAGGGGTAAAGCCTAAAATACCCTTGAAAAAACACATCCAAACCAATGTTCAACTAGGCACCCCATGGATAAAAAATATCAATAATTATAAGAGAACATTCAAGGACCATAATGGATGTGACAAATTGCAAAGAAAATCTCCCAATTGGGTAAATTGCATAAAAGTCCAAAATGTGCATAAAATTGCATAACTTGCGCAAACAATGTCCAAATTGGACTAAAATTTGGAACTTAAGATTTTCACATGATACCAAAACATATCACATTCTTATTATGATTCTAAGCATTCAATTATGGTAATTAAGCTTGTTCAACATTTTAAGCAGGGTTAGAGGCCTCTCACCACACTTATATATACGACCCAATTAGCCCTCCTGGGATAGTTATATAGACTATTTCGGACATTTGGAGCAGGACTCAAGCAGGGGAAAGTGAGGAGGAGTTGGAGGCATTCCATTGGAGAAAATGTGGTTTCTCAGAGAGAAACTTCTTCTTCTTCTTCCTCTTCTTCTTCTTCTTCATTCTTCTCTGAAAATTGCAATGGGGATCTCCGTCATTCTCTTCTCTCCACTCCTGAGTGAAGATTTCTGGAGAGTTTTTAGTAGTAAGCATGGAGTTTTAACTACTTGATAGGAGTTCCATCTTTTCCTACTTCTTCCATCGAATCCAAGTTTACTTTCTTCTTTTTGATGTCTAGCATTATTTTCTACTGCTTGTATCTACTTTTTACAACCATGGATGAGTATAGCTTCTTTTCTTGGGCATGAGGGAGTAACTCCCATGTCATGCTTTGTAGAAAAATGGATTTTCTTGCTTAATGTTGGCTTAATCACTATTCTATAGATACATCAGTGTTTATTTTACATATATACTTGACTGACCATCTTGTATGTATGTCTTATGATTCTTGTGCATACTGGGAAGGTGTACATTGAAGTAGGGAGATGAGTTCTACATATTTGTTTCCTTTGAGAGTGGAGATGAGTTCTAAATATTTGTTTCCTTTGAGAGTGGATTGAAGGTGAAGGGGATTCCAAGGTCTCTGATAGCTCTATTATGAGTATATGCATGACAATGCTATATAAAGGTAGAATCGTTCTATGCTGCCGAGAGGGGTGTAGAACTCGAACCTCCCTTTGTGATTTTACTTCTTATGAATTTGTTGTTATTTCATGGCATGATATGATAGTGAAACTCTATCCTCAAGAATCCCTAATCCAATTTGATCCTTAATACAAGTGATTTCTATTTTAGTTCATGTTCTTTTAATTGCTTAGTTAACATAACAAAACCTCTCTTGTTGAAAAGATTTAGATTGTTGAAGTTCATCATACTTGAGCCTAACAATACCTTTCTCCTTAGACAACCTTGATAATACTACACACATGTATACTTACGGGGTAGTTTTTAATCTATAAATTTAAGACTTGCGCACACGGCTAACAACATTCTGGCATTGTTGTCGAGGAGCGTCAATATTTTTGTAAGAGTAAGAAGTGTTGAATAGTAAGTGAGACTAGATCACACCATCACCTGTCATATCTACCATCATGATCATCATCATTATCATATTTTTGTATCTTCCATTTTTAGTTTTGTACTTCACTCGCCTTCTTTACTTGTTGGACTATATGAGGCAATCTAAAAGGGATCTTAAACCTTTCACATTTCTAGACCCTGAAATTGAGCACAACGTTAGAAGAATTAAAAAAGCAAGGAGGAGTAAACCTTAATCAAATATGGAGGAATCACAACATTCATCACCTTCACCATCACCACACTCACACGAACATCCAGCTCAATAAGAAGAACCAATCATGGAATACAATCTTCCCCTTAAAGACTTTGTTGTTCTAGATGTTATAGATATCAACGGGGCTATAAATATCCCACAAATCGAGGCAAATGATTTTTCTATTAGCCCCACAATTATACAGATGATATAGCAGAACATGTTTAGAGGTACGCCAATAGAGGATCCAAACCTCCATGTTGTTGCATTTATACAGTATCTTAGAACTTTCAAGATAGATGATGTTCTTACTGATGGGATTTGCCTTATTCTTTTTCCATTCACTTTGAAGAATAGATACAAGGTGTGGTTCTTTTCTTTTCTAAGGAATTTTATTAACAATTGGGAGGAGCTTTTTAGAGTCTTCTTAGCCAAGTACTTCCCACCAGCAAAATGGCACAGTTGAGGATCTAGCTCATTGCTTTTTCTCGAAAGGGTAGGGAGACTCTCTACTATAAATGGGAGAGATTAAAAACCTCCAATGTCTTTGTTCTCACCATGATCTCAACAATTGGTTGCATTTTCAAACTATTTATAATGGTTTATTTAATAACTCAAGGATGTCCATAGATGCAACTACAAAAGAATCTTTGATGAACAAATCCTACAAAGAATCCTATGCTATCATAGAAGACATGGCAGTAAATCATTGTCAATGCAGCACTGTAAAAAAGCAATCAACCTTATTTTTCTTGCATTGGTTCTGAGAAGCAAGTTGGCATATACTATGTTGATGTAGTAGATTTCATTGCAGTAAAGTTGAACACCTTGTCCTAAAAGTTTGAAATGCCAGGCACTCGATTAAATCATCCAATCAACATATTCTATGAGGCACATGAAATTCTTAAGCAAGCATCTTCCTCAATATATTCTTCTCTCATTCCATACAAAAAAACCATGGAACAATGTGATGTGATAGGGATTATGGGAGTAACCAGTCTTACTATCAATATTACAACACTTATAAACTAGTTTGGAGAGATCATCCCAACTTCTCCCACTACAACAACAAGATGCCCTAATTCCTCAACAACAACAAGTTCAACAAAACAACCACAATCAAAGTCCAACTTGGATTCACTCCTAATTTTTTTTGTTTTAACTCAAATGAAGCAAAATGATGAGTTCCATCAACATGAATAATTTATGAAGTATGTGTGACACCCCTGACCTGGGTTTTGGGATAACCCTAGAAGCTTTGCCTAAGTAAGTTGCTTAGAACCTTATCTTAATCTTTTTGAAAAGTAATTAAGACTTGAGAAGAGTTTATTTCTCAATTTTGAACTTATTTGCAAATTGTTTGTGCCTTATATGATAACTTTGGTAAAGATTGCAATTTACCCAAATGAGGGGTTTATGTGCAAATTATCATCTCTAGAATATCTCTTCTCTTCTTAGTATCAACTAAAGGAAAGAGAAAGAAGGGGGCACCTTGTTTGAATCTTGGTTGAATGATAGCACTCTTTGTGGTGAAAGAACCAAAGAAGTGTTGAGTGTTTTAAACCCTAGATGAGGTTGTATCGAGTTATGAAGTGTATATGGGAGTGCCTATCGACTTGTAAGCTATAGAGGAGGTTCCATATCGGTTTGTTAACCTTTAAAAGTGTTCATAACAGCCTAAGCACCTCAAGTAGGTGAAGCCTATCAGTTTACATTTTTCCTTGCAAAAGTAATATCGGTTTGCATATAAAGTAAGATTGGGTTGTGATATCTTGACAAGCAAGATACCCGAATGGCCGATATATTATCTATGGATTAAACTCAAGAGTTTTTCATGGTAAGATAATTATGGATGCATGAAGTCACCAATTATGGACACATGTCACTTAAGTGTATATGGCGATGCACCTTATACATACTCTCTTTCATGAACCTCACCTATATATACCTCTCTTTTCACCTCCTAGTAAAACTTTTGACTCCTTTACCATCTCTTGCTTGGAGGACGATCCTAGGAGCTCAAGAAGAAAACAAAAGGCCAAGGATCTTGCCTAAGGTGAAGCCATGACTATCTTCAACCTTGGAAAGACTATGTTTCTTGGATCATGATTTTTCCCTTCTCTTCTTTCTTCACCAAGTTCCTAACTATGATATCTTCTTTCATAGAGAAGTGTTGTGATCTAGTCTTGGACTTTTGATAAGTCATCTTCAACCTTGGAAATGTGGATCTTTAAAGCTTGAAGCTCTTGTGTTGATCTTGAGGCGGGTTATATAACCTGAACTCAACTTTATTATTATTCAACTTCTATCATGCAATACTTGGTGATTCCTTTTCAACTTTGACTTTTCTTATTTAAATGATGATTCTATGAGCTCTACTAAATATGTGGGAATGTTGTCCATGAACTAGAGTAGTAATGAATGAAAAGTTGGAGCTTGAAGATGATGAAACCAATATGCACAAACCGATATTGGTTTGTGGGAAACCCTAACTCGATACAAGGGTATAAGTTTGGAAACAGATACACATGAACTCCTATCCTTTTGGTTTGATTACTTGAGTAGGACTATTGTTCTCTCAAGTGTTTAAACTTTCACCTAATGCTAGGAATAAGGCAGACCGATATCTAGAATATATCCAAGTTGACACATATGCATGCACCATCACATGGATGGCCGGTATGACTTGTAATGCTCTAAAATGATATGTGGTTGTTAGGTCGATATGTTAGATGCTCTAAAATGATATGCCTCAAAGTCATTAGCTTGCCATGACTAAGGGATGTCTAGTGAAGATGGAATATTAAACTATGATTCCTTAGTTGAGTGTGGAGGCCGACATGGTTAAGCCTAACCCTAATCCGATACACTCACAATCTGATATCCCCTTAGCCCAACTCATGTGTGATGGGCGACACAGTTAGCCCAATATACTTGTGAAAATTATGGGTAACACCTTCTTAGAATCCTTGCCTGATATACCAAGTAATGGTGAGGTCAATAGTTGAAAGAAACTAAGGTGTTGATAAGGGTTCATCCAATTCAAAACAAACCCTAGAGGCCGATACCTCATGTTGAACAAAGTCCGATACTCAAAGGGATAGCTAGGCCAATACCCTAGTTGATAGTAAGGTTGACACACAAGTAGAGAATATGGTTGATTCCCTAATTGATGGTGTAGCTGATATCCTAGTTGATGGAGAGATCAATACCCTAGTTGAAGGTGAGGCCAATATACAATGGGTGATGTGGCCGATACCCTAAAAGTATACTATCGTAGATATATCTCAAGTACCATACAAACGATACTACTCTAAGCATCTCTAAACTGATATCATTTGATATGTCTTGGTGGATACAAGTAGATGCGTCTTGGCCAATACAACTATATGTGACTAGGATGACACAAGTGAATGTGTCTAAGCCGATGCAAAGATTGGAATCAAGGTTCATACACCTAGATGAGTGAAGGTCGATACACCTTGATGAGTGTAGGCCGACACATCTTGAATACATCATGAAAGTAATGAGATGAATACACTATAATAAGTGTAGGTTGATAACCCTAAAGAATGTTAAATCAATGTAATAAGTATGTTGAAGTTAATATCCTAGTGAGGATGAGAAAGAAACTTGTACTACTCACATTAGAAAGGTAATACCTCATGTTGATAATCAATTTGATGATGCTTGATGAAGTCTGCTTGAACACTTATGGCAGTAATATAGCTCTTATGATGTGAATTAGGGTTGGTTGATAAATATGAACTTGAAAACTCTAAATTAATTACAAGGAATAACCTTAACCCTAAATCTGAGAGGGTTGCAATTTGAATGATTCTCTTTATGGCATGATCATGATACTTACTTGATATTACATTTGTTATGAAATCCTAACCATGTAGGTGTTATGAAATAATGAGCATAGCCAGGTATGAGCTATGATGATTTAGCACAATATAGATTATATAAGGCCTTGTGAGCCATGTGATATACTTGTACAAAAAGTATGATTTGCATATGGGTCTAATGACCTAGAGTTGGTTATTTCCTAATAAGAGGTGATACTATTCAATAATGAACTGAGGGTATGATACCCAAACATATGATCATGACAATGATAATGTTGAAGGTATGAAATTCCCAATATAGTGTTTAGAGGATTGAGATCCCAGGATGAGTGCAACAAGATATGTACCAATTGATACAAGATCTATTGAAAATATGTTACACCTTTCTATATAGCATTTATTTACAATTCATGCTTATAACTTGATTGATGTTAAAAGATGTTGTAATGCACTTAATCTATCAAGTGAACTAAAAATTTAGTTGCCATGGCTATAAAACCATCCAATGTCAGGATTTGTTGAATGGTGAAATGAGTTTTACTCAGATCGCATATTTTTGAATATGTGAGGGTGCAAGATGAGTATTTCCTTATTTCCTTCAAACCCCAGGATTTGGCCTTGAGCCATTTTCCTAAAACAAGTGTGATTATAGGCCGTAGCTCTAATGCAACATCGGGATTGGTAGTAAAGCCATACCTTAAGAAGAGTATGGTTGCATGTCATTACTCAATAAGCAAGATTGATTGTAGGTCATAACCTAACCAGAGAACATGCTATGTGATGTATCTCTATAGCGAAGAGCCCCTATACGTCAAGCTAGCTAAAATGTAGATTGACTCATATGTCATTTCCAATGTTCTCATACTGACTGAGGGGATGAGGTCGTGGATTCCGACTCTTCCATAGACCTATATGGCACTGATGCTAACTTCACAATGGTCACTTGGAGATGGAAGGTATATTCCCATCTCCTCAGGGCATAAGATGGAATGTTTAAACATGTAATCAGTCGTGTAGTGTATTTGTTTAAGGATCAAATATGAAAACATTGGTTGAAGACTTGCTTTGTTTTATACTGTTTAGTTTATAACAATTATACATA
Source organism: Alisma plantago-aquatica (assembly GCA_963693085.1). Lineage (NCBI taxonomy): Eukaryota > Viridiplantae > Streptophyta > Magnoliopsida > Alismatales > Alismataceae > Alisma > Alisma plantago-aquatica. The sequence goes on from OY856410.1 coordinate 907,740,211, forward strand.
TTCTTCATATTCTTTTTAAAAAGTGATTAAATAATCTATTGCTCAGTTGTAGATATCTGAACTAATAAGATGAGGTGATTGCTTTACTCTGCATAGAATCAAGCAGTTATACTTGTTTAATTCAATATAGGTTTCTTCTTCTCTCATTTATAAAAGTTTAACTATGATAGTAATATTGTTGGTGGAGAGTTATATCTCTCACTGGGACTTTTTGTCTCACCCTGTGGGTTCCATAACTTTTTAGGTGGACGTGCACGAGGAAGTAGAGATCGTGCAACAGACAGCGGGCAACAACAACAAGGACAATAGTAACAGCTCAGGTTGAATGTGTCGTTATGTGTCTTGTAGATATAGAGTCCTATGTGTCATCCATGTACTCCCAGGTCCTTTGGGAGATAGAGCATAAATAGTTTTATAATCAATATGAGATTTTGGCTAGTGCGCCTCGATGCATAATGTTGCTTTTGTGCATATTTTAGAAAAACAATTGTTATCCCATATCCTTGCAAGGTGATGGAACAATGTATGTACAAGTGAACAATGATGCGTGCATATATATATATATGGTCTGGCTCTTTCAAAAAAGAGTTACCTAGTAGTGGATCTCTTGGAAAAAAGGTTTTTATTTTTATTGATTTTTGGTAATCCCATGTTAATGATTATTTTCGCATTGTTTTGTGTGATTATGTTGTCGGTTTGATGGCGGTCATCACAATTTTTGGTATCAGAGCCTTAGGTTTGCCGAGTCAATTGGGACATAGGATTAAGGTTTTTGAGCCTGTTCTAGTGTCCTCTAGTTTATCTTATAGTGAATTCTACTTATATAGAAGAAGAAGAAGTAAAGCTCAAAGATGTTTGGAGAACACGAAGAACATGTTGCTGAGACCAACATTGTTGCACCAGGAAGAGGTGCAAGGGAACATGCAAGAGAAGAACAAGTGTCTAAGAACCCCCGTGTGGATCAAACTATACTAGAGAACTCTACCTTCCATGCTCTATTTTTACAGTTCATGACAACAGTAACACATATGGCAGACAGGATACCAGTACCACTTATGAGGGCACCAGTTCCCAATGAATCTTCGAGTTCTAGTAAGACTTTTAAATGGCTACACCATGTGGGAGCCCTAGAATATGGTGGAACAGTTGACCCAACAGATGCAGATCTGTGGCTTATTGAGTTAGAAAAAGCTTTTAAGATCCTTAACATCCCAAAAACTGGCAAAGTTAGGCATGCTATGTATCTGTTAAAGGGAAGTGCTAGCCATTGGTGGGTCATTGAAGAAAACAAAAGGCCTAATGTTGAGGTTGGATGGGAGGAATTTCGACGTGAGTTCACTAATAGGTATTTTCCTTGTACGTACCTAGATGAGAACATCTCACAGTTCGAACGGATTAGGCAAGGGCCTATGAAGATAAATGAGTATGAAGCTAAGTTCATGGAGCTTTTGCGCTTTTGTCCACACATGGCTACAATAGACCAGGAGAGGATTCAATGTTTGAATGCTGAGTTGACCACATGTGCAACTGCACTGGAGAATAGTGAGAGATTTGCTACATTTGTGGAATCGGTTAGGAGTATAGAAAGATCACTAACCGAGAAAATGAGGCCAATTTTAGGAAAGGACTTGCCCAGTTCTAAGGACAGAGGTCCGGAAGCTACAAGAAACCAAGGTTTTCTGCACCATCAGCACCATAGAGGTTCAGTGCTCATACGCAGTGGACGTCGAGTAAGGGTAGAGGTCATAATTTCCTTCCTAATGGAGCCTAAAGTTCGACATCGATGTCATGACAGGGATGTCTAGGCCACAATAGGAGACTAGAATCTGCTAAAGTGTGGGCAAACATGACATCTGAAGATATAGTGTCCAGTAAGAGATACTGAGGTAACTCAACAACTAAGGCAGAGTCAGCAAAATCTCTCAGAGTCAACAGTTCAGTAGTGGTGCAGGAGGAAGAGGATGTGGACAGGTGTCTCAAGTAGGTTCATTTGCACAAGGTAATAGAGGACGTGGTTGAGAGTAGGCGACAGTGATATTCTATGCTATGAGTCAGTCGGAAGCAGTAGTCAACCCACGAGTCGTGACAGGTCAGATGGAATTATTTCATTTTGATATGTCTTCATTTTGCTTCATATTTTATTTGATTGACCCAGGTGTTATACACTCCTTTATCACTTGTGAAGTGATTCATAATTGTCTTTTGCCTATTAGCCGTAGAACAGATAACTTGTTGTTAGAAACTCCGTTAGTTGGTTCCACAGTGTTACAAGAGGTATGTTCCCCTTGTGTTCTTTCTTTCTCAAAACACAACATTCAAGTGGACCTTATACCACTTGAGATGCATGAATTTGATGTAATTCTTGGGATGTACACCTTGGAAAAGTATAAGGTAGTCTTGGATTGTGGTTCCAAGCAAGCTATATTCATAATCGGTGATGAGGCATGGATTTTTTCAGGGAGATAGGAAGATTCTTCAAACATGTCCAATATCAACAATGGTATCTGAGAGACTATTGTGACATGGGTGTGAGGCATTCTTAGCACATGTGGTGGATACCAAGGTAGAAAGTCATAGTATTCCAAAAGTGCCAGTTATCAGGGAGTTTAAGGATGTATTTCCTAAGGAATTTCTTGATGTACCTCCACCTCGAGAGATTGATTTCAAGATCATTCTAGTTTTCAGTACGCAACCAATAGCTCAAACACCTTATAGGATGGCACTAGTGGAGATGGCAGAATCAAAGAAACAATTGCAAAAATTACTTGACAAAGGTTTTATCAAGCCAAGTACATCGTCGTGGGGTGATCCAATACTTTTTGTAAAGAAAAAAGATGGATCTATGAGGTTATGTATAGACTATAGATAGTTGAATAAGGTGACAATAAAGAACAAATATAATCTACCAAGGATAGATGATTTGTTTGACCAGTTGTGAGGTGCAACAATGTTTTCTAAGATAGACTTGAGGTCAAGATATCATCAATTATGGATTAAGGAAGATGACATACCCAAATCAGCCTTTAGGACAAGGTATGGTCATTATGAGTGTATAGTTATTTCGTTTGGACTGACTAATGCACCGACAACATTCATGGATCTAATGAATAGAGTGTTTAGGGCATTCCTTGATCAATTTATAGTGGTCTTTATAAATGACATTCTGATGGAGCTTCCACTTACGTGGAATTGTGTGCACCAACTAAAAATCCTAAATATAGTAAGTCTTTAGGTTTAGCCTTGCGTATACTAGATAGAAAACTCCACCCACGTATGCTAGGATACGTGGAAGTCTTATCATAGTATAGTTAAGGGTCGAATCCTCAGGACAACGGTCTTGTTGCAAGCAACAAGATGGAAAACGTTAAAGTTTCACTTAATCTCTTACTAGTAGGCACTTAGATTGAAAGTTTGGTTTTGTTGTTTTAAACTAAGAATATGTAAAGAAAGCAAGTAAATCTAAGGAGTTAAACTATGATAAAAGTCACTAGGGTGTGATCGGTTTTTCACCACCACTACACATGGATCAACACATGCAAAGCAAAACATAACCTGCAAAAAGAGTCTAGTCAGTTAGTATCTTTGTAGACTTAGCTTCCATTCAGATAGCTAACTACGAGAAGTGCGAGAATGTTGCAACGCCAGCCATTCCCGAACAAATGGTCACTTACTTTGCATCATTCCCCTCACAAAGTGTGTTCCTCGACTTACCAAGGTTGCACTTTCATACGTCAACTGATTCCATTTCATAGTATGAAAGTGCAACAAATGATAGTGAGTTTACTCCACTTCTTGAGATACATTTCTAGATACCGAAATAGATGCATGGTGGATACGTGCATCAAGAACCAACATACAAACGAGTTTCAAATCTAATAGTACAAACGTAGACAATTCATACTAAAAGATAAAGGATAACACAAGTTGGAGATCAAGCAACATGCATTCATTAAACGTTTGATGTCGAACTGAAAAGATAAGAACTCTATATTAAAAATTATGGATTACAATTACATGATATGAAAACATGGGTAGCGGGGCTACTCCCCGCACCCTAGTGAAGGAGACTACTCTCTCATGACTAGGACAAAGAAGGAGGCAAGAAGAGAGAGAGAGTGCATCATTCCCATAAAGGAAAGAGGAAAGTCAACCCCTTGGAGAGAGAGAGAAATGATCCACCAGCTTCACAGGTTGTGCGATGATGAGATCTCCCTCTTCCCACCTTCTTTGGCGGAGAGAGAGAAAGCAGTTTCGAGATGGAGTGTGGGTCTCAGACCGACAGCCCCAGGGCGGAGGGTGGAAGTTGCAAGAGCTCTGGAGTGATTGAGGCAGCCTTTGGACGTCTGAAAAAACTCTCCCCCTATGGAGGACCCTTGAGGTCTTATTTATAGGCCTTAAGTGAGGTCCAAACGGTCTTGAACCCGTTTGGGCCCTGAACCCGTTAGCCCTTGCCTTCATGCGGTCTTCCGGATCGTTTGGTTTTATGCGATCTCGAGACCGTTTGACCTTATGCGGTCTTGAGACCGTTTAGCCTTCATGCGGTCTCGGGACCGTTTAGCCTTCATGCGGTCTCGGGACCGTTTGGCCTTCATGCGGTCTCAGGACCGTTTGGCCTCAAACAGTCTTGGGACCGTTTGGCCTCAAACGGTCTTGGGATCGTTTGGGGCTTTTGTAATTTTTTTGTGTTTTTCTACAAGGATAAAGAAGAGAAAAGTTAATCTATTGATGTGTCAGCAATAAGGTAAAAAGTTAATGATTCTATCTAATTTATGTAAGAAAGAGTATGGAAAACTAAGGTAAACTAATAAGATAACATCACAAAATGGGAGGTTATCACCCCCCCCCTAACTTAGAGTCTAGCTTGTCCTCAAGTTAGATAGAGCTGAGGCATGTAATGGCGAGGCGATTTTATTTAATTAGGATTTCCATACTTTTGCTTCAATTCTCAACCTGAGTTCTCCTAAGGTCATATCGGTCTTATTGCTTGCCTTGACTCTTTCAGGTTTTGAGAGTTGCTTGGGTCTCAGGTTTCTTCCGTATCTCGTAGCTCGCATCGGGACCACCTTTATTCTGTGCATGTTGTTGACTCTAATCAGCTTTATACCTCTCTGAAGGACCTACTGGAAGCTAGAGAGGGTATGAGGGTTGGCTAAAGGCTTGAAGTGTAACTCCCCCTTCAAGTGGGACTGCCTTTGTGAGGGCAGCTGAATGTACCGGCCGGGTGAGTCCTTTATAAGCCTTTCATATATTTAGATACCTTAGGATTTCACTACCGGGCACGACACATCTGCCTTTGTGAGGGCAGCTGAATGTGCCGGCCGGGTGAGATCTTCATTGGTTCTTTATATAGATCCTTATTTATGGCACAACTCTCATAATTTTATTCGACTCTCTGGCTTTTATTCGAAGACTCGCATGCTTGGGATTTGGGGTTTTGTTCGGGAAATTATTTTTGGGCGGCCAAGCCTCTTTTATTTTGAAGAGAGGAAAGTTGTTCTTAGAGTTTTTCAACATGCACACATTTTTTTTTGGGTCCACTTGCGGAACTTCTTGATTTGGAAGTTGCCTGATGCCCCTCTCATCCTTGAGAGCTTGGCTTATTTTTTCCTTGATATTGACCTATGAAGAGTCCAAAGTAAAATTGAAATAAAAGCATAAAAACCAAAAGTGAATGTAATTTATTAATTCGCCATTATATGCCTATAAGCTAATCTTGTTATTGCTTTTGAGGAAAATTTGGATTCTAAGTTAGCAGGGGATGTCCTTTCCAAAAAGGGGTGTTACTTATCATGCACATGATTTATTTTAATGTGAAATGCAAGTTTTATGCAGGGGGGAAAAATGAGTGAAAGGAGAGAGTAGAGTTGGAGAAGGATTGAAAAATGATACCTCGCCCTTGTCGAATGTACCCCCCCCTAACTTATCATTCACTCTGTCCTCAGAGTGTCAAAGTGATAGGTTGAGAAGCGCATTGACAAGGGCATTAGGCTTTTGTGAGTCCTTTGTTCGCTCCATGAGTTCGTAGAAGAGTTGCTGCAAACTTTCCACGGAGGGCGTGGTAATCCACATCTGTCATGTCCTCTACTGGTTTCTGGAGGACCAAAATGGTGTACATCTGGTAGAGGACGTGGAAGCCACAGTCATTGGATTGGCGAATTTGCTGGGGGCACTTGTGGCTGAAGGCTGGGGGTTTGAAGTGTTCTTTATCATACGCCCGTGTGTGCCGACTCAAAAGATCGTGTAATTTGTCATCACACTCCTTTGCCACCTCCTCTATTGGCGTCCTTGGTGTCATAGTGTATACTCTTTGCTCTGGATCGTACTGGCTGTCAGAACTGTTGTAAATTATTGTTGTTCCTTCATGTAGGTTAGTTTCCAGTAGCATCCAGTGTTCTTGATGAAGGAAAGGAAGCATGATGAACTTTGGAGTTGTATGTTGAAGATAGGAGATGAGTGTCTCCGTTGTTCCGAAGTTCTTCAGCCCTAAGAGATCATCCTTCAGGTAAGCTAACACCATGTATACTGTGGGATGCCTCCGTCCAAGTAAGTATTGATAAGCAGTCATCAAACTTACTGAAAGAGAACCTTTAAGTTGCACGGTTTCTCAGAGGCAATCTGCCATAACTATGATATCTTCATCTATAAAGACAAGATCTTTGTTTTCGGCATAGAGCCTTGACATAATAAGTCGAAGTTCATTGTCTGAAAGACTCTTGCAGGCTTCTAGATCAAAATTGGGAAATGATGGTTCAATGGCAGATAGGGGCACCATTTGTGATGGGGATCTCTTGATGGTTACCCCCTTTATCAAATCTATTTGTCCTTTATCTTGGGCCAGATCGAAGTCGTAAGGATGTCATCTACTTTTCTCGGGGACCTTGGCCGGCTGCTTGTCTCTTTCCAACTCCTGTAGTGTTTGTCTGAAGGGTCTCCTTTTCGGACGTTGGATTGTTGAAAAGAGGTAGCGAAGGACGTCATATGTCGCCATAGTAGGGTCATTGAAGAACCTTCTATCACAGATAATTTCCATCGCGTAACGCCCTCGCAGGGAGTGAAAATCTTCATTCTTGAGCTATGTGAAGGGAACTTGTTGATTTAGCGCTAGTATGTGTCGAATGACGTAAAAAGCACTGTCCCCAGAGCCTTCGGCAGCTTGGGCAAGTGGGTTAATTATTTGGAACCAGGGTTGTCTCTAACCCTGGCGGAGAGACGGGCATGCGGCCCAGATGAGTTTAAGAAGCCGGAAAAGGATGCATCTTGCCTCCCCAGCTTCAATTGCAGTGAAGTTAATTATACCGGCCTTTAGATCACTGGCACAGAAATTGTACACTTTGGTGTCGTGGGCGACAATGTCCACAATCATGAGCAACCAGTGACTAGAAACTTGGAATGGCACTGTTATATATCTAGCTTTTCTTGCGATCCCCCTGTGCAACCTCTCAATGGATTTGTGTTGTAGTTCTTTGTACAATAAGCACAAACCCAGAGCGGGTGAGGCGTTGAGAACTGGTTGCTGTCGCTTGGAGCTTCTGTAGATCTCAATAGAATTTGAAAGGAGAGCACGGAAGATCGCCATCTTTACCGTAGATTGAGGTCAGAGAATTGAGCAGAAATCTTCGCGTGTCAACTTGTGTTGAGTCTTTGTGTTGATGTATATAACATCTCCCCCTTCTTTCACATCATCTACTGTAGTGTTTAGGATGAAGATATCCTATGCATCTAAGGTGGAGATGGTCGCCATATCTAAGTCGTGCATCTTGTGAGGTAGAGGTGGCGGTGGGGGTAGCTCTTGAGGAGGAGGTGAAGAAGGCTGCTCTGAATCATCCTTGTATTGTTGCAGAGCTTCATCTTTGTTAGAATCAGAAGGAGTATCTAGGTCTTCGTCTGTATCTAGTTGTACTCGTTTGGATTCTTCTTGATCTGGGGGAAAGGGCACCGAGGGTTCAGGTGCAAAAACTTGTTGAGCTGTTGTTGGTGGTAGACTAGTGTTGGTTCCCATTAGACACTGGTGGAACTCAGCAAAAGCTACTTCTTTTATAGCCTCCCTCAAAGATCCCATGGCGGAGTAGTCTAGGAATTGGTCCCCATAAGATATGTTTACGTGCTCATTATGAGCAGGGGATTTGGGATCTGTATCACCTTCTTGGTGATCTTTCTGTTGTTCTTGTTGTGCTCCTCGGCTGGGGCCCTCCCCAGTATTGTCTGGGCCATCAGAATCATCCTCTAAGGAGGTACTGTTATTGGAGTCAGTCGAGGAATCAGAATCTTCATCCACATCTTCATCGTCTTCTTCGTCATCCGTTGCTGATTTTTTAGTTGTTTTCTTGTGTGCTGCCTTTTTGCACAGACGATGGATGGATTGTAGTTCGTCATATGCCACTTGCACATGCTCGTGTGTCTCGAGCAGTGCATCGTGGGTTTCTTTCAGATCGGAGTAGCGTCCTTCAGCAGAGAGGAGTCGTGCTGTAAGGTCAATCACCTGAGCTCTTAGCTGATTGAGTTCAGTACTGGATGACTCCTCTTGGCGATTATTAAGCTGTGTGAGGGTTGTGCTGATGTCATCCAAGCACGTGCTGAAGACTTTTTGTTGCTTCTTGAGCTCACGGAGGGTCTCCGACAGAGGTTGAGTCTGCGTAGAGATCCTATCGACCTGTTTCGCCAACGCTTCATGCTGGCGTTTTACTCCATGGACCAGCTCGGACAAGGGTGTGCAGTGGTCGTTGATATGATCGACTTGCTTGGCCACTATGTTCTGTCGTTGCTGGATTCCTTGGAGGATGCTTGGCATGGCGCGGTTCTGCTCGTCAATATTGGCGACTTGTTTTGTTAAACCCTGCACACAAGAAAAAATAGAATTCAATATGTTAGAAGGGTCGGTGAGGAGGTTTCGGATGGTGTCGAATTGACGTTCGAATTCCTCACCGACATTAGCAGAAGGGACCCCTATTATTGAAGGGTGGGGCGGCTAGGGTCGGGGTGGAATGGTGGGGGTAGTGTCATGCGGAAAAGACACTGCTGGCGGTCCTGCGAACTGCGTGGTGACTGTGGAAGGGGTCACCAGCGGTGTCGGGGTGGTGGCAGATGAGAAAGGAGGTGACATATCCGGAGAGAAGAGTGTGTCCGGGAATGTTGATGGAAAGACGGTGGAGGTGAAGGAGGTGAATTCGGGCATTGTAGTGGATAATGAGGTGCCCGAAGTGAAGAAGTGTGGGGGTGATGGTATAGTTGTGTAGAAGGGTGATGTGGAAGATGGTGGAAGAGTGGTTGATTGTTGAAAAATGGAGGATGGTGGGGTGGTGGATGGTTGGGTGGTGGGCGGTGGAATGAGGGGTGGTGGGATGGCGAATGGTGGGGTGGTGGTGGAAGTAAGTTCAACATTTAGACTCATTATGAAAGAGTCTAGTGATGAGGTGGTGATTTGTTCCTCTGGGGGGGTGGGTTCTGATTCTGGATGGGGTTTTGATGTTGGCGTCCCCGACAGCTCTTGTGCCCGCAAAAGCCTTCTAGAAGGTCGTTTGGCAGGAATTTTTGTTGGTTTTGCTACCGGGGCTGTTATGCTGAGCTCCGTCTGTCCCACTATTACTTTCTTTTCGGCGATTTTGACCAAAGATATGAGTTTTGCAAGCTCGTCATCTGAGAATAGGAGCTTGTTCTTGTCATAATCAGCAAGTTCTGGTAGTGGGATCAGCGTTCTGAAAGATTTTGCTGTAGGGCAGAAGACATAATGTAGCTTGCCATCCTTTTCTTTTATGATGAAGGAGTTCTTTAAAGTTTGTTCGTTGGTAAGGATGTCGCCCTTTGTTTGTGTGCATCTGGGTAGAAATCTATCCATCTTAAGACATTTGATAATAGATGTGATATGACCACCCATGCAAATTTCTTTCCCCAGGGCGAAAGCTGATAGTTTTTGGATCATAAGACGTCCAATGTTGACTGGCATCCCATTTAGGATGGACCAGATAACAAAGAGGTCTGATATGATTACATTTCCTCCTTCTGACCTGGGGAAAAGTGCACCAGCAAGGATTTTGTGAAGTGTGCGCACAAAACCCGATTGAATGTTTGAGGCTTTGCATGTTTTTGCCTCATAAATTGGTATCCCCATTAAAGATTTCCAGAAGTTGTATTTGTTGAACTGTGGGTTGTCTATGGCAACAGCCGTGGTTTTTTTAGTTGCTCCTGGTTATCAATGAAGATTTCATTCAGCATGTGTTCTGTGATGACAACTCTGTTGCCAAAAAGCTTGGTGACCAGCCTACGGTCGCCGCCATCCCGTGTTCTATCCATAGCATTTACTGCTTCTTTTTCTAGGAATGTGAATAATTCCGTTGTAGGTTCAACATAGGAGGTTTCAGCGAAAAAGCAGAGTCGGGATAGATTTGAGTTATCAAGCATTGTGAGGATTCTATTGTAAATTCCCATCTTCATAAGTATGCTGGGGCATATATATTTTGTTGTTTTCAGAGTTTGTTTGATGGATGGAAGGGTATGGATGTGAAGGTTTTCTGGTGGTGGTGTTGTGGTGGTGATGGGAGGAAAGATAGGGACGGTGATGGTGGCCGGAGTGGTGGTGGTGGTTGATGGAATCAAACCTGCTAGGGTTTGCTCCCTAGCGGTGGTTGGGTGAACCTGCTTTCGTGCCCTCTTCTTAGGTTGTGGTGCGGAGGTGGTTGCCTGAGCCTTTCGCTTTCCCTTTGATTTTGTTGTAGGGGATTCTGCCTCAGGTGTAGGTTCGTATTCTGAGCCTTCATCGTCTTTGGAAGATATTTCTTCCACTTCCTCTTCAGGTGCCTCTGCTAGGCATTTGTTGATCCGGTCAATTTCGCATAGTACTTCCATGATCTTGACATTTTGTGGAGCCTTCCCAGTCTTGTTGTAGTTTTCAACGACCTGCTGGAGCTTGGCACGGTCTTCTCGGAGTTGCTCCTCAGTCAAGAAAGGAGCATCTTCGGTTCCTGTTGGTTGCTTTGCTGGTGATGCCATTTCTGAAAGGTGGAAAATCATGGGTAAGAACAACATGTATAGAAAAGAATTGGATTTTTATTTGTGTTTATTTGGTTTTATGTGTATATTCTTTTTTGTATTTTTAGAGATTATGGAAAGCAAAACGGTTTGAAGACCGTTTGGTGCCAAACAGTTTGAAGACCGTTTGGTCCCAAACGGTCCTTTGTTTAAACGGTTGCAAGACCGTTTGGCACTAAACGGTTTGGAGACCGTTTAGGGCCAAACGATCCTTCGTCTAAACGGTTGCAAGGCCGTTCAAAGCAGACCGCCAGGAAGATGAACGGTTTGGTCATTCGTCGGAAAAGGACGGTGGGAAGGAGGTCGAGGCTTGCCCGTCGGCGGCGGCGATAGCAACAGTGGCAGAGATATCCGCGAGAAGCTAGTTCTACCTGCAGTTGATGGTGAATGTGACGACTGTGGTGGGAGAGAAGCTGGAGGAGAGCGATAAGGGGCGAGTAGAGAAGCAAAGCAGCGCGAAGACGACAGCGAGGTTTCTGGCGGTGACGAAGACGGTGGTGGGAGCCGGAGGCGGCGATGGTCTGCTCGAGAGAGCGATGGTACACGCGGGAGAGATGAGAAACTGGAATGAAACAGTGAGAGCAAAAAAAGTCGAGATTCTAGAAGAAAGGAAGGAGGGCTTGGGGTGGTATTTATAGGAAACGGGGGTTTGACCTGATAAAAACCCTAGGTCAAACGGTTTAGCGACCGTTTGGACTCCAAACGGTTGCAAGACTGTTTGGTTCCAAACGGGTTGAAGACCGTTTGGTCCCAAATGGTTTTGAGACCGGTTGGCTTCAAACGGTTTCAAGACCATTTGGTTCCAAACGGGTTGAAGACCGTTTGATTCCAAATGGGTTGAAGACCGTTTGGTCCCAAACGGTTTCGAGACCAAACAGTTTCAGGACCGTTTGGTAAGGTTAAGGTCGAACGGACAAAAGTAAAATTATGAGATTTTTTTGTATATTTTCATTTTATTATTTTTTTATGTTTGTTTTGGTTATATGAATTGTTATATTTTTAGTAACCTAAACAGACAGAAAATAAAAGAATAAACTCATATCTTGGGTTGCCTCCCAAGTAGCACCTGGGTTTTACGTCACTGGCTCGACGAATCTTTGATGTTGTTATGTTGATGTTGTAGGGTCTTTAATTTCAATAGTCTGTCTCGGCCTTTTATCTTCCGGAGTGTAGTATCTTTTTAAATGGTGACCGTTGACCGTCCTTTCTCCTCCATTGTTGTCTATAATAATGGTAGCTCCAGTTGGGTAAATATGTTTTATAATGAAGGGCCCGGACCATTTTGTTCTAAGTTTTCCGGGAAATAACCTGAGCTTGGAGTTGAAAAAGAGCACTTTGTCGCCAACGACGATATCTTTTCTCTTGAGATGACCATCGTGCCACATTTTTGTTTGCTCCTTATAGATTTTGGCACTGTGATAGGCAGTCATTCGGAGTTCTTCTAACTCCTGCAGCTGGAGTTGTCTATGCTCTCCTGCACTTTTAAGATCGAAGTTTAATTGTTTGATGGCCCACCAGGCTTTATGTTCCAGCTCTACTGGCAGGTGACAGGACTTCCCGTACACCAAATGGAATGGGGTTGTTCTGATTGGTGTTTTATATGCAGTTCGATATGCCCAAAGGGCATCAGGAAGTTTGGTGGACCAATCGGTGCAGTTTCCGTTCACCGTCTTTTCAAGAATCGCTTTTAATTGTCTATTAGATACCTCTACCTGACCACTAGTCTGTGGATGGTAAGGCATGGTGACTTTGTGATTTACTCTGTACTTTTTCAGTAAGGCTTCAAAACTTCAATCCAAGAAATGGGTCCCGCCATCTGATATGACAGTTCTCGGAACTCGAAATCTTGGGAAAATAATATCTTTGAACAATTTAATAACAGGCTTGGAATCGCTGGACACAGTAGGTACAGCTTTGACCCACTTTGAGACGTAGTCCACCGCGACCAAGATGTAGGAGAAGCCATAGGATGAAGGGAAAGGGCCCATGTAGTCTACCCCCCACACATCAAAAAGCTCAATTTCCTGCCACATAGTGAGGGGCATTTCGTCTCTTTTTGATATGTTACCAGTAAATTAGCATTTGTTGCAGGCTTTCACAAAGTCGTAGGAATCTTTTGCTATAGTAGGCCAGAAGAAACCAGATTGTAAAACTTTTAGAGCGGTTTTCTTAGCACTCATGTGCCCCCTGTAGGTCCTGAATGGCAATGCTCAAGGACAGGGGTGATTTCTTCTTCCGGCAAGCAACGACGGAAAAGTCCGTCGGCACAAAGGTGGAACAAGTAGGGTTTGTCCCAGTAATAATGTTTTATGTCGTAAAGGAACTTCCTTTTATCCTGGTAGGAAGCATATGGGTGGATAATCCCTGTGGCTAGATAATTGACGATATCATCATACCAAGGAAAATCATGAGTGGCTTTCATAAGGTGATCATCAGGAAGAGAGTCCCGGATAGGGATTTTATCTTTCTCTTCAACCTCGATCTGGCTGAGGTGATCGGCCACAACGTTCTCCACTCCACTTTTATCTTTGATCTCCAAGTCGAATTCCTGAAGCATTAGCACCCAGCGGATAAGCCTGGGTTTGGCATCCTGTTTCTGAATCAAGTATCGAATGGCAGAATGGTCGGTATAGACGATGACTTTAGAACAAATCATATAAGAGCAGAATTTTTCAAACGCGTAGATGATAGCCAAAAACTCTTTTTCTGTGGTGGTGTAGTTTTTCTGTGCTTCGTCTAGCATTTTGGATGTGTAGTAGATAACATAGGGTTTCTTATCAATCCGCTGTCCTAGAACAGCCCCTATGGCATAATCACTTGCATCACACATGATTTCGAAGGGATGTGACCAATCTGGAGCTCTTAGAATAGGTGCGGAGATTAACGCATTCTTAAGGGTGGAGAAACTTTGCATACACTCCTGATTGAATATGAACTCAGCATCTTTGGTTAGGAGTTGGGTCATGGGTTTGGCTATCTTTGAGAAATCTTTGATGAATCTTCTATAGAATCCTGCATGACCCAGGAAAGCTCGAACTCCTCTTATGTCTTTTGGAGGTGACAGCTTTGAGATAACATCGATATTTGCTTTATCAACCTCGATTCCCCTATCACTTACCCTGTGTCCGAGGACGACACCTTCTGTTACCATGAAATGGTATTTCTCCCAATTCAAGATAAGGTTTGTTTCCTCACAGCGTTGCAGAACTTGTCCAAGATTGATTAAACAGTTGTCGAAGGAATCTCCGTAAACTAAGAAATCGTCCATAAACACTTCCATGACGGATTCTGTTAAATCGGAAAAGATAGCAGACATACATCGTTGGAAAGTGGCGGGTGAGTTACATAACCCGAACGACATTCTTCTAAATGCATATGTCCCAAAAGGACAGGTAAAGGTGGTTTTTTCCTGGTCCTCCAGGTGTATGGGTATTTGGTAGAACCCGGAGTAACCATCGAGATAACAAAAATATTTTTGGTGAGCTAGGCGTTCCAGGACTTCATCAAGGAAAGGTAGAGGGTAGTGGTCTTTCCTTGTGGCTTTGTTCAACTTCCTATAATCGATACACATACGCCATCCTGTTACAGTCCTGGTAGGCACTAACTCATTTTTGTCGTTGAGCACTACAGTAGTGCCCCCTTTTTTTGGAACAACCTGAACAGGGCTGACCCACTGGGAGTCAGAAATAGGATAGATCATGCCGGCTTTGAGTAATTTAAGGACCTCCAGACGAACTACCTCCTTTAGATTAGGATTCAGTTTTCTTTGATGTTCGCGAGAGGGCTTGAATTCTTCAACCATAGGAAGTCTATGCATACACAGGGCTGGATTTATGCCCGTTAGGTCAGTTGTCTTATATCCTATGACCTTTTTATGCTTCCTCAGCTCATTCAGAAGCCTTTCTTCTTGATCTCTTGTAAGGGTAGAGCTGATGATGACTGGGCATAGTTTTTCTTTATCTAAGAAAACATGTTTGAGCCCTATAGGTAAAGTCTTCAATTCAGGGGCTTTCGGTGGCTCAACTGCTTCTATAATAGTAACGACTTTAAGCTCTTCAACAGTGGCCTTTGGCATTTCTTCGACCTTTTCTAGATGTTGGAGACACTGCTGAACCAGTTCATTTGCTGAGAATTCAACATCTGGATTGATCAGAACATTCTCCAATTCGTCAGTTGGCTCAGATATTTCTAACTGTGACATTTGTTGAATAGCGTCAAGAAGGAAAACCTCCTCTTGGATGTTGGGGCCTTTCATACTATTAAGGACTCGGAATTGAATTGCTTCTTTTCCGAGCCTAAGAATGATGGTGCCAGCTTCGACGTCAATAAGCGCTCTGGCAATAGCGAGGAACGGTCTGCGAAAAATGATTGGGTACCTCAGGTCTTCTTTAATATCCATGATAACGAAGTCGCATGGTACGTAAGCATCCTTGCCTATCCTTACCGGGATATCTTCAATGATTCCCAAGGGTGCGGTTATGGTGGAATCAGCTAATTGAATAGTCATTGTTGTAGGCAGCAATTCAGTGAAACCCAGACGTTTGCACATGGAAAAAGGCATGATGGAGATGTTGGCCCCTAGGTCAGCTAGTCCTTTTTTAGTAGATGTGTTGCCAATGCAACATTGGATTCCGAAGGAACCTGGGTCCTTCTTCTTTTTTGGCATTTTGTTTAAGATGATGTCAGAGGTGGTCTGAGCAAGCTTAACAGTTTCTTGCTCCTTGGTGATGTACTTTCTTGATAATAAGGTCTTGAGGTATTTTGCCCAGGCTGGCACCTCGGAAAGAGCATCAAGGAGCGGGATGTCAATGTACAGTTTCTTCATCGCCTCCTTGAACTTTTGAAACCTGGTGTCCATTTTCGTTTCGCGCAGTCTACCTGGATACAAGATTCTTGGTCTATATTGCAAGACTTCAGGCTCTGTGGACACTTGGTCTTTATCGTTGCCCTTTATGCCCTCTGAGGGCTTCTCAATTCCTTGTTGTGAGCTCTCATTTGTCATAAAAGCGGGTGTATCATCATTATCCAGAGTGATCTTGGTAGTCTCATGAAGAGTGCATCCCGACCTTGTGGTGACAACATTCAACTGTTCATGTCTGTTCTGCCCATGCTTAGGATTTGATTCGGGCTGCCCAGCAAACGTACCTGTTGGGGGCTTTAATTGTGCAGCGATCTGAGCGAGTTGAGCTTCAACTGCTTTCTGCTGAGCCTGTTGGTTAGCAAGCATAGTTTGCTACGATTGTAACATCTGCTTTATCAAGGATATTTCATCTTCCGGTTGGGCGGGAGCATTTTTCGGAGGAATTTGTTGTTGGGCTTGTTGGGATTGTTGCGGAGGTAGCGCCATCTGAGGTTGCTGAGTATGCAGCTGTGGATGGAGCGGAGGATGGGGGCACTTGTAGTAGGCTGATTGGTTCCTGGGGTAGTTAGCCCTAGGGAAGTTGTTCCTGGAATTCCCTTGATTTTGGTTGAAACTGTTTGGGAACCCAGGTGGTAGCCTACTAGAGGATCCTCCCTGTGTTTGATGCTGAGGATTAGCGGTCCCAGTAGGGTTTCCATACTGAAAACCTGGATGATTCCTTGGCTGATTAGGGTTGTAGTAGACTTGCCCAGGAATAGAGTGGATAGAGTTAACTTGTTCCGGTAGTTGTTCTTCCGACTGATCAATGATAGGTTCATATGGTTGTGGTGGTGGATGCAGATCCATCATCACATTATACAACATACCGCAGGAAAGGGTTGGATGGTCAGAAGCATGACAAGCCTTACAGGATCCTATGACGGCCTTGACTTGTTGAACTAGAGGAGTTTTCTTCTTATCAATCTCTCCGAGAGAAGTCTCGAGAGCTTGTTGTTTGTGAACTATAGTTTTCAAGGCTTCAGCTATTGCCTTCATCTCTATAGATTCTTCAGCTTTGTAAACCTTGAGGACACCTTTACCGACTGACCGTCCCCAGTTGGACTAGTTTTCAGCTCCGAGTGTAACAATCTTCCAGGCATCCTCATAATTCTTTCTCATGAAGTTTCCTCCAGATGAGGAATCTAAAAACTGTTTAATATCATCGCTCACTCCCCGATAGAAGGTTTCTATCAGTTGGTTCTGGGAGATTCCATGATGGGGGCATTTCCACAAAAGTTCCTTAAACCTTTCCCATGCTTCAGTAAGGGTTTCTCCAGGTAGCTGAGAGAAGTGATTGATCTGCCCTCTGATCTCATAAGTCAGTGAGGGGGGAAAGAACTTCTCTAAGAAATTTTCCTCTAGGGAGCCCAGGTGGTTATTATAGGTTCTCTGTCAAGTGAGTTATACCAACTCAGGGCCCTCCCAGACAGGGTGAAATGGAACAGATGAAGCATTATCGCATCAAAAGCGACTCTGGCTTGTGGAACCAGGCAGCACAATGCCTTAAACCTCTTCAGATGATCCATGCAATCATCTCCAGAACCTCCGGAGAAAGAGATGCCTTGCATGATCTGAATCCACTGGGTCCGAATCTTGAAGTTGGGGATATTGATAATCGGAGGTCGGACCGGGTGGTTATCCTCATAGTTCTTTGGGACATCATAGTCCCTCAGTTGCTTGTTCCTTAACTCCAACTGAGCAGCTTGGGTTGCTGCCTCAGTTTCAGCTATGATGCGGGCTTGCTCTTCCGCACGAATCTCTGCTTGGATTTGGGCACGAGTGTCCGCGATGAGTTGTCCCCGTTGAGCGGCGATGGCGGCATTTACCCTCTCCATCACCAAAGCAGCCTGGCGTTGTTCGTCGGCCATTTGTCTGGCTCATTGGCGATTGAGGTGAATGCGACGATGGAAACTTCTCTCTACCTTGGAGTCGTACTCCAGATCAGGGGAGAATCCGCGATTATGCGATGATCGCATGCACGTTTTCTACCTGAATAGAGAAAAGAAAACACCTTTAGATAATAGTAAAAATATGATGGTTTCAAGAAGATATAGAGTTATGATTAAAAAGAAAGTGTAAAATCCTAACCAACTAGGAAGGTACTAAATGAAATTACAACGTTCCGTTATCCCCGACAACAGTGCCAATTTTTTGGTGGAGCTTCCACTTACGTGGAATTGCGTGCACCAACTAAAAATCCTAAAGATAGTAAGTCTTTAGGTTTAGCCTTGCGTATACTAGATAGAGAACTCCACCCACGTATGCTAGGATACGTGAAAGTCTTATCGTAGTATAGTTAAGGGTCGAGTCCTCAGGACAACGGTCTTGTTGCAAGCAACAAGATGGAAAACGTTAAAGTTTCACTTAATCTCTTACTAGTAGGCACTTAGATCGAAAGTTTGGTTTTGTTGTTTTAAACTAAGAATATGTAAAGAAAGCAAGTAAATCTAAGGAGTTAAACTATGATAAAAGTCACTAGGGTGTGATCGGTTTTTCACCACCACTACACATGGATCAACACATGCAAAGCAAAACATAACCTGCAAAAAGAGTCTAGTCAGTTAGTATCTTTGTAGACTTAGCTTCCTTTCGGAGAGATAACTACGAGAAGTGCGGGAATGTTGCAACGCCAGCCATTCCCGAACAAATGGTCACTTACTTTGCATCATTCCCCTCGCAAAGTGTGTTCCTCGACTTACCAAGGTTGCACTTTCATACGTCAACTGGTTCCATTTCATAGTATGAAAGTGCAACAAATGATAGTGAGTTTACTCCACTTCTTGAGATACACTTCTAGATACCGAAATAGATGCATGGTGGATACGTGCATCAAGAACCAACATACAAACGAGTTTCAAATCTAATAGTACAAACGTAGACAATTCATACTAAAAGATAAAGGATAACACAAGTTGGAGATCAAGCAACATGCATTCATTAAACGTTTGATTTCGAACTGAAAAGATAAGAACTCTATATTACAAATTATGGATTACAATTACATGATATGAAAACATGGGTAGCGGGGCTACTCCCCGCACCCTAGTGAAGGAGACTACTCGCTCATGAATAGGACAAAGAAGGAGGCAAGAAGAGAGAGAGAGAGTGCATCATTCCCATAAAGGAAAGAGGAAAGTAAACCCCTTGGAGAGAGAGAGAAATGATCCACCAGCTTCACAGGTTGTGCGATGACGAGATCTCCTTCTTCCCACCTTCTTTGGCGGAGAGAGAGAAAGCAGCTTCGAGATGGAGTGTGGGTCTCAGACCGGCAGCCCTAGGGCGGAGGGTGGAAGTTGTAAGAGCTCTGGAGTGATTGAGGTAGCCTTTGGACGTCTGAAAAAACTCTCCCCCCGTGGAGGACCCTTGAGGTCTTATTTATAGGCCTTAAGTGAGGTCCAAACGGTCTTGAACCCATTTGGGCCTTGAACCCGTTTGCCCTTGCCTTCATGCGGTCTTCCGGATCGTTTGGTTTTATGCGGTCTCGAGACCGTTTGACCTTATGCGGTCTTGAGACCGTTTAGCCTTCATGCGGTCTCGGGACCGTTTGGCCTTCATGCGGTCTCGGGACCGTTTGGCCTCAAACGGTCTTGGGACCGTTTGGCCTCAAAGGGTCTTGGGGCCGTTTGGCCTCAAACGGTCTTGGGACCGTTTGGCCTTAAACGGTCTTGGGATCGTTTGGGGCTTTTGTAATTTTTTTGTGTTTTTCTACAAGGATAAAGAAGAGAAAAGTTAATCTATTGATGTGTCAGCAATAAGGTAAAAAGTTAATGATTCTATCTAATTTATGTAAGAAAGAGTATGGAAAACTAAGGAAAACTAATAAGATAACATCACAAAATGGGAGGTTATCACATTCTAATATACAGTCAAGCATTAACTTTGTTGAGACAACACAAGCTATATGCTAAATTTAGCAAATGTGAGTTTTGGTTATCAGAAGTATCTTTTCTAGCTAAAGGTATTTGTGTTGATCCTAAAAAGGTAGAGTCTATTCTAGAATGGGAACAACCCAAGACACCAATAGAGATTTGCAGTTTCCTAGGTTTGGCAGGTTACTACAAAAGATTCATCAAAGACCAGTTATGTAGCATTACCCCTAACTAGATTAACCAGGAAGGATGCTCCTTTTGTATGGAATGAAAAGTGTCAACGGTCTTTCCAATTGTTGAAGGAAAAGTTGACCAATGCACTGGTGTTAGTGTTACCTGAATAAGGGAAATGATACATTGTCTTTTGTGATGCTTTGAAGAATGGTTTGGGATGTGTTTTGATGCAGGATAAATGAGTAATTTCTTTTGCCTCTCGACAACTTAAGAAACACAAGGAGAATTATCCTACACACAATCTGCAATTGGCAGTAGTGATTCATGCCTTGAAAATCTGGAGACATTATCTATATGGGAAGAAGTGTCAGATTTTCACAGACCATAAGAATCTAAAGTACATCTTTTCACAGCAAAAATTAAACATGAGACAACATTGCTAGATGGAACTAATCAAAGATTATGATTGTATGATTGAGTACCATCTAGGAAAGGCTAGTGTGGTGGCAGATGCGCTAAGCATAAAGTCATCGTCTTCACTCACAGATAAAGCACAATTAAATTATTTGGTATGTCATAAGAGGGATATGCTAATTTCTTTATGACGAATGAATGTACAGATGGAAGTATCTTTGCTAGCCCAATTTTTGGCATAGATGCAAGTAAAACCTACACTAAGACAATAGATTAAAGAAGCACAATAGGTCGATATTGTGGTATAATAGATCATATCAGAATATGGCAGTGAGAAGTGGGATGACTTTCATGAGTCAGAAGATGGAACAATTTGTTACCATGGTAGGATTGTGGTACCTGATGTTAATGACTTAAGGAAGATATTTATCGAAGAAGCTCACTCATGTATGTATGCTATGCATCCAGAAAGTACCAAGATGTATCACAATCTAAATAATATGTATTGGTGACCTGGTTTGAAGAAAGATGTAGCTCAGTTTGTTATGCGATGCCATGTGTGTCAACAAGTTAAGGCTGTGCACGAGAAGCTGGCAGAAATGTTACAACTGTTACCTATACCACAGTGGAGGTGGGATCATGTGACAATGGAATTTGTAGTTGGTTTGCCTAGAACAGCCAAAGGCCACGATTCCATTTGGGTGATTGTTGATAGGTTGACAAAGTCATAACATTTTCTTCCTGTTAAAACAACATACACTACTGAGAAACTTGCATAGGTTTATGTGGATGAGATAGTGAAGTTGCATGGAGTCCCAACAACAATCGTGTCAGATAGAGGTCCTCAATTTATAAGCCACTTTTGGGAGCAATTACATATAGCTTTGGGTATGCAATTAAAGTTTATTACTGCTTTCCACCCTCAGACATATGGACATCTGAAAGGACTATACGGACTTTGGAAGACTTGCTTAGGGCATGTATTCTTTAGTTTGTAGGTAGCTAGGATATACATTTGAGTTTGATAGAGTTTGGTTACAATAATAGTTATTAGAACAACATTGATATGGCACCATATGAAGCATTTTATGGTCCGCTATGTTGGTATGAAACAGGAGAATACCAACTTCTTGGTCCTAAACTTGTGTAATAGACAACAAAAAAGATTAAAGTGATACAACAACAATTAAAGGTTGCATAGGACAGACATAAATCATATGCTAATAATCATCGTAGACCTTTAGAATTCCAAGTCATAGACTGAGTGTATCACAAGGTTTCTCCTTGGAAAGGTGTTCTCAGATTTGGGAAGAAGGGTAAGTTGGCTCCTAGATTTATGGGACCCTATCCGGTGATAGCACGTGTTGGAAAGGTAGCCTATAAGTTGGAACTTCCACTTGAATTGCGTAGACTACATCTAGTGTTTCATGTATCTATGTTGAGAAAATGTCTCCTAGATACAGATCCTATATTACAACATGTAAAGGTAGAATTAGATGAGGATATATCCATGTGGAAGGTCCAGTGTTGATTTTTGATAGAAAAATCAAGAAGTTAAAAAAGAAAGACATAGTGCTTGTGAAAGTTCTTTGGAATCATTGTGGCTTTGAAGAAGCCACATGGGAGCTGGAGGAAGAAATGAGGAGGAAGTACCCTTCTCTTTTCTCTTGAGATTTTGGGGACGAAATCCTTGTTAGGGGTTGATAACTTGTAACACCCCTGACCTAGGTTTTGGGATAACCCTAGAAGCTTTTCCTAAGTAAGTTGCTTAGAACCTTGTCTTAATCTTCATGAAAAGTAATTAAGACTTGAGAAGAGTTTATTTCTCAATTTTGAACTTATTTGCAAATTGTTTGTGCCTTATATGATAATTTTGGTAAAGATTTCAATGTACCCAAATGAGGGGTTTATGTGCAAATTATCATCTCTAGAATATCTCTTCTCTTCTTAGTATCAACTAAAGGAAAGAGAAAGAAGGGGGTGCCTTGTTTGAATCTTGGTTGAATGATAACACTCTTTGTGGTGAAAGAACCAAAGAAGTGTTGAGTGTTTTGAACCCTAGATGAGGTTGTATCGAGTTATGAAGTGTATATGGGAGTGCCTATCAGCTTGGAAGCTATATAGAAGGTTCGATATCATTTTTTTAACCTTTTAAAGTTTTCATAATGGGATAAGAACCTCAAGTAGGTGAAGCCTGTCGTTTTACATTTTTCCTTGCAAAAGTAATATCAGTTTGCATATAAAGTAAGATTGGGTTGTGATATCTTAATAAGCAAGATACCCAAATGGCAGATATCTTATCTATGGATTATCCTCAAGAGTTTTTCATGGTAAGATAATTATGGATGCATGAATTCTTCATGCATGGACACATGTCACTTAAGTGTACATGATGATGAAACCTTATACATACTATCTTTCATGAACCTCACCTATATATACCTCTCTTTTCACCTCCTAGTAAAACTTTCGACTCCTTTACCATCTCTTGCTTGGAGGACGACATTAGGAGCTCAAGAATCAAAGAGAAGGCCGAGCATCTTGCCTAAGGTGAAGCCATGATCATCTTCAACCTTGGAAAGACTATGCTTCTTGGATCATGATTCTTTCCCTCTCTTCTTTCTTCACCAAGTTCCTAACTATGATATCTTCTTTCATAGAGAAGTGTTTTGATCTATTCTTGGACTTTGACAAGTCATCTTCAACCTTGGGAATGAGGATATTTGAAGCTTGAATTTCTTGTGTTGATCTTGAGGCAGGTTATATAACTTGAACTCAACGTTATTATTATTCACCTTCTATCATGCAATACTTGGTGATTCCTTTTCTACTTTGACTTTTCTTGTTTAAATGATGGTTCTATGAGCTCTATTGAATATATGGGGTTGTTTTCCATGAACTAGAGTAGTAATGGACGAAAAGTTGGAGCTAGAAGATGATGAAACCGATATGCACAAACCGATATTGGTTTGTGGGAAACCCTAACCCGATACAAGGGTATAAGTATGGAAACTAATACACATGAACTCCTATCCTTTTGGTTTGATTAATTGAGTAGGACTATTGTTCTCTCAATTGTTTAACCTTTCAGCTAATGCTAAGAATAAGGCAGGCCGATATCTAGAATATATCCAAGTCAAAACATATGCTTGCACCATCACATGTGTGGGCTCTGATCTCCAAACCACGATATAAACACGATTCAAACTTAGCGGAAGCGATTCGATTAACAGCGGAAGACAAAAATCACGGAAAATTAAAACTTTTCGAAACAAGAGCTTGAATCCATAAAAGCTTCTTTCCTAACAAGAGATAAACTGTTTACATCTCATGATAATTACTTCTTGAGTAATTATATACATCAAGATACAAAATCTCAAGAACTCATAATAAAAGACTCCAAGACCTGAGAGTACAGAGGACACATAGGACTGACTCTAACTACACCACATGGCAGGCTAAATCTCCACCTGAGATTTACTGCTGCTCCTGGTGCTGCTGCTGCTACTGCTGGGACTGGTCACCTGTAGACCGGTTCCTCCGTCTCCGACGTCCACCTAAAAAGTTGAAGTCTACGGCGTGAGACAATTTTACATAATTGTCCCAGCGAGAGTTATAACTCTCCGCCAGAAGCTTTATTATAACATCAAAGAATATCTTAAGTAGTAAAGCTTTCAAAGTATTCAATAGTAGTTGCAGCTATAAACAAGAGCTAAACATTTATGAGACCTGAAGAATATAAGCACTATTACAGTGTATCATCAATCAACTAACTCGTAGTTATCTCTAACATGTATACTACACGGTTGATTATGTTTTACAAACAATATTATGCCCTGTGGAGATGAGGCATACCACTCATACTCCAACTGATTGCTAAGAAGTCACATCAGTATCATACATAGGTCATTAAGAGAGCCGGATTCTTATGACCTTCACCTTCCTCAGTCAGTAAGAGGATTACTTGTAGGACATCTTGTGTCTCTACTATTATAGCTCACCAGGGTAAACTGGTCCTTCGCTATTCTAGAGTTACAGTGGCGTTCTGTACTCTCTTCGTCATCAAGAGATTTCATGTTTATCTCCACTGATACGGATATTTATGTTTTCTTCGTCATCAGGAGGTTTCATGTTTACCTACTACTGATACGGTATGGGATTGTAGTGAAGTATTGACGGATTACATATCTACATCAATTTCTTACACTAGGATGTAAGGTTCTACACATCCATATACCCCACATACTCACTAGTATGTGATCCAGGAGTTCCCTTAGGAAAACCTATTTCGCCATCATTTGATCTCTGACAATGATGGGTCTATGATCAGGGCTCTACATTATACTTGATTAGTTAGGTACATTCAATATTCATGTAACATCACACTTTGTTCTCCAAACAATAACAATAACATAACAACTACAAAAGGAGAATACTAAATGTAACAAGCCTAACTCACATCAATCATCATTTCTCAGTATACTCATCACAAGTCATCTCTAAAGCATGACTTTGATGGTATTCATGGCTCTCACAGCCCATTATTATCATAGAATGCCACTGACAAGGCATCAAGATACTTTATTTATTCATAAAGCTATCAATATGCTTTTAATGAATATAGTATCATCATCCATACCTGGATATGATCACCTCCATATCAGAACCTGCATGGTTAATTCAACTAATAAAGGTAATTTAAAACAATGATTATACTTTCCACTCTTGTCATAAGAGCTAAGTTCTTTGATTCTTATCAACTAGAGTTTAATACTCATATAACATGTCATCACCTCTGAATTAGGGTTTACTATTCACATCACATGTCATTACCCTTGAATTAGGGTTTACTATTCTCATTACATGTCATTACCCTTGAATTAGGGTTTACTATTCACATCACATGGTGAATTGAACTCATAACATCATCATGTATGAGGAACATCATCATTGATGCTCTCAGATTAGCTTAAGATTCATCATATATCATAATTAGGGTTTTCATGATCTCACATAGGTGGATCATACCCTAATCATGTACATTCATGTGTATTGAAGGTTCTTTACTTGAGTTTCCACTCTAAAAGGGTACTTTCTCTCTCTTAAGGTACTTTCTCTCTCTTAAGATACTTTCTCTCTCCTCACACTAGTAGATGATGATAACACCTCTCTAGATCAGGTTGGGTTAAGTCCTCATGGGCTAACATAAGCCAAAACATCATTAACATGTGATTATGGTTTTATTAGAAACACGTATTACTCAATTAAACCCCTCAAGGGTATTTTGGTAATTTACCTCATGATCACCATAATGGGTCAATTCATTAATCACTTAGTCCCTTAATGTTCTAAGATACCATTAAGATTTAGATTAGATCACCATTGAACCAATTACCACTTCAAGTGATTATGTATAAATAACATTGAAAACCTCCAAACGGTTTCAACCTTCAACCACCAAACGGTTTGAAACCGTTTGGGTGCGTTGACCGTTTTCTAGGTTTGACTCCAAGACCGCATGACCTCAAGGTCGTTTGCCCAAACCGTTTGGGTGCATTGAACGTTTGGAAAGGTTGACTTTCCAAACCGTTTGAGCTTATGCGGTTTGAAACCGTTTGATCAACTTGTCTTGAGATCGATTGGTCCAAACGACCTTGAGATCATTTGAGCCCAAACGGTCTTGAGACCGTTTGGACCCAAATGGTCTTGAGACTGTTTGGCCTCAAACGGTCTTGAGACCGTTTGGATCCAAACGGTCTTGAGACCGTTTGGTCCAAATGGGCTCAAACCGTTTGGACCTCCAACATGGTTCAAAAGTTACAAATGTTTATGATTAAGTATGTTGAAGCCCTCAATTGGCCAAAACCATGTTAACCACTTATAAATTGAGTCAATTAGGATGAGCCTCAATCAATTGGACACCAAATTAACCCTCAATTGAAAGCCAATTAGGGTTAAGTCCATCTCAATTAGGGTTTCAAATCGGATGGTCATCAGTATTCGACAATGTGAATCAATTTAAGGTTGAACCTATCAATTGGCCTCCAATTGGGCCCAAACTTGGCCCAAACGGTATTGAGATCGTTTGGATGACCTCCAAACGGTCTTGAGACCGTTTGACCAGGAAATCATAAAAATCTAAGTTGATTTGATAGGGGTTGAACCTTAATTAAGTCACAAATCAGCAATTTGATTATTTCAATAACCCATTGTAATTGGGCTCTCAATTGATCAATTTATCTTAACCCTAGACCTCCAAACGGTCTTGGGTTGACACCAAACGGTCTTGAGACCGTTTGGATGAGTTCCAAACGGTCTTGAGACCGTTTGCCCATCCAATCTTTGGACTCTAGTGAAAATTCATCAAGGTTGGATCTATTGAGTTGATCATCACATCAATACTTAATTGCAATATGATTTGGTACCTTTGGACCTTCAATTGGTCAACTATACTTGACCCCAGACCTTCAAACAGTCTTGGGGTGACCCCCAAACGGTTTTGAGACCGTTTGGGTGATTCCCAAACGGTCTTGAAACCGTTTGGGCTAATCAACCCAAAATCTCAACTTAACTCATTGGGGATTCAGTACTAATTCCAATTAGGGTTTGCCCTATTAATCATCCTTCAACTCATGACTCGTTTGGAATTAATCCCTAAAATTTGGTGGGTCGTTAATTAACATCATTATGAACAGTAATCCCAAACGGTCAACGTTTGGTCAACCATCTTAAATGGTCTTGAGACCGTTTGCCCAAAAAGGGCAAATTAAACAGATTGAAAATCAGAACTTAATTCAATTGGTTTTGCTAATTGATTTGCTTATATCTCACGATTCCTTTGGAGTTAACCTCTCAAATTTTGTGGGTGATTAACCTACATAATTATGAACAAGATTCTCATACGGTCTTTTCTTGGTCAATGGGACCAAACGGTCTTTAAGACCGTTTTCCCTCACAGGACCCTGAAACCGTTTGCCCACCAAACGGTTTGAAACCGTTTGAACAAATGGTGGAGGTCGTTTGATAAAGTGGAAATCCGTGGATAAGCATAGGAATTAACGCCCTTATCTTCTACCTTGAGAACAGTAGCAGTTCTTCACGATTTTGCTTGCAAAGATGCAAGGGAAGATAGGGAAGAAGAAGAACTAGCAACTATATGCATAGAAAAGATGTATAATCAAAGCATAAAGTTTAGAGTTATAAAACCCACCTAAAGGTTGTTCCTTGAGCTCCAAGCTTCCAAGCTCCAAGATTTAATGGCGTCTTTGAGCTCCAAAGGTCGGCCAAGGTGAATTCTCCAAGGAAAAGTTGGGAAGGAATGGCTAGAAAGATAGAGCTAGGTGAGCTAGCCATGAATTCAACCTTGAAAACGAGTTTCCTCCATGAATTCAAGCAAAAGGGATGATCCAAACTTACCTAGGACCCTTGGTCGTACTTCTCTGCTCCAGAGCCTAGCCTTGGTCGGTTTTGAGCAAGGGGAAAAGAAATGAAAGGGAGAGGGTCGTTCCCTTGCTAAGTGGAAAAGTTGTATATATACTTAGGTGAATTTTCAACATAAGGACATATGTTTTCCTCATTTCTCATCTAAGTCCTTCATTTCTTCTTTGCACGTCCCCACATCTTATTTCTAAGGACAAACTTCTTCTAAGATCAAGAATTGAAGGCAAAGAGGATCAACTCATCACTAAAGCATACACATAAAAGGGCTATTATACATACACCTTGTTTATTCAATCACAAAGGTGTTCTTTGTTATATGATTATTCAAATGAAGTGCCCTCTTCATCATTTCTACTCTAAATGATGACAAAAGTTATAAAAGATATTTTAGATGATGTATTTTACAAGTTGCACCCCTCAAATTGGGTAAATTGCACTTTTCCCCAATTTAGGGTTTTCAAGCACCGGGATTGCTTCCACAGCTGCACCTTGGTGCCCAAGCTTGGGAAATCCCTCAAACCTTACCATCATCATTCTCATGATGTCTCAACATCAGAGGAACATCTCAACATGTGCAAATTTCAAGTTAACCCTTTTAACTGGGTAATTTGCACATAGGTCCCTGTATTACAAAACAATGCTACAACTTTATATAAAAAGGAGCAAAAACTGAAATATATGCTTCTGAGAAACTTAATTACATGCCCAAAGTTAATCACAAGGATTTAATTTAATATTTAGGCAAAACACCTAGGGTTAACTCATAACCCAGGTCAGGGATGTTACAAATTATCCACCCCTTACAAGGATTTCGTCCCCGAAATCGATAAGACATATTAAGAGAAAAGGGTAGGATACTTCCTTCTCATCTCATCCTCTAATTCCCAAGTGGCTTCTTCAACACCACGGTGGTTCCAGAGGATTTTCACAAGACTTATATCTTTCTTCTTTAACTTTTTAATTCTGTTATCAAGGATTGACACTGGTCCCTCCTCATAGGATATATCATTATTCAATTCTACCTCCATAGGTTGTAGAATTGACTCGGTGTCTGGGTGACATTTCTTTAGCATAGAAATGTGAAACACAGGGTGTAACTTCTGTAACTCTGGTGACAGCTCTAGTTTGTAGGCTACTTTTCCAATCCGTTCAATGATTGGATAAGGTCCCATAAATCTAGGAGCTAACTTCCCTTTCTTTCCAAAACGAAGGACTCCTTTCCAAGGCGAGACCTTGAGATACACTCTGTCTTCAACCTAGAACTCTAAGGGTCTACGACGCTTGTCAGCATAAGATTTCTGCCTATCTTGTGCAGTCTTAATCTGTTGTTGTATTATCTTGATCTTTTCTGTAGTCTGCTGCACAAGATCAGGACCTAACAACTGACGCTCACCAGTCTCGAACCAACACAGAGGTGATCTACAACGTCTACCATATAAGTCTTCATAAGGTGCCATATCAATACTATGCTGATAGCTATTGTTATAGGAAAATTCTATCAAGCTTAGGTGTAGATCCCAACTCCCAGTAAACTGGAGAACACATGCTCTCAACAAGTCTTCTAAGGTCTGTATGGTCCTTTCTGACTGTCCATCAGTCTGTGGATGAAAGGCCATACTAAACCTTAGCTTGGTGCCTAAGGCTTTGTGTAACTATTCCCAAAAATGACTTGTAAACTGAGGACCTCTGTCAGAAACTATTGTGACAGGAACTCCGTGCAAACACACTATCTCTTGCACATACAACTGTGATAACCTTTCCGTAGAATAGGTTGTTTTGACAGGTAAGAAATGCGTTGTCTTAGTCAACCTATCTACAACTACCCAAATGGAATCATGTCCCTTGTTTGTCCTGGGTAGGCCAACAACAAAGTCCATGGTCACATGGTCCCACTTCCACTGTGGTATGGGTAAAGGTTGCATTGTTCCTACATGTTTCTGGTGTTCAGCTTTAACTTGCTGACACACAGGACATCTCAGAACGAATTCTGCAACATCCTTCTTCATTCCAGGCCACCAATACATATCTTTCAAATTTCGATACATCTTGGTGCTCCCTGGATGCATAGCATACATGGAAGAATGAGCTTCTTCTAGGACTAACTTCCTCAAGTCATCCACATCCGGCACTATCATCCTTCCATTATAACAGACTACTTGGTCATCTGAGTCATGGAAACCATCTCGCTTCTCATTTCCATACTCAGATCTAATCTGCTGAACTGCAGCATCAACATGTTGTGCCTCCTTAATCTGCTCTCTTAGGGTAGGTTTAATATGCATCTCAGCCATCAACCCAGCTAACAATGACACCTTCAACTGTACATTGTCTTGCCTTAAAGAGATAAGCATATCTCTCTTAGAGCATACTAAAGAGTTTAGTTGTGCTCTATCCATGGTTGATGTTGCTGATTTCCTACTCAAGGCATCTGCAACAACATTGGCCTTCCCTGGATGGTAATCAATTGTACAATCGTAGTCCTTGATTAACTCCATCCAGCGACGTTGCCTCATGTTGAGTTCATGCTGAGAGAAGATATACTTAAGGTTCTTATGGTCAGTGAAAATCTGAAACGTCTCTCCATAAAGATAATGTCTCCAGATCTTCAAGGCATGAACCACGACAGCTAACTCTAGATCGTGTGTCAGATAATTCTCTTCGTGTTTCTTAAGCTGTCGGGAAGCAAAAGAAATCACTTGTTTATCCTGCATCAACACACATCCAAGTCCATTCTTAGAGGCATCACTGAAGAGTACATATCCTTTTCCTTGCTCAGGTAGCACAAGCACAGGTGCACTTGTCAACCTCTCCTTCAACAACTGGAAAGACTGTTGACACTTATCACTCCAAGAAAAAGGAGCATCTTTCCGGGTTAACTTGGTCAAAGGTAAGGCTATAGAGCTAAAGTTTTTAATAAACCTTCGATAGTAACCAGCTAACCCCAAGAAGCTTCGAATCTCCGTCGGTGTCTTCGGTTGTTCCCATTGTAGAACGGATTCTACCTTTGCAGGGTCAACACGAATTCCCGAGGCAGATATCACATGTCCAAGAAAAGATACCTCCGGCAGCCAGAACTCACATTTGCTAAACTTAGCATACAGCTTATGTTCTCTTAGCAAGGTCAAAGCTTGGCGAAGATGCTGCTCATGCTGTTGAGCATCCCTACTATAGATCAGAATGTCATCTATGAAGACGGCAACACACTGATCAAGGAAGGGTCAAAAAATTCTATTCATGAGTTCCATAAATGCAGTTGGTGCATTGGTTAGTCCAAACGACATAACCGTGAACTCATAGTGACCATATCTTGTCCTAAAAGCAGACTTGGATATGTCACTATCCTTAATACGAAGTTGATGATATCCATATCTCAAATCTATCTTTGAGAATACTGTTGCACCACACAACTGGTCAAAAAGATCATCAATCCTCAGCAAAGGGTACTTGTTCTTTATTGTTACTTTATTAAGTTGTCTGTAGTCAATGCACAACCGCATTGACCCATCTTTCTTTCTAACAAACAAAACCGGAGCACCCCATGGTGAAGTGCTTGGTCGGATAAAGCCCTTCTCAAGTAACTCTTGAAGCTGTTTCTTGAGTTCTGTCATCTCGGCAGGCGCCATCCTATACGGAGTCTGGGCTATGGGTTTCATATCTGGGATCAGATTGATTTCAAAATCAATCTCCCGAGGTGGTGGTATACCAGGAAGTTCTTCAGGAAACACATCCTCGAATTCCCTGACTATGGGAACTTCAGCAGGATTGGGACCTTCCTTGGTAACATCTACCACATGGGCCAAGAATGCATAACATCCTTGTCTCAACAGCTTATCAGCAACCATAGCTGATACAAGACAGGTGGGCAGAATCTTTCTTTCACCTTGAAAGATCCATGTGTCGCCTTCATCAGCAAACACAGCCAACTTGGATTCACAATCCAAGACAACTTTATACCTTTCTAAGGTATCCATCCCGAGGATTATATCAAATCCTTGCATATCAAGTGGTATAAGGTCCACTTGAATGCGATGATCAGAAAAGAAGAGGATGCAGGGAGAACATACCTCCTGCAAAACGACAGACCCACTCAACGGAGTCTCCAACAACAAACTATCTGTCCTATGACTAACCGTCATATTGCAGTTACGAATCACTCTCCGAGTGATAAAAGAGTGCGTAGCACCCGGGTCAATCAGAACACATACAACACAGGATGTAGACATATCAGAATATAAAAGTTTCATCAGACCTGCCACTACTCGTGGATTGACCACTGCTTCAGGTGGGTTCATAGCATAGAACCTCACTGTTGCCTGGTGTTGAGGTGGTGTTGATGATCCAGCTTGAGACGCTTGTCTACGTCCTCAAGCTGCTCCTAGATGTTATCTATTCTGAGGTCCTTGTTGATTCTGTCTCGGAGGCTGTGTCACACTGACAGGCCTAGAACGGCAATCCTTCATCAAGTGTCCCACCTTACCACAGTTGTAGCAACTCCTCTCCTGTTGTTGTGGTCTGGGTGGTCCAGTTACAGACATTGATGCAGAACTGTGTGTCCCTTGAGGCGGTTGACTCCGTCCTCTACCTCTGCTTGGTGTCCATTGAGTTTGAAAACTTGACCTGGGTGGTGGAGGGTTAGGTGTAGAGAATCTAGGTTTCTTG
This sequence comes from Alisma plantago-aquatica, assembly GCA_963693085.1. Classification (NCBI taxonomy): domain Eukaryota; kingdom Viridiplantae; phylum Streptophyta; class Magnoliopsida; order Alismatales; family Alismataceae; genus Alisma; species Alisma plantago-aquatica. The sequence continues at coordinate 907,772,689 of OY856410.1, forward strand.
GGATCCCTAGATGAAGAACCCTGGAACTGTGGATATCTTTTCTGAGTTTGTCTCTTCTCAACCACAAATCTCTCTATCCTTCGGACTGACTCAACGAAGGTAGAGAATCTCTCTCGGTTTTCTAAGGCAGACACAGGGGTTGATATATCAGCATTCAAACCCTTTTCGAATCTTCTGATTCTTTCCTCCTCTGTGGCAGCCATGTGCGGACAGAACCGTAGCAACTCCATGAACTTAGCTTCATACTCGCTAATGTTCATCATACCCTGCCTTAGTCTCTCAAACTGAGAGATCTTTTCATCTAGGAAGGTCTTTGGAAAATATCTATTGATAAATTCCCGACGAAACTCTTCCCATGAGAACTCGATTCCAGGTCTCTTCTGCTCTTCCATGTTCCACCAGTGACCAGCACTGCCTTTGAGAAGATAGACAGCATGTCTAACCTTCTCAGCTTCGGGGATAATAAGAATCTTGAAAGCCTTCTCCAACTCTGTCAGCCATAAATCAACATCTGCGGGGTCGGCAGTCCCAAAGTACTCGGTAGCTCCGACACGACGAAGTCGTTCGAACGTCTTACCGATACCTTGTGTTTCAGGTTGGACAGGCGCCCTAGGTGTAGGCATGGGCATCCTGTCGGTTATGTGTGTCATGGCAGTCATGAACTGCCCGAACATTGTCTATACAGCTGGGTTACCCATGTCGGCTGGGTCAAACTGGGGTGGCTCTCTTGGTGACTCTGGTGCAGGCTGTTCTATTCTTGGAACCCTTGCACCGCCTTGAGGTGCACTAGCACTACTCTCTGCCACGTGCTCATCATGAGGCTCAGCCATCCTTATGTATCTCCTTCTCCTGAGGAGCAGAAGATTCTATTAGATAAGGAAGGAGTACTAAAGATAGACTCGACATCCTAAGTCCTATGCCTCTGTAGACTCAACTGACCTAGAGCTCTGATACCACTAAATTGTGGGCTATGATATCCAAACCACGATATAAACACGATTCAAACTTAGAGGAAGCGATTCGATTAACAGCGGAAGACAAAAATCACGGAAAATTAAAACTTTTTGAAACAAGAGCTTGAATCCATAAAAGCTTCTTTCCTAACAAGAGATAAACTGTTTACATCTCATGATAATTACTTCTTGAGTAATTATATACATCAAGATACAAAATCTCAAGAACTCATAACAAAAGACTCCAAGACCTGAGAGTACAGAGGACACATAGGACTGACTCTAACTACACCACATGGCAGGCTAAATCTCCACCTGAGATTTACTGCTGCTCCTGGTGCTGCTGCTGCTACTGCTGGGACTGGTCACCTGTAGACCGGTTCCTCCGTCTCCGACGTCCACCTAAAAAGTTGAAGTCTATGGGGTGAGAGAATTTTACATAATTGTCCCAGCGAGAGTTATAACTCTCTACCAGAAGCTTTATTATAACATCAAAGAATATCTTAAGTAGTAAAGCTTTCAAAGTTTTCAATAGTAGTTGCAGCTATAAACAAGAGCTAAACATTTATGAGACCTGAAGAATATAAGCACTATTACAGTGTATCATCAATCAACTAACTCATAGTTATCTCTAACATGTATACAACGCGGTTGATTATGTTTTACAAACAATATTATGCCATGTGGAGATGAGGCATACCACTCATACTCCAACTGATTGCTAAGAAGTCACATCAGTATCATACATAGGTCATTAAGAGAGTCGGATTCTTATGACCTTCACCTTCCTCAGTCAGTAAGAGGATTACTTGTAGGACATCTTGTGTCTCTACTATTATAGCTCACCAGGGTAAACTGGTCCTTCGCTATTCTAGAGTTACAGTGGCGTTTTGTACTCTCTTCGTCATCAGGAGATTTCATGTTTATCTCCACTGATACGGATATTTATGTTTTCTTCGTCATCGGGAGGTTTCATGTTTACCTACTACTGATACGGTATGGGATTGTAGTGAAGGATTGACGGATTACATATCTACATCAATTTCCTACACTAGGATGTAAGGTTCTACACATCCATATACCCCACATACTCACTAGTATGTGATCCAGGAGTTCCCTTAGGAAAACCTATTTCGCCATCATTTGATCTCTGACAATGATGGGTCTATGATCAGGGCTCTACATTATACTTGATTAGTTAGGTACATTCAGTATTCATGTAACATCACACTTTGTTCTCCAAACAATAACAATAACATAACAACTACAAAAGGAGAATACTAAATGTAACAAGCCTAACTCACATCAATCATCATTTCTCAGTATACTCATCACAAGTCATCTCTAAAGCATGAATTTGATGGTATTCATGGCTCTCACAGCCCATTATTATCATAGAATGCCACTGACAAGGCATCAAGATACTTTATTTATTCATAAAGCTATCAATATGCTTTTAACGAATATAGTATCATCATCCATACCTGGATATGATCACCTCCATATCAGAACCTGCATGGTTAATTCAACTAATAAAGGTAATTTAAAACAATGATTATACTTTCCACTCTTGTCATAAGAGCTAAGTTCTTTGATTCTTATCAACTAGAGTTTAATACTCATATAACATGTCATCACCTCTGAATCAGGGTTTACTATTCACATCACATGTCATTACCCTTGAATTAGGGTTTACTATTCTCATTACATGTCATTACCCTTGAATTAGGGTTTACTATTCACATCACATGGTGAATTGAACTCATAACATCATCATGTATGAGGAACATCATCATTGATGCTCTCAGATTAGCTTAAGATTCATCATATATCATAATTAGGGTTTTCATGATCTCACATAGGTGGATCATACCCTAATCATGTACATTCATGTGTATTGAAGGTTCTTTACTTGAGTTTCCACTCTAAAAGGGTACTTTCTCTCTCTTAAGGTACTTTCTCTCTCTTAAGATACTTTCTCTCTCCTCACACTAGTAGATGATGATAACACCTCTCTAGATCAGGTTGGGTTAAGTCCTCATGGGCTAACATAAGCCAAAACATCATTAACATGTGATTATGGTTTTATTAGAAACACGTATTACTCAATTAAACCCCTCAAGGGTATTTTGGTAATTTACCTCATGATCACCATCATGGGTCAATTCATTAATCACTTAGTCCCTTAATGTTCTAAGCTACCATTAAGATTTAGATTAGATCACCATTGAACCAATTACCACTTCAAGTGATTATGTATAAATAACATTGAAAACCTCCAAACGGTTTCAACCTTCAACCACAAAACGGTTTGAAACCATTTGGGTGCGTTGACCGTTTGCTAGGTTTGACTCCAAGACCGCATGACCTCAAGGTCGTTTGCCCAAACCGTTTGGGTGTGTTGACCGTTTGGAAAGGTTGACTTTCCAAACCGTTTGAGCTTATGCGGTTTGAAACCGTTTGATCAACTTGTCTTGAGATCGATTGGTCCAAAGGACCTTGAGATCGTTTGAGCCCAAACGGTCTTGAGACCGTTTGGTCCAAATGGGCTCAAACCGTTTGGACCTCCAACATGGTTCAAAAGTTATAAATGTTTATGATTAAGTATGTTGAAGCCCTCAATTGGCCAAAGCCATGTTAACCACTTATAAATTGAGTCAATTAGGATGAGCCTCAATCAATTGGACACCAAATTAACCCTCAATTGAAAGCCAATTAGGGTTAAGTCCATCTCAATTAGGGTTTCAAATCGGATGGTCATCGGTATTTGACAATGTGAATCAATTTAAGGTTGAACCTATCAATTGACCTCCAATTGGGCCCAAACTTGGCCCAAACGGTCTTGAGATCGTTTGGATGACCTCCAAACGGTCTTGAGACCGTTTTCCCAAGAAATCATAAAAATCTAAGTTGATTTGATAGGGGTTGAACCTTAATTAAGTCACAAATCAGCAATTTGATTATTTCAATAACCCATTGTAATTGGGATCTCAATTGATCAATTTATCTTAACCCTAGACCTCCAAACGGTCTTGGGTTGACACCAAACGGTCTTGAGACCGTTTGGATGAGTTCCAAACGGTCTTGAGACCGTTTGCCCATCCAATCTTTGGACTCTAGTGAAAATTCATCAAGGTTGGATCTATTGAGTTGATCATCACATCAATACTTAATTGCAATATGATTTGGTACCTTTGGACCTTCAATTGGTCAACTATACTTGACCCCAGACCTTCAAACGGTCTTGGGGTGACCCCCAAACGGTCTTGAGACCGTTTGGGTGATTCCCAAACGGTCTTGAAACCGTTTGGGCTAATCAACCCAAAATCTCAACTTAACTCATTGGGGATTCAGTACTAATTCCAATTAGGGTTTGCCCTATTAATCATCCTTCAACTCATGACTCGTTTGGAATTAATCCCTCAAATTTGGTGGGTCTTTAACTAACATCATTATGAACAGTAATCCCAAACGGTCAACGTTTGGTCAACCATCGTAAACGGTCTTGAGACCGTTTGCCCAAAAAGGGCAAATTAAACAGATTGAAAATCAGAACTTAATTCAATTGGTTTTGCTAATTGATTTGCTTATATATCACGATTCCTTTGGAGTTAACCTCTCAAATTTTGTGGGTGATTAACCTAAATAATTTTGAACAAGATTCCCATACTGTCTTCGCTTGGTCAACGGGACCAAACGGTCTTGAAGACCGTTTTCCCTCACACGACCCTGAAACCGTTTGCCCACCAAACGGTTTGAAACCGTTTGAACAAATGGTGGAGGTCGTTTGATAAAGTGGAAATCCGTGGATAAGCATAGGAATTTACGCCCTTATCTTCTACCTTGAGATTAGTAGCAGTTCTTCATGATTTTGCTTGCAAAGATGCAAGGGAAGATAGGGAAGAAGAAGAACTAGCAACTATATGCATAGAAAAGATGTATAATCAAAGCATAAAGTTTAGAGTTATAAAACCCGCCTAAAGGTTGTTCCTTGAGCTCCAAGCTTCCAAGCTCCAAGATTTAATGGCGTCTTTGAGCTCCAAAGGTCGGCCAAGGTGAATTCTCCAAGGAAAAGTTGGGAAGGAATGGCTAGAAAGATAGAGCTAGGTGAGCTAGCCATGAATTCAACCTTGAAAACGAGTTTCCTCCATGAATTCAAGCAAAAGGGATGATCCAAACTTACCTAGGACCCTTGGTCGTACTTCTCTGCTCCAGAGCCTAGCCTTGGTCGGTTTTGAGCAAGGGGAAAAGAAATGAAAGGGAGAGGGTCGTTCCCTTGCTAAGTGGAAAAGTTGTATATATACTTAGGTGAATTTTCAACATAAGGACATATGTTTTCCTCATTTCTCATCTAAGTCCTTCCTTTCTTCTTTGCACGTCCCCACATCTTATTTCTAAGGACAAACTTCTTCTAAGATCAAGAATTGAAGGCAAAGAGGATCAACCCATCACTAAAGCATACACATAAAAGGGCTATTATACATACACCTTGTTTATTCAATCACAAAGGTGTTCTTTGTTATATGATTATTCAAATGAAGTGCCCTCTTCATCATTTCTACTCTAAATGATGACAAAAGTTATAAAAGATATTTTAGATGATGTATTTTACAAGTTGCACCCCTCAAATTGGGTAAATTGCACTTTTCCCCAATTTAGGGTTTTCAAGCACCGGGATTGCTTCCACAGCTGCACCTTGGTGCCCAAGCTTGGGAAATCACTCAAACCTTACCATCATCATTCTCATGATGTCTCAACATCATAGGAACATCTCAACATGTGCAAATTTCAAGTTAACCCTTTTAACTGGGTAATTTGCACATAGGTCCCTGTATTACAAAACAATGCTACAACTTTATATAAAAAGGAGCAAAAACTGAAATATATGCTTCTGAGAAACTTAATTACATGCCCAAATTTAATCACAAGGATTTAATTTAATATTTAGGCAAAACACCTAGGGTTAACTCATAACCCAGGTCAGGGATGTTACAACATGGATGGCCGATATGACTTGTGATGCTCTAAAATGATATCTTATTGTTAGACCGATATGTTGGATGCTCTAAAACGATAAGCCTCAAAGGCATTATCTTTCCATGACTAAGGGATGTCTAGTGAAGATGGAATATTAATATATGATCTTAGTTGAGTGTGGAGGCCGACATCGTTAAGCCTAACCCTAATCCAATACACTCACAATCCGATACCCCTTTAGCCCATCCCATGTGTAATGGGCGACACCCTTAGCCCGACACACTTTTGAAAAATATGGGTAACACATTCTTAGAAGCCTTAGACGATATACCAAGTAATGGTGAGGTCAGTAGTTGAAATAAACTAAGGTGTTCATAAGGGTTCACCCGATACAAAACAAACCCTAGAGACTGATACCTCATGTTGAACTAAGGCCGATACTCGAAGGGATAGCTAGGCTGATACCCTAGTTGATAGTAAGGTCGACACACAAGTAGTGTAACATCCCTGACATGGGTTATACTTTAACCCTAGGTGTTTTGATTAAGAAAGATGATTATATGCTTAATCTCATCTTGTGAAAAGTAATTAAGGCTCAAAAAGAACCTATGTTTCAATTTTAGTCCTGTTTGAACAATGTTGAAGCAATGTTTGCTTATTTTGGACTAAAGTGCAAATTACCCAAGTTGAGGGATTAAATTGCAAATGTTCCATGATAAGATGTTCCTCTGATGTTGAGACATCATAAGAATGAATATGATGTAGTGGTATGGTTTCCACAAGCTTGGACACCAAGATTAAGCTTGTAAAGCAATCCTTGTGCATTAAAACCTAGTTTTGGTGTAATGTGCAATTTACCCAAAATCTAGGGTTCAATATGCAAATTACCACTTCAATAAGGTCCTTAATGTTTCTTGGCATCAGGTAGAGCAAATAAAATGAGAGGGGCATCTCATTTGAATTAAGTTGGAGGAGAGAGAATCTTGATATTAAAATAATCAAGACTTAATCCTAATTGAAACCCTAATTTAATTTAGGGAAAAAATGAATGTATTAATTAAAGGGCCTTCAACCAAAATGTTATTGGTTGATTTTGAATAAGGATGGAAGTTCTTTTGCCAAGATAAGGAACGAAAATATCTTACGGAGGTGAAACTCCACTCACCTTATTATAAAGGAAAGCAATTCCACTCACATATGGGATATTAATATAATATGATTAAGGTGCTTAATTTGCTTTTCTTTAAATTGAGGATAATGAAGGGGAATAAAAGGCAAAGGGAGATGCCTCGTATCAATGGAGTTGAGGGGGGGTAGGCGGCCATAATTTTTGGATTAATTGGATTTTTATAAGGCATTTTCTCTCTCATCAATTTCCTTATAAAAGTGCCTTTTCCAAATCAATTGAAAGGCTTTTTCGGCCCTTTCTTCTTCCTTTGCTTTGGGTGAGCTCAAGGGGACTTAGGAGCAACAGGAGGACGAGCCCCAACCTGTTGGTAAGCTTCTTGACCCTTGTTCTTCATGATTTCATGGTGGAAATCGAAAATAAATTATGGATTCCTTCTTATTTCGATCTCCTCTTCAACCCTAGCCAACTTTTGCAATCAAAAGCTTGAGGACGAGCCTATGGGGAGTTGCTAGATCTTAATCCACCATTAATGGCGTGATCTTGAAGCTTTGGAGCACAATTTTAGGCGGGTTTTATAACTCAAACCCTTAATCATTGCTATTGCATCAATCCTCTATGCTTTGTTGATTGATTTCTTCAATTTGATATACTCTTGTTTCTTTGCTGCAATTTCCATCAAAAACGGTTTCTGTTCTTGGTTGTTCGAAGGAAGGGGATGATGACATCATCCTAGATGCTTATCCAAAGAAAATTACCAAGCCAAATGGTTTTTATAGCTACTCCAAATCGTTTTAATTTGATTGGCTATGCGGTTTCAGCAAACCGTTTAAGGGAAAACGGTTTGAAACCGTTTGGGAGTAAACGGTTTCAAAACCGTTTGAGATGGTTGACCAAGCGTTGACCCTTTGGGAATTTTGTTACCAATTATGTATTCTAATGACTCACCAAATTTTAGGGGTTAACTCCAAAGGAATCGTGAGTTGAAGGCTAATCAATTAGGCAAATCGAATTGAATTAAATGCTGATTTTCAACCTGATTAATTGGACCTGTTTGGGAAAACGGTTTCAAAACCGTTTGAGTTGGTTGACCAAGCGTTGACCGTTTGAGATTCCTGTTCCTAATGATGTTTTTTAATAACCCTACAAATTTTAGGGGTTAACTCCAAATGAATCGTGATTTGAAGCCTAATCAATTAGGGAAACCTAATTGAATTAAGTGCTGATTTTCAACCTGATTAACTTGACCTTTTTGGGAAAACGGTTTCAAGACCGTTTGGTGGAGTTGACCAAGCATTGACCGTTTGATATTACTGTTCCTAATGATGTTGGTTAATGACCCTCCAAATTGTAGTGGTTAACTCAAAAAGAATCATGAGTTGAAGGCTAATCAATTAGGTAAACCCTAATTGAAAACAGTGCTGAAATTCCAATGAGTTAAGTTGAGATTTTGGGTTGATTAGCCCAAACGGTTTCAAGACCATTTGGGGATCACCCAAACGGTCTCAAGACCATTTGGGGATCACCTCAAGACCGTTTGGAGGTCTGGGGTCAACTATAGTTGACCAATTGAAGGTCCAAAGGTACTAATCATATTGCAATGTGGTGCTGATTTGTTGATCAACTCGATAGACCAATCCATGATGATTTTTCACTAGAATCCAAAGGTTGGATGGGCCAAACGGTCTCAAGACCGTTTGGTGGTCACCCAAGACCGTTTGGAGGTCTAGGGTTGAGTATGGTTAGGTATTTGAAGGTCTAAAGGTACCAAGATGATATACAATGCAATGCTGATTTGGTGATTAATCCAATGACCCAAACTCTAATTGGTTGACTTGGATTATGATGATATGACGGGAAAAAGGTCTCAAGACCGTTTGGAGGTAATCCAAACGAACTCAAGACCGTTTGGGGTCAGGTCATACCCAATTTGGATGATGGTTCAATGGTTTCAAAGCAACTAGTCTTACATTGATTAGTGTTGTTGAATCATCAATTCCAAAACCTAATTCAATTGAATCAAACCCTAATTGATGATCAATTGAGGGTCAATTGAGAGTCAAATCAGTTGAAGGTTGACCTATTAAACTCAATTGAAGTATGAGGGTAGGTCCAATTGATGATTGGTTCCATGAATCCAATGATTGAAGGAATCAACATTGGAAACCCTAATTCAATTGGATGCTTCATGTAATGGAGGTCCAATGTGATTGAATCTCTTAAGAATTAAGATGATGAATGATCCATTGATCCAATGATGATTAGTAATGATAATCAATGAAGGTACAAAGGTTGAAACCCTAATAGTACCTAAGTGATTAGAGTCAATTACGGGATGAATCCCTAACTGCTTATAGGATCAATGACTAGATACTCTATGTTAGTCATAGTTTTATAAACTCGATTGAAGGGTTGATATGACCTAATCAAGTTGATAAGTTGATAGCATGAATTAATACATGATTATGATTCATGTAGTGATTAAGGGTTATGATCCTTAAGTAAAGAGATCAAGAATCCCTAATCATGAACATAAACTCTAATTGACAGGGTTATTGAACTCTAACCCTAATTGAGTGCAATCCTAAATGTAACCCTAATCCAGGGTGAGAATGTAACCCTAATCCAGGGTAATGATGTGTGAAACCTCAATTTTGGGAAATGAGATGTAAAACCCTAATTGGGATAAATAGTAAATCTCTAATTATGGATAATTGAATGAAATCCTAATAGAGATGAATAGTAGACCCCAATTGTGGGTGACTATGGTGGGAATCCTAATTAAGGATGATTTCATGTAAAACCCTAGTTGAGGGTGATTCCATGTGAAACCCTAGTTGAGGGTGATTCCATGTGAAATCCTAGTTGAGGGTGGTTCCATGTGAAACCCTAGTTGAGGGTGATTCCATGTGAAACCCTAGTTGAGGGTGATTCCATGTGAAACCCTAGTTGAGGGTGATTCCATGTGAAACCCTAGTTGAGGGTGATTCCATGTGAAATCCTAGTTGAGGGTGGTTCCATGTGAAACCCTAGTTGAGGGTGATTCCATGTGAAACCCTAGTTGAGGGTGATTCCATGTGAAACCCTAGTTGAGGATGTATCCAAGTGAAACCCTAGTTGAGGGTGTATCCATGTGAAATCCTAATTGAGGGTGATTTCATGAGAAACCCTAATTGGGAATGATTAGTAAACCCTAATTATGGGCAATGTGATATGAAATCCCTAATGAAGGGTGATGCTATATGTAATCCCTATTCTAAAGAAGGGAGATGGTATGTGAAACCCTAGTTGAGGGTGATTCCATCTGAAACCCTAGTTGAGGGTGATTCCATGTGAAACCCTAGTTGAGGGTGATTCCATGTGAAATCCTAGTTGAGGGTGTATCCAAGTGAAACCCTAGTTGAGGATGTATCCAAGTGAAACCCTAGTTGAGGGTGTATCCATGTGAAATCTTAATTGAGGGTGATTTCATGAGAAACCCTGATTGGGAATGATTAGTAAACCCTAATTATGGGAAATGTGATATGAAATCCCGAAGGGTGATGCTATATGTAATCCCTATTCTAAAGAAGGGAGATGGTATGTGAAACCCTAATCCCTAATGAAAGAATATAATTCATACTTGAATATGATTCATGAGGTGAACTTCTGTAGCACGACCGTGGTAGCTTCACTTTGCACGACCGTGCAAGGTAGCACGGCCGTGGTGGTTTTCCATTGCACGGCCGTTCTTGACTACACAGCCGTGGTGCACTATGCTTGACTTAGAGTTGATTTGAAAGTGACCTAACATGGTCATTTTGTTAATTCCCAACTTAAGGATGAGAGATAAACTCATACCTTGTGATGATAATCAATTAATGATACATGATGAGAGTAATAAGTATGAATGAATACTTATGATATCAATGAATGCTTCCAGAGGAGGGTAGCAATGAATTAGGGTTGGAGTGATAATACAAATATGAAACCCTAATTGATAAGAAAGGAAAATCCTAACCCTAGCTTTGGGTAAAAGGATGAAAAGCCCCAATTGATGGTAAACCCTAACCCTGGTAAGGGAATAGTGGTGTTACCCTATATTGCATGATGTGTTGTGAACTTGATAAGTCTATTATCATGTGTGACAATCATGCAGGTCTCATGGGTGATGATCATAGCCAGGTATGAGCTATGATGTCTAATTGATAAGAGTTGATTGGCCATATGTGCCATTATGTTTTTGTTACTTATAAAGAAGTAACAAAATTAGTATGGGCTTGTAAGCCTTGTGAATAAAGTTGTTGCCTAGTGAGAGGTGACAAAATGTGAATGGCCTTGTAAGCCTTGTGAATAAAGTTGTTGCCTAGTGAGAGGTGACAAAATGTGAATGGCCTTGTGAGCCATGTGAATAAAGTTGTTGCCTAGTGAGAGGTGACAAGATGTGAATGGCTTTTGAGCCATGTGAATAAAGTTGTTGCCTAGTGAGAGGTGACAAGATGTGAATGGCTTTTGAGCCATGTGAATAAGTATATGATGGAAGTGGTACATGTCTCTTTATAGCATTTGTCTGAATAAAATATGTTTGAGAACTTGACTGATGCTAAAAGAATATGATAATGTACTTAATTAATCAAGTGAAATCTATTAATGTTGTGCTCTGACCATAGATCCATCATCGTCAGGAATAGGTGATGGTGGAACAGGTTGCTCCGCGGCATATCCTGGATTTCATATATTTTTGAATATACGTGGGTCAATGGGCGAAAATATCCTTACGTCCTCTTGAAGTGATTGTGAGGAGGTAAACAAGAAACCTCTCAAATCCTTCATGAATAGGTCAGGATAGATGTATCACTAATCTCCCGATGATTTGGGCCAGATGTTGTACACATCTCCCAAGGTTAATACCAGATCGATGGAGATAAACATGAAATCTCATGATCGCGAAGAGAGAGCAGCTGACACTGCCTCTATAGCGAAGTTGCCAGTATACCCTGGATAGCTATGTAGCAGAGACATGAGATGTCCTGCAGGTTCTCTCGCACTGACCGGGAGGCAGTGAGGTCATGGAAACCCGGCTCTTCCCTAGACCTATGTATGATACCGGTTTCGACTTCGCAATGGTCGGTTGGAGTATGAGCGGTATACGTCATCTCCTCAGAGCTTAAATATGATTGTAAAATGTAATCAGCCGTATAGCATGTTTGCTTAAGGATTGAATACGGAGATTCATTGGCTGATGTTGCATTTCTTTGTGCATTCCTTAGCAGATAAATGTTATTTATGTTCCTTTATATTCTCTACAAAGTAGACAGATGAAATACTTATCTACCATGGGTATATGCAATGCTCTCCTTGAGAATAGGAGATTATCTTATTCTATTCTATGATGAATAATTCTGCCTGATATGGTAAAAGTAACCCCTGCTCAGTTTTAATTTAATAAACTGCAATAACAATGTTTTGGCGGAGAGTTATATCTCTCGCTGGGGCAATTTTCAATTGTCTCACCCCCGTGGGAAACATTTTTAGGTATGCATGGGAGGCAAGGCAGGAATTCCCTAAGATCAGAGAAAGAGCAGCAGCAACAACAACAAGGACAGTAATGAGATCTCAGGTGGAGATATTGTCTGTCAAGTCATATAGATAGTAGTCCTATGTGTCGTCTATGTACTCTCAGGTCCTCAGAGTTTTAAATGATTCAATCGGAGTTTTGGCATAGTGCCTCAAAGTTTTTATACTGCCTGTGTATATTTGTTAGCAGGGCAGTCAATGTTGTAATCCTTAAAAAGGAATTGTACAGGCTGTGTACTTGTGATCCAGGATGAAATGGAAACACTTTGGTTCTTGGTTAAAGAGTTTTCCTATGAATGAATCTCTTTGCAAATGGTTTTAATTTTTAGTGATTTTTGGTAATCCGCTGCAACTAATGATCGCTTCCGCATGTTTTATTATTATTAATGACACTTGTTATCTTAATGATGGCGGGTGTCGTTACAAGTAGAGAATATGGTTGATACCCTAATTGATGGTGTGGCTGATATCCTAGTTGATGGAGAGGTTGATACCCTAGTTGAAGGTGAGGTCGATATACAATGGGTGATGTGGCCAATACCCTAAAAGTATACTATCGTCGATATATCTCAAGCACCAAACAAACTATACTACTCTAAGCATCTCTAATCCGATATCATTTGATATGTCTTGGCCAAAACAAGTAGATGTGTCTTGTCCAACACAACTATATGTGACTAGGCCGACACAAGTGAATGTATCTAGACTGATGCAAAGATTGGAATGAAGGTTGATACACCTTGATGAGTGAAGGTCGGTACATCTTAAATACAATCAATGAATACATCATGAAAGTAATTAGATGAATACACATTAATAAGTGTAGGTTGATAACCCTAAAGAAGGTTAAATCAATGTAATAAGTATGTTGAAGTTAATATCCTAGTAAGGATGAGAAAGAAACCTGTACTACTCACATGAGAAAGGTAATACCTCATGTTGATAATCAATTGATGATACTTGATGAAGTATGCTTGAACACTTATGGTAGTAATATAGCTCTTATAATGTGAATTAGGGTTGGTTGATAAATATGAACTTGAAAACTCCAAATTAGTTACAAGGGATAACCTTAACCCTAATTCTGAGAGGGTTGCAATTTGAATGATTCTCTTTATGGCATGATCATAATACTTACTTGATATTACATTTGTTATGAAATCTTAACCATCCAGGTGTTATGAAATAATGATCATAGCCAGGTATGAGCTATGATGATTTAGCATAATACAAATTATAGAAGGCCTTGTGAGCAATGTGATATACTTGTACAAAAAGCATGATTTGCATATGGGTCTAATGACCTAGAGTTGGTTATTGCCTAATAAGAGGTGATATTGTTCAATAACAACCCAAGGGCTTGATACCCAAACATATGATCATGATAATGATAATGTTGAAGGGATGAAATTCCCAATGAAGTGTTCAAGGGACTGAGATCCCAAGATGAGTGCAACAGGATATGTACCAATTAATACAAGATCTCTTGAAAATATGTTACACCTTTTTGTATAGCATTTATTTACAATTCATGCATGTAACCTGATTGATTCTAAAAGATGTTGCAATTCACTTAATCTATCAAGTGAACTAAAAATGTAGTTGCCCTAGACGTAGAACCATTCAGTGTTAAGATTTTTTGAATGGTGAAACGAGTTTTACTTGGAGTGCATATTTTTTAATATGTGAGGGTTCAATATGAGTATTTCCTTGCTTCCTTCAAACCCCATGATTTGGCCTTGAGCCATTTTCCTAAATTGAGTGTGGTTGTAGGCCGTAGCTCTAATGCAACATCAGGATAGGCAGTAACGCCATATACTAAGAAGAGTATGGTTTTAGGTCATGACTCAATAAGCATGATTGACTATAGGTCATACCCTTAACAGAGAGCATGCTACACATTATATATCTATAGAGAAGAGCCTTGTATACGCCATGCTAGCTAAAATGCAGATTGATGCATATGTCACTGTCAATGTTCTCGTACTGATCGAGGGGATGAGGTTGTGGATTTCGGCTCTTCCATAGACCTATATGGCACTGATGCTAACTTTACAGTGGTCAATTGGAGATGGAAGGTATATTCCCGTCTCTGTAGGGAATAAGATGGAATGTTGAAAGATGTAATCAGTCGTGTAGTGTATTTGTTTAAGGATCAAATACATAAACATTGGTTGAAGCCTTTCTTTGTTTTATACTGTTTAGTTTATAACAGTTATACACGTTCTTCATATTCCTTTTAAAAAGTGATTAAATGATCTATTACTCAGTTGTAGATATCTGAACTAATAAGATGAGGAGATTGCTTTGCTCTGCATATAATCAAGAAGTTATACTTATTTAATTCAATACAAGTTTCTTTTGCTCTCATTCATAAAAGTTTAACTATGATAGTAATGATGTTGGCAGACAGTTATATCTCTCACTGGGACTTGTTGTCTCACCCTGTGGATTCTACAACTTTTTTAGGTGGACGTGCACGAGGAAGCAGAGATCGTGCAGCAGAAAGCAGGCAGCAACAACAAGGACAGTAGTAACAACTCAGGTTGAATGTGATGTTATGTGTCTTGTAGATATAGAGTCCTATGTGTCGTCCATATATTCTCAGATCCTTTGGGAGATAGAGCGTAAATAGTTTTATAATCAATATGAGATTTTGACTAGTACGCCCCGACTCATAATGTTGCTTTTGTGTATATTTTGGAAAAACAATTGTTATCTCATATCCTTGCAAGGTGATGGAAAAATGTATGTAAAAGTGAACCATTATGTATATATATATATATATATATATATATATATATATATATATATATGGTTTGGTTCTTTCAAAAAAGAGTTTCCTGGTAGTGGATCTCTTGGAAAAAAGGTTTTAATTTTTAGTGATTTTTGGTAATCCACTGTTAATGATTATTTTCGCATTATTTTGTGTGATTCTGTCGGTTTGATGGTTGTCGTCACAATATGCCACTTAAAAACTCTCTTTCATGGTGGGTGATATTTCCACTCATGCACAAATATTAGAAAATCAAATTCCCAGCAAGAGCTTTCCAATCCAAAAACACCTTCAAGATCCTTATTTAGTCAACCAGAGATGAATCCTAAAGAAACATGCATGATGTATTTTAGGAGTGGAGTTTCTATAGGAGAACCTCTTTATCATCAAAGAAGACATCATATGAAGCTATTGACATCAATGAAGATATTGAAATGGGAGCTCTAAGGGAGAAATATGCAATTCTTGCTCCACGTGATGATTTTTCAAGCAAGTCAAATGCCCCATTTCAACACATATTTGACACAATGCTTGATGATGAGAAAATTCTCTCCAAATCTGGTTCTGGCTATATTAAAGAAGATAATGAAGGGACAAACAACATTTATGTTCGGAAGGATATTCCTATTGCAAATTGTAAGTGTATATCTTTATCCTAAATAAAAAATATATTGACAAAGGGGCTTATATCCTTATCGCAATGATTTCTAGCCTCAAATCAAAGCATTGGACCTCTCTCTTAATCATTCACCATGACATGTTTCCAATTGTAATCCTCTTGAGTCTGTTATATGTAGTGAGGACACTGTAAATTTCAAGCTTAGGGGGAAAGCAATTGGCTGAGTGTAGTTTTCTATAATATTCTGTTATTTTTCGTATCCATTTTTATTCTTCTTTCCTAGATAAGTGAAGAATATATACATGACTATGATGATCTGCTCTTGTGTGGGTGAAAATTGAATCCCATTTAGCTAAATCATTGTACTCATCGAGATAATAGTTGAATAACTCTAGCATGCACATTCAACAATTTAATGAAAACAATTGGCCAATCACTCATTTTGCCATGATATTTTTTCTCTAGCATGTTTTTCATTTCTCACTCTCGTCTCAATGCATAAAATGGTTCAAATTCTTTGGATTAATCAACTTTACAGCCTTGTGTAACATTTTTGATGATTATACCAAAACTATAGTGTGTTTTATACCACCCCTATGATGAAATCTTTTACAAGCAAAATAATTCCTGGTTTTGAATCACCTATCTATATAACCCTTCTGCTCTTTGAAGATTTGAATAACCTAAGACTGTGAGATTCCAAATTGGGACCCAAATCATGTTTAAAAAGGGGTATTGTTTGCTAAAAATAAAAAAATAATTGTACATCCCTACAAAAGATGGATAAGTCACCCATGCAATCTCCCAACTCATGAAGATAGGGAATTGCATTAGAAAGAGGGTTCATAAACCTCAAATGACATTTCACGTGCCCATAATCCTACATTAGTAGTCGAGTGGCATACCTAAAGCTCTTAATTTTTAAATCTTAATATCTTATGAATGAGTCATTGTAGATTTGTTGATGTCAAGCCAAAATTTTAATTTTATCCATCCCTATAATCATAAGGGTTTGGTTGCATATTCACTATATTTTTGACTTTGTCATCATACCTCTATTCATTTGCTATCTTGTTGACTATTCCAAAACAATTTGACCATCTTTTGAACTTAGCTTCCAGTTTTAGTGATTGAAATTAATTTATGTCTAATTGCAATATCTTGACAATGATTGGCATGCTATGATCAAATTCTTCCATCTTATTAAGAGGATGTGTGTGCCATGCTATTTTTTCAACTATGTATCTATGTTTCTTTTTGCTTGAGGACAAGCAGTGGTTTAAGCCTTAGGGGGATTTTATGTGCATATTTTATGTCATCTTTTTTACTACTATTGATTGTATTTTCAAATCAGTTTCACTCAATAATCACTTTTAATCATGCTAGATTTTATACTTTATCATTATCTTTACTTTCTCTATCGTTTGGAATGTAGGAACAATATTTTGACAAATGTGGAGAAAATACCATCATATCATCCATCAACACATTTCCCAATCATCTAAACATTTAGAAAATCAATCTTGTTGACACTTTCAGCGACACCCAGTGTCTAGATTTTGACACGCCATGTCCAGAAGTCAAACACGTCATTTCATAGTGCAAAACTTAGATCTAGAACTCCCTAAATTTAAGCAACACGTCGTCACGTCATGTTATCATCGATCAAGACAGTTCGACTTCAATTTTCACAACTAACATGTCGTGTCAGTCATCTAACACACTGTATCACCTTCAAATTTTGCTCAAACGCAAATGTAACTGTCCCATGCTTATATATACGACCCCAATCCATCTTGGGACAATTATCACTGACTATTCTGGACATTTTGAGTGGGACTTAAGCAAGAGAAAGCGAGGAAGAGTTGGAGGCATTCCAAGGGAGAAAAGGTGGTTTCTCAGGAAAGAAACTTCTTCTTCTTCCTTCTTTTCAGACAATTGTAGTAGGGACCTCTATCGTTCTCTTCTCTTCACTCCAGGTGAAGCTTTCTAGAGAGTTTCCAATAACAAAGACAGAGTTTTGACTCCTTGACCAAAGTTCCAACTCTTTCCTACTTCTTCCGTCGACATCCAAGTTTACTTTCTTCTTTTATGATGTCTAGCATTGTTTTCTACTAGTTGTATCAACTTTCTACAACCATGAACAAGTAGATCTTCTTTTCTTTGGCATGAGGGAGTAACTCCCATGTCATGATCTGTAGAACAATAAATTTCATGCTTAATGTTGGTTTAATTGTTGTTCTATAGATACATCAGTGTTTATTTTACATATATGCTTGACTAGCCAGATTGTATGTATGTCTTATGCTTCTTGTGCATACTGGGAAGGTATACATTGAAGTAATAAAATACATTTGTAGCTTTGTGTGACGACCGTCTCGCGAAAATAAGATTAACTAATACGGAAGTGTTCATCAAGCAGCGGATTAGCGAAAATCACTAAAAATTAAAACTTTTTGCAAAGAGATCCACACATAGGAAATCTTTTCAAACAAATTCCATTGTATATCATATACATTCTGTTTCAAACGTACATATCCTGTACCATCTCTTTCCAGAGACTACATCATCAGCTGCCTTATAAACATATATGCAGGCAGCATACAAATCTCGAGGCATCAAGCTAAAACCTCAGACTGATATATCAAAAACACTGACTAAAAACTCCGAGGACCTGAGAGTACAGAGACGACACATAGGACTACTATCTATATGACTAGACAGACAATATCTCCACCTGAGATCTTATTGCTGTCCCTGTTGTTGCTGTTGCTGCTGCTCTTTCCCTGTTCTAGGGTTTCTGCTCTGCCTTTCATGCATACCTAAAAATGTTTCCCACGGGGGTGAGACAATTATAAAAATTGCCCCAGCGAGAGATATAACTCTCCGCCAGAAACATTATTATTGCAACTTGAGAAGATGAATATGAACATGAGAATCATATCTATTTGACAGGAAATATTTTAATGTCTAACAGATTAGAACATTATTCTATATCAGAAGCATTGCAGTTATTACTTGATAGAATTAACATGTCACTTATCCTTTAATGAATAGGAAGAACATGTATAACATCTATTCAAACAACAGAATCATTACCACTGCATTAACTTTCTTCAGGCTTAGATCATATATCTAAAGCCTGGCATTATCAATGTGGAGTCATGGCCCGTAGCCATACTCTTTTCATAAGTGTTGGGATCTTAATCCCTCACTTCACCACTGGGTTTTTCTCATCCTTTCACAATTTCAATACCATAACCATGAAATCATGGGTATTCAAACCCTTTGTTCATCACTTGAGCACTGTTACCTCTTTCTCGGGTAACTAACACCTTTAGGTCATTTGACCAAGGTAAGTATGATACTTGCTACACAAGCATCCATCATGGCACTTGATGCACATTAACTCTCTTGCCACCTCTTACCAGGCACAAGGTATATTATAGCACACAAGGCCCAATAAACAAATTCAAACTAATAACACATCATAGCTCATACCTGGCTATGCTCATCATCTCATGATACCTGCATGGTTAGCACATATAATAGCAGTACATCAATTATCTATCAATACCATGCAAAAACAATGTATTAATAATTCAAGGATATTACCCTTAATCCTTTACCAGAATTTGGATTTCCATCACACATAGCTCATCAGAACACTATACATCTTGTCACCTTTCACTAGGAAACAACTTTATTCACATGGCTCACAAAACCATTCACATCTTGTCATCTCTCACTAGGCAACAAATTTATTCACATGGTGCACAAGGCCATTCACATCTTGTCACCTCTCACTAGGCAACAACTTTATTCACATGGCGCACAAGGCCATTCACATCTTGTCACCTCTCACTAGGCAACAACTTAAAACAAAGGCTTACAAGCCCAACTCATCTTGTTACTTCTTTCTCAGTAACAAAAACACAATGGCACATATGGCCAATCAATTCTTATCAAATAAACATCATAGCTCATACCTGGCTATGATCATCAACTCATGAGACCTACATGATTGTCACACATGATAATAGACTTATCAAGTTCACAACACATCATGCAATACAGGGTAACACCACTATTTCCTTACCAGGGTTAGGGTTTACCATCAATTAGAGCTTTCTCTCACATATCATTACCCTTCATTAAGAATAGGGTTTTCCATTATTAACCATTTAGGTTTTCAAGATCATATTATCAATGATCAAACCCTAGTTCATTGCTCCCCACATCTAGGAGCCAACATTTATACCATAAGTATTCAATCATACTTATTTATTCTCATCAATTATCATTAAATGATTATCATCACAAGGTATGAGTATCTCTCTCATCCTTAAGTTGAGAATTAACAAAACGACCATGTTAGGTCACTTTCAATTCAGCTCTAAGTCAAGCATAGGCCACCACGGCCGTGCTACCTTGCACGGTCGTGCAAAGTGAAGCTACCACGGCCGTGCTACCCTGTACGGTCGTGCAGAGTAAAGTCGCCACGGCCGTGCTGCCTTGCACGGTCGTGCTACATAGGATCATCACATGAATCATATTTAGATATATGAATTCTATTATTTGATCCTTTCAACTTGATTAGGTCACATCAACCCTTCAATCATATGCATACAACTATGATTAACATAGGGTACCAAGTCATTGGTCCTATAAGCAATTAGGGATGCATTCCCAATTAGGGTTTCTCATGAAATCACCCACAATTAGGGTTCCACATGGATGCACCCTCAATTAGGGTTTCACTTGGAATTACCCTCAACTAGGGTTTCACATTGAATCACCCTCAACTAGGGTTTCACATGGAATCACCCTCAACTAGGGTTGAATTCAATAACCCTGTCAATTAGGGTTTATGTTCATGTTTAGGGTTTCATGATCTCTTTGATTAAGTATCATAACCCTTATACACCACATGATTCATATTCATGTATGAATTGATGCTATCAGCTTCTTAACTTGATTCTCAAAAATTGAATTACGTTGGACCTCCATTACATAAGGTATCCAAATGAATTAGGGTTTCCAATGTTGATTCCTTCAATCATTGGATTCATGGAACCAATCATCAATTGGACCTACCCTCATACTTCAATTGAGTTTAATAGTTCAACCTTCAACTGATTTGACCCTCAATTAACCCTCAATTAATCATCAATTAGGGTTTGATTCAATTGAATTAGGGTTTTTAATGTTGATTCCTTCAATCATTGAATTCATGGAACCATTCATCAATTGGACCTTCACCCATACTTCAATTGAGTTTAATAGGTCAACCTTCAACTTATTTGACCCTCAATTGACCCTCAATTGATCATCAATTGGGGTTGGAATCAATTGAATTAGGGTTTAGAATCAATGAACCTTCAATATTCATCAATGTGTAACTAGTTACTTCATAACTATTGAACCACCATTCAAATGGGGTATGACCTGAACCCAAACGGTCTTGAGGTCGTTTGGATGACCTCCAAACGGTCTTGAGACCGTTTGCCCATCATATCACTCAAATCCAAGCAATCTAATTAGGGTTTGGTTCATTGAAGTGCTCACCAAATCAGCAATCTATTGCATATCAACTTGATATCTTTAGACCTTCAACCACTGAACTATACTCAACCCTAGACCTCCAAACGGTCTTGGGTGACCACCAAACGGTCTTGAGACCGTTTGGATGAGCTCCAAACGGTCTTGAGACCGTTTGCCCATCATATCACTCAAATCCAAGCCATCCAATTAAGGTTTGGATCATTGGATTGATCACCAAATCAGCATTGCATTGTATAACAGCTTGGTACCTTTAGGCCTTCAAAAACCTAACCATACTCAACCCTAGACCTCCAAACGGTCTTGGGTGACCACCAAACGGTCTTGAGACCATTTGGATGAGCTCCAAACGGTCTTGAGACCGTTTGGCCCATCCAACCTTTGGATTCTAGTGAAAAATCATCATGGATTGGTCTATCAAGTTGATCAACAAATCCGCACTACATTGCAATATGATTAGTACATTTGGACCTTCAATTGGTCAACTATACTTGACCCCAGACCTCCAAACGGTCTTGGGGTGATCCCCAAACGGTCTGGAGACCGTTTGGGTGATCCCTAAATGGTCTTGAGACCGTTTGGGCTAATCAACCCAAAATCTCAACTTAACTCATTGGAAATTCAGCACTATTTTCAATTAGGGTTTGCCTAATTGATTAGCCTTCAACTCATGATCCCTTTGGAGTTAACCCCTCAAATTTGGAGGGCCATTAACCAACATCATTATGAACAAAAATCTCATACGTTCAACTCTTGGTCAACGCACTCAAACGGTCTTGAAACCGTTTTCCCAAGCAGGTCAAATCGATCAGGTTGAAAATCAGCACTTAATCCAATTAGGTTTCCCTAATTGATTAGGCTTCAACTCACGATTCCTTTGGAGTTAACCCATAAAATTTTGAGGGTCATTAACCAACATAATTAGGATAAAAAATCTCATACGTTCAATGCTTGGTCAACGCACTCAAACGGTCTTGAAACCGTTTGCCCAAGCAGGTCAAGTTGATCAGGTTGAACATCAGCACTTAATCCAATTAGGTTTCCCTAATTGATTAGGCTTCAACTCACGATTCCTTTGGAGTTAACCCCTCAAATTTTGAGGGTCATTAGCCTACATAATTAGGAACGATATTCCCAAACGGTCCACGATTGGTCAACTCTTTCATACGGTTTTGAAACCGTTTGCCACCAAACGGTTTGCAAACCGTTTGGTCACCAAACGGTTTTGGTGAAACCGTTTGGTCCCAACCAATGAGATCATTTTCTCCCTAGATATTTGGTGAGTTACTTGCTTATGATGATGTCATCATCATATTCCTTCTTGCACCCAAGAACAGCAACCGTTCTTGATGGAAATTGCAGCAAAGAATCAAGTATGTATCAAATTGAAGAAATCAATCAACAAAGCATAGATGATTGATGCAATAGCAATGATTAAGGGTTTGAGTTATAAAACCCACCTCCAATTGAGCTCCAAAGCTCCAAGATCACGCCATTAATGGTGGATGAAGCTCTAGAAACTCCCCCTAGGCTCGTCCTCAAGCTTTTGATTGTAAAAGTTGGCTAGGGTTGAAGAGGAGATCGAAATAAGAAGGAATCCATAATTTATTTTTGATTTCCACCCTGAAATCAAGGAAAACGAAGGTCAAGAGCTTACCAACAGGTTGGGAGGCGTCCTCCTGCTCCTCCCTAGCTCCTTGTTTGGTTTTGCAAGCAAGGGAAAGAAGAAAATCCGAAATAGCCTTTCATTTGGCTTGAAAAAGGCACTTTTATAAGGAAATTGATGAGAGAGAAAATGCATTATTAAAATGCATTAAATTCCAAAAATATGGCCGCCTCTTCCCCCTCAAATCCCTTAAGGACGAGGCACCTTCCTTTGCCTTTAATTCTCCTTCATTATCCTTGATTTAAAGAAAATCAAATTAAGCACCTTAATGCTTATTATATTAATATCCATATGTGAGTGGGTTTTCTTTTTCTTATAATAAGGTGAGTGGAATTTCACCTACTTAGGATATTTTCGTTCCTTATATTGGCAAAGGAACGTCCATCCTTATTCAAAATCAACCCAAAACATTTTGGTTGAAAGCCCTTCAATTATTTTTATTCATTTTTGCCCTAAATCAAATTAGGGTTTCAATTAGGCATTAATCTTGATTATTTTAATATCAAAATTCTCTCTCCTCCAACTTAATTAAAATGAGGCACCCATCTCATTTTATTTTCTCTACATGATTCCAAGAAACATTAGGGACCTTATTGAAGTGGTAATTTGCTTATTGAACCCTAGGTTTTGGGTAAATTGCACATTACACCAAAACTGGGTTTTAATGCACAAGGATTGCTTTATAAGCTTAATCTTGGTGCCCAAGCTTGTGAAAACCATACCACTACATCATATTCATTATTATGTTGTCTCAACATCATAGGAACATCTTATCATGCAACATTTGCAAATTAACCCCTCAACTTGGGTAATTTGCACTTTAGTCCAAAATAAGCAAACATTGCTTCAACATTGTTCAAACAGGACCAAAATTGAAACATAAGTTTCTCATGAGCTCTAATTACTTTTCACAAGATAATATTAAGAATCTACTTAACCTTATTAAGCAAAACAATCTAGGGTTAATTCATAACCCAGGTCAGGGATGTTACAAATTATAAACCCCTAACAAGGATTTCGTCCTCGAAATCCCAAGAAAAGGAGGGACAGATTGTTCATTAATCATGCCCTCAAGTCTCCACATATCATCTTAATATCATGGAGATATCATGAACTCTATGATTCCACACAAAGCTCCTTTCATTAGTTCAACCTCATCAATGCTTATGCAGAGCATAAACCCCTAACATATGATGTCCATATCATTGAAAGGAAGAAGCATAAAAGAACACACTTCAATAATCACTCAAGAATACTTATCAAAAGGAAAAACATATATATCTAACATAGGTAATTCACTTAGCAAACTCTATGTAATTGGGAATGTTCACATAGCTCTTCCTTTTAATTGGGAATGTTCACATAGCTTTTCCTTTTAATTGGGAATGTTCACATAGCTCTTCCCTTTTGATTAGGAATGTTCACATAGCTCTTCCTATTAGTTGGGAATGTTCACATATCTCTTCCCTTTTGATTAGGAATGTTCACATAGCTCTTCCTATTAGTTGGGAATGTTCACATAGCTCTTCCCTTTTGATTAGGAATGTTCACATAGCTCTTCCTATTAGTTGGGAATGTTCACATAGCTCTTCCCTTTTGATTAGGAATGTTCACATAGCTCTTCCTATTAGTTGGGAATGTTCACATATCTCTTCCCTTTTGATTAGGAATGTTCACATAGCTCTTCCTATTAGTTGGGAATGTTCACATAGCTCTTCCCTTTTGATTAGGAATGTTCACATAGCTCTTCCTATTAGTTGGGAATGTTCACATAGCTCTTCCCTTTTGATTAGGAATGTTCACATAGCTCTTCCTATTAGTTGGGAATGTTCACATAGCTCTTCCCTTTTGATTAGGAATGTTCACATAGCTCTTCCTATTAGTTGGGAATGTTCACATAGCTCTTCCCTTTTGATTTCATTATACTCTCTAGATTGTTTCAGAATGATTGCTTGATCAGGGCAATCAAAAAGATACCAATATAAGAGTTTCCATACTCACTTTATCATCAATAGTTGTATACCTGGCCAGGGTTTACAAATACTGAGATCAAGTAGTATGCACTTACATGCTATCATATTCCTTACTTTTCATATCATTATACACACATGATTTTCCCTTGTTCCAACATGACTAAGTCATTTAGGAACTCTTTTAAAGCTCAAGCTTTCTATATTAAGGACTGATAATCTAGGTTGTAAGGCTAGTATCCAGTCCACTATATGCATTACTGTTGCCCTAATCTGCCCAATAAGAGCATGATCATAGGATTCTCTATCCTGATCAGGTCTTTAATGGGGATTCTCAGGCACTTGTTCTCCTCTTTCCTGGTCCCATGCACCCTCTCCTGGTGCAGCAACATTGCCCTTAGCATTGTGTTCCTCGTGTTCTCCAGTCAATTTCAAGTTCTTCTTCTCCTATGTGAGCAGAAGATACTATCAAATAAACTGGAAGACGCTTAGAACAAACTCTACAACCTTAGTCCTATGTCTCTGTAGACTCAGCGAACCTAGAGCTCTGATACCACTAAATTGTGACGACCGTCTCGCGAAAATAAGATTAACTAATATGGAAGCGTTCATCAAGCAGCGGATTAGCGAAAATCACTAAAAATTAAAACTTTTTGCAAAGAGATCCACACATAGGAAATCTTTTCCAACAAATGTCATTGTATATCATATACATTCTGTTTCAAACGTACATATCCTGTACCATCTCTTTCCAGAGACTACATCATCAGCTGCCTTATAAACATATATGCAGGCAGCATACAAATCTCTAGGCATCAAGCCAAAACCTCAGACTGATATATCAAAAACACTGACTAAAAACTCCGAGGACCTGAGAGTACAGAGACGACACATAGGACTACTATCTATATGACTAGACAGACAATATCTCCACCTGAGATCTTATTGATGTCCCTATTGTTGCTGTTGCTGCTGCTCTTTCCCTATTCTAGGGTTTCTGCTCTGCCTTTCATGCATACCTAAAAATGTTTCCCACGGGGGGTGAGACAATTATAAAAATTGCCCCAGCGAGAGATATAACTCTCCGCCAGAAACATTATTATTGCAACTTGAGAAGATGAATATGAACATGAGAATCATATCTATTTGATAGCAAATATTTTAATGTCTAACAGATTAGAACATTATTCTATATCAGAAGCATTGCAGTTATTACTTGATAGAATTAACATGTCACTTATCCTTTAATGAATAGGAAGAACATGTATAACATCTATTCAAACAACAGAATCATTACCACTGCATTAACTTTCTTCAGGCTTAGATCATATATCTAAAGCCTGGCATTATCAATGTGGAGTCATGGCCCGTAGCCATACTCTTTTCATAAGTGTTGGGATCTTAATCCCTCACTTCACCACTGGGTTTTTCTCATCCTTTCACAATTTCAATACCATAACCATGAAATCATGGGTATTCAAACCCTTTGTTCATCACTTGAGCACTGTTACCTCTTTCTCAGGTAACTAACACCTTTAGGTCATTTGACCAAGGTAAGTATGATACTTGCTACACAAGCATCCATCATGGCACTTGATGCACATTAACTCTCTTGCCACCTCTTACCAGGCACAAGGTATATTATAGCACACAAGGCCCAATAAACAAATTCAAACTAATAACACATCATAGCTCATACCTGGCTATGCTCATCATCTCATGATACATGCATGGTTAGCACATATAATAGCAGTACATCAATTATCTATCAATACCATGCAAAAACAATGTATTAATAATTCAAGGATATTACCCTTAATCCTTTACCAGGATTTGGATTTCCATCACACATAGCTCATCAGAACACTGTACATCTTGTCACCTTTCACTAGGCAACAACTTTATTCACATGGCTCACAAAACCATTCACATCTTGTCATCTCTCACTAGGCAACAACTTTATTCACATGGCGCACAAGGCCATTCACATCTTGTCACCTCTCACTAGGCAACAACTTTATTCACATGGCGCACAAGGCCATTCACATCTTGTCACCTCTCACTAGGCAACAACTTAAAACAAAGGCTTACAAGCCCAACTCATCTTGTTACTTCTTTCTCAGTAACAAAAACATAATGGCACATATGGCCAATCAATTCTTATCAAATAAACATCATAGCTCATACCTGGCTATGATCATCAACTCATGAGACCTGCATGATTGTCACACATGATAATAGACTTATCAAGTTCACAACACATCATGCAATACAGGGTAACACCACTATTCCCTTACTAGGGTTAGGGTTTACCATCAATTAGGGCTTTCTCTCACATATCATTACCCTTCATTAAGAATAGGGTTTTCCATTATTAACCATTTAGGTTTTCAAGATCATATTATCAATGATCAAACCCTAGTTCATTGCTCCCCACATCTAGGAGCCAACATTTATACCATAAGTATTCAATCATACTTATTTATTCTCATCAATTATCATTAAATGATTATCATCACAAGGTATGAGTATCTCTCTCATCCTTAAGTTGAGAATTAACAAAACGACCATGTTAGGTCACTTTCAATTCAGCTCTAAGTCAAGCATAGGCCACCACGGCCGTGCTACCGTGCACGGTCGTGCAAAGTGAAGCTACCACGGCCGTGCTACCCTGTACGGTCGTGCAGAGTAAAGTCGCCACGGCCGTGCTGCCTTGCACGGTCGTGCTACATAGGATCATCACATGAATCATATTTATATATATGAATTCTATTATTTGATCCTTTCAACTTGATTAGGTCACATCAACCCTTCAATCATATGCATACAACTATGATTGACATAGGGTACCAAGTCATTGGTCCTATAAGCAATTAGGGATGCATTCCCAATTAGGGTTTCTCATGAAATCACCCACAATTAGGGTTCCACATGGATGCACCCTCAATTAGGGTTTCACTTGGAATCACCCTCAACTAGGGTTTCACATTGAATCACCCTCAACTAGGGTTTCACATGGAATCACCCTCAACTAGGGTTTCACATGGAATCACCCTCAACTAGGGTTGAATTCAATAACCCTGTCAATTAGGGTTTATGTTCATGTTTAGGGTTTCATGATCTCTTTGATTAAGGATCATAACCCTTATACACCACATGATTCATATTCATGTATGAATTCATGCTATCAGCTTCTTAACTTGATTCTCAAAAATTGAATTACGTTGGACCTCCATTACATAAGGTATCCAAATGAATTAGGGTTTCCAATGTTGATTCCTTCAATCATTGGATTCATGGAACCAATCATCAATTGGACCTACCCTCATACTTCAATTGAGTTTAATATGTCAACATTCAACTGATTTGACCCTCAATTAACCCTCAATTAATCATCAATTAGGGTTTGATTCAATTGAATTAGGGTTTTTAATGTTGATTCCTTCAATCATTGAATTCATGGAACCATTCATCAATTGGACCTTCACCCATACTTCAATTGAGTTTAATAGGTCAACCCTGAACTGATTTGACCCTCAATTGACCCTCAATTGATCATCAATTGGGGTTGGAATCAATTGAATTAGGGTTTAGAATCAATGAACCTTCAATATTCATAACCGTGTAACTAGTTACTTCATAACTATTGAACCACCATTCAAATGGGGTATGACCTGACCCCAAACGGTCTTGAGGTAGTTTTATGACCTCCAAACGGTCTTGAGACCGTTTTACCATCATATCACTCAAATCCAAGCAATCTAATTAGGGTTTGGTTCATTGAAGTGCTCACCAAATCAGCAATCTATTGCAGATCAACTTGATATCTTTAGACCTTCAACCACTGAACTATACTCAACCCTAGACCTCCAAACGGTCTTGGGTGACCACCAAACGGTCTTGAGACCGTTTGGATGAGCTCCAAACGGTCTTGAGACCGTTTTCCCATCATATCACTCAAATCCAAGCCATCCAATTAAGGTTTGGATCATTGGATTGATCACCAAATCAGCATTGCATTGTATAACAACTTGGTACCTTTAGACCTTCAAACACCTAACCATACTCAAACCTAGACCTACAAACGGTCTTGGGTGACCACCAAAAGGTCTTGAGACCGTTTGGCCCATCCAACCTTTGGATTCTAGTGAAAAATCATCATGGATTGGTCTATCAAGTTGATCAACAAATCAGCACTACATTGCAATATGATTAGTACCTTTGGACCTTCAATTGGTCAAATATACTTGACCCCAGACCTCCAAACGGTCTTGGGGTGATCCCCAAACGGTCTGGAGACCGTTTGGGTGATCCCCAAACGGTCTTGAGACCGTTTGGGCTAATCAACCCAAAATCTCAACTTAACTCATTGGAAATTCAGCACTATTTTCAATTAGGGTTTGCCTAATTGATTAGCCTTCAACTCATGATCCCTTTGGAGTTAACCCCTAAAATTTGGAGGGTCATTAACCAACATCATTATGAACAAAAATCTCATACGGTCAACGCTTGGTCAACGCACTCAAACGGTCTTGAAACCGTTTGCCCAAGCAGGTCAAATTGATCAGGTTGAAAATCAGCACTTAATCCAATTAGGTTTCCCTAATTGATTAGGCTTCAACTCACGATTCCTTTGGATTTAACCCCTCAAATTTTGAGGATCATTAACCAACATAATTAGGATAAAAAATCGCATACGTTCAACGCTTGGTCAACGCACTCAAACGGTCTTGAAACCGTTTTCCCAAGCAGGTCAAGTTGATCAGGTTGAAAATCAGCACTTAATCCAATTAGGTTTCCCTAATTGATTAGGCTTCAACTCACGATTCCTTTGGAGTTATCCCCTAAAATTTTGAGGGTCATTAGCCTACATAATTAGGAACGAGATTCCCAAACGGTCCACGCTTGGTCAACTCTTTCATACGGTTTTGAAACCGTTTGCCACCAAACGGTTTTGGTGAAACCGTTTGGTCCCAACCAATGAGATCATTTGCTCCCTAGATATTTGGTGAGGTACTTGCTTATGATGATGTCATCATCATCTTCCTTCGTGCACCCAAGAACAGCAACCGTTCTTGATGGAAATTGTAGCAAAGAATCAAGTATGTATCAAATTGAAGAAATCAATCAACAAAGCATAGATGATTGATGAAATAGCAATGATTAAGGGTTTGAGTTATAAAACCCGCCTCAAATTGAGCTCCAAAGCTCCAAGCTCACGCCATTAATGGTGGATTAAGCTCTAGAA
The DNA here is from genome assembly GCA_963693085.1 of Alisma plantago-aquatica. Taxonomy (NCBI): domain Eukaryota; kingdom Viridiplantae; phylum Streptophyta; class Magnoliopsida; order Alismatales; family Alismataceae; genus Alisma; species Alisma plantago-aquatica. The sequence continues at coordinate 907,803,142 of OY856410.1, forward strand.
ACTCCCCCTAGGCTCGTCCTCAAGCTTTTGATTGCAAAAGTTGGCTAGGGTTGAAGAGGAGATCGAAATAAGAAGGAATCCATAATTTATTTTTGATTTCCACCATGAAATCAAGGAAAACGAAGGTCAAGAGCTTACCAACAGGTTGGGAGGCGTCCTCCTGCTCCTCCCTAGCTCCTTTTTCGGTTTTGCAAGTAAGGGAAAGAAGAAAATCCGAAATATCCTTTCATTTGGCTTGAAAAAGGCACTTTTATAAGGAAATTGATGAGAGAGAAAATGCATTATTAAAATGCATTAAATTCCAAAAATATGGCCGCCTCTTCCCCCTCAAATCCCTTAAGGACGAGGCACCTTCCTTTGCCTTTAATTCTCCTTCATTATCCTTGATTTAAAGAAAATCAAATTAAGCACCTTAATGCTTATTATATTAATATCCATATGTGAGTGGGTTTTCTTTTTCTTATAATAAGGTGAGTGGAATTTCACCTACTTAGGATATTTTCGTTCCTTATCTTGGAAAAGGAACGTCCATCCTTATTCAAAATCAACCCAAAACATTTTGGTTGAAAGCCCTTCAATTATTTTTATTCATTTTTGCCCTAAATCAAATTAGGGTTTCAATTAGGCATTAATCTTGATTATTTTAATATCAAGATTCTCTCTCCTCCAACTTAATTCAAATGAGGCACCCATCTCGTTTTATTTTCTCTACATGATTCCAAGAAACATTAGGGACCTTATTGAAGTGGTAATTTGCTTATTGAACCCTAGGTTTTGGGTAAATTGCACATTACACCAAAATTGGGTTTTAATGCACAAGGATTGCTTGACAAGCTTAATCTTAGTGCCCAAGCTTGTGAAAACCATACCACTACATCATATTCATTCTTATGTTGTCTCAACATCATAGGAACATCTTATCATGCAACATTTGCAAATTAACCCCTCAACTTGGGTAATTTGCACTTTAGTCCAAAATAAGCAAACATTGCTTCAACATTGTTCAAACAGGACCAAAATTGAAACATAAGTTTCTCATGAGCCCTAATTACTTTTCACAAGATAAGATTAAGAATCTACTTAACCTTATTAAGCAAAACAATCTAGGGTTAATTCATAACCCAGGTCAGGGATGTTACACTTTGTTTCCTTGACCACGAGAATGCCTTGGAAGTGAAGGGGATTCCAAGGTTTCAGATGGTTCTATTCAGAGTATATGGACGATGGTGATATATAAAGGTAGAATCATTCTATACTACAGGGAGGGGTGTAGAAATCAAAACTCCCTTTGTGATTTTACTGCTTATAAATTTGTTGTTTATTCATGGCATGATATGATAGTGAAACCCTATCCTCAAGAATTCCTAATCCAGTTTGATCCTTAGTACAAGTGATTTCGATTTTAGTTTTTTTAGTTCATTTTCTTTTAATTAATTAGTTAACATAACAAAACCTCTCTTGTTAAAAAATCTAGATTGTTGAAGTTCATCATTCTTGTGTGTTACAATACCTTGCTCCTTGGACGATCTTGATAATATTACACACACTCGTCTTTTTGCAAGATAGTATTTAATCTTATAAATTTAAGACCTACACACACGACAAACAACCGCCCATGGCCCACTAGTAGGCCAAGGTTCCTACCCATCATCTCCTGTGTTGCTTGGTTTGGTAGCATTACTTTTGGCAATGTGGATTGAATATTCTTCCATGATTGGCTGTTCTCCCATATCCCCTAAACAACCTACTCCTAATAGATACTTGTTAAACCCTTAACTACCTAGTGATTTCTAGCTTAGTTTACTTTTTTTTTGAAGTTGCTAGCCTAGTTGAGTTACTTGCTCATTACTGTTAATTGAACAATTAATGGTGAATTGTCCTAGTTAGTGTTGGTGTGTATGCCCTGAGAGCCAATCATGTGATGATTGGTGGGATACATTAAGATTGATTTGATAAACATCAAAGGCAAGATTCCAATTCTTTCTGGTTCGGTCATATGAGATACTGATAGAATAGATTGAATGTCTAGAGAATGACATTACTCAATGACGTATGCCTTTAGGTTGAGGACCTGAACGATGAGATCATACGGATGCTAAGAGTTTGTACATTCTTGTTATGTCCCTAGTCGGATGTCATTGTGAAAGGTAGATAGACAACAATGACACACAATACTAGATTGTGGTGTTGGTTGATGACAGAATCTCATTAGTCATGATATAGAGATATGAAGCCAAACACATAGGTACTTGTTAGAGAACAAGTGTACCGGACAGACCCACCGTGAGTTTGACACATGGAACCATGATATGGTAGTCACAGTCAATACTCACAATGATGGTGGTGAGTGTGATTCTTTGACATGAAATCACTACACTCAACACATGTCGTTGGGCACACTTTGACATCATCAAAAGCAGTCATGAAACATGGGTTGTTATAAAGGTGATGATTGGGGGGCTTTGACACATGGGGCTTTTGAGGGGTGAGTGATAGATATGGGATTTGTCCCTCCTGAGGGAGTTTGATATCCAAGGCCACTTGATGAGTAGGATTGAGATAGGCGTGCGCACGCATGTGTGAATCAGTATGTGATATTGATGTCATACATATCTCCTTCAATCTACTCTGAGATCAATAAAGTGAATGAACATTGACAGGATGACAGTTCCATGCCTCGAGTTCATTCGGGATATCAGTGACAAAGGAATTATACATTCGCTGTAACACCATTCACGGATTGTAGGATTGAAAGTTGTTCTCCAACTTTCTACTTTCACTTGGGTAGTACTGATGTGTGACTAGGCACTGCTCTTTGCTTGTGAAGTCATAAGTGTTATGGACTTTCACTGCCAACGTGAAATGGACCTGTAGGGTCACACACATAGGATTTAACCTGGAAGAGGAGTTTTGTCCACAAGCAACATTTAGATTGATTACTAAAGGAGTTTAGTAGTTCAATTAAACACTCAATCAATTGATAGCTCAATATCATATTGTTCAAGGTGTTGGACATATTGATTGGAGTATCATATTGATTGAAATCACATTTGACTGATTCTGCACAACCTGTACTCCCAACCGATCGGTTCAAGTGTTGAACCGGTCGGCTGAGGTTGCTGAACCGGTCGGCTCAAGTGTTGAGTCGATCGGCTCATGGTCAGAGTGAAACGATCGGTTCAAGTGTTGAACCGATCGGTTCAAGTGTTGAACCGATCGGTTCAACTGGTGCAACCGAGCAAGTTGGGAAAGTCAGGTCAGTGAGAATTTTCCTTGCATTTCACTTGCCCAATCTGATTGGAATAAGGATTGGTATTCGATACCAATTAGAAACAAAAGAAGGAAAGTCAATCGGGAAATGATCAGGACCACGAACCGACCAGTTCAGAAGTGAACCGATCGGCTCATGGGTCCCAACCGATCGGTTGGTGCTCCAACCGACCGGTTCACTTGTGAACCGGTCGGTTCAGGTTGCGAGTTGATTGCTTTTGTGGAAAATCCCGAACCCTTCTACTTCTGCTTTTAGTCCCGCATTGCCCGAGATGGAGAACCCTGTCCCATGACCCTCCTATATATATAGGGGTATTGGGGGATTCTCAAAGAACAACTCAGTGCAACCAGTTACTCTGCAAAGTTGTCGTTCTCTCTGGTTTTGGTAACCGAGAGAGAGCCCGAGAAAGTGCTTCCCGCAAAGGGAGGTGCAACAAGGGAAGGACAACTGCAGTTGCAACTGGAGGCAGGAGAGTGTGTTGGCGACTAGTACATCAATAGGAGGGTGCGACTCCTTCCACTTCCTTGTGGGACAAGGAGTGTGGAGTTCCAGGTGGTCTGTGTGGACTACTTCAGAGGCGGGAGGTTTCTGCTGCTCAAGAGGACAACTGTCAATCTCGACAGTCCCGGTGAGAGGAGGAGTCGTGAGTCCCGGTGCGACCAGGAGTTGCACAGACGCCGTCCAAGATCGGAGTTGAAGACCATGCAAGGTGCGAGGTATTGTCACCAAGCAAGCCTTGGGACAAGGTATGATTCCACAAACCATCATTTCCTATTATATAGACGTTGACGCATTTCCTCGTGCTGGGTTTGGGGGAGAAAATTTTTATTTCCGCTGCCTTCTCTGCCTCCCCTAAAATCCAACAGTGGTATCAGAGCCACGTCAACTGTTCTATATTTTAGGAATATCGATATGATCGATTTTGGTTTGTCGCCTTTATTTATTGCATACGATGCGAATAATATTGGCTTTATGCATGTCCAATCCTAAATCCACAAATCCCAAATTACATATATGATATGTATTATTAATGCACTCGATACGCGTCGCCCTTAAACGAGTTTTGTGGTGGATGTGTGTAGCATGATTATGGACTATAAACCCCTATCTGTGTGTGGTTGTTTGTGGTTGCTTGCATCTCGATCTGCACACCGATCTTCCCTCTCTTATTCCTAATGTAAATCAAAATAGTTTGAGATTCTTTCCTACCTTTGCTCCCCCCCGAATGTAACTCGGGGTTTCCCTTTTTAAAGTAATGTAATAAATAGGATAGATTTTTTATTTCCTGTTATGTCAAAGACCGGCGGACATCAAGACAACAGCTGAAACGATCGGTTCAAGGCGTGAACTGATCGGTTGACGTTCCAGACGTTTGGTTCAAGGAGTGAACCGATCGGTTGATGACCGATCGAGGAGCGAGACGACCGGGTGGCGGACATGATGAGATGCACAACGACCAGGCGAACCGATCGGTTGGAGGAGCCAACCGATCGGCTGGTGGCACCCAGATGACCGGGCCAGACGAGTAGTCAATCATATGATGAGTTGATGTACTCCAAAGGCAAAGCACAGAGTTCATCTTGTACAGGTTGCATGTGATGTAGACATAGATGACCGTGATTCCTCTTGGCTCGAGGAATCACATTAGGATGGCCATAATCATCGCTTTTATCGTTTTGTGCATGTTTTCTGTGGGATATAGCATGTATATGATACATACTGTGTATTGTGGTGATTGGATATGTATATGTATATAAAAACCAAATCCCTCATTAAAATATTAAGTTTTAGATGCCTTCCAAATGCGACACATGTGAAAAGCTTGATCGACCAAGTGTGGGCACGCCCAAGCGTGGTGCACCGTCTATCTCGTGGAAGCGTGAAGGATGAATGTGTGGGTCTGCCCAAGCAGGGTACATATTCATCGTGTTTGCTTTGGGTCGGACTTAACAAGGTGATCTAGATAGGATCTAGCGCCTTGAGGCATGGAGATGATCATTTCAAGGAGTTGTATATGACATCTTATCAAGAGTTGCATATGATGCAATTGGCAAGAGTTGCCTACCTGAGAGATCTAAGTTGTGGGTGATCAGCCAAAGCTGACTCATGACTTAGAGGATTTCAGGATCTTGCCCACTAGAAGGTTGTACACTGCAATCTTCTGAATTGATGGTGAGGGCTATCAATTTGAAATAAAATAGTGGGAGCGATAATTAATTAAAGGCCTAATTATATCGTCAACTTTCAAATCAATCAAATAAGTCAAAATGAGTTTTGGACTAAAATTGCATATTTTCCTTTTATAGTTCAAATGGAAACAAACAACAACAACTTTTCTTTGCGATCGGTCCTTGACAAGGACAAGCTAAATGGGACTAACTTCCACAACTGGTATCGGACATTGAGAATTGTTCTCACTCAAGAGCGAAAGCTCTATGTCCTGGATACTCCAATTCCAGAGGAACCCGCTCCTAATGCACCAAAGGCAGAAAGGAATGCTTACAAGAAGCATGCTGATGATGCCATTGATGCAAAGTGCTTGATGTTATGTTCCATGAACCATGAGTTGCAAAGATAGCATGAGAACATGGGTGTCATTGAGATGATTCAGCATCTCAGGAACATGTATGAGGATCAGGCACGGCAAGAGAGATACAATGTTTCTAGGGCGCTGTTCAAGTGCGTCATGACAGAAGGAGATCCAGTTGGTCCTCACACACTCAAGATGATTGGGTATGTGGAGAACCTGCAGAGAGTGGGATTTCCACTGAGCCAAGAGTTGGCTACTGACGTGATACTGCAATCGTTGCCAGAATCATATAGTCAGTTTGTGATGAACTACAACATGAACACCTTTGATAGGCCACTGTCAGAGTTGTTGGGCATGTTGAGGACAGCCGAGATACAGATGAAGAAGGACAAGCCTAAGGCTGTGATGGTGATCACGAGCAAGAAAGGCAAGTCCAAGTGCAAGGGCAAGGGCAAAGCTAAGAAAGGTTCTGACGCTAGCCAGGAGCCCAAGTCGTCTTTAGCTCTCAAGGCCAAAGGAGGCGTGACCAAGAAAGGAAATTGCCACCATTGTCAAAAGCCAGGACATTGGAAAAGGAATTGTTCTCTCTATCTGGAAGAACAAAAGAAGAAGGAGACAACTGAAGTCTCCACATGAAGGTGTCATGAAAGTAAACTTGTAACACTTTTTGAGGTATATGATACCAAGATGTAAAGTGTAAAGCACTCATAATTGGGGCAAGTGTTGCCGCCATAGATAGGAGTACTTTAGTTTATTTTCAGCCTAAAAGGCATGTAATACAGTTATGAACTGCTATTTCATATTTGCCAATAGATAGAAACACTTTATTTTTGCATATTGTATGACAATGATGGCAATTAATAAAGAGATGTTTCAATTTATAAAGATATGATCTTTGTGGCAATGCCTTGTTTATCTTGTGGTATTTGATATGCATAAGATAAAATGATACCTAAAGTTATTGATAACTCAAACAATCAAATTAGCATCAATCATGAGAAATTCATTTCTAGTTTCCATATGATGGATAAATCTAGACTCTTTTGATTAGAGAACCAGTAAGAGACATGAATCTCTTGTACATGATTAATCAATCTTCACTAATGGTAGTGGTAGAATGATTGTCCTATTAGGTATAATACATGTGATGTATTTACATACCTATTGGAGTAAATGCTAATACTTCAAAAGGTGTTTAGAGAAATACCAATATGAATATCTTGAAGTGTTCAAGATTATCATAGATGAAGTGCAAAGTTGGTAAAGTGTTAATTCTTGATGAGATCAATGAATGAAATACTTGAACCAAATGTTTGAGATCCTTACGAGTGATTATGATAATGTATCATAGTGAACTCATGATTAAGGCATGGTGATGTCTAAATCCAGAAGGAATCATACTCTAAGGAGTTAGAGAATGATTATCAAAATAACTCAATTCTTTTTAATAAAAGAATACCCCACACTAATAAAGGACATTAAGAATCACAATGAATTGTGAGTTCTTATATTCTTAACAGATACACCTCAATTATCTATGTGATAAGTTGTTCATGTGATGAGTCAACTATCTAGATGAATATGAGGAACCAAATTTTGAGTTATGGTTTATGACCATTACATCCTAAATGGCATCCATGTGAACCATAAGGTATGACCTTGATGATATCACCCATTGGATGGAAATCCATAGGTGCAAATGAGTCTTAAGTGTTAAGACAAATGGATAACATTTTGAGAAGGATGATGCTTGTTGATTGCAACTTGATGACTAAAGCATTTGGCATATGGATACTAAAACCGCATTCCTATGAGGAATAAAACAAGGATGTGTATGTGACACAACCTATAAGGTTTATGAATCCACTAATGCAAATGAAGTCTATAAGTTACAATGAACTAATCAATGTGATTGATTGAGTACAAGCAACTCAGAATTGGATCTTTACTTTGATGATATAGTCAAAGAGTTTGACTGATATGTCAAAGATAAAGAAGGGATCTGTGATTTAGTGGGAGCGTGTTCACATTCCACATGTTGATGTGAAATGGAAATGTTCTAGAATGGAAATCCAAAAGTGGAAATTATCTTTGAGGAATATAGAGATGTTTCCTATGTGATAGGAATAGAGATCTATAGAGATAGTTCTCGAAAACCTCTTAACCTGCAAAGAGAAAGCATACATTGGCAATCTGTACTGAAGTGTTCAGTATGCACAGATTCAATGGGAGAAAACTTGTCCATGCTACATGGAGTTAGTATCCCAAGGCCAAGTGTCCAATTCTTATGAAGAATGGGAACACTAAGAATAGATATGGATCTATCATGTATGTAATCATCCCATTATCTTGCATGTATAGACATGGGAAGAATAAAATGCATTCATCATCTTGTATGTAGGACATGACAATATGATGTGCTCATCCTGATAACTCGTATGTGGGACATGACGAGTGGATGTTTGTCTACTTCCAGTAAGGGTTACTAGAATACCACGAGAACTTGATAAGTACTTGGGAAGTACTAGTTCTATGGAGATAAGGAAGAGTTCGATGTAAAGAGTTACATTGATGCGAACTTCCGAAAGGACAGAAAATTGATCGCAAAACATATATATAGGATATATAAAAGTGAAAGTTTGTTGATAATTGGAAGTGTTCCAATAAAACCATTTAAAAGGAAATGTCGAGTATCTATGCGTTAGAGAACTGCAGTGGATACTATATGGATCTGGAAGTTCATGAGATGAACTTATAGATATTCCGATCATTGATGACAAGTCTGGAATCCTTGATCATGCAATGTGGCTAAATGTTAGCAAAGGAATACTAGATCGCATATTACGAAAGCTCCATCTCATACGTCTGACGTACAGCGAAGAGATGTGAGACATGCAATTTATACTGACTTTGGCAAGGTGTTTCCATTACTCACTATGTTTGCACTCAGAGCACAGTAACATGTGGGACATGTTTGAAGATCACTATGAATATGATTCAAGGGTGATTGGCTCACAGTGCAAGTGGGAGTCTGTTGGTGTGTATGCCCTGGGAGCCAATCATGTGATGATTGGTGGGATACATTAAGATTGATTTGATAAAAATCAAAGGAAAGCTTCCAATTCTTTCTGGTTCAGTCATATGAGATAGTGATAGAACAAATTGAATGTCTAGAGAATGACAGTACTCAATGACGTATGCCTTCAGGTTGAGGACCTAAACGATGAGATCATACGGATGCTAAGAGTTTGTACATTCTTGTTATGTCCCTAGTCGGATGTCATTGTGGAAGGTAGATAGACAACAATGACACACAAGACTAGATTGTGGTGTTGGTTGATGACAGAATCTCATTAGTCATGATATAGAGATATCAAACCAAACACATAGATACTTGTTAGAGAACAAGTGTAACGGACAGACCCACCGTGAGTTTGACACATGGAACCATGATATGGTAGTCACACTCAGTACTCACAGTGATGGTGGTGAGTGTGATTCTTTGACCTGAAATCACTACACTCAACACATGTCGTTGGGCACACTTTGACATCATCAAACACAGTCCTGAAACATGGGTTGTTATAAAAGTGATGATTGGGTGGCTTTGACACATGGGGCTTTTGAGGGGTGAGTGATAGATATGGGATTTGTCCCTCCTAAGGGAGTTTGATATCTAAGGACACTTGATGAGTAGGATTGAGATAGGCGTGCGCACGCATGTGTGAATTAGTATGTGATATTGATGTCATACATATCTCCTTCAATCTACTCTGAGATCAAGAAAGTGAATGAACGTTGACAGGATGACAGTTCCATGCCTCGAGTTCATTCGGGATATCAGTGACAAAGGAATTATACATTCGCTGTAACACCATTCACGGATTGTAGGATTGAAAGTTGTTCTCCAACTTTCTACTTTCACTTGGGTAGCACTGATGTGTGACTAGGCACCGCTCTTTGCTTGTGAAGTCATAAGTGTTATGGACTTTCACTGCCAACGTGAAATGGACCTGTAGGGTCACACACATAGGATTTAACCTGGAAGAGGAGTTTTGTCCACAAGTAACGTTTAGATTGATTACTAAAGGAGTTTAGTAGTTCAATTAAACACTCAATCAATTGATAGCTCAATATCAAATTGTTCAAGGTGTTGGACATATTGATTGGAGTATCAGATTGATTGAAATCGCATTTGACTGATTCTGCACAACCTGTACTCCCAATCGATCGGTTCAAGTGTTGAACTGGTCGGCTGAGGTTGCTGAACCGGTCGGCTCAAGTGTTGATTCGATCGGCTCATGGTCAGAGTGAAACGATCGGTTCAAGTGTTGAACAGATCGGTTCAACTGGTGCAACTGAGCAAGTTGGGAAAGTCAGGTCGGTGATAATTTTTCTTGCGTTTCACTTGCCCAATTTGATTGGAACAAGGATTGGTATTCGATACCAATTAGAAACAAAAGAAGGAAAGTCAATCGGGAACTGATCAGGACCATGAACCGACCGGTTCAGAAGTGAACCGATCGGCTCATGGGTCCCAACTGATCGGTTGGTGCTCCAACCGACCGGTTCAGGTCACCAACCGACCGGTTCACTTGTGAACCGATCGGTTCAGGTTGCGAGTTGATTGCTTTTGTGGAAAATCTCGAACCCTTCTACTCCTGCTTTTAGTCCCGCATTGCCCGAGATGGAGAACCCTGTCCCATGACCCTCCTATATATAGGGGTATTGGGGGCTTCTGAAAGAACAACTCAGTGCAACCAGTTGCTCTACAAAGTTGTCGTTCTCTCTGGTTTTGGTAACCGAGAGAGAGCCCGAGCAAGTGCTTCCCGCAAAGGGAGGTGCAGCAAGGGAAGGACAACTGCAGTTGCAACTGGAGGCAGGAGAGTGTGTTGGTGACTGGTACGTCAACAGGAGGGTGTGACTCCTTCCACTTCCTTGTGGGACAAGGAGTGTTGAGTTCCAGGTGGTCCGTGTGGACTACTTCAGAGGTGGGAGGTTTCTGCCGCTCAGGAGGACAACTATCAATCCCGACAGTCCCGGTGAGAGGAGGAGTCGTGAGTCCCGGTGCGACTAGGAGCTGCACATACGCCGTCCAAGACCGGAGTTGAAGACCGTGCAAGGCGCGAGGTATTATCGCCAAGCAAGCCTTGGGACAAGGTATGATTCCACAAACCATCCTTTCCTATTATATATACGTTGACACGTTTCCTCGTGTTGGGTTTGGGGGAGAAATTTTTTATTTCCGCTGCCTTCTCTGCCTCCCCTAAAATCCAACAGTTAGGTTGCTTAGTTCCTGATTGTGGTTAATCGAGTTGGTTGTTTCATCAATTTCTTAGCTTAGTCCTAGTCTGCCTCATTTGCCTAATTGCCTTATTTGTCTTGCTAGTTTAGGGTAATTAATTCCTTGTCTAAGTATTAATGGCTTCCTCAGATAGTCCAATAGTTCTAATTGCTAGGTTTATCTTAGATTTTAATCTTGCTCTCCTTATATGCATACTCCCTTAGTCCAACTCTAATGAAACCAACTTTAAACCATTTAAACCTCAATATCCATACTAAGAACCTAAAGAATTATACTAGATCTAGTGCCACCTCCGTCCCTTTGAATTTAACCCATGACTTGTCGCTTATATACCACAACTCGAGTCCATTAACTTGTGGATCTGTGTATTCAGAGTGTGTAACTTAGGGCTCGACATATTGTGAAAGTCCTTGTTCTCAAAAGGCACATCATTACTTGAGGCCATGCATCATGAATCTGTATGCTACACTCCCCCAAGCATATATAGGTACAAAGTCTAGATATACCAGATAATGGAGCCACGTATTAAGTCTAGGACTACCCATCAATGTGATAAAAGAGCATTTAATACTAGAATAAATAAAAGAATATCTGATACCAGAATAAATAAACAAGAGACGACTCATTGCACTACAAAAGTCCAAGCCATGGACCCCCTCGCGTGATCAAAATATTCACAAAAGAAAATATTTGCCAACCAGGTTATCTTTAAAGTAGTAATCGATAGACATTCTACGTTTCCATCATCTACATGCCAAAAATTTTGTTTTACATCTATATGGGTTGTTATTCTGAAAGGATTGCCGACTTATTTTGTTTCTCACACTTCTGCGAGATTTTTTTTTAAATTTGTAAAGTTTTGATTAATAAATCATTCTAGAGTCATTATATTAATAAATATCATCTTTTTGTGGATGGTAACAGACTGACTAGTTATGCAGCTAAGGACAGAAGTTAGACTGATTTCAATATCTGGGTATATGACATTGTATAGATGGTTCTCATACTTGTACATTTATCACGATTTCTGATACCCTATGAATAAGAACGGGTGACATGCCTGCTATTCTTGTGCAGCTGTCACCTGTCTATTTCTGGTGAGAGTTAAAAAGCAACGACGCTATACTACTGCCACGTTACCCTTGCAAACATTGTTTCTATTCCGATAAACGTAATGTTTCTTGTAGGCTAAAAACACTTCGTCTACTTTCAGCAAAATTTCAAGAATCACTTTCACAACCTGTTGAGCTGCGAAGTTCAATATCTTCTTATTTCTCTGTAAAAAGATTGCTGGTCTACTACTGTAAAAGGTCGCATGTTCTTTACTTTATCAACACAACTCTTTAGCTTTGTCGTGTTTGTGGTTCTGCTTTCCATTTACTTGAGTTTGGCTGAATTGAGATTGGCATGGGCATCAGCTACGAGGGGGGTGTTCTGCCGTTCTCTGTTTGAACTCTACCATTCTTTATTGTTAGACTTTTATTGTTGTTGTACAAATCAATAGGTACCATCCAAAACTGTCATTTATTACGTGCCGATCTCACACGCCCTACAGTGAGTGTCCCGCTGGGTTCGTGGTGTCGGATGGGAAGGGGCGACTCTTCGCTGGCGCCTACGCGGAATCTGCCGCTTACTGGTCACTTAGGAGGTGAGGTTGCTCCACGAGAGGGCTCTGAGGAGTGTTGGACTGGTCCCCCCATGGCGATGGTCAAGGGACGCACGGGTGATCTCGCTCCTGGTCGTAGAGACAAGATGCATTCAGATGCATTGAAGGGTGAAAAGAAAGGCCGAAGGGGTTCTGATGGGTTTTCGTCTGCCTTCCTTTGGTGTCGGCCGGACATCGACGGGGCCGTTGACAACTCCATCCAGGAAGCTATCATGTACTGTAAAAGGTCACACGGTAGGTAGCTCTCTCTCTCTCTCTCTGAGTGTTGGACCGGTCCCCCCACGGCGATGGCTCGGGTAACTAGACCGGTTGGCATATTCATCAAAGGCGCCGGACAAGTCGGAGGAAGACGTGGTCTGACTGGAAGAGAACATGCTGCTGGTTTCACTGCTGCCCGTCGATGCTCTTTGGTGAATCCTGGACGAAAACCCTCTTCAAGAGAAGGATCACAGGCTTAGGGCACGCAGCATCGCCGACTGCGGTGGCGGCGCCTTCTTACCGGGCTCAAAGAACTCAACCGTGACCTGATCGGAAACGCGCAGTCAGTATGGGTAGGTTCAAGCGATCAAAGAAACCACCAAAAAGCAAAATGAATTTTACTATTCTTACCATCATCCCAGCTCACGCAGCTTCGCCGTCGACGAAGCACCAGAGAGGGACGGTCGTGCTCGAGAGGGACGGTCGTGCTCTGCCCCCTGTCCCGGACGTACGTTGCCACATCAAGCGTCGCCTTACCGATGACCACAACAGCCCCACTCGAACGGAACCCATATCCCTGGAAAACCCGGCGGGCCGGCGCCGTCAGGTTTAATTTCCGAAAGATCAGCCGTGGTGGTAATTGAAATTTTAGGAAGGCTGGCAGGGCCACTAACTAGCTAGCTACTACTAACCTAGATTTCAAGATTGACGATCCAACTCCTGTACTTCCTGTTCCCCACAGACGGCGTCGTCGCGGCCGGCCTGAGTAGTTTACTAGTCACTTAGGCTGAAATCAACTATTTTCACTTTTTTTCAGAAATAACAAATGCGGCTTAGCATGGTCATTTCAACTAACTTAAAACAGACCTAGAATATTTTAATCAATTTTATAGCACATACATTAAGAATACAGTATCATGCTATTTACTACAATTATGTATGTACAACGCAGCATCTTTAGGCCATATAGTGGTGCCTACATAAAGAATTTTATTACAAAAAGAGCAACATTCCATACGTAACTCATCATTTAGTCAATATATTGTGTAACGATTGATGATACATTTTGTATTTTTTATGATACATATGAACATGATGGTTTTGTGTTTCTTTGATTGTCACTTAAATTGTACATATTTTATTTGAATTAATATTTAGTATTAACATAAACGTTCAACTTAATGGCTTTGAACAACATATATTTACATGACTTGATTGCAACTTATATATGTGATGAATAAAATGAATACCGAGTAGAGCTTGAACGGTGTCAAATATTAATTTTTTGTCTGTTCAAAAACTGTCAACTGGTTCTATTCTAAGACAAATAGAAATTTCAACTCTGATCATAATTTCTAAAATTTACAAAAGAACAGGCACGCGTCAAAGTCACCTACAAAGTATAGGGTAGTCCTGATTAAAAAATTAGGAAAATTTAGTTTAGGAAGCATTGTCTCTCTTTTGACTTGAATTTTTTTCCTCTTCAAATAGATTTCTAATATTGTATATGAAGATTATAATAATATTCTTTTCTTATACATAGGATAATGGTGCGAACATATTATAGCAAGACAATTATGATGATGAATGTTAGAGGCAAAGGAAAAATTCCTATCGGTGAATATATAAAAATGAAACGGGAAGAGAAAAGGAAGAAATTACTTGAACTTGAAAAGGAGATGAAGGAAACAAAGGACTTATATTACAAAATACGTTTTAAAGAGGAGGTTGCTGATAATTTCTGTATGATTATACCAAATCCCAACATTCAGTGTGAACCTACAAAATATGTTGGACCCAATGAAGACTATGCGGCTTCAAACATATAGAAAACTTAAGTCTATTGCATGGTGTATCTTTGTTGCACTTTTTTGTAGCATGTACATATATGGTATAATGTAAAACATGTACATCTTCTTTTTTGTTGTTGTATGAAAAGACTATGAATATGCAATATTATGTACATTAAATGTCATAACTTGGTCATCTTATCTTTGTTAAATGGTTCAAGGATTCTAGCATTTAAAGTTTATCAGTAAAGACTTTGACATATAGGACAACCTTTGTTGTAACTACCATGATAATATTGTGTTCATTCAGATGTATTCTAAAATTTGTTTATAATGATATGATCCAAATATTTGTTTGTATGAGTTATGGTTTATTTTGTTGCAAATATGTTTGTCTCTTGCTTCATACAATGTCTATTATTATACATTCATACTTAAAAATTATATATTAAACATATTAATTTTTCATTTTATTTTCGATAGAACAACCTCAGTAGACGAGCCACTTTGTGACTCCCTCAAACAACCCAAATTAAAGCGGCTTCTAATTTCACTAATATACCCAATGTACCCGCTGTAATATGATGAGAAGCTATCCCTCCCAGGACAAAAGGATCAAACCCTTCTGCGCCCAGTGGGGGTCACAATCGTGGCGCTTCCTCGGGGGTGGTTCCCGCATCATCAAAAAAAAATGCACAACCGGGGAGTCAAACTTATGTCTTTTCATTGGGGAGTCTGGTTGTTCACCATCCACCATAACTCTGACTGGCTGCATATTAAATTATTGCAAACATATAACAACTACAAATTATGTCCTACAATCCTGTAAAGTCATTTGGTGTGAAAATGCAACAATTACTCCAATGTAATTTATGATGGTTCTTTTGGTTAGTAAAAGGAATAAAAATTAGGACGAAGGGGTTGTAGCTCGGTGGAGAAGGCTCGGGTTCCCCAGAGTAGGGACCCGGGTTCGAATCCCTGGTTGTACAGCTTCAGCGATCCTTGGTCCCGTCACGCATCTCGGCCTCTGTGTGAGTTTACCTTACTGACCTCGATGTGCGGGTACTTGCGAAAAGTCGGGGGTTTACGCCGCCAGGGGGGTCACAATCGTGGCGCTTCCTCGGGGGTAGTTCCCACGTCATCCAAAAAAAAGGAATTCACATTTACAAGAAAATTTGATATTACTAATGTAATTATTTGAATATGTCTGTGTCTATATGTGTTACAAGATTTATTTTTATTATATGTATAGGATGAAATATTGTGATCTGCCAGAAGAAAAGAAGTCATCAATAAGAAAACGACAACGGGAGTATTATGCCAACCTTTTAGAGGAGAAAAAAGCAGAGAAACTTCAGAAAAGTAGACAGAGTTATGCGAAGAAAAAATTTGAGTATTCCAAAAAATCTATGGAGGAAATAAAATCGAAGACACAGAGTATGAACAATTTATTAGATAGTCATGCAAGTATTGAATATTCACAGTGTGAAGTTTTTCGTACGTGGGAAGTTGGATCTTCATCAACTTTCAACGAAATAAATTTCAGTTCAACCTATTCATCTTCCACAAAAAAAAGAACTGAGCGCATACTGAAAAACTTCATAACAGATTTGTTGATACCTAATGAACCATACATACTTCCTTACTGTGAGTGTTGCGTGCATTGTCATGCAAAAAGGCTTCCCTACGAGATACAGACATTTTGTTGCTACGATGGAGAAATTGTTATAGCAACAAATGATACTCCTATAGGATTATATCATTTGTATACTTCTACAGACAAAGAGTCCATTCACTTCAGACAATGTATCAGAACATACAACAACACTTTTGATTTTACCTCTATAGGTGTGAATGAAGACAAAATCCTTTCTAAGAGAAATCGAGGGATTTATACTTTTAAGGTACAAGGACAAATATATCACTTCATAAATAAGATGATACCTGAAGATGGACATCCGTCACATTTGTAGTTATACATTTTTATGACACTGACCATGAGATTGAAAATAGGTTACATCAATCATCAAGATTAAGAGAAGATGTAGTCAAAATTTTGATCAATACATTATCTGTAAATCCTTACTCAAAATTCTTTCGAGGTTTGAAGGATTTGGAAAATTTGAGGATGTTCAAATATTTATCAAGTCAAATCCAAGTGTAAATCAAGGAGTTCAAAATACACCAACATGTTCACAAGTGGCTGCTATTTGGATGAAAATGAAGATGACACGCACAACGATATAAATTTCCAGAGAGATATTCGTGTTCACACTCATGTTGGTAGTAGTCATCGTGTTAATTATTATTATGGATGTTATGATCTGCTGCAATATCCTCTATTGTTTCCACATGGAGATATTGGTTGGCATGAAGGGATTCCCCGAAAAGATAAGAAGACAGGTCAATGGAATACTAATCACCCATGTTTTGATGTATCTTACTTCAATGATATGACTGCACTTTTTAGACAAGAAGAACAAGGTAACATGTAAATTAATTTAGATATCTATTTAACAATAAAATATTATATTGATTTTTGTTCTATCTTTTAGCTCTAGAAAACAAACAAAAGCGAAGGAAAACAATTTCATGTCGTGAATATTATTGTTATAATCTACAGATTCGACATGATGACAAATCAATTTTATTACATTCTGGAAGACTTCTACAACAATTTGTTGTTGATATGTACATTAAACTTGAAAGTAGTCGATTGGATTATATTAGAAGAGATCAACAAAAGATTCGTGCTGATCTATATCAAGGAGTCATTGACAGCTTGCACCAAGGACAAAGTATTGGAAATATAGTTGGAAAAAGAGTTATTCTTCCAGCTTCTTTTATTGGTGGACCTAGAGACATGAGGCAATGTTATCTTGATGCAATGTCATTAGTTCAAAGATATGGAAAACCTGATATTTTTTAACTTTTACGTGCAACCCATCATGGGTTGAGGTAAAACGATAATTGTTAAGATTTGAAGAGGCACAGAATAGACCAGATCTTCTTTCTAGAGTTTTTAAAGCAAAATTAGAAGAGTTGAAAGTTGATATTTTCAAAAGAAATATCTTTGGATGCACAATTGCCTATGTGTACGTGATAGAGTACCAGAAAAGAGGTCTACCACATGCACATTTTCTTATCATATTAGAGAAAAGTAAAAAAATTACTACTCCAAATGTATATGATCGGTACGTATCTGCTGAGATACCAGAGAAAGAATCCCACCCACATTTACATCATATGGTTCTAAAACATATGATCCATGGCCCATGTGGAGCTTTAAATCCAAAATGTGTTTGCATGGAGAATGGACAATGCAAGAAGAATTATCCAAAGGATTTCTGCATGATTACAACTCAAACCAAAAATTCATATCCTCTATATAGACGAAGACAAATCGATCATCTGGAAACAGTTGGTTCCACAACAATAGACAATCGTTGGATTGTTCCATACAATCCTTACTTATTGGCTAAGTATAATTGTCATATAAATGTTGAGATATGTTCTTCAATTAAAGCGGTGAAGTATTTATACAAATACATATATAAAGGACATGATCACATATTGTTCCAAGTGGATGGTGAACAATCGAAGCACATGCATGATGAAATTTCACAATTTGTATCTGGATGATGGGTATCACCACAAGAAGCAACATGGAGAATATATAAATTTCCTATGAATGAAATTCATCCATCTGTAACGTCCTTGCAGCTTCATCTTGAGGATAAGCACACTATTGTTTTTCATGAAAATCAAGTTTTATCCACCATTGTACAGAATGATCATTTCTAAAAAACAATGCTTACATAATATTTTAAGAGAAATTGCTTCGACGAGGAGGCTCAAAAGTACCTATATAAAGAGTTTCCTGAGCATTATGTTTGGGACAAAAGGTCTAAATCTTGGAATAAAAGAAAGCAAGGGATTTCTATTGGAAGGATTGTATTCTCAAGACCTGTTGAAGGTGAGCGCTATTACATGCGTTGTTTACTGAATCACATTAAAGGCCCTAAATCTTTTGATGATTTAAGGACTATAAATGGAATCAAATACAACACATTTCAAGAAGCAGTTGAAAAGATGGGTTTACTACAAGTTGATAACAACCTTAAAGAATGTCTTGATGAAGCAGTGACATTTCATATGCCTTCTGGACTTCGAATATTGTTTTCTACTATAATGGTGTATTGTCATCCAATTAGTCCCGCAAATCTCTGGGAAAATTTCAAAAATGAAATGAGTGAAGACTTTTATCATTTACATACAGAGGATTGGAAAAATGCTTACAGTAATGCTCTAAAGAGCATCAACATGTGCCTAGAGTCAATGGAGAAGGCATTATCTGACTTTAACTTACCGTCTATTTTTCAAGATGAAAATGAAAAAATATATAAAGAGGTACAAGAAGAACTAAAAATCATTGTATCTGATGATGACATCCAATCAATATCACAACTTAATTATGATCAAAGTTGTGCTTTCAAAATTATTATGGATCGAATGAATACTGGAAAACATGGAGTCTTCTTTATTGATGGCCCGGGAGGAACGGGTAAAACGTTCTTATATCATGCTTTGTTTGCTAAAGTTAGATTATCTGGACATATATCACTTGCAACTGCAACCTCTGGTGTGGCAGCATCATTGCTACCATTTGGCAGAACTGCACACTCAAGATTTAAGATACCATTGAACAATGAAGAGCAAAAAATATGTAACATTCCCAAAAAAAGTAATCTTGGTGAACTTCTTCGGAGAACTAGGCTTATAGTTTGGGATGAAGTATCTATGGCCAAAAAACAAGCAATTGAGTCATTGGATCTGTTATTGCAAGATATGACAAGCAACACATTACTTTTTGGAGGGAAATTTGTTGTATTTGGCGGTGACTTTAGACAAATACTTCCCGTCATTCCACAAGGAGGGAAAGAACAGACCATTGCAGCAAGCTTTGTAAAATCAAAGTTGTGGAAATATGTTGAAAAACTACAATTGAAACAAAATATGAGAACCATATCAAGTCCTTCTTTCAGTAAATACTTACTTTCTATTGGAAATGGTATAGAAGACGTCACCATTGGAGATCAAATTGAAATTCCTAAATCCATGGTGATCCCGTTTACTGATGAATCATCATCTAAACAAGAATTAGTACATACAATATTTCCTAAACTTACCCTTGATGAGAGCAATATATATTCTCTTACAAATCATGCAATTCTGACAACAAAGAATGAGTTTGTTGATGAAATAAATGAGCTATTAATTGAAGCATTCCCAGGAGAAAAGGAGTACTTCAGCTTTGATTCAGCAGTTGATAACACCAATCAATTTTAAGAGGAGGAATTTCTAAATTCCTTAACACCTGCTGGACTTCCACCCCACAAGTTGGTATTGAAAAGAAACTGTCCGATCATGTTACTCAGAAACATCGATCCTTTCTCTGGTCTTTGCAATGGAACACATATTTTGTGTAGAAATTTCAACAGAAACATCATTGATGCTGAAATAATAGTAGGACATAAGAAAGGAAAAAGAGTATTCATCCCAAGAATTCCGTTAATTCCAAAGGAACATGAGAAGTTACCATTTCAGTTTAAAAGATAGCAATTTCCTATTCACTTATGTTTTGCAGTGACAATAAATAAAGCACAAGGACAAACATTGGATAAAGCAGGAATCTATCTACCACAACCTGTATTCTCTCATGGTCAATTGTATGTGGCTTTATCTAGAGTGAAATCTCCAGAAGATCTTAAACTTCTCATCAAACCGACTTCTTTGGAAAGCAATGATATGGTATCTACAAGGAATATAGTTTACACTGAAATATTGCTTGCGGTTGGGATAATCTAGGTATAAGACACAAATTTTATGATGAATGCAAATATTTATAAAAACACATTAACATTTTGATTCCTTTTTTTCAATATGTTCATATTTAGTGTCATCTTCATTGCCAATAACATGTTTTACTATTGTGTGCCTTTGTAGTACTTCACCATCATGAGCAGAACTTACAAACTATTGGATGAAATCAATGAAAATGTTCGAATTTGGACAATGAAGGTAAAACTTAATGAAATGACGAACCCTACTATGTCAAAAGATGGGAAACATTCATACTTGAGACTATGCTTCATAGATGAAAAGGTATGTCGAATGTTCTTATCAACTGCATGCTCTATTAACAATGTAATTGATACATGCTAAAACTATTGTAGGGAATGAAAATACAAGCTGTAATATTTAATGGTGATATTCAGAGGTTTAGTGGTGTGCTGATGTTGAACAACACATACTACATATCAAGAGCTACGTTGTCAGTACTTAAACCACAATACTATTCTGGAAAACCAAATGATCATAAATGTCAAATGATAATTAAACGATTCACAGTGATTGAAAAAGCAGAACATGAAATATTATATAAAGAACGAATGGAGTTCAATGTCTTATCTCTCATGGATTTCTTACAACTGGACACGGTTCCTCCACAAATAGGTAATTTTTTGTTCCAAAATATCATTATATGTATACATATATGTGTGTGTGTGTGTCTATATATATATATTAATTCTCATATGATGAGATTTTCAGATGTGATTGCAATAGTTATGAATGTTCTACCAAAACAAGAAACAAGGAGAAAACGAGATCAATCAGATGTTATTTTCCGAGATCTTCTCCTAATCGATTCTTCGTAAGTATATATGTATTTCATTTTTTTTTCGTTAAAAATTATACTTTTTTTTCATATCTTAAATATCTTACCAGATTGCAAATAGTGACTTTGTCAACATGGGGAAACTTTATGACGGATCACTGTGAAAGAATTTTGCAGAGTATACAATATAGGCCAATTATTGCTGCAAAAAATCTAATCTCAAAAGACATATATGGTACTAATCAAGATCTATTTTGAACATTAAAATATATTTGTCAATAGTCAATTTCATTAAATTACACTATATAGGAAAGCGGACTTTGTCAACTGGGAGAGAAACACAAATATTGATAAATCCAGAAATGACTGAAGTAAAAAAACTACAAGACTGGTATCATCATTTCTTTTTAAATATTTTATTATCTTATATAAGCTTTTGTGCTAATATATATTCCAACTTTTATTTCAGGAAAGTAACTCATTCAGATCTACTTCAAGAACTTATAACTGAATATTACAAGAAAAAATCTCATGCATCTACCATTTCAGATGTTTTATCCTCTACTGATATGATAAAATAGTTTTTATTAATCCATTTCATATTTATTTTTAATCTGTCTTATGGATCTAACATATCACATGTATATAGGGAAATTTGTTTATTATAAACCAACAAAAATAACAATTTCCAATCAGCAAGAACTCTGGTATATGACATGTGATAAATGTCACAAGAAAACACACACCACTTCTGCTACAAGTTACTTATGTCAAAATTGTTACAAAGAATCAACTGCAATACCATGGTTAGATATTATTATTTTTCATCATAGACACATTGTCAAGAAAATCTCATGACATGTTCTCCTATTGTCCTTTTAGGTGTATTCTAAAACTTCAGCTGGAAGACAATACTGATGTGACACATTCTACTTTATTTGGAAAATAAGTGGAGAACCTTTTGTCATGCTATCCTGATAACTTAATGAAACTGAATCCTAAGGTAGATCATATTCAACAAATATGAGTGTTATATCATAGTTGCTTCTAATCTAAGATTTATAAATACAGGAACAATACGATCTTATCGAAAAGTGGCAAAAACAATTGTCAGAAATGCATCTCATATTTCATGTACAAGCTGACAAGATGTATAAAAATGTTGCACAACTGAGAACCCTAAGGATCGAAGTACAAGACAGCTGAATTTCATGATGTTGATAACACACTATGTACATATGGAAACATAACTTCTGTATATGTAACTTATTTTGTGTTGTACTGATGTTTGTTTATCTCCATTTCATGTGCTTCTGTAGATGTCGCTTATTTTGTGTTGTAGTGATGTTCTAAAACAATATATTAATCGCAAAACACGTGCTTAGCACGTGTAACTTACAAGTATTAAGAAAAACCCGTATCACACTGCTTCGCTCTTCCTCCCGCCTAATGCTCTGGCGATCACGGGCCCGTAAGTTGTGAAAACCAACCAAGTTCAATAACTTGATCGATCTGGATTGGACCGCTGCGTATTGGTAAGTCCGCAGTCTGGACCGGCCGTAATTGCGTCAGTGCTACGCCAAATTCCGAGCTCTACATAACGGGCGACCCGCTTCCTTGTTGGGCCTCTCGTATCGTGAGAAAAACAAGCTTCCGCTCGACTTCTTGATTTCGCGCGCTTCCGTCTCCCAAGAGATTTCGCGCAAAAGCTTCCTCTCTCGCCTCGCTGCGAGATCGGCCGGCATCTCGGAAGCTTCCCCTGTCTCTCTGCTGTTTCAACTGTCCTCTCTCTCTGCTGTTTCAACAGTGCTCCCGGGCAAGATGGCAGATCGGTTCATGCCTAGGGCAGATGTCTCCTACGCCAGCTCGATGCTCTGGCCTGGCTCGGGGGACAAGAAATGGAAGCCCTTCTTCAAATTTAACGACCGCCTGCCGGGGAGGAAGGAAGACGACGACTTCGGTCAATACTATTGGGTCAATCACGTCCTTCCTCGCTTGGCAAGACACAGGACTTATGTCAATGTTGACCGACAATGTGCTGTTCGGGGTCTCGTGCGCCGCCCTTTCTGCAGGCCGCTGGATTGGGCGAGTACGGGGGTTGTAGCCTTTGCGCTCGTTGATAAGCTATTAATCTTCAAAGCGGGAAGCAACGAGAACCTCCCGAATTTGCTGGGCAGTTCACGAGAAGTCGAGTTTACTAATCTGGCATGGACTCCCGATGCCCAGCGGCTTGCCATAGGGTTCCGCGCCCACTCTGGGGTTTCTGCGATTCAGTTAGGGGACATGACCACAGGAAAGTCGGTGGTTTTCCCGGAAGGAGTGGGGCAGAACAGCATCATGAGATGGAACTGGGGGGAGCCCAACATGCTTACATACGGTGCTCCAAATGGGGACATTGTTTGCAGGGACATCAGGGTGCCATTTGGCCCTTCTTCGTTGACAGATGTTTTACGCTCCTACAGTGGAGGGCACAAGGAGGAGGTCTGTGAGTTGCGTTGGTCACCTTGTGGTCTTCGGCTAGCCAGTGGAGGTACCGATGGCAGGATATGTGTTTGGGATGTCCGCAGAAACGGCCGTATGCTCCACATGTTTAACGACAAAAACAGAAACCGGTCTTGCTCTGCTTCTTCTGTTAATGCTATCTCTTGGTGCCCCGTTAAAACCCACGTCCTGGCTGTTGGAAGGGGATCCAGTGTTTGCCTCTGGAATACCCGTGATGGCGCCTGCTTGGGTAAAATGGATACAGGCCATGATATCTCGGGTTTGGCTTGGGAAGCCAGGGAGAAGTTTTTTTTGACGAGCCATCGCACAACAGAACCAGACGCAGGATTGCAATTTTGGAAATACCCATCCATGGTCAGGGCTCCCTGTTATCTGACGGGTCGTATTGACGTTCTCTATTTGGCCCAGAGCCCTGACTATGCTGAGCTGGCTATGGGGGCTACTGATATGGATTGTGATATTGAAGCAGTGGCGCAATGCAAGGTGTTTGAAGAGAAGAGTGATTGGCCAAAGTGCATTAAGAAATCACCTAGTTCCCAAATTCTCGACACCTTTACTGAAAAATGTTCCCTCAGGTGAAATTTCTTCTTTTATCATATTCTTGCATTTGACTGACATGTTGCCTTCAGATTTTTCTTGCAGATATGGATACGGCTTGCTGGACTTTCTGTTTCGAGAATAATCCCATGTCTTGGTGAGAACCTCGGTTTCATAGATGAATATTGTGTCCTGGTAAGAACCTCCAATTTCATAGATGAATATTATTGTGGACCTCTCATCTTGGTAAGCATTCTCATGCACTATAATTTGCTCCCTGGGTCCCTATAGTTAGTATAATTGGTAAGCATTCTGTTAATGCTATCTCTTGGTCCCTATAGTTAGTATTTTATGGAAGTGTTGGATGGAAATTCACACACAACACACACACACACACACACACACACACACATATAATTTGCTCCCTGGGTCCCTATAGTTAGTATTTTATGGAAGTGTTGGATGGAAATTCTGTAATTTTTACTTATATAGTCATACAAATATTAATTTCTTCCTTTATAATATTTTCTGACATTTTGCTCGTAATTCAACTATTACTATTACAGTTAAGTGTTCCTATGTTTTATTACTAACAACTTGTATACATATATATACTAATTTTCAATTATTTTGTTCTTTGACAACTAAATCTAAGTTTATCTTAATCACTGATGCAACTAATAATATTGCCAATAAAGTTCAGTGATGGGAAATGGAGACATCACTGAATTATGGACACAAACTTGCTGACTTGCTGTTTCAATAATATCCTTATGTGCAGATGTGCACTCATACAATGTTTTCGTGGGCTTTATTCTGGCTAGCATTCTCATGAACAATTTTGATTCATCTTCGGCTGTATTTGGTAGAATTTGGTTGCTGGTGCTCAACAAGTTTGTTTCTGTGGTGGCTATGTAAGACTTCTAAGTAATTTTTAGATTGAAATTCTGGGAACATATACTTGTGTTTTATGAATAATATTTTCTTCTTTAAAATAATCTGCCTGGATTTTGTTTTTGCAATTCAAATTATTTTATTATTACTGCAAATTCTTCTTGTGTTATATGAATTGTTTATAATCTCGCATACATGTTTACGATAATTGAAATCCAGTTAATTCTTTGTCAACTATGACTAAATACATGTAATATATAACTGTAACCAATAAGTAATAACGAGTCGCATTAATTCTGGGGACGGGAAAGGGAGGTATCACTGATAGTATGATGAAAGAGGGAAAGAAATGAGAGAAAAAAGGGGGGAATTCAGTAAATACAAATAGAATGACAAATTGGACAGTTGATAAAACTTAAACGTGTGCTACCTCAATGGGCAGATTCATTTACATTAACTTCATGGCTTGGTTTCTGTACTATTGCCATGTGCCTGTTAAATCCTCTATGATCATAAATGTTCTCATGAACTTGAATTTGGCAAGCACCTGATCTCATCTTTTGTATGACATCATTTTTAAAAACAATTTGATTTTTTTCTCCTATCTGTATTGGGAGTATTTGATTACTGGTTTCCCCTAAGATATTTTTTGTTGGTGTATGTAATATGAAGGGATTGATGAACATAAATTTGATAAAAACTTACTTTGCAATTATAAAAATGTGACTTTCTCTTTAGGAAAGTTATTGCGCTAACAATTATCCCTTTTTGAAAACTTGACTTTGTTACTGCAAAACCTTCATTTGTTTTGTATCTAAAAAATAATCATAATTCAGTCGATGTAGTCATAGTGAAACATTCCCTATACTTTTAAAATCACATTTTCTTTGTTGATATGTTTGTACTTTCAAAAAGCCAAATCTTCTTTGTTAATATGTTTGTGCTTACCTTAGTTTGAAACTGCAAATTAACATGACCAAACCCAACTATTATATTGGTGGACGGAAAGGGTGAGGCATCTTCAATTTTTTTGGATAATGTAGGTTGAGGAAGAAACACAAATCAATGGATGTAAAAAATGAGGGAAAAAATATAGCAGTAAAACATGGGGGAACTCGATAAATATAATAAATATAATCACAAAAGACTAACCTTTATATAATTGCATATATCAGTCTCTTTTAATGACCTGTAACAATATCGTTTGAAATCGTGTGATAGATTTCTCTACATTCTTTAATTCATCATCATCATCATCATCATCATCATCATCATCATCATCATCATCATCATCATCATCTAAGACTCAACTCCAAATATGTTGGATCTGCCAAATGAATCTTTCTTTTCCAGTTGTAGATAATCAGGGTTTCAGAGAGCATAGGGTTGCACAAAGTGTGCACCCTCATATATATAACACTGTGACAATTACAGAGAGGTCCATACAGAATAAACAAATAACAAAATAAATAACAGAATATAGAAAACATATATTGTAACACTCCCCCTCAAGTTGGAGCATAGATATCAATCATGCCCAACTTGTCCACCAGTGTGCAGAAATGCTTCTTAGCCAGAAGTTTCGTGAAGACATCAGCAACTTGATCTTCAGATCTCGTGAAAGGAGTGCAAATTTTACCAGCCAGAACAGACTCTCGAATAAAATGGCAATCCACCTCAATATGCTTGGTGCGCTCATGATAAACAGGATTATTGGCAATGAAAATAGCAGCTCGATTGTCACAGTGCATAGGAATCGCATAAGAAGATTCAATCCCAAGTTCATGCAAAAGAGAGCGCACCCAGAGAAGTTCACAGGCAGTATGGGCCATAGCCCTGTATTCAGCTTCAGCACTGGAGCGAGCTACAACATTTTGTTTCTTGCTCCTCCAAGTCAACAAGTTACCCCCTACATAGGTACAGTAGCCAGAGGTGGATTTCCTGTCAATCCTGCTGCCCGCATAATCTGAATCAGAATAGCCTTCAAGTTTACAGTGTCCAGATTTCTTGTAATGCAAACCTTTGCGAGGTGCCCTTTTTAAGTATCTCAGAATGTGACATACAGCATCCCAATGACACTGTCTAGGCTTGTCCAAGTACCTGCTCAGAAGACCAACAGCAGTAGTAATATCAGGACGAGTAACAGTCAGATAAATCAATTTCCCAATAAGTCTCCTGTATTTCTTTGGCTCAGAAAACATAGGTGAGGTATCATCGTCCCAATCAACGTTGGGATCCATAGGAGTATCTGAAGGTCTTGCTCCCATCATACCAGTTTCCTGCAAGATATCAAGTACATATTTCCGTTGGGACAATACAAGAGCACTAGAGTTCCTGGAAACCTCTATACCCAGAAAGTATCGTAATCTGCCCAAGTCTTTGGTAGCAAAATGCTTACCCAAATGAGTTTTTGTGGCCTGAATACCTGCAGAATCACTGCCTGAAATAATGATATCATCTACATAGACAATCAGAATAATAATCCCTGCAGACGTTTTCTTCGTGAAGACAGAATGATCCACTTGAGACCGTAGAAAGCCAAAATCAGAAAGAATCCTGCTTAATTTATCAAACCAGGCACGTGGACTTTGCTTAAGCCCATAAATAAATTTTTTAAGCCGACAAACTTTATGAGACTCCCCCTGAGCAACAAACCCAGGAGGTTGCTCCATGTAAACCTCTTCCTGCAGATCACCATATAAGAAAGCATTCTTCACGTCAAGCTGTAGAAGGGGCCAGTCAGAATTTACAGCTACAGATAACAATATTCTAACAGAATTCAAGCGAGCAACAGGGGAAAAAGTCTCAAAATAGTCAATGCCGTAGGTCTGAGTATATCCTTTGGCAACCAATCGAGCTTTCAACCGTTCAACTGTACCGTCCGGTTGATATTTGACAGTGTAAACCCAGCGACAACCAACAGGCTTGCACTGAGGAGGAGGATCCACCAGCTCCCAAGTGTCTCTATCAGTCAAAGCTGTCATCTCATCCTGCATAGCAGAAGTCCATGCTGTACTCCGCAGAGCATCCTGAATAGACTTAGGAACAGTAACAGCAGATAAGGCATGTACAAAATCACGCGTCGGAGCAGTGAGATGATCAGTAGATACAAAATGAGCAATACTATGAGACGTGCAGGAACGAGTTCCTTTGCGAAGAGCAATAGGAATATGTAAATCAGATTGTACCTCAGGAGAAGCAGAACCTTCTGGAGGTGAAGATTGGTCGGCTGGGGGGGGTACATGAGAAGAAGGTGCTTTGTTCCTGCGCTGATAAACACGAAGCTGAGGACGAACTGGCATCTCAGTATCAACTGTCTCAGGTACACAATCAGACAGAATCGGCAAGGGTGGTGCAATGAGATCTGGTTGCAATTTGTCTCCCCCAGATGAATAAAAAGGAGTGTCCTCAAAAAATACCACATCACTACTAGTCAACCACTTTCTCGTAGCAGGATTATAACAGCGATAGCCTTTTTGAGTCCTCGAATATCCCAAGAAAATACATTTAGTTGCACGAGGCGAGAGTTTATCAGAAGACGGGCCAAGAAGACGGACAAAACACGTGCAACCAAAAATCCGTGGAGGAACAGAAAACAAGGGTGCCTCCGGATGTAAAACTTGAAACGGGATTTTGTTACCAATAACCGATGAGGGCATACGATTAATAAGAAAACAAGCAGTCATAACCGCTTCTGGCCAATAAGAACGAGGAACATGTGAATGTAACATGATAGTGCGGGCCACTTCTAATAAATGACGATTCTTCCTTTCTGCAACACCATTCTGTTGTGGTGTATAGGCACAAGAGGTTTGATGTAAAGTTCCAACAGTTTTACAAAAACATTCCACATCTTTTTGAACAAACTCCAAAGCATTATCAGTTCTAAAAATTTTAATAGGCACACCAAACTGAGTTTTAATTTCAGCAAAAAAGAACTTTATTGTAGATAGCACTTCGGATCTACTTTTCAACAGAAATAGCCAAGTAGTCCGCGAAAAATCATCAATGAACAAAATAAAGTATCTATAACCAGACACACTTGGTACATTACATGGTCCCCACACATCAGAATGTACTATATCAAAAATATGCCTGCTGCTCATAGAACTGCGCCGCGGATATACCGATCTAGTCTGTTTACCCAATTGGCAAGACTCACACTGGAGACTACAGCTACTCATATCAGGAAATAAATGGCGCAGTTTGTCAGAAGAAGGATGTCCCAGCCGGTAATGCCACTGTAAAGTAGAGACTGATGCAGATAGAGCTGAAACTTCAGTAGACTTTGGCATCTCGTCCAAGTAGTAGAGACCATCAGCACCTTCATACCCCCCACCAATCTTCATCCTCGTGAGAAGGTCCTGAAAAATGCAAGAGCCAGGACGGAATGTCAGGCTACAGTTTAAATTCCTTACAAGTTTGCTCACAGATAATAAATTCATAGGAAAGTTAGGCACATATAAGGCAGATTTGATAAAAGACTGAGACATAATGTCCCCAATGCCAGAAACAGAAGATCTAGATCCATCAGCAACCATAACTGTAGATTTATGAGCAGGTTTAGAGATAAACTTAAACAAAGCCCGATTTCCAGAAATATGGGAGGATGCACCAGAGTCAATCACCCATTTATTATTACCAGATGGAGGAGGCAAATGTGAACTCAAAAAAGCAGTATCATAACCAGTAAGGGCAGCATGAGCTCCACTCGTGGATGCGTCAGAAGAGGAACCACCACGCTCCAAAAGAAGACGTTCGACCTCAGCCCGGATGTAGTCAGCAGTAGTAGTGTCCGCAGTGTCTGGTGTAGAAGGATGTGCAGCACCCTCAGAAGCAGCAGTGGAAGAGTCAGCAACAGTGTTTGCCCATTCAGATTTTCCATACTTCTCCCAACATTTTTCTTCAATGTGGTTCGTCTGACCACAGTAAGAACACAAACGGGATCCAGGCGAAGGTCGCGCAGTAGTAGTAGTAGCAGGAGGGGCCCCACGCCCAGCAGTAGGAGAACGACCACGCCCCGCACCAAGGGGAGGACGTCCATCAGAAGAGCGGCCACGACCACGACCGCGACCACGGCCACGACCACCCCAGGCAGCTAAGGCAGTAGAGTCCCCAACATCTGGTGTCGGGGAGGAAAGACGCAGAAGTCGCTAGTAGGCACTCCGAAGGGAAGGCAGTGGATCGCCAGCCAGAATCTGATCCACAACTCCAGCATAGGAGTCAGGCAAGCCACTCAAAAACTGAATCAGCTGTAGCTCATTGCGCTGTTTGCGCATAGTCGCCAGATCCGTGGACAAGGGATGATACGTCTCCAGTTCACCCCACAACCCGGTGAACGTAGAGAAGTAATCGGCGATATCAGTACCAGTGAAGGTGAGACGACTAAGCTGTTTGTTGATATCAAACACTTTCTTCGGATTCTGGCTGTGGGAGAAGGTGCCAGCAAGTTCATCCCACATCTTCTTTGCCGTAGGTAATCGGAGAAGAGTCACACTAATTTTCTCAACCGAGCTGTTGAGAATCCAGGTCATCACTGTTGAGTCATCACGGACCCAATCATCATAGGCTTTGACGTCCTTCAAATCAGCATCTTCAGCAGGCTGTGGTGGACCGACACGAATGAGATGGGAATATTTCCCTTGTGATTTAGCATATATCACAAAGGAACAGACCCACAGCTGGTAGTTGCGTCCGTCAAGTTTGACCGTAGTAACTTGACGACGCAGATCATCAGTCGAGGACGCCATCAGAAAGGCAAGCACAGCAGGCAGGCAAGACAGGCAGGTAAACGATCACACGGGACCTCTCACATACAGACTACACCAAGGTGTAGTAGAAGACCCGGAGGCCGAAGCCTACACGGGCAGGCAGGTACAAACAACACGAACCGACGAAGGCCCTAGCCGAACAACGTACCGATCTCCCCCGGAAGACTAAACTATGCCAGATCTATCAACCCGGCAGCGCACCTGCTGTGCGAACAACACCAACGGTTGCTCAAGCACTAGCGGAGCACCAAGCCAGGAGAGTAGACGGACCGGGAGCTGGCGGGAGACGGTAGACTAGGCCAGGGAGGCGGCCGGCCGGCGGGCTGGACCTGCCTCGGCGGCGGCGGCGGCGGGCTACCGCTGCAGCCCCGGCGGCGGCGGCAGCTGCTGCTGCTGCCCCCGGCGGCGGCGGCGCCTGCTGCTGCTGCCCCCGGCGGCGGCGGCTCCTGCGGCTGCCTGGGCCGGCGGCTGCTGCTGTCGCCCGGGCCGGCGGCGGCGGCTGTGGGCGGCGGGGGGGGGGGGGCGGCGCCGGAGAGGGAGGGAGGGAGAGAGAGAGGCCCTAGGTCTGGACCTGCTCTGGTACCATGTAGATAATCAGGGTTTCAGAGAGCATAGGGTTGCACAAAGTGTGCACCCTCATATATATAACACTGTGACAATTACAGAGAGGTCCATACAGAATAAACAAATAACAAAATAAATAACAGAATATAGAAAACATATATTGTAACACCAGTCATCTTTGTTTGGATTGTATTCTCGTTAAGATGCAATGACCTCAGATTTTTCCTTGTCAACCCCCCCTCCCGACTTAGTTTAGGTCTACCTGTTCCTCTTTTCACTTTGCCCGACTCGGTTACATTACTCTAAATTGATGCACAAGCTGGATCAATACTGTTTGAAACCGTGTGATAGATTTCTCTACGTTCTTGTATTCATTGTCATCATCTAAGTTGGGTCTGCTATATGAATCTTTCTTTTCCAGTCGTCTTTGTTTTGGATTGTATTCTCATTAAGATGCAATGACACTCTAGGTTTCTCCTTATCAATCCCCCTCCAACTTAGTTTAGATGTACCTCTTTCTCTTTTCACTTTGTCCGACTCAGTAACGGCACTCTGAAATAATGCACAAGCTGGTCTACGTTGCTCATGTCCAAACCATCAAATACAAGCCTCTCCTAGTCTGTCCTCAGCACTAACCATTCCCTCTTAATATCTTATTACAGTCATTTCTAACCTGATCTTTCCTCCTCCTTGACCACATGCACCTTAGAATTCTCATCTTTGCTGCATTCCAGTTTTGAACTCCAAAATTCACTACCATACTACATGGTTGGGCGTATAGATATTGTATAGGATCTACTTTCGTTCCAGGTGTAATATTTTGGTCACATAATAGCCAGTCGTGTTCCAGTACTAGGTCTGAGCAGAATTCGGTTAATAACCGATTCACTAAATGGTTAAAACCAAATGGTTAATTTTATTTGGATAATTTGGTTATTTTGATTAATTTATTTCGGTTAATTGGTTAAATGGTTAATTTGTTGATTAAAAGTATTTTCTATTTGGTTAATCAAATAGCCACAATTTATTCAAAAAAATATCCTAGATATATACTCATATAGTTGCTACTTTTATTTCAAAAAACCTCTACATTTATATAGTAATCAAAATTTGACGAACTATATAGCACTATATTTTATATACAATACTACTATAATATAACAATGCTTCAAAATTTTATGAGTATTTTCGTACAATATTATGCAAAAAGTGTTATTTGGCTAACCAATTTAACCAACCGAATTAACCATTAACCGATTAACCATAACCGAATTAACCGACACTAGTTCGGTTAGGCTAATGGTTAAAATCTCAAACACCAAATTAACCATTTAACTGAACTGAATTTAACCATAACCGACCGAATTAACCGAATGCTCACCCCCATTCAGTACATCCTAACTGCATTAACCATGTGAGAACCATCCTCATTGTTTTCGCCTTTCATAAGAGTAACGAACTCCGTTGCAAAACTAATTGCATCTGGGGACATCTACTCCAGCCAGCTTGAACCCACCTCCTTCCTTCTAGATTGACTAAAAGTGCAATGCACATACTCTGTTTGATTCTGCTAATCTTGAAACCCTAGGTGTCTTGACACTTCTCCATAGCTCTAGTTATATAGTTTATGACTGACTATCATTTTATTTCAGCACTCAATACAATATTATTTGCAAAATTCCTACACCAAGGGATTTCATCATGAACATTCATTGTCGACTCATTCACAAGTAGAACAAATAATAAGGATTCAAATTGATCCTTGATGTAAAATAATTTTTGGGAATCTTGGTTGATTTCTCATGTATAGGAATCTTAACATTGTTAGTGGAAATTGCATACATGTCTTTTATTGAGTGAGTATATTAGATAGGGGCTCACTTTTCTCCAAGATCTATTGAAGCACTTTGTTGAGATATGGTGGTGATGAGAGACCTAAACAATAAGGCCCAACAAGCTTGTTATGATGCAAAAGTGTGAGATTGAGCAATTCCATCTGCATACAGACAATGAAGATCAACGTCGGAGCAAGCAAACAACTGCAAAGACAAGATTTATAGCGGTTCAATAAATTCCCAATGTGGGAGCCTACATCCATTGGTTGAGATGATATTATAGATGCAGAGATTACAGAGAGGATGATTATAGAAGAAGGTGGAAGGATCTAATCCCCTTCTACACTTGAATGCAAACTATGGAAGAAGACAGTTGCTTGGAGATGAGCTCTTGGATGCTTGAAACTCTAGGAGAATCCCTAGGTCCTTCCTTAGCTTTAGGTCCTCGAAAGAACGAGGTCTCTTAGTGTCTCTTCGTTGCTCTTTATTCTTGGGAGGAATTGGGATGGTCGTTTTATAAGAATATGATCCATATTCAAAGTCCCAAATTTATATGATTCTTTTCCAGCCTCGTTTATGGTCTGACTGGACCGTATACAGTCCCTAACTTGGACTGTATTTTCATTTCAGCAACATTTATGGTCCAGTGCCAGACTATGTATGCTCCAACTTGACCATAAACAACCTTGCTGCTGCCCCTTACTAAATGAGGTCCAAGCAGACTGTATATGGTCTGATGTATGACCGTAAATGAACCTATAGGTGCCCAAAATGCATCCCGACAGTGTCAAAGCTCGATGTAAAAGTCTGATTCGTTATAGAAACTTTTTCAGAGAGTTTAAGACACTCTCTCAACAAACTCAACCTTGTCTTCAACTCAAAAACAATGGAAGTAGAAAAGCACTTGCAGTGTTCTCCATTATCAGAAGTTGAATAAGAATACCATCTTCTCCCCATGCTCTACATGGGCAAAGCTCATGTAGAAAGATGACCAGCTAATTTTGAGCAAAGCTCAAACTTAGCTAATGGAAGAGTCTTTGTCCTCATGTCAGCTAGATTATTAGGCATACCAATCTTCTTTATTTGAATCTTGCCTTCAGTTGTGTCTTCTCTAATGAAGTGGTACTTGACATTAATGTGCTTCATTCTCTCGTGGAACTTTTGATCTTTGCTAAAATGTATGGCAATATTACTGTCATGACGAACAAAAACTTGTTCTTGATCCATGCCCAATTGATTTATCAAATCGTGAGCCACACAGCCTCTTCACAACTTCTGTTGCCGCCTCTGCTTCAGTAGTGAATAGAGTAATAGTACTTTGTAGAGTGGCTTTCCAACTACATGTAACTTGTAAGAGATATCCTCTTGTCGAGGTCACCTGCATAATCTGAGTCTACGTACCCTGTTGTGATGAAATGAATTCCACAAAAGACTAAACAAGTATTTTAAGCACCCTTTAAGTACCTTAGAATTCATTTAACTACTTGCCAATGTGCCTTGTCAAGATGGGCCATGTGACGACTAACCACACTTACTACATAAGTGATGTCTAGTCTAGTGCAAATCATAGCAAACATGATGCTACAAATAGCACTGGAGTAAGGTAGAGGAGCCATCTTTTTCTCTTCATCAAATATGAGAGAGTGCAAGTTGATAACATGAAATGAGCGACATGTGGAACCTGTGAAGAACCTTCTTGATGCACTTCTCTTGTGTCAAGATAAGTCTTCTATCTTTTTGGTCCCTTTGAATCTCCATGCCAAGAATCTTCTTAGCTTCTAGGCCTTTCATATCAAATTCTCTACCTAGATGAGATTTCATCTTGGTAATCTCAAACGGGATCTAGAAGCGATCAATATATCATCAATATATATAGCAATAGATAAACAAAATAATTGCCATCCAACCCTTTGTAGTAGACACAAGCGTCGTAGCTACTCTTGGAAAATCCATTGTGCGTCACAAAGAGTCAAATATCCTATACCATTGTCTAGGAGATTGCTTCAAACCGTAGAGTGACCTCTTGAGCAAGCACATATGGTTCTCTTTGTCTTCAAAACCCTCCAGTTGTTGCATGTAGATCTTTTCTTCTAGTTCACCATGTTGAAAAGCTATCTTTGCGTCTAGGTCCTATAGTTCTAGGTCTTCATTGGCTACCAAAGAAAGAAGCATCTATATGGAACTATGCTTGACGATAGTGAAAAGACTTCATTATAATCTAACACCTTCAGTTTGATTGTAGCCCTTTGCAACAAGGCTTGCCTTGTATCTAGTCACCTTTCTTCTCTGTGGACCTACTTACAACCCAATACTTTCTTGCCTTTACAAAGTACCACCAGCTCCCAAGTTTGATTCTTGTGAAGA
The DNA here is from genome assembly GCA_963693085.1 of Alisma plantago-aquatica. Taxonomy (NCBI): domain Eukaryota; kingdom Viridiplantae; phylum Streptophyta; class Magnoliopsida; order Alismatales; family Alismataceae; genus Alisma; species Alisma plantago-aquatica. Next base: position 907,839,048 of record OY856410.1, read on the forward strand.
GATTCCATCTCTTTCTTCATCGCAGTAATCTGCAGAGCATTATGTCCTGCGAATGCATCACAGAGATCGGTGGGCTCATCACCAATATCTACATCAACAACGTTGAAAAGCGCATAGGTCACCACGAAGTCATCAAACCCATAAATTGGAGTAGTTTGACATTCCATTTGCCTTTGTCTTTGGCTACACTACAAGAACTCTCTAGAGTCACCTCTTTGTCCTCAATAGTCACTTAATCATTTGACATAGGATAGAAGGACCTTGCTCATAAACCTATGAGCCGTCATCTTCTTTGGTCTCCACGTGTTATGAGACGCTATGTAGAGAAGATGTAGGAGAGCTATTCTTGTCTTGCATAGTAGACACCTATGACAGATTTGTTGAAGGTAACGTTGCGGTCTACCAAGTAATGTATTGAAGAAGGATCCTTACACTAAAGACGACGTCTTTTCACCCAAGAAGCATAATGCATTTGAGAGCTCTAGGCTCTAATTTTCCGATATCAGAATGTGCATATAAGCAAGGCAATTGAATATTTGGATATTCGAATAATCAACAAGTTTACCAAACCAAGCTTCTTCAGGAGTTTTGGAATTAATATAAGATGATGGAGAATGGTTCACCATAACATAAGGTTGATATAGCTTCAGCCTAGAAGGATCTATTAGAGCCTGCATTAAGAAGCATGCATCAAGCCTTTTCCAACGTCCTGTTCATTGTTAAAGCTACACTATTGTGACACACTGTACAATGTCTTTTGAACCCATGATCGTTGCAGAATTTAAGAATTTCTTAACGTAACTCCAAGCCGTTATAAGTCTGAATAATTTTTGTGCTCTTGTCGATTTGATTCACAACAAGAGGCTTCCGTTGCTTGATAGTAGAGCACGCCTCGCCCTTGCTCTTGAGAAAATAAACCCAAACCTTCCTTGTACAATTATCAATGAATATCATCATTTCAACACTACCTTTGGAAGGAACATGATAAAGGCCTCATAGATTAGAGTGAACATAATCTAGAGCATCCTAGGAAGATGGGAATTCCATGTCAATGCTATTGCGTTTGACCTTCTCCATAACACAATGCTCACAAAAATCTAACTTTTCAATGCTTTCGCCACACAACAACCCTCTCTTGCTCAGAAGCATCATCCCTTTCTTAGACATGTCCCAAATGCATACGCTTGAGCCTTTTGCTATCTGTAGATGAAATTATGACTGCTACAGAGCTCGAGATAGTAGAACCTTGTAAGATGTGCAATTTGTGTGAATTTTTGACCCCCTTCATGAGGACCCAATCAACTTTAAGAATATTAATACCTCCATTTTTCACTAGAGAACTTGCAACCCTTGTCTTCAAGTGTGCCCAATGAGATGAGATTATTCAACCTGACAACATGTTGGACATCCGTCATTGTTCTGCTTTCACCAACAAACATTTTGATCTTCATGGTGCCAACACCAATTGTCTTGCAAGGACAATCATCACCCATAAGGATGTCTTTACCTTGATGTGACTCATAGGTATGGAAATAATTCTTACGCTCGGTGATGTGGTATGTGCATGTTGAATCAATAACGCAATCCTTCTTGTAGTCTTAGGACGACGATGAAGCAAGAACATTGTCTTTGTCTCAGAACCTCAATAAGCCACCTCTGCATGACCTGGAACATCATTGAATTTCTCATTCTTTTGCTTATTTTGCAACTTGTAGCATTCATCCCCATATATGATCTGTCTTCTTGCAATAGGTCCACCTCTCTAGTTGACGTGACTTTGACTTGTTCTTCTTTTGCTTTGAACTTCCAATGTCTTTGTCACGTGGGCGCTCCCTTCCTCTAGCGGCCAATGCTTCACCTACTACTTTTGATGAAGTACAATCCTTCTCTAATTTCTTTTGAGACGTCAAGGCCAATTTTTTGATGTTGGGGACTCTCTTGTGGGTAGGGCCACATTGGGCCCACCCCAATAGACTAAATCCCATGACCAAAAACGTAGTGGCAAATGAGTCTCATGCTGGCCCATTAGCGTGAACTGCCGTCACAAGGTTAGCCCCTAGATGGTCTGTCTGTAGGAGATAGTCTTTGACTCCTATAGTATCATCATATCCTGCAGATTCTTGTAGGATGGTGGAAGGGTACAAAACAACCAAATTGCTTGATCCTTGTCATCTATCTTCACATCGATCTACCCCAGGTCATAGATGATTTCATTGAACTCATCTTCCATGAGAAGCATGAAAATGCGCTTCTTCAGTGCTATTGAAAGTGTGAGGGAAATTCACTTCTTTTTAATATCAAACGAAATACCCCTATCCCATATAAAGGAGAAAGGGGGAAACATTACCAAATTGGGGCTCAAGTAAAGCTATATGGGCCGAGACATTTGAGCCCATACATAAATCAATCTATTAACTAAATAGGCTGTTAATACTTTCTATCATTCCCCCTCAAGCTAGAGCATGGGTGAAAAACATGTCCTAGCTTGGACTTACATAACTCAATTGGACTATAAAATTAAAGCGGTCACTCTCCCTTAAATAATACTCCCCAACTAAAAACATTTGGTGACGCCTCTTTTGAGTTGTGTTCTGCAGGCTGTAGATACTCGAGCTTTGGAGAAGTTCTTTTGAAGTTCATTTGGAATGAAGAACATCTGATAAATGGAATCCAAACACCACAACAAAAACTCACCACCATCAATCTGGAGCAGACGATCAAAAACACCATGACTACACCATCCTTACTGGAGAGGAATGTGTGAGTGGTATAAACACAGTCAACACATTCGACGTACATAACGCGAGACAAATGCGGAGGTTGATGTAGTAGTAGAGGTATCTTCAAATCGTCTGGGAAGTGTAGTCAACTGGAATTGACACAGAAGACCGCAAACGTGCATAATGTGGCACGAACATGATCTGGACGAGGTGATGATGACTGCCATACCGGTTCCATAAGTCTGGCACATGAACCTTAGGGGCTTGATAGGAATGAAGGGCACAATCAAGGAGAAAGGGGTTTTAGATCAAAAGAAGTGCCATCTCAACACTTAGAAACAATAGATGCAACTCGGAGAAGACATAACTAAAGTAGCTCGGTGAGATAAAAATCTGGATGCATCATCAACCTTGTAGATACAAAATTTGCAGGCTAGAAATTGACAAGCTTCTGTGAAGTCTAATGTGAAGAAGCAACCATCCGTCATAACTAGAACTGAAATGGAACTAGACATACTTCGTTGGATATACCGTGTAGAATTCTGACATAGCATGTAACTATTTTGGTCGAAGATGATAGGTTCCCAAGAACACGCCGTGTGGAGATCAGACACGGTGTATAGGATGTCAAAGATGTAAAACAAATTTCCGTCAACATGCCGTATGGAAATCTGACACTCCATGTAAAATGTCAAAGGCATGAAACAAACTTCCGTTGACACGTCATGTCGACATCTGACACGCCGTGTAACTTTCGGTCTGAAATAAACTCGTGCTACTGGATAATTTTTGGACTGCAACACGCTATGTTGGTCGGACAACACGACATGTCGAATGCCGCTAATGCACAATCTGCACGGGAATTGGCATTGTCAAGGAGAAAACAACTCTGAGAAGATGCATTGTGGGTGATGGGAATTAGCACTGTCACTTGTGACAATGGGTCATGCGAAACGACACAACAACAACCCCTTGCAAGACCACAAATCGATCTAGATGGGAATTAGTGCCGTCCAACGATAGACGTCTTGGAAATTTGTGGAGGCTTCTAGGATGACAATAGCCACAGGGGATGCTTGCTTAGACTATGAACCAAGATGATCAAGGGGGAACCTGACGACTCCCTTATTGCTATACGACAGAGGAGACGCCCGAACCTTAATAGGTTGGAGGAGACGACGTTTAGGGATTCATTAGACATTGGAGATTGCTTGGGGAAAACGACGGTTGATGATGGCTGGGGTGAACAACGCCCACACATGACTGGGAGACCACCTCGGGGAAGCGACGACATGACTTGACGGTGACGACCACAAGGGAGACTCGATGGCTGTCTTTGACAATGAATTGGGAAAGTGCAAATGAAGATCTTTATGAAAGAAGAAGGGAAAGGATCATGGAGGCTGGGAAGATGCTTGGCGGGTGGTCGGCCTAAGCCATGAAGAGGCGATGGCCGCCCGTAGGCGCAGACTCTCTCTTTTTCTCTCTAGAGTTAGGTTTAGTGCTTTGATATCGTGTTGAAAAGTGTAAGGGGAACTTTTAATATTAGACAACACACCCTTGTCCTATATATAGAAGAAAGGAGGAAACATTACAAACTTGGGACTCAAGCAAAGCTATACGGGTTGAGACACTTGCCCATATATAAATTAACCTATTAACTAAATAGGCCTATAAAACTATCTAATAAGTGCAAACTCATTGGTGATGGACTTCTTAAGAGTGCTTCAAGTTCATCCCAAACTTCTTTGACGGTCTTCTGATGGATGACCACTCAGAGGACTTCATCCTCCAAGTAGAGGAAAATGCCTATATGAGCCTTTTGATCAATCTCCTCCTACCAGTCATTCATCTTGGATTCCAATTTCTTCTCCTTTCTGAGAAGAGCTTTGTGAACTCCTTGCATGAGGCAAGATTCACACTTGACTTTCCAGAGAGAAAATCTCTTCAAGCGATCGAACTTCTCGATGTTGTACTTTGACGTCATGGAGATTTGGTGACAAATAGCTATGATACCAATTGTTGGGATATGGTGGTGATGGGAGACTTGATCATCAAGACCCAATGAGCTTGTCTAGAGATGTGGAAGCGTGAGATCGAGTAAAATCCAATTTCAATACATACGACAAAGATCAACGATGGAGCATGCAAACAACCACAAGACAATATTTATAGTGGTTCGACATTTTCACAATGTGGGAGCACATCTACTAGCGGAGATGATATTATTGATGGAGATATTATAGAGGCGATGATTACAGAAGAGAGAAGAAGAATCAATCCCCTTTTACCTTTGAAACCAACCATGGAAGAAGACGGTAGTTTGGAAAGGAGCTCTTGAAGGTTTGAAACCATAGGAAAATCCTTAGCTCGGTCCTTGGCTTTAGGTCTTTGACATAAACGACGTCTCTTGGTATCTCTTCGTTGCTCTTCATTCTTGAGACGAGTTGGGGTGTCCATTTTACAAGAATAAGACCCATATCCAAAGTCTTAAAGTCATATGGTTTCTTTTTAACCGCATTTGCGGTCCTATTGAATTGTATAAGATTTCATTTTAGCAACATTTACGGTCTAATGCTGGACTGTATAAATCTAGTTGGACCGTAAATAGCCCTAATTCTACCCATTACTAAATACAGTTACCTATAGGTGTCCAAAATGCATCCGACGATGCCGAGACCCAGTGTAGAAGTTTGATTCATCAAAGAAGCTTTTTAAGAGAGTTTTAGACAATCACTTACACTCGATCATATGCCTTTTCCAAATTAATGATACCATATGTTTTTTGTATTTTCATAACACTTCTTTATAAGCCTCTTAACCAGAAAAATGGCCTCTATAACTTGGAGCCTTCTTCACACGCCTTGACTAGAATGATAGCCTCCATAATGGATGTTCCCGACATGAACCCAAATCGGTTGCTTGATATGTGTTATAGATGTCAATCGACACTCAATAATCCTCTACTAAAGCTTCCTTGTCGTGACACCTTAGCTTGATACCTATGTAGTTTGTGTATCTTTGAATGTCTTCCTTAAGCAAGAGGTGACAATGGTTCCATTTCTCCATTCATTGGACATTTTCTTAAGAGGTTCATTATAATCACATAACTTCTTCATCACCAATACTTTTCCATGCATTACTTGAGGTAACATATGTCTGACATACTTTTCCAATTTTCATCTTTCAAAGCATTCTTAGCTCCTATATGCGTTCCCTATTCTGAAAGTGTATCTTTAACTCTCAAGAAAAGGCTTCCTTTGATCACACGTATGTCTACACCAAACCTTGAAAACTTCGACATGGTTGTTGGAACCTTTGGGCACTTATATGGCCAGCCCTTGATTGTATTTGGTCACCCTTCAGGTGGTTATATGGAGGACAACCACTTACTCTTATACAGTCAGGGGCCCAACCTGAATTGTGGCCCAAACCGTTTGTCACTCATACAACAACACAACTTATGTGTGCTTTTCTTATATATAGACTGTCTAACCTAATCCTAGATATAAAGAGACATCAAGAGACGTCAATCTACGAATACCCAATGCCAAAGATGACCCTATGGTTTCTTGTAGGATCGTTGGCCTCTTTGGCTTTCGGGTGTGATGGGGATCAACTTCTTCTTTCTCTCTTTTATAATAATTCTTTCTACTATAACACTCCAGCAATCAATAGAATAATCTCCTCCAGTGGACGTTAGCTCCTAAATTGGGAGTCAACTGAACCACTATAAATTTGTTCGTAGTGGTTGCTTGCTTGTCGTCTTCGTTAATTGTCTATCTTATGCTTCCACATCACTACAATAAGTTTCTTGGGGTTGTTTTTGGAGTCTATTGCAACTCTCATCCTCTAGTGGTACAAAAGCGAGTTCAATCACCAAATCTTCATCACGACATCAAAGAACACTATCGGGAAGTTTGGCCACGTGAAGAGCCTTATCTCTTTGGCAGGTCCCAAGTGTGGACCCCGCCTCACATAGGAAGGAGTCCACATAGCTCTTCTCACAAGGAGATTTGGCATCCATCACCGTTGACAATAGGAGGTGACTTATCAAAAGGCTTGTACAAACATTTATCCTTTGCTTGAAGGATGTAGTTCTCTATGAGGTTGTCTGTTTTGAGACTGCCAAAGAAGTTTGGAATAAATAGAGTCGATGTAAGTTATCATGGTATCAAAATACACCACACATTGCATCACAATCCCAGCAAAAAGATGTTGCAGAAAGAATGAACCGAAAGTTTAAGAAAAGGCATGATGCATGCTTCTTAATGCTGGCTTGGATAGATCCTTTTGGAGCTATATCAAATTCTTGTTATATGGTGAATTGCTCTCCATCATCTTATATCAAACTTCAAGACTCATGAATAAGTTTGGTTTGGTAAAGACTTATTTGAATCTAAGTGTATTCATTCATCCTACTTATGGTCATTTTGATATTGGAAATTCTGATCTAAGAGCTATTAAACTCATCTTCTTTGGTTATTCTTCTGTGGTGAGAGGAGATCATGTATGGTGCAAGGATCATTCTTCACCACATTTCTTGGTAGAGAGTAACATTTCTTTTTAACAAATCTGTCATGTTTTCTACTCTGCAAGACCCAACTGGCTCTTCTCTTAACTAGTTCTTTATAGTGTGTTCCGTAATAGGTGAAGATTAAAGGAGATGGCGACTCAAATGTTGATGAACAAAGTCCTTCTAAACTAGTCGATTCAGTGCCTACTGAAGATGAAGTGGACACTCTAAAGGTACCTGACAATGTAGCCAAAGGTAAAGGCAAATAGAACGTCAAACCACTCCAACACTACGGATTTGATGACTCCATGGTCGCCCATTCCATTTCCAACATCATTGATTGGGGATAATAGTGATGAGTCCATTAATTTATGTGATGGATTCACATGTCAAGATGCTACGTAATGGATTGCTGTAACAAAGGGAGAGATGTAATCTCTTCACAAGAACTAGACTTGTGGTACCATCAAACAAAAGAAAGTAGTGGGATGCAAGTGGCTCAACAAGGAGAAAGGTGAAAGATACAAGGTATGCCTTGTTGCAAAAGGCTACAATCAGATTGATCTCATTGATTACAATGAAGTCATCTCAACTGTCGTCAAACACATTTCAATATGACTGCTTTCTTTGATAACCACTGAAGGCCTAGAGTTGCCAGGACTTGATGTAAAGATTTTTTTTTGCATGGTGAAGTAGAAGAAAATATCCACATGCAACATTTAGAGGGAGGGTTTTCAAGACAAAGATAACCATGTGTGCTTGCTCAAGAGGTCTCTATTAATGGTATGAAGAAATCTCCTAGATAATGATACAAGCCATTTGACTTTTTCATGACACACGATGGATTTTCTAGTTGTAGATACAACACTTGTGTCTACTACAAATGGCTATCCCTTTTTTTGCTAACCACTATATGTAGATGATATGCTTATTGCTTATAGACACATCTGAGATTGCCAAGGTGAAATCTCTTCTAGGTTAAGAATTTGAGCAGTGTCCACAATTTGTTGAAAAAGAGAAAGAGAGGGCACATGCATCTTACTATTGTGCCGTTGGAGTTTAAGTCATCATGTCCGGTACATGGATCCGGTGGAGAGAGTGTCTTAAACTCTCTAGAAAAGCTTCCTTGCTGAACCGTACATCTACACTGAGCCTCAACATCGTCGAGATGCATTTGGGCACTTGGAGGTGCATTTATAGTCGTACATCAGACCATATATGGTCTGCCTGGACTGTATTTGTATTTGCGATCTAGTTGGACAATATACGGTCCTACACTGGACCATACATGTTGCTGAAATGAAAATACAGTCCGTGTTAGAGACTGTATACAGTCCTGTCAGATCATAAATGCGGTCGAAAAACTACAGACATAGTCACAAATTCGGTATTCAGGATACGTTCGGTTGAGTTGAAAAGTTCGGAATTTGGCAATTATGCAGGAAAATTGGGTAAAAAGCGGTCAATGTACGGTAAAAGTTCGGTCAACTATTCGGAAAAAAGTCAGGAAAAAATCCGAGGATATATACATATATTGCACACAGATGTATGTATACATATGCTTTACACATATATATGTACATATATATTGCATACATATATCTATAACTATTACTTACATACACATATACATTTATTACATACATACACACATATATGCATGTACATACACACAGACACATATATGCACTCAAACTAAGTTATAGTCTTAATCAATATAATAGGGGGAACGAACGTATAAAACGGGAAAAAAATATTAAACATAATTAATTCGCGAAAAATATTGGAATAATACGTAATATTCGGGAATTAGGATTTATTCGGGAGTTTCATACGTCCAATGTATTAGAAAGCGGGAAGCGGGAGGCGTGCGGACGACACCCTGTAACCGATTAAGCGGTAGGCGGGCGATTAAGCGGGCGATTTTTGAAAAAGCGGGTGTCTAAATTTTATATATTTTTATACAAAATTACATGTATGTGTATATAAAAAATATATTTATAAGGAACTTCTATACATATCTAATCAGCAAATCAGTAATTAACTAAGTATTCATCAATACTTACTATTAATCAGCATCTCTAATCACTAAAATCAGCAAGCAGATCAGTAATTGTATATAACAAACTATGAATTATTGAATTAAAGTAATCACTAAAGTAATACTAACCAGCAGTACCAATCATTAATCACTGAAAGCAGCAAGGAAATCAGTAAAACTAATCATGCATTACTAGTATAATAGAGCAATAGGATATTTACTTAGATGCATTACAGCAGTACCCAATTATTACAGCTTACACACAAAGTATGCATTCTAAATTAGGACTAGCTATATCATAGAACATTTAATGTATACAAGTTTCGTATATTATAGTCAATACTACTTGGCTATGTAATTAATTAATGTTAGATGCTTACATTAGGATTTTTAAACAAAAGCGGGAAAAAAGCGGGCAAAAAAGCGGGAAAAAGCGGGAAAAAGCGGGTGAGGCGGGCAAAAAGCGGGCGATTTTGTTCAAAATGATTAAGCGGGCGATTAATGGCAAAATTAAGCGGCTGGGGGTCATGGGCGCTTAAGCGGCCCGCCTGGCCGTTTTTTATTTCACTGCATACGTCTAGGGAAAAATTTGTGTTTTAACCGCGACTTTTTCAAAAAGTCAGAGTATATTGTGACTATGACTACAAATGACTTTGGGACTTTGGATATAGGTCCTCTTCCTATAAATAGACCCCCTAACTTGTCGCAAGCATGAAGAGCAACAAAGAGACACAAAGAGACATCGTTTTTTGAAGGCCTAAAGCCACATACATACCTATGGCTTCCCTTAAGGTTTCACGCCTCTAAGAGCTCCTCTCCAAGAAATTGTCTTCTTCCACGGTTGTCTTTCAGGCGTAAAAGGGGATCGGGTTCTTCTCTCTTTTGTAATCATCATCTTTTTAATCTCTTCATCTGGGAAGCACAAACACTTCTATACATCCCCCGCGGCCGTGTCAGACACGTTTTAGACGCACATACTTCCCAGACGGCCCAAAATGTTTTGGACACGGCCATGACGTGTCCTGTTAATCTTGGTCCATTTTTGCTGCGACAAACACTTCATGGACACGACGCGGACACTTCCTGGACACATCTATGTAGCTGCTACAACAACCTATTTCTGAGTAAATTCTAAATATACAACTGTTATTCAACTATACTTATCATTGAGAAAATGTTACACATAGCTGTATTCTAACTTGAATTGCCTATAAAATATCTTAGATTCAACGTGTAAAGTCCAAGATGAATTAGCTATCTTAAATCGCATATTGATCTAATAAAGTGATTGATTGAGTAATGCAAAGTCATCTACTATATCTGAAATTCTGCTTTATTTATTGAAAGTAATGCAACAGTTAGGTGGATACTTAATATTTTTAAGACACAATTACATGCATATTGATTTTTTTTTTTGGGTAACCTAGGAGACTCGTAAGGCTTGCGCCGAGCCCAACCTGGGGAGCTCAGCCCCATCCCGTAAGGAGCATAGCCCATTAAGTCGCGCAGAGACCGGCTGCGCTACGGGAGAAACAATTCCGAACATGCAGATTAATATTCGTACACAATCATGCCGTCATTTATTTATTCTGAAATTTTGCTATTTCTACTAAAAGTAATTCAACAGTTAGGTATCTACTTCATATTGTTTCTACAACACACAACCACATGCATACTTTAAATTTATATACCATTATACATTCCAATAAATATATATAATTCTACCATTTTTTTCCAATAAATTTAGATGCATACATGTAGAAATATATACATATACACATATGAATACATACATTATACACAAATTTGTATATATTAAAAAATGGCCCTCATCTGGAGCTGTGTTTGTGTCCTATATTTTAGAAAATTGACGTGTCCAATGTTTGTGTCGGTGTTCGTGTGTCCATAAAAAAAATTATCTCTAGTGGATGTAGGCTCCTACATTGGAAGTTTGCCGAACCACTATAAATCTTGTCTTTGTGGTTGCTTGCTTATTTTGTTGTTGATCTTTGTCTTACATGTCAGATTGGGTTCCCGATCTCACACTTCCACATCTCCGCAACAAGCTCGTTGGGTTTTGTTGTTCGGGTCTCCCATCACCACCATATCCCAACAAGTGGTATCAGCGCAATTTCTACCAGATATCTACCATGACGTCAAAGTGCGACATCGAGAAGTTCGATTGCTTTGAAGGGCTTCTCTCTTTGGAAAGTCAAGTGTGAATCTTGCCTAATGCAACAAGGAGTTCACAAAGCTCTTCTCGGAAAGGAGAAGAAACCGAAATCCTTGACGGATGACCGATGGGAGGAGATTGATCAAAAGGCTTGTATAGGCATATTTCTATAATTAGAGGATAAAGTCCCCGATGAGGTCGTCCATCTGAAAACCGCCAAAGTAGCTTGAGATGAACTTGAAGCACTCTACGTGAACAAGTCCATCACCAATGAGCTTGCGCTAAAGAAGCACCTTTTCCTGCTTAACATGGAAGAAGTTGGTTCCTTGACGGCTCTCTCGTTGAGTTCAATGAAATCATCCATGACCTTGGGCAGATGAATGTAAAGATAGAGGACAAGGATCAACCAATTTTTTTGCTTTGTACCCTTCCACCGCCCTACAAGAATTTTCGGAGTATGATGATTTTTTGGGAGTCAAAGACTATCTCACTCCATGAAGTCAAAGCGGCCTTGACGTCTCAAGAGAAATTACGACATGTTTGGTTTGCGGTATAATAGGTAGGATAACACTTGCATCCTATTGTTATTTCCAATCCCATGTTTGTTTGGGTAAAATTAAAACAAGGATACTAATCCGTCTGGGACATAGATCCTACTCAAGTAGGACTTTTTAAGTTTCGCACCCCCCTAGGTATTCAGTGGTATAATGTTTGGGCACCCCTCGACGACCCCGACTCTCGAAATCTTTTCGCAACTGCGCTTCCAACCCTATTGCGTATGTACACAGAACGCCAGGCCCGAACGGAAGACAGATGCACTCCCATCGGCGACGGAACCAGACGTGGCATCTTCTTGTTGCCTTCCTCGTCACAAGCAGAAAACTTATCGCTGCCTTCTCGCCATAGCAAACATACTTTCTGCGGTATTTTATTCATGAGCGCCGCTCATCAGAGTTGCAGAAAGTTTCCGCTGTAGCTCTCTAATCAATGGCACAATTGATTCCCAACCCGCGACCTTTCTTCACGACCACGATGTTTTGAACATCAATTGGTTTCTATGCAAACACAATCGACGCATTAAAAAATCTGTAGAGCTTCGTACAATCTATCCTATTAGTATATACACTTTACTGCTTTTCTTTACTTAGTGTATTTGCTTATTTCTCTTTATTCTCTTCTTCTCTTTATCCCATATTGCTCATCTCTAAATATTGTACACTCTCGTCTTATAAAAGAGAGACCATTGTATTCTTTTTAGATCATCCAATAATAAGCAATCTCGTTGCCAACTTCTAGATGGTATCAGAGCGGGCTGATCCACCTTAAACCTAATCCCTCTCTCACCCCAACCCTAGCCGCCATCTTCTCCACCAACCCTAGCTGCCACCACCCCCACATTTTTTTTCCGCCGCTACAGTACTGCTACAGTACCGCCGCCCTCCCATCCAATCTCTCCACCAACCTCCTTCCCTTCTCCCATCCTTGTGGCCTAATCCACCACAGGCCCCTCCGTCTAGCTCCGTTTCTCTTTCAGAAATCTCCGGACAACCTCGGTAACTTTCCAGTTCTGGCACGTTGACGGAGTAACGGGCTTCATCCTCTCTGTTTGCCTGTGCCTCATGGTGGAGTGATTGATCCTCCATGTTGGCGTAGGTTTTTCTTTTCATCTGCTGCCCCTACGTGGGTTTTTCTAAGATCCATGCGTGGATCTTCTACCTTCTACTACTAGTCCATGTGTTGGACTTCTGCCTCTGACTGCTGACTACTACTGCTCTCTGCGCCTGTGCTTCTGCCCCTGACTGCATCTTCCGATGGCGACTCCGGATCTTCCGCGTACTCTGTGTGTTACTACTGTGAAGTTGGATGGCTCCAACTATCACCTCTGGGCAGCTTCCTTTGACCTCTATGTTGAAGCACAAGGGTGCTATTCTCATCTATCAACCAAGGGACCGGACGCTCCCACTGCTGATGCTGATGACAAGACCAAGCAGGCCTATGATCTCTGGTTCAAGGAGGACTATGGTGTTATGACCTGGATGGTCAACAACGCCGAACCGAAGATCAGCCAGTCTCTCCTTCGTCTGAAGACTGCAAAGGATATGTGGGACCAACTCTCCCACGTATACTCTCACCAGTAAAATCCAAAGAAGGTGTTTGAGATCTTCAAGCAGCTGGCCAAGCAAGAGTTTTCTACTATTGATTCTATCGAGGACTACTACAACAACTGCTGTGCTCTTTGGGATGAATTTTAGGTGTACCATCCGCTTTCTGCCGACATCACTGAAATCCAGCGTCAACGGAACGAACTTCAGCTTGTCCAGTTCCTCGCTGGTCTACCCTCCTCCTTCGCCGGAGTTGTTGATCAGATTCTCTCAAGTGATCATCTGCCTACACTGCGAGATGTTCTGAAACGTGTTCAACGTCTACCTTCTGTATCTCAGTCTTTGCCTGACACTTCTGATGGAGCGGCCCTTGCTGTTCGCACGGGTGACTCTTCTCGTGGCCGCGGTCGAGGACGGGGCCGTGGTCGCGGGCGCTCCTCTGCACCTGGACGTGGCTCTGGCACTGAGACTACTGAACCACGCTTCTGTACTTTCTGCAAGCGTACGAATCACAATGAAGAACGCTGTTGGATCAAGCATGGCAAGCCAGCCTGGGCAAACCAAGTCACTACAGATCAACCTGAGACTACCACTACCTCTACTGCTCCTTCTGCTGATTGGATCCGGTCGGAGTTTGAGAAACTTCTTCAGGCACGTCTTGCTTCTTCTGCTGAAGCCTCTACTGACGGGAGTGCTGCACTTCTGACCCAGTCTGGTAAAAATTCATGGGTGATTGATTCGGGTGCGACATCCCATATCTCTGGAAATCCTACGTTATTTTTTAACTTACATAATACACTGGCTGATGGGTCTAAGACACCTGTTACTGGTATTGGTGATATCTGCACTCCTGGTTGCCTGCCTCTGCGGTCTACTCTTTATGTTCCGAAATTTCCTATAAATCTGTTATCTTTCAATAGAACTGTAAAAAGTCTTCGTTGCTCTATTACCTTTGACCCAGATGGTGTTGTGTTTCAGGATCTGCGCACGAGGACGACGATTGGTTCGGGCCATGAGGGACCAGATGGGCTATATTACTTGGACGTTCCAAAGACCGCAACATATCTGACATCCTCTGTGACAGGCATCTAGTGGCACTACCGTCTGGGACATCCTTCTGCGGCAAAACTGAAACATTTACTTCCTGATGTTTTAGATTCTATTTTTCATTGTGAGACTTGCCAATTGGGCAAACAGACGTGGGCATCTTTTTTCTAAGAAATCATGTATTAGTTCAAAGCAGCCATTTGATATTATTCATGCTGATGTTTGGGGTCCTTGTTCTGTGTCCAGTATTTCTGGATTTCGCTACGTTTTGAGTTTTATTGATGATTTTTCTAGAACTACCTGGATTTTCTTGCTCAAGGACAGATCTACTATACTTGATACCATTACTGCTTATTTTGCTGAGATTCGTACCCAATTTGCCAAACCTATCAAATTTTTTCGCACTGATAATGCCCTTGAATTCGTGCAAGCCTCGGTCAGCAACTTTTGTCGCAAACAGGATACCATACACCAAACTTCTTGTGCCTACACTCCACAACAAAATAGAGTCGCCGAACGCAAAAATCGACACCTCCTTGAAGTTGCTCGCACTTTACTGTTTCATTACCATGTCCCACAATGTTTTTGGCCTGAAGCTGTTTCCACTGCATGTTACCTTATTAACCGCATGCCGTCCTCTGTGCTTGGGAATCAAGTCCCTTATCAAATCCTGTACCCAGATGCGCCCGGTTTTCTGTTTCTCCTCGTATCTTTAGGAGCACCTGTTTTGTCAAAAATCTTCGTCCTGGTCTCACCAAACTTGATCCTAGAGCAATAAAGTGTCTTTTTAGGGTACTCTCGCACTCAGAAAGGGTACCGCTGTTATGATCCCGTGTCAAAGAAATGGTTTGCATCTGCTGATGTTGTTTTCTTTGAGCACATGCCTTTCTACTCCTCTGTCGGGTCTGCCCTTACATCGGATTTATTAATGGAGACACCTCTACCTATGATTGATGATACTGATGATACTGCTCCTCCTGCTGAAAGTCCTCCTCTGAAAGTTTATCAACGAAGACAGAAGACAACAACTCCCTCTATGGCCCCTCCAGAGTCCTTGTCCTCCGTGCCAGATCAAACACCACCACCACAGGTATACTCTGACTTAGATGTTCCTATCAGTTTGAGGAAAGGAACTAGAGCTTGTACTAAACATCCTATTGGCAATTTCTGTACTTCTGATAATTTGGGAACTAATTTTGCAAATTTTACGGCTGCTCTTTCTGATGTCTCTGTTCCTAAAAACGCTTCTCAGGCTCTTAAACATCCAGCTTGGCGTTAGGCCATGGAAGCGGAAATGCAAGCTCTTACTGATTGCAATACTTGGCAGTTAGTCGATCCTCCTACTGATTGTTCTCCAGTTGGCTGTCATTGGGTGTTTACTGTTAAATATCAACCAGATGGCACAGTTGAGCGCCTCAAGGCTAGACTTGTTGCCAAGGGCTACACGCAGACTTATGGGGTCGACTACTTTGAGACTTTTTCACCGGTGGTTCGGTTGAATTCCGTACGCATTCTTATTTCTGTTGCTATTAATTCTGATTGGCCCTTGTACCAGCTGGATGTGAAAAATGCGTTTCTGTATGGGGATTTACATGAGGAGGTCTATATGCAACAACCTCCAGGATTTGTGCTTCAGGGGGAGTCCTCCAAAGTCTGCAGGTTGCGGAAAGCTATCTATGGTTTAAAACAGAGTCCCCGTGCTTGGTTTGATAAACTAAGTACCATTCTTCACAAGTTTCTTTTTCGATGCTCCCAGTCCGATCATTCTGTTTTTATTAAAAACACTAATGCTGGCATTGTTATTCTGATTGTATATGTTGATGACATTATTCTCTCAGGGAGTGATCTTGACGGTATTCAGGCTACTAAGTGTTATATGGAGAAACACTTTGTCACCAAAGACCTTGGGACTTTGCGTTACTTTCTTGGGATTGAAGTCTCTAGATCTGCTTCTGGTTTATGCTTGTCTCAACGTAAATATGTTATGGATCTTCTTTCTGACACATGACTTCTTGGTGCTAAACCTGCTAGTACTCCTCTGGATCCAAATACTAACTAGGACGATGAGAACTCTCCTGCCTATCCTGATCATCATCAGTATCGCCGCATGGTTGGCAAGCTCATTTATCTTACTGTTACTCGTGCTGATATTACTTCTTCTGTTGGGCTTGTTAGTAGATATCTGGATAAACCCCGTCAATGTCACTGGGATGCCGTTTGCCACATTCTCAAATATCTGAAGAGTGCTCCTGGGAAAGGTTTGTTATATAAAAAACATGGTCACTGTAAGCTTGTTGGATATTCCGACTCTGACTATGCCGGGAGTAAAATCGACCGACGCTCCACCTCTGGCTATTGTACCTTTGTAGGAGGAAATCTTGTTACTTGGCGAAGCAAGAAACAGACTGTGGTTGCTCGCTCAAGTGCTGAAGCAGAATATCGCGCCATGGCGCAAACTACTTGTGAGTTGTTCTAGATTTGGAGCCTACAGAAGGATTTTGGCATTTCTGACTCTTCTCCTATTCCGATGTATTGTGACAACAAAGCTGCCACTTTTATTGCCAGTAATCCTACTTTTCATGAGCGAACAAAACATGTTGAGGTTGACTGTCATTTTGTTCGCGAAGCTGTCTTATCTGGCCAGATATCTACTCCCTACATACATACTTCTGATCAGGTGGCTGACATCTTCACCAAGATTCTTCCGAAGACGAGATTCACTGCTATGACATCCAAGCTGGGCATGATTGACATCTATGCTCCAGCTTGAGGGGGAGTATTAGTATATACACTTTACTGCTTTTCTTTACTTAGTGTATTTGTTTATTTCTCTTTATTCTCTTCTTCTCTTTATCCCATATTGCTCATCTCTAAATATTGTACACTCTCTTGTCTTATAAAAGAGAGACCATTGTATTCTTTTTAGATCATCCAATAATAAGCAATCTCGTTGCCAACTTCTAGATATCCGATGCAACAACAAGACAACCTAGGTACATCTAGAATTATTTTTCTATTTTAGATCTAAGGAGTAGCAAACAATCTGATGTTAGATTGTGATTAACATATTTTCTATTATTTAACTCATTCAATTTGGTTGTATTCTACACTACGGAAGCACTGACATGCATGATCTATAAATTGTTTGGGCCTAAAAAATTTGAACCAAAATGTCAATCAAAGATCGTGGCTGATCTTATAATCACCAGCTATTTTATTCGGTTAACAATTTGTCGTCTTATACATTAAAGCAAGTAGTGTTCGACGTTTTGTATTGGTTTTGCAAATTTAAAATCTTAAATTGTTGTATATCAGTCATTTTCATTTGAATATTAGTTGGGGGGAAATAGTGGTTTCTATAAGTTTTAAGATTAATGATTACAAAGTTAAGTTACCTATAATATGATCATCAAAACATAATAGATGACTAGAAGAAAAATTATAAGTGATTAATAAGAAATTGTAACTAATCCTATCCTACATTATATCCAAACATAGGAGAGGATCATGCAAACTCCCACAGTTCATCTATACCTTCTAATCCCATCCTCTTGTGTATCCTATCATAATCCTTTCCAGCAAACCAAACATGCCCTTAGAGAAGGATCTTACTTCATCGAAAGTAGCGGGTAAAGCAGTAGCCGCTAGAGGAAGGGAGCGTCCACGTGACAAAGACCCTAAAAGTTCAAAGCAAAAGAAGAACAAGTCAAAGTCACACCAATCAAAGAGGTGCAACCATTGCAATAAGACATGTCATACCCGGAATGAATGCTACAAGTTGTAAAACAAGTAAAAGCATGAGAAACCAAATGATGCTGCAACTCATGCAAAGACGGCTCATGGAGGTTTCGAAGACGATGATTACGTTCTTGCTTCATCACCGTCCTATGGCTACAAGAAGGGTTGGGTTCTTGATTCAGCATGCACATACCATATGACCAAGCGTAAGGATTATTTTCACACCAATGAGTCACATCAAGTTGGAGATATCCTTATGGGCAATGATTGTCCTTGCAAGACGGTTGGTGTTGGCTTGGTGAAGATCAAGATGTTTGATGTTATGGTCAGAACATTTACGAACATCCGACATGTTGTTAGGTTAAAGAAGAATCTCATCTCATTAGCACACTTGAAGACAAGGATTACAACTTCTTCAGTGAAAGTAGAGGTATTGATATTCTTAAAGCTGATTGGGTCCTCATGAATGCAGTGAGAAATTCACACAAACTATGCATCTTGAAAGGTTCTGTTATCTCAAGCTACGAAGCGGTTACAACTTCATCTAAAGACACTAAAAGGCTCTAGCATATGCACTAGGCATACATGTCTAAAAACACGACGATGTTTCAGAGAAAGAGAGGGTTGTTGTGTGGCGAAAGCATTGGAGAGTTAAATTTCTACGAGCATTGTGCTATGCGGAAGGCCAAACGCAATAGGTTTGAAACGATAATTCATTCTCCTGAGGATGCTCTAGATTATGTTCACTTTGATCTATGAGCCCCTTCTCTTATTCCTTCTAAAGGTGGTGCTAAAAATATGATGATCTTCAATGTTGATTGCACAAGGAAGGTCTAGGTTTATTTTCTTAAAAAGCAAGGACGGGGCGTTCATTACTTTCAAGCAGTGGAAGGCTCTTGTTGAGAATCAAACCAGTAAGAGAGTAAAGACTTTTCAGACTGATAACAACTTGGAGTTCTATTCTAAGGAGTTAAATAATTTTTACGATCATGGGATCAAAAGACATTGTCATATCCCATCAAAACGGTGTAGCAGAAAGAATGCACAAAACATTGTTGGAAAAGGCCCGATGTGCTTCTCAATGTGGGTTTGGATAGATCTTTCTAGGATGAAGCTATATCGACCTGCTGTTATTTTGTCAACTGTTCTCCATCATCTTATATTAATTTCTAGACTCCTTGAAGAAGTTTGGTCTGGTAAACTTGTTGATTATTCAAATATGCATATATTCGATTGTCATGCTTATGCACATTATGATACTGCAAATTAGAACCTAGAGCTATCAAATGCATATTCCTTGGTTATGATCGTGGGTGAAAGGATACTGTCTTTGGCAAGGATCCTTCTTCACCATATTTCTTGGTAGAGCGCAATGTTACCTTCAACGAATCTGCCATGGTGTCTACTATGTAAGACGCGAATAGCTCTTCTACAAGTTCTCTATAGGGCGTCTCACAATAGGTGGATGCCAAAGAAGATGACGACTCATAAGTCGATGAAGAACATCCCTCGTCTATGGTAGATGATTCAATGACTACTGAAGACAGAGGAGATTCCAGAGATTTCTTACAATGTATCCAGAGGCAAAGACAAACTTAACGTTGAACCACTCCAACGCTATGGCTTTGGTGACCCCATGGTAGCCTACGCCCTTTGCAACGCCGTTTATGTGGATATTGGCGATGAGCTCACCGATTTCTGTGATGCAGTCGCAGATCATGATTCTCCATAGATGAAGGAAGCGATGGAATCCCTTCCAAAGTATCAAACTAGGGAGTTGGTTGTACCTCCCAAAGGCAACAAAGTAGTGGGCTGCAAGTGGGTCTATAGGAAGAAAGAAGGCGACAAATACAAGGCATGCCTTGTTGTAAAAGACTACAGTCAAATTGAAGGCATTGGTTATAATGAGGTCTTCTCACCCGTCGTCAATCATAGTTTCATGCGGGTGCCCCTGTTTGGTAGTCATTGAAGACTTAGAGCTATAGTAGTTAGATGTAAAGAAAACTTTTTTGGACGGTGAACTAGAAGAAAAGATCTACATGCAACAATTAGAGGGTTTTGAAGACAAAGACAACCATGCGTGCTTGCTTAAGAGGTCACTCTATGGGCTAAATCAATCTCCTATACACTGGTACATGAGATTTGACTCTTTCATGACGCACAATGGATTTTCCAAGAGTAGCTATGACGCTTGTCTCTACTACAAAGGGTTGTATGACAATTCCTTTGTTTACCTACTACTATCTGTTGATGACATGATGATCGCTTCTAGACACACATTTGAGATTGCCAAGGTGAAATCTCTTCTAGGTGGAGAATTTGATATGAAAGACCTAAGTGAAGCGAAGAAGATTCTTGGCATGGAGATTCAAAGGAACCAGAAAGACAAATGGTTTATCCTGACACTAGAGAATTACATCAAGAAGTTTCTTTATAGATTCCACATGTTAGATGTGAAATCTATTTCAACTTCATCAATCGCTCACTTCAGTTTATTGACTTTGTAGTCTCCACAATCGGATGAAGAGAAAGAGATGGCACATGTACCTTACTCTGGTGCCATTGGTAGCATCATGTATGCGTGGTTTGCACTAGACCATACATCGCTTATACAGTCAGTGTGGTTAATCGTCACATGGCTCATCATGGAAAGGCACATTGGCAAGTAAATAAGTGGATTCTGAGGTATTTGAAGGGTACTTCAAATACTTGTTTAGCCTTTTATGGAGCTCAAGTCATCACGACAGGGTATGTGGACTCAGATTATGTAGGCGACCTTGACAAGAGGAGATCTCTCACAGTTTACATGTTCGTATTGGGATTTAAAACTATTATTTGGAAAGCCACTTTACAAAGTACTATTGCTTGATCTACTACTGAAGCAGAGTAGATAAAGAACAAGTTATTGCTTCACGACAACAGAAGCTGTGAAGGAGGCTTTATGGCTCAAGGGTTTAATAAATTAGTTGGGCATGGTTCAAGAACAAGTTATTGTTCATTGTGATAGTCAAAGTGCTATACATCTTAGCAAAGATTAATTGTTCCACGAGAGAACGAAGCACATTGATGCAAGCACCACTTCATTAGAGAAGTCACAACTGAAGGCAAGATTCAAATAAATACAATTGGTACGCCTGAGAATGCAACCGACATGATGAAAAACTCTTCCATTAGTTGTGTTTGAGATTTGTTCAGAGTTAGCTAGTCTTCTTTCTACCTGAGCTTTGCCCATGTAGGGCATGTGGATGGGAGATGATCTTAATAAGTTACCAATATTAGAGAAGATTGCAAGTGCTTTTCTACTGCAATCATTTTTGAGTTCAGGACAAGGTGGAGTTTGTTGAGAGAGTGTCTTAAACTCAAGAAAAACTTCCTTCATGAACCGTACATCTACACCGAGCCTCAACATCGTGGGGATGTGTTTTCGGCACCTACAAGTGCATTTACGGTCATACCTGCCTAGACTGTATTTGTATTTACGGTCCAGCTGGACCATATACGGTCTAGTGCTAGATCGTTAATGTTGCTGAAATGAAAATATAGTTTGTGTTATGGACCATAAATAGTCTTAGTCAGACCCTCAACATGGCTTGGAAACAACCATGTGACTTTAGGACTTTGCATATGTGTCTTATTCCTATAAATAAACCCACTCATAACTCGTCCCAAGCATGAAGAGCAACAAAGAGACATTAAGAGACGCCATTTTTCGAAGATCTAAAGCGACGT
This sequence comes from Alisma plantago-aquatica, assembly GCA_963693085.1. Lineage (NCBI taxonomy): Eukaryota > Viridiplantae > Streptophyta > Magnoliopsida > Alismatales > Alismataceae > Alisma > Alisma plantago-aquatica. The sequence continues at coordinate 907,861,114 of OY856410.1, forward strand.
ACGGACCTAGGGCTTCCCTTATGGTTTCATGCCTCCAAGAGCTTCTCTCCAAGCAACCGTCTTCTTCTAAGGTTGACTTTTGGGTGTAAAAGGTGATTGAGTTCTTCTCTCTTCTTTAATCATCATCTTTAGAATCTCTTCATCAATAATATCATCTCCTCTAGTGGACGTAGGCTCCCACATTGGAAATTTGCCGAATTAAAGTGTTTCTGTGGTTACTTGCTTGTTCCGCTTTTGATCTTCGTTGTACGTATTCATATTGGCTTACCAATGTCATGCTTCTGCATCTCCGCAACAAGCTCGTTGGGCCTTGCTATTCGGGTCGCCCATCTCCACCATATCCCTACATTTGGAATATGTAGGTAGAACTTGACGAAAGATCTCTCACAAGCTAGATGTTTACAATGGGTGTTGGGGATGCTTGTGTTGGGGGAGCTAGAACAACCAGATCAACTAGCTTGTTGCAGAGATGCAAAAGCATGAGATCAAACTATTAGTGCATCAAGGAATTAGATATAATAATAATATGACTAACGAGCCTCCCACTTAAGCCCCATTATGCCAGTCTACTTTTATCTTATAATGCTCTGCATGTACATCGTACCTTTAGTCTAGTCTATATATAGGACTCATTGTAACTCTGTTTTGTTTTAATAAAAAATTTCAAGGATTATCACATGGTAAGTACACCTTTTTAAACCCTCAAGGTTTTAAACAACCCCCTCGAAGGAGTAAGATCAGCCACCTGAATGAGCAACAACCACTTCCCCTTCGTGGCCTCGAAGCAATCACCACCAAGGGCACACACCACTGCGAGAGGAGAGGTCAACAACAACAAAGGCCGCTGCCACCCTCCCCTCTCCAAAGCAACAATATCGCCCCCAAGGCAGTAGCCGTCGCTGCAGGAGGGGCACAAGCAGTAACCACCGCCCACTTTGGTAAGTAGGAACAACTGTCGAGCCGTCCAAGAAGAGAGACACAAGTAGTTGACCTCCATAGGAGGTGCTGCTGCATCCCCCTATAGGGAGCAGGCCACACCACAACCGTCAGGGAGCCGGACTGACACCGCAACCTCTACCTTATAGAGAAAAAGGCATTGTCTGCCCCTCTAGCTCCATCTAACTAAGGGTCCATCACCTCGATTGACGTGTACAAACTCTTGTTCCTAGCTGGTCAACATCATTGTGACTACTATTGTTGGCTGTGACAACTACATCTGCGTTGATTTATTAAATTGTTGTAACTGAACCAAGGTTTCCTCTCTTCTACCTCCTCATTTAACTTTCCTACGCACAAGGGTGAGTGCTTCTAAGTTTGGGGTCTTTCATTATCACTATCACAAAACATCTTTCTAGTAATAGCACATAGCCGCACATCTTATGGGCATTCATTTCATCGTTGTACTTCTTACCGGTGATCCTTCGATCTTCATCCACTGCTATCCTACCGATGCGATACATCTTCAATCATGTCTGAAGGCCAAGATCCTTTGACTCAAATTATCATCTACAATGATAGTGCTCCAACCTCCATTATCTAATTAATGGAGACAACTACTTACTCTGGATCAATCTACACTATTATTGAACCCAGAGATAAGTTAAATTTCGTTGATAAGCTTGTTGAGTACACCCTAAATGGAGTCTGGGAAACAACCAAGTAAACAACCGACAATGCATTAATATAGAGCCCTCCATTGCCTCCAAATACATGTTCCATAAGAATGCTAAAGACTTGTGGGTAAGCTGCTCTTAGCCACTTCACTCAGGAAAAGAACGCGATGTGTATTTACCAAATATGGGAAAAGCTCTTTGTTGAACACAAGGTGGATAAATCGCTGGATGAGTAGAATGACACTATTGTCACCTTTTCACATCAACTAGAATTCTTCCAGTTTGTCGCCTCTGATGATAGACTAAGAAGCATGCCTACCTCATCACTTCAATACTTTCAATGGTCTACACTCAACCTTTGCTCTTGTTTGTAGTGTTATCTTGACAGGAGATCAGTTCCCTACCATAGAGGATGTGTATTCTCATTTACAACAATTAGATGCCCACCTAATGCTCAACTCGACCATCTACTAGATTCCCAACTTGCCATGGCTGCCGCAGCTCAACGCCTAGGATGTGAACCTGCCCCTAGACCCAAGTGTACTTCTGCAACAAAAAACTGCTACCAGAAGCATGGTCACCCTTACTGGTGAGGACATGGAGCAAGCATTACCCGTGTTGCCCAAACTACAAACAATTCCTCTGTCACCATCTCTTTGGCATAGTATGAGTAGCTTTTGCAAGCGTCTCAAAACCCTACCGGGTGCGGAGATTCCATGACTATGCAACATCTTCTATGCATTGGACTCCAACCAAGTTATTATGTGAGCCTCCATAGTAGCCTCTAGTTTTCCCTGGATTGTTGACTACGGGGCCACACAAGACATGACTTGTATGAGACATCTTTTTCTGCTCTTGTATCTTATATTCCCACTTCCCCTGCCATACTTGTTGATGGATCAACTAAAATGGTCCAAAAATGTGGCAGTTCAAATCGTTCACCTATTGTTAAACTTCAGTTTGTGCATTATATCTATCATTTTCCGTTCATTTTAGTAGTTGTTAAACTTGTTCATGCTTTTAAATATAACGTAACATTTGATAGCCAAGATATCGTGTTACGGGTTTCTTAGAATTTGAAGATGTTACATTTAAAAGATCAATAAGTGTGACAACATACATTAAATTGAAGGGAGAATGAGGGATATAGTGCACAAATCAAAGTTTAAGAGTAAGTGAAAGATTCAAACTTTCGCATTGTTGGACGGTTTTAATTGGTCCATCAGCAAATGTGATTGAAGAATTGGGAATATATGATATAAGAGTAGAAAAAAGTATCTTATACCAATAATGTGTTGCGTGGCCCCAGAGTCAACTATCAAAAGAAAATTTGAGGCTATATGGAGGCCCTCGTATTACCTTAGTTGGAGGTTATTGCACTGAAGAGGTTGCATAGTCATCAATCTATGAACTTAGTCGGGTTTTGAGATGCTTGCATAAGCAGCTCATATTCTGCCATAGAGATGGCGATGGAGTTTTTGTTGCAATTTGGGCAACATGGGCAGTGTCTGCTCATGTCCTAGCTCGTAGGGATGTCATGCTTATGGTAGCACTTCTCCTCAAGATGACCTCGTTTATTGCAGAAGGTACACTTGGGTCTAGCAGCACATCCAAGACCTTGGCCTTGAAGCCGTGGGTCTAGTAGAATGATCGAGGTGTGTTAGGGACATATATCCGATTGTTGTAGACGAGAATACACATCCTCCAAGGTAGGGAACTGATTTCCGGCCAAGATAACACTAAACACATGAGAAAAGGCCGAGTGCAAACTGTTGACATTTTTTGCAGTGATGAGACAAACACACTCTTGACCTGTTCATTAAAGGTGACGTGCTGGAAGAACTCAAGTTTTTGTGACAAGGTGATGATGGCATCATAGTACTCATCCAATAGTTTGTCCTCCTAGTGTATGTCAAAGAGCTTGTCCCAGATCAGTAGATGCACATTGTGTTATTTTCCTGGGTGAAATGGTGGCGAGCGGCTTCCCACAAGTCTGACATTCTTATGGAACATGTAGTTAGAGGCGATGGAGGGTTCCATAATGCTCCATAGCCAATTATTGACTTGGTTGTTTCCCTGTTTCTACTATCCTCGACATGTTTCTCAATGAACTTTAGCTAATCTCTAGATTTAATAATCATGTAGATTGAATTCATCCAGAGTAAGTAGTTGGCACCATTTAATTTGACAATGGAGGTTGGTGCACTGTCATTGTAGTGATTGTCTGAGTCATATGATATTTGCCTTCAGACATGATTGGAGACACATGGGATCTTGGTGAATGACGATAGAATAATCACTGGTAAGGAGCACGGTGATGAGATGAATGCTGGTGAGATGCACAACTATGCACTATTACAAGGCAGATGCGATGTGATAGGAATGATAAATATTTCTTAACCTAGAAGCACTCAACCGTATATGTAGGGAAGGTACATGGGGAGGTAGACGGGAAGAGAGGGAACCCTAGTTTGGTTACAACAATTTTATAGATCGCCATAAACATATTTGTCATAGTCGACTAGATGTTGTCACAATGTCATCGGTGACTTGTGAGGAACTAGAGGCTGCTGATGTAGATTGAGCTGGCAGACCCTGCCACAGGGGCTTTTGGGGACCGCTAGGCCAGGAGGGAGAGGTATTGCTACTGGTCGGGCTCCCATGTTGGCTGTGATATCGCTTGCTCCCTTTATGTGGCTATGGTGACACCTCCTATGAGGGCCGGATGCCGAGGACTCTTTTCTTGGAGGGTTGCGGCAACCCACTACTGCTGTTTGGAGTAGGCGACGACGGCTGCCGCCCCCTTGTGGCGACGGTTGCCTCTGACAATTGCTATTGCTCATCATGCATTGGCGTGACTGCTGCCTTGGAGGCCATTGGCGCTGTGATGGAGAGGGGAGGGCAGTGACAACCCTTGCTGCTTCTGGCCTCTCATTCGGTGACATCTACTGCTTTGTGTCAAGAAGGGGCGACATCTATTGCTCGTTTAGTGGGGATGCCTGTTTAAGACCCTAAGGGTTAAAAGGTGCTCTGATATAATTATAGGGAATATGAGATATAATTATTATTCCTACTCAATCACCTAATATATCTGAGTTTACTAAGGTCTATCAACAACGTCTAAAGAATTCCTAGCTCTAGGTACCAACACTCTTGTCCAACTGTGAGGATTCAGCATGCCCCTGGTGGCACTTCGAAAAGGTATACGTACTTGAAGCTTACACTATCCCCTATCGAAAATTATTGCCCAACACTTAGATTCCGTCTAGATCCTTAAAAACTACCGCAATGCCATGTGACACCTTGATTAGAAAGCTACAAAACTATAAGAAATGACAACTTTGCATGAGTTTGGTATCTAGGATCTTGTCCCGCCACCTCCAAACAAGAACTTTGTGGGATGCTGCTGGATCTTGTCTGTCAAGTTCAATTATGACGGATCCCTTGAATGCCTCAAAGCCTGTCTTATTGCCAAAGGCTTCACCCAAACGTTTGGGATTGACTTTCTTCAAACTTTTTCACCAACTACTTGCATTACCTCGGTTCGGATTGTTTTCTCTCTTGCAACTCACATGGATTGGCCCTCGTTCCAACGTGATATAAATAATGCCTTCCTCCATTGTTACCTAGAGGAGGAAGTCTATTCGTAGAAACTCTTGGGCTCACTACTGAGGGGAGCCCTCCTGTAGACTTAAAACAATCCCTGAATGGCCTCAAGCAATCACAAGTGTGGTTCAACAAGCTAAGTGGAGTTCTTGACACTTTGGGATTTTCTAGATCTTCTTGTGATCACAACTTCTTCTCCAAGACTGCATCTGGCACCATCATCTTAGCAGTCTATGTTGATGATATCATCATTATTGGAAGTGATACTGCATGTTTATTTGCACTAAAGATTACCTCAAGTCACATTTTCACACTAAGGACCCGAGCCAATTACACTACCTTATGGACATTTAAAAAGTGGCATTTCTCTCTCAGCGGGAGTATGTCCTGGACCTCTGTGCTGATATCCTGGCTGATGGACTACCACACTGAAGACATTTTTGAGGGGAGTCTTCTGAGGTATTTGAGCGATATCAACAAATAGTTGGGAAGTTGATTTATTCAAGGTTTTCAGACCCGACCCAAAGGTCGACCCGACAAAGATTCCGGGCCACGGGTCTCTGGTTCAACCGTCAGGTCGACCAGGTTGGCCCGGTGATGGATTAGTTGGGACTGCACGAAAGGACATTAAACTAGTCGAATGGTCATTTGGGGAAGAAAAAATAAAACCTCTTATACTACTTGAAACAAGTGATAAGATAATAAGTGAATATATCAATGTATGGATTATTTGGAACTGCATGAAAGGACGTTAAACTAGTCGAATGGTCATTTCAGGAAGAAAAAATAAAACCAACAAAACCCGGTTGGGTCTTTGACCCGAGTGCCAGGTCACCGGGTCAACTCCGGGTCTTGGCCAAAATCGGGTTTCAGGCCCACCCGACCGGGAAACTTGCCGGGTGAAGGTTCAACCGGCCGACTTGGGTTGGGTTTTCCAAACTATGGATTTATCTCACAGTTCCCCGTCCAAACATTGCCTTTGCAGTCAGTGTGTTTAATCAACACACAACACATTCTCTTGTCTGTCATTGGATTCCGGTACAACAAATACTATGCTATCGTAAGCACACTAGGACATGACCTCTATGAAAAACCCTCTTCTCTAGACATTTCCCTGACCTGCCATTCAAATGCTGATTGGGTTGGGGATGTCAATGACAAAAGATCCACATTTGGCTATTGTATTTTCTTAAGATATCATCCCATCAGCTGTTGGAGTAAGAAACAACTGGTAGTTGTTTGTTCAAGCACTGGAGTAGAATACGAGACCATGGCCCATGCTTGCTGTGAGATTTAATGGGTGAAATTGGTCTCCATGAACTTGGCCTCCCTGCTTCCTCTATGGACATCCTCAAATGCGATAATCAGTTGTCATTCATATTGCCAACAACTTTATGTTTCATAAGTGCACCAAACACATCGAGGTTGATTACCATTTTGTGCAAGATCTAACCTGTGCCAAGAAGACTGGCACGTCATATATGAAGACTGGAAGGCAACATGTCGATATCTTTGTGGAACCGCTTCCCCTTTCTCTTTCAACTACATGTAGCAAGATGGAAATGCACGATGTATAATGTCTAGCTTCAGCGGGAGTGTTAGCGTATTAAGTAGTTAGATATGATAATAATAGGACTAATGTGCCTCTCCTACATAAGCCCATTACTGTCACTCTATCTTATAATGCTCCAGATATACTTCGGACCTTGAGACGAGTCTATATGTATGAATTGTAACTTTGTTTTGTATTAACAAAAATCTTTAAACATTATCACATGAAGGAACCAACCAAATATGGACGATGAGTAATAAGGAGAAACAACAAGCAAGCAACCACAAAACCAAGACTTATGGTGGTTCGAGCAGATACCTAATAAGAGAGCCACATCCATTGTCGTATATGATATTATTGATGGAGAGAATTACAGAGGATGATTACAAAAGATAAAGAACCCGATGCCTTTTACACGTAAAAGCCAACTATAGAAGAAGACGATTGCTTGAAAAGGAGCTCTAGGAGGATTGAAACCTTAGGCCCGTACTTGGCTTTAGGTCAGAGAAACATGACTCTTGATGTCTCTTCATGTTTAAAATGAGGTTGGTGGGTCTATTAATAAGAATGGGACCTACAAACAAAGTTCCAAACTGGTCGAGACTCGTCTAGGCCGTGAGTATGGTTTGGATAGACCGTATACGGTCAATATCTCAACCTTGATTAAAGCTACATCCCCAAATTATGGTGCAATAGGACCATATCGTTTGTTTAGAAAAGCCCTATGCAACCAGTATGCAGGTGGAGAGGGCACCACACAATATATGGAAGGCGAAAGGGTACACACATGGTTATATATGATTTTGATTTTTTCCTTTAGTTAATAAATTGTATATAATATAATTTCATATATTAAGCTTATAAACATTAATATTTCATTTTTTTTTGGAAATAGGTAAATAAATATTTCAAATGTAAAATATGCAATTCATATATATGTATATGTAAACTTCGTCATCATTAAAGCCTCAGTCCCAACTATGTTGGGGTCAGCTACATGGATCCTTCATTTCCATTCAACTCTATCATGGGTCATATTCTGGTCGAGATGTAGGATTCAAAATCTCTCTTTATAAGCTCATTCCATGTTAATGTAAACTTATTATATATAAATAAAATGTTTATATACATGTAAATATTTGAAATGTTTGTGTACTATATGTACAAACATGAAAATGTATACATATAAATGTACTAATATATGCCTAGAGTGTATAAATATGCCAATGAATCAAAATATACAATTAATCATAATTTTGTATATTGCGCTTATTTCAATAAATATTTCAAATGTAGAAAATGCAATTATATATTTTTGAATATAAACATATTGATATATATATATATGTATGTATCAATCAATTGTTTATATATGTATATATATTGGAATGCTTGTGTACTTTATGTGCAAAGGTTAAAATGTATACATTTAAATGTACTAATATATGCATAGAATGGATATATATTTTTATTAATCAACATGTATACTTAAAAGCACAAATATGTGTGTAGATGTAGGTATAATGTAAGTGTAATTTTATTATGAATATATCAAAAGGTATACATATAAATATGTTTGATGATTTTTATGTGTAGTAAAACTGTTGGAAATAATGGATTGACGATATATTCACAATATTGTGTTATATTGTTATGTTTACAAGAGAGACCCCTCTCATTTATATAGGATAAGGTGGACATGACTCTAGAGACTTCCAGACCTGACTAGACTTGACTTGACTAGACTAGACTCTTTATGGGCCTACAGACTCCAACACATATATGATATGACTGGAAGCTGGAGCATGGGAGAATCACATGCCAAGATTGGATGAAAGATGGAAATAAGACAGGAAAAAAGGTTATGATTAAAACATGATAGATATCCCCTTGACTTAGCACGACATGTGCACTCCCTCACACTTTAATATCTATGGCATCTTTGACTTTGAAGCTTCCCTTGAGATTGATAAACACCTGAGATTGATACACACCGAATCTTTGAAACATCAGAGCTTTGACTAGGTTGGAGGTTGTATCTTGGAGTATGCTGAAAGAACATGCGAAGATCACCTGAGTCACAAACTCAGTTGCTACTACCGCTGAAGTAGTTCCCAGGATATGTGCCACATGAAGACTAGGTTGTAGCTGACAGTCAACATGCTTGACGGGACACATGAATATCAACATGTTTGGCACGCGACGAACATCAACATTCTTGACATGGCATTGACAAACATCAATGTGCTTGACATGGACGAGCATAAACATGTTTGAAAGGGCATGGACGAACATCAACATTCTTGACATGGCATGGACGAACATCAACATGCTTGAGAGGGCACAAACTAACAAGGAGGAAACATTGTTGACGTAGCCGATTGAATGATCTTCTGCAAAAGACAGGTGTGCCAGACCGACACACAACTGAACTGTGCACATAATCCAAGATGCTCTAATACTAGAAGACTAAACTGTTGTCCAAGTAGAATCACCTAGACATAGCTGATGAAGAAACATAATCGCCTGTTTGTAGAGCATCGATAACATCTAATATATCTGAGGGATCATCTTCTTTAGCTGACTATGGGAGAAGATGAATTCTGAATGATAGACCAACGCTTGGCAACTCAGAATCTGAATGACGAGGATGAACATTGGCCTTGAACTGGATAGTAAGATTTGGACAACATGTTGAGTACTCAAACTCCATATGTAGACAATGCTCTTCTTCTTTTCTCTTCTGATATCTGCACCTCAACTCTTCTTCTTCTCATCCTCCTCTTCTCATCTCCTTTATCTCTCCCCCGCACACCAACCACGAAGAGACGTCGAAAGTGGTTGGGGTGTACAAAGACAGAGAAACTCCCCTGTGACATTAGGGGACATGGGGTGGAGTAAGAAGAAATAACTGGACAAGGATTGGCTTGACATGGCAGGAGAAGCTGTGTGTTGGACTGCTTCAAAGAGGTTGACTTGGCGAGGAAATTGCAATAGATGAACTGATAACCGGGTTCGGTGCAGCATGTGATTCGATACAAGATCCGGATAAGAATTTAAATGGATCTTCTTCCGACCTAAAAAGGAGATTTGTTCGACCCTTAGGGGAGCTTTTTCTTGCCGGAGAGCTTCTTATCTAAGCTTTGAAGATGCCTGGAGAATTGATCTGGGACACGTACTTTGAAGATGTAGTCGCCGTTGATTGAGTTGCAAATCCTAATGGTGACACATAGTTCAATTGTCGAAGATGTATGAACAAACTGCTGGAGACACGCCGTGTAGCTCCTTCGCTAAAAAATGACAGACTCCTTGCAACACGGAGTGTAGGGATCCTACACGCAATGTGGATGTGGAAGCGTAAACTCGCCGCCCGTTAACATGGCGTGTTAGAGATCAACACGGCGTGTGACTTGCGTTCTGGATGAAACTGTACACTGCCTAATGAAGAGACACGGCGTGTAGAGTGTGGAACACGTCGTGTTCTGTGCCGCCAGGGAAGATTTGTGGGGAAAATATTAAAAACTTAAAACCCTAACTCCATGGATGACTCCTCTTCTTGAAATAAGCCGCCTAGATGACGATCTGGATGATGAAGATGACGATCTGGTGGAGATGACTTGCACCATAGATGACGATCCAGATGATGGAGATGACAATCTAGGTGGTAAATCTGACTTCCACTACCATGAATATGATGGAATAGATGTCAGAGATGACTTCCACTTTGGAGAAGAAGACGACACAGATGGTGGAGATGACTTAGATCATGGAAAAGACCACCATGGGGTTGTTCATCTTGGTAATGCAAGAAGGATGACGACTTGAATCTGGACTTTGTCTTGATGGAGGGAGTGTCTGAACCTTGTGCTTGGGGAAGATGAAAAATGAAAGACGGAAGACATACACTTGGGGATGACTTGCACCATAGATGACGATCCGGATGATGGAGACGACAATCCAGGTGGTAAATCTGACTTCCACCACCATGAAGATGATGGAACAGATGTCGGAGATGACTTCCACCTTGGAGAAGAAGACGACACAAATGGTGGAGATGACTTAGATCTTGGAAAAGACCACCATGGGGTTGTTGATCTTGGTAATGCAAGAAGGATGACGACTTGAATCTGGACTTTGTCTTGATGGAGGGAGTGTCTGAACCTTGTGCTTGGGGAAGATGAAAAATGAAAGACGGAAGACATACACTTGGGGATGCTAGATCTAGATCTGGATTTAGATAGATGACGATGAAAACTGTACTTCCAAATCTAGATCTAGATGATGAAGGCCCTTTAGAGAGAGAGGGCAACAGAGATCACCCTTTAGCGAGGGTGATGGAGATGGCCCCGCGGGCAGCCGACCATGACACCAACCACCACCTACCACTGGAGGAATGTTGCTTTCTCTCTAGGGTTAGAGTCCTTGGAAATAAGGCTCTAATACCATGTTGGAAATAATGAATGAGTGATATATTCACAATATTGAGTTATATTGTTATGTTTGCAAGAGAGACCTCTCTCCTTTATATAGGAGAGGGTGGGCATGAAAATTAATCTAGCTAGTAGCAAGCTCAATATATAAGTAAAACAATTTTGTTGCAAAATTTCTCGTGGATGGACCATTTGATTATATTTTATCCGTAGTTGTGGAAGGTTGTAAATTCCTTAATTAAAATTATTTAATAAATTTACATGATTTTCAATAAAACTTACTTTTGCTTCAGTTGGCAATTATTCCTAGACTTATTTTTAATACAAATAGTCGGTACTAGGAAGTTAAGATCTGATTATATATTTTTGAATTTTTGGATACTGGCAAAAGGTGTTTGCAAATAAAAAAATTGTTTGATGTCTTTTATCTTGACACTTTCGATTTCCTCCTGCCAGTTGTAGGAAATGTGAATACCCATGATAACCATTTGATACATGTATAGTTGGGGGGGGGGTTGATGGTGCTGAAATATTAAATACTATAAGGCGTTTGCCTGCCACATTGTTAAGGTGTTCAACTGATGTGCACCTTGCCTTTTTAACAAGTGTGGGAGCATGGTTTAAAATTTTGATTTTGACGCCATTTCCGATGGCTCAGAAACAGAAATTTACAGAAATTTCGATGGAAATTTTGAGATTTTACGCTTATTTCGACACAAGATTTCGATGACCAAATAAAGGAATTAAGTCACGAAATTTTATCAGGATGATGTACATACATAAATACACCTATTTATGCAATAACATCATATATTGATCTTGGCGAGGGGTCCTACATGTGTGAAAAGATAAAAAACTGTTTCGAACGAGATTTCTATGACTTTTTAATATAATGAAGGAATTAGTTTATTGGTCATCACGTTAATAATCGATTTCAATTGATACTTTCTAGCTTACACTATGGATCATCAAAGAGTAAAAATACTAAGGGCCTGTTTGGTAGGGTGTAGCCGGATGACAAAGTGCGTGTTTGCTGTACATTTTTACATTACAAACTCACAAAACTACACCCCACTACAACCAACCAAACTAGCCCTAAAAGTATTCTTAATCTAGGCCTAAAATTTTTCATAAAATTGGAACAAATTACTAAAATTTGCTGATACTAATAGTCTAATGTATTGAATATATCAATTGAATACATTTAACTATATATTATTCCCAATAGTAGTTGAAATTTGATGTATGTAACAAAACATTATACACAACAATTCTAAATTGTTTTAGTTTATTTTATTTTAAAAGTCTAAATTATAGATAATTAATATTCAAAGTATTACATAGTTGTAAATTATTGTTACAAAATTCATCCTTAATATAAGATATTTATTTATAAATTGAACATTTGTTAAGTGTTACATAATATATATGAATATAACGTTACAAAAACTTCAAAAAAGCTCATTTGAAAACTATTTTATCCATTGTTATGACGAATAGGTATATATATATATACACACACACACATTAAGTTAGATTTGCAAAATCATTGTAGTTATATGTAATTTATAGCATAATTTCATAAATCATCAAGTATAAGTTGTAGACTATCACTTGTAACTTGCAGTTCGGTAGTAATCTTTTGATTAAACTGGGGTAAAAGTGGAAGATATAGATGTAGATGGGAAGGAGAAAGTAAACTTACCTTAGATCCGAAGAACAAAGCCTTTAAGAGCAAGAGAATGAAAAAAAAACAAAGAAATAACCCAACAAGTACAACAGGCTTTGGACCGTTGATTTTCGAAATTGTAAACCAATTTCGGTTGTGTTTCGCGAAATGCATGCCCAAACTGGCCTTTTTTCAACGAAATTGTTGTATTTTGTTGAAATTTTGCCCCCCTTTGCGAAATTTCAAATTTTACTTAATTATTCTGGACCGTTGCATTTCTATGTTTGATTCCCGTCGAAACCGAAATTTCGAGATTTCGACCGAAATTTTGAACCACGTGTGGGAGCAATCCAATCCGTTCGTGATAATAAGCTGATGTATTTCGAAGCTAAGATTGTGCAAGGATACCTTGCGATTAAAGATAGCATCAGATCGGGCCAACCTAATCCGACCCATGTCCCGACCCACATAACCCAGCCCTTACTCTGTCCATATTTTTACATGAACGGTCCAAGCAATTTTTTTGACCTAGATATTTTATACGGGCTGGTTTAGGGCCGAGGTAAACCAAACCCACAAACCCAAATACCCAAATCCATACATATCCGTGTATATCAGTATATGTAACCAAACGTTTAAATATAACATATATTTTTTATAAGACGCATTTGAGTACAACTTCCAAATTTCATTTTATCTAAAATTTGTTTGGTCGATTCATATTAAGGTCAAAGAACAGTGTACAAAAGTACAATTACACTATATGTGCCCATTCTCTAGTTAACATGTTTGCAATATAGTCTACAACACAATCTGACTTCATAGTTGTGATGTGTTTTAGTTACAATAGATGTGCTTAAAAATCATCTTAATCGGACAATTGTGGACCATTCGTTGAAATAAAATGTGTATTTTCTAATTAACAATGGGTTGCATAAATTCCAATAATGTTTGGATGATTTTTACTTATGTTTTATATATACGTGGGATATGACTGTAGTTATTAAACATGTCTAGCCTAGAGAATATCTTTTATATCAACATGGTTGGATTTAATGCACCTGGTGTAAGTGTACTAGTTTTACAGCTAGTAAATATAGATTTGCATGTACCAGGCGGTACACACTTCGTAAACTATATCAGCAAATACATATTAACATATATCTTCATAGAGATCTTCATTTTATTATTTTAGTATGTTATCCGGACTGTTTCGAACCCGTCCCGAAACCCAGGTCTGTTACGTGGCTCGAGTGTGGGTCGAGATTTTTGAAATTAACTGGGCTTGGACCCGATCCGACTCACAGCCCATTTAACAATATGGGTTCAGGGACGGGTTTACCAGAACCCGATAAAAACCCGGCCCGATGCTCATTTCTGCTTGCGATGGAATGGATTTTCCATCTCCTCTCTTTGTATCACCAGTAAAACTGGTTTTTGTCGGGGCTGTTCTAAACTAGGGTGGGCAGTTTCACCCTCTTCCGGATATACTGGAAGGTTGGTCTTTTCTGGAACATATTGAATTGTAAATAAGGTTGGCTGAAGATGATCCAAATCAAGACGTAGGAGATAAGAGTCTTCTGAGTTGATGAGCAACTCTGAAGTTTTCAGCATCCAAGATTGTGAATGTGGTTGGTGAATATGGAGTATGGTTTGCCTGGCATAAGTGTGGCAACTTTGCCCACTAAATTCAGTTCTTCCTCTGAAGACTCTGTAGGAAATAACGTCAATCTCTTTGTGGGAAGTGTGCAATATGCATACTGTTTTTGTGGTATCTTTCTGGATCACATAGATCACCAATTCACTTTGTTTGGACTTGTGAGATTTTGCAGGTGATGTGAAAGAGTCTTCCAAGGGGTTACAATATCGATGTTTGTGGGTGCATCAGAAATGCCAGACTATGGACGACTGCCCCTGTGAAAATATGGAAGAAATGTTCTGAAGAAGATTCTCAGCCTCTTGAACCTTTGGGTGCAAATGCAATAATTAGGAAAACTAGTGCAAAGCTCTTTCCATTGGTCGTAATTCTGGAAAAGAATAAGATGCCATTGATATAGTAACTAGTATAGTTTTGAGATATCGGGATTTCTTCCCTTCTGGCTCTCAGAGACTTCCATACCTGTCTAGACTAGACGCTTTGGGCCTACAAACTCCTACCCGTATATGATTGACTTACATTTCTAACAAAAACTGTACATACGAATGTATGACAAAATATCTAAACATTTAATGAATGTGTATATCCATATTTGTGTGTGTATTGGTGGGCGTAGGTAGTGGTCTTTGCATAAAGTGGAGTTTAATTGACCACTTAATCCGCTACATGTGCAACCCACGACTGCTTATTGGACTGATTAGCAATATGCGGTGCAACAAGGTGACTGCACCTGTATAAGCGGGAGTATATACGTTTCTGCTTATTGATTTCCTAAACGATGTGCCATACATGGTCGGACGTAGACCGTAAAAGTTGTTTTCATTGCTTTTGCCAAAATATAGTCCCATGGACTGTGAGTTTAAGGCACTCTTAACCGACTCCTCCTTGCCTTCAACGAAAAAATGATAATAAAAATTGAAAAGCACTTGTTATCTTCTCCGATTTCAGAACGTGAAATAAGAATACCATCTTCATACCTACACGCCAAACATGGGCAAAGCTCAGGTAGAAGACCAATTCATTTTGAATAGAGCTCAAACTTAGCTAATAGAAGAGTCTTCATCGTCATGTCGGCTGGATTCTTAGACATATCAATCTTTTTTGTGTGAATTTTTCCTTCAATTGTGACTTCTTGATGCGAAACATATTTGCAAAAACTAAAATGTCATTCATCTAATTCAACCCACTGGACAATACCCCGAGGCATGGGTTTATATAGATAACTCATGGGAAGCCCTAATTAGCTTATTTATGCTAACAACCCAACTTAAATAAGAGTTATCATGAACTTATAAATAAGTCCCTTAATATTACATGTAATCCCTAATACTGAAACCATAGATAATAAAATTCTAAGACACAATAACATATCATCATTGTTAGAGAGTTTGTTTATTAGTTATTTATATTGTCCTTGTAATATGGACCTCACTGTGTCTTGGCCCATTAGGGTTTAATTGTGTCTTGTACGCTTCCCTGTTCTCCTATTTATAGGAGCAGGGTTTCTTCTATTCAATACAACGATTAGTCGTCTCTTACTATATGACATGGTATCAGAGCAGCCGTCCTAGGAACCAAAACCCTACGTGAGAGAGAGCAAGAACCAAAGGGCATCCCCCCTTGCGGGCGGCCGCCGCCCTTGGCGGTGCTTGGCTGCCCGCAGGGAATTCCTTCCTAGTTCCCTGCCTTCTTCCTTGTTCCTTTACGCTCTTACTACCGGCCGCCAGATCTGCTGCCTATTGCCCAGCCGCAACCCTCCCTCTATTTTTTTTCACTGCTACAGTACCTGCGCTACAATACATCTTCTACAGTACCGCCGCTACAGTACGTATGCTACAGTACCGCCGCTATTGTACGTATGCTACAGTACCGCCGCTACAGTACATCTGCTACAGTACGCCGCTACAGTACATCTGCTACAATCTCTGGACAGCCCCGACGTTTTTCCAGTTCTGGCACGTTGACGGCGTAAAAGGCTTCTCCTTCTCTGTTTGCCTGTGCCTCATGGTGGAGTGACTGATCCTCCATGTTGGCATATGTTTTTCTCTTCATCTGCTGCCCCTACGTGGTTTTTCTAAGAACCATGCGTGTTGTCGGTTGCCTCCTCCACCTATTTGCCTATAGAAATTTTTTGCCTCTACCATTGTTTTTTACTGTCCACGCCAACCACTCCTTTACTCTTTCCGTGCTTGGCGTGAGGGGGAGAATAGAGGATGAAGAGTAGAGGAAGAGATAAGATGGAGGAGAGATGAGGAAGATATATATGCTGCTGTCTATATGGATCTTCATGCTACCTTTATTGTTGATATATGGATCATTTTGCTGCTATTATTGTTTATTCATCATCTACCTCGACTGTTGCTGTGAAGTTGAATACTTGGACTCTATCTGGATTTATGACGTCTGCTACTGTGATGGATACTTTATGAAGAGGGAAGATGATGAAGACATTTGTTGCTGACTTTACATGGAGCTTCGCCTACTGGAGTTATTTCTTTGCTTGCTACTCTGCCTACTGGTCTTCTATCTGCCTATGTCGTCGACTTTTTACTGCTGTGCACCAACACTCTCTGGTATGTCCGTGCCTTGTTTGCACGTCGACTCTCTACTACTCTGTACCAGCACTCTCTGGCTCGTCCGTGTTCTGTTTCGCACGTTGACCCGTCCGTACTTTATTTGTACGTTGACCTCTACTGCCTGTGATCCAACACTCTCTAGACTTTGCTGCCTGTGACCCAGCACTCTCTGGCTACTACGACGACGACTTTGATGAAGACCTGGTGCCTATCAACTATTTTATCTTTTGCTCCAAATGATCGTGTTGCTGCTTATTTTTGCTCCAGATGATCGTGTTGCTTCTGTGACCTGCTTGCCTGCTTGCTTGGAGTATCTACTTGAGGGGGAGTGTCGGAATGTTTGAGTGCTTTAATGTAATATTGAGGGGGAGCAATTTCTTGTATGGGCTTAGTTTATCCTTTTATTTTTGTTTATTTGTTTTCTAGTTTGACTCTCTATCTGCAAGCTGATTTGGGATTCTCCCAACTTTAGCTTGAGGGGGAGTGTTAGAGAGTTTGTTTATTAGTTATTTATATTGTCCTTGTAATATGGACCTCACTGTGTCTTGACCCATTAGGGTTTAATTGTGTCTTGTACGCTTCCCTATTCTCCTATTTATAGGAGTAGGGTTTCTTCTATTCAATACAACGATTAGTCGTCTCTTACTATCTGACAATCATCATCATCATCATCTAAGCCTCAGTCCCAACTATGTTGGGGTACATGATAACATAATATAGAACTAATTAAGCCTAAATGGATGTACTTTCATGCCTTTTGATCTAGGGTTGTTACTCATCCTCTAACAATCGCTTCCGTTGCAGATGATTTCGTTTTGAAATTAAAGTCAGAAGTTGGTGATGTAAGCCAATGACATGCTCTCGTGCGAAGAAGAATGGTCGGAGGAACACCACGCTTCCATCAGAATTATCAAACCAATGTATTTTTTTAACTCAGAAGTTGCCTCTGTAAGTAGTTGGATGAATGGAAACTGGAACACCTTAGGGATTCTATCGTGCTTCACTAGTGGTGTTGCTACGAGTGGTGGAAAAGCTAGAGTCGCCACCTGTTTAATTGGTCCTATAGCCCCCATCTTCAGAATTTATATCGTCCCATGTAAAGTGTTTTGTTCATTGAGAGCATATAATGCCCAACTTCACACTGACCAAGGCATGTGCTCATGGATAAAAGGATTCCATTGTCATAGGAACTGTTTTGGAAGTGGTCATCTAGTATCATGTTGGTTATGATCACATTGATTATCCTGTTGTAGAAAGCTCTCCATCTACATGGCCAAATTGGTGTCACTATCTTTTTTTTTGCAATCTTTATCTCAGGTGGTGAAATGAACATCAAGCTAGGTTATCTTGGCATGGAAGTCTTCATTTTGCTTTATGATGTGAGTCAATGAATTTTGAACGCAACCCAAAGTTCAAAATGTGGGCCCACGTGCGCGTGGATTTCATAATGATTGATGCGAGATCTGAAGTTTGAGATTCCACTAGTCGTGGATGATGCGGGAGAAGAAAGGAAATGCTAAAAAAAATCTGATTTTGGGGGCGAAATCCTCAAGATACCATAGAGTTGGCTCCCGTTGTCAATTCAGACTTCCGTTAGCCGTGTGACACAATGTGAAGGGTAGGGAACACCCCAACATTCTTTGGGGAGCAAGTATTAAGGCTCAAAGATGCCTCAATAGCCGGTTGGAGCCGTTGAATAGGGAATAACTTTCTGCTGCACTTATAAGGGGAAAGGGAAGGGCCTAGTACCTACCAAAGGTCTAGGTAGGAGTGAGGTTGGCTCTTTGTGACATCTAGGGACCTAAGGAAGAGGTAGGAGGGGGTTATGGTGATCCTTGGGTTGATGGCTGCTGTTGGCGACCACTCAAAGGCTTGTGGTGCTATGATGCGGCCCTGTAGCATTAGACTATCAAGGTGAGAAAAAATATAAAGGGAGGGGGAAGAGTAGGATATAGAGTGTGATAGTTGATGGAAAGAGGTGGAGGCCCTGCTTAGTGAAGGACCTTTGGGGAGAAGAAGATTTGGATGAAGAAAAAAGGGGAAGAACATGAGAAACTACCCATTGGAAAATACTTTTTTTTTAAATTTTAGCTGGAAGATATTAATCCTAACCTAGGGTTTGGTATAAATCTATGGTGGAGTGCAGGTGAGGTAGGCCACACTTAGGGTTGTAGCCGTTTCCTGGGTGGAACTTGGGATCTAGGCTAGGCCTAAGGTTTAGATCTCAAACTCTGATACCAACTAATAGAAAACACATACATTTGCAAAAAGAAACTGCGTTATCTAATTCTACCTGAGAATACTCCTAGATATGGGTTTACATGGATAACTCGCAAGAAGCCCTAATCAACATACTTTTTCTAATGACCCAACTTAATCAGGAACGAAACTTCCAAATAAGTCCCTAAATATTACATGTAGCTATTAATATTGAAGCATTTGCAAATAAATCCTAAGATAAGATAACATGATAACAAACTGATTAAACCTAACTTGATGCTATTGCCATTCCATTTTTTGTCACTCAATCAATGATCATAATGAAATCAGCATTTTGGCCAATCTTAGGATATTATCCCTGTAAGAAGAAATGAAGGAGGAAGAAGATGGGAACACCAATCACATGTCGGCTGCTAGGTGCAGCAAACGTGAGTAGGGCTTGAGCCTACACACTTGTATTTATATATTAGGGTAAATACATGAGGTACAAAGAGAGAAAAAGCATAAAAACAACATTCCATAAATAAAATAGGTCAGCCGCCGGTTTGCCGTTCCGCCACTGTGCCGGTGTCGATACCATTGACTTGTGTCGATGGTATCGACGGAGTATTCTCTTGCGCCTGAACCGATCTCGATACTATCGACATGTGTGTCGATAGTATCGACCGAGATGCAGCTGGCTTCAACATGAACCTGGACAGATCTCGATACTATCGACAGAGTGTCGATAGTATCGACCGAGATACAGGTTGCTTCACACTCCCCCTCAAGCTGGAGAGTACACATCGTGGATGCCCAGCTTGCCACAGAGTTTCTGAAAAATTGCTGAACCCAAGGGCTTTGTCAGAATATCTGCTAGTTGATCTTCAGACCTAACATATGGAGTCACAATAGTGCCGTCTTTTATTTGATCACAAATAAAATGGCAATCAACCTCTATGTGTTTTGTACGCTCATGAAAGTAAGGATTCCTGGCGATGTGCATGGCAGATTGATTGTCACACTTGAGCTCCATAGAAGGTAGAAGAGAAATTTGTAATTAAGATAAAACAGATTTGACCCATTTTAATTCACAGCATGCATGGGCCATAGCACGATACTCAGCTTCAGTGCTAGATCTAGCAACCACATGTTGCTTTTTACTTTTCCATGTGATAAGGTGATCACCTAGAAAGGTACAATAGCCTGATGTAGATCTCCTATCAGTATGATCACCAGCCCAGTCAGCATCTGAATATCCTGTGAGAGACAGAGTAGATGGAGGTGCCTTTGGTCTAGAATATGTGATACCTTTACCGGGAGCACTTTTTAGATACCTCAGATTTCTGCAGACTGCTATCCAGTGTGATTGTCGCGGAGAATGCATATATTGGCTGACTACGCCCACAGCGAATGAAATATCCGGTCGGGTGACAGTTAGATATATCAACTTACCCACTATTCTCCTATAATATTCTGGATCTGGATACTCAACATCATCAACCACCTCTTTAATGTGATAATCCATTGGAGTATTTACCGGTTTAGATTCAGCCATGCCTGTCTCCTGTAACAAATCAAGCACATACTTTCTCTGAGATAAATTGACACCTGCATGAGATCTAAGCACTTCAATGCCTAGAAAGTATCTCAGTTTGCCCAGATCCTTTGTATGGAAATGTGTTTGCAAACCCTCTTTGACACGAGATATTCCCATGGTGTCACTGCCAGTAATCACTATGTCATCAACGTATACCAGAAGAATAATGGATCCACGGGAAGAGCTGGAGTAAAATAAGGAATGATCAGTCTTGGAGCGAGAAAAACCCATCTGAAGAATAACTTCACTGAACTTGTCAAACCAAGCTCTAGGTGACTGTTTCAGCCCATAGATAGCCTTTTTTAATTTGCATACTTTCTGACACTCCCCCTGAGCAACAAACCCAGGAGGTTGCTCCATATATACTTCTTCCTGTAGATCACCATGGAGAAATGCATTCTTTACATCCAGCTGAAATAATGGCCAATCAAAGGTAGTAGCAAGAGAAATAATGATCCGCATAGAATTCAGGCGAGCAACAGGAGAAAATGTTTCAAAGAAGTCAACACCATAGGTTTGGGTGTAGCCCTTTGCAACCAATCGGGCTTTCAACCTTTCAACTGATCCATCCGGATTGTGTTTAATAGTGAAAACCCATCTACAACCTACTACTTTCTTTCCTGCAGGAAGATCAACCAGATCCCAAGTACCATTATTCAAGAGAGCTGACATTTCAAGTTGCATTGCCTGTGTCCAACCACTGTTCTTCATTGCATCAAAATGGTTTCTTGGTATAGACACAGAATCAATCCCAATAGCGAATGCACGGGCCTGCTTAGACAGATGAGACAGGCAACATACATTTGTAATAGGGTGTTTAATAGTACAGGACCTAGTACCTTTCCGAACAGCAATAGGAAGGTTGAGATCAGATGTCTCTGTAGGATTCTCTTGAGTAGAAGGCGATGATGAGGGCTCAGGGACTGGTGCCGCTACTTCTTCTGCATCCTGCCTGCCTCGCCTATGATATACATGTGCGTAATGCTCAATGGTAGGTCTATCTCCTGCTTGTTCATCCGGAATAGAAGTAAAATCCGGAATGATAGGTGGCACTCCTTCACTCTGCACTAATGGTGGCAGTCTCTCACTTTGTATTTTTGGTGGCTCTCCCTCTCTCAACTGCTCCCCCTTGCTAATAGCATTGGAGAAATATGGAGTGGTCTCATGGAAAGTGACGTCCCTAGACACAAACATGCGGCGAAGACTAGGACAGTAACACTTGTATCCTTTGCTCGTAGTAGAGTAACCTAGGAACAATGTTTTAATGAACCTAGGAGACAGCTTGTCGGTCTTAGGGTCAAAGTTATGGACAAAGGAAGTGCAACCAAACACTCTAAGAGGAATAGGATAGGGAGAGTCCTTGGGACGCAAAACAGAAAAGGGAGTCTGTCCTTGAAGAACAGATGAAGGTTGTCTATTGATCAAGAAACAAGCAGTTAAAAGAGCTTCAGACCAAAACTTCTTGGGCACATTAGATTGAAACATAATAGATCGAGAAATATCAAGAAGATGGCGATTCTTCCTCTCTGCCACCCCATTTTGCTGAGGGGTGTGAGGACAAGAAGTGCGGTGAATCATACCAACCGAGCTACAAAAATCAGACATAGCCTTTTGAACATACTCCAAGGCATTATCAGACTGAAGAATTTTTATATTGCAATCAAACTGGACTTTAATTTCAGTATGAAAATGTTTCACAATGGACAACACAGACTCTCTACTTTTAAGAAGGTAGATCCATGTCATGCGTCAGAAATCATCAACAAAAGATATAAAATAACAAAAACCATTATAACTTTGGTCTTTTACAGGACCCCACACATCAGTATGCACTAACTCAAAGGGATAAGAAGCCCGCTTATTGACCCGACTGGGATAGGATAACCTATGGTGCTTTCCCAGTTGACATGACTGACACTCTAAGGCGGATAATTGGGATAACTCTGGTTCCAACTTCCGCAGGTTCTCCAAAGAAGGATGTCCATATCTGCAATGCCATAGTAAGGGGGAACCACTCAACAGGATGGATGGAGCAGGAGTAGGCATTTGGCGAGGTAGACTGTCACCGTTGAAAAGGTAGAGATCACCCTTCCTAGGCCCCCCACCAATCGTCTTCATACTCTTGAGATCCTGTAACATAAAACAAGAAGGTCCAAATATTACCCAACATTTTAAAGTGTCAATCAGTTTTGCAACCGAAAGAAGATTAAAAGGAAATTCAGGCACAAAGTGAACTGATTTAAGATCAATCTTGGGTGTTAGGGAGACAAATCCACTAGCTAAAACTCTTTTCACTGAACCATCTGCCAATGTAACAGATTGGTGAGGAATTGATGAGTCAATAGTGTGGAGCAATCTCCTCATACCAGTCATATGCTGTGAGGCGCCAGAGTCAACCACCCAAGATGAGGATGAGCCAGATGCTATGAAAGATGTAGCCTGATTACCAGCTGTAGATGCCAAATTTGTCGATGAAGAAGATGATGATGAACCCATACTCATATGCTGTGTCGCCTGAATGAACCGATCATATTCTTCTTGAGTGAGAGTGATGCCGGTGCCAGAAGATGTACCCACAGCTGTAGAGGATGAGGATCCTGTAGTGGTGGCACAATGTGCTGCCCCCACAGGTGGTGCAGCAGGTCTTCCATGTTTCTTCCAACACCTCTCCACTGTATGTCCTGGTTTATCACAAAAGGTACATTTCGGACGTGTCCCACGCCCTCTACCCATACCAGGGCGTCCTCCTTGTACTGCAGCGGCAGTGGCAACAGAAGCATGAGATTCTCCAGAAGGTATGTCAGGCACAAAGGAAGCAGACTCAAACAGTGATTGCTGGATTCTTGAATAAGCTTCCACAAGACTAGGTAGTTTATCAGTAGCCAAGATAACACTCCGAGCAGAGCTACAAGTCGAGTTAAGCCCAGATAAGAATTTGGCCGTAACAAGATCATCTCTGTCCTTTATCTGTTCTGCAACAGTCACAGGATGATAATAACTTAGCTCTTGAGAAAGAGCCTGAATAGCCCCAAAATACTCCTCAAGAGATTGGTCACCCTGTTTTTCAGCAAACAAACGATCATAAATCATAAACTGACGGAGAGCATTCTTCTCTTGAGAGTAATGTTGCTTCACAGCGTCCCATATTTCCTTGGCCGTAGAGTAGAACATGAACCTTGCGGCGATTGCAGATTCCATACTATTCCACAGCCAAGTCTTCACAAGACTATCATGTCGCTTCCATTCAGCATATCCTTCGTCAGTAGATGCCTTGGGACCCGAGTCAACATGCCTTGCTCTGTCACGAGCCTCCAAGACGGTGTGGATGGCGTTCATCCATAGAAGATAATTTTTCCCGTTGAGTTTGATGGAGGCGATAGGTGACACCTCGTTGTAGATCATAGGTGTCTTGATATCCTCCATTGTAGAG
Source organism: Alisma plantago-aquatica (assembly GCA_963693085.1). Lineage (NCBI taxonomy): Eukaryota > Viridiplantae > Streptophyta > Magnoliopsida > Alismatales > Alismataceae > Alisma > Alisma plantago-aquatica. The sequence continues at coordinate 907,885,446 of OY856410.1, forward strand.
CGGAATATATGACAGAAATACACGTCAAAGAAAATGTGGTGACGGAGAGATACACGTCACACACAGACGAAAAGAAAGAAGAAATGCGTTACTGACGCATTCACAGCCTCCAAAGAATATTCCTAATCACACATGGAGGAGGTGTAACTAGGATGATGATTGAGATGAAACTAGTCCTCCGGCGGTGTTTTTAGATGATCGTTGGATCACCTGGAGATCCTCAACTGCTCTGTGATAGTGGCTACGGTAGAGTTAGATATCTACCGCAGACCCAGAGTAGCCAACGGTGGTCCTTTGCAGCAGGTGGATTACGCCAAGGAGACGGGTGGGAAGCAGTCGGCCGTCAAGGAAGGAGAGACCTGGAGAGATCCTCCGGAGAGAAAGAGAGGAGAAACCCTAGATCGATCTCCGCTCTGATACCATGTAAGAAGAAATGAAGGAGGAAGAAGATGGGAACACCAATCACATGTCGGCTGCTAGGTGCAGCAAACGTGAGTAGGGCTTGAGCCTACACACTTGTATTTATATATTAGGGTAAATACATGAGGTACAAAGAGAGAAAAAGCATAAAAACAACATTCCATAAATAAAATAGATCAGCCGCCGATTTGCCGTTCCGCCACTGTGCCGGTGTCGATACCATCGACTTGTGTCGATGGTATCGACGGAGTATTCTCTTGCGCCTGAACCAATCTCGATACTATCGACATGTGTGTCGATAGTATCGACCGAGATGCAGCTGGCTTCAACATGAACCTGGACAGATCTCGATACTATCGACATAGTGTCGATAGTATCGACCGAGATACAGGTTGCTTCACAATCCCATTTTTACACCCTATTCCATGTCTTTCCGCCTATTTAATTCATTCATTTATCCATTTACTATCTATGGATGTTCATGGATAAAGGATATCCTGACTGGTGAAAAGACTTCATTATAATCAATGCATTCAACCTGACTATAGCCTTTTGCAACAAGGTGTGCCTTGTACCTTTCACCTTCTTTCTCTTATAGACACACTTGCGGGCCACAACTTTCTTGCCTTTGGGAGGTACCATTGACTACCAAGTTTGATTCTTGTAAAGAAATTCCATCTCTTCATTGTAGCAAACCACTGTACATCATCTTGACTTGCGGTTGCATCAAAGAAAATGGTGGGCTCATCACCTATCCACATCAACACCGTTGGAAAGGGCATAGGCCACCATTGAGTCACCAAAACTGTAGCATTGAAGTGGTTTGATGTTCTATTTGCCTTTGCCTTTGGCTCTATCTTCTTGGAACTCCATGGAGTGTCCTCTTTGTCTTTAGCAGGGATGGATGCATCCGTCATAGAAGAGAGACCTTGTTCATCAAACTCTGAGCCATCATCTTTTTTGATCTCCACTTGTTGTGGAATGCCATGCAGAGAACTTGTAGGACAAGAGTTTTTATTTCTTTTACAATAGACACCATGGTAGTTTCGTTAAATGTAATGTTGTCCTCTACCAAGAAATGTGGCGAAGAAGGATCGTTGCACCACAGACAATATCCTATCACCCTAGAAGCATGATCATGAAATACACATTCGTTAGCTCTAGGTTTCAATTTGCCCATATTTGAATGAGCATAAGCAGGCCAATTGAATATACATAGATTCAAATAATTAAAAGGTTTACCAGAGCAAGCTTTTTAGGAGTCTTAAAGTTACCAACATATTATGGAGAACGCTTCACCAAATAACAAGAGGTTGATATAGCTTCAGATCGTAAATCTATCCAAGCCTGCATAGATAAGCATGCATTAGGCCTTTTCCAACAACATTATGCTCATTTGTTATGCTATACCATTCTGCTATGGTGTTTGACGCACTATGCGCTATCTTTTTATCCCATGATCATTGCAAATGTTGTTGAACTCCTTAGAACATAACTCCAAGTGTCATCGGTCTGAAAAGTCATTAAGTTCTTGCCGGTTTGATTTTCAACAAGTGCCTTCCACTACTTGAAAGTAGAGAAGGCTTCATCCTTGATCCTGAGAAAATAAACCCATACCATGTGAAATCATCAATGAAGGTCATGTATTTAGCACCTCGGCAGGATCACGAGAAGGGGCCAATTTATTAGAGTGAACATAATCTAGAGCATCCTCAGAAATGTGAACCGCGATGTGGAAACAATTGTCTTTGTCCTTCCCAAGAACACAATGTTTATAGAAATCTAACTTCCTGATGATCTGACCACTCAACAACCTGTCTTGCTTAAAAGCATCACTCCTTTCCCAAACATGCGTCTCAAAAACATGCTAGGACCTTGTAGTGTCTTTAGATGAAGTTGTAATCATTGTAGAGCTCGAGATAGTAGAACCTTGCAAGATGTACAATTCGCGTGAATTTCTCGCCCCCTTCACGAGGACCCGGTTGGCTTTAGGAATATGCAGACTTTCAATTTCTTTGGAGAACTTGCAGCCCCTTGTTTTCAAGTGTGTAGAGATTCTTCTTCTACCGTACAACATGTCAGACGTCTGTCAACGTTTTGACTTTACCATCATACATCGCGATCTTCATCGTGCCAACACTAATCGTCTTACTAGGATAATCATCACCCATTAAGACGTCTCCACCTTAATGAGAGTCATAGGTACACAAATAATCCTTCCGCTTGATCACGTGGTACATGCATGATGAATCAAGAACTCAATCCTTTCTTGTAATCATAGGACGACGACGAAGCAAGAACACATCCATAGTTTTTGAACCTCTGTGAGCGACCTTTTCATGAGCTACATTTTCTTTTGAACTCTCATGCTTTTGGTTGTTTTGCAACACAACATTCATCCTAGATATGACATGTCTTCTTGCAATAATTGCATCTCTTTGATTGACGTGATTTTGACTTGTTCTTCTTTTGTTTGAAATTATAGGGCCACGTCGACACTCCCGTCCTCTAGCAGCAAACACTTCACCTGCTATTTTTGTGAATTAAGATCCTTCTAACTTTGTTTGAGGCATTAAGGCTGTTTTGAGTTCACAAAGTGAGATAGTCTTTGACTCACAAAAATTTATGGTATCCAAATTCTTTTATAAGAAGTTGGAAGGGCGCAAAGCAACAAAATTGCTCGATGCTTTGTCCTCGATCTTCGCATCGGTTTGCCTAAGGTCATGTATGATTTTGTTGAATTCATCGAGAAGAGTCATCAAGGAACCACCTTCTATGTGAAAACTGAAAAGGTGCTTCTTTAGCAAAAGCTCGTTGGTGATGGACTTCTTCATGTAGAGTGCTTCAAGTCCATACCAACTTTCTTTGGCAGTCCTCAGACGGATGACCTCACGGAGTATTTCATCTATTATGCGGAGGAAGATGCCTGTAGGTACCTTTTAATCAATCTCCTTCTGTCGATCAACTGTCATGGATTCCTATTTCTTATCCTTCCTTAGAAGCGCTTTGTGGATTCCTTGCATGAGGCAAGATTCTCACTTGACTTTCCAGAGAGGATCTCTTTAAGCAAATGAACTTTTCGATGTTGTATTTGAGTCATAGTGAACATGAAGTAATAAAACTCGCTCTGACACCACTTGTTCGAATATGAAGGTCATGGGAGACCCGAACAACAAGGCCCAACTAGCTTGTTGCAAACATGTAGAACTGTGAGAATAAATTGATTCAACCGAATATTACGACGAGTAATAACGAGCAACCACAAGTAAGCAACCACAAAAGCAAGATTTATAGTGGTTCAGTAAATTCTTATTTCCCAATGAGGTAACGTACATCCATTAACATAGAGATGATATTATTAGGGAGAGAATTACAAATAAGATGATTAAATAATAGAGAAGAAGAACCTAATCCATGTTACACCCAGAAGCCAACCATAGAAGCAAGACAATCGCTTGGAGAGAGGCTCTTGAAGACTTGAATCCATCCTTGGCTTAAGGTCTTCAAAATTGACGTCTCGTGATAACTCTTGTTTTTTGTTTTTTGATTGAGTTTTGGGGATCTATTTATAAGAATGACCCATAACCAGTGTTCTAAAAGTCATTAGGACTCGTGGACACAATTATGGTCTGTATGGACTGTATATGACCACTAGTCAGATGATAATTTGGGTTGTAGAACAAATTATAGTCTAGCTGAACCGTATATAGTCGGTTTTCTACTGTAAAAGCTCTTGCCACTGTGTTTGCCTAGATACAGTCTGCGGACCGTATATGGTCAGTTGGCTAAACGTAAATCACTCTGGAGATTCCCAAAATGCATCCCGAAGATCTTGAGGCTCGATGTAGACGTCCATTATCTATGAAACTTTTCTTAAGAGTTTTAGACACTCTCTCAACAAATCAACATAATCATCTTTTGCTAGTGGATGCAGTTTTTCTTATTAGGAATTGGCTGGACCATTATAAATCTGGTTTTTGTGGATGCTTGCTTGCAGTCATTGTGATTCGTCGTATGTATTTAATTGACTCATCGATCTCAAACCTCCACATCTCTACAAAAAGTTCATAGGGCTTGTTGTCCTTGTTTCTTTTCACTCATTCCAATTTTCTTTTGTGTCTAGATTACATTTCATCTTCTAGTAGTAAACATGTCTACAAAATCATTCAAGGTACTCCGTTAGAATTTGTGAAGAATCCAATTTTCAGTTGATTCTTAAAATCATCATTACTTACCAACATTCTATCCTCTCCATTCGCAACACATTTCAATTGGCCTTAGGACTCTTCCTTTTCTCTCTCTTACACGGGCCATGGTAAGCATTGTTTTTCCTTCCAACTTATATGTCTTCTCCAGATCTAGATTTGGCCTTGCCAACTACCTTCATATCTTCCTTCTTTGCTAGCTTATATTTCTGTAAAGTATAGGTATCTCTACATTTATCCCTAAGAAGAACAGATATGTTTACAAACACTGACACACACATGGAGACGAGATACAACAATTTTACAAAATAACAGGACAGACGCAAGTCACGTAACGATAAATATGGCAATTTTTTTTAATGTAATAAATAAGTAATCTGTGTACATATGTATATATATGTATATTCATAAGAAACACAAACTAAGACAATTTCATTCTTTTAAGATCAACTAAAAGATGACTGGCAATTGTATAACTACAACATGAGGAAAAATATCCATAGAAGTGGCCATTTCCTTGTGTCCGATACAAATTACAAAAAGACATATATTTCATATTTCATATCTCATATATAATGTCCAATCATGTAACAAGACTACTGAGTACTGATGCTACCTTTGTCATGTATTGCATAAACTAGATAGTATCATTAGGATGTGCTTCATCCTAGTTTCTTACATGTCCTCAAGATCTATTACATGGAAGTTTAACGATAAACTAGCAGGTCCAATTGGAATATCAAATTGGGTATACAATATTTACACATGTATCAATAAAAAATGAACATTCAGAATAATATAGATAAAGTTTTAGAAGACTTTCTTTAGGTAGTAGATATTCAGATTAACTCGCCATTGAACATTGAAGAAAGCATAGAAGAAAAAGGTGAAGGTATTCACTGTTAAGAATTAAGATATAAGGCTATAAGAAACACATTTTTCTATATAAATAAGGATTAAAGGTTGAAAATTCAGCTTTAAAGCAGTTGACCAGTTGGGCACATATAGATGAAGGCCCCAAGCCCAAGAGTAGATACAAGAGTCAAGAATTTGGAAATACAGGTAAAACTAGCATGCTGTATTTTCGGCGTGGAATTTAAATGGGCTGGGCATGCCCAGGAAGTGTCCAACCATAAAAAAAAGGAAAAAAACGTTGGACATAGTACGAGTATCCAATAGTGTCTAGCACGGGTACAAATCCTATTTTGAACTGTTCATGCTTCCTAGACTTTCCCAAGTTTTTTCTTACCAAAGTGCTTTAAATGGTTTTATAAACTTTTCCCTTTTAGATTTCAACTTCTACCTTTTAAATACTTTTTGTATGTTAAGTTTATCAACAACTTAAATGAATTTCAGCAACTATGTTGTCATTTCCCCCAAAAGGGGTTTAGATGTTTATGAAAAACAATATTTTAACGAGTCACTTGGAATATAAGGTTACGTGTTTTATCATATGTTATCCTTTCACACTATCTACTTTGATGTGGTAGGCCCATATTTGTTTCTGGGTATCTTATAAAATGTAACTGCAAAGTGATAAGGACAACCAAATGAAACCTGTTAATAGTTCATGATCAAAACTTTACGAAATAATTTTCAAATTGTTACGCGTTTTAATGCATGAGATTTCCGATTCACTTTATATATATAAAACTACACAATATAAGCATATATATATATATATATATATATATATATATATATTGATTGTTGTATCTTTTATAATATCATAGATTTTTTTTATATATAATAATGTGAATGTAAAATGGTATTTGTATAACAATTGCTGAACCTTAAATGATTTTTGATAAATATCCAAATCTCACCTAATCAAGCTCAAAATTTCAAATTTAGTAGCGCATGAAAGTTCCAATCTACTAAAAACTAAATATGTACATAAGCAGTTACTTTTTGATCATTTAAGTTAATATGTTAACATATAAATGGGAACTCCATTATCTTTATTATCATAAAAGATTTTCAGCATTTTTTCTTAGATATTGCAATTTTTTTTCTTAGATTTTACAAGATTATGATTTTATACATAAATATTTTCTAATGGTTTTTTTATGATTTTTAAAAAATAACTCTGCTTATGTTTGTGTAGCCGGTCCTGATCCTGGATAAAGGAGGGTTGACGGTAAGTCGATAGCCTACCATAAAACATAGTTGGATCTCATGAAATAGGTCATAAGATATACTTCATTGAGGTAGAGAAAATGAAGTGCCAAAAAACCAGTATGCAATGGCAAAATTTAACTTTTAAATTTAACTTTTAAATTAAGATTTGTTCTATCATCGAATTATCGTATTATTTGATAATGTAGTAATTCTATGTTGTGAAGTAACAATTTATAAAAACGCTGTAGTGAAAATGAGAATACTTAGGTGGATGTGTAGGTTCAGTAAGAGTTGTATAAATGTCCATGTAATAAATAATATGATGGTGACAAATGATATTGACAAACTAGGAGTATAAACCAAAATAGCACACTTTGATAAAAATATGTACTGAAATAGCACCAAAGCCATCTTAATTCCCGAAATAGCCCACTTTCGGGTGAAAGCGCCAGCACTTTTGGCGTTTTACTGTATCCGGGGGCCAAAAGCGCCAAAAAAATGGCGTTTTCAGCTGAAAGCGCCAAAAAAATGGCGTTTTCAGCTGAAAGCGCCAAGTTTTTGGCGTTTTCAATGTAAAAGCGTTAAAAAAAAAAAAAAAAAAAAAACGCCAATTTTTTGGCGCTTTTGCATGAAAAACGCCAAAAACTTGGCGCTTTCAGCTGAAAACGCCATTTTTTTGGCGCTTTCAGCTGAAAACGCCATTTTTTTGGCGCTTTCAGCCCCGGATACAGTAAAACGCCAAAAATGTTGGCGCTTTCTCGGGAAAGTGGGCTATTTCGGGAATTAAGATGACTATGGTGCTATTTCAATACATATTTTTATGAAATCGTGCTATTTTGGTTTATAGACAAACTATGCACTGATCTTCTGTAGATGGTTTGATCTGCACTATAACTGTACAACATAAGCTGATACACATGCTTTTTAGGAGTAATGAATGTGGCATATGTAGAATCAACAAGGGAAGCGCTGAAATGAAAACATGGCATGAATTAGAACCATAGATATGTGTGTATGTGTGTTTGTGTGTATATATATCTATACATAGCTATGTATATGTATATATAGTTTAGCACACTCGTGTATTAATACTCTTAAAAGATTAAATTAGAACTAGGGAGAATAACGTGCCTACATATGTTGGTCCAGTTGGGTATGTCATCCTCTAGGAAATCAGGATACCTTCGCATTCTTCTTCTTTGACAGATGTTTGCTCCTAAAGTGAAGTGAACACAAACAAGGTGTATGAGTTACAGTGGCCGCCCTGGCAAGCTAGTGGATGCAAAGATGGCAGTGTATCTGTCTGGATTGTCCGCATGGACAATCATATGCTTCACATGTTTCATGACAAAAGTAGAAACAGGTCTGATGCTACTACTTCCATCAAGACCCTTGTTGGTGCCCCTTTAGGATTAACATCCTAGCTGTTGGGAGGGGATCCCGTGTTTCCCTTTAGAATACCAATGACGCTGCCTGCTTCGGTAAAGTTGATACAATTTATGGTATCTCGGGGTGTGTTTGGGAAGCAAAGGAAAGTATTTTTTTTACTAGCCATCGCATATTAGAGCCAAAAGCATGTTTAGAAATTTTGAAGTATACAGCTATTGTCTGGGCTTCGGGTCTTATTGGCTGTTTTGATTCTCTTTATATGGCTTAGGGCGCTGACTATACCGGGATGATTGGGGGCTATCGACATTGATATGTATACAAAAATAGAGATGGAATGCAAGGTGTTTGAAGAAAAAAGTGATTGACCATAGTGCATTAAGAAATCATCTTTTTCCCTTATTCTTGGCACCTTCACTGAAAAAGTGCTATCAGGTGAAAACTCCACTTTTATCATATTCTGCACTCTAACTGTTATATTTTCTTGTGACATGGATGTGGCTTGCTGGAATTTCTCTTTCAATAATATCCTCGTGTCCTGGCGACTGGCGAGACCCACCAGTTTCACAGGCCTCATTATGGTAAGTATTCTCATGGATTTATTGCAGTCTCATCCCTTCCATGTTACATCACACTTGTAATAATTGTATCTATCCCTCTAACCATTGGATGTTTTTGGTTGCCAATGCCCCCGTGTATTTTGCTGGCTTGGTTCCTAGATTGTTGGATCTATATAATAATTAGCTCATAATTAAAATGATACCATTACAATAGTTAAAACCATTATGCATTGATACCTGCTTACAACTTAGATACATATTTATGATAATTGTGAATCATTTAGTTATTTGTTATATTCCAATTTTCCTTAGTATACAAATGTAACTAAGAATGGCGCCACAAAATTTGCAGAATGGGAAGGGGGAGGTATCACAGATATGACACGGCTTGCTGGACTTCATGTATCAATAATTTACTGATGTCTAGGTGAGATCCTCCAGTATCATAGACTATTTTCATGAGCTTCATTTTGATGAACATTCTTATAGTCCATGGATATGGTGCAATCACAACTTTGCTTTCTTTAATAATAGATTTTAGACTCGATTTATTCCTGGTTGTATCTGTAGAATTTGGTTGTGAGTACCGATATGATTTGTAACCTTGGAGACTATATAGGTCTTTATAAGTAATTTGTAGATTGAATCATTTTAATAATAAACTTGTCGCAACATGAATATTAATTTTATTTATAGAATAATTTGCTTGGATTTTGTTCTCATAATTCAAAATCGTATTGTTACTATGAATTCCTCTTGTGTTTTAAGACTTGTTTACAACTTTATCTACATATTTATGGTAATTAGAAATTACTTATTCTTTGTTCACCATGATAAAATACACTTTAGTATAAATGTGATTGATAATGATTGTGATGCAAGTCATGATGCAAAAACTCAATTTATTCTACTAATCAAGCTGCTAGACAATAATGTCAGATATGGGCGTATATAGATAATTCACAAGAAGACCTAATTGTCTTACTCCGCTCACGACCCTACTAATATAGGCCTTCGAAGCCAGGAAGCACAAACACTTCCCGGAGGCTTCCGTGTCCGTGTCCGACACGTGTCCAACCCGGACATACCTTGGACACACGTGGACACGCGGCGGACACTCCTCCAACGTGTCCAGTTTCATTTTTTTTTATTTGCAAGCTGGACACGGTGTGGACACATCTAGGACGCTTAGTGGACACGGCCAGCCCAACCCACATAAGATCTAACTAAAAAGAAAAGAGAAAATAAGACCCAACCCCGTAGACTCCTCAACCAAACCCCAACTCCTCACTAAAACCTTCATCCCTTCCCTCGAGAGGTGACCAACAAGCCTCACCCTCTAATTGTTGTTGTTCCCGTAAAGAATGTATGAAACCGCTTCTAGCAGCACTTGCTGCAAGTAGCAGCTAGGTCCTGAAGTTGCTACAAGCAGCCACCATAAAGAGATGGAGCTGCTACTAGCAGCCTTTGCATCAACAACCACTAGGAGCTAAAGCCACCATAAGTAGCAGCCTTTTGTGAGCCATTTGCAGCAGGAGCTGCCAACACCTAGAGCAGCCATTGAAAAGCAACTTCCTTCCCTCTTCTTCCTCTTGATTTTAATGTCATTTTGTATGCTAAATTTTATAGCATCAGCATAGTGGGTTTGAATACAAATGTGAATATAAAGTGGATATCATGGTGATCGTTGTTTCTGCTTGTTGTTGAGAATTATGGAGCTTGTTGTGTTTAAAAATAAATTATATACATATATATGTCTTGTCACAGATCCGTTCTTACCCTAATCGCAATCCCACTGTCCAAAAGGGCAGTGTTAAAGGGATTAGGGCGCCCGTCCCTGAGTGGCCCGAAAATCACACACAGATAATATGCAAAAATGAAATAACATTCTTCTTTATTAAAAAGAACCAAAAGGTTTAGTACATAAGGCCCGTACGCAATAGGAAAGAGAAAAAGATAAGAAACTAGCCTACAACTACATCTCTTTTACAAATAGCTCCCATGTAGAGTCCAGTGTTTTAAAAAGCGGCCCGTGCGGCCTTATAAGCGGTGCGGCCCATGTACAGATCCGCATAGGGTGAAGTGGACCAAAATGCAGACCAGGCCCTTGTAATCGGCCGTACGGGCGCATAAAAGGCCTTTTATGCGGCGCTTTTTTAGTTGGACCCTTTTTTTTCTCCACTTAAACCCCAACCCCTAGAATCTAATCCGACCCCTCGCTCACCCCCCGACTCCCCTCACTCATCCCCCCCAAAAACAGCACACGAAAAACCCTCGCTCGCTGCGACTTACTAGGGTGCAGTGGCGGCTTCTTCGGCTGTCTCTCCTCCGAGCAACAGGTGCAGTGATGGCCTCACATCTCTCCAACGCCGGCGGCGCCGGCTTTGCTTCTCTGCAGCGGCGGTGACAACAACTTTCCCCAGCAGGCGGCGGCGCCGGCTTTGCTTCTCTGCAGCGGCGGTGACAACAACTTTCCCCAGCAGGCGGCGGCATCATCCATGCTCCAGCGGCGGCCCTCTTCCAAAGGCGCCGGTAAGTCATTTCCTCCTCTCTTCTTTCTCAGTTCTCTTAATCGCATGATTTTTTTTTTGCTCCATTTCCTTGCTCCCGCCTGTTTCTGTTTGTTTTGATACAGTTTTTTTTGTTGCAATTTGATCTTCTTTTTTCTATCTCGTTTTGGTTCAATCTTCCTGACCTTAATTTTATTTTCGGATTCCCCTTTCCCCCTTCTTTTCTTTCCATTCCCCTCATTCCCACCTACTGTCGACCCCCAAACTCCCTCTTTTTCTCCTGCTCCGGTTTTATCTTCCATTTCCCAAAATTCTCTTTCTTCTTCCATTGCCCATTTTCCATTCCCCAACTCCCTTTCTTCCCTTTCTTCCATTTCTCAATTTGATTTCCTTCATTCACAACCAACTGTCCTACCCCCTCAACTCCAAATTTTACTGTCGTCCATGAGTTGTTATCCCTCTTCCATTTTCCAATCTTCCTTTCTTCTTATATTTCCCATTTCATTTCCCAATCTCAATTTTACTGTTGAGTGTCGATCCATTGCCTTTGCCTATTCCAAACTTTCAGATGCAGTGTCTATTGATGATGGAGATGTGCCCGTTTTTGTGGAAGATGAAGAAGATTAGATTTTTATTGGTAGCATTATTTTTGATGTACTATTTTGTTGTATGTCTTGGACATGAATCACATGCTTATTTAGCTTTGTAGTTTTGGACATTTAAGACATGTTGACATCTTTTTGTATGTTTTAGTTGGTCTTTAACTCTTTGTTATTATATAATGTACTTGTTGTGTTAAACCATTTCAAGTCTGACTTCATTGGAGTTTATGTTTAAATGATTCCATTCTACAATGCATTGTAAATGGTGTAGTTTTATTTGAAACTTTATAATTGAAAATTTGAATCTATCTCAAGTTTTTAAGGTCTAAATATGTGAATCGTACAAATTAAATATGCAATTGTGTGATTAATTTATATATAATAATTAATTTATTTAAAAAAAAACCGGAACCGCATATACCCCCGCATATACTCCCGCATACCGCATATACTCTACAAGGTGACCTCTCCTAACGCATAGCGCATACCGCTTTTTAAAACACTGGTAGAGTCCATAAGTGATGTAGCAGTCTTTATTGCAGTGGATAAATGAGTAGATGAATCTAGTTCCTTGCATTACCTAAAATCGAGAAAATCAAGACACAATGTCAATGCAATTGCACGGTACGCTATATAAAAACAAGTAAAGCAATTTATAAGAAAACTAGTATGCTTGGCAGGACTTATGTTTCAAACATTATTGAACGATCTTCCAAAAACCAAAATGTTATTCAACACGAATTTTTATTACAAATTTCCCATTATGGTGTAATTCAAGAAGCATGCTTATATTAGTTTATGTGACTCTACTACCCCAACGCGATGGGGAGGTCACCAAGCTCCTTCTCACTATAGGAGATAGGAGATCAAAGTGCAAAATCCCACCTTCCAATAAGGGAGTTTTGCTTATATTCAATATTAACATTATCAACTTTTCCAACATCCTTATCAACATCAATATACGGGCAATCATAATGGGTATTGTGATTTAGGGTTTTCATGTTTCTCAAAATATAATATAGAAGAAAAACGGAAGACTATTCATAGGGAACAATAGTTCATCCAAATAACTAGCCAAGTATATGTCAAGAGATACCTAAAAGTATCATCATTACAACCAAGGAGGAGTAGTATAATAGCGTACCTTTTTGAATGCTAATCGAGTAAAGGTCCAAGAGTGAAAGGTCAAGGTCTCAAGTAGATCCTAGATTAAAGAAGATATTGATTTGAGAGTCAAGATCATATTATGCAAGAACCATGTATTCAGTATGCAAGATTAGGGTTTTGCATTCCTATTACAACCCTAGGGTAGATCATCCATTATATCAATATTTCAACATTTAATCAAGCATCAAGCATATATCGAGAATGATCCACTTGGGTGCTTTTAGGAACGGCCGGAGAAAAAGGGAGTGAGAGAGAGAGAGCACGGCGTGGGGAGAGAAGGCGCCGCTCGCGTTTGTGGGGGCGGGCCGAACTCATCTAGGGGTTTAAATAGGGTTTTGGTGCTAGGGTTAGGGCTACCAAGGGGGGCGGCACACCCTATGGAGTCAGCCTGATCTCTTGGCCTCCAAGCAACGATTTCGCACCACCGATCCATGTGGAAACTTCGAGAGAGGGTGATGGATCCTTCGGTCGAGTTATTGGGGCGAAACCGATTGGGTTTGCTTGGTTGGGTTGGGAGCCAGGGTGGCTGTCCATCGTGGACTTGCCATTCTAGGCGCAAGGTAGGGGATGACCCAGCGCCGTTGGATTGAGATCCAAGGCTGCTTGGTCAACCCGTGAGGTAGCCTTGCCCAACGGCGCCCAAAGCATCAGATGGGCCGAGCCCAACAAGGAAAAAGGGGAAAAAGGAATAAAAAGGCTAAAAGAGCTAGGAAAAGGCTAGATCTTAGGAAAATCGTATAAAATCATGGGAAGGTCCAAATGATCTCAAATTTGGACCATATCTTCAACATGAAGTGTAGAATAATGTGTATAAGTTTGGAGACCAAAAGATAAAGTTAACTAGTCAAACTCAAGTATTTAAACAAAGAGGTGTATAAAGCTAATTAAGGTGCCCAAGAGTGCATGAAATTTATAGAAAACAATGGAATTTTATTTTGGGTATATATATTGATCAAGGAGTCAAATGAGATTATGAATGATCATTATAAATGTGAAAATATAAATTAAATAATGGAAAAACTCACATTGTCATATCCTCCCCTCCTTATAAAGAATTTTGTCCCCAAAATTCAAACTTCCTTGAAGAGGTCAGGAAATCGTTCCTCCATGTCTGACTTCAACTCCCAAGTAGCATCATCACTCCCATGGTGCTTCCACAACACCTTAACCATATCAATTTTCTTATTTTTGAGTTCCTTGGTGCGAGTATCAAGTATCTTGACCGGAGTTTCTTGGTACACAAGGGTGTCCTTTAATTCAAGTGGTTCATGATTGAGGACATGGCTAGGGTCTTTGACATACCGCTTTAGGTTCGACACATGAAAGACCTTGTGCATCATGCTATATTGTGGAGGTAGAGCCAACCTGTAAGCACATTCCCCAATACGGTCCAAAATTTCAAATGGACCCACGTATCTGGGGCTAAGTTTGCCTTTGTTCTTTGCAATGGCTCGAATTGGTCGAATCTTCAGGATAACATGATCACCTACTAGGAACTGAGTGTCAATCCTATGCGCATCAACATAAGACTTCTGATGATCTTGTGCCCTTTTTAACCTTTGCTTGATTAGGTTGACATTGTCAGAATAGAGTTGTAGTTCCTCAGATTTCAGAATTCGTCTTTCACCTACTTCATCCCAGTAAAGTGGAGATCTACACGGTCTTCCATACAGAGCTTCATAGGGAGGCATGCCTATACTGGATTGGTAGTTATTGTTGTAGGCAAACTCAACGAGAGGAAGGTAGTGGTCCCAAGAACCACCCCAATCGAGGACACATGATCTCAGCAAGTCTTCTAGAACTTGGATTGTCCTCTCAGACTGTCCGTCAGTTTGTGGGTGATAAGCAGTGCTGAAATTCAGTTGAGTTCCCAATTCTTTCTGTACTTGTCGCCACAAGTGAGAAGTGAACTTTGCATCACGATCTGATACTATAGATACAGGAATTCCATGCAGCCTGACTATCTCTCGAACGTAAAGTTCTGCTAACTCAGGAACCTTGGTTGTTGTCTTGATTGGAATAAAATGGACATATTTAGTTAGACGATCAACTACAACCCAGATGGCGTCACTCCCTTTCCTGGTCCTGGGTAGTCCCACCACGAAATCCATGGTGATGTTTTCCCATTTCCACTCGGGGATAGGTAGGGGTTGTAGAAGACCTCCTGGACGTTGGTGTTCAGCCTTGATCTGTTGGCAGGTCAGACACTTGGAGATGAAAGTAGCAATGTCAGTCTTCATAAACACACTAGGAATGACAAGGAATTCATAATGCCCGTATCGGGTTCGAAAGGCCGTTTTAGGAATGTCTTCATCCTTAACTTTGAGTTGGTGGTAACCAGAACGGAGATCAATTTTTGAAAAGACATGGGCAGAACGAAGTTGATCGAAAAGGTCATCAATTATGGGCAGCGGATACTTGTTTTTCATAGTAGCTTGATTGATTAGACGATAGTCGATACACATGCGAAGGGAACCATCCTTTTTCTTAACAAATAAAACGGGGGCTCCCCAAGGAGAGGTACTAGGGCGGACGAAACCCTTGTCAAGCAATTCCTGCAACTGCTTTTTCAGCTCAGTCAATTCAGCAGGAGCCATCCGATAGGGTGCCCGAGAAATGGGTGCGGTACCAGGTGCTAAATCAATAGAAAACTCGACATCACGATCTGGTGGTAGCCCAGGGAGCTCCTCAGGATAGACACTCGGGTATTCTCGCACTATATCAATGTTTTCTAGGGCACTCGTATCAGGATTGACTATGGTTACAGTTGCTAGGTATGTTTTGCACCCTTTAGCTATCAAGTTTTGGGCTTTAATCAGAGAAATGACAACGTTTTGATTTCGATCTTTCCTTCCAGGAATTACAAGAATAGGGAGGTTGGGTTTGGAAATAATGACTTTCTTGGCACGACAGTCGATTAGAGCATGATTTTTATGGAGCCAATCCATCCCTAAAATAAGGTCAAAGTCTTCCATGTCTAAGATTATGAAATCTGACTCAAAACTACGTCCAACATAAGATAGAGGGACTTTCTCGACAATATAGGAGACTTTCATCTTCCCACTTGGGGTAGTTACATCAAGTACGTACCCTAAGTCCCTTGTTTCAAGATTCAACATAAAGGTAAGATTCTTAGACATGAAAGTGTTTGTTGACCCGGAGTCAAAAAGAGTAACAACAAAATGGTTGGAGATTTGCATCATACCTACGTATATATTTTGTGTAAGGACTATGTACAAGATAATCATGATATAAAGTTCTGGAAATAATCTTGAATTTAAAAGGTACCTTCCATGAGTTTGTTTTCATTGGCCTTCGCCTCATCTGCATTCACAGCAAAGACACGGGCCTGTCGATGTTCACCTTGCCTGGCCCATGCTGGAGGAGGGTGGGGGCAGCTGTCTCTGAAGTGACCCTCCTGTTTGCAGTAATGGCAGACCGAGGACGGATACTTGCACTGGCCAGGGTGAAAGTTACCACAGTTACGACAACGAGGAATATTGGCGTTCCGGCCTGGATCCCTGTTTTGGCCATGATTCTGGTTTTGTGCAGGACCACAGTTGTAATTCTGGTTCTGGCCTTGATTGTAGTTCTGGGCAGGGGGATTTCTCTGGTTCTTTTGTCGGTTCTTGTTCTTATTGCCACCAATATGGGGTTTTCCCTTCTGTTCAGGTTTTGCAGGTACAACTTCAGTCAGGCCTAGATAGACAAGGGTAGGTAATGGTTTCCCGTGTCCCATCCCTAGGGTTCTCTCCATGGACAAGGCATGGTCATAGGCATCTTGAAAATTGGTGGGTTTGGATGAGGATACAAAAGCTTTTAGGGTAAGGAAAAGCCCATCAATGTAGCGGTCAAGTTTTTGTTCTTCGGTAAGGTTGGTGACATGCCTCTCCAGCAGGCGGAACTGTCAGCTGTAATCAACCACTATGTTAGTTCCTTGGGTAAGGGTGAGGAATTGTTTTTGTTTCTCCTTTCTCTCAGATGTGGGTTGGAAACGGTTGGTGAAAATGGGTTTGAAGGCTTCCCAGTTGATTAGGGATGACCTGCTGTGACCGGATATAATTCTCCCACCACAATTTGGCCGCTCCCTTCAACTGGTAGGTGGCAAAACCAACCTTGTCTTGTTCAGGGCACCTCAAAACCCTAAAAGTGTTTTCCATGGACACTAACCAGGCATCAACCTTGTCTAGGACATCATCTTTGTCTTCCCCATAGAAGGCTTCAGGGCTGAGTTTCAGAAAATCCTGGATAGTGATGGGTTTTGGGTTATGGGTTGGCACAAGGGATGTTGTACAGACAGCTAGGTCATGGAGGGCATCCATAACGGCCTTCTGTTTTAGTTCCCATCCCCCATATCGTTGGTCTTAGAACCGACATCTTCATCATCATCCATGCGGGGCTTCTTCCCCTTGTCTTTAGTACCAGAGGTCCCTTCACCATCCCTGTTGTTCCTGGTTTTTGGGGCCATCTGCAAGAGTTCAACTGATATAAGTCTTCTTGTTTATAACTTTCAAAGCAAGAATATGATAGATCATTGCAACAAGTTTTCTCAATTTATTTTCGGATTTTAGTTGTTCCTGTCCTTAATTTACCCAAAAATAGAGAGAGTATATAGATCAAGTCATGACACCTTTAAGGAGAACGAGAAGATGAGAAGTCATCCTACTTCCTTCTAATAGGTGGCTTGGGAAATCCTTAAAGAAGAGATAAGATGCTAGAAGACTCTCTAGGGTTATAGGAAGTCCTTCCATCCATTTCTGGATCAACTAAGGCCAGGTGGAGCAGGAGGAACCTCAACCACCGTGAAGACGGATAGGAGGAATTATGCCAGAACCCCCTTTGTGCTCTTTCTAGACAACTCAGTTTTCACCATAGTGAATTTTAGGGCTTCCTTGGTTCAGCGATTAAGAACATCATTTCACTAATGCATATGAAGTGTGTTATGGCTCTGATACCAACTGTCACGTATCCGTTCTTACCCTAATCGCAATCCCACTGTCCAAAAGGGCAGTGTTAAAGGAATTAGAGCGCCCGTCCCT
Source organism: Alisma plantago-aquatica (assembly GCA_963693085.1). Lineage (NCBI taxonomy): Eukaryota > Viridiplantae > Streptophyta > Magnoliopsida > Alismatales > Alismataceae > Alisma > Alisma plantago-aquatica. The sequence goes on from OY856410.1 coordinate 907,903,456, forward strand.
GAGTGGCCCAAAAATCACACACAGATAATATGCAAAAATGAAATAACATTCTTCTTTATTAAAAAGAACCAAAAGGTTTAGTACATAAGGCCCGTAGGCAACAAGAAAGAGAAAAAGATAAGAAACTAGCCTACAACTACATCCCTTTTACAAATAGCTCCCATGTAGAGTCCATAAGTGATGTAGCAGTCTTTATTGCAGTGGATAAATGAGTAGATGAATCTAGTTCCTTGCATTACCTAAAATCGAGAAAATCAAGACACAATGTCAATGCAATTGCACGGTACGCTATATAAAAACAAGTAAAGCAATTTATAAGAAAACTAGTATGCTTGGCAGGACTTATGTTTCAAACATTATCGAACGATCTTCCAAAAACCAAAATGTTATTCAACACGAATTTTTATGACGAATTTCCCATTATGGTGTAATTCAAGAAGCATTCTTATATTAGTTTATGTGACTCTACTACCCCAACGCGATGGGGAGGTCACCAAGCTCCTTCTCACCATAGGAGATAGGAGATCAAAGTGCAAAATCCCACCTTCCAATAAGGGAGTTTTGCTTATATTCAATATTAACATTATCAACTTTTCCAACATCCTTATCAACATTAATATACGGGCAATCATAATGGGTATTGTGATTTAGGGTTTTCATGTTTCTCAAAATATAATATAGAAGAAAAACGGAAGACTATTCATAGGGAACAATAGTTCATCCAAATAACTAGCCAAGCATATGTCAAGAGATACCTAAAAGTATCATCATTACAACCAAGGAGGAGTAGTATAATAGCGTACCTTTTTGAATGCTAATCGAGTAAAGGTCCAAGAGTGAAAGGTCAAGGTCTCAAGTAGATCCTAGATTAAAGAAGATATAGATTTGAGAGTCAAGATCATATTATGCAAGAACCATGTATTCAGTATGCAAGATTAGGGTTTTGCATTCCTATTACAACCCTAGGGTAGATCATCCATTATATCAATATTTCAACATTTAATCAAGCATCAAGCATATATCGAGAATGATCCATGGGTGCTTTTAGGAATCATATTAGTTAACCCTAATTATATCATCAACATCCAAGTCACTAATCAAGTTTCTAGATCATAATGATAGGTTTGAGATTAAACATCAGAGTAAGATTGCATGATGGATCAGGAACTAGGTTAGGATCATGAACTTAAGGAATTAACCCTTGTATACTCAAGAAGGTTATTCCGAGGTATTTGCATCAAAATAGAGAACAAAGATATGAAACAAGTTCTGAAACCATTTTCATTAAATCGGGCTAATTTTTCTGATAAAAATGGACTATAAATTCGATATATTTGGAGCTAGGAATCTCAAGATAACATTTTTGCAAGATTAGGCTATTTTATGGAATTTTGGGCAGATAGGGCAAAATACCATAAAATAGAGGGCCGTCGATCCTTGGTCAACCGTTGACCCGCGAAGTAGATTAGCGGCAGGGAGGAACCACGCTCCCAGGCACGTGCTCGCGGAGAAGAAACAGAAGAAGGGCTCGCGCGGGGATCTGTGACCGTCGATCTCACCTTGGACCAGCGTGGGATCCAATCCGATGGTCGCTGCTGGTCGTCCCAAGCAGCAAAACTCGCCCACGAGAAGGGTTGCTCCGCGGCGGTGCGACGGCTGGAGAAAAAGGGAGTGAGAGAGAGAGAGCATGACGTGGGGAGAGAAGGCGCCGCTCGCGTTCGTGGGGGCGGGCCGAACTCATCTAGGGGTTTAAATAGGGTTTTGGTGCTAGGGTTAGGGCTACTAAGGGGGGCGGCGCACCCTATGGAGTCAGCCTGATCTCTTGGCCTCCAAGCAACGATTTCGCACCACCGATCCATGCGGAAGCTTCGAGAGAGGGTGAGGGATCCTTCGGTCGAGTTATTGGGGCGAAATTGATTGGGTTTGCTTGGTTGGGTTGGGAGCCAGGGTGGCTGTCCATCGTGGACTTGCCATTCCAGACGCAAGGTAGGGGATGACCCCAACGCCGTTGGATTGAGATCCAAGGCTGCTGGGTCAACCCGTGAGGCAGCCTTGCCCAGCGGCGCCCAAAGCATCAGATGGGCCGAGCCCAGCAAGGAAAAAGGGAAAAAAAGAATAAAAAGGCTAAAAGAGCTAGGAAAAAGGCTAGATCTTAGGAAAATCGTATAAAATCACGGGAAGGTCCAAATGATCTCAAATTTGGACCATATCTTCAACATGAAGTGTAGAATAATATGTATAAGTTTGGAGACCAAAAGATAAAGTTAACTAGTCAAACTCAAGTATTTAAACAAAGAGGTGTATAAAGCTAATTAAGGTGCCCAAGAGTGCATGAAATTTATAGAAAACAATGGAGTTTTATTTTGGGTATCTATATTGATCAAGGAGTCAAATGAGATTATGAATGATCATTATAAAGGTGAAAATATAAATTAAATAATGGAAAAACTCACATGGTCACATGTCTTTTACTGTATATGTTTATGTAAATATATGTATGTTTATATGCATATATATTCCTGTGTCCAACGCCGTGTCCGTGTCCTATATTTCTGAAAATTTCCGTGTCCCGTGTCCGTGTCTGTGCTTCTTAGCTTCGAAGTAATTCGTTGAGAACTTTTAAACAAGTCCTTTTTGTTGAGATCTTTCAAACAAATCCTTAACCATTATATGTAACTCTAATACTAAAATAATTGTAAACAAAATCATAGATGGAAACCAATAAAAGACAACTAATAAAAAAGTCCGAACACAAATAAAAGACAAACACAATGCACTCTAGTCACGAGATGAAAAACTCTAGCCATGCTTTTCATAAGAAACTTATCTTGCAACAACTCCCCTCGGATTGGAAAAATGAACTTTTACAAGTGGGGTGTTGTCGCAATACTCATTTTATTACAAAGTTGGTGGCATATTTTTGATGACACGACACATGCAGGCTACCGACTGAGGATGCCAATGGAAAGACACACCAATCGAGGGAAAGGTGTAGATGTTGGTCTAGTCGTCATGTAAAGTGTGACGATCATATTGCTAAGGTCATTCGAGTACGATATTGCCGCATTAAAAGACACACCATCATAAAGTACGATGCCATTGTATACTTCATGGTACGATAAAGTTATTCGTCAATGGTGAGTCACTTGCTGGCAAACCTTCTAGGCCAACCGATGAAGCAGGTAAGGATGGGGGTGATGTAACTCATAAAGTCTACAACCATTGTTGATACACGGTTAATAGAGTTCCTATTGTCAATTATCGGGATGCATGTATCCTGCAAACTCGACCTCTGACGAGCAGAGTTGTGTGTGTGGTGAAGCTTCACAGGGCAGAACCTGTCAAAGAAGTGGTGTTACGAACAAGCCGTGCTGAGGTGGGTCCTCCTCATCCGGGTCGTCATTGCTAGGTTCGCTTGTAGGAAGGACATCTTGTATTCTTTGTTGTCTTCCTTAGTATCTAAGGCTGTGAGCATTAGATGATTGGAGCATTGAGAAGAGTGATGCCCAAATCCCTTATAAGAGAAGCACTGAATCTAGATGGAAAACGTTTTTGCAGAAGACGACTGTGGTGAGGTAAGTGGATGGGGTCGATGTCAAAGAAGTTCGTTGCTAAGAGGTGGAGTCCACACAATTTCTGCTCATGCGTTGTTGGTGTAGATACATGAATCACGTTGTTCATAGATGAAATCTGTAAAGTATCCAATTTTGGCGGTAAATGGTAATCTCAGTGGTAGTAGCCCATGTGACATATGAATTGACCACAAAATCCTATCCCTATTGTAAGTCTAATAGTTTGATGCAAAAGTGTTGTTTGTAACTATCATGGACGAAGGACTCCATGTCAACTTTCAATCCAGGTTTTGACGCGAAGAATTGTATGCAAGAACTTCCACCAAGTAAGAGCGTTGTTGTGGAGCTTGGCTTCCATGTAGGAGATCTTGTGATTCTCTACAAGTTGGTGCCAGTTAAGAATGATTACATGTTTTGGGCCCAGTGGCAGAAAACGTTGGGCATGCTTGTGCTTAGGGCAATATATATACTAGTCCACATCGTGAACCGAATTGACTATTTGGTCTAGTCATGTCTTGGACCGACTAAAATTTCAGTATGGTTCACAATCATCTATTTTCTATGAATTCAGTTGAACATTCGGTACCGTTCGGTCCACAACTGATAAAAACCAATTTGGACCGATTAGATAGGGTAATATAAATTTTTTTTCTGAATGTATTAATCAAATCTAATTTTAATGAAGGGTTATAGGAGAGTGTACTGCAATATTATTCTAGAACTACCAACATAATATTAATTTCTTAGCCTACCCAACACGTTGAGTCATTATATGTTGTTATGATGGCACTTTATATGCGACACATCTTAGTATTCCCACAACGTACCTAAACATATAAATACAAGCCAATTTCTAACTTATCTTACTATCCTTTATTTAGTCAAACTATTAGACTAATGTCATGGCTCGAGTGGTTGTACTTCATTGATCTTTTGATGTATATTTGTTGAGAGAGTGTCTTAAACTCTCTTGAAAAGCTTCTTTGATGAATTAGACGTCTACACCAAGCCTCGACATCTTTGGGATGCGTTTTGGGCACCTACAGGTGTAGCCTGGAGGCCCTGGACTGTATTTGTATGTACGGTCCAGTCGGACCGTATACAGTCTAGTGCTGGACTGTAAATGTTGCTGATTTGGAAATACAGTCCCTGTTACGGACCGTATACAGTCCCCGTCGACCGTAAACGCGGCCGGAAAACAACCTAATCACTTTGTGACTTTGGATATGGGTTCTATTCTTATAAATAGACTCCCCAACTCGTCCCAAACATGAAGAGCAATGAAGAGACATCAAGAGACGTCATTTTTTCGAAGACCTAAGGCCACAGACGGACCTAGGGCTTTCCTTAGGGTTTCACGCCTCCAAGAGCTCCTCTCCAAGCTACCGTCTTCTTCCACAGTTGGCTTTCGGGTGTAAAAGGGGATTGGGTACTTCTTCTCTCTTCTGTAATCATCATCTCTGTAATCTCTTTATCAATAATATCATCTCCGCCAGTGGATGTAGGCTCCCACATTGAGAATTTGTCGAACCACTATAAATCTCATTTTTGTGGTTGCTTGCGTGTTCATTGTTGATCTTCTTCATACACATGGTATTAAAAAACCCGCTTTGAGGCTCTCGAGGCTTATGCCTCGAGGCGAGGCTATCCTAAGTACGCCTCATTGCCCCGGACTCAGGCTTACGCCTCGAAATGTTTGAGGCTCGCCTCACAACAATGAGGCTTTGAGGCTTAGCTGAGGCGCACGCCTCAGTTATGGATGCTAATGTCTTATGTTATCCACCAACTTTTCTACTTTTAAGATTATTACAAACATTTACTAAAAGTTTTCTATTAAATGTTATCGTAGTTACTTATCATTTTCTTATAAATGAATTTATCACTATTATTTTATGAGTGAGATCTTTCAATCTTCAAGGTTAAATTTGTCTTTGTTTGCTACCTTTTTTATTTACTATGTCAGTGAATTTCATTTTATTCTTCCTACTAATTCTTAAATAGATATATTATTACAATCATTGATACTCATTATTTTCTAAATATTTATTATAGTATTATAGTAGTCTTTGATCTCTATTTCATCTTATTAAGTTACAAAAATCACTTCTATTTAGTCTTGGTTTTGCCTGTATATACATATTTATGTTTTACACATATATATAGTATATATACACACATATATATATACACATATATGCATATAATATATATGTATGTATATACATTTAAATATTTAATAATTTATCAACACCTCGTACATATTTCAAGGCTTACGCCTCAAACGCCTCGAGGCTTACGCCTCGCCTCTTTGAGAGAAAAACGCCTCGTTACGCCTCACACACTTTAAAACCTTGGTCGTACGTATTCAGTTTGGATTGCTCGATCTCATGCTTCCACATCTCCGCAACAAGCTCGTTGTGCCTTGTTGTTCAGGTCTCCCATCACCACCATATCCCAACAATATTATTTTCTATAGAATGGAAACATGTCATACTTTGTTGATACATTGTCGTAGCAATGTCTCTACTTTAGCCATATAATAACATTGCAAACTTTAGTTTAGTTGTGTTGTATGGTCAATCGGTTGTGTTATCACACGCAAATTGCAACCATTCGTTGCAAAAACAATACTTTTAGTCATATTTATTTAAAGCTCACTACAATGAATTAGAGATACCAAAGTGATCCAGTCCAGTCTCGGTCCGGTCTAGGAATTTTTGGTTCTAGACCGTCTGGATTGGATCTTATTCGGGTCAATCCTAGTTCAACAATTTTTCCATATTGAGATTTCGGTCCAGTCCAATCTAAATCAACCCGTTATAGGGTTTTGGACCGATGTACAACTCTACCGGGGACATGGGATTTTGGATGATTGACCTTAAGTAGTCGGTCCTGTTAGGGAGGCACTTCGCGGGGAGGTGTATGTCGTGGTTCAGGTCGGTCTTGCATGTAGTCAAACACGACTTCCATCTATTGTTGCATGCCTTCAATCAAGGCCTCGAGGCTATCAATCTGCTCTTCATGGCTTGCTAGATGTCCTTCCAACTCTACAAATTTAGCATTGAACTCTCGACACACAACAGTGTGCATCGACGATGTTTCTGGCTGCTATAATATTATGATTCAACCCCCTGACCCACACTGATTTGGCCATATTTTTTTTATAGTTTTGACTTTGGATACTTGGGTATCTACGTGCTTCACGATAGTGGTATTTGAAAACTTGAAATTGGCGTGGAAGACTCTCGAAGTCGTTGATGAAGTTGGGTGAAGGAAAAACCACCAAAAAATTAGCGTAATAAATAGTAAACAACCGTCAACCACGATGGTAGCTCCTGCTCCCCTTGGGCGGCTCCCTTGGGGACATTGAGTTGTTCCTGAGGCGTGCCATAGAAGTCGTAGCGGTCGCCGCTCAGAGACCTGTTGCCGCTAGGGGAGAAGTAAGCGGCTATGATGGCTGCCTAGCAGCCATGGTCTCCCCCATTGAAACTTTGTTGGTTCATTAGGGTCCTTGCAGAACAAGGGGAGAAGGTGACATAGGTTGATGTTCTCTAACCATCTCACTTTGTCTCTCTCCACTCAACGGTGCTACAATACTGCACTATAACACTCGATAGTTAGGGGAGGGAAGGAAATATATAATGGAAGAAGGGAGTGATATGTGTAAAACTCTTAATAAAGGGAAATAGATCTGTGGAAAGGTTTTGACGGAGTGGATAAGGAGGAAAAAGATGATCAGGAGGTCAATGCTAATGATGCACTGTTCACGGGAATAATAACCTATTTTTCAAAGGAGTAGATGAATCCTAAGCTAGGGTTTAGGAGTAAACAATGGTAGAGGATATGTGGGTTAGGACACACCTAGGTCTTTGGATGTTTCACGATGCCCTAAACTAGAGTTATGGGATTATAGTTTAAATCTCAAGCTCTAATACCTATTGATGCAAAAGTCATCGCAAAAACTCAGCTCATTCTTCTAATCAATCTTCCGAACAATACTGTTGGGTATGGGTATATATAGATAGCCCACATGAAGCTCTAATTGGCTTATTTTTGCTCATGTGTTACATTATATATTTCCTGTTTTACATAGTCTGTTATTTGTTTTGTTATTTCTCTTTTATATATGGACCTCTCTGTAATTCTTTCAGTATTATATATATGAGGGTGCACACATTGTGCAACCCTGAGCTTTCTGAAATTCCTAACTCTGTCACATGGTACCAGAGCAGGTTCTACCCTAGCCGTCTTTGCCTCCCTTCCCTCTCTCTCTCCTTCCTCTCCGCCCCCCCCCCCCCCGCCACCGCCGCCGCGCCGCAGCCCTCCCTCCCGCCGCCCCGCGCACGTGCGTGCGGCGCAGTCGCAGCCGCCAGCTGCACTATTGGCCGCCGCCGCTTCCTAGCGCCGCTGGGGCAGCAGGTGCCGCCGCCGGCAGGGCCGCCCGGGGCAGCAGGGCTGCCGCCCACGTAGGGGCCACCCGCCGCTCGTTCGCCGGTCGTGGTTCGGTCTAGCCTCCTGGCTTGGTGTGCCGCTAGTGCTTGAGCAACTTGGTTGTTGTTCGCACAACAGGTGCACTGCCGGGTGGCCGTCTTCTACGGGACCACTGAGCCGCCTGTAGATCTGGACTGGTTTCGTCTTCGGGGGGAGATTGGCGAGTTGTTCGTTTGAGGGACAACCTTTTGTTCGTGTTTGTCTGTGCGCCTGCCTGCCCGTGTAGGCTTCGGCCTCCGGGTTTCTTGCTACGCTTAGGCGTAGTTCGTATGTGAGAGGTCCGTGGTGATTTTGTGCCTGCTTCTGCCTGCCTGACGGCGTAGCCCGTCTCTTGACTGTGCCTACTCTTGCCTGTGCCTGTCTTCCTGCCTGCCCTCATGGCGTCTTCTGGAGATGACATCTGGAGAGACTCGCGTCGTCAAGTTACCACTGTTAAACTTGACGGGCGCAATTACCATCTTTGGGTGTGCTCCTTTGTGATATATGCCAAATCACAAGGGAAGTACTTTCATCTGATTCGCACTGGTCCGCCTCAGCCTGCAGAGGAGGCGGATGTAAAGGACATCAAAGCTTTTGATGATTGGGTCCGTGATGACTCGACTGTGATGACATGGATTCTCAACAACACTGTTGAGAAGATCAGTGTCACTTTACTTCGGCTGCCTACGGCGAAGCAGATGTGGGATCAGCTTGCCGGTACCTACTCTCACAGTCAGAATCCCAAGAAGGTCTTCGACATCACCAAGCAACTGGGGCGACTACAATTCACGAGATCTGACATCTCAGACTACTTCTCCACCTTCACTGGCTTGTGGGGTGAGTTGGAGACTTATCACCCGCTGTCTACTGATCTGGCGACTATGCAAAAATAGCGGGCGGAACTACAGCTGATACAGTTTCTGAGTGGCTTGCCAGAGTCCTATACTGGTGTTGTGGATCAAATCTTGGCGAGTGATCCATTTCCTACCTTGCAGACTGCCTACCAGCGCCTCCAGCGCCTTCCGTCATCGACACCGTCTCCGCCTACTGAGACTGGAGATTCTATTGTCCTGGCTGCTTGGGCCGGGCGTGGTCGTGGCCGTAGCCGTTCCACTGATGGCCGTCCTCCCCTGGGTGGAGTCCGGGGACGTGGACCTGGTGCTGGACGAGGAACCCCTCTTGCTGCCCCACCTCCAGCTGTTGCGCGTCCTCAGCAAGGACAACGCGTGTGTACCTTCTGTGGCCGGTCTAACCATATTGAAGAAAAGTGCTGGGAAAAACATGGTAAACCGGCTTGGGCAAATGTTACTGCATATTCATCTTCTACTGCTTCTGAGGGTGTTACTCCGACGCCTGTGCCAGAGACTGCGGGAGCGACCGCAAACTACATTCGTGCTGAGGTGGAACGTCTTCTTCTTGAGCGTGCTGGCTCTTCGACTGTTGCGTCTACTAGTGGAGCACATATATATCTTCGACTGTTGCTGGCTCTTCGTGCATACTCTGGTTATGATACTGCATTCCTGAGTTCCTCCTCACCTTCTACTTCTGGTAATACCAAATGGGTGATAGATTCTGGTGCCTCTGCACATATATCTGGCAATAGATCTTTGTTTAAAAATCTATCTAAGCCTGCTCGTCATTCTTCTGTTATGCTTGTTGATGGCTCCAAGTCTTCGGTCTTTGGAGTCGGTGATATTGTTTCTCAAATTTGCCTCAAGTCTGCCTTATATGTGCCTAGATTTCCTCTGAACTTATTATCAGTCAACAAAATTTTACGAAGTTTGAACTGTAGCCTGACGTTTGTTCCTGGTTCATGTGCTTTTCAAGACCTTCGCACGAGGACGAAGATTGGTGGGGGGTATGAAGGTGCTGATGGACTCTACTACTTGGACCAATTACCTCGATCAAAGAAAGATGCTATGATATTTGCTTTATCGGCTTCTGTTTTTGCTCTGCAGTGGCACTACAGGCTAGGCCATCCATCGTCAGAGAAGCTGCGTAGTTTAGTTTCTGATATTGGCAGTTGTCATTTTCAGTGTGAATCCTGTCAGCTAGGAAAACAAACTCGTATTGTGTATCCTAGACGGCAGTAAAAACATTTTTGATTTAGTTCACTCTAATGTATGGGGTCCATGCCATGTACCGAGTTTGTCTGGTTACAAGTATTTCATTCTATTTATTGATGACTTTTCTAGGACTACTTGGTTGTTTCTATTAAAAAATAGGTCCGAAGTGCTGTCTACTATCAAATACTTCTTTGCTGAAATAAAAACGCAGTTTGGCTTGCCTGTTAAAGTTTTCCGCACTGATAATGCTTTAGAATTTGTTAAGCAAGACGTGGTGGTTTTCTGTAAATCTGTTGGTACGATCCACCAAACTTCATGTGCCTATACCCCACAACAAAATGGTGTCGCTAAGCGGAAAAATAGACACTTATTAGAAGTTACCAGGACTATCATGATGCATTCTCATGTACCCCGCTCCTATTGGCCTGAGGCTATCTTGACTGCGTGTTTTCTCATTAATAGGATGCCATCGTTTGTTATTGGAAATAAGATTCCTATACAAGTTCTGCAACCTGACACTTCTTTGTTTGCTGTGCCTCCTAGAATTTTTGGGTGTACTTGCTTTGTCAGATTGCTTGGACCCACTTCTGATAAGTTGTCTCCTTGAGTTGCTAAATGCATTTTTCTGGGCTATTTTAGAACTCAGAAGGGTTACAGGTGTTATAATCCCAGTACCAGGAAATGGTTTACTAGTAGTGATGTTGTCTTTTTTGAAGATACACCGTATTATTCTTCAGCAGGAGATAGTTTGCAGACAGACATTCTTGCCCCTCCTTTGCCTGTTATTTCTGATTGTGTGCCTGACAGTACTGACATTGTGACTACTGAAAAACAAGATCCTCCTCTTATTGTTTATCAGCCCAGGAATAGAGCACCTTCTACACAAGTACCCCCTAAGGCAACCAATCTTCTCCTCCAGAAGGTTCTGCTACACCTGAGGTACACTCTGACCTTGACATACCTATTGCACTCAGAAAGGGTACTCGTTCCTGCACTTCTCATAGCATTGCTCAGTTTGTATCTATTGCTCATCTGAATACTCATTCTAGCAATTTTGTATATGTTTTATCTGTTGTGGCTGTACCTAAGAATGTTCAGGATGCATTGAAAAGTACTGCTTGGACATCTGCTATGAAAGAAGAAATGGTTGCTCTTACTGACAGAGACACTTGGGAGCTGGTGGATCTACCTCCTCAGTGTAAGCCGGTGGGCTGCAGGTGGGTATATGCCGTAAAATATCAACCCGATGGTACGGTTGAAAGGTTGAAAGAACGGTTAGTTGCAAAGGGCTATACTCATACATATGGCATTGACTACTTTGAGACTTTTTCTCCTGTTGCTCGCCTTAACTCTGTCAAGATTCTCCTATCTGTTGCTGTGAATCTGAACTGGCCTCTTCTGCAACTTGATGTGAAAAATGCTTTTCTGTATGGTGACTTGCAGGAAGAGGTGTATATGGAGCAACCTCCTGGGTTTGTTGCTCAGGGGAGTCTCACAAAGTATGCATGCTTAAGAAGTCTATCTATGGGCTCAAGTAGAGTCCTCGTGCCTGGTTTGATAAGTTGAGCAGGATCATGATTGATTTTGGTTTTCTGAGGTCACAGGTTGACCACTCTGTGTTCACAAAAAAGACTTCAGCAGGTATTACTGTTCTGATTGTATATGTTGATGACATTATTATTTCTGGCAGCGACTCTCTTGGTATTCAGGCTACCAAAGACCATCTGGGCAAGCATTTTGCTACAAAAGATTTGGGCAGACTTCAGTATTTTCTTGGCATAGAGGTCTCTAGAAACTCTAATGCCCTGGTGCTTTCTCAGAGAAAGTATGTTCTTGATATTCTGCAGGAGACTGGTATGCTTGGTGCAAGACCTACGGATACTCCTCTTGATCCATATGTGAATTGGGATGATGATTCCTCTTCTGTGTTTGCTGATCATAAAAAATTCAGGAGGTTGATTGGTAAATTGATTTATTTGACTGTTACTCGTCCTGATATTGCTACTGCAGTGGGTCTTCTTAGCAGGTACCTTGACAAACCCAAATAGTGTCACTGGGATGCTGTATGTCAAGTTTTGAGATACTTAAAAAAGTCGCCTGGCAAGGGACTTCATTATAAAAAGAATGGGCACTGTGTTCTTGAAGGGTATTCTGATTCTGATTATGCAGGCAGCAAAGTTGATAGAAAATCTACCTCCGGTTACTGTACATTTGTAGGAGGCAATCTTGTTACCTGGAGAAGCAAGAGACAGAATGTCGTTGCCAGATCTAGTGCTTAAGCTGAGTACAGGGCCATGGCCCATACTGCCTGTGAGTTACTGTGGGTGCGTTCTCTTCTGAAAGAGTTTGGGATTGAGTCTTCTTCGGCCATTCCTATGCACTGTGATAACAAAGCTGCCATCTTCATTGCAAATAATCCTGTCTATCATGAGCGCACCAAACACATTGAAGTTGACTGCCACTTCATCAGAGAATCTATTCTTGCTGGCAAGATATGCACTCCATTCACGAGATCAGAAGATCAAGTTGCTGATATCTTCACCAAGCTGTTGACGAAGAAACAGTTCTACATAAAGTTGGGCATGATTGACATCTATGCTCCAACTTGAGGGGGAGTGTTACATTATATATTTCTTGTTTTACATAGCCTGTTATTTGTTTTGTTATTTCTCTTTTATATATGGACCTCTCAGTAATTATTTCAGTATTATATATATGAGGGTGCACACATTGTGCAACCCTGAGCTTTCTGAAATTCCTGACTCTGTCACAGCCCGATAGAAATAAGCAATAAAAATGAATTAATTGAGAACTTTTGAAACAAGTCCCCAACCTTTTCACATAACTCCTAATATTGAAATAATTGCAAAGAAACTCTAGTTGGAAACCAATATCGACTAATGAAAAAAAGATGAACATAAATATATAATGTAATGCATATTAGGAGTAAGAAAGGAGATGGCGCTCCAGAGCGGCGGAGGGCGAATGCAGGCGCCGCCGGTGCCCCATGGGAATTGAAGGTACCACATTAGAGCAAATGTGCACCAGTCGAAGACAAGAGTTGCTGCGGCCCCAAGGACATGGAGTTCCATATTCAAAGAGCCTGTGGGAGACATAGAAACCAGGATTGGGGAGGAGAAGATAACACTTGATAATGATGAGATCATCATTCCTCAGGAGGACGTTGATGCCAACGTGGCCTTGTGGACAGACACTCTGGCCGAATACATTGTAGGATTCCGCCTTCACATCCTGACTCTTTAGGAGCACCTTCGAAGCATCCGGAAGCCGGGGGGAGTTATAGAAGTGATGGGGCAGGCGAACAACTGCTTTATCATCAAGTTTGAGCAACAACATGACCTTCTTGCCGCAGTAGAAGGAGGTCCGTGGTATATCAGAGGGAAACCAATGATTTTGAAGAAGTGGGAAAAAGGGGAGCTGTTGGAGCAGGAAAAGCTTACCTAAGGACCAGTTTGGATCAAGATCCATAATCTTCCGTTGGATCTATGGAGCACAACAATGTTCACAAGGATGGCCACATAGTTGGGAAAACCATAGTGCCTCGACAGGCAAACCAAATCTAACAAACGCCTGGAGTATGCTCGAATTAATGTCTTCATGAATGCAGACTCCTCCTTTCTCTAGAAATAAAGCTTCACACTGACAAGGGAACCCATACAAAGTGAAAATCGAGTATGAGTGGATACTTGATCGTTGTCCGCATTGCGGAACATTTGGGCATGATGCCAACCTGTGTAAAATTCAGATAGAACAACCGAATCAAAGTGAAGGAGGGGAAAGGTGGTAGTCCAACCAACAACTCCTGTGCAATGAGTGATCAGTGGCCAGGAAGCTCCCTCCACCCAACCAATGATTTGACGGATGCTGATGGTTTTCAGAGGCCCAGGAACCCTGCTGTATCACCAACCCATAGAATTACTAGAAGTCAGAACAATATAGTGCAGAAGCAAGCCTCCAATCGTTTTCAAGCTTTGGAAGGTACATATAACACACAACAAACCCAATGCATTGCTACTGCTAGCAGCAAGTCAGCACCAAATGCAGGGTGTCCATGACTGAACCCCCCATGCTGCTTGCCTGGAATACCAGGGGACTATCCTCCTGGGCAAAATAGGACGCTGTCCGGGCAGCAAAAGAGTTAAAGCTGATATAGCTCTACTAGTTGAAACCAAAATAAAAAGGAAGAGGATGGCTGGAGCCGTGAATAGGATCTGGTCTAATGCCTTCTGCGTGGACAACTCCATCTCGTGTAAGAAGGCTAGCATTGTAGCTACATGGGAGGACAAAGCCTATGATGTGAAGCTCAAAACTCAAACAAGACAACTCACCCCTGTCCTTGTCTTGTGGTGAAAAGGGTTTCCTGGAGGTGACCGTTATTTATGCTTCTAATGAAGACGGAATAAGAGCCGAAATGTGGCATGATCTGTATAGTATCAGTCAGAATATCACTCACCCATGGATTGTAATTGGAGATTTTAATGCAGTTAGGGTAGCCTCTGAACGATGTAACCGCTCTGCCCCCTCAGCCGGATCAATGTTGGACGTGCTTTTGCCTCAGCAAATCTGATTGAAATTCCAGCTAAAGGCCCCTATTATACCTGGAACAATCAGCAAGTGGGAGTCAATATCACCAGAAGCAGAATTGATAGGGCCTCTGGCAACAATGCTCTTATTAGCTGTTACTCGAAGATGTGGCTTGAAATCAAATCCACAATTGTTAGTGATCACTGTATGCAGGTTCTGCACCTTAAAGAGGCTGATGGTAGGAAAAATTATCCATTCATGGGTGAAAAGCTCATCTACTGACAGTGGCTACACTCTACTATGTGTGGAGCGCAAGAAACAATTCTATTTTTAAAGAAAAGAACCATTCCTTTGCTAATACTTGGCATTCTCTAAGCCAAGATTTTGAAAACCTATACATGTATAGATAGGTTTTGTTTATATAGGTTCTCTATACCGCACATGTAACCCATTTTATTTTGAATGAAAGGTAGCATGCTTAACGATAAAAAAATAAAAAACATAATGCTCTCTGATTAGGAGGCTGTAGACCCTACCCAGGCTCTGTATGAGCAGTCTGTGTGTTGCATCAAATTGTCATTACCTTTTGGGATGGGAAGGGATGGTATCATTGATGACATGAAGAAACATGAAATATAAGAAATGGGAGAAAGGGAAATTCAATAAATATGAATACAATGACAAATCAGACAATTTATAAAGTAATTTGTGTATGCAACCTTTTTTTGGTGTCAACTCACTTGTTGCTCCCTTTAATATATCAAAAACAAAACAAGATGTCTAACATGGGGTACATCAATAGACAAATTAGGGAAGGAAGAAAGAGCAAAAGCAAAAACTACTAGCTATGTTTACGTAAGTGTCAAAATCGGCCTTAACAAGTCTCCAACAACCCTGACAGAGGTACGGACTTGGGAATAAATCTATTTTAATAGGATCAAAGAAATGATGGAGTAAATGGAGTGCTTAAGAATATTTTGCGGCGGAACCAATCTTCAACAAAGGTATGTTTATAAAGGGGCTTTTATCAAATAATGTTATAAAGTAGTAGCTTAAGATTTATGAAGTAAAATTTTCGCTATAGTGGAAAGAGAATGCTGAGGTGGGTATTTTGGTAGATAAGAGGTGTATTGGAAATTATAGAGAAATTGGAAATTACTTATTGAGTGAATAAAACAGTGTACAATACAATCTCTTATATAACAGAAGGGAATAGAGATTAGAGCAGAGATGAGCAGTATGGGACTAAACTACAGAAGTGAAAGCATAAGTGAGGCACATGCTATGCACATGACACTCAACAAAACACAACATAATACAACATATCTCTATACTCCCCCTCAAGCTGGAGCGTAGATGTCGAACATACCCAGCTTGTCAACTAGAGTCTGAAAACGAGCTTTAGGAAGTATCTTGGTGAAGATGTCCGCAACTTTTTTTCCAGTGCTGAGATATGGAGTGCAAATCCGGCCAGAAAGAACTGTTTCTCGAACAAAGTGACAGTCGACCTCAAAATGTTTCGTCCTCTCATGAAAAGTGGGGTTGCTCGCAATAAAAATGGAGCCCTTGTTGTCACAAAACATCGATATAGGGCTGGAATACGTTATATCAAACTCTTGAAGGAGACTCTGGACCCACAGAAGTTTGCATGCAGTATGAGCCATAGCTCGGTATTCTGCCTCTGCACTGGATCTGGCAAAAACAGTCTGCTTTTTGCTTCGCCAGGTGACAAGATTTCCGCCAACAAATGTACAGTATCCTGATGTTGACTTACGATCAGACCGACTTCCTGCATAGTCAGAGTCCGAGAAGCTAGATAGATTGCAGTGGCCATGCTTCTTATACATCATGCCTTTTCCTGGAGAACTTTTAAGATATCACAGAATATGACATATAGCATCCCAATGACATTGTCGGGGTTTACCAAGGTACCGACTGATGAATCCGACAGCAACATTGAGGTCAGCTCTTGTGACGGTCAGATAGATAAGCTTGCCTACCAGCCTTCTGAACTAGTGATGATCAACATAGGGAGGAGAGTTTGCATCATCCCATTCCATGTTTGGGTCAAGCGAAGTGTTGGCTGGTTTGCAGCCCAACATATAAGTTTCCTGCAAGAGATCAAGTACATATTTTCTCTGAGAGAGACACAACCCTGCAGATGATCTGGAAACCTCAATGCCTAAGAAATACCTCAGATTTCCGAGATCTTTAGTGACAAAATGTTTTTCTAAGTAGGCTTTAGTTTCATGTATACCCACAGTATCACTGCCAGATAAGATAATATCATCAACATAAACAATAAGAATGACAAGTCCAGCCACAGTTTTACGGATAAAGACTGAATGATCAGAATGAGAGCGACGAAAACCAAAAGTGACTAAGATCTGACTGAGCTTGTCAAACCAAGCACGTGGGTTCTGTTTGAGATCATAGATGGCCTTTTTTAGCTTACATACTTTGAAGGCAGACTCCCCTGAGCAGCAAACCCAAGTGGTTGCTCCATGTATACTTCTACATGTAGATCTCCATAAAGAAATGCATTTTTAACATCTAACTGAAAGAGAGACAAGTCTTTATAGACAACAACAAAAATCAGAATTCTAACAGAGTTTAATCGTGCAATAGGAGAGAAGGTCTCAAAATAATCAACACCATATGTCTGCGTGTAGCCTTTTGCAACAAGGCGGGCTTTTAGGCGTTCAATAGTCCCATCAGGTTGATAATTAATGGTAAAGACCCAGCGGCAGCCCACAGTAGGGCAAGAAGAAGGGCGATCCACAAGTTCCCATGTCTAGCGATCACAAAGTGCCTGCATTTCCTGATCCATTGCTTGTTTCCATGCAGGAATAACAAGAGCCTCTGCAGCAGTCTTTGGAATGGTGATAGCAAAAATTACAGAAGTATAGCAGACAAAGTTGTTATGCAGATTGGCAGAAGTGCAATAATTACTGATAGGATGTTTAGTACAGGAGCGAACACCTTTGCGCAGACTAATAGGAAGGTGTAAGTCAGAAGTTACCTCAGTGTTTATTTGATCATCCGCAGACGGAGGAGTTGGTTGGGGAGAGGCCATGGAAGGAGTGTTCGTCTTTGGCCGTCGTTTGTACACTCGCAACGGACACTCTTTAGGCTGGTTAGAAGAAGGCAAGTCTTCAACAATATCTGGTAGAGGTGTGGGTGCCAACATATCATGGGATAGTCGTGCTCCGTCATCAGAAAAATAGGGCATATGCTAAAAAAAGATCACATCCGCACTGACAAACCATTGTCTGAGTATCGGATCAAAGCAGCAAAAACCTTTTTGAGTTCTAGAATAACCCAAAAAATGCATTTAATGGATCGAGGATCAAGTTTCGTCATTCCTGGGCGTAAATTTTTAACAAAGCAAGTACACCCAAAAATGCGAGGAGGAACAAAAAATAGAGGTGCATCAGGAAACAAAATGGAGTAAAGTATCCAATTTTGTAAAACAGAAGATGGCATATGGTTTATAAGATAGCATGTCGTAATGACTGCCTCAGGCCAAAAACGGTGAGGGGCTTTATAATGAATAAGCAGGGTACGAGCAACCTCTAATAAGTGGCGATTTTTCCGTTCAACAACACCATTTTGCTGTGGAGTATAAGGACAAGTGGTTTGGTGGATGGTGCCACGAACAGAACAAAAAGATGTGACAGACTTTTGCATAAATTCCAGTGCATTATCAATACGAAAAATTTTAATGGATTTACTGGGTTTGTATTTCAGAAAAGAAAATATGTATATTGTCCAAAACAGTACCACGATCTTTGAGCAAAAATAGCCAGGTAGCACGGGAATAATCATCAATAAATGTCAAAAAATATTTGACTCAGAACAGAGCATGGACCCTAGATGTCCGCATGAACAATATCAAAAATTTCTTTAGAACCAAGTTTTTTCTGAGCAGGAAAGACAGACCTCGTTTGTTTTCCCAAAAGACGATGCATAAGAGAAATTATTTTCAGATAATGCAGGAAATAAAAGTTTCAACTTTGCAGCAGACGGATGGCCCAACCAGAAGTGCCACTGAAGTCCTGTGACTGATGTAGACAAGAGAGCAGAAGTTGCAGACGGTCCATCCAAATAGTATAGTCCATCTGGTCCTTCATGGCCCGAACCAATCCTCGTCTTCGTGCGGAGATCCTTTAAAACACAACCAGAGGGATCAAATTTAATGGGCACCACACTGTTGTAGGCATGGTCTTACTCTTCCCTTCACTGTTACAACTTTTTTGGGCACCACACAACAACCACATCGATGATCATTGCTAGGACAAATTAGCACTCACTTGAGCTAATCAAGTGAGGATAGCCTCGCTCCCTTGACAGTTGACACCACAATCATTTTTTGTTGGGAATTTAATTGCTTTCTCTGAGACCTACTTGTTGTGTTAACCAACAACCCAACCTCTACTTTGTATCAAAAGCTTCAAAAGGTAGCTCCGCCTCTCTCTTAGTTGCTTCCCCTCCTGGTAATGAAAGCTGGATTATGAACGGGACTATTGGTGCATCTTCTCACATTTGTAGCAATTAATATGTATTTCAGACTTAACCAAGTCTCCAAGCATTCCACTAGTCATGCTCGTTGATCGTTTCATACTTGTGTCGATGACCGTCTATGATGCCTCCATTGTTTCTTAATCCTACTTTGTGCATACCATAAAGTTTCCTCGAAACTTTTTCAATACTTGTAAATTTATTCGTAAAATAAAGTGCTTTATGACCTTTCTTCCAACTCTTGGATTTCACGGAACCTATTTGCGTAATTGATTAAGCAGCAATGCATTCTTGAAGGATACAGTCCGATTCTTATCGTAGAAGGGTGGTCGGATATGAGGTCGAACAACCATTAATACATGACCATCTTTTGTGGTGATATGGGTTGCCCAAGTTGGGGTGCCATGCTTGGCCCAACAACTGTGCTTGGTATGGTTGTTGCTGCCACACAGAGAACATAGAGATTGGAGGTGGAGGAAGAAGAGGAGATTGAGGAAGAGGAAAGAGGAGAGAGAGGAGAGGCTAGAGTATATAAGTGGAGGAAGATGAGTAATTACCTAGATGGTGATGTGATAAGAAGGGGGGGACATGTACCAAGAGTAGTGCGGAGGAAGTTTACAAGATGTTTCCCCTTATTAATTACTAATTAGTGATGGGTTATGTCCTAGTGTATCCAACCTGTGTCCAAACATGTCCAGCTCCTGCTAAAAAAATGGGGGACTTGGACACATCTGGGCCATGTCCATCACGTGTCCACTTCTGCCCATAGTGTCCATGTTGGACATGTGTCAGACACAGACATGGCAACCTCCGTGCAGTGTCCATGCTTCCTGGGGTGCCATGCTTCCCCAAGACCGTGACAATACTTGATTATTTCTAGTGACCCACGCGTCGTTTGAGTTGCCAGTGCTGCTTCTTTGATGTACTTCAGTTTGTTGCAGGATTTGAGGCACGTCTGGACTACGTTCATCCACAGCAGAAAATTGCTGTTCATTTTGATAATAGATGTAGTTGACATGTAATTGTAAATCACAAGATTAGCTTTATTTCCAACCATGATAACATAAATAGTCGGCATGTCATGATAATTGAAGCACGACCACTAGAAAAGGAGGGGGGTACTACCGGTATAGAGGCACAGTTGGAATAGAAAAGAACACAGAATTAAGATTCACTACCGGAATATAAGGGGCGTGGTAGGAAGGAATCACATGATTATAACACCACAATTTACACCCCCCCCCCCCCCCCCCCCAACACACACACAAGGCACTCAACTATGCAATGTAGAGGATGCACATGGAGAGGAAGGAAATGAATTTACTATTGTGCCAAATTATAATTATTTTTATATAAAGAAGAATGGAACAAGGTCTTTTGCTTTTTTTTTCAATGAGAGAGAGAAAAGAGAAGACGAGAGATGGAGAGGAGGCGGGAAGAAGAGTCTCTGGCGGTGTTGCCGCAACTTGCTGCTGCTGGCACCCGGCTTGGCAGCATTGCTGGCTGCTGATGCTTTTGCCGGCACATGGCAGTAGCATAGTTGTTGCAAGCTGTTGTGGCTGCTGATGGCGGCAACAGGGCCGCTGCAGCTGCCATGGCGGCGCACTGCCCTACTGTCACTGCTCTTGCGCGTAGTGCTGCCGCTTCTGCGGCTGGGCTCCCTGCCAGGTGGCGCCAAGAGAGAGGAGAAAAGAAAGGAGGAGAAATATTTGCTTCGCCGAGGCTATTGCCTACTACCATGTAATGAGTTTACTGGTGATTCTCATTACTGGAGACAAAGAGTACATGCTCTGCTATACATAAGAGTAGGAAGATATGTGGATACACTTATGCGGGCAAATGGATCCTCAATTAAGTGTACTAGGGATAAGAAAATACAAGGAAAATAATATAACACTTGGGCTCAGAACCTATGACCACTTATACTAACAACCATAGTGGGACGATATTTACAACAATGTCCATGCTTCATTGCCCAGGGAGAGTTTAATAAAGTATGTCACCTGCGGAAAGCTATATATAGGCTGAAGAAAAGTCCATGGGCCTGGTTTGAGAAGCTTTGTCAAGTTCTCAAAATAGGTTTTCATGGATATCATGATGACCACTCGCTTTTTGTTAAAAAGATCAGTGGGGGCATTGTTGTTTGATGGTATGTGTTAATGTATTTCTCTCTAGATGTGATTCTATTAGCGTCCAAGCAACAAAACAATATTTGTGCAAGTAGTTCATTGCTAAGGACCTTGAAAAGCTAAGGTGCTTCTTATGGATTGGAATTTCTCATACCTGATTTACAATCAATCTTTCTCAAAAGAATTAATTATACACTACCTCTTCTTGATGAAATTGGCATGCTAGATATGAAACTTGTGGATACTCCCAGTAGATGCCACCGTTCCATGGAGTGATGACTCCTCGCATGTTTTTCTTTATAATTTAAGATATTTCAAAACTATTGGGAAACTTATATACCCAAGTGTCGGACGTTCCAATACCACTATAGTCATTGGCTTGATGAGTAGCTACCTTTATAAGCTTCGAAAAAGTGTTACTAAACCATATTCTTTGCTACCTTAAATGTGATTCAAGAAAGGGATCTTGTAATTGCAAACATGGTTTTGTAATATTACTAGCTTTTCCAACTCTGGCTAGCTGCTAGTTGAGCCGATTAAAGTAGACTTTAGGATTTCGTAACTTCGTTGGAAGGAAAACTCTTTTTGTGGTAGAGAAAAAAGCAGGTTGTCGTTGATCATTCTAGTGTTGAGGAAGAATATCGTGCAATGGCTTATCTACTTGTGAACTGATGTGGGTTAAGACCTTCCCTCATGAACTTTAGCTATCTCTATAAGGAATGGCATTGGGTCATGTTTTCATCAACCTGACCTGAATGCGACCGTTGGTCCGTTTGCCTCACCCATACTCAAAAGTAAAAACAATTTTAAAAAACTCGCCACCACGATATGCAAGCCAAGCCAACCTGACCCGATTTGACCCGCAATTAAAATCTGCTCCCACAAAATAGTAATTCAGCATAGAAGACCAATCTTTTTTATGACATTTGATACCAAATACAATCAACACTCCTACAGACCAGTAAATTAGTGCTCATTCAGAAACCAAACATTGGATTTGAACTGACACAACATTTTTTTTAACAATATTAGTTTTCAAAATAAAATCAACATTAGCTCACCAAATATAAAAAACATTTAATACAATCAACGTTAGCTCACCAAATGATAGTACACCATCTCAAATAAACCAAACAGTGAAGAACACCAAAGGACATCATGTTAAATGAGCCAACATTTTAAACAAGCTAAACACTATAATTATAACAAGAGGTAACGTTGTACTAGTTCAAACATGCCAATATTAGTTCATGAATAGACATATCATTTTAAAAAAGCAAAATTACATCATTTCTCTTTTCCAAACAATAGCCAACTAATCCTTATTGGACATATCATCAAAGTTCTCTAAAGCAAGCTCACGAATCTCATAAGCACACCTTCTGCCACTAGGCTAAATTAATTGTGATGAGTCTGATGACCATCAGAACAGGTACCGGCATCAGAGCGAGAGAGCAAAACTTAGTCGTACAGAGAAACTGGAACTCTGGTACAAATTACAAGGAAACCCGAATCCTATATTCTGGTATGTCTAAAACTCCCAGCAGCAGCAACCCTGTTTTTCAAGCTCATACAGATAAACAGAAAGTGTACGTTGCAGTCACCCTGTTTTACAAGGACATCCTGTTTTTTCCACCCCCTTATTTAACCATCTATCTGCAGGGGTTGTTAAAAAGCTTTATAGCTCGTAGCTCCATCCAGGAATGAAAAGGCAGGCAAATGCAACGTGCAGCATTGTCAAAAAAGAAATATACTCAGCTAGTGTAATGAAATTAACTGCAGTTTTAGACTTTAAATTTAAAACTTGTAGCTAGCATAATGAGGATACCCCCATATAAATCATTGCCCTTAGTATATTCATATGTTTAACGGATCCATTTTGTGTTGGCAAAAGAGAATACGATATAGCTTGCTATTCGTGAAAGACTATTCCTTGGTATACCACAACAATATCTCTGTCGTCAAAACAGAACTCTATAATTCTATTGGGGGTAAGCGTTTGGTTAATTCAGTTGGTTATGGTTAATTTGGTTCAGTTAAATAGTTAATTTGTGTTGTGAGATTTTAACCATTAATCTAATCATAATCATATTAATGTTGGTTAATTCGATTATGGTTAATCGATAAGAGTTATTTCGGTTACTTAATTTGGTTAACTAAATAACACTCTCGTAATAGTATTATATGAAAATATTCATAAAACTTTGAACAATTATTATACTATTGTAGTATTGCATATAGATTTAGAGGTGCACATTTTATGGAAACGTAATAAGTATGTAAATGTAGAGGCTTTTTCAAATACAAGTACAAGTATGTAGGTATATATGTGTAGAATATTTTTTAAATCAATAGACTTTTACCATTCAGTTAATTTAGTTAACCAAATCGGAAATAATTTTAATTATCGTTTGACCAATTAGCTGAAATAAATTAACCTAATCTATCTGAATTAACCAAATTGTGAAAATAAATCAACCATTCAGTTTTGACCATTCGGTTTATTAATCGTATTTTGCTCACACCTAATTCCTCTCCCACGTTCTATATAGATATTAACTAGAACTTTGATTGGGAAGCATGACAAGAAGGCTATCTTGTGGAGATTGTGATCGGGTAAAAAGATCATGCAAGGATGAGGAGCAGAGAAATGTTTATTTCAGGTTCTATAGTGGAGATTGTGATAGGGTAAAAGGACCAGGCAAGGATGAGGAACAAAGAAATGCTTATTTCACGTTCCGTATGGAGCAAGTAAACGTTTATGGACGACACCAACAAAGTTATTGGGATGATGTTTCTTATTCTATTTTTTTTGATATTGGATATTGTTTAACAATATTGGGAAAGTCTAAAACTGAATAAATTTGGAGTCCAAGATAATGTTAGCATTATGCTCTCCTTTTGTTTATTAATTATTTACTTTATCTCTCCATTGTCCTTTTTTAATAGATTGGTTTAATCCTCTCTTATTGTCTTTTGTGGGTCGACATTACTTTTTGGGATTTTCTTATCAAGTACTACAAGAGTACTATAAATAAGACATAGCGCCTTATGATACGATGTGTCAATGTGTGGGTTCTAATGTGTGGTAACTTTGTGTGAGCCAACGTGGGACAACATTGTGAGCCAAAAGGAGAAATCAGAAAGATAGCCAAAAGAGAGAGAATGAAAGTGGGTTAAGAAATTCTATTGGTAGTAAAGGTTTGTGAGAGAGCGACATCTTTTTAATTTTGTGAAGGTTTTTTCTTAATAGAATTTGCAGTCTTTTTCGCCAACTATGTTCTCATTGGCTATTGCTTGGTGTTTGACTTTTATTGATGGGGGGCTGCTATTATTTTTGTTGTGCATGCTTGGGATGTATTCCACATAAGGAATTTTTCTTGAGTTTGAAGGCTTTTGCTGCATTAAACGGTTCTTCAAGTGGTATTAGAGCATGGTTCATGCGAGACAACCAGAAAGTATGGAAGATACTTTAAAATATGATGACATTGATAACTACCGTTGGAGGTCTTTCGGTAAAAAATCTTGATGACAATATTATCCAATCAGGAGGGTGTGAATCTACTGGTTGTGAAATATCAACGCTAGGTGGAGTCATGTCATTTACTTGCAAGGGGCAAGTGGTCATGGAGACTACCTGGTTCTATCGACTGGTTAGATTTTTTTTTAACCAAAAGATGAGCGGCTGTCAAGAGGTCTACCAACACGGGAGGCGTAGATGAAGCAGTAGCATAGGTGGCAGGTGTCATGAACCCGAAAAATGTTATGTGTATTCGACTCTCAGGGGCAGTTTATGAGTGCTTTTCTATTAGAGTGGCAAAATAGTGAAATTCAAAATAGAAAGGTGAATTGTCTTCAATAACGCTGATGTGATGTAGAAAAATAAGTACATATTGATGTGTATGAATTAAGATAGTGGGATCAGATTACTAGCACCGAGGTAACATCTCAACAGGGTATGGCATAAAAAATAGTTGTTTATCTATCTCTTTCGTATAACTGATTGTGACAAAAAATATATTCTTAAGCTATCATTGAGAAGTTTGGCTTGAAATATGTTGTGATTAGAAGAGAAACAAATGACTCAATATTGAAAATAACATTCAAATATGAAATACAAGAGTATAGTGACACGTAAGATTTTACAATTTTAAAAGAAACTTTGAAGATTCTTTGTTTGCGTATTTATGTTTCGGGGACGAAACTTTTTAAGGGGTTGAGAATTGTAATGACCACATTTGTGATTAATTGGTAAACTAGGGTTTACCTAAACGATTGCATGCTTGATTAGGTTGAACATTGTTTAGACTTGATTAATGATAGTAGCTCAATTGTGATGTTTCAAACCTTAGAAGAAACTCTAATTATGATTTTAGTTTGACGAATTAGGGTTTGAGAAATGTAAACCCTAATCGACAAAAATTAGGATTTTGGTAGTACATGAATATGGAATTTGATCAGGATAGAAGTGTGATAAATTATTTTTCATATTTTCTACGAATTTTTTATTTAATTGAATTTTGAATATGATATGGATAACTCAATCATGCATATTGGAAAAAAATTTAGAATATTTGGGTGTTCTTTGAATGTGGTTCTCGATCGAACTATACTTCGATCAAAATGCTGACAGAGTGTTGTTTAGTAGTGTAGTGTTTAATTTTTAATTATTTATTAGTAATTCCAAATGATCTGAAATTTATGTTGGAGCTATTACATTACATTTTAGACATCATGCTAAATTTTCATAATTTTTGGAGGATGTTTGACCTCTGAAATAAACAAATTATAGTAACTTTTTTATAACAGAAAAATCTGTTGAAATAAGAAAAAGTATAGTGAGGGGTTAATGTGTAAATTACCCAAGCACCTAAATTCCTCTATATGAGAAAGCTAACACCCAAGTAGCTCTCATATTTCTTGATCCGTTCCAAAGAAACGAAATCCTAGAGAGAGAGGGAGAGTTAGGATTTGAGAGAAGAAAGTGGTGGAATTGTTGATCTAGGGTTTCTCTATCCGAGATAGATGAGATCAAGTAAGGTTAGCTTTTTTGCATAGCCTTTCATGGTGAATCTTCTTTCACATGCTAAAATTATGTCCCTCCTCTGATTTGATTTGAAATAGTATCAAATCTTCCCCTTTTCTCACTCGTTCTTCATAATCCCCCATTTCTAGGGTTTCTGGGTTGAAAGGAAGAAGAATCCGGTGATTTGATAGGGTTTAATATGAATTCAAGATTTTCAGAGATGAGCTGTGTTTTTAAGGTGTTTTCACACCCTAGGGTGAGTGGGTACTTCCTTTAAACAATAGGTTGCACGAAAATGAGTTAAATGATCAATAATCTTTACTTATTTTGTATGCGACTACAAACCCTAAACTGCCCTTTTGACCTAGCTTTTACAAGATGATATGAAATGGATTATTGCTCTGTTGTGATAGATTCTAGTTGATAAATTATACTAGAAATGCATACAAATTATCTAAATGAGAATTCCTAAAGTAATTGCAGAGTTTATATGAAAATAGCGAAATCTAGGATTTTTGGCTATGACTAAATTTGTTGTATAATTGAATAAAGAAGCTTATCTAGTTGAATCTCCTTGGTTACAAAAGATTGTTTTATCTGAATGTGTAGTACATATATGTCAGATAAGATCTTGTATTTTATTTAATAATATCAATATTTGCTTGATATATCAGTAAAGAGGGTGAAACCTTAAATGAATGGAAAGTTGGAAGTTTGCGAACAGATTCATGACTTCAACTGATGTGATTCTTTATTGTTATAAATTCATTTATTTAAAATTATTCTTGATGTATGATATTTTAATGAATAGCTTGGAAACCCTAGTTAAATTCATACCAGGGTTTCGTATGCATGACTAATTGAAATGAGTTATGTGATAATTCGAGTTTCTAGCTAAATATCATTTTATATGCATACACATTTTGATTTGTGATGCAAAAATCTCTAGCTAAGTTAATTGACATGAAATGCATAAGTTGTTATGGTAATTTAAGAAAATAGAAAAGACATTTCGCTAGATAGGGATGTCGTTGATGTCATGCATGAATACGAGAAAAGTTGAATGTAAATGTTTATATCATTAGACATGATATTTGTTTGAACATATGAGAATTCTTCTATGTGCATGAGAAATGAGAAATCCTAAGAGAAAGGTAATCAATATGTTAAGCATCTAAGAAATGAGAAACCCTAAGTAAAGGGTAACCAATATGTTAACCAATATGTTATGCATTCAACTAAGTATTATCAGTGAATTCAGTCTAATAGCTCAAGTAGTCAGTAAAACTACAATAGTAATAGTAGATGCCTCGAACACCATAGAACCCTCCCTGGAGGTCTGTACCATGATGGGTGAAACATGCTATGGACTATCAGATATAGGAAGAAGTAGCCCGGAACTGAGTATCTAGCATGAACTGATTGGATATCGGTGGTACTTCAGTTGAGTAGCATAGTACCCAACAATAACCAGAGATCATGGTGGTACTATTTTAGTAGTAGGGGTATCCAATAATAACTAGAGATCTAGTGGTCCCCACCAGTTGAAGTATACAACCCTTGTAAACCTACTTCTGGCAGTTACTCCATTTTGCATGTCAGCCCTAGTGGAACCGCATTACGTAGAGTTGAGGCTTTTTAGCCTAGAGGCACCCCTCCTGAGTACCCAGGACAAGGGGCCACATTTACTGACGCTGTTTAGCCGTCGTTAGGCCATACGTGGCAACCTTACTATAGACCGAGGTAGTTAGTAGTAGTCTTAAGGTCCTGTGTTTACCTTAATACTTGTACGGTAAGTCACAGTAGTGGCTTTTGCTTGGATGGTGCAATCCAAGTGAGTTCAGGGGCAAAGTAAAAATAAAAGTTAATTGAGTTCAATTGAGTTCAAATAAAGAGTACAATAGATAGATCAGTCAGTTATGTTTAGTTGTCCAACATAGTAGTAGTCAGTTCAATAGTCATGTCAAGTCAGAGTTAATGAAATATTACAAAGAGAATAATGAGAAAAATATTTAGATATTTGTATATTATTACTGATGCATAATAAGATGAATGAAAGGTTAACCAAGTGTGTGCAGTTATTCAATTATTCTTTGAATGTTTCTGGATTATCAGTTTTCTTTATAATCAATAAAGCATGTTTATATATTGATACCTAGAGTATCCTGTCATATTTATGTATGTGAATGATCAGTCTCTTTAAAGCTTACTATTGTTATAATTTATATCAGTTGTTCAAAGGTATATATGTAATTATATAAGTGCTTTAGATTGTTTCTTTGAAGTACTCATTCACTGAGCGAGTAGGCTCACCCCTCTACTCACAATTTTTTAGGGATAACTTGTAGACTGAAGATGTCATTGCATCAGCATAGATCTACCACAAGAGTTAAGTATGAGATTAATTAAGTTCAGTCGGTCCCTGTCACTCTAGGTCCTTGTATAGAGTTGAGAGAGAATTTTATATCTTTGTTTCCTTAATGATAGAGTATATACATGGTTATCATGTTGTATGTACATGGAAGTGTGAGGAATAAAATGAATGTCTGGATGTGTATCATTAATGTTGAGATCATATTTGAGTAATCAAGGTTTAATTCCCTTGTAAAGTTTATTTTTGTAATTGAATGCAAAAAAAAGAGTTTGAGATAAATGAAAAAAGAAAAAGTCAGGAGTGAACTTTGTATTAAGTATAATCCTCAAACGTATGCCCTAATCTCATGATTAATGATAATTGTGGGATGTGGGTGTAACAACAACCCTATCGAATGGGGGCTAAAGATGCGAAGGATGCGGTTCTTCCAATCGCAGGTGGAGGCAGTACAATTTCTCAAACTGTACAACACAAGAACTCTCACATGAAGGGTTCAAACAACCAAGTTTGGACACACTCCATGTAGACGTGTATGGTGATACACTTCTGGAAATGGAAGCAACTTCCGAGGGTGGAAGCATAGAATAAGAACAGGAGTGAATTCTACGGGAGAAGTAAATACACTTCATTAGATAAGATCCAAGGTGGACATTGTTGGGATAACATCCCTTATCTTATTTTTTAGGATATTAGATATCTAACATTATTGGAAAAGTCCAAAATTGAATAGACTTGGAGTCCAAGATAATATTTAGCATTATCCTCTCTTCTTATCTATTAATTATTGACTTTATCTCTCCATTGTCCTTTTTAATAGATTAGTCTTATCCTCTCTGCCTCTTGTGGGTCGGCATTATTTTTTGGGATTGTCTTATCGAGTACTACAGGAGTACCATAAATAAGGCATAACGTCTTATGATACGATGTGCTAATGTGTGAGTTCTAACATGTGTTAATTTTGAGTGCGTCAGTGTGGGACAACATTGTGCGCCAACATTGTGGGCCAAAAAGGGAAACCAAAAAGATAGCTAAAAGGAAGAGAATGACAGTGGGTTAAAGAATTCTATTCTGAGCAAAGGATTGTGAGAGAGCGACAATCCTTGTAATCTCATGAAGGTTTTTACTTAATATAACTTGCGGCGGAAGTTGTTATTATTTTTTGTTGTGAATGCATATGTTGTATTTCACATAAGGAATTTTTCTTGAGTTTGAAGGTTTTCACAGCTTTAAACGATTCTACAGCTGACCTGGTCATATCCCTAACTTGAGGAACAAACTTGATCATTTGCCTGGGTATGGTTTTGGTATGTAAAAAATTTACATCAAATATTAATGATTTCCCTACTTCCATTAACTTCTAACCAAAGTAAATGATCCATTCAACTTCACTCCACCTTGATGCGACCCCCTAATCCTTGCCTCCTAAGCAGAACAAGATGACGAGAAAGAATGTATACACATTCAAAGTAGTAAAGCAACATGGACCTTCATAGTTAGGACATTCCAAAATAGGAAAAGATTATTGATTAAACAACAAAGTATACGTTAGTAAACATACACGTCTCACATGTTACATCTTTTCTTAAAATTAAAACAAGCTCAAATTGACATCACCTAATATCAAGGAAACTCATTGGCCCCGCAGCTCAGTAGCACCTAGAAAATCTTTTTTCATAACATATAGATGCATAATTAGACACATATATCGCATAATGGTCAGTTTTAGATTCCTAAGATGTCTGTAAGGAGCCAATGCAACAACTAGTTATCTCTCACACCATCTAATTGGTTGGACGAAAACAAGAACTAATACAACTAGATGAAAAAATATACAAGAATAATACAAGAACTAATATAGTATGATGGTCATACTAAAGTAGAGAAATACTGACCTTAAGTATGTCGTGAGGCTATTCAAGTGAGCTCCATTTTCTGAGGTATATATCAAATTTCAATGATATATACTTTCTAATAATCAACTGAAAACTAAAGATGGAGAATAAGTTTACCATAGGGTGCTTGAATTGTCCACGCCTACATCTTAAAAAAAGCCAATGTTTCCATTTGTTTATTACATGACAATGAAAAATAACATGTAAAGAATTTAAAATACCAAAGTGACAAATATTAAAGTTTCACTCTTACCCCCATAAGTACAAAATCAATTTTAAAGACACATCAACACCTCTACAGTATGAGTTTGGAGGCTACCACGATAGGAGTCTAGAAGTCTACTCACAATACTAAATGTTTATTCAGATGATACTGTAGAAGCAAGGATAGCTAATATTTCTCTGGCTATTTCACTTGATGTTGGATAATTCACCTCATGATTTTCCACCAAGATAAAATATCAAAATCATTATCCTTAAGAACCACCTCCTCCCCCAAGTGTAGATCCCACCGGGTCTTGGTAGAGTTTCTTGACCTTTTCAATCGTCTAGCATATGCTTTAAACTCATGAATTGGTTTTTGTGCAAGTTCCACAACAGATTGACAAAAAAGTACTTGTTAGATAGAAAGATGCATGCCATCAACATTTTTTC
Source organism: Alisma plantago-aquatica (assembly GCA_963693085.1). Lineage (NCBI taxonomy): Eukaryota > Viridiplantae > Streptophyta > Magnoliopsida > Alismatales > Alismataceae > Alisma > Alisma plantago-aquatica. Next base: position 907,934,705 of record OY856410.1, read on the forward strand.
TTTCTTGATATTCTATTAAAACCATCACATACTTTGTAAGTTTATCAAAATTGTTAGAGTTGTAAAGATATATACATGGTCAAGTATGTAAATAGCCTAAAATTGGTCCCATCTTGTATAATTGGATATTGGATGCCACCTAGATTACCTATACAATGGTTAATCTGTCATTAGTATAAATGAAATTCAGGTATTTCCCTAATTGTGTTTCTCTACATGGTATTAGAGTGATTTGGGAATCCAATTGATAAGGGAATGTATGTTCGCAATGATTGCCTCCATGTCAAGTAGACAACGCTTCCTCAATTGGTCTTGCTATACTCCAGGATCTCATATTCAAGTTCACCTCAAACATTCCCATGGTCAAGGAGAAGAGACACTGTCATTGCTTCTCTCCTTATGCCGCTAGTGCTAATCAAAGGAGTTGTTGTAGTTGTTGAGCCATCCGTGAAACTCATTACCCCTCTCCTCTCTCTCCCTCTTCTTTTCGTCGTCGTTTGTCAAGGATGGAGGTGATGTAGTTGGTGCATGTCTTGTGCAGTGTCGCTAGACAAAGAGAGATGACCATTGTCGTAAGAACCCTCATGCAATTGCCACTGAAGTTCGTAGTCATCGTGCATATGGCAAGGCCTCAATTGCCCTTGCTCTACTCTTCTTCATCTCCCTCCTTCCCAGCGGCCTTAGCAATGGTTGACACAACATGTCAGTAGTTGACACGACATGTCAATCATTAGAGGAATGAAGGAAAGAAGTTACCAATTGTACATTGTGCAAGTTGTTAAACATGTTGTGTTTTCATCCAACATCTTTGATGACTCCTCAACACGACATGTCAACATCTTGACATGTCTCATAGCTTCCCAGTTCGTGAGGATCTTCCATCTAGATCGTGACACGATGTGCAATCATGTGATTGTGTTGTTTGTCCCTGCCATGGCATGTTCTGTAGTATACACATCATGCCTTGTCATTGTTTATGACAATCTTCTACTTCTATCACCTTCATTCTCAAGATGCCTGATTCTAAACAAGGAACGTAGCTCACTCAACTAAGTATGGTTGTCTCCGTGCAAAATATGTTGAGAGTTATTTAACAAATGCTATGTTATTTAGTTGGTACATGGGCCTAAGTGCTTTGGCCCATTAGGGTTGCGTCTATGTCTATAATTGTATCTCCTCTCCTATATATAGGAGTAATGTCTCTCTATTATGAAACATCTATTAGTTGTCACTTGATTTCTAACATGTATTAGAGCAGTCGTTATCACTACCCTGTGTGAGAGAAAGAACAAATAGGATGATCACCCCCTTGTAGGCGACCGCCCCTGGTGATGCTTGGCTGCCCACATGAATTTCCTACACCCATCCCTACCTCTCTACCTTCCTACTATTGCTGCCACCTTTCGCTCCTTTCTACCCTGCTGTCCAGCCATTGACTGCCCAACTATTTTCCACTATCATCCATATTGTCTGCCATCCCCTTAATAGTCCTCGCTAGAAGGATAGAGGGTCGTTTCCCAACATGTTCAACTATTTTTGTCGCTTACCTCCCTGTCTATAGCATTTCCAGTGGTGATTACCCACCACTATCCACCACTCCCCATTCCTACCACTATCCCTAACCAAATACCCTTAATCCCCTTGATTCTTTTGCCCCCACATATATTATGCATATTGCTAACAGAATCTTTAATTGGATCTAATTTTTAACTGAAGGGTTGGACAATCTACCTTTTTGGGTTGCAAAGAGATATATTTCTTTTTCTACCCATATATGTATTATCAGGTCATGTAGCACATCTAATTGCATTATTGCTTGCTCTCCACTTTTTTGACTGCATATCCATGACATCTATCTTTTTTTACTTTCTACCCCAACCACTCTCTTCATTCTTTTTTTGGTTGGCATGTGGAGGGGAATAGAGGAAGATGAGTAGAGGGAAGAGATGAAATAGAGGAGAGATGAAGAAGGAGTGGAAGAATTTGTTTCTATTGCTATATATATTGATTGTCATGCTATTTTTGTTGTTATGTGGTGCAACTTTTGCTGATATGTGGATCCTTTTGCTACTGTATGATGCTTGTAGAGCATAATATCTCAAGCTACATTTATGCTACGATACATATCTTGAAGTTTTTCGTTGACTATTGATTTGCGCATGTGTATTTCAATCCAACTACATCGTCTCCACTATTTTGCTATTTTTCCATGCAATGTTTTCACATTATCTTTGTATGTGCCTTGCGTATGTTGACTTTCTTCTATTTTATTCTAGCACTATATGGCTTGTCTGTGCTTTATTTGCACGTTGACTCTTTGAATGTTCTTTATATGCACACCGACTACTGTTGTTGTGACCCAACACTCTTTGGAGAGTATGATCCAACACTCTGAACTTTGGCATCAACAACTGAAATGGAGACCACTACGCTCATGTTATTTGTCTTATGTTATCTCTCACCGAGGAGTGTTTGAGTACTTGTATTATGAGAATTAGGGGGAGAGCAAATTTTATATGTGGTTTTTTCTATCTTGTAGTCTTTCTTTTGAGTCTGCCTTACCAAGATGGACATATGCTTCACCCATGATACAACTTGATGGTGAGTGTTAAGAGTTATTTATTGATGTTTTATTATTTAGATAGTACATGGGCCTAAATATTTTGGCCCACTAGGGTTGTGTCTTTCTCTATAACTTTGGATCCTCTCCTATATATAGGAGTGGGGTTTCTCTATTCAAATTATTTATTAGTTATCACTTGCTTTCTAACATAATCAAGGCATCACTAACAAAAAAGCTCAATGAGAAGAACTATAGTTAGTGGATTTGAATAGTCAAATTATGATTCAAAGGCCAAGGAAGATACACACATCTAATATATGACCCTCCTATGGATGACACTTCAGCCAAGTGGGAGAAACATGATGCAAACCTGATTAAATGAATGTGGAACTCCATGGATTTACACATTGCGAATATGGTCAACCACTTTGAGGCATGCAAGAAGCTCTGGAACCATCTAGAAATCATGTACTTCAACAACATCTCTAGGATGCACGTTGTGGCTGTTGAACTATATGGTATACACTAGGAGAGAATTCATTTAATATTTTAGTGAGGTGATCATGACTCTCAATATATGCATGGTCTTCTACCTTTGTCTAGTGACCTTTACAAGATGCATAAAGAGTGTGATCAAGTGATTTGTTAAAATCCTTATTGCCTTTGTAGTGAGTTCATAGTTAAATTATGTCAGGGAGAGAACTGGAGTCTCTTGCTGAAACCTATTCTTGAGTTTCACATGCTTTCATAGAGCAGGCCAAGTACCCAATTTTTTTTATCAAGCGCACTCAATCAGAAAAGGTTGCCTTAATCTCACAAGCAAGATCATGATCAGCCAACCTTGGTCATGGAGGAGGAAGAAATTCTTCAGGCAAGAGGGGGAGGCACGAGTGGATGAAGTTGTGGTAGACCTCAATGTACTCATTATGGAATATCTGGAAACGTCAAGGAAACTTGCTATGAGTTAGTCGAATTTCCTCACAGGGGTTCTAATCTTCACATCAAGTTGCATATCAGGTGAGGAGTATGACAGCCAATCAAGTCTCTTGATCACTTGATGCCTAAGTCCAACTACGCTATGCATACATGGCACATTTGTCTAGGGATTCTTGATCATCTTCATGGGTTCTCAACTCAGGAGTTACATATCACATGACTAGTAACAAAGATCAATTTACCTCCTATGTTGGTTGTCAATTTCTTCTTACAGTCAGTCATCTTGGCTGATGGTTCATCTAGAGTTGTCTGTGTTATAGGTCATGTACAATGACAACCAAAATTTACCCATTTCTTTTGTTCTCCATGTCCCCACACATCAACTGCAACTATTCAAATAAAAAACAAAGGGAAACAATATGCAAAGCAAACCAAGAGGGCGTTCAACGCAAATAGTTACAACAGCAGTGCATGTCCTCCTCATCAAGCAACACGGTTACCTACAGATCTACCACAACAAACTTACATTCCTTTGCACCTAGCTGATGGATGGCTGAAATTTATGTCACAACAAACATAGTTTGGGTCGTTGTATTGGTTTGGTTATTATTTTGCCATTGCATGTGGAGTCTTTGATAGTATACATTATTAACCATATCCCACTGTACAGATATGTGTACTACACCTCCATCTAAAAACAATTTTGTACCCTACGAATAAAATTTTGTAACCATATCCCAATGTCACATGTAAACCGTTGTTCAAATGTAAGAAATTATAATTTTCACATTCCAGTTATACAACGACAACCTGCTTGTAGCTGCTTGTTGGCGCACTTGCTTAACTTGCTCAGTTTATATTCTACTACATCCCTGTGACTTCAACCCAACGAATTAATTACACCACAATATTTCACAATATCAATTTACCTGACATGTTTGATGCAATTTTTACCAAAATCCAACCACAACTTTAACACCACTGTCACACCTTCATAGATGCCCGTAATGTATATTTGCTTAAAAAGTGCATCAAAATAATAGTCCATATAGGTATAACACCACATTTGTTGCTTGCTTTTGTCGTTTACCAAACAAGTTAATTATCATTCCACGATCTACTATGACTATATATATATCATTTGTTATCAGACAACTGAACATACACTGTTAATGCGCTTGGACATTACATCGCTCCATTTGCTCCCATCAGCATCCAAACAAGTTTGTTACCACAAAAAACAAACAACGTCCCAGCATCCACCCATTGTTATTCCGTAAACAGCTACCAACCCCTCAACTATAAGGTGATTACATGTCCACCCTGTAACCTTGTTACCAAACGACACCTCCCATACACTGTTGCTACCATAGTTTGCTATTTTTTCCCTTCATACCAGCCCCATCCTGTTATGCACCCCAAACCTTCACTTCCCCTTCATTCGATCTTTGTCACAACACACTACTGCCCACTTACCAGTTTGCCGCAGACATGAGGTTATTAACACAAACTAGCTCATTATTGGCTTGATCCCCACCCATTCACCATACATACGATTCTATTCAACATTTTACCACAAGTGATACAAATCAATTGATGTGAACATCATTACCCTACCAACACGTCGCATATATACCCTCACACAACCATGTTCATGAAAACACAAGATGTCATCCTTCTCAGAACCTTCCACGTTTACTCCCACCATACACTCACACACCAACCAACTCAATACTTTGGTAGCCCCAATCACCCCAACTCTTACCCAGTTATGTGAACATTTCCAGTGTATATACATAACCACAAACTATCATTTTGGTAAATTTTCATTGTCTTCATTTTATGTTGCCACTGCATTACCACATTCAGTTGCGACCTTACAAACTAGCCCTTTAAAGAAAGTTGTAAGCCTTTCAAAGCACTTAGTGAATACATAACATCACGGAACAACCCACTTTATTTGCTACATAGGCAACCATGCATTACCAAAAAAACATACTCATTATAGAAGAACACTTGCAGAAATTTCACAAGTATGTACACAACCAATTCAGCCAAACAGATCAATCGACGATCCAAACTACAAATCCTGATACCATTCACTGTATTAGATGAATGTACCAATGTTATACTGAAAACTTATGCATTACCAACGATGTACAATTATATACTGATTCCGCATGACTTCATTGTCTATTACCACCTACCTGCTACACACAACAACACATAACTAATTTAGGACATTTCATAGCACGGACCTCACCTAAACATTGTGCCCTTTTACACTTACGCTACATTACCACATTAAGAATTTTGCAAGTATGTTACAAAAGAGCCCTTTATAGTATGTTGTAATCCTTTCAAATCACTTAGTATATACAGGACATCACGTAACAGTCCACTTTGTTTGCTACATAGCCAGCCATGCATTACCAGAAAAACACACTCATTGCAGAAGATCACTTGCAGTAATTTCGCAAGTATGTACACCACCAATTCAAAAAAACATATCACTCAGCAAACCAGAATACAAAACTTGTTACCATTCACTGTTTTAGAGGAACTTACCCATGTTATATTGAAAACTTACGTGTTTCCAACACTGCATACTTATATATTAATTCTCCAGGACTTGCATGTCTATTACCATCTACCTGCTACACACAACAACATACAAGACTTGCACAGCTACCTGCTACACACAACAACATATACATAATTCAGGGCATTCATAGCACAGACCACACATAAACAATTTGCCCCTTTTTAACAACACACAACTTGATTCATTACGTACATAGTTTGCTGCACAGACACACAAACAGTCTGACACCCATGGTTAGTACCCAACGTTTACCAAGTCAACCACACAATACAAACATTTAATCTTCATTTATCAGACAACCCCTTCGTTAACATACTTTTTCAAGTTAAGTATCTCCAGGGCCTTGTGTCCTCTAAGCTGGTGATATTCCTCACCGTATGATTCTTCAATTCTTTCACATATACACACACATTACATCCAGCACATCACGTACAACCCACAGTTGTTTGAACCGGCTTGTTGTTGGTCTGCTTTGTTGTCAAAGGCTATACTCCACCCTTGTTCAGGAACACCACTTATCTTACTCAACAGGGTTTTTAGTGATGCAACCTGCATTATAGAATAAGATATATTTAACTGATTAATAATATCAATTACCAAATCAGATAGACATTACAAAATTCAAGTGTGCTCTTACCACAACCACAACGTCATCGTCGTAAGCATGATTGGTGTTTGGCTTGTTATACCTCCTCCCAGGCCGCATGCTGCTATAGTGTAAAATCTTCTTGTATTCATGTGATGCCACAAGCAAATGTCAGTGTTGGTGGCTGAGTAAGGGTAGGAGTATAACATTCACCCTCTTAATTTGTTCCCATCGTTCGTAGCAATACTTTCTCATGCACGGTGCATCCCTTGTCTTTATGGCATGCATCATTGAAGTGTGGAAGATGAACACCCTCCTTCCCAACCCATTGCTATACCCCTCATGCATCACTTCACTGTAGCCTTCAAGGAACTACCACAGATATATAAGATCAATTAGATAAAATCTCAATCTATATGTTATCATAGTTATTGTACATGAAATGTTGTTCCAATGCCACAAAAAATGCACTACTCATGCCTAACATAAAACCTTTGATACCATTCCGTGACTACCCTTTTTTGCAATGCACTTCCCACCTGTCGTACCTTGTTTACTCAATGCTTAAAATCAAACGAATTAGATGTTGTTTAATGAGTCCTACATATATGATTGCGACATTTGTCCAATTTGGCCATATACAATACATACCTGATAAATGTTATACAAACATTTAATGTGTTTCCAATCTATCATTTATTCTGTTTCTTTGTTTCAGATCTATATTTTCCCCTTGTACACACAGATGCCATATTCAGTACACCCATACCAAAGTCTACACCATAATTGTATCTAATACCATAATTGTATATGCCATTCGACAAATACATGGTTATTACCAATGCATCACACATGGACGTGCTATCATGTAATTAGATCATTTCAAAAAATAAAATTGTCAGCATTATTATCAGATAGACATTCAAAATAATGCATTTGTTGCCTTCCACCCTCGTTGCATTAGACAAATTTTAATATATATTTTGTAATAAATATATTTCTTCATGTTTCTAACCTGGTTAGTTATGTGCCCTCCCACCCTCATCACATATGCAAAATCGGCCCTCATAATACAAGCATTATCATTTTTGAAGATAACATCCCCTGGGTTCCTGTTGGGGCTTGTCAACTGCAACAGAAATATTGTTAGACCTACGGTCGTAACATAAATTCTAGTAGCTTGTACAAAAGAGTATATTCACGTGTCAGGCAACCCTTTTTAGAATAAAAAAATACACTCTTACTCGCTTCAGTTTCTCAACATTAGCAGGGTCGAGCCACAACACTGCACGCTCATCCCAACCCGCCATCAGTTGCAACTCTTTCTTCATCCCAGGTCTAACTACCCTTGACTTTCGTTCGTGATGTGCATCTTTCACTCTCCTTACTAGTGAACTTGGGCTGTTAGACACATGTACCACATCTCTTACGCTATCTATTTTTTCCACATCAACTGTTATCCTGTCCACCATATCCTTCACATGGTTCTATATCAAATGAAATATCATATTGTATCCGTTAGTAATATGTTAGTTCACTACCATTAGCGTACCATACTGTCATGCGAACAAAGTTACCTTTTCTTCAGCAGTCTCCACATCCACAACTACCCACTTCGGTTTCACAACCTATTTTGTCTTCCCCTTCTTGCCAACCGACATTGATATCAATGTCTACGTACATAGCACGCTTAGCAAGTTGTCGATTTCGCCATCTATACCGGTCTTTTTCCACCAGTCCTATACATGTACAACACAACAACATTTCATAAAAGATAGTTAATCAATTATAGCCTTGCCCATGCCAGAATTATGGAGTTATAACATTTACATACATTTCTATCTACATTATCTGATTCAATGTCACTACTGCGCTTGTTACCCGGTCTTCCAAGACCAATGGTAAATGGAATGCTCTTGGTTGGCTCAGGCGTTACAAAAATGTTGTTCGGGTTACCCACATTTGTCTTGACACACAAAACACAATTTTCGTTAAGTGACAGCCACATCAAATAATCCATACCATAATACTCAACCACGAATAGTACTAATGTAGATTAACACCTTGCATAATTGTGGCCCTGTTTTGGGTTCATGCACTGGCGTTGCACAATTTATTCATCTTTTTTAAATTTGACTACCCTCACCTAAAAGTTGATCAGTCTACAACAAAGTATCACAAACTACTACAACATATACCTCCACAAACATTACAAAATACTTTTACAATATTCGTAAATATACCTTTTCAAACTCACTACAGTTCTTCCGATCTTGTACCAATGGACTTCTCTTTGGTATTGGGATTGCACCATGATCTGACCCCAGCGATTTGTAATTTAGCTTGATCAAAATAAACAAATCAATAGCTTCAGTAAATTTCACTCCTCCGTGATTTATTTACTATTACTGACTTATCAACTAATGTAATATACCGTCTTAGTTATACTTCCTTTTTGTATGGCACACAATCTCCCAGCCATAACAACAATCACTGAAGTAGGTAAAAATGTGTCCACTCCATCTTATATAGTTCCGTATCAAGTTAGCATATGTCATATACACATTACTATTACAATTCAATGGTGTTATTGACCCCTTGTCAACTTATCCCTCTACCTAATGTTGTTGTGCAAAGATAAAACTAAATTTTTTAGGGATACCTTTTTGGTTGCAGACCTCGTTTGTGGACGGCTACTAACTATGTCTTCCACGTTATGTCGCTCAAAATTTTCTGCTGTTGGAGTGCCCACACCTCCACTATTTCCACCTTTTGGCGTGTTGTAACAAATCTTTCACAAACAAGTATTACATTACTACCTTTGCTATAGCAAACAAAATGTAGTGGATACTATTTGTGAAACTACAATACTATACTTACCATTTTCGCAACCTTCCATTTCCTTTTACCAGAGGAGGTCAATTCACCTTCTTTTATAGAGTATAACACCAACGATGTCAGCAACCCAACCTGCTCAGTTAAGTTTCGTCACCTTAGCTCTATTTAAATATAAAATTTTCCTAGTTTTCAACAACACAATTGCCAACATATTATATCCAGTAGTGCAATGTACCTTCTTAGCAGCAGATCTTGTAACTGCACGCTCACTCCCAAATTCAGGTACCTGCCCATGCAACTAACACATAGTTTACATGTTACACAAAACAAAATGTATCTACACACACTATGTCGTACCCATTCAGTTTACACCTATGTTACATACCAATCAGTCAGTTCCTCACTAAAATATATAATACTATCACTTATGCTAACACGCACCCACAAAGATACATTCTTTTCTATGTTACTTAATTCGTCAACTAGGTACACATAATCTCATTATCATACATACTTCACAATGACTTGTCCTCACCTCTTTCTTACTATTTTTTGGGATTGGAATGTCTGTAATGTTATACAAAATCAATTTTAACATTACATTCACAGTATCCAATTGCCAATTTTTACTCCTGTTGCTGTTTAATATGGTACTAATCAAATGTGTTGCCAATGTAGGCACAAGTTCCAATCATCATATTAATAGGTTACTTCTATAAATTTACAACTGATACGATTGAACCTTCTTAGCAGTTGACCTAGTAACAGCGCGATGGCTTGCCGCATCACCAACTTTGTCCTATACCAAACACTTGCGTTAAGCATCTCATTTATTGGGCACGACAAACTTGATTGTATATAATCTTTTAAGAAATAACTAAGAGGTATCGGTAACAGGTTTGAGATGAATAACTACGCATTGTTATACACATATACAACTTTCCAGTGTTTTTTCTTCAACCGCAATAGTAGTTGTTTTCAGAAGCGATGATTCACACTTTGACTGGAATGAAAAAAAATATAAACTCACCACATTACTAAATGAAAATCCAACACAATAACCATGTTTGGAGTCATGTTTCAAACCTTTCCTTCATCATTTCCCATAGATGTACTGCCTTTAGGGAGGCCGCCCTTGGTGTTTTTCAACAATCTATATGTTGAAATCGTGCTGCTATCCTCCACAGTCTTTATGTAGCTCACCTGTAGGTACAAGCCATACATGTGGAAATATTTAAACATTGTCAATCTCCAGTTTAGTCACAGTTTATTGAACAGTAACTAATCAGTATAACAATGCACCGTGCGATCTTCCACACATTTAGAGGCCGAACTTCCTCTCACAGGGATGTCCATTACAACTTGATGTCGAACACATTCACACGTCTTCTTAACAAACACCACCAAAATATTGTAAAACTACAATTGTAACATGTACTATAATACCTGTTCAACTCTATTGCTATCTTTCTTGTTGTTAATACTCGGCTTAGCATCTGCACCTTTAACCTGTCCGGATACACATCAAACACGCTACGATGTTATTAAAAAATTGTAGCAGATGACAATCTACTTTCCATTAGAATGTCCATCTCATATTATATACATATGCCCACTTACTATGTGGTATTCAATACCATTGTCATTTCTAACTATTATGCCTAACAAATACTTCAATCCCCCATCATCAAAATGGCATCATCCAAACATAGGTAGCTACTTTATGCGGTGTCAAAATTAGCTTATAATTACTCACTATTTTAGGTGTGCTGCGTAGACACATTCTTTTAGAACTGGGGTTGTTACTTACTCCAACAACAACATGTTATCCAGAAACACGTTCTTGACCATTCCCTGCACCACCCTGTTTGCACACATGTGGTTTATTACCTCTTTTACATTCTAAAATACTTACTTACTCTTTTCAACAATGTCTCCCACACTCACTATGTTATGCTTGACCGAGTTGCAATTCACACCCTCCGCATCATCTGTTCCATAACTCTTACATTGACCTGTCATCTTTTCCTTACAATCCTCTTTTGCAAATACCTAAACAATCAAATAGATCTTTACCTATAACATTCACAATATCAATGTCTAACATTATGCACATTACATTTTTACTCACTTTGATTCCCTCAAGAACAAAACTAGGTTCCTTCATTACATTTGACTTATGTGGGACCACAACTTTGCCCTCCAACACCCACGGAAGTTGGGGTTACCGTACCAATATCCGGCCTCGATCGTGTTCCCTGAACCTGGATGACATTTTACCAGCACATCAATAACAAAACAAGTTAAACTTATACTTTTTCATTTCCACAAAGTTAGAAATGACAAATACACAACGTTACCATAACATGTGTGGATAGATCAATAACAGGCACAGTCTCACTGCTTCCAATATCCTACATATGAACAATTTCTCTACGTCACTGGTTCGTGTTAAAAAAAGAATGTTTAAACCAATAACCGATGTGTACACTATACCCTTGTGGGCGTCATTCCACACTTGCTCGATTTACTGCCACCAAATGAAGAACATCCTTTCAACTAAAACAATAAAATTCAGTGGCACCTTAATGCTCCTATAAACATTCCCATCAAAACTATATAAATTTATTTACACTTAAACTGCTCCCTACTCCCATGTTGGTAGGGTGGTCTCTATTTTCTTCCACATCACCAATCCCTAACTGTTGTCATCATTGTTAAAAAACACATGTTTGTAATTTGAAAGGTGTTATGGATATACCAAAATTAAAAAACAAAGCCTGTATCTAGAACTTAGAAATGTAGTACATGAATTGTAATACCCCCCCCCCCATGTTGTTGGTCCCTAACCTTTCAACGTCTTGTTCACTGTCTATGCTTCATTGTTTAATTCACTCACATTATTCACAACCATTATTTAGCAAAAGTATTGTATTTGCCCAATGCAATTTTCATATCATAATAGCAATATCCTTTATCATCACAGCCTGCCAATGATGTTCCGGTATACCTCCCCTCTGAACTGCTAGGACGGACTGTTGGATCTGTAATCTTATGGGTTTGAAGCTCCAATCTAAGCAGTTCAATCTCATATAGCCTGACTTCGTACTGTGCTTTCAGTGCCTCCAGCTCGGCTGTAGCAGCCTTCAATTTCTTCTCGAGCAAAATCACCTTCTCCTGTAGATCTGCAGAATCCTTACCTTGCTTTGCCTTGCTTTCCTCTATTCTCTTATGTAATTTTAGTTTGTTCAGCTTCAGCTTTGCCAACTCCAGCTGGGAAAAGTGTACAGAACAAAGATAAAGTTATACAGTTCAACAAGTGTCAGGTCAATAACATGATATCATATAAACTTAACCTTTGCACACTACCTCTCCGTCTAGGACATACGTATCAACCGTGTTTTCTGCAGCTTGCACCTGGTTTACTTCAGTAGGACCACCTTTGAGAAACTCGTCTCTAATGTATCTGTCAGGTAGGATTTTAACTGACAGACTCTTCCCGGCCATCCACACACTGATGATGTTGTCGTATTCCCAGCAATTTGCAATAGGTGAAGCATGCTCTCTGACTCTATGACTCGTTAATGTAACATGACGGAACCACACTAACAATAGAAAACCACAACCCTTCAAATAACCCCTATTGCTTCTGCCCATCTCACACATACCACCATGAAGAAACGTATATACAGATTCCGACCAGTTAAACTTACACATATGAGATAAATCATCCACATAAAACCAGATTTGTTTTTTAATAGAAAAACCAGCAGTTGGGTAGAAAAAAGTAGACATCATCACAACAAGCCAAATCTTAACAAAATCCTCTACTATTTTGGATCAGTCTTAACAGACAGTTCTTTTAACACTTCATAAGCCCTTGCTACCTTTGGTTCTCCTGTGAAGTACTCCTCAGTGATGTCTAACTCTACTTCAGTACCTTACCCATCACCTAAAAACACTTTCTCACCTTCAAAATAAATATATTACAATAAAAAATCACTTTCAAGTTAATCATATCATGAAGTCAGTTTGCATTATCTTAGTCGCAGCTCACCTGTAATAGGAAGCCCTAGAAACAACCCAACATGTTTAGCGTCAAATGGAACATAATGGTTGCCAAGTTTGAAACTCTTGGATTTTTTGTCATAAGTATCTACAATCACCCTTACAAGGACAAGATCTAACGCTTTTGGACATTTCAACAAAGTAAAATGACCAAAAACGGTAGTCTTCAACAACTCCTTATGCTCATCCTTGGCAAAATCTAAGATGGAGAGGAATTTATGAAATGAACACCACGAGCTAAATCCTTTTCCAACTCCTGTGCTGCATTCTTCATCGCCATCATAAACATGGTCACTCATCCTACATCGAGTGTTATAACAACTTTCACATAATATTTTCCAACTTTTGTAATATTACATCTATTTCGTAAACTTGATTTACATTGTAACAACCAACCCTACTAATTACAATATACACACCATCCATCAGACAATTTCATATGCTACAGGTTACTCCATTAACCATAATAGATTGCTAACAAGTTACCTGAACCACATTCCTTCAGTGGCAGTCATTACACACTTATTGTATTCAACATTTGTTTATTTAACAACGGAATTTAACAACATTTCTATGTCACTCGTGTACCCATTTTCTTTTTAGCCGCATTTGCCTGTCTTACCTTTTCACACTTCCTTTGCACGATTTCTTGAATTACAATCATACTGACTTAGAGTCAAATATAGCCTCTTAGCGTCTTACACTTCAAGGTTTCAGTTATGTTTCCACTCTAGAAGATTACCACAATTGTGTTTTTTGAATCCATTCTTCGGTCACATAACAATATCATACTAGAATATATACTTACCTAATGCCTCAACACATCACTTGAACACATCGTTCATAGTCAAATATGCCCCTCATCTGTACCATAATAGTACAAACTCAAAACTAATCTAACAAACTCAATCAGTGGTCATGCCCTTCCATAGGTCTAGGAAATTTGCTACCAATATAGTCCTATCTGTTACACGACACTAGAGTCCATTAGTACAGTAGCCAACATATAAGAGACATCCCAGAAAAAACAACTATGATCATTTGCAAACCATGCTATAACTACAAACTTAGAACCTACACACATAACATGCCCTTAATCCCACGGTTGTTACTACGCTTATCTATTTTTTTTTTTAAAACATCTTAAACATCTTTGTGTGATCAATTGGATTATAGAGTATGTTGGGTAATTGAATTAGCAAGTTACACATATATAGTTTGCATTGTATCACAAACTAACTCATTTTTTACCAATCACCTTAAATATCTCTGCATACTCCATTTAATTATACAATATGTTACCATAACTCATGTCAAATTTGGTTTGCTTACTAGTTATCAATCACATGCCCTTTTGCTTATTCAATTTAATAACATCCCTAACTGGTACTAAGTTATTGAATAACATTTTACAAAGTTGCCGATAGGTTACATTTATTGAGTAACATAGCATTCTAGTTACGTTATACGTTACATGTGTTGTTTATGTTCTACAAGTTACACATTCTGGTTATGACTTTTATCACATTCTAACTCAAAACATTCACCTTTACGTATGCCAAAATGTACATCTACCCATACCGGTTGTCTCGTAACATTTTTAAACTATTAACATTGTAATCTTACCTGCGAGCACGGTGTAATAACTCCTACTAGCCCAACCATGTTCCCGTCTATGCATCTTAATTACCCTTTGTTAATTAACCTCTTCCCTTTCCTAATTATCCTTTATCTTTTCTTAACATGACAATTTATCTTCCAAACATTGTTGCTAACAGAGTCACTAACCCAACTTTGTACCCAGTTATGCAAACATGCTTTCGCTTCGACTACATAATTACAACCTACACGCATATCCTGTTCGTCCACCACTTATCACTATGCTTTTTATTTTTGGGCATACACCCAACTCTACATAATCAATTTAATTTTATAATTTGTTATGAGAACTCATGTCAACATAACCTAGTTTCATTACGGATTATCAATCACATGCCCCGGTTATTGATCCCATTCTGAGCTTATGCAAAAACATTCATACCTGGTACTTAGTTATTGACTAATATTTTACAGAGTTTACAATAGGTTGCCCAAACACAACTAAACCCAACTCTTGATCTAGCACTGACGTTACGTTACACGCTACATGCTTTGTTGCTGTTTTATAAGTGACATTTACTTTGTTAGACTGTTACCACATACTACCTCAATACCTTTGTTACCTCGTTAATCCTTCATACAACACCTTACTTGTGGCAAAATTTACATCTACCTGTATCTGTTGCTCAAATAAAATTGTAACACTCTTAACATTGTAATTTGACTTGCAAACTATTTGTCCTAACTCCTACAGATAACACAGATACACAAACATTATTTATTTACTACTTCACACTTATGACCTACCCGCATAGCGTGGTCGTCCACCAACATATGTTGCTATGTTTCTCCTTTTTTTCCATACACCTTTAACATCTCAGCATAATCAATTATGAAAAAACATTCGTACATGTCTCTTAGTTATCCACTAACATTTTACAAAGTTTAAGCTAGGTTTCCATTGTCTGCACAAACACATCAATAGCCATCTCATAACATAGCAATGCCGTGTCGTTATACATTACATGAATTGTTCCTGTTATTCATCTAGCATCGACTTGTTTAAACTGTGTTCACATACTACCTCCATACCTTTGTTACATCGTTCATTATATTTTTGTTACATTGTTACTATGGCAGCATGCACATCGTCTCCCTCTAACGGTTGTTAAATAACATCATAACACTTCTAACATTGTTACTTAACTTACTAACAACTGCTCTTAGCAGCAACCATACACCAATTTTGTCCTGCCCCATAATCAAAACATGCCGCCTCCGTCGTTTTGGCACTCGCTAAACCTAACAACAAATGACTTCCGGCTGTTCTTTGCTTTTACCATGTCTTTGATTATACCAATGTGTTATCTTCTCCAACAAATACAACCCTAAGCCCGCATGCATTGACAGGAGATTATCAGGACCAAACAACTGCGGCAACAGGAACGACGATTGATACATGTTAACATCATAGAGGCGGGGAGTCTGCTTTGTTAGCATTTGATCGGTGTTCACCCCGCACCAACGAAGAAGATGGGGGAAGAGACACTCACCTTTGGCCGCTGGAGAAGTCCTGCTAGAAAAAGGGGCTTTTTCTAGCAAACCCTCGACTTCGGCCGCCGGAAGAGCCCTAAAGGAGCGCGCTTCACCTCTGCCCGTGCAGCACCACGGCAGAGCAGTGGCGGAGGGCAGTTCCGGGGAGTAGCTAGCTGCCGCCGGGGAGCAGGTCACGGCGAGCGTGATAGCTCCGGGGTCGGGCGCGGCGAGCGTGATAGCTCCGGGGTCAGTCGTAGCGAATGTGGGAGCTCGGGAAGGGGAACCAAAAGAGGGGGAAAGCTGAGCGGGAACGAGGGAGAGCGAAGAGTTGAAAACCCTCTCCGGTTTCTAGCGGGGGAGGTGGGGCGGAGGAAATAAGAGGGGTGAGGTTGGGTGGAGAAGATGGCAGGGGGCATGTCATCGTTGACATAACTTATTATGTCGTGTAGTATGTGGTCGTCTGAGTTAGCCCCTGTTTGGAAACAGACTGAGTCCGGATTAGGCAGTGTCGTTTTGCGCCAGGTCGGCGTAACCCGGTCCGGTTTGGGCCAAAAATCTGTTTGGTACGCAACCCCATTCGACCACCGTTTTGGGATAACGGAATCCCATAATCCGGACTAACCCAGTCCCGGCCTAGGCGGGATTGCAAATCCCAGTCCGGTTTACGCCCCCCCGACACCCCCTTCGACCCCGACTCTCCCTCTCACTCGCGTGCCTCCCTCTTCCTCTCGGCCCTCTCCCTCTCGCCCCTCTCCTTCGCTCTGGTTGTTTGCCTCTCCCTCTGCCGGCTCAGTGTTGGGTCCGTGGGTCCGTGAGTTAAAGCGATACCTCGAGCAGCTCGCGGATGGAGGGCAGCAGTCGTCGGGCGGAGCGTCTGCCGCCTAGTGAGGAGTCAATGCAGCGATCTGCGACCGCCGGGCTACTAGGGTGGCTACATCCTGCAAAAGCAAGGTACCCCAGTGCCCTGTCCTGTCCTTCTGAGCACCATTGTCTGCACCGTCCACCTGATTCAGCCATCGTCCCATCTTGTCGACGCACAGGACAAACCCTAGCAAGGGCAAGCAGTGTCCGTGTTCCTACATATTGGTCGCCTTGTGCATCGAGCTGCTTCACATCCACCTACGCATCTTGGAGGAAGCTGGTGTTCGTCCCTGCTCGCTCGCTGGAGTTGCTGCTCGCTGTCGTCTTCGTCCCTGCTCCGGCGGTGCTGCTCGCCGTCGTCTTCGTCCCTGCTCCGGCGGTGCTGGTCGCTGTCGTCTTCGTCCCTGCTCCGGCGGTGCTGCTGCTCATCCCGGCTCTTCCGAAGTTGCTGCTGGGGATTATCCACTTCTGAATAGGTTCGTCATGATGAATAGTTAGGCCTATTTTTTGTACTGAATGATTATGCAAAAGGGGTTAGGCCTATTTGTGTACTGAATCATTATGCAAAGGGGTTCCCCGTGTTCCATGGTGTGTGTTGGATCCCCTGTGTGTGTTTTACATTGATAAAATGATGTTTGGAATCTGTTTGCATCCGTGGATCATACTAGTTTTCATCCGTGGATCATACTATTTTTCATCCGTGGAATCTGTTTGGAATCTGTTTGCAAAGCTATTGTCTAGTTCTGCTCTATAAATTGAATGAACATTCCACATTTGGTCACATTCCCATGTATTTCTAGGTCTGTAAAAACTACTGTTTCTGTATAGAATACCTAGGTCTGTAAAATAAATGATTTTATTGACCCAACTTCCTCTGTTTCAACTCTTATAACAAATATGTTTGTATTGCTATAATATCTAGGCCAAAGTTCATTCTTTCTCTCCCTTTTTGGTTGATATTATTGTCGAAAAAATAACTGTAATAAATGATTACAGGTCTTCATGATAAGTTTTGATAATGTTTAGATGAGATTGACCTATTCAGTAGATGATTTTCAGTAAAATGCTTTATGATAGAAAAATTTGTTAAAAAAAATAAAGTGTAACCTATCAACCAAGGAGATCTCATACCTCATGATTGGTTGTAGATAAATGAAATCCTAGATAGAGAAGAGAGCTAGGGGTTTGAGAAGAGAAAGTGGTGGAGATTTTGACCTTCGTATGGGGTTTAGCTTCATAGAATAGCCTTTCATAGTAAGTCTTATCTCACATGTCAATATGCCATCCCTCGTATGGTTTGTCTCCTAATCTCCATTTGTAGGGTTTTTGAGCTGAGAGGAGGAAGAAATGGATTCAGTTTCTAGAGTTTGATTACATTTCTAGAAATTTAGAGTTTAACCTACATTTGTAAGGTTCTTCTCACCTTAAGTGAGTGTTTATCATCATCTTAACATTTTTATTCATGTCAAAAGCCTAATTCTATCTCGTTAAAATAACTAGAAATGTTTATTGTATTTGTATGTGATTGGGTATTGATTTAAAGATATTAGGTACTATTTTTGAATATTCCTCATTGAACTGAAGTTGATATGTTCCTGATATATTGATTAATGTTCCATATAAAATTCTATGGATAAATGACTATGCAATTTAATGTGAATATTGCCTTAAAATTAGGCCACTGTGTGATATGCTTGGGAATTGAATTGACATGTCTAGAATCATATTTGAATTGTATTAGAATGAATTATATAATGTATTGTTTAATCTTTCTAAAATGGACTGTTTTTTTTTCGGGAAAGCGTGGGACTCCTTTTTATAGATTTTTGTAAGATATATACAAGCTAGGGTTCAATACAAAGTGGATCAAAACCAAACAAAGACAAGAAACAGAAAGAGAACTATACATTTATTAAGGTTTCAATGTCTTTTCTAATCCTCCTCCAATTTCTATCTGCACATAAACTAACATCAAGGAAAATCCTCCCATTCCTTTCTCCCCAAAGGCAATGGAAAATCGCCAAAATTGTTATCTTAGCCTTCATCTCCCTTCAAAGGATAACATCCATCAGAGATTCAGGCACAGAGTTGATATATTCTTCTTCAACAGCCAAACTCCACAAATCTTTAGCATAGGCACACCGAAAAAGAATATGATTGAGATCTTCAATATCATTTTTACACAAAGCACATCTAGAAGGCATATGTAAACCCATCCTCATCATATGATCTCCCATCAGCAAACCATCCAGAAAGCATCTCCAACCATGAACCAACTGTCTCATAGATCCTTTATTAGTACTCCATAACCACACAGACCAGGAGGGTATAGGCTTAATCACCCTAATAGCATTCCACGCCTCCTTAAACTTGTGAATATCTTTCCCTTTCAGAAAAATGCAATCATCCTTCCCATAAACAGGAGAAATCTTCTCCTTAATAACCTGCAGAACATCATTAATATGTCTAGAATCAGACTTAATCCAATCATCCCCATTGAACAACTTATGAAAAGTAGCATATTTCCCCACGCCCAACTTCATCACAGCCTTGCTGCCAAGCACCTCATCCAGATAACGACCCCCCCACCAAGGGTCTCTCCACACTTTGATATATAACCCATTCCCCACAGAAAAAGAAATATCATCCACAATGTCTTTTCTGAGGTAAAGGATATGCTTCCAGACCCAAGAAGCAGATTGAGAGATTTTACACCTCCAAATAGAGTCCCCTTTTAGGTATTCTAAAATGGGTTAGTTCATCAATATATACTTTTGATTGATGGATGAAATATGTGGAAATGGAAAATAGGGTTTACATGTGTGTGAATAGCCCTAATGAACTCCTGTGCACTAAGATAAGATGATAAGTTTTGATAATTTTTCATTTCCAATATCTACATTTTTCATTGATAAATATCTGCTTTGTAGAGTCCAATATCTACATTTTTCATTGATAAATATCAACATTTTTCATTGATAACATGATCAGTTTTGATAATTTTTCATTTCCAATATCTACATGTTGCATAACGTTCAGATTGAGCACTTATATTGGATGCCCATTCCACATTTGGTCACATTCCCATGTTCTTATCATGAAGCTAAGAAATTGATTCAGGAGTTAGGCCTTGGATATCAAATTTTCTAGGTCTGTAAAAACTAGTGTTTCTGTTTAGAATACCTAGGTCTGTAAAATAAATGATTTTCTTGACCCAACTTCCTCTGTTTCAACTCATATAACAAATATGTTTGTATTGCTATAATACAACCTTTTTGTTTCATATCTAGGCCAAAGTTCCTTCTTTGTCTCCCTTTTTGGTTGATATTATTGTCGAAAAAATAATTGTACTAACTGATTACAGGTCTTCATTGTTGTATAGAATACCTAGGTCTGTATTACAGGTCTGAGACAAATTGAGAAGGTAGAGAGTGTTTTTGTATAGAATACCTAGGTCTGTATTACAGGTCTTCATTGTTGTAATAAGGGGGAACAATTTAATCTTCTGATTTAATCTATGATAATACCTAGCATGTGTCTGAATTTAGGATCAGATAATATATTTTATACTTTGAAATTGAGTCCATCATTTCCACTCTGAGACAAATTGAGAAGTCGGTGTAAAATCATCTAATTCACTACTAGGTTCACTTCCTCTTTCCCTAAATATGATCATCTTACTTGTCACCACTCTTCCTACATATTATACTTGGTTCTCTTCTCTGTCTTCTAAATTGCCTCTTTTGCAGATATTTTATATTTACCAATGCTCTAAATAGCCTCTTTTGCAGAAACAGGACATTGGTCTGTTGAAATTTGTTAATCAATATTCATGGGATTATTGAATAAGTGGGGAACTAGTATAATGCTCTCATTAATACACTGTTCCAGCTTGCTTTGTTTTGAATTATTTTTTATGGTTGCTGGAGTGCCAATATTAGATCTGAAGACCTTATAATAGAAGATGCGGGTTCTTCATTTCTTACTGAAAAGTTTGGAATTCTTTTTTATGGATGTTTAACCTAAAATTTATATAACACGGCTTCAGACCTAAAACTTATATAACACGCCTTCAGATCATTTTTTATTTTATTGGAACTAATATACAGAAATTATATGCAACTGATGAACAAGGTAATTTTGTAGTGTCATTACAGCTTAGACGACACTATCTAAGTAAATACTTTATCTGAAAAGATAAACGATATAACGATTTGTGTATCATAATATATTGCAGCACCTACGGGGGTATGTCTTCCGCTGACCCCAAGTTTCGTATTGTTTGGCAAAGAGACTCTGATGCCGCTCTAGTATCTGCATTGCGCAGACAATATGACCTAGGCAAGTGTGTCGATGGTCATTTCACTAGGGAGGCTTGGAGGGAGGCAACTGTGGAAATGGAAAATAGGATGGGGAAGACGGCCTGCAATACAGACCAGCTGAAAACTCGGTGGAAGAACTTGAGGAGGGACTATGCCGCTTTGAAGCTTGTGACAAATAAGAGCGGCGTTGGATGGGATGACACAAGGCATAAGCCAACGCTGCCCGACAGCCCTGAATGGAGGGAGAGCCTTGCGGTATATCCAGTAACCAGTCCGTTAATTTAAAAAATATGTCATCCATTAGCATTTTAATTTCATAATAAACATTTTTTTTTACTTAGGCAAACAAGGACCTTGCTAGGTTGCTTAACAAGCCGTTTCCCCACTACTATGACATCGAGATGATGGCGGGGAGGAACATTGCTAGAGGACATCATGCAATGTCTTCAACGGACACACATATCCCTTCTGACGTTGCCTCCGAGGATGATATCGCTGTCGACTTAGATGCCCCAGACACACCCATGAACACTGGAAGCCAAGCTGGGGAACCTAATATGGGCGCATTTGGGATGCAAAGCGAGGGAGAAACCGGGGGAGGCGGAACAGATACACAGAGTGGTGGCGGGAGGCCTCCTATCGTTAGGCGCAAGAAGCGGCCATCAATGCCTCAAGACCGATGTGGGTTATCAAATGAAGTGTTATCTGAATTCACACAGGTTTATGCAAAGGTTCACGAGTTAGGCAGTGGTGTGGCAACTAGATCCTTTGAAAAGAAAGAATTTACAACCATCTTACAACATTTCCAGGACACTTGCCCAGATGCCCCCACTCCTGTGTTTACAACACTTGTGAACGCCATCAAGGACTCAACAAACCGCTCCATCTACCTCAGCCTTATAGACACACCTCAAAAGATAACCATATGGTTGCAAGACCTTTGGGAAAGGTCCCAAGCTGCCAATGCAACAACACCTTCAATGCCATCCTCGTTCCAAGCTGCCAATGCAACACCAACACCTTCAATGCCATCCTTGTTAATGCCATCTCACCATGCATTTTTCCCACAATCCCCAACACCCAACTTCAGCAACAGACCAAGTATGGCATCGTCGTTTGCGTCATCTCACCGTCCATTTTTTCCTTCGTCCAATGATGCTGGCCCTTCTGGATCAACAAACTTTAACAGCCAGGCATTTAACTCATCAAATCAGTAGAAAGTTCTTGCGTTGTTGTAATAATCTATTTCCCATCCAAACATTTTTGTTGGGCTTAATCTTA
The DNA here is from genome assembly GCA_963693085.1 of Alisma plantago-aquatica. NCBI lineage: Eukaryota > Viridiplantae > Streptophyta > Magnoliopsida > Alismatales > Alismataceae > Alisma > Alisma plantago-aquatica. The sequence goes on from OY856410.1 coordinate 907,957,900, forward strand.
TTTGCTGAATTGTTGTAATATTTTTATTCCCGTCCAGACATTATTGATTAACTGTTGTAATATTTTATTTCACTGCCATGGTTGTATTTTGCGATCAATCTATTTCACTTTGTATCCTGGAAGCCATTATTTTATGTGTCCACAATTACATATGACTGTAGCCTAGTTATTTTCCTTGTCCTTGCCATGACAACGTTGCTATGCTTCCACTTGTAGGCATAATGTCAACCACTGACCAAACAGAAACACCTGGCCTCCTCACGCACATTCTACATACATTGTCTGGTCCAGCTAATCACATTGCTGATACAATAGCTGAGTCCATAGCAAACTCCATCATTGACGACATTTCCGACATACCACCTACAATACCTAGGTCAGTTAGCATTAGGAGTGGCCACCAGAAGGTCTTAGAAATTTTAAACGGTCATGAACAAAGGGCTTATGACCTATATCGAATGAGAACACATTCTATATTGGCCCTTGTGGACAAGCTTGAGAGTCGCGCCTTGTTACGAAGCACTAGAGGAGTCAGTTCGGTTGAGGCTGTGTGCTACTTCCTACAAATGGTTGGCCATGGACATACAAATCGTGTTTTGGCTGAGGACTACATTCACTCTGGTGAGACCATAAGTAGGAAGTTCAACGAAGTCTTGGATGCTGTGTGTTCGTTGTCCAATGAGTACATTGTCATGCAAACTGCAGCGACATGCACGACAACACATTCTCGTATATTGGAGACCCCAAGGTTCTACCCTTACTTCAAGGTAATAGTTAGCCCCTACAATCTTTAATCATTTGCAAATATTTTGTATGTTGACAACCTATTTTGCTGTTATAGAATGCCATCGGGGCAATTGACGGAACACACATCCCCGTCTTGGTTAAACGAGACAAGCAAAATCGCTACCGAGACAGAAAAGGGAATGTCTCTCTTAATGTCTTGGTTGTAGTTGACTTCTCCATGGAGTTTACATATGTCCTAACTGGGTGGGAGGGATCAGCTGCTGACCAACGGGTCCTACAGTCAGCGACGACCACAGGCGGGTTTAAAGTTCCGCCGGAAAAGTTTTACCTAGTAGATGCAGGGTATGCCAACACTCGGCAATTCCTTGCACCGTATCGCAACACAGCTTATCATATTTCTGAGTATCGAGGAAACAGACATGCCTACACCAGCAAGAAGGAGATGTTCAACCACCGCCACGCACAATTACGTAATGTTGTAGAAAGAGCATTTGGGGTGCTGAAGCGGCGGTTTGCCTACCTTAAAAAGGGGGCGACATTTCCCATACATTCGCAGTGTCGCCTCGTAATGGCTTGTTGTATCCTCCACAATTTCATACGCCGCCAACATGATGGCGACAGTATAATGGACGAACTCCCAGATGACATTTCAACATCTGTCGTTCCCCCTGCTGGGGTTGACCTGAGTTCCCTCCAACAAACAACTCAGGCCGATTCAAGGGAGGGCGAGCGTTTACGTGAATCCATTTCTAATTTGCTATGGGATGCCCGTTGACTTACAATTGTATCTGTAATAGTCAAACTTTTTTCCAACAAACAACTCAACAGTTGTATTTTTTCAAACTTTTTTCCGGATCCTAATAATATACATGACATAATGAATCGGTAGGTTGTCTTGAAATGGAGAATGGAATGCCTTGCTGTACATGCGGCCTTCAATGCACTGTACGTGTGTATATGGATGAAGCGGACGCGACAAATGGACGTTTTGAAAACAACAACCCCCACAGACCGTATTTTACATGTGGTAGGGGGCTTGTTTCGAACAGATGTCAGATGAGATTGCCTGCGCAGCGTGTACCACCCATAGTTGCCACACTTACTGCAGTTAGGGATGCTATGCTAACACAACTTGCATATGCCCGCAACGAACGCAAGCTATGGTCTGAACAATGTGACTTTGTCAGTTCGACAAGAGCAGACATCGATAGGCTTGAACAAGGTATTACCACTCTACGTGAGAGGTGCCAACATCTTCGACAACTACTTCACATCACGAGCAGTAACGACTCTTCAAACGAGGACGGATACAATACATCATAGATGTAGAACAAGCACTTTTAGGCCTATTTTATGTTCGGAAAGTTATATTTGAAATCTATGTTCAGAATCCGACAATGTTTTTACTAATCCTCAATTATGTTTTAGATGTCAATGGATCCATCTGGAGTTCCGAGGTGTGATTGTGGGTTAGATGCAGCCTTACAGCTTAACACAGAGGATGCAGGGTTGTATGATTTTGGCATTCTTAGTGAAAGGCCGGGCGAAATGTATTACATATGTCCTTCTCGTGAGGTGCACTAGTAAATACATACATAATAGGTTGCCGTTGTGTATGTTGCACATTCTTTGTCATTCATTAAATTTTATTATACATTGTAGGGAAAAGATCGGTGCAGATACTTCCGTTGGGCAGTCGATCTCCCCCCAACAATTGATTCTTTAAAAGCTGAGATTATGTTACTAACTGTCGAGTGCAAGTCAGTGTGGGGCCAGGCAATGAACATGAAGGACTGTGTTGAAATTCATCACAACTACGATGATATATACACCCAAAAAAAGTATGAGCATGACGCTGTAGAACGCTACGTTGCCAGTCTGGAGGAAGAATGTAGTCTTCTTTTAGACATTCCTTCACCCACGGTGACGCCATAAAGTTTAATGGCAGAGAACTACATTTAGTTTGGTGTGTCGATTTACATTGTCCAGCATTCGCTGTTTTTAACTTAGGTGAACATAAGAGTTATTATTGTTCTTCTTGTTATTTTTGTTCTTCTTATCTTCTTGTTATTTTTTTTCTTCGTATCTTCTTGTTATTTTTCGTCTTCTGTTCTTCTTCTTATCTTCTTGTTGTTCTTGTTCTTATTGTTTATTACAGTTAACATGGGATCTCATTTCCCTGTAAAGGAGTGTGATCTCTCAAACAGGGAGTTTATGAGACGCGTCTCCCTTCCCCTAACATGGATGTGCGAGCCATTTAAGATAACTCCTGGCTATGCTATGGTGGGGGTAGGCAGAATCAACTTTGATGTACAGATCAGGTGGTCTACACCTGAAGAAAGAATGTGGAATAAGAAAGGTAAATATTTAATCATGGATGAAGGTTGGGCTGAAATGTTGGACAAACTAAAAGCCAAACCAGAATGGACCGTGACCCTACAACCAAAACCCAAGGACGACACTCGCCCTACAAGCTTTTATTTGTGGATTCATGGTGATGGGGACAACTCTGAATTGCTTAGGTATATTTACCTGAGACCAGAGGGTTATATATCATCTACTTCAGACTCGGCTGATGCCCTGTTTGTCAGAGACTGCCACCAACCACCAATCTTAATCTCGTCTAGTGATGAAGAAACTGATGTGAATGTCCCTATTGGGGACTCTTCTTCATCAAGTAATGTTGAATTTGTTGCATCAACAAACAATTATTAGTTTTTTATTTTGTGTATTGTCTTTATTTTGTTTATATAACATTACAGACTTGTTATGGGTGCCTGCCCACTAAGACAATTTATATCTATCGAATGTAGCTGAATCTGTTTTACTTTAAAAATGATGTTCACCGTTATTCATCATAATGTTGTTGTATGTTTTATGGAGGGTGTATGTTTTTTCACCATTATGTTGATAAATGATAGCTAACATTGAATATGCATTTTATATTCCCTTAATTATGCGATACACACTTACATCTAAAACATATTACTTACAGAATCTGTAATATAGTTGGGCCTCAAAGGACGCCTTCCTTTATGTGGTGTAGGGAGCTTGATATGGTTCTCAGAGGTATGATGAGAAACCAATATGATTTGGGGAGATGTGTTAATGGAGTATATACTACACAGGCTTGGATGGAGGCATGGCGTCACTTCCGAAACATAACTGGGGAGCCCATAACTTTGACTGAGTTGCAGATGAGGTGGCAACACATAAGGAGAGAGTTCATAACAGACAATCTTTTTATTTTGGGAGATGTATTGCCTCCCCCGCCATTGGCCGTGCAACGCAACTTCATGACTACTCGTCGCATTTACCCACCTGGCGTTGCTCAATACCCTATTAACAATGATGACTGAATATTGTCACAGTTTGTAGTTGTTTTTGTTTACCTCGCAACATTTATTTGTATGCAACTAAGTTTGTTTGGACCTTTTTGTTTATGTATTGAATGCATAAATCACTTTCTTACTTGTTTGTAGCTAAGTTTGTTTGCAGCATTTATTTTTATTCAATATTGTCACAGTTATCTTTATATTATTGATATTTGCTAATACTAAAATTTGATTTATTAACTATAGATGTCATCATCGCGGTCACAGTCGCGGTCACGGTCAAAGGCAAAGACAGAATTTGAAAAAATAGTGATGTCTCCGTCGAAGATTAAAAAATATGTAAAAGAAAATCTTGTTTGCAAAAAACCATGTTGCGAGCCTCCACGCGATGAGAGCCCAAATGAGAGAGCCGAAGGAACAAGCCAAATGAGGGCCCAAATGTTGCGAGCCTTATTTCCTCCTACGCACCATCTGCCGTTGCTGTTCGACTGGCCAAAAGACGCCAGCAAACAGGAAACAAATCAGGTGTTGGACGAACCCTGTGCGGTGTCGTGGGAAGAGTACGACGAGGCTATGAAGAACTACGAGGCATGAAGTTGCCTGCTTCATCACCAACTTAGATTGTGTTACTATGTCGTTGTCTAGGTCCAGGGCAGAGCTCTCGTTTCATTTTCTATGTTACATATGTATTCGCCCGAGAACCAACAATATATTATCTTTTAATTTATGTGGTATTACGTTCTGCTACAGACATGCTACGCACCTTTGCTACTATTTAATTTAAATACATTAATTAAATTATGTAATTGTTATTTAATATAATACACTTCAGCCAACTTCTGCTTAAAAGCGGTAACAAAACTACACATACTTATTCTTGTTAAAACAGTTGTACAACATCAGCACAGAATCAGCAGATACTGACTAGTAGCCAAACAGAACCAGACTGAATCCAGTCTAGTAGCCAAACAGAACCAGACTGCAATCAGACTCAAACCAGACCAGCTGACCAGAATCAGACTGTGTTGCCAAACAGAATCAGGCTGGGTTGCCAAACAGAATCAGACTGAATCCTGACTAACCCAGTCTAATCCAGTCCAGACTACGAAATCCCAGTCCGTTCCCAAACAGGGGCTTAGGGTCCAGGATCGACTCTATATAACAAACCTCATTAAATATTCACTCCTCAACCTCTCTCCTCTGCTATTGATATCTCTCTTTCCTTCTTTATTAAATTTAAAGTCGTTCATTCATCCTCGAATTCTGTTTTGCCTCCGTCTCTCTCTCCATTTAAACTCGCCATCTTTGCACTGTTTGATTATTGTATTATTTTCATCTTTGCAATGTTAATGGTCGTTGGTTACCATAAAAGGTGGCTTTGAAATAACGATGATGTTCCTTTTGTAAACATGTAAGCATAACAAAAGATATTTTTATTGATATTTTGCACTACCCACAAGCATGGCTTCATTTGAAATTTATAAATTGTAAGTCCAAAATATTACGCTGAAATACATGGTTGTTACCATGAGCGAAAATTGGGATCTTTTTGTTAACTTTCAAGAAACTTCTTAGCTTAGACTTGAGAAGCTTGGTGATCGAGGGATGCATATTGTTTTCCTTCTTTACATTGGAGTTTTCTTGTAATAATTTGTCTCCAACCACCCCCCCCCAATTCAATACCAAATGAGTATGAAGATGTACATTCACTTTCCCGGTTATTGCCTTATGTCTTTGACCAAATTGTTAGAGATCGCTGATAGGATTGAGAGCTCATTCTGTACGTCATTCAAAACATTGTTAATTTCATTTCACAACGTAAATGGTTGCTTTTACATAATCTACATTTTAGAAGGAGTATAAACTACACTTTCTTTTGTAAGATCATATTAATAAATTTCTTTTGTGAATAATTGTTAATACATATATTACAGGAAACACTGATTTTTAAGGAAAGTTTAATTCAGAGGAGTGATGGCCGAAAGTTTAAAGAGGAAAATCATTCAAATTTAGTAAATTTTTAATTGCCCAAAGATAGGTATATTTTGATTTGAAGGGAGTAAATACCCAAATGTTTAACTATTATTTCAAGAAACGACAAATAAATGTAATGACAAATCACAAAAAAGAGTCCTTCAACACAAAAGGAAAGAAATAAATGTATATTTTTGTTATTTCCATACATTCGTTATTGACTATGTCAATAGACAAATATTTGGTAAGCTGTTAAAATAAATTTTACTAGGATCACATTTCATCTCTGTTTTGTTGCTAATATATTTCATTACCTTTTGAACTTTAAGAGAAAATACATTGTTCACAAATGACAGTGTGAACCATATTGCTTGTTTAGATGAAATGTGCATAAACAAAGTAAGCAAAAGATGAAATGCCATTTTTATCATTGTAAAATATTTTTGTTCAAAAATATGACTCAAAATATCTTATATGTATAATACAACTATAACTAGAAAAACCTTGAACTAAGTTATTAAAAATCAAGATATATGACTATTGAAATCCCAAGCTATTTTCGAATTGAGTGGCTTCCTTTTCAATAAACAATGATCAAACAATTAACATAAACAAAGTCAATTATAATAAAAGGGGAGAGATATTCATTGAATTTGTCAGTTGAACATATACATTTTGGAATGGTGCTAGATTGGTATGTTTATTAACGGGTCATAATTCATCTTTTTTGCCATAAGAACGAATTTGCACAATCTTGATCTGATATTTTCCAAAAAAGAACATAAACTTTCTCTTAACATCGTTCACTTGTGTTTTCATCTACATCATAACCAAGGAAGTACATATTGGGAAGTTCCATACTGAATGACACATCTCATAATAGGAAATATATATTACAAAATATCAACCCAAGGTACTACTTCCATAAAAGGAAAACACATTTGTATTGATCAATCACTTTTCATCTGAATTAATATCTTCCTCATCTACCATATGGTGCTTTGTTATAGATCAAAATCACCACTGACCCCGTCAGTAATTTGCTGACACAATGACATCATAGTTTCATAATACAAGCAAGTAAATTAAGATAAAATTTGATAATATTTGTTGGCATTATGCATCTATACCATGAAAAGAAATGCCGCATTCATTTTGTAAGCATCGTCATCTTTAAGACACCTATATTCAGGTGTGCATCTGCAATAAGGGTGAAAATATTTATACAAATGTGCATCAAGGTTAAGAATAACATAGTAGTTTCTTGGCAAAAGAAAATGAAAATTTCATGAAGGAAATACCTCTAGAACCTTGTAACTAATTATGTGGTGAGCTTTGTAGGGAAATTATGATTATCATGAAATGTTGTTTCTCCACATGTTTTATAGAGCTTGGTTTTTTTTCTATTGCTGCTCTATTGAGACTTCCTTTCCATCTTTTATTCTTTTTCCACTTCCTTTCGTCTTGGATAAATTAGAAGGATAGACTTCCATTTGGCTAGGAGCATTAAAATCCATACCACCTCTTCTGATAGGTGCATTTTGGACACTTATAATACTTGTAACTTAGATTCAAGTGTGGAGGTTGTATCAATTGCAACTAGGAAGCCCTCAACAGATCGTCCAGCCAAATTCAAACATCAAGAACATTTATCCCATAATTATATCAAGTTAGTACCACTTATAATAGAAGACGATCCGTTTAGGTCATTCTGATTACTATCAAAAATTTGGTTTACTTGTTGCTCCTTTTACCCATCTATTCATTATAAAGTGGGTAGGTAGTTCTTTTGTAAAGGACCATCTTAAAGTAGTAATAATGTGTCTACATGGTATTCCTTCATATTGAAATATTTGACAAGAACAATGTGCTATATTAGTGGAGGAATCAAGAATCATTGTTCTCTCAAATGAGTTCTCCATTCTAGAACTTGAATCACTCATGAATAAGAAAGACATTTCCTCTTTTGTTCTACTCTGATGCATAATACAATGTACACTTGAAGAAAACAACTCATTTATCCCTTTTTTTAATGACAACTCTCTCTCTCTAGGACGGAGGCTCTGCCTTCTCTCTAAGGTTCCCACCCCATTTCTCCCCTCCGTGGGAGAGGCACGACCCCCTCTGCCCCCCCAGCTGATGGCTCCACGGCGGCTGGGGCCACCTACCTCAGCGGTGGGACAGCTCACCACTTTCCTCGGCTGGCCGACGATAGTGGATAGCACGCGTCACTCAAGCTTGGGATAGGAGGTGACGATGGATGAACCCCCTGCCGGAGGGCAGGCTGTGACAAACCTACCGGCTGTGTCGTCTGTTTGGAGCACTCCGGGGGCGGATGCCACATTGGCTCGCGATTGGGCGAAGATGGTCGAAGGGCACCCTGACAAGATTAGGGGCACAGTGGCTGCTAATCCCAAGGAGCCGTTCTTCACGGAGAACGATGAGAGGACATGGACCAAATTCACCGAGCCAATGATGGAATAGATAGATGACTACCACCGGTGTTCGGCCATCATTCAGGTGCTAGGAACCAATGAAAACATCCTGCAGCTCAGAGGATGGATGATTCACACTTGGAGGCGTAGAGGTGATTTGGAGGTCTTCAGCCTTGTCAACGGTCTGATCCTCACAAGGTTCTCCAACAATATGGACATTGGCAAGGCACTCAAGGGTAGGCCTTAGTTCTTCGATGACCAGCTCATCCTTGTCAGAAGGTGGACACCTGAAGCTAACATAAGAAGAGGTGCTCTTAAAACATCGCCAGTTTGGGTGTCTTTACCTGATGTAGGTAAGCATTGGTCTGCCAGAGCCATCAATGTTATTGGCCACGCTATAGGTGTGCCGAGGGCTATTGATAGGAGACCAAATGGGTCCATGCTCAGGTGTGCTAGGTTGTGGATCAAGATTTCTACTGAGAAGGTGCCGCCACCACTGATCATGGTCGAGCTACCTCATGGAGGAGAATGGGAGGTCAAAGTGAAGTATGAAGCAATGCCTGATCGCTGTGATACTAGCTTGGTATTTGGGCACTGCATGGGAGAGTGTCCAAGAGAGATGAGTGATTCTATTCTCCTCACGCCTCCGATAGTGGCTTCGTATTTCCATCGAGCACGTTAAGTGGGAGCTAGACCATTATCTAAACCACTAGAAGGCAGAGCCCGTTCTTCTCAACCAAGGAAAGATAAGGGTAAGAGGCCGATGGTTGTGAGGAACCCTACTCCACCCACCCTCAACTATCAGGGAGGCACCACAAACCAGGCTAGCACGGGGACGTCAGTGGACAAAGGGGATTCAGCTAGTGGTGTCGGTACATCAGGGGCTGAGCATACTCCAGATATGGGTGGCGACATTTTGGTTGGATTGGAGGATGGAGGGACAGTTAATGCTGTTGCTTCTATGGAGGTTGAAGTGGGTAACAACCCCAACAATCCCTTCTCCATTCTTGACCAAGGGGTGGACGAGCAGGTGGTTAACACTGGCCCTACAAGAAGCAAAAGTCCTAAGCTCACCAGGAGCTATGCCAAAGGACAGACAAAGAATGCAAAGAAGAAAAACACCTACTCTGTGGAAGGGAGTGGGACACAATAATTAGTAATGTCCCTGCTCGCATGGAATGTGTGAGGCCCCTCCCTTTCTAATAGACAACGGGAGATTAAGAAGGTGATTAGCAACACATGAGTCAGTCTTGTTTTTGTTTTAGAAACAAGGATTAAGAGAAAGGTGAAGGACAGGATCAGTACCTTATTTCCTATAGGATGGCATTGTATGTCTAGCATTGACCATAGAGATGGATGTAGAATTGCTATCAGGTGGAATCTGGATGTCTGGGATGTTGATCCCATAAGCACGAATGACCAAGTCATTACTGTGAGCTGCTGCAATAGAGGGGGTCTATCTTGCATCGTCTTTGGTGTGTATGGCGAGAACTTGGAGAAGGACAGGGAATGCCTTTGGGCGATGATCAAAGATACTGCTCAACAGTTGGTTCCCTGGCTTGTGCTAGGGGATTTCAACAATGTAAGGAAAGCTAAATAAAAGCATGGAGGACTCAAGGTGCCGGAGAAAGTAATGGATGCCTTCAATGACACAATTGAAGCTGCTAGGCTGATCAAGATGAACCTTATTGGTGGATCCATTACTTAGTCTAACAAGCAGAAACCAAGTAGGAGGATTGCAAGTTCTATTGACAGAGCCTTGGTAAATGAGGCATGGTTGGATAAATAGCCACAAGCAGTTATCAGAACAGGAGATAACATAATGAGTGACCACTCATGGATGAAGATGGAGTTTAATACCAAACAAGATGTCAAAAGACCCTTTCGATTCTTGAATCTCAGGTGCGATTGGATAGGATTTAAGGAGGTGGTTGAGGGAAGCTGGAGTATCGAGGTGTAAGGCAACCCCTTATACAGAGTCCTAAAAAGTTGCAAAATACTAAGAGAGCTCTTAAAGAGTGGAGCAGAGAAAAGGTGAATCTTAGAAACCTACTCAGTGAAGCCACCCAATGCTATGAGGAGGCTACTAGTAAAGTGCGGATGACGCCTGATGATGAACATGCCATAAATGAAGAATTAAAGGCTGAAGATAGACTTAGAAAGCTCAAAAAAGCAGAGGAAAGGTATTTATGGCAATGCATCCGTATGAAGTAGATAGCGGACAGTGACCATAGTACCAGGATGTACCATTCTACGGTGAAGAAAAAGGAGATGAGAGAAACCATACATGAGCTCATTAATGAGCATGAGCAGGTTGTTGATAGTAGAGAGGAGTTAGTTAGATGCACGGATAGCTACTTTCAAGGGTTGTACAAACCACCTAGTATAGAAGTGAATACCTTTGGGAACCTGATCCTTGAGATGAGAGTAGATGGAAACATGAATGAAGACTTGATTAAACCAACAACCGATGAAGAAATCAAAGCAGTCATCTTCTCTATTAACCTGTCTAAGGCCTCTGGGCCAAACATGTTTAATGGGAGGTTTTTTCAGTTTAGGTGGTACCACATTCGACATGACATGAATGATGCTATTAGGTGGATTATGAATGGTGGGAGCATGGTTCGAGCTGTGAACCACACCTTCATTAAAATCATACCCAAAAGTAAAAATGCAAACTATATCACTGACTATAGACCTATAGCTTGTTGTAGTGTTCTATATACGTGCATATCTAAACTTATTGCAGGTAGGCTCATAATGGTGTTGCCCAAGATCATATCTGAAGAACAAAGTGCCTTCATCAAAGGGATCAAGATGGCGGACCGTATGATGCTTGCTACCAAATTCCTCACCGAGTTCAATCAAAGTAAAGCCAACTCCAAGGCGTGCGTCAAGATAGACCTTGTAAAGGCCTATGACTATGTCAGATGGGACTCCTTGTGGGTAGTTATGGATGTCATGGGCTTCAACCAGGTTTTTGTTTGCATATTGAAAAAATGTGTATGTACCCCCTCCTTCTCTATTCTCATTAATGGTGGACCAGTGGGACTAATCAAAGCGAGCAATGAGCTTCGGCAGGGGGATCCATTATCTCTGTTGATGTTCTCGATTCTCATGGAGGGACTCACAAATATGGTTAAAGATGCTGAAAATAAGGTCAAGGTGAAGCCTTACACCATTAGAGGAGTTAAGGTGAAGGCTCTGCTCATCATCGTAGATGACATCATGATCTTCTTGGTTGGTAATGCCAGAAGGCTGAGGGAATTCAAGAAGGTGCTTGGTTAGTTTGGAAAACTCACTGGTCTCTATATTAGCTCCATCAAGTCAAAGATCTACCTTTCAAAATCTTGTGATAGTAGAAGAGGAAGACTCAATATTGAGATTGGACTCGAGCATGGGAGGCTCCCTACTAGATATTTAGGTGCCCCCATAGCTGGTGGGAGGGGCACGACCACTGACTGCAACTGTTGTATTGATAAAATGAGAGAGAAGATTGATAATTGGAGTGGCTGCAAGATCTCTTTTGCAGGAAAGTTAGTCCTTATCAGAACTGTCCTTCAGAGTCTATTCAGGTTCTGGGGGGAGGTCTGCAACATTCCCAAATCTGTAGCTGACTCCATGTAGAGGATCACTGCTAGTTTCTTGTGGGGTGGAAAAAGGCATAACATTACGTGGGAGTTAATGGCTCGGCCATATTCAAAGGATGGACTGAATATTGAGCAGCCTGCTAATATCATTCACACTAGACAACAAAAAAGATTGGATAGGTTTCTCAGGGACAGAGACAATGTCTGGACTAGGTGGATGGTTGCCCGTTATGGTAGGATCCCACGCAGCTCAGATCAACACTCTTCTAGAGTTTGGAGAAACATGTGCAAAACATGGTGCGAGGTCAACCACCTGTATACTATTGATGCCCATGATATGGCCTTCCTCGTCAATCAACAAGCCACACCATAGATCAACAGTGATACAAGGGTAGATGTTGCTTGGGCAAAAATTATTTAGGGCTCTCAGCATGTTCCCAAGTGGAGTAAGGTTGCTTACAGAGCAATCCTATGTAGGCTCCCAACCAAAGATCGACTCATTGCTTGGGGAATAAATATGAATGACGAGTGCTTACTATGAAAGAGAGGAAAAGAAAGCCATACACATCTCTTCTTGGAGTGCTGCTACACCAAGCTGATATGGTCCACTATATGTCTCAAGAACTGTTGGGATCCAAATCATAACAACAACCTGAACGACATCACCTCGTGGATGTACTCAAACCTAAAGAGCAAGAGGAACAAAGATTTTGGTGGACTCTGCCTTGCAGCGTTTTGCTATTTTACCTGGGAGGAAAGGAACTACAGGGCCCACGGTGGGCCTCCTAGGGCTGAGACGGATATCATCAAAAAGATTACCAAGCAAATCTCGTATCAATTACTTGTAAAGAAAAGTCTAGTTAAGGGTATATCTAACCTTTCGACGGTATACTTGGGTTTTTTGTAACCAACCTGTGTACACCTTACTGGTGGGGGTTACTGTATATTCCCTTTCTCCCTAAAGTAGGACGTAAGGCTTGAGATGGGATTTTGTATACCCTGATCTCTTCCTGATGTTGACCGCATGGTTTTTAATAGTAGCCCGTGCTAATTTTCTCTTTGGAATATATTACCTTTTCCACAAATAAACAACTCATTTTGAAAGATATAGAAATTTTCAGGAGTATAGATTTCGATCATTTGTTTTTCGAACTCATGATGCAATTTCATTTCTGGCCTTGAATGAAGAGTTTTGTAATCTACTTCTAGTTCTTTTTTTCCGTTGATGATCAATTGCACTCTCGTAGCGTATCCAAAATTCAACCAAGCTCAACCTCTTGCTTACAAAATTTCTATAGAATGCATTCATACTTTCCGAGCATTGTGTTGTTCTCAATCCAGCTAAAAATATATCTTTAAAGTAAGCTGGGATCCACATCCCACACAATCCATACATATCAGTTAACCAATAATTTTTTTCTAAGTCATACTCCATAATTACATCATTCCATTTTTTTAACTCATTAGGTGTTTCTAACCCCCAAACACATCGTTTGAACTCTGACATAAATGTCTCATTCTTGTTCAAATCAGATCCAACTTTTTCAAAAAGTTTTTTAAAATATGCCACATGCAAAACTTGTGCCTAGTGCCTTCAAATATAGTAGGAATGGCAAACATCATTGATGGATCTTGATCAGTAACAATCACATTCATTTTGTTTCCACCCATAGCTTCCAAAAACTTAGTGAAAAACCAAATAAATGACTCAACTTTCTCATTTTGTAAGTCCCATGCCAAAAGTGATTGATCGCCGATGATGATTTATACCTATGAAGGGAGCAAAGTTCATACAATATTTTTTTGTCTCGTATGTGTATAAAAAATAACAATGTCACCAAAAAGTGAATAGTTCTTTCTACAAATTCCATCAACCCAAAAGATATGTTTCAGTTTCTTATCATCATCCAACTCGTAAGCATAATAAAATGAAGGATGTGTTTCCTTTTTCTTCATAAGATTTTCAATAAAAAAATGTGCATATGAATCTTTTTTTTATAGAAGTCAGGCGATAGTTTGATTCATCTTGCTCACCTCGTGCAAGCATATTCAATTGCAAATTACATATTTTGGTTATTTGCGATGAGTTGAATATGGTAGTACTACTACCATTACAGCTGTGTACCTGCCAAGTATCGAAGCTCTTAAATCCTTTTCATAATTTATCAAATCTCTCTCTTAGAATCTAATATTTTCATAACCACCTACTTGATCCTTAAAAACCTACATCATCTTTGATGTCCCCACATTTGCTTGAGAAAATGTATGGTACAAATCTTTGGGGGCAGCAATCACATTTCTTGCAAATCTAAGAAACGTTTTCTTTCTTAGTGATGCAAAAATGTGATTGTACTTTCAGTAAATTTAGCAATTTCCCACTTTTCTTCATTATTCTTTTTGAAAGCTATTATGGCTGGACACCCTTCATGAGTCACACTTATCCTTTTCTTTGTGTAAAGTTGTTCTTCATGCACATTATCTTTTAATGGTGTAATAAGTGGATTTTCTAATCGAAAACCTTCCTTAGAACAAAAAAACATTTCCATAAAATTTCAGAAGTTTTTCTATCCTTGGTTGTAGATGATCTACAAACACTAAAGCCAGAAGCATGTGCATATTCTCTATAGAATGTCTCTCCTTCCGATGAAGTTTCAAAAACCACACCTAATAGAGGCTTCAAATTTGTATCACATTCAGGCACAATATGCAGATCCTAAAACATGTTACATCACACATAATTAGTTTCTTCAATATTCTAGTATCAAACACATGTATTAAACTTGTTCTTATAAAGAATTACATTGTGTCCTTCATTTCTTTGATCTATTATATATTTAGGAAAACCATTTTGGTTGTTAGACCCTTCTTCAACATGTTCGATGTTGGAGTTGTTGTTCACATCATATTCACTAGAAGGCACATTTAAGTCCACACCTATTAGAATTCCAAGATAAAAAAATATTAGACCAATTTTTAATTGGGTTTTATAAGGTCAAATATTAAATTAACCATCAATGTTAATCTTAATAATATTCAACGCAATATTAAAAAGATGAGACAAGTTGCATACTTGATGGTTGAAATTGCATTCATAGAAATAATACTAACTAAATATTGAATGACATGCAATATACTAGATAAAATGCCTACATGAATAACCTTTTTCCAAATATATCAAAAGTATGGATATTGATTGGATTAGGCTTTAGCCATGCAGTTAATGCCTCGTAAAGGGTGGACTGTTACACTGCCAAGACGGTAATAATAAAATGTTTTGATTAAAAGAAAATGATAAAAATGAATAAATGAGAAGAGAGGGCAAGATGTAGAATATTTTATTAATTAAAGCTTACTGTAGTTGCCACAGGGTGGTAGACCTCTCACATCTAACTTTTTGACATCCAAAACCTACACCGTTGATGTAAACAGGAAAGCAATGAATGACCTACATTTTCTCCTCCTATGCTTGCACGCAAGTAGTGCCTCTCACATGATCATTACCCTATATATATATATATATATATATATATATATATATATATATATATATATATATATATATATATATATATATATATATATATGGAAACGATCTAGTGATAAACATATCTTGGTGAGAGCATGAGAGGCATTTTAATAGCTCCCCACATAGATCAATTTTTCATAATCTAACCATACAAATTACAAGTATACCTTAATATTTACCTTCATATAAAATTTTATCACCATCTAATTTGTAGATTATTCACAACAACCAAATACTTTTCAACACTCTACATTGAATTTCAGGCTGACCGTTGGATGTAAAAAGTGTATATTGTACATATGGACATGTAAACAATGTCTGATTACAATTTTTTTTTGTGAGAAGGTAAATGTAATGATGTTTTTTCCATCTATAAGGTTGGATTTTAAAAAATAGTTACAAATTTTTAGTTATTCAAATACCTCTCATGATCTCACCATAGGATGTTTCCCACTACATCGCTACCCTATATATATATATATATATATAGAGAGAGAGAGAGAGAGAGAGTTAGGCTAGAATACACTCGAGTGTACAGATCGCATGCTACACTGAAGTGGTGTTTGCATATTGATACTATATTTTTTACAAAATGTAAACCATTGATTTTCATTGTTACACTACAATTAGGCTACATGCAAATTTTGAGCTCATTTCGATGAGTATAAGTCACTCATTTGAGGGCAACAAAATCGACGCACGAAACTAATTTGAAATGCATAATTTTTGTAGTCTTCATAACATGACCTGTAAATGTCCAAGGGCTCAAATTTTATATATGAGCTATTCACATGATGTTTAAGAATATCAATGGAATAGATTCAAAAAAATAATATTGCATCATGAGAAACTACTTGAATGTATTCTGCTCGGAATACACTCGAGTGTATTCTAGCATGACTCTCTCTCTCTCTTTCTCTCTCTCTCTCTCTCTCTCTCTATATATATATATATATATATATAGAGTCAGGCTAGAATACACTCGAGTGTACGGATCACACGAATACACTCAAGTGTGTTTGCATATCAAGACTATTTTTTGCAAAATATAAACCGTTGATCTTCACTGTCATACTATAACTAGGCTACATACAAATTTTGAGCCCATTTGGATGAGTGTAAGTCACTCATCCAAGGGAAACAAAATCGACGCGCGAAACTAATTTGAAATGCATAATTTTTGCGGTCTTCATAACATGAGCTATACATATCTAAATATGCTCAAATTTTGTGTATGAGTTGTTCATGAGATGTTTAAGAAGATCAATGGATTAGATTTTAAAAAAATATTGCATCATGAAAACTACTTGAGTGTATTCCACTCTGGATACACTCGAGTGTATTCTAGCCTGACTCTCTCTCTCTCTCTCTCTCTCTCTCTATATATATATATATATATATATATATATATATATATATATATATATATATATATATATATATATATATATATATATATAAAGAGTCAGGCTAGAATACACTCAAGTGTACAAATTGCACGATACACTCAAGTGGTGTTTGCATATCAATACCATTGTTTTGCAAAATGTAAGCCATTGATCTTCATTGTTACAGTATAATTAGGCTACATGCAAATTTTGAGCTCATTTGGATGAGTATAAGTCACTCATCTAAGGGGAACAAAATCGACGCATGAAACTAATTTGAAATGCATAGTTTTTGTAATCTTCATAACATGACCTATAAATGTCCAAATGGGCTCAAATTTTATATATGAGCTATTCACATGATGTTTAAGAAGATCAATGGATTAGATTTAAAAAACTATTACATCATGGAAAACTACTTGAGTGTATTATGCTCTGAATATACTCGAGTGTATATATATATATAGTCAGGCTAGATAGGCAAACTTCATTGGGGTGTACAATGTAATTTGTACACTCGAGTGTATTCTAGCCTGACTCTCTCTCTCTCTCTCTATATATATATATATATATACATATATATATATATATATATATATATATATATATATATATATATATATATATATATATATATATATATATATATATATATATATATATATGGAATTTATTCAATGCCCGCACGGATACTTTAGTTAAACTACCCGTCCTTGGTAACACGGTGGCACAGTTGCAATTACATAGGAGATCATCTAGAGGTCGATCAGCTAAGAAAGTCATGATATTGTTTCACTCCAAACAAGATGCACGAGAGTCGTTTGTGAAATTGCCCCATAGGGAGGAACCCATTGGGGACAATGGCAAGAACGACTAAGGAAAGAAGGACGACGAGGACTAGAAGGCTAGAAGGATGACTAGAAGAAGGATCAGACTGAGAAGCAGGTAGAGAATATCGTGAAGGTGTACCAGGCGTACAAGCCTTACTATAGCACGCATTACAACATCATTGCTAGGAGGACGATCCAAACAAGTGCTTATATGCTGACATAATTTGGTATACATAGTACTTAACAAGAAGGTCGGTATATGCTAAAGGCATGTATACATACACAGTTCATTTGTAAATGAGGTATTAGTTTATTTATTCAAGAGTTCAATTATTGGTTGGTTCCTTTGTCATTTAATATATATCGTTGGTTATACGGATGATTGGACGATCCTTTTTCTAGCACCGCATAGTTGGAGTCTTCTGCCAAGTGGTTGAGTTTGTTGATATTTGCATCTTTTACTGGAGTGTGAATAAAATACTGAGTTGGTACAATCTTCCTTCCTTCATTTGATTTAGTTTGTTCGCTTGATACTATGTGTCTACCTAGAATTGAAATAGAGCAGTTTATGACAACTAAGAACAACTCTTGTGAACAAAGAAAAATGATTTCAATCACTAGCTGTAATCTCGACACACCTATAGAATGGAATACATCAAATATCAAGAAATAAATTGTACAAGAAAGATATTGTACATAGTTGGAAATACATTGTCATTTGTAAAATACTAATCTTACTTTTAATGTTCTGAATAATATTCTCACGAATCCTCCTCAATTGCTGCCTCACTAATCCTCCACAACCGCTGCCTCACTAGAATTGACAACAATATCTTCAAGCGATGACTCTTTTTCTAAGTACCATGACGTGTTTGCTTTGAAGGTTTTGATGGCTATTTCCTTATGGATTGATCTCTAAAAAAGGGTTGTGGTCAAATTCAATTTGTGTTAGGTGTTTTGTTTACGGCAGGGATTCGTTTTAACTTTTGATCACAAAAAGTATTTATTAGAAACAAAAAGTAATATTTGGTCACAGAAAGTAACTATGTGATTTGGAATGTAACTACTTGAGACAAAAAGTAATATTTGGTCATTAAAAGTAACTGTGAGGTTTGAAAATGTAACTACTTAAGACAAAAAGTAACAATGTGGTATGCAAAGTAAATATATAGTGTGATATATAATTATTTGACATAAAAAGTAACACTTCCTACAAAGACACCATCTAAGTTGTGAATTTAAATAATCCAATGAGTATTAATTCGGTGTAAATTTAAGCACTGAGCTATATGCTCTTTACATATTTCAGCCCCCTTAAGATCCCATACTACACCAAATCACCAGTGCTACTTTTTGATATTTTTTTTGTTACTTTTTGTGTTTTGGTGTTACTTTTGGTGTTGTATAGTTACTTTTCGTACCATATAGTTACTTTTTGTGTCTCGATGTTACTTTCAGTGTCAGATAGTTACTTTTTATGTGTTTGTGTTACATTTAGTGTCGCATAGTAACTTTTCTTACCATATAGTTACTGTTTGTAAACTGGTGTTACTTTCAGCATCAGATAGTTACTTTTTATTGTCAAATACTTACTTTTTATGAGAAAATGTTATATTGTTTTGACAAAATTTTACTTTAAACCTATGTAGCTACATTTGATGTTTCAATGTTATATTTACTTATCATCAAACATTCTTCACTTTTCCCGTTGCAATACTATTGTGCTCTTTCTCATGGACACCTCTAATCTAACGAAAATATGGACATAGCCCCTAGACGGTCAAGAAGATAGACGAGAACAAGAAGGTTGTGAACTACTTGTTGCATCCTAAGAAATCTTAAGAGAATACAGTGGATCTTAAGAAGCTTCTTAGTGCATATCTATCGTTGAATTTCAATCTCTAGCCATACCTTTTGTGGTTGTTATTAAGTGGCATGGGGGGTTCGGATGACGATGACATTACCAACAGTCTGTAATGCAAATCAATATACACTCAAATCCCAACCTGATCTTGTACTTCAATCTCATACCATAGAGAACCAAGAACCTCACAAATTAATTTTATGAACACAATACAAAAATAGATACAACTACAACTTCTAGATGCTGAGATTCCCAGTGAAGAACAATCATTTTTAGAATCTAAAAGATTAATATAAATCACATATTCTCAGAAAAAAAATCAAATAAACTATATAATTTATGAGACAAAGTAAATGGATTGTAGAAGCTCCCTAACGAATTGTAATCATTCATCCAAATAGTAAGAGGTTTTTATAAAACAATGACGCCAAGAAAAAAAAGCAAAATCACAACAACCCTTCCTCCTCTCTATGGACTGGAAACGTCATAGGCTAAAAACTCATAGCTCACATTTTCAATTTCTAGTACAAGAAGACTACAACACTTTTACACATTGATAGGAAGTAGGCCTCGACGACATACACACGACTCACGGTCATCACCGGTTTAGGTTAACTTACTGTTCATGGAGGTCTCTGTAGTATAGATACTTGTATTATCCATATGTCGTGGAGGATTAGGGAGTGTGTAGCAGATAAACAAATTTGAGATGGTCACATGATGATAAGAACGAATGTGAAGTCGAGTCTGAGGATTGGGCCGACATGGTTCTCAGGTTCCACCGTGGGGGGCACGACAATGGGGAGTCGATTGATGGCCAAATGGGTAGTCTGGCATGTGCCTTCTCACCTACAGACAGATGACTTGACTACAATGCCAATGAAGAGTGCGTCTCTTTGAGGGACGAGAATGAAAATTTCGCCGCGCTAAGGAGGTTTGTTTCCACCGTTGATCTCAAGTCTGTAGAGCTACACGAGATCAGACACCTGTTGGATCTCAGGCACTTTGTTGTCGAAGGGTTCCTTTTGTTCTTGACGTTGTGGTCCGAGACCAGGAAGGTCTCACTGGAGACGGACGATGTAAAAGGGATCCAAATCCTCTATGGCCGCAACCGCAATACTCGGCTTGGGTCGGAATCTTTTACTCACAACCCGCTATCCATGACGAAGAAGTGGGGTGTCTGCCATTGGAGCTCCTTCACCCCTCCGAGTTCGCTAGGCACGCCGGGGTTGGAGGGCTTCCTCATTAGATGCCACATACTAGGAATTTTGAGGGCCAATGTCTCTATGTGCAATGTCGTAGTTTGTTCGGCAGCAGAAGACCGTACAAGACCAGTAAAGATAAGAGATCCCTAATTTGCAAACTAATCAGGTAAAGAGGATCGACAAATTTCACAGCAGGGTAGCAATTGCTACACTACCCGCGCGGGTAATAAAAACGTACTCATATATATACATACATACATACATACATATATATATATATATATATATATATATATATATATATTACACATATCAAAGTACATATATATGCATATATTACATGCACATACCTATAAGTACTTACATTTATAAACACATATATATACACACTCAAATTCACTCAGAGTATCACACTAAACAAAATGGGAAATATCGAGAAAATGTACACAAAGAAAAGTGAATCATGAATAATTAGCCACTAATACATTAATAAAATGTAATATTTGGGAATGCCAAGTTATCTGTCTATTTCATATGTTTGGGGAAAGATTCATGATTTAAATATAACTTTTCCAAAAGTCTTAGTATATTGTGACAATTAACAAAAGCTTTCCAATTGAATTTGTATATTATATTAGAATAAATTATTCATCAAAATTTTAACTGTAAAGAGTATATCAGATTTATTGAACATGCATGTATATATTTTAATAATTTAGATATAGATTGTGAAGATTGTATTTCAAATTTATTGATCAATCATGTCAATAGTTGACTACTCAAATCCTACATGTATTTTTAATATGTATATAATCAATTGTGTTTAGATTTCACTATATAAAATTAGAATGTTCCTTTCAAGACATTATTCAATTAGGCATATCAATCCATGAGTCAAGTATTTGTTCTAATCCTATTTAGGACAAACACTATACAAAATGCATAGCTAGTGGTCTTGGTGGTGAAAGACAAACTCTTGTAGCTAGAAAACTTGGTGAGGAAGAAAGTAATATACAAAGTGGTGGTGGAACATCCTCTTTGACGAAAGCCATCTCAGTGAATTATACATGGCCTGGATACAAAGAAAAATTTATGTGGAGCTATGAAGGGAAAATGCAATCATTACGTGGAACTTCTATCATGCAACAGTAGAAATGGGACCAATCATATATGTAATCACTATATTATGTCATGTCCCGCTCCACAAGGTTTGACTAATCAAGAGTTCACAAGAAATTCATTTTTCACTTTCAATCAAGACATTTCAAGGAGCAACCTAACTAAAAGGATTTTGATGTGTGTTTATCCTCTCTCTATAGTGGACCACTTTGGTTTTGGGACATACTCTTCTCCTCTTGAACCTCTTTTGGAATCCTAGAAATACTATGAAAAATGATATCATATCAGCCTGTCTATCTAAGAAATCTAGGAGTAACGCAAATTGTTAAGAGAAATGAGTCAAGGTTCTCAATAACTATTTATATGTGGACATACAACCAACAAAGGAGAGGCAACATAGTGATCATTACCCACTACATTGACAACATATGAGTTGTGTAGTTTGCTTTTATGGAATGCATTTGCATTATCCATATACCAAGGAAGATTAGGCTTCTATTAGAAAGACTGATGGATTCCAATGCATGTAGAAAGCTATCTATTATCACTCTAGCAAGTTGCTCTACTGACAATGCTATTGACAAGCAATTAAGGGAAATAGTGCCTAGTACTTCATTGATATTGTCTATAAAATCAATCCATATGTGATGTTGCATACATATCCTATAACATACCGGATCTCAAACACTACCCTAGAAGTTTGATCTTTTGGTCTTAGTCAAACAAATTGAGGATAGACCTAGAATATGTTTAGTATAACCCTAATGTAACGTAATGCATACACATTAGGCTTATGCCAATAATGGAACCTAAAATGTGTCACCTAAATTATATAATGGAATACATGATAATTCGTGCTTAATAATCATATATGACTCATTTGGATGGTAATAAGTAGATAAGGAACCTAATTGGATGAATAATAAAGATAATGGACCACTAATGGGACATATGACATATCTCATTAAAATAAATCTCAAAGGTGGAATCTAAGTTAAAAATCGTGTTCCTTGGGTCCCAATTGTCTTGGGAGTCAAGTTTCACATTATTCACATAATAATAATTAATTTAATTCATTCTGGAAAGAGAAGATCTAAGTTTTCCCCAAAATATTAAATAGAATAATAAATGACTCCAAAAGAGGAAAATAATCTTGGATTCATAATCTACATAATAAATATAGCCTTTGGGTGAATTTTCATCCAATTTGGAAGATGTTTGATTAAAAGAGGAAATCATGAGAGAGAAATTGTAGAACCTTCAAAGTATTAAATAAATTCTCAAATAACTCCAACATGTGAAATTGATGGCAAATTCGTATCCAACACATTAAATATGACTTGTGGGTGAAGTTTCATAAAATTTGGAGAATCTTAAAGTCATTAATGCACAAGGAAAGAGAAAATATGATTTGATCTATTTAATACATCAAAAGTTCTCAAAAGTAAATCTAATTGCATAATCGGAATCTACATGCTTTATTTAGCCTTTGTGCAAAATTTCATTAATTTTGGGATTTGTTTGCACCCTCAAAAGAGGGGAGAGAAAAAGGAAAATAAATATGTTCACACTTTAGTCGAATCTGATTAGGAGAATCATTTAATATGTCAAGCAGTTTTTATTCAGATTATTATTCTTGTGTGTAGCCATGACTATTGGATTTGTGATCCAATGACTCTCAATCATCTTCTAGCTAGTGATGGATCGGGAAAGCTAACTCAATTCACACCGAATTTTAATATCAGGATATCTCGATCGATACTCAACCTCTTCACGAGATTTTTGCTTCCACACTTTCCTCAGGAGATTCCTCATCGATTGACCCATAAATTTGGGTATTTTGTCAATGATTCGGGAAATGCCCAAAAATAGGTTTCCGGCTCTCTCACCGCCACAACATTTTAGCCATTAAGCGAACCATACTTATAAATAGTACTGCCAAAACCCTCGTCTCCTCTTGCAAAACTTTTCTCTTCCTTGGATTTTCTTTTTGCCCGTGTGGGTGAATGTCAGGGAGTTGGTAATGTGTTTGAGTTTATGGCGACTAGATCTGGCTTCTCGTGCCACCTTGGTCTGATTTCTTCCACCTATGAATTCGAGGTACTCCTCTTCATTTTTATCTGCTCCTATTTTCCTGAATTGTTGTACCATGTGGTTTTACCCGATTCTAGGCCGAGCTGCTCGTGCAACCATGGACAAGTACAGGAGGAAGAATCCTCCCAGTCATTTTACCTTCTTGCCCTCGTCTCGCCTCCTTTCTTTGTTTTATCGCCCGGGGGCATTCTGGTCTTTTGCCGAGTTTTTGCTTTGACGCAGGTCATACAAACAGTAGGTTAGGCCGTTGACCAGTGACTTTCCCACATGTGATTGGGTCAAGTTAGCCGGCCTGATCCCTCTATTTTGCTTTCTGGGGTTATTTGATGATGTGGCAGTTTCCAATTGATCGAATTTCAATAAATCATAACTATTTATTCCTTTGTCCAAAAATAAAAATAAAATATGTTCTGAACTAAAAAATTCTCTTTCTAATAAAAATAATTTTATGATTTGGTTTCGAGTTTTATCGAAGGTGATTTTCTAGAAAATGATTTAGTAGATAAAAATAACCAAAAATACACTTTTAACCTAATAACTCTAAAATAGACAAAATTATATGTTTTCTTAATCAGGAGAACCTAATAAAATTAATGGTGATGATTTCATAATCTAAATTGGAGTTTCGTGTGAAAAGTCCTAATCTTTACATTAATGCATATGACAAACCCTAATACGTGTGAATAATTTAATTAGGCAAAGTTGATCTTGGAAACAACTAGTTTGGAGAAGAGTGTTTCTAGGACACATGTTTAAGGTATGTTGTATCTCCTATTCTTCTATGTTGAAAAATTAACCTAAATTATCTTTCTCTTGGTCCTATGGACAATAGACTACACATTTGTCTTTTCTTTTGGAAATCTTAGTTCATGTGAACTACTTTGCTTTATTACTGATTTTGTGATCATGGATATTCTCTTGGACTCTTTTCTTTTGCCTTGGTGCATGTTTTACTTACTTGGTGATATGTGCCCATTGTGAGGTGGATGTTTATTTGGTGACATGTGATGTCTTTTTCCCACTTTTGAGGTGGATTTATATGTTGGTCACTTATGTGGTGACTGTTTGTATAATCTGACTATACTTTCTACTTGCATCTCATTTAACATGCTATGTGATTCAGTAGAACTAGAGTAGTGTAATTGCATTAGTTTTTGGGTTATGTGCCCTTATTATATTTTTGGGATGGAGGTGGCCCCATACCCGAGTTTCAAATTTATGAGGTTTGGCCCACTTTATATTTATATATATATAATTGGGAGTTTGGTTATGTTCCATTCTCTATCAAGTTTCAAGTTTATGAGGCTTGGCTGACTTTGTCTTTATATTGTTCTAGGGCTATGTTTATCTCACATTTACGCAGGATGAATATAATTGATTATGGGTTATGTGCCCTAATCTCATGATATGTGCTTATGTGGCACAAATTTATTGTTTATTTATGGAAAGTAATTCCTTTTGTTATCTCTTATTTGCAAATGTAGTTCTTTTATGCCCTTTTTGGGAGGTCTTTGTCTTTTCTATGGGAAACCTTCTATTTTGATGTCCTTATATCTTTATAAATTGCTCAATTTTACTTTTAGTATTTACATACCAGCCTTTGCTGATGTTATGTATTTCTCTTCTTGCTGGGGTATGCTTCCAACCCTAGGTGAAGGACTTGGATGATATGGCATGAAGATATGGACATAGCTTAACGAGTTAAAGCTTGAAGATAAAAAATTTATGGTTTATACTTCCCTCTATCTTGGATCTTTATGTTGTATCATACACATAAACCCTATGTGGGAGATTTAGATATACTTTTGTAATCTTGTTGAGAAATTGAATATAGTCATTATTTTCTTCCACTGCTACACTTTGGTTGTTTTGAATACCATACATAAGATTTAAAAATTTTACACCCACTCCAAGATACCTTAAGGGTGTGTTTGGACTGGAGGTTTTATTCTTCAAATTTTTAGTAGGGAGTGGTTCCCCTTTGGGATCCCACTCCTTACATATCCTAATTTTGATTGTGAAGGTTGGACTTTATATCATTAAATGGAATTAAGAAAGTTACTGATAGTGAGCCCTTCGGGATAACCACTCCAAAAAGAAAAGGAAAATTTGAAGAGAATGTAATACAATAGAAAGTTTCTATTAGAAAACAATTGACCTTTGGTCATTCTATAAGGTGGAATTCTACTCTTCTAAATGCTCTAGATTTTACCATTGGCTGCGAATGGAAAGTGGGATTGTACATCTTTAGTTTGCAACAAACTTCAAATTTTCTACTCAGCTAGTTCGTTGTTTGGACCAAATATCCCACGTCAATTTATTATTGTCACAATTATATGTGATATAAAATTGAAGTTGAGTGAATCGAAAAATGAATGCAATACTATCATTAAAAGATTGCAATTTTGATGATGGTTAAGTCCAAAAAGTGTTGCAATTATGTTCATGTATCGATGAGAATTTGGGTGTTCTTTACCCTCTTTTCAAAATATAACCAATAATTATTATCGATCAATTTATGGGACATGATCTAATTTGGTGTAGAGAAACAAAATTAGGGGAATGTTGACTTTACTTCTACAATGGAAAGGAAGCCAATACCCAATTATACAAGGCAGGACTAATTAAGAGACTTGACCATATATTATATATTTACAACTCTAACACTCCCCTCAATCTGGTGCATATATATCATAAGCACTTAGCTTGTTACATAAAAACTGAACCTAAAATGTATCCAATGATTTGGTAAATAAATTAGCTAGTTGATGTTCTGACTTGACTTGCAAGATTCGAATCATCACTCTTGGACCTTTTATTCAAAAAGTGACAATCAATTTCAACTTGCTTGGTCCTTTCGTGAAAAATGAGGTTGGATGCAATATGAATAACAACTTGATTATCACATCTCAACTCCATTGACTCATTGACAAGAAACCCAAGCTCACAAAGGAAGTTTAAGACCCATAATAGCTCACATGCCTACACCATAGCTCTATACTCAGACTCAACACTTGACTTGGAAATCACTTACTGCTTCTTACTTATTCATGATAAGATTACCACCAAAAAATACACAATTACCATTGATGGACCTCCTATCAATACTAGAACATGTCTACTCAACATTTAAATAGGCTTGAACCTTCAAGTGACCACTTTTATAATATAGAATACCTTTTCCATGAGTCCTCTTCAATATCTCAGTATACAAATCCACCTCCACATGACCTGGACAGGACTTCTCCATAAACTAGATTACCACACAATATCAAAGAAGATATACAACCTAGTTATTGTCAAATAAGTATGCTTACCCACTAGATGTTTATACCACCATGGGTCTTCAAGAACATCTCATTAATTAATAAAATATAGGATTTAGGGTCCATTGGAGCATCAAGAGGTTTAAACCCTTGCATACCAGTCTCTTCGAGAATGTCCAAGACATACTTCCTTTGAGAGATAACAATGCCATCTTTGGATCTAGCAACTTCAATGCCCAAGCAATACTTCAAGTTACCTAGTTCCTTAGTTTGGATTTTTTTTAGAAAACTCTTCAACTGAGAAATACCATGTTCATCATCATCGGTGATGACAATATCATATACATAGACCACCAGAAACAAGCAACTAGCTGCATTACACTTATAGAAGTACACCTGGTAGGCTGAAGTGAAGCAAAGCACTAAAGAACTTACTAAGACCTAGTTCAATAAAATCACCATTAGACCTGTCAAACCGGTTTAAAATCCATGGGCACCCATGAGTCAACCCGTTTAAGTCCGGTTTGCGTGATGAAATTTGACACTCACTGAAAATTAACCAAACCCATACCCATCCATTTCACTGGCAGGTTTCATAGGTGGCCCGTGGGCACCCGTGGGTGACACACTTAACTAAATTACTTTAAAAAATTATAAATATAATGATATACTAATTAAATTAAATATAATGATGTATTACTTCCTGGTAATTGTTAAAGAATTCCAATCCAAACTACAGCTTGTCCAACGAAAGATGATATGAGAGAGAGATATTGGGAGAAAATACATCCACATATACTATGTTGCCTAGTTACTCTGTCCAACTTATTATGTAGTTGTAGTACTGTAACAAACTAAAATCCATGTATAATATTAGTTTCATCCTTTTTCTAAGCTTTTCTTTCCTTTATGTCCTAGATGTTGAATTAGTGGAAATTATTAAGGTTTGGTGTACACTTGTTCCCAATATTTTACTTTGTAAGGAGTTAAGCACAAATATCTCAGTGAAAGTTTTCTAATTGGGTTTAATTTGCAAAATGACCACTTAAGAGATATAAGGATAAAATAAAAATTGATCTAGAAGTTTCTATGGATTTTGTGTGGGAAAAAGAGAGAAAATCCTAAAGGTGAGGATAATGTGACAATAAATGAATTTATTTTCCCATTAAGTGAATACAAGGATAAATTTACTAAAAATTATAAAATTGGAACTTAAAAGACAATTCTAAACCCAAATTCATTTCCTTTGAGTATAAGTTTGCTTGGGTAATAAGTTTTACAACTTTTAGAAAATTGGTAATTATAATTGTATTTGTTGAAAGGGAAAAATAGGAGATAACTTAAAAATACAAAATAAAATCTTTAATGACTCCAAAAGTAATAGTGGATGCCAAATTTGTGTTTAACATATTAAAATATACCTTCGGGTGAATTTTCACTCAATTTTGAGAATATTCAATTAAAGGGTAAAATTAGGAGAGAGAAAGTATGTAGAACCTTCAATATATTAAATAAATGAACAAATAATCTCAACATATAAAATTAATGGCAAATTCATATCCAAGGAACTTAATGTGACTTGTGAGTGAAGTTTTATCAAATTTGGAGAATCTTATCACCATTAATGAAGGAGGAAAGAAAAAATAAGTTTTGATTTATTTAGCCCATTAAAAGTTCCCAAAAGGCAAAAGTAATTGTATATTCAGATTCTAGACCTCAAAACCAGTTAGGGTGTCAGTTTTAATTAAATTTGGAAATTGTTTGAGCACTCAATTGAAGAGAGAGAAATTCATTAAATAATACAAGCATCACTTTATAATCGGATTAGAAATAAATGTCACACAAACATTTATATTATTTTCATCCAAAAAAATGGTTGAGATCAATTGAGGACGTGTATCCACAGGATTAGACAGCCAAACCTTCGTCGTCTAGCTCCAGTCAGATCGGGAAAGAGCAACAAAAATGTGATTTTCCAACTGGCTTTTCTCCCTCGTCTCTCACCCAAATTCGATGATTTCTTCGCTAACAGTTTCTATTTTTTACTACAAAATATTTTGAGTTGCTATTTGTTCTGAACAATAAAGAAACAAGAAAAACCCCAATTCTTGCTCCCCAAGGCTTTACGACCAACTTGGGAAACCCTAAGAAACTACACCCATCTATAAATGCCCCTACCCGAAGCTTGCTGGGTACTTTTGCAACTTGTTCCTCCACTCAATTGCATCGTTGTTTGTGTGTTAGACCCCCAATAATCGAACTTTGTCCCAGACCTTGCAGCGCCTAGTTCTTCCTCTCCTCTCCACCTCCGAGCAAATTACAGGTACCCTTGAATTAGTCTTCTTCTAAGCTTTCTTTTAGTACCATGTCTGTCGAGTTTGGTCCATGTTTGTGAAAATGCCCAAAATCAGCCTTGGAGCTCACCGGCCATGGTGCGGGCTGTTTGGGGAAGATACCCCATGGTTCTTTGACGGTATTACCCTCCACCTTATCCCTTCTTTCTTCTCTAACCGCAGATGGGGGCAGTTGTGTCCTTTGTATTTTTGTTTTTCGGCTTTGACCGAGGCTTGCTGGGTGCGGACCGCTGACTTGGCCGCCTCCCATTGGACTAAATCATGGGCTTGGCTTCCCTTTCTTCCTCTCTTGCAATCAATTTGCCTACATGGCAATCTCTGATTGGTCGGTTTTCAATAAATCATAATTGATTAACCGTTTGTACAAATTTAAAAGTAAAATATGTTTTGAACTCAGAAAAATCCCATCTTTCTAATAAAAATGATTTTGAGAACTGATTTTTAGTTTTGATGAAAAGAATTTTTAGAAAATGAATGAAATAACTAAAAATCACCAAAAATACAACTAAACCTTCATAATTCCAAAATATGCAAAATTATATGTTCTCTCAATTAGAAAAACCTAACTAAGATGATGGTGATAGTTTTAGGGTAAAAAATGAGGTTTTATTTGAAAATTCCAAAAGTTACAGTTTCCTTGCCTTTATACATGAGTAAATCCTAATTCATGTTTAAACATTGAAAATTGATAAACAATCTTTGGAATCGATTAAAGTAGTGAAGAAGAAGTAATTGGATTTCTTAAGAAAAGGTATGTGCTTTACACCTAAGTTGGGAAGATTTGTAACTTAACCTAGTTTCCCTAATGAGGCTATCATAAAACCCTAATTTTTCTTTTTGACAATTCCTAGCTATATTTGCCTCAAAATCAATTTTAATGTTTATTTCTTGGGTCTTGTACCCCACTGCCATGTTTACTTTTACTTGATGCATATACTTGCCATATTTCTTAGCATGTTGATTTTATTAGACTATTAAACTAGTGTAGTGGTACTTTTGTACAACCACTCATAGATAGGGCATGTGTAAATTTGCCATGGGAAATGTGTTACTCTCCCCAATATAGAATATATATAGGTGATTGGAATGTGTTACTCTCCCTCACCTACTATTGGTTGAGGTTAGGTAGATGCCTCAACCCTACATAGTTTAGGTAGTCAATATTAACCATGCATGCAACATTTTTACTATTTTTGTTATGGTAAACATCTATTTACTTATGCCTCATTCTTTTGATCATCTTCACCTCATGATGAAATCTTAGCTTTTATTTCCTTATAGTTTTTCTTATCTTTTGTCCTTGTTCATTTTCTCTGGCACATACCTTGTTTTCTTTCCCTTTTGCTGGGTGCTTTCCCAACCACCCAGGGCTAGATCAAGGTGTTGAACAAGGCCAAGAGGACCAAGTTCAGGAGTAGATTCAAGTTTGCTATTAAGGATGACTAGGTTGCTTGTTGCTAGATCCTATAGTTTCTTTTCTGTTCTTTTCCTTTTCCAAAGAAACTCATATAGTGAACAAGAGTTCATAAGCAATGTAATAACTTAGTTTCTCTCCGCTGCTATTGCCATTTTATATGTATCTAAATCATTCTTATTTACTTGGAATATTATGGGATTAAGAGAGAAAGATTTCTCCCCCCTCTCCCATGCCTGTGGCGGAGGCCGAATGCCCAGGAGGGTGGCAAATCAAGGAGGCAACTGGGATTTGAACCCGAGTCCCTTCATGAGGAGACACCATGCTTGACCACTTGAGCCACTCCTTGTCGGCTACTTGGAATATTATACATACATTACACATGGTCTATTTTTCTTGAAAAAAAGTGGATGTTTTGTATTTCCTTTAAATTTGAGTAAGGAGATGATCTTGCCTCTTTACAACATGGTATCAGAGCCTGTTGTGCAACTACTAGGGCATAAGTTGAAAGCAAGGGTGTCTAGAATGGATCAAGATCTGGGGACTGGCAATATTTTACTCCGTGCAACTAGCTTAGTTTATGGGGACTCCCAAATTCATATGATACCGGCCTAGCATGCGCTGATACTGACTGCCTGAAATAGTATGCTCAGAGGAAATAATAGCCTGAGCTATCCTTATTACCTAATCCTTTATCTTATGTCATACCCTTGTCTTTCAGGAAGGGAGATTTGTTTGGAGACATGAACAACTCCGCTTCTCGGGCCACTTCCAACAACACTGACAATCGGGATACACCGATGACTCCCTCTAACACTGGGACAGTTCCTACTGCCCATGTTGGCACCCCTCTTTTGACCCCTGAGCAAGAGCTGACCATGTTGCGCTAGCTACTCTCGACTACCTTGGTAAGATAGCTTCCAATGCTGCAGCCAAACCGAAGGAGTTCACCCTTATGGACTTCATCAATATGCAACCACCGTACTTCAAGGGCGAGGGTGAGCCAAACATGGTGGATAAATTTGATGACTGGGTTTTGTCTTTGAAGTATACCTTCGAGGGCATGGCATGTCCTCCTCACCAGAAGGTTCGTTTTGCATCCTACGTGCTAGATGGGCCGACATGTGTCTAGTGGACGGGTATGGCTCATACCCGTGATACCACAAGCATGACCTGGGAGTAGTTCCTAAAGCTATTCTATGAGAAGTACATCTGCCCCATCTTTTTGAAGAAGAAGGAGGTAGAGTTCTACAGCTTGCATCAAGGAAGAATGAGCATCTCTGAGTACATGAAATGTTTCCTCCTCCCAGAACACTATGCGGTGGACCTTGGAGCTGAAAGGAGATCAACCCTTTTTCTCGAGGGTTTGAGCTACAACATTGGCCAGAACCTTGTCCCCCAATTGTCCCTGATATTCCAACAAATGGTGGACAAATCTTTGGCGATCACATCTTATCCTAGATTCCAGTCTTCCGGGAACCACACCAACAACAAGAGGAATAATGCTGGTAGAAACCAATGACATGACAAGTGCAACCATTGCTCGCATTCTCACTTGCCGGGAAGGTGACCTATTGACAATGGTCAACACCATAGAGATGATTGACCTGCACCCATCTTCCATGAGTGCAGTCAATCTAGACACATTCGACCCAACTTCCCTCATCTTGGGTGAGGACCAGCTCCAACTCAGCAGCCTACTCAACAGCCACAACAACGACAAAATCCACCTCCGAGAAACAACAATCAGAACCAGCAAGGTTGACAACCACCTGTGGACAGACGGAATCAAAGGGTGTTTACCCTTAATGCTGAGAAAACTGAATGAGATAATGAAGTCATCAAAGCTACCTTACATCTTAATATGCATCTGGTTAAATCTCTCTTCGATTCTGGTTCATCGAATACATTCATGTCATCTGAGTTTGCTTCCATGTTAGAGATAGAATCAGAATATCTAGATCATGTTTTAGATGTTAAAATCTCTAGTGGTAGGATCTTCTCTTCTTATCTTAAACTCCCGACCATGGACCTCTGTATCTCTGGAATAATGTTTCCCTCAGATTTCATCTTGCTTGACATGACCACCTTTGATGTCATCCTGGGAATGGATTGGTTGAAGAGGTACAAAGCTGTTTTGTTTTGTGAGGTATCAAAAGTTAGTTTGTTACATCTTGTTGTGGGGAGAATATGTGTTAAGGGTAGAAAGCGAGAGGATCAGTAGTTTGTCATCTCTGCCATCAAAGCCAAAAAGCTTGTCTCACAAGGGTGTAGAGCTTTCTTAGCCTCCATAGTCCTCGATGCTACACCTCCTGCTCTCGATCACATTGATGTGGTGAAGGAGTACCCCGATATTTTTCTTGAGGAGTTGCATGGCTTGCCCAAACCTATGAGGTGGAATTCTCCATCGAGCTCATACCAAGAACTTCTCCCATCTCGAAGCCTCTTTATCGCTTGGCCCCTGCAGAACTCACCGAGCTTAAGAAGCAACTTCAGGAGCTTCTCGACATGGGTTTTATTTGCCCTAGTGTTTCACCCTAGGGAGACCCTATCTTGTTTGTAAAGAAGAAGGATGGTTCGTTGCGTATGTGCATGGATTATCCTATGCTTAATCAAGTGACGATAAAGAACTGCTATCCTTTGCCTCACATCGACGATCTATTTGACTAGTTGAAGTCAGCCACGGTGTTTTCAAATATGGATCTACGAAGTGGCTACTACCAGATGCACGTGAAGGATGAGGATGTCTCAAAGATAGCTTTCAGAACACGTTATGGGCATTACAATTTCTTGGTCATGCCTTTTGGTTTGACTAATACCCCTACTGCTTTCATGGACTTGATGAATTGAGTGTTTTGTCCTTACCTTGACCAGTTCGTGGTGGTGTTCATCGATGATGTGTTGGTCTACTCTGAATTTGAAGAACAACATTGTGAACATCTGTAGATTGTTCTAAACACACTAATAGAAAATCAATTGTATGCTAAATTCTCAAATTGTGAGTTCTAGATCAAGGAAGTGATGTTCTTGGGTCACATGATTTCTGCCAGGCATATTGTTGTTGATCCTACAAAGGTAGAAGTTGTAACCAAGTGGAAAGATCCAAAGACCCCATCTAAGATGTGTAGTTTCTTCAGTTTAGTAGGTTACTATCAGAGGTTTGTCAAGATTTTTTCTGAGTTGTCTCTTCCTCTGACAAAGTTGACAAGAAAATAAGGCAAGTTTGTTTGGACACCTAAATGTGAGGATAGTTTGCAAAAGCTAAAGAGTTGTTTGACGTCTGGTCCTGTTCTTGCTCTACCTATTGAAGGCAAACCCTACATTATTTTCACTCATGCTTCTAAGCAAGGATTAGGGTGTGTCTTGATGCAAGAGGATCGAGTGATCACCTATGCTTTGTGCCAGTTGAAACCTAATGAAGAGAACTGGCCTACCCATGACTTAGAGCTTGCAGCTATCGTGCATGCTTTAAAGATCTGGTGACACTATCTGTATGGAGTGAAGTTTGAAGCTTTCTCATATCACAAAAGTTTGAGGTATCTATTGACACAGAAGGATCTGGACCTGAGGCATTGTATATGGATAAAGTATCTCAAGGACTACGACTTTTCCATCACTTATCATTCTGGTAAAGTGAATGTAGTCGATGATGCTTTGAGTCAGTAGAAGAATGTAGTATGTGCTACCATGAACCTAGAATTTGTTTCTTGTTGGCAACCACAACTTGATGATGATGAAGATGCTGAGAAGTTGTGTGTTTACATGGCTAATTTTCCATTACACCTTCTTAGATCTCGGAAGTTGTTTCCGCACAACTTGAAAAAACTGAGCTTGAAGAGATGAAAGCCTTAGCTATTAAACCACAATCTGAATTTTTAGTTGGAGTGGATGGAGCTGTACGTTTCTGACAAAGGTTGTGGATACCAGAAGTTGGGAACATGTGACAGAATGTTTTGAGTGAAGCCCATGGGTCTAAGTACACCATACATCCTGGTACTACCAAAATGTACAAAGACCTGCAGTGAAGTTTTTGGTGGAAGAACATGAAGAAGGATATCACTATGTTCATCGTGAAGTGTTTGACTTGTCAACAAGTCAAGATCAAGCATCAACAACCTGGTGGTCTTCTGCACCCGCTTGAGATTCCAGAATGGAAATGGGAGAAGATTACTATGGACTTTGTCACTGGTTTCTCTAAAACCAGGAAGGGTTTTGATGTTGTGTGGGTTGTGATTGAGCGAGTTACTAAATCTGCCCACTCTTTTCCTTTGAAGTCCACTTACAAGGTTGATGAGATGGCTCACTTATACGTGGATTGGATCGTTCATCTACATGGAGTTCCTAAGGTGATAGTGTATGATCGTAACCCAAAGTTCACCTCTCGATTGTGAAGTTAGATTCAAGAAGAGATGGGTACTGATTTGCATTTCAGTACAGCCTATCATCCTCAAACCGATGGTCAATTCGAAAGAATTGTGCAAATTTTGGAAGATATTCTTTGTGCATGTGTTATGGATTGGGGAGATGTATGGGATAAGTTTCTTACGTTAGTAGAGTTTGCTTATAGTAATAACTACCAAGATAGTATTGGTATGTCACCTTATGGAGCTTTGTATGGAAGACCATGTCATTCTCCGTTACATTGGGATGATGTGGGGGAACGTGATCTAGTGAAGTCTGACGATATGCAGATGATGATAGAGAAAGTTTAGTTGATCAAGAAGCATATTAAAGCTGCTCAAGATTGATAGAAGATGTATGCTGATAAGAGAAGGTCTGATGTGAGTTTCTTAGTAGGTGACTATGCCTTCTTGAAGATCAAGCCTATACATTCTATTGCAAGGTCTAAAGTTAAAGGCAAGCTTAGTCCCCGTTATGTTGGACCATTTGAGATCTTGGATAGGGTTGGAGACTGTGCATACCGTTTAGCTCTTCCTCCTACCTATGACAAGATCCATAATGTGTTTCATGTCTCTGTGCTGAGAAAGTATGTGAAGGACCCTTCTCATGTACTCTCAATTGAACCTCTAGAGATTCAAGATAATCTGACATATGAAGAGTTACCTATGAAGATTCTTGACTCCTCAGTTAAGCAGTTGAAGAAAAAGGAGAACGAGTTGGTGATGGTTTGGAAGAAACTACTTGGGATCTTAGAGATGAGATGTTACGTACTCACCCTTCTCTTTTTGTATGAGATTTCGGGGACACAATCCTTTTTTAACGGATGGAGTGCTGTAATGAACTGAAATCTATGTATAATATTAGTTTCAGCCTTTTTCTAAGCTTTTTCTTTCCTTTATGTCCTAGATGTTGAATTAGTGGAAATTATTAAGGTTTAGTGTACACTTGTTCCCAATATTTTACTTTTTAAGGAGTTAAGCACAAATATCTCAGTGGAAGTTTGTTAATTGGGTTTAATTTGCAAAATGACCACTTATGAGAGATAAGGATAACATAAAAATTGATCTAGAAGTTTCTATTGCTTTTGTGTGGGAAAAAGAGATAAAATCTTAAAGGTGAGGATAATGTGACAGTAAATGAATTTATTTTCCCACTAAGTGAATACAAGGATAAATTGCCTAAAAATTATAAAAGTGGAACTTAGAAGATAATTCCAAACCCAAATTCATTTCCTTTGAGTATAAGTTTGCTTGGGTGATAAGTTCGATAACATTTGGAAAATTGGTAATTATAATTGTATTTGTTGAAAGGGGAAAATAGGAGATAACTTAAAATATAAAATAAAATCTTTAATGACTCCAAAAGTAACAATGGATGCCAAATTCGTGTTCTACATATTAAAATATACCTTTGGGTGAATTTTCACTTAATTTGGAGAATATTCAATTAAAGGGTAAAATTAGGAGTGAGAAAATGTGTAGAACCTTCAATATATTAAATAAATGAACAAATAATCTCAACATGTAAAATTAATGAGAAATTCGTATCCAAGGCACTTAATCTTACTTGTGGGTGAAGTTTCATCAAATTTGAAGAATCTTATCACCATTAATGAAGGAGGAAAGAGAAAATAAGTTTTCATTTATTTAACCCATTAAAAGTTCCCAAAAGGCAAAACTAATTACATATTCAGATTCTACACCTCAAAATCAGTAAGGGTGTCAATTTTCATTAAATTTGGAAATTGTTTGAGCACTCAATTGAAGAGAGAGAAATTTATTAAATAATACAAGCATCACTTTATAATCAGATTAGAAATAAATGTCACGCAGACATTTATCTTATTTTCTCCCGAATAGATGGTTGAGATCAACTGGGGACACGTGTTCGTGGGATTGGATGGCTAGAGCTTCATCGTCTAGCTCCAGTCGGATCGGGAAAGAGCAACAAAAAAAATGTGATTTTCCAACTGGTTTTTCTCCCTCATCTCTCACCCAAATTCGATGATTTCTTTGCCAACATTTTCTATTTTTGATTACAAATCTTTTGAGCTGCTATTTGTTCTGGATAATCAAGAAATGAGGAAAACCCCAATTCTTATTCCCCAAGGCTTTACAGCCAACTTGGAAAACCCTAAGAAACTATCCCCCATCTATAAATACCCCTACCCGAAGCTTGCTGGGTACTTTTGCAACCTGTTCCTCCACTCAATTGCACCATTGTTAGTGTGTTAGACCCCCGATGATCGAACTTTGTCCCAGATCTTGCGGTGTCTAGTGCTTCCTCTCCTCTCTACCTCTGAGCAAATTACAGGTACCCTTGAATTCGTCTTCTTTTAAGCTTTCTTTTGGTACCATGTTTGTCGAGTTTGGTGTTTGTGAAAACACCCAAAATCAGCCTTGGAGCTCACCGGCCATGCCGCAAGCTGTTTTGGGAAGAAACCCCATAGTGCTTTGACGGTTTTACCCCCCGCCTTTTCCCTTCTTTCTTCTGTGACCGCTCGCGGGGGCAGTTCTGTCCTTTGCATTTTTTGTTTTTTGGCTTTGACCGATGCTTGTTGGGCACGGACCACTGACTTGGACACCTCCCATTGGGCCAAATCGTGGGTTCGGCTACCCTCTCTTCCTCTCTTGCAATCGATTTGCCTACGTGGCAATATCTAATTGGATGGTTTTCAATAAATTGTAATTAATTAACCGTTTGTCCAAATTTAAAAGTAAAATATGTTTTGAACTCAAAAAAATCCCATCTTTCTAATAAAAATGATTTGGAGAACTGATTTTGAGTTTTGACAAAAAACATTTTAGAAAATGAATTAAATAACTAAAAATCACCAAAAATAAACCTAAACCTTCATAATTCCAAAATATGCAAAATTATATGTTTTCTTAATCAGAAAAACGTAACTAAGATGATGGTGATAATTTCATGGTCAAAATGAGGTTTTATTCCAAAATTCCAAAAGTTAGGGTTTCCTTGCCTTTATACATGAGTAAACCCTAATTCATGTTTAAACATTGAAAATAGGAAAACAATCTTTGGAATCAATTGAAGTAGTGAAGAAGAAGTATTTGGATTTATTAAGAAAAGGTATGTGCTTTCCTTACACCTAAGTTGGGAAGATTTGTAAATTGACCTAGTTTCCCTAATGAGGCTATCATAAAACCCTAATTTTCCTTTTTGACAATTCCTAGCTATATTGCCTCAAAATCAACTTTAATGTTTATTTCTTGGATCTTGTACCCCACTGCCATGTTTATTTTTACTTAATGCATATACTTTCCATATTTCTTAGCATGTTGATTTTATTAGACTATTAAAATAGTGTAGTGGTGCTTTTGTACAACCACCCATAGATAGGACATGTGTAAATTCGACCTGGGGAATGTGTTACTATCCCCAATATAGGATATTTGTAGGTGATTGGAATGTGTTACTCTCCCTCACCTATTGGTTGAGGTTAGGTAGGTACCTCAACCGTACATAGTTTAGGTAGTCAATATTAATCATGTATGCAACCTTTTTATTATTTTTGTTATGGCAAGCATCTATTTACTTAGGCCTCATTCTTTTGATCATCTTCATCTCATGATGAAATCTTAGCTTTTATTTCCTTATAGTTTTTCTTATCTTTTGTCCTTATTCATTTTCTCTGGCACATACCTTATTTTCTTTCCCTTTTGCTGGGTGCTTTCCCAACCACCCAGGGTTAGATCAAGGTGTTGAACAAGGCAAAGAGGACCAAGTTCAGGAGTAGTAGATTCAAGTTTTTCTATCAAGGATGACTAGTTTGCTTATTTCTAGATCCTATAGTTTCTTTTCTATTCTTTTCCTTTTCCAAAGAAACTCATGTAGTGAACAAGAGTTCATAAGCAATGTAATAACTTGGTTTCTCTCTGTTGCTATTGACATTTTATATGTATCTGAATCATGCTTATTTACTTGGAATATTATACATACATTCCACATGGTCTATTTTTCTTAGAAAAAGTAGATGTTTTGTATTTCCTTTAAATTTTAGTAAGGAGGTGATCTCGCCTCTTTATAAGTACACATTACTAACTCTAGTTTACCAATTAATACCATACATTAGACAATTTTAACTATACATAAACAAAT
This sequence comes from Alisma plantago-aquatica, assembly GCA_963693085.1. NCBI lineage: Eukaryota > Viridiplantae > Streptophyta > Magnoliopsida > Alismatales > Alismataceae > Alisma > Alisma plantago-aquatica. Next base: position 907,997,561 of record OY856410.1, read on the forward strand.
TCAACCCAAAAAAGGTATGTGGTTGAATGGATGTAAAAATTTAAACAACATACATTTTGTTATATAGCGACAATGTATAGTAGTTAATTGTTTTATGCTATATTTTATGAAAAAAACTATAGAATGATCTTCTTTTCATACTAGTATTTTATGACAAAAATACTAGTAAAATCTGACTCGCAACCAACTGGGTCAGGTTTGGATTTGTTTTGTTCGACCCGTTTAGAATTGCATTTTTTTGACCCGCACCCGCGAGATCCAAAACCACAATGACCAAACACAAATTCAACCCACCCACCTACCCATTTGACAGATCTAATAAACATTCAAGAAAGCATTCTTGATATCAAACTCATAGAGCAGCCAATCCAAATTAACAACAAGAGACATAATTATCCTCACAAAAGACATCTTGGCAACTAGCGAGAAGGTGTCAAGATAGTCTTCACCATAGACTTGCATGTACACTTTAGCAACCAAGTGTGCCTTCAACCTATCAACCAAACTCTCTGGTACCACTTTGGTAGTGAACACCCACTACAACCAACCATAAACTTCTCTCCATGAGAGGAACTAGTAACTAAGTGCAATTATGTGATAATGCTAACATCTATTCTTCCATGTCAGTCTTCCAAATTGGGAGATGCAATGCTTCATCCACATTATTGGGAACAGAGACCAAAGACAAAGGTGAAAGAAAAGCATAGTGTGTAGGAGAACTATTATTGTAGGTTACAAAATTAGAAATGGGATGACAAGCGCATGATCTTTTATCTTTCCTAAGAGCAATAGTGTGAAGACCTGACATCAAATCAAGCCATCACCAGTAATAATTGTGGAATAACCATAAGCAACAAATTAACAAAATCACTAAAAATTAAAATCATTTTGCAAGGAGATCCGTTACCAGGAAACTCTTACTGAAAGATCCAAAACTTTATACATATCATGGTTCACGTTATACATACACTGTATCATCTCATCTCAAGGACAACATATAACAGTTGCTTTGCCAAAATCTATACATAAGCAACATAAAACCTTGAGGTATACAAGCCAAAATCTCATATCATTTATAAAACCATTACGTACTGACTCCAAGGACTTGAGAGTACAGAGACGACACATATGACTTCTATCTATAAGACACGATAGACAGTACACTCAACCTGAGCTATTACTGCTGCCCCAGCTGTTGTTGTTCTCCCTCTGTAGAACGGTCTCTACCTCCTTGTGCATGTCCACCTAAAAATTGTGGATCCCACGGGGTGAGACAATTGTCCCAGTGAGAGATATAACTCTCCACTAACAATATTATTATCACATGTAAGTAGTATAAAACTGAGCAGAGGTTCTTTTATATTTAACAAGAAGGATTAATCACTGTTATAAGTAGAACATAGTAATCTCTTCTCTTAAAATAATGCATCTATCTATGGTAGAGCAATAATTCATCTATTCACTTTACAAGGAATATAAAGAAACATGTATAACATCTATCCAATTAATATGTATAAAAGAAGTGTACATCAACCAATGTCTTTCGAATTCGATCCTTAAGCAAATATGCTACACAAATGATTACATATTTACAATCACACTTATGCCCTGAGGAGATGAAGTATACCGATCATACTCCAACCGACCACTACTAAGTCAAAATCGGTACCATACAAGACCAATAAAAGATCCGACTTCCAAGACCTCACTTATCTCGGTCAGTATGAGACAACTAGCAGGACAACTTATGTCATCTGCTGGTAGGACATCTTGTTTCAACTACAATTAGCTTACCAGGGTATACTGGTATCTTCGCTTTAGAGTTACAACTGCAACATGTACTCTCTTCATGAGAAGACCACTGAGCTTTCCTGGATTATAAGGATAAGGAAGATTATACATCAATTCCTCACCTGGTCAGGAGATTATCATCAATCCCAACAACACATAATATTAATGAAGAAGAATTTAAACATCGATTCCTCATTTGGTCGAGAGATTCACATCATCTCAGGATAAATAAGGAAGGTGCTACATCCATTCTTCATTAGAATGTATGGATATACTTCGTCCTTCACCCCCACATATTCAAAAATATGCTCTCCGAGTTAAACTCATTTCACCATCAGTAATGTTTTGACACTGAATGGATCTATGGTCATGGAAACTACATGATGAGATTCCACTTGATTAATTAGGTGCATTACAATATCTTTTAGCATAAACCAAGTTTCAAACATGAATTATAACAGATTCTATAAAGAAAGGTATAGTACTTTTATAATTTTTGGAACACTTTGAATGTATAACGCTCGAGATTTGAGTCCCTTATCACATTACTGGGAATTCTAATCCTTTAACATCATCATCATCATGATTACTGGATCTGGAATTTCAAACCCTTAGATCATCACTGAACATTGTTACCTCTATAATAGGTAACTGTTACCTCTAGGTCCTCAGACCAAGGTATTCATCACACTTGTTGTACAAGTATTTCACATAGCTTACATGGTCCATTAAATATCTTGTCACCTCTCACTAGGCAACAACTATCTTTTAAGATATCAGACTGTATAATCATTATACTTGTTGTACAAATATTTCTCATGGATCACAAGGCCCATTTAAATATGTCTCGTATAAAACATCATAGCTCATACCTGGCTATGCTCATCATCTCATGATTCCTGCATGGTTATCACTTCATGATAAAAATACTAGAAGTAAATGACATCACCATGTAATTCAAGAGAAATACATCCTTCCCATTATTAGGGTTAGAATTTCCTATTTTAACCGAATAGTGTTTCAAATTCACATCATCACTATGTGATATAAGAGAAATACATCCTTCCCATTATTAGGGTTAGGGTTTCTCCATCTAGCCGAATAGGGTTTTAAGTGCATACCATCACCCTTCATTAAGGTTAGGGTTTTCCCCTTATTAACAAATTAAGGATTCACGATCATATTATCAAGAATAAAACCCTAATTCATACTCCACTCATTTTAGGAGTATCAATGCATGCTTATTAACATGATTATCACACATGTAAAAGTTTCTCTCTTATCATCATTAGGATGTTGATTGCATCATACTTTGGCTCAATCCTTTTCTCAAGGTATATTGGCCTACACTTAACACATGGCATTAAACTCTTTATGTCTTAATGTATTTACTTTACATAACACAATTCATGTGTTACTCCATCAATTACATTGAATCGAGATGCTTCCATCATATTGGGTATAAAGGTGTGTACTTGACACCATATCATACTTTCATATCGGGCTTGAGGTGTAACCTCATCACTGTACCGTGCATCTATATCGGGCATGTGGTGTTGCCTCATCACCATATCGTGTTTAGGGTGTATCCCCTATTACCATAACGTGTACCCATATCGAGTTGGCTATCATTTGGATTTTATCATATCAAGTTAGGGATACTTAGCTTCATATCGGGTATGAGATGAATGCTTGACCTCATATCAGGTATAAGAGGTATACTTGATACCATATCGTGTTATAAGGTGTGCACTTCATCCCCATGTCGTGCATAGGATATGTGCTTTATCATGGTATCGTTTTTGTAGGACATTCACCTCACCATATCGGGTTACCATGTCAGATTACTATATCGGATTAGCATATCAGGTTAGACCCTTATGCTCATATATTTTCATACCTTGAAAGGAATCAGTTGTATCATATAATTGAATAACAAGATGGATATCTAGTTGAGCTCTTTCACAAACAACCCTTTACACAAAATAATAGTGGTGTGTCAAGTTTCATTCCATCATCTAGGGTTTCAACACTATATCAGTTAGAGTATACAATTGACACCATATCAGTCTAGAGTGTACAATTGAAACCATATCGTGCATGAGGTATGAACTTGACCTCATGTCATGCACAAGGAGCATGTAGGTATCACTGATATCATTCATGAGATATCATTCATTACTATATTGAGTTACCCATCATCTTGTGTTTCAACATCATATCAGTTAGAGTCTATACTTGACTCCATGTCATGCATAAGGTGTATACTTGACCTCATATCGTGTACATGGTGTATGCTTGACAACATATCGTGCACAAGGTGTATTCTTCATTATCATATCGTGTATGAGGTGTATGCATCCTCATTGTATCGTGCTAGGGGTATGTTCACCTCACCATATCGGGTTAGAGGTGCTTCAACCCAATATCGCGTTGGACCATGATGATGTCATCATCAACCTCTAGATTCTTATTATTACTATTATAGTTCATGGAAAATAGTCCTATGTCATTAATAAAACTCATGGATTCATCAATTATGTAAAGAGAATTCGTAATTGATAGTAGATCAACAAGTATAACAAAATTGAAGGTGAATAATAACAAGATTGGGTTCAAATTATATAACCCGCCTTAAGAATAACTTCAAAGCTCCAAGCTCCAAAGCTTCACGTTCCTAAGGTTGAAGACTTGTCAAAAGTCCAAGGATCGTTCACCACTCCTCCATATACAAGGAATCACCCTAGTTAAGAACTTGGTGAGGAAGAAAAGAAAGGAATAACTATAACCCGAGAATCATGCTTCAACCAATATTAAAAATGGTCATGTCCTTACCTTAAGCTTGGTGCTTGAGCTCCCCTTGATCCTTGAGCTACTATACATGATATCTAAGAGGGTATGTATGATATCTCAAAGAAAGAGAGTTGTGGGGTTCGTAAACTTTCATTAGTAGGTGAAAGGAGAGGTATTTATACTTGGGGTTCATGAGAGAGAATGTATAAGAGGTGTCATCACCATATACTACTAGGTGACACATGACCATGCACGGTTGACACATGTCCATGCATGCACACATGTATATTCTGACATGCAAAAGTCTTAAGTATAATCTAAAGATGATATTTTGGCCATCCCTTATCTTGTTGGATAATATATCTCATCTTTATCTCACAAATTATGCAAACTGATACAACTTTTTGCAAGGAGCATCTAACTCGTCATGGATCACCTCCTTGAGGTTCTTAGGCCATCATGGACTTTTCCAAGAGTTCAAAAACCGATATGGGATCCCCTCTATGGCTCCTTGGCTGCTAGGCACTCCCATATCAAGTCTACAACTCGATACAGCTCAAGTAAGGGCTTCAACTATACATCATCTCTTGGTCTTTTCATCACCAAGAGTACCATCACTCAAATATGATTCAAACATAGTGTCTCCTTATTTCTATCTCCTCTAAATGATACATAGAGGGAGTAGGGACACTCTAGAGATGATAATTTTGCATATCAACCCTACCATTTGGGTAATTTATAGTTTGTACCAAAATTGGTACACAAGGCACTAACATTATTCAAACAAGCTCAAATTTGGAATTTAGGCTTTCCAAAAGCAACCACCTAGCATACTTCTCTTTCTTATGATGATAAAACACATGAGGTGCATTCAACATGTGACATATTGAAATATAACCCCTCATTGGGTAAATTGCATTTTGGTCCAAAATAACATAACATTGCTAAAACATTATTCAAACAGGACCAACCTTGAAACATAAGTTTGTCACCTAAAAACAAACACTTTAGAGGATTATATTAAGGTCCTAAGAAACTTATTTAAGCCAAACAAATAGGGTTATCCCTAAACCCAGGTCAGGGATGTTACAAATAGGCAACTCAAGATCATGTTGCTCCTAGATCTTCATAATTCAAAATCAGTGGCTAAGAATTAAACACCTCTTCTCATGCATTAGACTGATCTTTCCAGTGTGTATACACATGAACAGTGAGAGGAATAGGCTCCCCATAATTAGGAATAGGTGGAGGAGTCACAACCAACTTAATGACTAAAGGAAGAATTTCTACTACCTCCTCTAAAGACCAGGACCCACCAAAGAAAGTCATGTTCTCAAAGGACATGTCAGACAAAATAAAGAATCAACACATATCTAGACTATCACACTTGTACCAATTTTGAACTTATGAATAACTGAGAGAAAACACACTTCACTGCCTTGACACTTAGTTTATCTTAACCCCTGTCCAAAGGATGAACAAAACAAATACAACCAAAGACTTTGGGGTACACATCGAACATTGTTGACTTGGATGAATGACATTATAAGGAATCTTATTTTGTATGATAATGGATGTTATGTTGTTGATGAGATAGGTAGCCGTAAGAACAACTTCTCCCCAAATCGCCTTAGGAACATTCATGTTAATCAAAAGAATTCAAGAGGTCTCAACAATGTGGTGATATTTGCATTCTGCTACCCCATTTTGTTTTGGAGTGCGGGAATAAGAGGATTGATGGATCATGCCGGGACAAAACAAACTGGGTGAACTGGTGGTAGAAATACTTTTTTTGCATTGCTAATGCAGAGAGTTTTGATTAATTCCCCAAATTGATTCCTTACTTGAAAACAAAAGGATATAAATATATTACACGATTTAGATCTATCCTTCATCAAATACAACCAAGTATCACATAAAAAATCATCAATAAAGGTGTTAAATATCTATAATAATATTTGGATACAACTCCACTTGGACCCCCAACATATGAATGAACAAATTGGAAAAGGGAGCTAGCTTTAATATGGTGACGAGGAACAAAATGTGTTCATGGGTGTTTACCCAACTGGCAAGATTCACATTCTCGATTGTTAGAACTAGACAACTTAGGAACTAATAAATTTAAAGTGACATATGACCAAGACGGTTATGATATGCAGCAAAGAGGCAATGACCAAAGAAACATGGCCTTTCTTCCCAATGTAATACAAGATGCCATGCGTGAATCCTTCACCAATCAACTTCCACAACTTCAGATAATGCACAAGTGAACAATCAAGTAAGAAGGCCAACACAACCCAAAGTGACCAAGTAAGTTTACTAATAGAAGCATATGATGGCTTTTAATAGAATATCTTAAGCAAGTGACTGAGTAAGTTTACTAATGGAAGTGACTGAGCAAGTTTCTTGAGCACTTGGGGTATCTTGGTTTGATCTTGGCATCTCTTTGGACTCCTCAAAGCATGGATAAGACTTTAGATCTAACTCATTCTTTCCCTTCCATCAATAGTGTTCAAGTAGATATAAAAATGCAAAAAACATCTCTAAGTGCAGTTGACATAATATGAGACTTATTGGGGATATTGCGTGTATTATAAGTATATTAACATGATAAATGAGAAAAAGACACAAGATGAAAACTAAAAATTAGGGATTCATCTGACACTTTGAGGTAGGAGATCTGGTAAATGACATAGTGATTACCATCAAATCATGCAACAAGTTCCTTTGTGTTGTACATGAAGTCATTTGTTATTGACATCCTATCATCATGAATTACATATGACAATATTCCCTTGATTTTTTCGTATGATTTGGCATTTGCACACTTCCATTATGGTCAACCCTATATGATAGGGGATGATAAATTTGGACATGTTCCTTGCTAATATGTTAGGTTTGGTGCCATGCTTACTTCTTAGGAAACTTCTGTCATTATTACCTACAATTGCAGTGTTGCTTTGATGAATGCAGCTTTAGGTGGTAACGATTTGTCAATATTTGGGATAAATGTTATTTGAAGTACTTTCTTGATCAAGAACTTAAATTTGATTTTTTGTTGGTGCTTTCACTTTTATTAGAGGTTCTTTGATGGAGGTGATCAATGGATGAGAAATTTGTTCTATGCGAGTACCTTAGATCGTTGTTGTTATATCTTCACCTTACCTAGAGGCGCACTATATGTTCTAGGCAGGGTAGAGTGGCATGACAATAGCTCGATAGGTGATGAGTTCTATTATATCCTTGGCCAAAATATCTTCCCCGTAGTTTGTGATCAAAATTCTATATATCTATTTTAATAAGGCCTCTCTTATTTGAAATGGTATACTACTATAGAGAAGGGACATCTGTTTCTGAGTGCAACATTGGCATATTTCTATGTGGATGACCCAATAAACCGTTGTTATTATTTGAACATTTCTTTGCATTAAATAATCATCTTATAGTCATTGTTTTGCAAACAGTTCCATCATCGTTTGAAGAAGATGAGTTTAAACATTAACATATTCATTAAGCTTATGTAGGCACGACTTCATCACTACAAGGAGGGGATCTTCATCATGAGAAATACAAACTTTTGGTACTAGGATGATTATGGTGTTGCATAGTATCAAAATGAATGCATGTTGTGATCATAGTCAAAGTCACATCCATATGCCATTAGAGGGAGTCATACATTAACTTGGTAAATGGTGATGTTTTAGTATGAGTGAGATGATTATGCTTCATATTGGTTTTTCCACCATGGCGACATGTATAGTTAGGATGCTCCAAGGGACTACTTTGCTCATGTACCATAGTTTGGATCTTCCTAAGGTGATGGATCAGATAGTCAGTCACTCTGCATGTGTGAGGGAGTCCCTTGGTCTTAGTGACTTGGTGTGCTTTGGCATTGCCCGTTATGTTGAACATCCATAGTTTTAGTTGAAATAGAACCTTCACAAGGATGAGGGTAATAACGAAGATAATCCACCATCTAGAGGTATCATGGATATTGAGTCGAGTCCATCTATGAGATGGATAAGTCATCAAATTTGTCTTTTAGGGACAAGAAGAAGAAGGGTCTTGTAGACAAGTTCACTTCCTTCCTTAAGAAGGCTTCCTTGAAGTATATATGATGTTTATTGTGTGCATAATATGTTGATGGTTGTATGTATGATAACCATCGTATCTTATCTTTTGTGAACTTTTTTTAGAAATCAAATAAAAATTTGAATTTACACAATCTAGATAATGTTAGCCCACTTGTGTTTCTTTAGGAACACGAGAATTGGAAGGTTGAAAATGTAGTTTTGAATGACTTTACTGCACAGTGGTAGGAGAACATTCCCATCGATTAGCTTGACGTGCTGCATGGACTACAACATCAGTAGATAAGTTCAAAGATGTTGAATATAGAACAACATCCATGAAGTTACAATGTCATAGAGGATTATAAGCTATTCCATATGAGGTGGCCACATTTGGAGGTGACTTGTAATGACAAAAGCAAGCTACAAGAGGAAGCATATACAAAGTTCATTATGTTTTGGAATATGTTTTGGTTTTATTATCTTTTTGTCTTTTCAGTTTTGGCAATGGACTTGTATCCATGAAAAGTTAAATGAAAATGGAGTACTTTTCATTGTGTTTGATGTTACCTTATGTAACATGTTTACTTTCTCTATGATACTAATTCGTGTATAGGCTCAAAACTCCTAATTAAGGTAATAATAGCCTTTTGTTAGAGTAAACCTTTAGGGTATGGAATGATTATGTGGTGATACCATTGAATGTAAGCGTGATAATGAAATTGAATGTCGACATATGAGTTCCACCTAATTTTCTCCATTAGTTGAATGACCATTGTCCCCAATGGGTGTGTGTAGATGTAGGACCAATGTTTCCATTTTATCTAAAATTCCCCATAATATGGGTGTCCCCTATGAGGGAGAGAGTAAAACTTGGTGCCCATTGGCTCGAGACAATATTTTTCATATGTTTGGACCATGCTATGGCGTCTTTTATAGGTGACACTATGTGACAAGTACATATTATTGTATATGTGTTCGTTAGGATGAGAACTGTGACAATGGTACTTACAACCTTTTGGATGGAGGTTAGTTCCTTGATGGTAGTTGACAATGTGTTGATTGAATGATTTTCTTATTGGTAATGGATGGGGTGTATATTCATGAGCACATGCACAGTGGTGTTTGTTCCATTGTTGGGTAGTGGTTCTTAGAGCCTTGGGATAAGAGAAAAGTTCTAGATATGCAATATGCATGGGGATAGCCCAAATTCAAAAATCTTGTGATTGGGATTTCTAAGGTAAAGATTGCATTGCTCGTACCAACACTAGTGTAGAGGACATTGGTTGTAGGACTCCATTCAAACTGACCCATTGGGTGCTGGATGAGGTGGTAGGTTGACCTTACTCATATGACAGTTATATATACCAATCAACAACTTCTATGTCGAATTCATGTAATTGGAGATGTATCATCATCATTTAGTTGAAAACTAGCAGACAAGTCATACTAGTCTACATGAGTTCACTTAATTAGGGGCCACACATGTCAATGATAACAACTATCTAATCTTATGAAGTTAAATGAATTAAGGTAAGCTTACTTAAATGGATGAGTTTTAATCAATTTTTATTTGGCAAAGAATGAGAGTGGGAATGAAAATCATGGGATGTTATGCTTGAACCTCTAAGTTCTGCATTTTTAACCCTCATCTTCTTTGGTGATCCATGTTGTTACCATATTAGTCAAGGAGGGGCATACAATGTTGATTTAGAACACATCAATGAGCAACTGCCCTATCATCGACAATAGTACATCTTGATATCGATGGCATGAATTGAAAATAGGTGGTTGTCTCTGTCCATATCTTATCATCACATGACATTGCCATTGTAAACTTCATGAAAGATGTAAAATCCTTCCCATTTCCAATTTGGAATTACCCTGGGTGTTTGGATTGATATACATGTGTAGCACAAGGTCACTCTTCTGAAATTTGTGACAATGAACCTTGTAACACCCATATTCTACAATCACTGATAGATCATGAAATTAGGGCATAACCTGAGTGCAAGTAAACTAAACACCGCTCTTAACTTTTTTGTCTTTATGAAACTAGAATAGTATCTTAAAACCAACCACATGAATCAAACTTATATGAGAAATAAAATCTTTATTCTTTTATCTATTTGTAAACATACAAGACTCTAAAGATATCCACACTATCTTTAAACATTACATGATTGTTTGCTTGACTAGTATATACAAATAATATCATGATAAAACATTATTATAAATCCATTCATATTCAACTCTTTTTACTTCCTATCAAAGACTTTGAGTGACAATAATCGACTATATGAACTTGTCTAGCATCTAACTTGTAGTAGGACTTCTAATATACATTTAGATCTCCACATGCTAAGGGTATGCCTAAAAATTTTGTGATTAGAGTGATGAGCTATTCACCCAATGAATGAGTACTTCAAAGAAATAGTTTAAAGCGCTTAAATAGTCAAAGGATATAATATCGAACAACCAAATTAAAAGTAGGTTAATAAGGCACTATAAGGAAATTAGTCATTCATAAACATATAAATTGCATGATTTCTACAGATAACCACGAGGAATAAATCAATATCTGAACATACTTGATTAATCTGAAAGGGAACTAGTCATTTAGAAACATACAAATGGCTATTTATTCTACATAATTACAAATAATAGATCAATAACTGAACATACTTGACGAATCACTTATTTATCTTATTATGCCCTAAATCGAAATGAAGTGTACCATGACATGTGAAATCACCATAACAAGCTAAGATCTCACCATACAAGACTTAGAGTAGACTCGGAACACTACGTCTGCTAACTAGATACCCGGTCTACAATAGGCCCACCATGTGCGGCCTCAACGGCTAAACAACTAGCCAGTAAAAATTGGACTCCTCCTCTAAACTTGGGTACTTAGTCAGAGAGTTAAAAAACTATGGATAAAATTGACTACTCTAGTGGTTCCACAAGGGCTGACTCACTAAGTAGTAACCGAATTGGGTACCATTGGGATCTCTGATAAACGTTAGGTACCTAACTAAAACTATACTCAACAGAAATTAGTACAACTAAAATCTCTGATTAATGTTGCATACTCATGTGTTAAGAAGTCCTTCCATGTTGTGCCTAGACTCCTATACCCCTCTGATACACTCTGATATCCTCTCCTAGACACCACCAGTGGGTAAGCCATTTCCTCCAATGTGTTGTAGACATTTATAGAAAATCTATGATATTCAGAGCATCTAATTCGAATTCACTCTTTAACTTCATTCTTCCATCAATTAATTAACATTTTATAGCTTAAACTTGTTTTAAGTTCTTTTCATAGATTTTTTGTAATATGTACTATATGTTGAGATACTGGTCTATTTCACATTTGACATTGAAAATACTATAATGAAAATAGTTCATTTACTGAATACCCTATTCTTAGGATTTCATTTGGATCATTCACACGTAACATGATCACATATACAAATTTACTGCATTATAAAATTTGACTGATAAAAAGACTATCTACTAGCTAACATACAACTAAACATGCATATGAAACCATAGTATGAAATTGAACTAGGGTTTCTACATCATTCACAAAAATATCATGCATCAAGAGTAAACTGACTAAATAAAACTAGAATCTTCAAATGAATATCTTTTACTGACTTCCACTATGTATTTTGACAAAACTCCCAATTTTTCACTCATCTAGGGTCATTCCAGTTACTAAGATAAGAAGCAAATATTAATAATTTCAGTTAAATCCCTAACTAATATATAGTGTATCATTACTAAACATTTATATAAAATAATTGAATAATATACAAAAAGATTTATATTGTCATTTATTTTACTTAATTATACTTCAAATTCATATGTAATATGGAAACCCAAGATTTTTTAGTTTTCTTCCAACTTCTGCAATAACTTTATGAATTTTGTTAGATAATTTGTATCTATTTCTAGTATGATTTCATCATCTAAAATTCATTACATCGGAAAATAATCCACTTCGAAATCATTTTGTACAAGCTAAAATTGAAAGACAAATTTAGGGTTTATTGTCGCATACAGAAGTATGAAACAAGAAAACCTTTATTTGATATATTTTAAACAAATAAAATGCACTCTCTTTTATAGGACAAGAGAGTAAGTGAGAAATAGAAATATATAATATGTAATAAAAGAAAACCTAAAGGCAAGACAAATCTAAAGCACATAACAAAACACACAACACAACATAACACATAACAAAACACACAACACAACATAACACATAAAGCATATATAGTAATACTCCCCCTCAAGCTGGATTATAGATGTAAAACATCTCCTTCTTGTCCACTAGAGTAGCAAAGCGAGTCTTGGAAAGTATCTTGGTAAATAAATCAGGAACCTGACCTTCTATCCAGAGATAAGGAGTATTGATGTGTCCAAAGAGAACATATTCACAAACAAAATGGAAATCCACCTCTATATTCTTGGTGCCCTCATGAAATGTTGGATTGCATGCAATGATAATGGAAGCTTTATTGTCATAGTGCATGGGCATAGGAGCAGAATCTGAGATATCAAATTCCTTGAGGAGTCTTTGGACCCATATTAATTCACAAGTAGTATGAGCCATAGCTCTATATTTTACTTCAACACTAGACTAGAAACCACCATATATTTTTTACTATGCCATGTAACTAGACTCCCCCCAAAAAAGGTACAATAGCCAGAGGTAGATTTTGTATCACATCTACAACTGACATAATCAAAATCAAAATATCCAGCTAGTTTACAATGCCCATGTCGTCGATACAATAATCCTTTCCTTGGAGAAGTTTTCATATATTTAAGGATATGGTAGACAACATCCCAACCAGATTGTCAAGGTTTATCCATATACCAAGTGACAAGTCAACAACAACAATAATACATAGTAAGATAAACAAGCTTTTCAACCAATCTTCAGTATTGGCAGTTATTAGGATAGGGTGGTGAAGATTCATCATCCCAATCTGTATTGGGTTACAGAGGAGTACTAGTAGGCTTAGTACCAAGCCTTCCCACTTCTGTGAGTAGATCCAGAAATATTTGTGATGTGAAAGACATACACCAGAAATATATGTGAAACATCAATTCCCAAGAAGTACTAGAGTTTACTAAGACTTTTAGTAATAAAGTGTTGTTCTAGATATCTTTTGGTAGCTAAAGTACCTTCAGAATCACTACCAGACAAAATTATGTTGTCAACATAAATAACAATATAGCAAGCCTAGAATGAGTTTTTTTAATAAAAATAGAATGATCTGGATGTGAGTGGTGAAATTGAAACTTGAAAAGTATCTGACTCAATTTCTCAAACCATGCATGTGGGCTTTGTTTTAGGCCATAGATTGCCTTCCCAAGTTTGTAAATTTTGGAATACTCTCCCTAATGAATGTAACCACATGGTTTCTCCATAATTATTTCCATATGCAAGTCACCATACATGAAGGTATTTTTAACATCAAGTTGAAAAAGGGACCAATCATTATTCACAATAATAGATTTAAGCACTCTTAATAAAATGAGTTTAGAAATAGGAGAAAAAGTTTCAAAGTAGTCAACCCCATAGGTTTGAGTGCAACCTTTTGCTACCAGTCGAGATTTCATCCGTTCAACCGAACCATCTGGATGATATTTGATAGTAAAAATCCAATAATAGTCAACAATCGGATAATTCTTAGGACAATCAACAACATCCCAGGTCTTGCAATCTCATAGGATAATCATTTCAGTTTCCATAGCTTGACGCCAAGCATGATGTTGAAGATCTTGTGTAGCATTCTTTGGTATAGAAATAATAGAAAGAGAAGTAGTAAAACAAGCAAAGCTAGCACCAAGATTAGTGGAATAGCAGAAATTACTAATTGGTTGTTGAGTGTAGGAACAAATACCTTTTCTTTGACTAATAAGAAGATGTCGGTCAGAGAATACTTGGGAGGTGTTGTGATCTACCGATGAGTGAGGAATTGGTTGTTGAGGGGAAGAGAGGGGACTATAACCTTGGGTCTTCTCATGTTAAACCTCTTCATTTAACTCATTGTGATCGTGTTCTACAACCTCAAACAGAGGAGTAGGATCCAAAAAATCACTTGATAAGGCAGACCCCTAGTCAGAGTAGGCAACATGTGTTTAGAAAAGACAACATCTACACTAAGAAACCATTGTCATTTGACATGATCATAACATTGACACCCTTTTTGAGTTCAGGAATATCCTTGAAAAACACATTTAGTGAAGTGGGGGTCAAGTTTAAATATCCCAGGGTAGGAATTCTTAAGAAAGCATGTACTGTCAAAGATGCGAGGAGGTAAACAAAAAAAAGGTGCATCTAGATACAGACAAGAGAAAGGGACTTGATTATGCAACATAGAAGAAGGCATACAATTAATTAAGTAGCATGCTGCAGAAACAACTTCAGGACAAAGATGTTTAGGAACATGATAGAGAAGGAAAATGGTGCATGCTACTTCAATAAGATGGTCATTCTTCCCACTTCCTCATCATTTTGTTGTGGTATTTAAGAGCAAGAAGTTTGATGAACGGTACCCCGAGTGCTACAAAAAGGATCCACAAACTATTGCATAAATTCTAAGGCTTTGCCAATTCAGAGGATTTTAACTATTGTATTGAATTGGGTTTGGATCTCAGTGAAAATGGTGGTGGTACTGTTCAATATATATATGTGATCCTTTAAAATAAATAACCAAGTTGCAATAGAATAGTCATTAATAAAAGTCATAAAATCGCAAAATCCAGACAAGCTAGTAACAAAATGTGCCCCCATATATCAACATGGACAATATCAAAAAGATTCTTAGAACCAATATCTTTCTTCTTATGAAAAATAGCTCAAGTTTGTTTGCCAAATTGACAAGATTCACACAAGAATTGTTTATCAAGAATATCAAGAAATAGGCATCATAGTTTTGCAGTAGAAGGATGTTCCTGACGGCAGTGCCATTTGGTGTGCCCGCTAGAGGTGCGCACACTAACCGATTGGATTTGACTAGATGCGCCCCACAAGATCGGAACACATGGTGGATTTACTTTCAAAATTTATAAACCTATACCAACACACCTACGTCTACTAAAATACTATCCCGCAAGTGCACGGGGTTGTTTCATAGTATAGGAGGGCGGTAAGTATAGGGTCGATCCATAGGGAGAAAAGGGGGCACTAGAGCTAGGTTAGTTTTTTCTAGGTTCCTACTGCTAAGACTAGGGTTGACGGTTTGAAGGTTGTTTTGATTGTTAAACTAAGGTGAGCAAGAAAGCAATTAAAGGCAAGAATGAAATCTAAGTTAACCCTAAACTAGATTAAAGCTAAGTAAGCAGGAAAAGACTAAGCTAGGTATGAAAAGGCAATTTATGCTAAGGTAAGCAAGAAGAACAAGAGATAACTTAAAGAGCTAAACTAGAAATAACAAGGCAAAACAAGGCAAGAAGCTATCTAAGCAAGAAAAGAGCTAATTAAGCTAACACTAGCTAAGCAAGATGGAAACTATGGTTTTAAAGCAATTAATGAAGATGCGGGATGTTTAGGGGATGCAATTATCACTCAACTTGGGGGTTGACATATGAATATTATGATTCCATTTAGATTATCCAAACTAAACAACAAGTTAGAGTTTAATGAATTATCCTAAGCTACTAACTGGCAATGGATATGCTAGGTTGTGTATAGGGGAACTAGTCCCTAACACTCCCTACTATCCTTACGAGGCTCAATTGGGTTAGGGATTAGGTGTAATTCAATTAGACTCTAAACAAGTCTAGGTTTCTAGGTTAGATTATCTTAGGATGATTAGGGGATGAGATTAGTAAAGGGGGTGGAAGTGAGGTTTTGGGCCTCCCATCACCCACATTCTAACCTCGAGAAGCTCCATGCTAAACACACCAATTTCATTTAAACTAGCTACTTAGATATCTCAACTAGTGTTAGGATAATTGATTATGATGTAGCAAGATGGGTAGCTAGATAGGGATCCAAGAATTGGACCTAGGAGCTAGGGATCCAAGAATTGGACCTAGGAGCAAATCCCAAAATATACACATTTAAGCAATTTCCCTAAATTCCCAATTGATTTCAAGCACAAACCAACAAGTAATTTATGGAGAATGAGATATAAATACAACATAATAATTAGCAAATGAAATTACAAAGTTTACATATCATTTCCCCCCAACATGGTATCAAAGTAACATTTTACACCCTAAACAACCCACCCAAGGGGCCTAGCTACTCATAACAATGCATACAAAAAGAGAAGAGAAGGAGATAGAAGAAGTCATGGAGCTCAGTGTAGATGAAGAAATCCTCCACTTCGGCTATTGTAGGGTGTCCTCCTCTCTCCTCCAAGGTGTAGGGGCATGGAATGATGGTGGAAATGGGTGGAAATGGAAGGAAACTAGGGTTTTTATGGTAGAAATGGTGAAATGGAGTGGAATGGAGGTGGAAATGGAGTGGAATGGCTAAGGGGTGAAAATGGGGAGCTAAGAGGTGGTAGGAGGTAACCACCTCAACCTACAGCCGCCACCCCCTATATATAGGTGTGGGGGAAGCAGTAGGTCAAGTAGGGGTAGATTGGGTAGTGCAGTGGAAAAAATAGCTAGGTTGTGTGAGTAGCACTGTTGTGGTGGATCACCACGTCCGTGGTGGGTAGGGGTGAGCACGGTCGTTGTGGGTAGAACGATCCTATGAATTAAAATGTGGAGATCATAGGTTGAGGGTGGATTTTGTACTAAAGGTGGCACGGCCGTGATGGTCACCACCACCATGGTGGTCACCACGACCATGGTGGGGCTAGGGTAGGATGGCCATGGTAGTCACCATGGCTGTGGTGGTTTGAAATGTCCAGGCCGTTCTCTGCTCGGTGGATGTTCTACCTCTGCTTCTACATGACTGTGCAAGGGTGCATGTCCATTCTAGGTCAGTGCACCACAACCACAGTGATGTCTGCATCTGTACTTGGGCTTGATTCTTTGGATTTTCTTGGACATCTTTACTTCTAAGGATCTTTGACCACTAGGGGTATGTTGGGGGAGAATCAAACTTCACTTTGGGTCTCTCCAAGGGTAGAGAAACCCTAGGATCACTCCTTCTATCTCTCTTCCATTAAGCATGGTCCAAATGCCTGAAAAACATGCAAATAATGTCCATAAGTGAATTTTACACACATCATCAATCTCATTAATTTCATAATTCAAAGCCTCAACAATGGTAGACAATTTCTTCATATATCTTTTTCTTATATTTTAACCTTTTCTAAAGAAAGTCTGTAGCCTCATTTTTTGAAATGGTTGAACGAGATACTTCACGATCATCATTTTATGCACTTTTTATTCTTGTTTATGATTTTCACCATGTTTACTAGGAGAAATTCAACCACATGGTGGCAAGTTCTTACGTTATTTGACTGTGAATTTGAAGAAGAGACCCAAGAAGCACAATATAGATAAATATTATCCTTGGATTTCTTCTTGTTTTTGTTCTTGACTTCTGGGAATCCATCCTTGAAATGTCTCATTCCCCGATAGAAATAACATCTACTAGATAAGGGTCTACATCTGTTATAGAATAACAATTTGAATTTTTACCTTTGGGGTTATTTTCTTCCTCGCTACTGCATGAGGCACTAATTGAAGAGGAATATTGTTTGAAATACTTGATTTAAGGGTTGTGTAATTTTTTCTCATCATGATTGTTCTCCTCATCTTTCAACTTATGTTCTTGGAGCTTGAATTTATAAGTCTCTAAGTTACCTATAAGTTCTTTAGGCTGCAAGGTGGAAAAATCTGACATTTCTTCTATATCAATAACTTTCTCTCATACTTAGAGGTTGGAAAATACAAGATCCTAGTAACGAGCTCGTTGTCCTCAATATTTTAATAATGTTTAAACTAATAACAATCAAGGTAAATCTAGAGTACAAATTAGAAATAGAATCATTTTTATCCATGAGAAACAACTTTAGTTTATGAGAGAGCTTATCGATTTTGGTATTTTTAACTAGCTTGGTTACATCATGGGTAATGGATAATTTCCTCCATACATTATGTGTAGTTTCACAATAAGAGTTTATCTTATATTCCACTAAGAGAGAGAAATGAATATGAGTTACTAATAGCCTTAGCATTAAGAGTAACCCTACTAACTGTAGCCACATCCCATGGATCAAATTCTATCATTGGAGGTACTTATGGTTAGATGGTCATCTTTTAAAGGTCAAGCCTGACACCTTGAAATAATAATTGTAGATACCGCTTCCAATACTAGTAATTGGCATGCCGACGAAAGTAGGTTGGTAGATGTGTGTTTCTTCAAGGTTGAGCATTGAGGATGTTTTCCTCCATCTTTAAGACTTGTTAAAGCTCCTTAATCCTTGTTCTGATACTAATTGAAATATCTAGAGTCAAGGTGAATATAGAAAATCCTATTCTACACAACCTAAAACACAAGGGTGGTTAATTAAAATATTCTTGTAGAATAATACAATATAAAATAAAGATAGATTTTCACTTCTCAGAACAACCTCCTTTGATTTAAAGGAATGTTGTGTATGCCAAACTAAGAATGATTAGGGAATAAAGTTTTAGAGGAAGCACATACTTCTATGTATCGCATGCATTTGGGCAGTACTAAGATATACTAGAATTTAAAAGAATTGCATTGGTGGCCAAGAATGAAAAAAGATGTTGATGAGTTCGTGGCATGTTTTGGAGTGCATCACTAGGTACAGGAAGAACACCAAAAACCAAGAGGGGTGTTCCCCCTTACCTATACTAGAATGGACATGGTACTACATGACAATGGAGATTGTAGTAGGACTAACACTTGCAAACACCAAGATATTACTCCTTATGGTTTTTGGTTGATAGATTGAGAAAGTCAACTCATTTTCTTCTTATAAAAACTACTTATTTAGTTGTTTGGTTAGCATAGGTTTACATTGGCGGGATAGTTAGATTGCATGAAGTTTCTTTGACAATATTCTATCGTAAATGACAATTTATTATGATTTCGAGATAAGCTACATGTTTCTATGGGGGCAAATCTTATCTTCAACGTAGATTTTCATCCTCTTACTGATGGACAGTTAGGAAGTACAATTTTGACACTAGAAGACATGTTAAGAGATTGTTTATGTAGATTCCAGGCAGTTAGGATGTGCATATGAGCCTGATAGAGTTTGCCTACACAACAATAACCAATCTAGAATGGCAATGTCACCTTACAATGTATTATGTGGAAGAAAATATAGATTCCAATATGTTGGTATATAATTGGTAAAAACAACTGATGGATCTGGAATTAGTTCAATATGAAATTGATGAAAATTGAGGTGATTAAGAAATAGTTGAAAATATCTTAGGACAGAACATGCACACACCCTTGGAGTTAAAAGTTTGAGATAAGGTATTCTTAAAATTTTCTCCATGGAAGATTGTTCTTTGATTTGAAAATAAGAGCTAGTTGACCCCTAGGTATGTGGGCTCTTACCCGATTAGTACAAAAATAAGCCAGGCCGCCTATAGATTATAGTTAGACCAAATTACATCAGTTAAATGACACATTTCATGCTTCTATGCTAAGAAAGTGTCGCCTAAAGATGAATAAGGTTCTACGGACAATAGAGGTACAACTAGAAGATAATGGCATCTATGGAGAAGAACCAATAGAGATGGTATATAGAAAGGTCAAAAACTTAGGAACCGTAAAATACCTATGGTTAAGGTTCTATGGAAACATCACAATAATGAAGAGGCAACATGGGATTTCGAGAGTGGGATGAGGAGAACTTACACTGAGTTGTTCTATATTTTTAGGATGAAACTTCAAAAGAGGGAGAGTATTTGTAGGACTATGAACTCACTCTTTAAAAATGTTGATTATCTTAATTATATGATTAGTTATCCTAATGGGATGATTAAATTGGTTATGTGATTATTCTTCTTCTACCTAATACCTTGAATTGCCTTAATTTGCATCTTTTCTGGAAAAAAATAGAAGTGAGCATGTTTTTATGGACATAAATAAAATAAAACATGTGATGAGGTTCTTACAATATGATGGTATACTTTCTTGGCATGTCTCTTCCTCTACCTTGTGTTGATTTACATGAATTGGTTAGCTATTCAAGTGGGGTTTCAACTGCTTATTCTTAGTTTAATGACATAGCTCGTATGGGTGTCTCTGTATGTGTTGGTGTGGTTGTGGTGTGTGATAAATTCATATTTATCACTTTTATTACATCCTTTTAGATCATTATGTATGAGAATTTTGTTGATTATTCTCTAGTTAAAGAATTAACTGTCTTAGTTTAGCTATTCCCTTAAATAAGATTTTTAATTAGAATTGCTTAAATTTTGTAGGGAAATGTCTGATCACTCCAAAACCCAAAGATTAGATTATTCAACTAGACATCTTCAGGATATCAGATACTCTATTTGTTCAACTAACTTCTACGTCAACCAACTCACATACAAGATTTCAGCTTCCAACTAATCAAATGGCATCCAGTCAGTCAACTTACCAACAAAGAATTAGTCAGACCCTGAATAGCCAGCCAATCAACTAGCAATAGAGTTCCATCACTTGAACTTGGATCAAGAAGGCTCATTATCATAGACCAACCAAATGACTCACTTTGAATTGGTAAAGTGATGTTCCTTCAGGTCGAAACAACAATCCATCATATTGATCTACTCACTACAAACTGGTCAACATGGCCTGCCTTCGAGTCAAAGTAACAACTCAACCCAATCGACTGACTGGGCTTCAAGTCCATTGATTGGGCTTTCAATCAAACATCTGGGGTCACATACCCAAGTCAACCTAGCTTCCACCTAGAGTAGTTATTAGGGTTTTGGGTCTCCCCCCATAAAATCGGGGGGGGGGGGGGTCCAAGCACAAAGGGTGTCTCATATCATCTCATACTCAACCGTCTTAGAGACCCTTTCGGGTGCACGGAGCAATGAAGGGAGATAAGGAGTCACCATCATCCTCATTGATATTAATTCATTGTTGCATCTTGTCAACATGACTCTTTCTATGCATATCCTTACCGTTGAGTCAGTCTCTATTACGTCTGAGTAAAAACTCAATATTGGGGCATGGGGAGTAGCCCCATAGCTCATATTTTATCTTAATTGTATTTGACTCTAAGAAACTACTGATGAAATGTTTTTCTTTTGATTTGTGTACTTGCTCTTTGTTTATATAAATTATATCCTTATTGGCTGACGAGATCACTGATGTCAACTAGGATGGAACCATAATCTCCTGACGTAATTAACTGATAGAGCTCTATGATTAATCTATTCATTTTATCTTGTTAGTTGTAATCTATGGTGATGAAATAACTTGGTTCTTGGGTTAGAACACCGGTTGAAAATCACAAACTCTTGTTGAAATACCTGATAAAAATTTGATGAACGGTCAAACAAAGATCCACAAACACTAAAATTATAAGTTTGTTGGAAGTTTGGCCCTTACAAGATTTGTGTTCTGTAAGGACACAAATATGCATGGTCTGATCTAATTAATACAACTAAGGAGTTGAATCAGTTTATGTGAATATGTGGTGTATGGTGGTAAACCCCTGAACCTCCAATATATCATCTTTAACTGAATTAAAACCCAACTCATATTATATTTCCTGCCTTAGCTTTAATCACTCTCTAAAAACCGAATCAAAACATTACTCTTAGAAATTGGTTTGAATGAAATTCTTTAAAATGGTGTCCCCCGTGATTGATACTTTTCTAAACTAAAATCAATTTCTTGAGTGAGTTGATATTGTCAAAAGATCAAACTCTGATTTTTCTTTCGAGTGCATTTGTTGTGTTGACGACGCACATCAAATTTTGGCATCGTTACCGGGGACAATGGAGTTTCTTTCCAATCCCATTGCTTTGAATAATAAGTATTTCTTATTTTAGTTTATTTTGTAATTTTAATTTGGTTTTGTAATTTTTTTATTTTGTAATTTCTTTTTGTTTTATGATTTTAAAAATTGTTTCATAATTTCTTTTAGTCCAGATTTCTCCTTGCTATCTTAGATTTTATTTAAACCTTTAGTTTTTCCTAACAAAAAAGAAATTTATCTTCATTCATTGGGAATTTTTCTCTTAAGCATGATAGTCATTTTCCATTTTTTTAGGCATTCATTTTAATTGGAGTGACTGGCACCATAGAATGTCTGACATGTGAGACATGGCTCCTTCTATCATGGTATATGGGAGTGCCTTAAGACATCTTTGCACAAAGTAAACAAGCAACAACTCTACCTCGCACATAATTAGACTCCCCAAGGATAGATATGCAGTCGGTAAAATTTTGGATGCTATAAAGTATCACACCTTGTAAGTGAGGAAGACGCCAACCATTGGATAGAACATGCCCTTTTCAAATAGAAAAAGGTCATAATGGCATAGGCAAGAGCTGCCGCAATCGCTGAACAGAAGACATGATATGCCAAGGAGTAGCTTGATGCCTTAGAGATGATGTGAGCTGAGTGGAAAATGCAATTCTTCCAAGACCAATCAAAAAGCTCTTCAAAGAAGCTGGAGCATCCACACACAATTTTAATTGACAAATACGGTAATGATGATACCATATTCATGTCATCTATGCTAGATCCAGCAGAAATGACTCCAGAACCTGCAACAAACCACTCATGTTGTAGATATTGATCCGAGCATTATCAATGACCAACCAACTTTAGTTGATCCTATTTTGGATAATATACCATCACCTTCCTACAGTGCATTGGTGGATTCTCTTAAAGAAAGGCTTTCTCATCAAGATCCCTATATTCCACCTCAACCATCCTTGTTCTATACCAGGTTGAATGCGATGAGGTGATTCCACACCTGCAAGAAGTTTACATGCCTCTGTTAGATTGTGATGTGGTTCCTTTTGAGCCCATTGAGTTGGGTACATTCTTCATGAAATAATTAGATCTACATTTGAACATTGCAAAGGACCTTGATTCCTCTATTAACCTAATGTAGATGGGATTGTAGATGCAGAGGAAGCACAACCACACACAAAGTTATATCAGGATGATATTACATTTTTTACTATAACAACACCATGGATTCTACATGTAGAGTCATGTGACGAGGAGAAACCTAGATCCTATACCCAAAAAGAACACATAGTCTATTCATCTTATACCACCTTCTTCTTTGAAAAAGGTGATCCACCATGGGTATTTGAAGAAGAGTTAATCCTAAAGACATCTAACGAGTACAATCATGTCCCTGATCCAAATACATCGACAAAACTTCCTCCACTGATGAAGGAAGATCTTTAGATCCTACTGGAGGGACTGTGAGGCATAAAGTAATATCATTTTAATAAAAAAGAAAGTCCCTTTGAGATTCCACATCCATCCAATCATTAGGCGCACCATGAATTCCACTATTCAAGGCTCAGACCCTCATAAACATTCTAGTCAATTGGACATTCTTCAATTTACTAGGACAACCTAGTGATCTCATTAAAATCCATACCTCCATTCCTAATTTAATTTTTGGTCGAGACAAGCTAAAATTTTAAGATATGGTGGAAATGGGTGGTATGTACCTATTCAACACACTCTATCTTCCATTTTAGCATTTTTATCATATTATGTAGTTTAGCTTTAACATTTTCATTTTTTTCATTTTCTTCTTATGAGTTGGCCTTTATCTAGTCAGCCAGATATGCATGTTAATTAAGGAAAACCTATGAATAAGTGAACTTTCTTACAACATTATAATAAAATGTCATTGCTAGACATCAACTGGTCAGCTAGGACCTTGAATAGAACTACTCCTTAGAAAAGGTGGCAAGCCATAATGGATAAATATGAATAAAAAATAATATGTCTTAATTAAAATTTGTATATAGCTTGTAAAATTTTCTTGATTGCCACAAGTTTTAGAGAGAAGTGGACTAATGCCACAATACTCCCAATGCATTGAATTCCAAACACAAGTTCCACAAGTCCAGCCTAATCTACATTTCTTACATCACCTTACCCCTCCATCCACAAAAAAAAAATTCAAAAACCAAAAATGTGCCAATCTCTAAGTTTGAGATGGCATACCCTTCCCCTTCTACAACTACTTCCATACCCCTTGTATCTAATAAAGGTGTACCACCAAAAAAAGATGCCAATGAGCATACAAAAAATGCAACCAATGTAATTGCAACAAAACAAAAAGATCTCAAACCAAATAGAGGAGAGATCACCTTCTTCCAAATCTCCATTCACTCTACTTTTCTATCCAGGGGAGTCAACATAACTCTAAACCATTCTCCCAATAAACGTTCTTCTTGTGCAGAATTTGTGAGAATAGATGAGAGTTCTAAAAGCAAAAGGGATATAGTATGTGTTTCTTTGTGGGTCTTGAAATGGAAACAAGTTGTGAGAAACAATGGTTAGGGAATTAGAAAATTGTGTTCCATGATTATAATAAATCAAGGTTTCTTGGCCATGGAAGGTGTTAAGATTTCTAAGAGAGGAGGACTTGATGACAATATCATGTGATATTGTTTATGATTCAATGTTACTTGAGGACAAGCCACGTTCAAGTTTAGGGTATTTGATGAGTGCATATTTATCACTTTTTGCATCCTTTTAGATCATAACTTAGGAGCATTTTGTTGATTATTCTGTAGTTTTAGAATTAATTGTCTTAGTTTAACTATTCTCCCTAAAGTTTGAGCTTTTTATTAGATTTGCCTGGATTTTGTTACAAAAATGCCCCAATCACTTCAAAACCTCAAAATCCCAACGATCAGAGGCTTCAACTACCCATCTTTAGCCTCCCAGACACTCCATTCGATCAACTAACTTCTCAACCGGATGACTCACATCCAAGATCTAAGATTCCAACCAATCGATTGACACCCCAGTCCGTTGACTCACTAGTAAAGAATTATTTAGACTCTATATAACCAACTGGTCAATTGGCCACCCAGTCAACTGATTGAATCCAAATCAATAAGGCTCATTATCACAGACCAACCAACTGATTCATTTCAAATTGGTCAACTGACGTGACTTCAAATTGAAGCAACAATCCACTAAATTGATCAACACACCATGAATTGGTTGACTAGCTTAACTTCAAGCTGAAGTAACAACTCAACCCAATCGATTGAATGGTCTTCTAGTCGATCGACTAGTTTCACATACCAAGTCAACCCAAACGCCCCCCATGAGTAGTTTTAGGGTTCATGTCCTCATTCTCCCCTATAAAAGTAGGGAGTGCACGCACACATGGTATCACATAGAATCCCACTCAGCTTTCTTAGAGACCCTCTTGGGTGCACAAAGTATGGAAGGTAGATAAGTGATTGTCATCATCCTCACAAAGATTGATTCATTGTTGCATCATGGCAACATGAATCATTTTATCCCTATCCTTACTTTTGTGTATTTTTCCATTATTTTTAGTAAAAACTTAATATTGGGGCACGAAGAATGGCCTCATAGCTCATAATTTACCTTAATTATATTTGACTCTAAGAATCTATTGATTAAATGTTTTTTTATTTGTGTACTTGTTCTTTGTTTAGATTAAGTATATCCTTGTTGGGTTATGAGATCAGTGATCTCAACTAGGCTAAAATCATAGTATCCTCAAGCAATCAACTGATAGAGCTCTATGATTAGTTTGTTCAATTTGTCTTTTTAATTATAATCCATGGCGATGAAATTACATGATCCATGGGTTTGGAGATAGGTTGAAAATCACATACTCTTGATGAAATATGTGATAGATCTTTGTTGGACGATCAAATAAGGATCTACAAACATTGAGTCCTGAGTTTGTGGGAAGTCTGACCCTTGCAAGATTTGTGTTTTGTAAGGACAAAAAATTGCCATGGTCCTGATCTAATTAATAAAAATGAAGGATTTGAATAAGTTAAAATAAATGTGTGGTCTATGACGGTGAACCCGTGGACCCCAAGTATCTCATCACTAAATGAATTAAACCCCAACTTTGTTGACATGAGAGTTATACATTGTCCATATTTTGATAACGACTTAACCATTCCATTCATATGTATCTAATATGTTTGTTTAAGATTGATTTTAGGTATTAGGTACGTGAAAAGGATCAAAGTCACCAAGCCCTAGCTTATCCAAGTTCAATTCAAAAGCAATACAAATGCACTTTTGTGGAAAACACTCCAAATCACCTTAGAATATTTTTGTAATCATTTGTATTGATGATATGACTTGTAACTAAGATAAGAAAAAATCACAGACACTTAATTCCATCGATTGATCACTTAAAAATCTTTTTGGAAAATTCATCACATCAACTTAATCAGTCGAGTTGAATCTTGACCGATCCATGATGGATTTTTGAAAATGATTGGATCAGTCGAGTCATACACTCACAAAACTCGGCCGACCAACTTTCTGTCCAAAGTTGATTTTGGTGAATTGGTCCAGTTACTCTAGGACAAACTCAACCGATCATTTGAAAATTGGCTTTGTCAGATAAAGGATCGGTCGAGTTACCTTTATTGAAACTCGACCGGATACACTGTACGGGAAACATAAAAAAGTGATTCCAACCGTTGAAGAGTTTCTAGAATAAAAAATAGATGTGTTGCACATTGTAAAATGGCTATTTTTCATTCTTAAGTGATCCCACACTCAAAGGAACACCCCCAACTATAAATAGGACCTCTTAAAGTTCAGTCCAAGGTTTTTATTTCATGCTATCCTTGGTCCTTGCTATAGTTGAGTGTGTTAAACCCCTTTGAGCCCCTTTCTCTCTCTCATTTACAAAGCATTTCGTGATTATGAGTGAGTGGCATGTTGTAAGAGATCTACCTCATTGTTACATTGTAAAGCTCTCCATCCCTCCATCTTCCAATCCCCTTTTGCAAAGAGAAAAGGCTGAAGTGATCTTCTCCGAGTGAAGGAGTTGTTGTTCTTCTTCAAGGCTGAAGAAGGTGTGAAGATCTTCTTCAAGTAAAGGAGAAGGACAAGGCGAAAGATCTAAGGAGATTGGTGGGTAAATCCTCAAGGCTGGAAGATTTTTACAAGGAGGAGATGTCCTAGGAGAAGGAATTGAGCTGCTTACAAGAGTGGGTAAGACCTATTGTGAGGTGGAAGGCTATCTCATGGATAGGTAAGCCCTTGGATGTAAGGTGGTCTTCTTGTATGTCTTATAATGGAATATAAGTATACATGGGTTGTAAAGTCCTAGAGGTTGAGCTCTCTAGGTAGTGGACTGGCAGTCTACTAATTTGGAGATTGGAACCACTCTAAACACCCAGTCCAAGTATTTGTTTCAATCTCTCTCATTGTTACTATGCTTTTTTAGATAGGACTTCAAATTTACTTTTAGCATTTGGTTCCAATTGATACAATTTGAAGGTCTAACTATTCTTGTGCAAGTTTTGAATCTCTATTCATCCCCCTATAGAGCACTAGATCCAAAAAACTTGATCAGTTTTCTTTCTATAATTTTTTTCCCGCCTTAGATTTAATTATTCCCTAAAAACTGGATATTAAATACTACTCTTAGTAGTTGGTTCAAATGAAACTCTTAAAAAAATTGTTCCATATGATTAATATGTTCCTATATAAAATTAAATCATTATCTTATAGGTGAGTTGATCGCCATTAAAAGGATAAACTTTGTGATTTCTTCCTAGTGAATTTATTGTGATGTCAACGCGCATCAAGTTGTGGCTCCAATTATAGGGAGAGCAAAATTCTTTTAAGCCCCATTTCTTTGAATAACGAGTAATTCTTCTTTTAGTTTAATTTAATAATTTTAATTTGCTTTTGTAAACTTTTAAGTTTTGTAATTCTTGGTTGTTATATTATTTTTAGTTTTGTTTCATAATTGCTCCTAGTCTAGAGTTTTCCTTTCTATCTTAAATTTTCTTAAACCTTTGTTTGTTCCTAGAAATAGAAATTTATCTTCATTAATTGGAAAATTTTCTCTTAAATCTAATAGTTACATTTTCTATTTTCATGCATTCATTTTAAATGGAGTGCTAGAACCACAGAATGTCCAATGTGAGAGATGTGGCTCTTATTAACATGATATATGGGAGTGCTCTAAGATGTCTCCACACAAAGTAAACATGCAAGAACTCAGCCTCACACATAATATTAAACCCCCCCAAGGAGAGATATTAAGCAAATTGTAGCCAGCAAAATTTTGGATTATATGAAGCATCATGTCTTGTAAGTGAGGAACCATCATATAGAACATGCCCTTGCTGAACAGAGAGTGTCCATAATGACCGAGGCTAGAGCACCACGATTACCGAACAGAAGGCAAGATACACCAAGGAGAAACTTGATGCCCTAGAGATGATGGTTGTTGAGTGGACGACACAATTCTTCCATGGCCAAGAAAAATATCTCTGAAGAAGGTAGAGCATCCAAGGATGATTATAATTGATGACGATGTCAATGATGATACTATGTTCATGTCATCTATGCTAACCTGAAGCTCCACTGACCACCCATGTTATAGACATTGATCCATGCATTATCAATGACCAACCAACTTTGGTTGAGCCTATTCTGGATAGTGTACCATCATCCCCTATGATGAATTGGTGGATTCTTTTTAAGAATGGCTTTCTCATTGAGATCTCTATATTCCACCTCAACCACCCTTTTTTATATTAAGTTGTACTTAATGAGGTGATTCCACCTTCGTAAGAAGTTTACATGCCTCCATTAGACTGTGATGTGGTTCCTTATGAGCCCATTGAGTTGGGCATATGCTTCTTGAAGAGATCAGATCCACATTTCAACATTATAAAGGACCATGATGCCTGCATTAACCTTAACCTTGATGGGATTGTAGACGAGGAGGAATTGAAACCGCATGCAAAGTTATATCATGCCAATAAGACATTTTTTCATATAACATAACCATGTCTACTACATGCAGATCATGTGATGAAGAGATACCTGAGCTAGATCCTCCACCTATTCTACCACATCCAGCACCACACCGAGTGGATTCATATTATACCATATTTTCCTTTAAAAGGTGATCCACCACATGTCTTGGGGGAAGAGTTAACCCCAAAGACACCCAAAAGGTACAATTGTGTCTCCATCCAAATACATTGAAAACTCTTCCTCCACTGATGAAGGAAGATCTATAGATCCTAATGGAGGGAATGCAAGACGAAAATCAATATTATTTTAATTAACCAAGAAGTCCCTTTGAGCTTCTACAACCACCCAATCTTTGGCTGCACTATGAATCTCCATTGTTTGAGACTCCAATCCTCATTAAAATTTCATTTAGCTAGACATTCTTTGAGTTAATAGGACTGTGTGGTGATCTCAATAACTAATTTAAACTGAATTGTGTACATGTGATAAAATTTTAATTCTACTTTTAATGGAGTTGAATAAGTTTTGTGATAGTGTGACATTGTTTATGAGGTTTTATGAGAGGAAAAGGAAAAGTTTACATGTGTTTTTTATATATTACATTAATTGTGTGTGTCAAAAATGATGGCTTGGTTTCTTAATCTGGGTTTAGATTTAGGGTTTCTATGTAATAGTTGGCATTTATGCTAACCAAAAGAGAGGTCCCGACAATGTTGTATCATAGCTTAGGTTAGATGAGTCTATAGGGAAAATAGGATCAAGGGCTAAATGATAATCTAGATGTTGAATAAAACTTGAATAATATGCATACCGACTAAACTCAGTATTCAGATACTCTGGTCAAGTATTTGGGTATTGAGATAATCTAGTATGGAACTGTCGATTATACTTCTTTTAGATTCCCTGATTAAGAATTCATATGAAGATAGTTTTGTAGTATAGAAATATGCATGCTTTTAATGAAATGATAAAATGGATAAAGAGAAAGGAGTATATAATTAAATACAAAGACTAAGACAAGATGACAACTTCATTTGAGAAAGATGAATCAATCTGATGGAATATGATATAATCTCTAATGAATTTGGACATGAGTATCAATATTAAATTTAAAAAAAAATTGATAACTCAGGATGAAGCAATTAAATGATCTTCTTTATGAAGAAAACTGATGAATGCGGATAATAATATAGAATGATCTACAATCTTGATCCATGAGATACATAATCAAAACTTAAAAGAATATGAAGGATGATATGAATCACATCTTGATATGTGATGTATTACTAAGTTTTGTGAAGTAAGTGTGTAGTACTTAAAGAGGTATATGATGATTATAAGGGATGAAATATTTGTCTAATGCCAATAAATTCAGAATTCCAATATAAAAGGTCTAAGAAGTAAGAAAATGATGTCATATGAAAGAAAAATAAATGGGAAATTATTTTGACATTGAGAGAGATGAATGATTAGATGATATGATATTTGTCCACATCTTTTATTGGATTTTGAGACAGAATTTAGAATGACCCATTTTCATATTAACCATCTATTTAGGGTTTACTTGGATGATTGCATGGTTAATGTAATAGACCAAAAATTAGCTTTTTGACTCTAAAAACCTCTTTTCCTTGACTAATGGGTTGGTATTTTGGATATCTAGAATTGACCAAACAAGGTAAATAATGTATCCAAATACACTCATATTAACATAATAACTTCAATTTGTTCTAATATGTTACATGTATTTCATTTGATAACAAACCCATTTAATAATGTATAATATTCTTTGGAGTAATAATTGGTAATTCCATGTCCATAAATATTAATAATGATCTATTATTTAATAAATAAGGAACTAATAGACTAAATATGCTAAATGCCATAAAATGTGGAATTTCGTGTATAATAATACAATGTGAAGATGTTAGGACACAATTTAATGAAAGTTGATAATTATGATGTAATATTGTAATTTTGTCAATGAGACATAAATCTGAAAGGTGCTATAACTCATAAAAGGAAATAAAACACAAGTATAATATTAAAATCTTGTTCTTTTGGTCCCAATTAACTTGAGCACCAAGTTTCACATTATTTCAATTATAATAAGTATCCTAAAATACATTTCAGAAGAGGAAATGCAACTTAAAGTCAAACAAATTAAATAATATATTTATTGACTCCAAAAGTGGAAACTAATTATCCTATCAAATTCTACATGTCATAATTAGTCTATGTTTAATTTTTATAATAATTGGATAGTTCTACATAAACTAAATTTAGAAAAGAAATTATGAGTTTGCTCCAAAATAATAAATAATATTTTTAATGACTTTGAAAGTGGAAACTAGTGAGAAAAGTAGTTTTCTCCGTTCTTATTGGCCATAGAAGTCAATTTCTTATTAATGAGAAAATTAACTTATGTTGGGAAACTTAAGTCGTAATTTCTTAGAAGAACTATAATAAAATATTAAGTAGACATTTGATGAAAAGCAATATAAAAATTATTGTTATTTGGAATACATGTAATAATATATGTAAACTTAGTTTCTACTCTATAAAATTTATTTATACAATTATGTCAAGATTCAATAAACAAACCCAATAATACTTACAAGACATGTAGCAATACATATTATGATATTCATATATATGAATTAATGTTAAAAATATGCATAAACGTTTAATCAAATATTAATGGGACAATATGTCTTGCCTTTGACTAACAAATGGCTTTACGGAAACTACTACATCATTGGTAGTAAATGTGTGAAATTGATCATAAAAAATTCCAATAAAGCTCTCATTTCTAAATATGGTGACTGTATATGGAATTTAATGACATTGTCCCATTTAATACAACATATGAATTTCATAAAAAATCTAATTTGGTATCTCTTTCTCCTATAAATAGGTGGCATATAGGTAAAATTATCCTCCCTAGCCTACTGTGATGGAAGTTGACTCCCATTATGAAGTTTACATTCCATTGAGAAAATGTCGCAACATAAAACACATCTAATATTTGAATGAATACCATTTTAAAAATTATAACAATAATATTTGTACACTTTTCTAAAAAACAATTTACCACTTTACTCCTCAATTTATCAAAAGTGGAAAATCGTCAATCTGGTACTCTCATCACCATTTTTGATTTAATACAAATATAACAAAAATTCTATATTATAGATACCATGAATATCTTCACAAGTTTCTCTTATAATTTATTGTTATAATAAAATTCATGACATGCAAGTCTATAATAGTTTTGGGGAGAGTGGAATCAAAATTAGAATCTAACTTTACATTACTTACATAGATGTCTTTTTCTAAAAGGAAATCGTGTTACACAAACTTAATGAAAAATTAGCATGACAATACGTATTTCAATAAATACAAAAAGGATATATTACCCTCATCAAGATATAATTCCTAAAGATCATATAAACCAAATATAGCAACAAAATATACATTGTGATAATATTTATTTAAAAAATAGCAAAACATCTTTATATATTGAATACTCCAGTAAACAATCTAAAAACAAGAACTAATGTTAAATTTGGATTTATCATGTACTAGTTAGTTTATTTATGACATTTCACGTCAATTGGATAATTCTAAGTTGCCATAGATAGATCATATAATAAATTAGCATGATAATACTAAAAGTGCACAAATACATTAAATGACTTACTAAATAGTTTCAAATCAAGAAACATATGTTAAATTTGTATTATACACACATAATTAGATTACATGTCAAATTTACTTGTTTTAGTTAATGTTTATTTCCTCAAATACAAAATAAAATAAAGGATAAAAATACTAGTAAGGGAATATTGCTGATTTAATTGGGTTGGTTTTTCCTAAAGATTTCCTATAACCCTAAATTTTATGCCCACAAAAAGAAACCAGTCAGACAACAACATTTGACTCTTATTCTTAGTTTCATAAAAGCTCTCGCCTCCTTTCTCTATCCATGACCCTATTTAAGTCGGTGCTATATATGCAGAAGGTTGCTCATGATTTTCTCTTCTCTTCTCCCTTCCCTATTCTTTCCCTCCACCATGACCAAGCAACAACATCTCCTACCACCATGATGCATCTCCCTAAAGAAACACATGCATGTTAACCTATATAATACATGTCCAAGCACTTGTTTGATCACCTACTTTTTCTTAAATACACCCATCGATACCTGATAACACTCAAATTCTGGCATTTATGCTAAGCATTTATTTATGATTTTATGTCATTATAGCCTTAATATGCCCAAAACAACTCTAGATACTTATCTTTTCATAATTTATACATCTTCTGAAGATAAATCACTCAACTAGACAATTTTGTGGTCTATAGGCATCAAACTTGAAAAGACATCGATTCTCCAAGATTTCTCCCCGTCGGCCATGTCAGGTCAGGTTCATCACATGATATTGTAGCAGCTAAAAATGTTAGCGACCGCTAGCCTTCCATCTTTAGCGACCACTACGAATTCAACAATCTCTAAGAAGCAATCAATAGCTACAAGAAGAAGTCTCCGCTAGCGACTACTAGGCTCGACACGGTCAGGCCGAGAAGAAAAAATCAGCGACCACTACAAATCAGAATCTATAGCAACCACCACAACTCCAAATCTCTAGTGAACGCTACATCTAAAAAATCCATAGAGACAGCTACAAAAGTAATTACTAGCAACCACTACAAGAGGAAACACTAGCAACCTCTGGGCTCAGCACGGTCAGGCCCAATACAACTTCAAATATATAGCGACCACTACAAGAGGAAACAATAGTGATTGTTAGGCTCGACACAGTCTGGCCCAGCTCGGCCCGATCGGGTCAGGAACAACTTCGAATCTGTAGCAATCATTGAAGGTGTAGCGACCACTTATCACATATACTCCACCTTCGCCTATAAATACCCACCCCTCGCTACCTAGCAAAGGGTTCGGCTGTTTGGCTAGCTCGTGAAGTTCAGCGGTCTCCAGAGCTCTGTGGGAGAGTTTCAAGGTCTGAAAAGGTTGAATATCTCACCATATGTCCACCCTTTAGTTTGTTGCCATTCACCATAATGTTCCACCACCATTCAATCATTTCCCACCATTCCCAACCATCGTCCACCTCCGTACATCCACCAAGTTATTTTTAGGGGTGGAATTGAGAAGAAAGTAGGCCAAGGAGTCCAGAAGACTAAAAAGGACGACCCAAAGATGAGATCCAGTCCATACAGAGGCTAAGGAGTGAGAGACACCTCTCCTCTATGGCCTAAATCTCTTCTTCTTCTTCCCCTTTCTTCTATTATTCTCCTTTGTTTCTATAAAATGATGTTCTTCCATCTTTATTTGATGCCATCTATGCTTTTCCATGGATAATTGAGTACCTTCTTGGCTATGTAGCCCATTTTGGGTGTATTTATGTACTTCTACCTTAAACAAGTAGTTTTATTTCAGATCTAGTATGTTTTTTGTTCTATCTTCTCTTTCAGGTTATGATTTCTAGTTTGGTTGATCTCTTTCTTATTTGAACTTCTATTTCTACCTTGATAGTGATATTAGTTGTAGAAATAGATAAGAGAAGGTAGCTTAGACTGAATCTAAAAGGAGGATGTCCAAGGGTTATCTTTACAGAACATTTGTCTTAGGCACGGTCGGGCCCAGCCTAGCCCGTCGGGCCCAAGGTCTTTATTCCATCCAGATCACATATGTTCTTAGCATCCTTGAATGTTCTGGACCTGAGAGGGTATCTGGAATATTCTAGGGGTGTTGATCAGTATTCTCGAGAGAGGTTTTGTATTATTGATGGGTTATAGTCACTATGTGTGAAAGCAAGTGGGATGACCCCCACAAGATCAGATACCATAATACATACTATGTTTGGACGTAGGTAGCTTGCTGAGGTATATGAGGGTTGTCTACACCTGAGAACGGGTGCATAGACTGTCCAGTTTATGGTCACATAGCTAGGAACTCCTTCTCCTTAATTAGTAGAATCTGTCAGACTCTATTTTATTTTCTTTATTTTGCTTTGTTTTACTTCATGACATTTTTCTAGACTAGTTCTAGTTCCATACTTTTATCAACTATCAGATTGGCTTAACTGAATTAAGAGTGAGATCTTAAGCATTCTAAATGTCCTCCTTGTGTTAGACCTTGCATATCTACTTTGACCTCGTATTGAAGTTGTGGGGTCCTTGAAGGTTTCAGGTTATAAATTTAAAGTTTGATCCTTCTGAGTCCGCCTCTATTTCAGACGTGCAATTTGGGTTCGTATCAACTTTTGGCGCCGTTGTCAGGGACATGGTTTTTCACATTTGCATGCCCAACAATTTTGTTCTTTCATCCATAATCCTATATATATATGCATAATTCTTCTTTTATTTTACACATACGTGTTCATATATACATAATAGCTTTCCTTTTTCTTATACATCTTTTCATCCATAGATCTTGCTTCTGCAAGACAAGTTTGTCGACTTATCCTTCTGAATTTTTCTATAGCTCTGACTACTGGCAAATAATTGAAAGTCGTGCACTCCAACTCATCGAGCTATATTCTTCCCCACTGTCATCATATGTAGACACTCTAACAATAGAGATTGTCGATCAACCCTCTACCTCCGGTTCACTGTGGGATCAAGAACCGATTAGAGCAGTGGCGCTAGCTGGACAAAGTGTCAATTCACTCACCTCCACCTTAGTTCCTCATCTCCAAGAACAAGATGGCCCACTTCACCAACTACTGTGAAGATAGGATCATCAACTCTAAGTAGCCATCAGGGTTGCAGACCGCAGTAGAAGTATATTTCAAACTAATAAACAAAGGTTCACCCAAGAGCATCAACTTCATATAGCATATTTCTAGTAGAAGCGCATGGTAGAATTGATGGATCTTAAAAGCATTGTTGCTAAAGTCCAACAACTTCATGATAAGGATGTTGAATAGGATAGGAGGCTTCAAGAGCTCATCAATTTGGTTACCATCCGATTGCAAATGCCATCACACAACCATGAAGATTACAATAATCAAAACCATTCCATTGGGCCTGAAGCAGAACTTGTCTCACCATCCTATTCAAGTTATCAATTGGATTCGTCAATATTTTTTTTTTGAAGAGTCACCCATCCAGGGAAGTTCCTCATTTCATCTTCATGATTCATCAGAGCAACCAATGGAGGATTCACATCACCTGCAAGAATAGTCTATCGATGACGATTACTTTTGTTCTCCTCAGGGCAACCAAACAATCGATGATCATTACTTTTGTTCTCCTCAGGGCAACCAAACAACCTCACAATTTGAGGGGGATTTTTGAGCAGCCCGAACCAACTTTTATCCCAAACCAAGGTGATATGTCTCACATTGAGGTTTGTCACTTTGTTTCAACCAACATGCCTTTTATGGTTTGGAATAACTTATTTAAGGAGGATGACAACAACTATTCATCTTAGTGGAGTGTAATGCTTGTGATGACGAGCTGGAGCAACATGAGCTGACATTCACCACCATCCTCTAACAAGCCTTAGTGGACATCAAAGGAGCAGGATGGACAATCCACTACAACATGGTTGTTGGGCATGAAGATACCCTAGACCCCATACAATATGTGTAACACACTCCCTAAGTACACACATGTATGTAGCGGAAGAAACACTGAGTTATCCATAACTCGTGTACTCAATGGGGGGTATTACATAAAATTGGCATTCATAACAATAATATAATCAATCACACAAATTTAAGTATTAAAACATTCTCATGATTGTTCTTATAAAAGGAACATAAATGTTATGACTTGGAAAACTAACTCAACATTTTGAGACATAGTATCTACTCTAAAGTTCTAAACATTTAAACATACAACTGAGCCTATAAACCTGAGGATCATCTTATAGTTGGCACCCCACCAGATCTTATCATGTTCTATCCTTGTGCTTGAGTCTTTGGGATCTGCTTTGCTCCTGCTTCCCACCTATGGACATCTCGTCCCCAACCATGCATTGGAAAAATGGTTGTTAGTGTAAGTGGCATGAGTATTCGAATATACATATCAATGAAGAGATAAAATGCTACAAAATATCTTT
This sequence comes from Alisma plantago-aquatica, assembly GCA_963693085.1. NCBI lineage: Eukaryota > Viridiplantae > Streptophyta > Magnoliopsida > Alismatales > Alismataceae > Alisma > Alisma plantago-aquatica. Next base: position 908,035,240 of record OY856410.1, read on the forward strand.
GAACATTATAACAATGAAACTAACATTAAACTTTGTATAAGAACTGAAACATAAATATATCTTCTTTCTTTATCTTATATCTTATATTTTTACTTTATCTTTCTCAGGAGACATGTACTCTGGTGCATGGGTCTCATGACCTACACTAAGGTGCCTGGGTCACACAACCTACACTCTGGGTCTGGATTATGTCTCTGAATTGGCCTGCACTCTAGTTCCTGGGCCACATGACTTGCACAAAGGACCTGAGTCATGCCTCTCTTATCTTATTCTCTTTCATTATACTTATAAATGAGATTATTTACATTCTCTGAACTAAGGCATCTCTAATTTATGACTTTTATCTGACAGTGGCCACCATTATACAATAAGTCCTCCTCTGTTGACATCGAAGTATCCTCTATGGTACAATGCACACTCTGTTGGCACTACGTGCCCTCTGTTGACACCGAAGTGTCCTCTATGGGGCAACACACCCTCTGTTGGCACAATGTGCCCTCTGAAATGAGTAAATACTCCTCTGAATTGGAAACAAATTACTCTGAATCATCATGGGACTCTCTGAATGAGGAGTTATCATATAATGTCTTATGTGAAGGTTCTAAATTAATTATCTTAAGTCTAAGCTTATGAAATTATGAATCTAAACTTATCTGAAACTGATTATCAAGTATTGAACATGTACTGAACTTTGAATCTGAACTTTGCTCGTAAATTTTATACTGAATCTACATTTAAATAATCTCAATTACAAAACTGAGATTGGGTCTAATACCCTTATCATGTATCTTAATCAAATATATGGCTACCCACATATTGAGTAATCTAAATATGAATTAAAATTTTATATTCTTATTATTTGGATAAACCTTAATTTGAAACTCTTTTTAATCGAATGACTTAATTAAATTTTGATATCATATTTATGACATGTAAGTATAAATCTTAGGAAAATCAATCTAAATTGAATATAGGAATACTAAGCATATAAAGGTAACTTAAGTAGTAAATACCTAAAATATGATTTCTAGAATGATAACTCAACCTCTTGAAAGTCTCATGAAGTCTTACCTTAACATGAATCTAATGTATTCATATGATATTTCATCTTAAACCTTAATTCTTAAAAGAGGAACCTTGTAAAAATCTTATATTGCAACTCAATCATAACTTACTGTATCCAAATCTTATTATATTATCATGAACTCAATTTGAAACACATTCTAATCTCAAAAGTATCTTTATCTTGAAAACTTGAGCATTCTTAATATATTCAAAACCTATATACCCAAGTTGTACTTAACTTTTAAATATTACTCATTCTAAGGAATCTAATTAACTCTTTAGTTCTTAGATCTCTACATATATAAGAAATCTTGTTAACATATTTCTACTTGAAATCTTAATACATGGTTATATATATAACTATGAGAAGTCATAATAGAAAGTTTGTACTAAAAATCTTAGTACACAGTTATATCACATAACCATGGTAGTTTGACAATCTTACTTGCATTTCATATCTTGTAGACTTGAGCATTCATATGAAGTATTATTATGAACAAGATGGTAGGAATATATTTTGTTGTTCTTCTTATAATTCTAATTCTTAATCTCTAATTGTTCCATGACATATCTCCACTTGAGATATTGAGCTTATCAACTTTCATAACCATCAAAAGTGTAGATTATCTTGGTTTCATATCTTAACTTCAAAATCTTAAGAATGGTGTTCATGAAAGTATTCTCTAAGAAATATATAAGTATGTTGAGTTAATAAATATGAACACTCATGAGCATGAACCACTTAACTCTCTTGAAGAAAACTTAATTTCTCTTCTTAGGTTGAATAAATCTTCATCTCATTCTTGAAATGGTTGAATCCTAATTATCCTGTTCATTGAATAATCATTCATTAATAGCTATACTCATTATAGTTTCTAGGATTTCATGGATTCTGGCTTAAAACAAGGAAAATTGAGGTCAAAACATGCTTTGAGTCCTAGTCCATCATCTAGATCTCAAAAAAAATGAATGAAATACATATATAACTTGACCCCATAGGACATACCAATTAATCCCCATGATTAATGCAACATAGAAACCTTATGTGTATAAATAACAATCATTAATTACCTTAGGTGGGTAAATGGGTTAGGAACAGGATCTGGCTTGCACGGAATATGCTAGACCCATGACCCCCCCTCAGCAGTTCATGGATGTGGGACGCTCCCCTGTTTCCTCTATTTTGCAGAGCATCAGGCCACAGTGGTTCGACGATGTGCACTCCAGGCATAGCTTGCTCTCCAATCTCCTCTCTTCTTTTCCTATGGCCCTATTGTGCCTCCACACACATGATGCATCCTTGAGGGATAGAAATGTCATCTACTAGTAGATCTCCATGGGCACATGACCAGCAAGAAACCCAGATGCGCCGCGAGAGGGAATCAGAGTGGGGATAGGTCGTTGTTGCGCCAGTTTACGTTGGCGGCTCCTCTCTAGATCCCAGTTGTGATCTCTAGTGTTTCCTCAGAGTAATTGCATATATGTACTTCTTGTAGGGCATCGCATGGTGGCAAGGAACATCTTCACCCAATCCATCACTTAAGGAGGAAACACGAATTCAGAGATTGCTTCAGTAATAAATAGTTTGAATTGATGGTCAAGGTGGATCTATGGAGATCTTGTGAAGGCGCAGGGATCGTACCAATCATTGTGATGGCCAAAGCACTTATGTACAGTAGGCACTAGAGAGAGGAAGAGGACTTGATCTAGGCATTTTCTACCGATGGTGAACTAGGGTTCGTATAAGATATATAAAGAACCAGGTGAGTATCTTGAGTTGGTTTGGATCGAAATCCCTCATCAATTCGAATAGCAAGCCTCAAAAAATGGAGGAGTTTGAAGGGGACCAGGACTTTGTAGAGTCTGGTGTGCCTCGGGAGGTAAGGGACGAGGTGCTAGCCCACATATGCCCATCCAATGCCTGGGCGCAACCCATATATAGGGAAAATTGCCAATAGAATGTGTGATAGCCAAGTTGGCATTATCTAAGGCTAATTTGTGCAAAAATAGAAAAATCAAATGCATTGATTCACTACTACAGAAATAGCATTCAGTGTCGCTTTTCTGGGCGTCGGTTATTAAGGAAAACCGACGCCTATCATATAAGGCGTCGGTTGTTTAAGCAAACCGACGTCTATATTCGAAGACCAGCCAGACACGGGTACCGCTTTGTATTCAGCGTCGGTTGACAATAACAAACCGACGCCTAAAAGCTCCCGCGAAATCCAATTTTCGAGTGAAAAGAAAAAGTGTCACATACAGCGTCGGTTATTTAAATAGCCACCGACGCCTATGTGTGATGAAACTTTGCGCGAAAAGTGTCACTTTCAGCGTCGGTTATCTGTTGATAACCGACGCCGAAAGTGGTTCCTGCCAAATAATTTCGTGAAAATATCGTCGAATTGAGCGTCGGTTGGTTCAAACAACCGACGCTAAAGTTGTTTAGGCATCGGTTGTGACAAATAACCGACGCTATAGGTGAACTTTATATTCTACGATCACCCGACTGTTCCCCTTTCTTCTGTTTCATCGCCTAAACAACTTTATCTCCCGCCGCAACTGCTGTCGCCCGACCCTCCACTCCGCCGCACCCCTCCACAACAGTGCCGCCGCGCCGCCTTCTCCGGCGCAGCCTTCTCCTCCGGTGCCTCCACGCCGCCTTCTCCTTCGGTGCCAGTGCCTCCACGCCGCTGCCGCCAGGACGACAAAAGCTGCTCTCCACCGCCGTCGCGCCGCCACCAGGGTTTAGGGTTGCTAGCTGCTTCTCCGCCGTGCCGCCGGTTCGACCACAGCTCCTCTCCACCGCCGTCGCCCACTCTGTGTCGTCGTTTGCAGACCACAGCTCTTCTCCAGACTAGTATGCCCTCTTCTCTGTATTTTATTAGAGCTAGGAGGCAGAGGTTGCATGTTAGTGAATGAAGTCTAAGGCTCTTTCCTCTCTCTCAAGCTCATGAAATGTGATTCTTACTGAAATATGATGATGGGACAATTTTTTCTCTACCATAGTTGAAATTTTCCTACTTGAAAAGGTCAACTTACCAAAAAGAATGCTCTTCTACCTTTTATTTTAAATATGCATTCTATATACAATTTTCCTGTACCCACAATTGCTTATTAGTTTTCTTGTACAACTGGATTCTTCAAGGAAATAGCTACAACTAGATAAGATCGTGTACACTCTGTATTTTTTCCCAACCTTTCTACAACTGGATTCTTCAAGGAAATAGCTACCTTGGGTTTTTATAGGTTATTTTAATGTTGTCCGAAGGAATTATGAAAAAATTAGTAAACAACCTCCTACAAAAAAGTCTATGCATGTCTTTAACATGTGTGTTATGAATTGTGGATTGTTGAGTTAGAAATGAATGGACCCATCTTTGCATGGGACAATCATCAAGAAGGGAAGAATTTCATTACATCTAAAATTGATAAAGTAGTTTACAATGATAAATTTCTTGATATTGTTTCTAATTTTCATAGGCTAGTTGATAAACATGTACATGCGGAAATATGGTTATTAAACCAATGGTGCGCGGAGATCACAATGAAGGATTGTTAATTGATAAAAGATCACAATTTTAGAGACATGTATGTTTATACAAATGCTAAATGTTTGCCTTTTTCTAGTTAATACAAATGCTAAATGTTTGCCTTTTGTCTAACGGAAGACATCAAGATGGTTAGACACTCGGTTTGTTAGCGAGAGGTCCCAATATCGAGCCCAGGCCACGGGATGAATAGAATGGACAATTTTTTTTATAAAAAAAAAATGTTTGCCTTTTTCTAGTTAATACAAATGCTAAATGTTTGCCTTTTTCTAGTTAATACAAATGCTAAATGTTTGCCTTTTTAATGACATTTTCAGATGGCTGACCATGATGAGCATGATGTACATGATGAGCATGAAGTCCATGATGAGCATGTTGTCCATGACAAGCATGGCGAGGATACCAATGTAAGTTCTAAAAACATATCCTGTATTTCTATAAAATTCATTATCTTCTAGTTATGTCATATATCCTATATTTCTATATTGGGCTAATTCAGTGTGTTTATTTTTGTCAAAATTTAGGTTGATGATGTACATGTACCCACTGAAGCACTGGAGCAACTTGATGCGCAGCACCAAACACTTAACAAGAAAAGGGGCATCACTCTGTTGAAGAAGTTAATAGCGCTAAGTGGCAGTGGATCCAAATTGGTTGTGGAGTTTGATAATGGAGGAAATGCAATTGGAGTGAACCGCAATAATTTTGTAAACTATCTTGGGTGTACCACTCGGAGCCATTGTGGTGTTAAGTATGATAATTGGCATAAAGTTCCTCAGGGGAAAAAAGACTTGATATGGAAGGATTTATGCGTGAGTTATTATTATTTGCAATTCTATTTTGTAGATTACAAATTCTATTATTTGCAATTCTATTTTGGATACTAGTTAATAACATTTCTATTTTACAGAATCTGTTTGCATTGGATGAGAAGTTGCATCGTAAAGGTGTGATGCAACGCGCTGGAAAGATGCTTAGGAATTATAGGACAAATCTGAACAGAGAATACATAAAAGAGGGTGATAAGAAGAAGAAGTCAGCCCTTGAACAATGGAACTTCTTGGACAAAGAAGATTGGGACAATTTTGTTGCTTCAAGAAAATCTGAAGAATTCAAGGTATTAGGCGTCACTCCCAATTTAATTAATATACATTGTATTCACCTATTCAAGATTAACATTTAGTACTACTAACTAAATCATTAATGTGCATACTAACTAGGCCCTCAGTGACACACAAAAAGCAAGGCGTGCACTGAATGTGCATGACCACACTATGGGTCCAAAAGGCTATGCAAGCATTCGCCAAAGACTACAGGCGGAGTCTGCGGCTACTCAGGAGTCTGCTGCTACTGAGGAGTCTGCCACACCCATGCCTCGCCATGATATCTAGATAGCTGGGAGGCAAAACAAGAAGGGTGAAATAAAGAAACCCGTAAATGCTGAGGCGGCTGCGAAAATGGTAAAATACAACTCTTAGAGCAATCGTTTGAATATTGATTATTTGTTAACTTACCAATTTCTGTTGATGGTGATTAGCGGGAGCTGCACGAGCAGAGAAAACAAGGCACGTTCATCCCTCAGGGCACACAGGATGAATTGACAGTTGCTCTGGGTAACCCAGAGCATCCTGGACGTGTTAGGGGTGCAGGCGCTGGTGTGGGCATCAAGTATTCTTTGGGCCATCCCAACGCAAACCCAGAGCGGGACTTTCACAAGAAGAGGTAACCTATACTTTTTTTAGAATGTTGCTGCAAAAAGAAATTCAATAATAAGAAGATAATGTTTCTTTTATCCATGTATAGGAGAATAAGAGAGTCGAGGATATAGTTGCTAAGAAGGTCAACGATGTAGTTTCTGAGAAGGTCAAGGAAGAATTGATGCGGTGGCAGGCATCTCAGGCTTCCAATCAGCCTATGGCGACCCACTCTTCTCCTGATGTACAGACTACAAGTAATCCTGTAGACCCACCGCCTAACACGTCTGCTGTAAGTATTGTTTATGACATTGTAGTTAGTCTTTTCAAGTTGTTATGTTTTCAAGATGATATGTATATATGTATAATATTCTTTACGTAAATTTATAGGCATTGAAGCCATGCCGCTTAAGAATACAAGACTACGTTGTTGCAGAGGCGCAGGCTTACCCGTCCCTTCCTGGGGCAATGTTTCACGGGACTCCAATGCCACAGGGCTACGTTCGTGTGAGCCCGATACGTGTGTTACCCGATTGGAGAGAAGCTACATTGCCATATCCCCACCCGGATATTGATACACTTTCTGATGCAGAAGGCGGGGTGATATTGTGGCCCAAAGCAGATGTCGTCTACACTACTGAAATTGTAAGATAAATTTACATTACTTTAAATTGTTAATGTGTATATATGAGGTCAACTGATCTGAAATTATATATACAGGTTAAAAAGAAGACAACCGGAGCACCTAGGCCTCCATCTCCACTTCCCGCATTACCAAGTTGGGTTCCAACTGACCTAACATAGCCGTTAGGTCCTGCTTGTAGGGGAATGGCATGTTGGCTACGGGCACATAATATACATTGCCCTATAATTGTTTCTTTAGATGCAGATTATGCAGGACAATCATACGATAGCTCTTTATTTATACAAGATATTATTGAGCTGTTTATGTATGAGTGGTTGAATACATCAATGATAGAGACATGGATAAGGTGAGATCTTATTTATACATCCATATACCTTGTGTAAGATCCGGTGAGTTGGTTTCTTATATATTAATGCATACGTAATATATATTTTGCAACTACTTAGTCGAAGATCATTGCAAACAATTTGCATTTGATCATGTGGGATTTTTGATTCCTTCATTGATTAGTTTGGTAGCTAAAGACCCTGATAATGTTCAACAATACTGTATAGATGCTTTTACAATTTTTGGTCAGCAAAAGAAGACGATAATAATAGCTCCATTCAATGTCAAGTAAGTTTACTATATTTATAATTTGGACTTAAGAAAATTCCATTTTTATTGTGCATTTTGAGTTATTAATTGTTAACTTTTTACCTCTAGCGGTAGACATTGGGAGTTACTAGTTATTGTCCCCGGGACGTTCACTGTTTATTATCTAGATCCCGCGGGAAGTACATTAAACACTAAAATTGGACACGTAATGAGAATGCCATTATTCTGGTGAGAAATATTTCATTTTTGTATATGTTAACATCTCTTATTACATTACTATTTACTTATACAATTTACTGTGTTATATTAACATGTAGGGGTTTAGATGCATTCAAAAAGGCTGGAGGAACGGTCCCAAGGAAAAAGAACCAGCCAATAAATTGGCAGAACGTATAAGTAAGTTCCCGACTCCAATGTATATATTATTGATGTGAATTGTGCTTAGTTGTATTACTTTGTATGTTTCAATTTATAGTGTGCTACACAAGACAATGGCTGGGCATGCACATACTATGTGATGCGATTTATGCAGATGATTATCCGATATGCCGCATTGGACATCGATACCATACATGAGGTATTATATATAGTCTCATTAGTTAGTATGAAATATATCAATCTTATTTTTATATTATTACTTATATATATACATCATTCTCTTTGCAGGTGTTTAAAACTGACAACACTATAGGTAAACGCTTAAAAAATATACATGCTCCATATACGATGGAAGCATTAAATGAAATAAGAGAAGAATGGGCAAAAGCCATACAAGCAGTGGCAACTGTAAGATATAATTGCGATGTTGATAGTGATAATGAATGATACTTTGTAAATGAATATTTCTGAATGTTAATACATGTATTTGAATGTTTCTATACGTGTGAATGTGAGAATTGAATTGATGTCTGAATGTATCTACTTGTGTGAATTATTTTTTGTGAATTTTGTAGGTTTGTGGCCTGTTTGTAGGCTGATATCAATGGATGTCGTAAACCTGCAGTTCAGAAAACTGAACTGCAGGTTCTCATCCTGCTGACCAGCCACAGCAGGCCTGCAAACTGATATGAAAAAAAATAGATATAGGCGTCGGTTATTTACAGAAAACCGTCAGCAAAGACCTACAGCGTCGGTTATTGGATAAAAACCGACGCCTAATAGTACAAACAACCCGACCGTGCAGGATAGCACGACCGTGGTGGAAAAGGCGTCGGTTATTCATATAAAACCGAAGCCTATATTACTAAACACGGCCGTGCAGGGAAGCACGGCCGTGTCATCTTGAAGTATAGGCGTCGGTCTTTTAGTAGATAACCGACGCAGAATGTGTCCTAGATGACGCCGTTTTCTGTGGCGCGAACCCTTTTGGCGTCGGTTATCTACTAAAAGACCGACGCCTATATGTTAAATAGGTGTCGGTTAAAAAACCGACGCCGAAGTGTTCGACCTTTAGCGGCGCCCACATAGGCGTCACTCAGAAACCGACGCCAAAGGGGGTTAAACAACCGATGCCAAAGGCTGTTTCTGTAGTAGTGATTAGATAATTAGGTGATAATATATGTAGTTATTCACCATTCTTTCGTTATTCTAGTTATGATAGTTAGGATTATCTCAATCAGATGAAACTTGGATGCTTTTCTAAATTAAGCATGAGGGATCTGAATATTGAATCACTTTTTTGTTTAAGTTAAGAATCATGTGATTTATAACATTTAGTAGTTAAGACAAAAAAATGCATTAATACTTATTAAAAAGGGAATTATAAAACCAAAAGTTGAGGGAAGTCCTAAAATCTCATAAATTACCCATAAATCAATCCATGGAACATATTATGCATATATGTGGGGCCAAGTACCACTTAAACCCTAACTATTAATCATGGAATAATTATTGTGCATTATTTTATCATGATGTAAATCAATGTATCATCATTATATTCATGGGTTACTTTAGGATTTTAACTCATTAGAGGAAAAAGAAATTGTAACTTACCATTATTGGATCACAATTATTCTAGATTGAAATTCTTGGGATGTTATAATATGACGAGCTTGGGGTGGTAGAACCACAAATAGATTCACATGGGGTACTTCTTGATCAAAAGATGATTGGAGGACTCAGACTGTACATGAGAATTTATCCGAGCATCCAGCCTCAAGTTCAAAGGTGGAGAGAGAAGAGAGGAGTCTTCTAGAAGACTTTCAGTCTCTCCCCTCCATCTCATCCTGTGTCGGCATCCTAGGGTCTTCCTATTTAAATTCACATTTTGGAAGGTACCTTGAGGATGATTTGCTAAAGAATTCATTTCAGTGCAGTTCACAACAATTCCAGCACAAGGATAAATTCACTGAGTCATCAAATTCTATTCCTCTACTTCAGACATAGAAGGGTCCAGATCTCTGCCTCTTGTTCTCATGCATGGCGGATCCAATCGGCAAGACACAAGTGACACTAGTCCCAAAACATAGGATTTGAGATCCCAGTGTTGGTATCGTGGGGCAACCACCCCCTTTTCTCTTACCCCTTTTCTTTCTCTTTTTGTTAAAATAAACTTTATTTTTCATGTTCTTGCTTAGATAGTTTCTTTCCTCTAACTGCTTAAATAATTCTTGCATACTTGCATCATACTAGGACTTTAATAAATTTCTTTCATTTATATCCATGAATTCCTTCTCTACTATCTTGAGCTTAGGGCTTGCTCGAGGATGAGCAAGGTTTTAAGCTTGGGGTGGTAGGGATATTCTCCCTTTTGTCTCTTCATTCTTCGTGCATGCATGTTTATTCCCTACATTTAGGCATAATTTTTTTTTCAATAGTTTAGACTAACTTTATTGTTTTGTAGGACTTTGTTTTGTAATTTTTAGCTTTGCAATTAAGGCTATGTGACGTGAACCTTATATTTAATTCTTATCTTTATGCCAAAATGTACTCTTTTCGTCGTAACTACTTAGTATCTTGCTTAACTAGCTCTTTGACTCTTTCCTTAAGTTTGGAAATCAATTTAAGGTTATGCATTTTTTTCATAGTTGAAAACATTATTCCTTTCATCTATGTTGTGAATGACAAGCCCATGATTTGGAACCATTGGTAGGAGCTAGAGTTAGATCAAGACTCCAAGTTGCATTCTTCATGAACTTGCCTCTAAGGATCTGTGAATCATAATTACTACTTTTCACACATGTATCAAGCAGATAAAGATGAGTTTTGAGCTATAATCAAGTAGGATTGTTTATCCTTGATGATCTATGCATCCTATCACTTTAGATTGAGTCAAAAAGATGAAAAATAAAAAAATTACAAAAAAGGCTTGGCCGCCCAAAAATTCCAAAAATATCAAAATAGTTCTCACCCAGGCCTATAAATTAGAACGCAGAGAATAAAAGCCTGAGTGTGAATAAATGGCCATTTTTTCTGTCTCACGAGAGTTGAGGGATGGTGCCCAATCGCTGGATGACTATGCTCATGAACGCATGTTGTGCCTGGTAGTACCACCCCAAAGGATTATTAGAGAGTCACTAAGAACCCCTAGGATTCCTATGAGATCATCCAACATGGTTGGTTTGAGCGCAGTACGAGGAGTTCGTCTCACTGCTCTAGACCAACTAGCTCAAACTGTAGGGATTGTTGCTCATTACATAGACCAACCTGACACTGATCGGGGTCCTCATAAGTCATTATAGTCTTTTTTTGTTTCTTCTCAACACTTGAATAAGTGGGAGTTGTGTTGTTCCTGATTGGTTTACATGAACACATGATAATAGCTCATCACTCACCTTCATTACCTGCTAGATCACCTACGTGATGATGATTCAATGTTGTATAAATATGATTCAAACCCTCACAAGTACAGACAAGTTGTAGTGAATCCTCTTAATCCTATTTGGATGCTCTTTGATCGTACTTTAGCAGGTTGTGCTTGATTGGTGAGGGTTTGCTCTAAAACAACATGGATCAGAAGAGTTGATGTTTTAAACTATTTTTCTTAATCTTAACATTTATCACCAAGCTTAATTTGGATGTTATCTTTTTGTTCTTTTAGAACAGTCTTGCTTGAGGACAAGCAAGGGTTTATGTTTGGGGTGGTTGATAATACCTAAATTCAGGCATTTATACTAAGCATTTATTTATGGTTTTCTGTCATTATAGCCTTAATATGCCCAAAATAACTCTAGATACTTATCTTTTCATAATTTATACATCTTTTTAAGATAAAGTCACTCAACTAGACAATTTTGGGACCTGCATGTACCGAACTTGAAAAAACATTGGTTCTCCAAAATTTCTCCTCTTCGGCCCGGTCGGGTTGGGTTCATCACATGATTTTTGTAGCAGATAATAACATCAGCAAATGCTAACCTTCCATCTTTAGCTTTCACTATGAAGAAGCAATCCACCGCTACAAGAAGAAGTCTCTGCTAGCGACCGATAGGCTTGGCACGGTCAAGCTGAGAAGAAAAGATCAGCGACCGCTACAACTTGGAATGTTTAGCAATTGCTATAGCTCCAAGTCGCTAGCGACCGCTACAATTGAAAGCCCATAGTGACCTCTACAAAAGGAATCACTAGAGATAGCTACAAGAGGAAATGCTAAAGGCTGCTAGGCTCGGCACGATCGATCCTAGTTCGGTAGGTTCAGGCCCAACACAACTCCAAATTTCTAGAGACCGCTACATGAGGAAACAATAGCGACCGCTAGGCTCGGCACAGTCGGACCCAGCTCGGCCCGGTCGAGCCAGGAACAACTTCAAATCTATAGCAACTGTTGAAGATGTAGTGACCACTTATCACATACACTCCACCTTCGCCTATAAATACCCACCCCTCCTTGTCTAGCAAAGGGTTTGACTGTTTGACTGGCTCGTGAAGTTCAACGGTCTCCAGAGCTTTGTGAGGGAGTTCAAAAGTCTGAAAAGGCTGAAGAGCTCAACCTACGTCCATCCCTTTGGTTTTCTTCCATTCACCATCATTTTCCACCACCATTCACCTATTTTCCACCATTCCCAGCCATCTTCCACCTCTGTACATCCACCAAGTTACTGCTAGGGGTGGAATGGAAAAGAAAGGAGGCCAAGGAGTCTAAAAGACTAAAGAGGATGACCCAAAGACAAGATCCATCCCATACAGAGGCTAAAGAGCGAGAATCGTCTCTCCTCTACTGGATAAATCTCTTCTTCTCCTTCCCCTTACTTCTATTATTCTTCTTTGTTTCTGTATAATGATGTTTTTCCATCTTTGTTGGGTGCCAACTATGTTTGTTCATGGCTACTTGAAATATACATATTGAGGGGAATAACATGTAATCTAACAAGTATATATGTGATTGAAATGTAAAATGACACAAGATGAAGTCCTAAAATAGGGTTGAATCACCACCCAAACTTTAAACATACTTGTCCTCAAATATGCTCCAACTCAATCTCCCAGCAATTTTTCCACAATCAAGAAATGACAAATGCAATGTAAAGGATGATTATTGCTGAATGGGAACAATAGTGACTAAGTACATGCATTCCACCTCTTTCCTCTCCTTCTTTCACAAACCAATCATGAAAAGAGCACAAAGCATATGAACTTCAAATATAGTGCATAAAACACACAAGCTATCCATATTTCTTTCATGTAATTTCGGGTAGACCGTTTCATGACAGCATCAATCAAGGATGACTAGGAGTGTTGTTTCACCTTCATTCTTTCAACCTTATGTTTCAAATAACACCAAATGACCCATGTGGCTGCGGAAAAGGGTAAAATGAGCTAGGTTTGATGTTTCCTAGCTCAATGGGTAAGAAAATGAAAGAAAGGGTTGCAATAAGATTTTGGAGTGCTATTACATAGAGCACTCATCTTTTCTTTACTTAGACGCTCTTAAACAGGAGCACCTTTTATTTTCTTTTTGCATTTTTTTTCTTTACCCTTGGAGTAGATAGGGCATATGGTGATGAGAGTGAAGCGGTGAGATGTAGATGTGGCTACCCCAAACTTTTGGAGGTGGCCACAACTAATATGTGCACTTTGGCATCCTTTCATGAGGTGGAGGGGTAAGAAGATGGTGATTGAATAGTCGGGCCAAAGAGGGGTAATTGGTGTGATTCTCAACATAAGGTATCATGCATGAAAATTAATCCAACACTTCATCCAACAGTGTCACACCACATGAATGAACAACCTAAAATTGATACTTCAATCAAGTGATTTCATAGGCACTAAGCGCTCATAGCTTGCTCAAGTCACAATTCAACCAAATCATTCACAAACACAAGAGAAGTGGTGCGCATGTAAAAAGTCAAGCATTGATACCATTTAGCAGCAAATGACAATTCACTTGCTCTTATCAAAGGTCATCATTTTTAATCCAAAAATTAGAGATTGGGTTGAAACACACTTTTAGGCAAGAAATCTCAAATTTGGGCAAAATTGGCTAAAACGGTGCCAAGTTGCCTTCAATCACGTGTAAGCCTATATTATTGAACTTAAAGAAGTAAACAAGCAAATCCTAGCTAAAACATGCAAAAATTACAAAAAATCTACATGATATGCAATGCATGGAAAAAAGAGCAAATTTTTTGAAAATTACGCAAAAATGACAAGAAAGTGAACTACATGGCATGTAGGTATGTAAAGCAAGCAAACAAAGCATGGATACACACGTATGAGAGATGGTTATACTGTTTGATCATCTTGAGCAAAAATTTAGAACAAGTAACATAGAGGAAAGTGGGGGTAGAGAAAGGGCTTACTGCCCTACCACCCCAAACTTTTAAACCATGTTGTCCTCAACATGAACTAGAAGTCTAGGATGATAGGGTAGGGGGCATGGAGTCATGGTAGACAAACGCCAACAAGGGAGAGAGATCTCAAGGTGTCTAGTGAGCATGGGATATCCACCACGACCATTTTGTATTGCCTCCACCACGGCCGTGTTGTGTGGCACGACTGCGTTGGTCACCTTCATGTAGCTTTTCTACTGATTTGCAATTTTTTCTTCAATTATGATCTTCTCCTTGGTTGGCTCTTCCATGTATCATATTTCCTCCATTGTACCTATTCTAAAATGATTCCCAAACAAAAAAAAACCATCAATTATAAAGTGTGTATTTTTTTTGGAAAAATGTAAAAACAAAACAAAAGTATCAAAAATGGAGGGTTGGGTGAAAAATTCCCAAACCTAGGTGAGTTGCCTCCCACAAGCGTTGAGTTTCATGCCTTCAGTTGGGCTTTTTGTTCTTTAACCATCAACCATTATACAAAAACAAAATGTTTGCATCCCCATCATAGGGAATCCTCTCAAATGCTTTCTTTGATTGATCTTCTTCCTAAGGGTCATGCGAGCTTCTCAAGTGTTTTTCAACAGTTTTCTCTCCTTGGGGATCATCATCATAGATCTTAATCAGCATTAAGACATTTAGAAATTTCATGCCATAGTTTTTCTCTCTCTTGAGCAATGGGTCTTCATATGCATCAAAGAGAGGGGTCTCAATCATATGGGATACTTGCAAACAAGGATTTTCTGGCAAGGGCTCTTCATTAAGATATTTGTCAAATTGCTTCCCTCCCTTGTTGAGCTTCTCAACAACCTTGCCACACCCCATGATTGAAACCATATCCATTTTCTCATGTGAAGTAGGGGGGGCATGTGATAGTTGTGGTAGTGGCAGTGGTGTTAATGGACTTTGTAATTGAGGTTGGAAGGTGAACTGGTGGGAAGGTTGTGGTGATGGACGTGGTGGGTGTGTGTAAGGCTTAGGATAGCCTTGGAGGTAGGGCGGTGTAGGAAATGGATGGGTTTGTGCATTTTGGCCTTCCATCTTATCTTTCCTGAGTGGCTTGTCACATGCACAAGGCACAACCAAATAAAAGAAATAAAGTTAACAAACCAATATGCAAAAAGAATACAAAGAATAATGAATAAAGAATAGAAATTATGAGGGCAGTAGGAAAAGTCAAAGAAAAACCAACTAGCTAGGTCGAGCGCCTTTCTCCCCAACAACGGTGCTAGAAAGGTTAGTGTGCCCCCGCCGATGGCGTTACACACCACTCAATTGAGACTTGAATGAATGCAACTCCGGGGATGGGAGCACACGGGTGGATTTACTTTCAAAATTTATAAACCTAGACCAACACACCTACGCCTACTAAAACACTATCTTGCAAGTGTACGGGGTCGTGTCGTAGTATAGGAGGGCGATAAGTATATGGTCGATCCACAAGGAGAAAATGTGTTACAACCCCAATTTTTTGGGTACTTTTGGTTGGAAATTCAATTTCCCCAATAAATGTATGATTTATGTGACTTGAATAGATTCCTTTGATAAATAGACTTGTATGTTTGATTTCATGGGCCTTCTTGGCTATTGGGCCCAATAATAAGAAAAAGGAAATTAAAAGGAAAATGAATCAATTAATAAAGGAATAACTAAGATAATGATAAAAGAAAGATATGGAAGCAATTAGAAGGCTAAGAATTATCCTTCAAGGAGAGATTCTGTATCTTTAGGATTTCTTGGGTTCCAAGGAGTCCAAGTTGCAAAGATAATGGGAGAAGAAAGAGATAAAATCAAATAAAGCATTATTATGAAAGAGATTTGAGATAATGATGAAATTATAGGAAATATGTGAAAATATGGATAATGGAATCATCATGGGTGAGATTTTGAGTCCATATGGTTTCTAATGGAAAAAGGAATCCAAATAAATGATATAAAAATATAAGAGAGAGAAAATATGTATAAAATATGCCTTGTTAATATGTAACTTACTTATGAAGAAAAGTCTCTCATACTTTCAAGTTTGAGTCCAAAATTTGGTACACACGTGTATTAAGTCATTATGGACTTTTCCCTAAAATTTAGTTGAAAAGGATGTACGGATTGGGAGTTATGGGTTTTGCAAATTATCCTAAGGATAAGTATTAAAGGTTACATCTATCCTATTAATCCAAAAATAGTGTTCTTGGCGCTTGGATGAGGGTTGTTGGATTTAGGATCCAACAATGGCTGTTCTTCATGCTCTTCTTTTAGGAAAGGAACAAGAAAGAAAGATTTTGATATTTGATTCCTCGATGGTCTCTACACGAGCATTTGTGGAAAGTGTCCCAATAGTTTCAGTAGTGAAATCCGCACCTATCTGACCTAAGGTTTCGGGAGTTTGGGGAGCTCTAAGGGCTTCACCCAGATCCTAGTAGCAGTAGGACCCTGTTAAGGGAACTCCACCTATAAACGGAGGTTCGTTGGTCCCTAACGGAGGCACAATCACCTCCGAGACGATCGACTATTCCTCGCGATCTCAGTGGCGCAATCAATTATGGATTGGGCAGTGACTTCCCCTGGAACCTGGTCCCCCACCTTGCCAGAGGACATCCTTCTCATCCCATTGATCCCCCACATCTCCGGCGGAATTGAGGTGACCATTGATTTTGGGAAGGCTCTTCATGGCGATCTGCACCTGGGCTGGTGCTCTGACGCCCTACAGCTCTGGGTCAACTATTGGGTTGACCACAGACGACAGTCGTGAAACCTGGTTCGCGGAAGCGAGAGGAAGGAGACGACTCCACATGAAAAGACATCTTTATCCCTGAGCGGAACACAACGAGGCAAGGGAGTTAAGGTCTTTTGCCTCTCATATAGACAGCCCACTTGAAGAATTAAGAAAATGGGTTGTGCTGACGTGTCGAGCCTCCATTGGCCGAAAGGTAAATACTTTGCGAAATTCATAGAAAATAAATGGTAGCTCGAATTAATACATGCAATATATGAAAAATGATTAGAAAAATGCAAGGAATTCAATAAAAATATATTTAGAGCCTAAATCTATTTCTAATTCAAAAAGTGGTTAAAGTTGCCATAATGTGTTTATGACTAAGATTAACCTTAATTTGATGATTAATGAATTGAGGGGATTAATATGGATGTTTTATGATAATATTAACCTATTGTTAATCAAAAAGACGTTTTGATGTAAATAGAATGATCCATATGATTAATAGTTTAACTTAGGGTGTTGATATGTTAATGAGCATTTATGGGCTTAGAAACCCTAATTTTGATAATGATGGATATTAATGGTTTTAATTGTGCAAATCCATGAATAAAATAGAGATATGATGATCCTAAGCTAACTTAAGTATAAAAGATCCTTAATGTGGATTATTTGTGTAATTAGGGTTTTTAAGAGTAGAAAAGTAGTTTTAGGGTTTGTTGACCTAAAAAGGATAAGGTTTGAGAAATTGCTCTAAGGAACCCTTATGCATCCTAAAGAGACTTAGAAACCCTAGAAAGGTATCCCAAGTCAATAAAGAGTTGTTTGGGATATATGGTAACACTTAGGTGTTATACATATTTTCAAGATCAAGATTGCTTGATTGGTTGTTTGTCTTGCTTGATTGGACATCTTGATTTGGATTGAATATCTTGCTTATATTTGAGACTCCAAAACAAGTATGTGGTTACTTTATGAATAATCACCTTTAGTTTCACAGTGTTTCCCCAACGTTTCTCTATTGATTACAATCTAAACTATTGGATGTTCAATTATGCAATCCTATAAAGTTACTATGAGTATCACAATTAATTATGTATTTGTATTCTCATACCTACATGCCATCCTAATGTAAGTTGCAAGACCAAGCCCCAGAGGGAAGGTCTGAGTTGGTCAAGCCCTGGAGGGAAGACCATTGGGCACCATGAGAGGTGACCCCAGGCACCAAGATCAGGATGGAGAAGGTGATCTTATGTCCCTTGCAAGGACAAAACCCTAAGAGAGGGTAATCTAGGGTTTAGGGAAAAAGCAGTTGAGGAGTCACATAGAAAGTGTAATTTGGATTGTTAATAACTTATTTGTGATAATTATGTTGTTAGAAACTATTTATGAAATTGTGCTTGTTCCCCACATGCTAGTATAGCAATATACTGACCGATTTTTTGTTTGTCGGTGTTTTAGGTACAATTCTAAAAATGGACAAATAGTAAATCAAAATTTGTGAAGATACAACTAACCTTTTCAAGGAGGATTAGTTAGATAGACTTTTTCCGTGGATAGAAGTCTAGAATCCAAATTTTATAAGGTATTATTTTATTCCAGCTTTTCAGTTTAGTATTAGTTGAATTTGATAATTATTTTTGATTAAATTGTCAAACCATGGATCCTGAAATATTGGGATAACGCTTCTGACTTCTTGGTCTCCCTTGATTGGGGGTTACCAAGAAGTGGCGTTGTTATATTTGGTATCAGAGCCAATGGTTTCTCATTTAATCCTTAATAATTAATAAATTTTACAGACTCTGTAGAACCGAGGGAGTTATTAGAGGATTTTCTAAGGACAGATGTGTCTAGAAAAGGATCACGGTCCGGGGGCTGGCAATATTTTCCTTCACCCCGCTAGTCAGTCACGAGGACTCTCGGATGTGGTGTGACTTCCTGGCCAAGGTCTGAGGTCTTGACTCGAAATAAGATACTTTTAGGACTCTCTCATCTATTTTGTCCCTTCTCAACCCTAATTCAATTAAGGTTTTAAGGTTTAGGATTTTTCTATCTCTTCCCCACCCTCTTGAGGTCAAGGTAAGTACGATAAGGATTAAGGAATCCTCCACCAAATCAATTAAAAGCATGTAAACAAGATGTCATGGACATAAGCTTAATAGTTTAAGCATAAACTAAAGAATAGTTATGTGCCTAGATTGTATGGCATGTGTTGTCATGCCCTTAGGAGAACCCTGAGGTTAGACCCTCTTGTCGAGAGGATGAGTGGAGAGTTAGCCCTGGGGGCAGAGGCCTCCAGGAGGAGGTAGAGATCTAGTGCATCCTCAGAGGACGATGCTAACCCTAACCCTAAGTGGTTGTTAGAGAGAGATAACAAAATGAGTTAGATATATAGTTGAGCACGTACATGGGTTGACATGCATATTGGTCTTGAGTACCTGTGAGAGGCATGAGTTATGTAAGGATGGTTAACCTAGTGCCTTTTGGTGACCCAACCTTGGAAGGGTCGTGCCTGTTAGGATGAAAGATAGCTCCTTCTTTGAAGAAGGTAGCGGTAACCATATAGAAACCCTTATGGGCATATACGAGCATAGAAGAGCATGCACCTATGTAGGATAGAACGTCAGTAGCATTAGCAGTAGGTTGAGACTCACGTCTGAGGAGTTATGCCTGACAAGTTAGGAGATGAACATGTTGAACTTTGGATAATCTGGATCAAACATAGGTTTGGATCATACGTTTCACCCATGCAGGTGTATGCATGTATCCTTAAGATCTTGGTCCACCTTAGAGAGAGAACCTCCTGTGGTATGGTCGGTGGTAGGATTAGATCTAGAGGGAGAGCAAGGCCCGAGAAAGAAGGTTGGAAGCTTAGACTCCGAGATGTGAGGAACCATGAGAAGTTGGGTATGTTATGACATGTATTAGATGACCCTGAGTAGATAGTTGTGGTTGCCTCATGCATGATCCTTGGAGGCTCATTGTACCTTAGATGCCTTTAGAGAGACCAAATCCTAGAAAGAGAAAGAGGCTTCTTGAACCAATGTATAGACGTTATAGGTGCCTACCTTTTAGGTATAGGAAGAGAGTTCCTTAGACAGAGGAGGTATAGTATCAAGTTGTGAGACCTTGTAACTAGTTGGTTGTCCTGGTGAAGGACTCTGAGGTATGGTTCGCATGGAAGAATAGTAGGAAGTCAATGCTATACCTTGTACATGTTTGTTTCGTGGTTGAAAAGTTGAGCACACAGTTAGATAGTTGATGCATAAGAAGAGAACCTAGGGTTCCTAGACCTAAGAGGGGAAGTAGTAGTACCTAATGCATCTGATGCTCCCAATGATGTTTGAGTTCCTACGGATTTGAGCATGGCACCCTTCAGGTTAGATAAAAAGGAAACCCCTTGGACTAATGTATATTTTTTATGAACCCCTCACACATAGGTTGGTGACTTATGCATGTAAGTTTTTGGTCCAAGGTGGAGGAATAGGAACAAGTGTGCCATTCCACGGAGACCTAGCATGGTTTAGTAGGTTGTCTTCTTGCTAGCTATAAGTAGCATGATAGGGCTAAGCCTCCACATGATGATGTAAACCCTGGATGTAGGGACATTTGTGACCTTTGTTGCTATCAAGAAATAGTTTTCTTTCCATCCTGGAGAGGGATCCTTCTGTCAGGTGCAACTTTTGTGTAGGTTTGAGGTAACCTAAAGAGGTCTCTCATAGAAACTTGATGAGCTAAGTGGAGATAACATGGTATGAGCACGAATCTATAGACCCTTGTGTGACCATCTCTAAGGGGCATGAGGTTATGTTGACATGGAAGTAACCTATATGGGGTCAGACCAAGTTAGGTAGGTTGCCATGATCCCTATGAAAGGATGTAAGTTTGACCACATATGCCCATAGAAATGATGGAGTTTTGAGTAAGGGTTCAGGTTTGAGATGTACCATGATAGAATCCTAAGTCTATACTAAGGTCAAGTGGGGATAAGACTGATGGGAGTAGGAGTTGACTAATTCCCTAGTTGCATAAGACCATAGGGTCAGGAGGTAACAACTATCGTTGTCCGAGGACCATGGGTTAGGAGATTGATCACCTTCATGAGCTCATGGGACCCAAAGGGCAAACGCGGTGGGCACTCTCGGGATGCATAAGGGAAGAGGTATGACCCCAAAAGTACTGGCACCCTACGAACCTAGAGGAGATGATTAAGGATTGTGTGACGACCCAAGTATGCTTGGGAATAGTTTCCATGGAAGTAAACCTGAAATTGAGATGTTCATGATGTGGAGTCATGTGATGCATGTTTCAACTTAGATTGGAAAGTGTATTGGCGATGTGTGATGCACCATTTCTACTCTTGGAATGTGATGAACTCTATATTTGGACTGCATCCAAATGCTTATTTCCTCTCATTATGGGGGTGAGAGATAGGGCAATACGCATGTCATACACTAAGGATAAGGATGTTGAGAGTGGAGACATTACTATGATAGAGAAAGTGTCATACCTTTTTGAAAAGTACATGGAGTAGATGGTTTACAAACACAAAGAGAACTAAGGTAGTCATCATGGGGACGTTCTTATCAAGAGAAGTATGGAAGTTATGAGTTATATAAGCTTGAGTTTGATAACCAAGATGATGAGGTTGAAGTTTTCTTGACTCAATTAGACCTAAATTTGATATGAGGATGATAAGTGGAGTATATGAAGGTTTATGTCTTCACTGTTACCTAGCAAATAAGGATGTAAGGTGGTGATGGATGCTCTTAGTTGAGACACAGCTATCTGTTTAGCCAGTAGAGGGGCTAGAAGAGGTTGTTAGGTGAACCCTAAGTTCGTGAGACATACAGGTCTAATCCTTTGATACAACCAGACTTGTTGGTCGAGTAGTGGTTGTTTGTTTAGTCACTCTAGAGCTTGATGAGATAGAAGGATGGCTGTAAGAACCTCAGATATGCCTCTCCGGAAAAGAAAGTGATGAAACCCACGACTAGAGTGTTTTAGGGTTTCAGAGAAGTCAACCTTGAGGAATCATGACATGCATGGGAGCATGATTTTAAGTTCACCATACACTGTGGTACTACCGAGATGGTTAAAGTTTGCAGTAGTACTACGAAGACCTGATATGAAAGTATATAGAGTTGCATGAGTCCAATTTCCATGCATGCCAAAAGTTGAAGGTTGAACACCAGTAACCCAGTGAGTTGCTATGGATAATGAAGAGTCCCCGAGAGGTAATGGGAGTAGATCACCATAGATGTTGTGGTAAGTCTCCCATGGACCAAGAGTGGTCATGATACAATATGGGTTATGGTAGATTGCCTTACCAAGTTGAGTTAATCCCTTACCTAAGAGAGAGAGCATTGTCAGTATGATAGTTTTGGTTGAACTATATATATGAGAGATAGAGAGAGAGATAGTTCAACTACATCGTGATCTGAGTTCAACAATCAGAGCATGACCTCAAGTTCACATCCATGTGGTGGAAGTAGGTACATGAAGAACTTGATACTAGTTTGAAGTTTAGCACACCTTATCACCCCTAACTGATAGTTAGTCAAAAGGATATGATCCAGACTACAGGGTCTGATGAGAGTGTGTGTGCTCGTTCAGGATGATACATGGGGGCAGTTATTATCCTATGAGAGTTTGTGATGATAGCCACCATAGACACTATCGGGATGTAAAAAGCTCTGTAAAGGAGGCCGTGTTGGTCACCTCTTAATTAGGATGATGTTGGTGAAAGGACCTTGTGAAGATGAGGGAGACCACAGTGTGTGCAGATGAAGTCGCTTTGATCGTGCGGTGGCTGAGAAAGCCCAAGGTCGACATGAGTCGTGAGCTGATGCAAAGCAGACTGACATGTAGTTCACTATGGGAGAATATGTGTTATGAAAACCTGACCCCTCTGAGCTATAGATGAGGAAGATGAGTCCTCAATACATGGGTCCATTTGATATGGATTTGTGTAGATGCTTATGTTTAGCCTTACCCCTTAGGATAACATGATGTATGATGTGTTCCATGAGTCCGATCTAGAGTGCTATGTGATGTACCCAAACCATGTGCTGAGCCATGAACCTATTGAGCTTTTACGGAGGATAAAATATCCTGAGTCACCTACGAGGGTACGAGATACCAAGGTGTGAGAGAACTCAGATGTAAGAATTAATATAAGATGACAAAGGTTCTTCGGAAGTGCCATGGAGAGGATGAAGCCACATAAGAGTGATGATGGATATGGATAAGTCTTATCATGTTTGTTTATATTTTTGGTGGAATTTTGAGGGCACAATTCCTATAAGAGGGGAAGGATGTTACAACCCTAATTTTTTGAGTACTTTTGGTTGGAAATTCAATTTCCCCAATAAATGTATGATTAAGTAATTTGTATGATTTATGTGCCTTGAACGGATTCCTTTGATAAATAGCCTTGTATGTTTGATTTCATGGGCCTTGTTGGCTATTGGGCCCAATAACAAGAAAAAGGAAATAAAAAGGAAAAAGAATCAATTAATAAAGGACTAACTAAGATAATGAGAAAAGAAAGATATGGAAGAAATTAGAAGGTTAAGAATTATACTTTAAGGAGATATTTCGTATCTTTAGGATTTCTTGGGTTCCAAGGAGTCCAAGTTGCAAATATAATGGGAGAAGAAAGAGATAAAATCAAATTCAACATTATTATGAAAGAGATTTGAGATAATGATGAAATTATAAGAAATATGTGGAAATATGGATAATGGAATCATCATGGGTGAGATTTTGAGTCCATATGGTTTCTAATGGAAAAGGGAATCCAAATAAATGAAATAAAAAGATAAGAGAGAGAAAATATGTATAAAATATGCCTTGTTAATAGGTAACTTACTTATGAAGAAAAGTCTCTCATACTTTCGAGTTTGAGTCCCAAATTTGGTACAAACATGTATTAAGTCATTATGGAGTTTCCCCTAACATTTAGTTGAAAAAGGATGTACGGATTAAGAGTTATGGATTTGGCAAATTATCCTAAGGATAAGTATCAAAGGTTAAATTTATCCTATTAATCCAAAAATAGTGTTCTTGGCGCTTGGATGAGGGCCGTTGGATTTAGGATCCAACGGTGGTTGTTCTTCACACTCTTCTTTTAGGAAAGGAATAGGAAAGTAAGATTTTGAGATTTGAGTCCTCGATGGTCTCTACATGAGTGTTTGTGGAAAGTGTCCCAATAGTTTCGAGAGCAAAATCCGCACCTATCTGACCTAAGGTTTCAGGAGTTTGGGGAGCTCTAAGGGCTTCACCCAGATCCTAGTAGCAGCAGGACCCTGTTAAGGGAACTCCACCTATAAAAGAAGGTTTGTTGGTCCCCAACAGAGGCACAATCACCTCCGAGATGACCGGCTATTCCTCATGATCTCAGTGGTGCAATCAATTCTGGATTGGGCAGTGACTTTCCCCTGGAACCTGGTCCCCCACCTTGCCGGAGGATATCCTTCTCATCCCACTGATCCCCCGCATCTCTGGAAGAATCGAGGTGACCATTGACTTTGGGAAGGCTCTTCGCGGCGATCTGCACCTGGGCTGGTGCTCCGACGCCCTACAGCTCCGGGTCAACTGTTGGGTTGACCACGGATGACAACCGTGAAACCTGGTTTGCGGAAGCGAGAGGAAGGAGACGACTCTACGCGAAAAGACGTCTCTATCCCTGAGTGAAACATAGTGAGGCAAGGGCGTTAAGGTCTTTTGCCTCTCATATAGACAATCCACTTAAAGAATTAAGAAAATGGGTTGCGCTGACGTGTCAAGCCTCCATTGACCGGAAGGTAACTACTTTGTGAAATTTGTAGAAAATAAATGGTAGCTCGGATTAATACATGTAATATATGAAAAATGACTAGAAAAATGTAAGGAATTCAATAAAAATAGATTTAGAGCCTAAATCTGTTTCTAATTCAAAAAGTGGTTAAAGTTGCCATCCTTAATGTGTTTATGACTAAGATTAACCCTAATTTGATGATTAATGAATTGAGGGGATTAATATGGATGTTTTATGATAATGTTAACCTATTGTTAATCAGAAAGATGTTTTGATGTAAATAGAATGATCCATATGATTAATAGAATAATTTAGGGTTTTGATATGTTAATGAGCATTCATGGGCTTAGAAACCCTAATTTTGATAATGATGGATTTTAATAGTTTTAATTATGTAAATCCATGAATAAAATAGAGATATGATGATCCTAAGCTAACTTAAGTATAAAAGATCCTTAATGTGGATTATTTGTGTAATTAGGGGTTGTAAGAGTAGAAAAGTAGTTTTAGGGTTTGTTGACCTAAAAAGGATAAGGTTTGAGAAATTCATCTAAGGAACCCTAATGCATCCTAAAGAGACTTAGAAACCCTATAAAGGTATCCCAAGTCAATAACGAGTTATTTGGGATATGTGGTAACAATTAGGTGTTATACATATTTTTAGGATCAAGATTTCTTGATTGGTTGCTTGATTGGACATCTTGATTTGGATTGGAAATCTTGCTTATATTTGAGACTCCAAAACAGGTATGTGGTTACTTTATGAATAATCGCCTTTAGTTTCACGGTGTTTCTCGAACGTTTCTCAGTTGATTACAATCTAAACTATTGGACGTTCAATTATGCAATCCTATAAAGTTCCTATGAGTATCACAATTAATTATGTATGTGTATTCTCGAACCTACATGCCACCTTGATGTAAGTTGCAAGACCAAGCCCCGGAGGGAAGGTTTGAGTTGGTCAAGCCCTGGAGGAAAGACCATTGGGCACATGAGAGGTGACCCCAGGCACCAAGCTCAGAAAGGAGAAGGTGGCCTTATGTCCCTTGCAAGGACAAAACCCTAAGAGAGGGTAATCTAGGGTTTAGGACAAAAGCGGTTGAGGAGTCACATAGAAAGAATAATTTGGATTGTTAATAACTTATTTGTGATAATTAGGTTATTAGAAACTATTTATGAAATTGTGTTTGTTCCTCAAATACCAATATAGCAATATACTGACTGACATTTTGTTTGTCGACGTTTTAGGTACAAGTCTGAAAATGGACAAACAATAAATCGAAATTTGTGAAGATACAACTAACCTTTTAAAGGAGGATTAGTTAGATAGACTTTTTTGTGGATAGAAGTCTAGAATCCAAATTTTATAAGTTATGCAAAAAGTTTTATTTTATTTCGGCTTTTCAGTTTAGTATTAGTTGAATTTGATAATTATTTTTGATTAAATTGTCAAACCATGGATCCTGAAATATTGGGATAATGCCTCTGACTTCTTGGTCTCCCTTGATTGGGGGTTATCGAGAAGCGGGGTCGTTACAAAAGGGGTACTAGATCTAGGTTAGTTTTTGCTAGGTTCCTACTGTGGAGGCTAGGGTTGAGGGTTTGAAGGTCATTTTGATTGTTAAACTAAGGTGAGCAAGAAAGCAATTAAAGGCAAGAATGAAATCTAAGTTAACCCTAGACTAGATTAAATCTAAGTAAGAAGGAAAAGACTAAGCTAGGTATGAAAAGGCAATTTATGCCAAGGCATGCAAGAAGAGATATTAAAGAGATAAACTGGTAAGAACAAGGCAAAAATAGGGCAAGAAGCTATCTAAGCAAGAAAAGAGCTAATTAAGCTTACACTAGCTAAGCAAGATGGAAACTAGGGTTTTAAAGCAATTAATGAAGATGTGGGTTGTTTAGGGGATGCACTTATCACTCAAGTTGGGGGTTGACATATGAAAATTATGATTCCATTTATATTATCCAAACCAAACAACAAGTTAGAGTTTAATGAATTATCCTAAGCTACTAACTGACCATGGATATGCTAGGTTGTGTATAAGGGAACTAGTCCATAACACTCCCTACTATCCTTGCAAGGCTCGATTGGGTTAGGGCTTAGGTATAATTCAATTAGAGTCTAAACAAGACTAGGTTTCTAGGTTATATGATCTTAGGATGATTAGGGGCTGAGATCAGTAAAGGGGATGGAAGTGAGGTTTTAGGCCTCCCATCACCCACATTCTAACCTTGAGAAAGCTCCATGCTAAACACACCAATTTCATCTAAACTAGATACTTAGATCTCTCAACTAGGGTTAGGATCATTGATTATGATGTAGGAAGATGGGTAGCTAGCTAGGGATCCAAGAATTGGACCTAGGAGCAAATCCCAAAATTCACGCATATAAGTAATTTCCCTAAATTCCCAATTGATTTCAAGCACAAACCAACAAGCAATTTATGGAGAATGAGATAGAAATATAACATAATCATTAGAAAATGAAATTACAAAGTTTACATATCATTTCCCCCCAACATGGTATCAAAGTAACATTCTACACCCTAAACAACCCACCCAAGGGGCCTAGCTACTCATAATAATGTAAAATACAAAAAGAAAAGAGAAGGAGATAGAAGAATCCATGGAGCTCGGTGTAGATGAAGAAATCCTCCACTTTAGCTGCTACAAGGAATCCTCCCCTATCCTCCAAGGTGTAGGGGCATGGAATGATGGTGGAAATGGGTGGAAATGGAAGGAAACTAGGCTTTTGATGGTGGAAATGGTAAAATGGAGTGAAATGGATCTGGAAATGGAGTGGAATGGATAAGGGGGAAAATGTAGAGCTAAGAGGTGGTAGGAGGTATCTCACATCAACCTACATCCACCACCCCCTATATATAGGTGTGGGGGAAGCATTAGGTCAAGCAGTGGTAGATTGGGTAGTGCAGTGGCAAAAATAGCTAGGTTGTGTGAGTAGCACTACCGTTGTGGGTAGGGGTGAGCATGGTCGTGGTGGGGTAGAATGATCGTGTGAATTAAAATGTGGAGATCACATGTTGAGGGTGGATTTTGTACTGAAGGTGGCACGATCGTGGTGGGGCTAGGGTAGCACGACCGTAGTGGTCACCACGGACGTGGTGGCTCGAAATGCCCAGAGGCCGTTATTTGCTCCATGACCATTCTGCCTCTACTGCTACACGGTCGTGTGAGGGTGCACGATCGTTCTGGGTCAGTGCACCACGACCATTCTGTGTGGCACGACGTGGTGATGTCTGGATCTGTACTTGGGTTTGATTCTTTGGATTTTCATGGACATCTTTGCTTCTATGGATCTTTGGCCACTAGGGGTAGGTTGAGGGAGCATCAGACTTCACTTTGGGTCTCTCCAAGGGTAGAGAAACCCTAGGATCACTCCTTCTCTCTCTCTTCCATCAAGCATGGTCCAAATGCCTAAAAAACATGCAAATAATGTTCATAAGTCCATTTTACAAAAATATGCATATTGAGGGAAATAACATGCAATTGAAAAAGTATAGATGTGATTGAAATGCAAAATGACACAAGATGAAGCCATAAAATAGGGTTGAATTACCATTGCAGACTGATTACAGAAGAAGATAGTAGAGCAGCAGAAGATTGCAACACATCCAGGTAGTACAATCTGTCAGGCCCTTCATGGCCTGAACCGATCCTCATCCTCATTCGAAGATCCTGAAACACACAACCCTTGGGATCAAAAGTGATTGAGCATTGAAGGATCTTCATAGTTTTTAATGACATATAGTAGATTAAGTGGAAATCTTGGCACATATAAGATAGATTTTCAAGGCAGATTTTTAGATAGAGAAATACCGCTAATAGCATGTACTCTAGATTGTGTCCCATCAACTACTGTCATAGGAGGGACTCAACTAGTTTTTGATAAGGTAGTAAAAAGTTTAGAACAACTAAAAATATAAGTTGATGCTCCCGAGTCAATGACCCATTTATTTTTATTGTAAGTAGCAGGAGATGTAAGTAAAGTAGAAGAACCTCTGTCTTGAGAAAGTGTTTGTGAGGATAGACGATCCTGAAGGAGTTTTTCAAACTCTGAGAGAATCCAATCAATTGTGGGCTAAGTCGAACTGGAGGAAGTAGCAGTTCAATCTTCACAGGCATTAGAGGAGACCTGATTTGCCCAGGCAGGTCCACCATGTTTTCCCTGCAGCAGTCCTCATTGTTGTTTGTGTACCCACATAAGTTGTAGAAATCAATTGGAAGTAGGAGGTTGAGGTTGATCTCATCTAGATCTAGGAGGAGGACCACATGCAAGAGTACCAAAAGCATGACCATCACGACCATGTTCACATCCTCAACTAGAGTCATAGGCACAGATTGCAAGGTCCGAGTGATCAGAAGTAGCAGGTAAAGAAGACATGGAAGGAAGGCATTGAACGCACTCAAGAACATCCCTTAGTGTAGGTAAGTGATCATTGGATAAGATCTGGTCAAAAAATCTAGAAAAAGTAGGAGGAAGCCCAACCAGGAACTGAACCAGCTGAAGTTCATTGCATTTCTGCTAAACTTCTTTGATGTCGGAAGAAAGGGGATGATATGCTCTGTATTCAACCCAAAGTTCCAAACATTGGTTGTAGTCCTCAATAGATCCATCATTCTGTGACACACCGGTAATGTAGAAATGAGATAATTCAAAACAAAGCACAAAAACATATCATATCTGAAGCCACAAACTTGTGCCACCTGTGTCATATATTGTGCCAAAGGATATTACATATCATTGTTCACTGGCTGACTTGCCACAACCTGTTACATATGTAATTTGTTCATGTATACAAGCCATATATGGACAACCATGGAATACTACCAAAAACCTTGTATCGATGTACAACATCTACAAAACCTCCACAAGGACCTGAGAGTAAAGGCACAACACATAGGACTTTATAACAAAACACTAGCAACATATCCAACCTTCAAATAGCTACCACTCTCCTTGCTACTCTTCCTCAACTACACGATCTCTAACTCATTATGCACGACCACCTAAAATATGTGAAAACTCATGGGGTGAGACTAACGTCCCAATGAGAGATATAACTCTTCCCCAACAACTATTATTATAATAGATATACAAAAGCGGGAAGACAACATTATTATCAAGATGAGAAGATTCAGCTAAATGATATAAGTACAACATTTAACATTGTTTAAGCAATTTGGGCAGCTATATTGTAGTAGATCATCTTATACTTTTAGAAGGAATACAAAGAACATGTATACAAGATAACAACTAAGTAGTATAAGAAACAAGGAAAGGTGTCAACCAATATGAATCGTTTTTTACCCTAAGCAAATATACTACATGATTGTATTACTTCTTTTGTTATTCCTTGTGGAGATGAGGTATACCACTCATGCTCCAACTAACCACTACTAAGTCAAAATTAGTGCCATACAATATCTAGGAGAACCAGACTCCTATGATCTCCCACATCCTTGGTCAGTTTGAGTTCGCCGTAGTGACATATAAAGTCAAGCTGCAAATCAGCCTAGTCCACCTTAGTATATAGGCACGTCACTAGTGAGATGCGACTGTATGATCACAACCATCGTTGAAGAACATATCATCTGAGATACCGACTCTACCATCCTCCTGTCAGAGTATGACCGTAGTCATCCTCCAAATCTATGATTGTGGATGTAAGTATATATCCTCGACTTGCACCCCCTCATATTCAACAATATGTGCTCTGAGTTTCACTCAGGAATTACTCATTTCACCATCCAACAATTACTAATGTTGAATATGGATCTATGGCTCAAGGAAGCCTACATGATTAGGGTTTCACTTGCTTAATTATTGCCAAATGGGTGTATTTTAGTACATCAATCAAGGTGCAACGTACAAATCCAAAACAAATTCTACAAAGATAGAGGTAGGTTGCAACGTCAAAATATATAAAATGTGTGAGTTATAAACTTGTCACATCATCACATGATATCATTGCCATACAAGGACATCACCATTATCACATCATCCCGAGATAACCATCCCCCATAACATCACTAGATGATATCACCTCAAACTAGGCACAAAGCCTTTGCAGGTCATAAGACCCAATCACATTGTTCCTGCACAAATATTTTCTCATCATGTCTCATAAAGGCTCATATTCATCACCCGGTGTCATGTAAAATATACCATAGCCATCACTAGTTATGACGTTCATTCACCTACAACATTAGGGTTACACAAGTAGGAGCGAGAAAGCATCATTCAATGCTAGTCATTCAAGCAGGCTAAGCAAGCACATCATACACTTGAATTAGGGTCAGGGTTTTCCATATAGCACTTAGAATTTTATACCATGATACATAATTCCCACATTCTTGGAACACATCAGGGTTAAGCATCATTATGTAGGTAATGACCAAATTGTTCATATCATCATTAACGACCAAACCACAAAAGATAGTGATCATAGTATCAACCCCATAGGTAGAAACCATAGGAGGTTAACTGTAAGGACCCTGGCCCACATTTTGGGCTAACCATATTTTTTTTTGCTTAATTAAGTTGCTTAAAACTTTAATCTAATCCTTTGAGGTATTTTTTAATCATGTGACACACTTGTGTTTCAAATTTGGTCATGTTTGAATATTGTTTGCTTGTTTTGGACCAAAGTGTAATTTACCCCAGATAAGGGGTTATCTTGAAATATGTCACATGATGAGTGTGCCCTTAGTTATTTATCATCATAAGAGAGAGAATTATGCTATGGGGTGCCTTGTCGAAAGCCTAAGTATCAAGATGAGCTTGTATGGTTGATGCTTGTGCTATATGTGCTAGGTTTGGTGTAGATTGCAATTTTCCCAAAGTAAAGGGTTAACATGCAATCTACCCCCTCTAGACTGTTCCTTCCCTCTCTTGGCATCATATATAGGGAATATAAGTAGATGGACACCTTTTTGGATCTTGGTTGTGCGATGACATCTTTGGTGATATATGGAGCACATGTGTGAGATGTGCCTTGCTCTTTGATGGGCTATCTCGGGTTAGAGAACCTTAGAGAGGTTGTCTATCAGCTTTTGGATGTGTGGGGTTGTTCTATATTAGTTTGTGTGTGTGTAGGGTTGTGCCCTATTGGTTTTTGAGTGTGTGGGGTTGTGCCTATCGATTTATGAGAGTGTGGAGTAAGCTCTATCAGTTTGTGAGTATGTTGGGTTTTACCATATCGGTTTGTGAAGGGTGTAGAGATTTGGCATATCGGCCATGACCATGGTAGATGACCTAGAGGACGAGATCTAACCTAGATCTTATCACCATTCCTTGCATGTTGTTTCATGTGGCCCCTTTCTCATGGACAAGTGTCACCTAAGCTCCTAAGGTGATGACATCTCTCCTTTGATCTCTCTTCCTTCCCTCAAGTATATAACCCCCTCCTCCTTCAAACAAGTAAACCCTTTCATCTATACTTGTTCCTCTCCTATTGGTGGACGAGCTTGGGAGATTAAGTAGCTATAGGGAGTCTCCATGGAGCTTGGGAGGTCGAGTCCCTTGCTCATGGTGATTCTTGGTTCAACTTCCATCTTGGTGAGTTGTGTTTCTTTGATGGCCATTCCTTTAAGCTCTCTTCTTCACCGTCTTCCTTTTCTCTTGGCCATGGATCCTACCTTGGATGAAGGTTGTCTAGGATGTGGTTCTCTCTCCTTCTTTCCTTCTTCTTGATATATCATAACCATGGCATCTTCTTCTTCTTTCTTGAGGTGATGTTGAGGTTGAGTTGGGACTCTTGATGGATCATCTTTAAGATTGAGGGACGTGTGCTTTGGAGCTTTGATCATGAAAGCTTGGACTCTTTATGGAGACATTCTTGAGTTGGGACTCTTGATGGATCATCTTCAAGATTGAGGGACGTGTTCATTGGAGCTTTGATCATGAAAGCTTGGACTCTTTATGGAGACCTTCTTGAGGTGGGCTATATAACTCTTAACTCCTTTGTTATTATCACTCTTTATATGCTTAAAGTTGTTCTTCATCTCTAGATTGTGAGCCTCTTATATGCTAATATTTAGTGTTTTGTTTTGAGGACTATTTTGATGAAAGAACTCTATTTAATTGCTACCCATATCTTGATCTTTCCTTCTTTGATAGTAGATGGACTAGTGACCGAGTTTCCTAAGGTTGAAGATGACCAAGTTGATGCATAGGTGGTGAATAGTCATCATGACTTGGGAGTGCTTAGGCTGATAGGTTGGAAGGATGCTAAACTTTCACGCCCTAGAGGGGTTCCCAAATTGATATGAATAGTTAGGCCGACATGCCTTGAGGAGGTGTTAACCCATCATGCTCTATAGGTTCTTAGATCTATGTGTTGTCAAACCAATAAGCATGTTCGTTGCTACCCAACATGCCCTAGATGGGTTAAGCCAATTTGCCCTGCTAGCAGGTAATGACCTGGAGGACATCTTGTATGAGCTGGTTTGCTGGTGTGTTAAGTCGTGACGCCTTGATGGTGTAAGAGGTCAGCATGAACTAACCCTAACCCTAGTGCTGACTGTTACACCCTTAGAGAGTTGATTCCCATCATACTATGGATGCCCGACACCCCATGTGACAGGTCGTCATGACTTAGGGATGTCTAGGCCGACATGTCTTATGGATGCTCAGGTCGTCATGGGCTGAGAAGGTTAGCTTGCCTTGTGTTTGTGGATGGGTCTTGAAAGAGATAACCGATATGGTGCCTAACCGATACATCCCTTGTGTGGATAAATCGACACCTCTTGTGTAGTTAAACGTCACCCCTTATGAGTAGTGAACCTGACATGATTGGACAAGATTCCCTAAATCGATACACCTCATGGTGGTCTAAACCGATGAACCATAAGAGGGTCTAAATTGATACCTTGTGTTGATAGGGTGAACCCGAGATCACATGATGAGGGTTGAAGAGTATGTTTGGATACTCAATGATGTATACACATGAGTAATGCATGAAAGGGAAGAGTGTTGTTTTTGATAATGTATGAGTAATTCTAATTGTTTCTCCTAAAGCTAGTACACCATAGGATGATGTGGATATGATTGGTCCATCTTTAATTAAGATCTTAGCCCTAAACTCTTCAACAACGTGGGAAGTAATGGACGTAAAGTTCAATAGTTGAGTATCCATATGTTAACCTTAACCATGGAATAATATGACCAATGTGCTTATCTTAATAAAAGATTCTAATCCATAGCAAGTGTCAACTATATTTCCTTTTCATATAATCTTATCTTGTGGAGTAAGGTTAAAGATACAACTATGTGAGTATACATGAGGGTGGTGATAAGCCTTGTTGGAATACATGGTGGCAACCTTTGTGTAGAAATTGTATAACATGTCTAATGACTTTATAGGTGCCTTGTGGATATCTTGAAGTGAAACCCTCCAGTTATGTAGCCTATGGTTCGAATCTCCTTGGTATGATATATGGTTAATGATTTTTAAGAAGTAATAATATATGGGTCATCTAATGTTGATACGTCACACTAGTGCAATGGTCACTATGTTATTATAATGCATTATTGTAAACCACACAGAACTTGATGAAGATATTACAGACATGCATTTATAAAAGGGTGATAACTGGTATTGATGGTACGATGAATGATTCATATCTAATTAATGATGTTCAACCTAATCAGTTTCAGAAAGATGGGTTTTAGTGTGATTAGGGTTTGGTGGTGTAACCATAAAGTAAAACCCTAACTGGCTCTATGTGAAGAGAATTGACCCTAATTCTAATGGCAGGTCATAATATTGAATAAGTATGAATGGAAAACATGATATTTTTCCCCTCTTAAATTACTTGGCTATAATCTAATGGATTGATTGGGTGATATAACTTGTGAGTGCCATGAAGGTGGCTAAATAATTGTAAGCTTCAGTTATGAGCCTTGATAAGGGAACACAGGAAGTATGAATATGTGAATATGCATACTTGGTTACACTAATTAATTCTTATCCTTATACACTATAGTTTATGGGAGGTAGTGCATGTCACAGATGTGTGGTAGAATGATGCTTGAGGATCTTATGTGGAATCATCATGAAGCCTAACCTTAGATTAAAGATCTTATGATGCTTTGCTTTCTTTAAATAAGGGTGATTAATATGTTTAACATATTATCTCTCTAAGAATAATGGCTAATGGTTGCTATGGCAAGTACATGTGATGTAGTATGAGTGACGTGGCATGGGTAATACTTATATGCTCAATGAAGAATGATGAGATAACCATGAATTACAAGTGTTATGTGATGGGTCTTAGGACCTGGTAAAGGCTTAATGCCTGGTTGAGGTGATATCCTCTGGTATAGAAATGAGGGATTGATATCCCATGATAATGTGTTAATAATGATAGCCTTGTGGATGGAAGTTATATGATAGCCTTGTGGTCGGCACTGATACAATAGCCTTGCGACTGACAGTGATACAATGTTATGAGATGATGGGAATAAATTTATAGTTAAACAATGATATTTGTTGTTGTGATACTATGTCCTTTCTTTTGAATAATATGTGTGTAGTTTGTACGTTGTAACTTGATTGATGCTAAAAGACACTTTAATTGGTTTAATTAATCAAGTGGAATTTAATCATGTAGCTTGCCCTGCGCCATGGATCCATTCGGTGTCACCATTTGCTGAATGGTGAAATGAGTAACTACTACGGACTCGGAGCGCATACTGTTGAGTATGCAGGGACAACTTGGTACCCTAATATCAAGAAATTGAGGATGATTTTGGCCATGCGTGAGCCTCAGATCATGCCTCAGGATATGTGACACATGATTGGTTGCGGGCCATACCCTAGAATATAGTGTGGCTACGGTCATAACTCAGTGATATGTGATACATGATTGGTTGTGGTCATACCCTGATAAGAGTGTGGCTGCAGTCGTAGCTTAGTTTCACTAGCATCGTGACCTATACCAAGGCGAGCTAGGTTTGCACAGCTGGACTATATGTCGATGGAAGCAGTTGACTTGTGATGTCACTGCATGTTCACTCGTACTGACTAAGGGGGTGAGGTCGTTGATTCTAGATCTTCCACTAGACCTTGTATGGAACCGATTTTGAAATAGCAATGGTCAGTTGGATTTGGATGGTACGACTCAAATCCTAAAGACATAATAAATATGTAATCAGTCGTGTAATATACAAGTATAGGGTCAAACATGGAAACATTGGATGAAGCATTGCCTTGCTTTTATATAGTTTAGTTTACAACAGTTATGCATGTTCTTCATATTCCTTTTAGATTATTACTTATTCTATTGCTCATTGGAAAGTGCATATTACTATTCTATCTACTTCATCTATGAGATATATGTCCTTTAGTTAATTCTATTCAATCTACTCAGTATGTTATTCTATCTACTTAGTTATCTGTGATAATATTAGAGTTGATTCTGTTCAATCTGCTCAGTATGTTATTCTATCTGCTTAGTTATCTATGATAATATTAGAGTTAGTGGGGAGTTATATCTCTCATTGGGACTGTGTGTCTCACCCCATCGGCTAAATAACTTTTTAGGTGGATGTGCATGCCGAGTTAAAGATCATGCAGTTGAAGAAAATTGTTATGACCATATCTGAGCTTAATTGGTAAGTTAGGGTTTATGTGGATGATTACATGCTTGATAAGATTGATCATTTCTTAAACATGATTAATAATGATATCTAAATTATGATATGTTAAACCTAATGAGAACCCCAAGTATGTTGTCGCTTTATCTAATTAGGGTTGGAGAAAATATAAACCCTAGTCAGCTGAAATTAGGGCTTTCACCAAATAGGCTCATGTTGGGGAGGGGTGAGAGAGGTAGGAAAAGGACAATAAAATTAGTATTTGGAGGCTTGGATTCAACGGCCATGATCGGTAGCATGGCCTTGTTAGGTCGTTGGTGGCACGGACATTCTAAGCCACACGATCATTTTAAAAGAATTGAACTGTTGACCAACTTTTATACTCAAATCTGATGTAACCAATGTACCACGACCGTGGTATACAGAACGGCCATTTTGGGTTCATCTTAGCACGGCTGTGGTACCTTGCATGGCCGTTCTGGGGCATTTTCCCTTTAACCGACTGTTCTATAGATTGCTAGATAGCATTGCACTATTCTATTTTTAATTATTTAATGATAGCTCAGAATGATCTAAAATTTTAACTAAAGCTTTGGAAATCAATTACAAACAACATAATAAATTTTTATAATTTTTGGATAAGGTTTCTTCTCTAAAATAAACGAATTACAGTAACATTGTTTCTAGACAGAAAGTTGAACTAAAATAAGAGAAAGTATAGTGAGTGGTTAATGTGCAATTGACCCAAGAAGATCAATTGCTCTATATAGTCAACCTAACACACTAGGAGCTCTCATAATTCTTGATTCATTCTAGAGAAACAAAATCCTAGAGAGAGAGAAGGAGAGTTAGGGTTTGAGAGGAGAAAGTGGTGGAATTGTTGATCTAGGGTTTCTCTATCTGAGATATGATGAAATTAAGTTTAGCTTCTTTGCATAGGCTTTCATGGTGAATCTTCTCTCACATGTCAAGATTCCTTCCCTCCTCTGATTTTATTTGAAATGATATCAAATATTCCCCTTTTCTCACTCTTTCTTCATAATCCCCCATTTCTAGGGTTTCCAAGTTGAAAGGAAGAATAATCCGATGATTTGCTAAGGTTTTGATATGAATTCAAGATTTTCAAAGATGATATGAATTTTTAAAGTATTTTCACACCTTAGGGTGAGTGGATACTTCCTTTAAACAGTAGATTGCACAAAAATGAGTTAAATGATCAATAATCTTTACTTGTTTTGTATGCGACTACAAACCCTAAACTGCCCTTTTGACCTAGCTTTTGCAAGATGATGTGAAATAGATTATTTCTCTGTTGTGATGGATTCCAGTTGATAAATCATATTAGAAATGCATACAAATTATCTAAATGAGAATTCCTAAAGTAATTGCAAAGTTTATAAGAAAATAGTGAAATCTAGGGTTTTCGGCTATGTCTAAATTTGTTGTATAATTGAATAAAAAAGTTTGTCTAATTGAATATCCTAGGTTACAAAAGATTTTATCTAAATGTGTAGTAAACATTTGTCACATAAGATCTTGTATTTCATTTGATGATATCAAAGTTTGCTTGATATCGGTAAAGAGGGTGGAACCCTAAATGAATGGACAGTTGGAAGTTTGCGAATAGATTCATGAATTCAACTGATGTGATTCTTTATTGTTGTAAATTCATTTATTTAAGGTTATTCTTAATGCATGATATTTTAATAAATAGCTTGGAAACCTTAGTTAAATTCATACCAGGGTTTCATATACATGACTGGTTGAAATGAGTTATGTGATCATTCGAGTTTCTAGCTGAATATCATTTTATATGCATACACAATTTGATTTGTGATACAAAAATCTCTAGCTAAGTTAATTGACATGAAATGATAAGTTTTATGGTAATTTAAGAAAATAGAAAAGTCATTTCCCTAGATAAGGATGTCATTGATGCCATGCATGAATATGAGAAATCTTAAATGTAGATGTTTATATCATTAGACATGATATTTGTTTGAACATATGAGAACTCTTCTATGTGCATGAGAAACAAGAAACCCTGAGAGAAGGATAATTAGTATGTTAAGCATCTAAGAAATTAGAAACCCTAAGATAAGGGTAACCAATATGTTATGCATTCAACTAACTATTATCAGCGAATTTAGTCCAATATCTCAAGTAGTCAGTGAACCTACAATAGTAAAAGTAGATCAAGATGTGGTATGTCCTAAATGTCATCATCACATTATTTTATAGAGATATGTTGTGTTTTGTTGAGTGTCATGGGCATAGCATGTGCCTCACTTATGCTTTGACTTCTGTAGTTTAGTCCCATACTACTCATCTATGCTCTAGTCTCTATTCCCTTCTGTTATATAAGAGATTGTATTATACACTATTTTATTCACTCCATAATCAATTCCCAATTTCTCTATATAGTATCAAGAGTAGGCCGGGTTCTCTGATTTTTTCTGTCCCACCCTGCCCCTATGCCCTAAGACTTCAACCCCCCCCCGCCCGCCACCGTCGGCAGCCAACCCCCCTCCACCCACCACTGCCAGCACCCTCCCCTCCCTGCCGCCGTCGGCTCCCTCCACCACCTGGTGCCACCCTCTTCCCCTTCCACCCCCGCCGCCTCCCCTCCACCCATCTCCCTCCTGTCACCTCTCTACCTCTTCCACCCTGTGTTGCCCTTCCTCTCCTCCACCTTCCACCAAAGCTACCACCCCTTCTCCTTTCTAACCCAGCCACAAAACCCTCCTCCCTCTACCATTTCACTTCTACCCTCTTCTTCTCGGATTTCCCCCTCCTCCATTTTCGTACGTGCAATCTTCCGGACAGCCATAGCCATCCCACGTTGAGAGTCTCCTAACTCTCTGGTTATTTTTCTACTTGTGCCTCATGATGGGATATTGATTTCCAAATGACGGCGTAGGTTTATTTATCAGTCTATCTGCCCGACACGGGTTCCTTCTAATCTGATGCATCAGATCCCTACTGCTTCTACTGCCCCATAATGGGTTCTTTATTCACTGCCTATTGATGTTGCGCCGCCACCTCATTACTGCCTGCCTCTGCTCATAATGGCTTCAGTTGAGCCTCCTTGCTCTCTGTGTGTTATCAAGGTCAAGCTTGATGGTTCGAACTATCATCTGTGGTCGACGTCCTTTGTCCTCTATGTTAAGGCTCAAGGCTGGTACTCACATCTTACCACTGATCCTCCTACTGCCCCTACTGCTAATGCTGATGAAAAGAGCAAACAAGCTTATGCTCAATGGTCTAAAGATGATTCTGGCGTTATGTCATGGCTTCTCAATCGCACCGAGTCGCACATTAGTCAGTCCATGTTATGTCTTCATGATGCTAAAGTAGTGTAGGGCCAGCTTTCTCATGTCTACTCCAATCAGCAAAATCCTAAATGGGTTTTTGAAATTTTCAAAAACCTAGCCAAGAAGGAGTTTTCTTTTGATGTTTCCATTGAGGACTTCTACAACCAATGCTCTGCTCTCTAGAATGAGTATGAAATCTACCATCTGTTGACTGCTTACATCAAAGAGGCCCAGAAGTAGCGCAATGAACTATAACTGGTTCAAGCTACCCTACCTGCTTCCTTTCCAGACATGGTCAATCAAATTTTGTCCAGTGACCCTCTGCCTACTCTTCGCGACGTCCTCAAGAGAGTTCAACGGCTACCATATGTGACCTCTACTCCTGTTATTGAGCATCCTTCTTTAGTTACTCGCACTGATGATTCTGGATGTGGCCACGGTCGAGGACGTGGTCGTAGAGGACGAGACTCCTCTACTACTCCTGGACGAGATCAAGCCATTGGACCTCGCTACTGCAACTGGTGTGATCATGATAATCACACTGAAGATAGCTACTGGACAAGCATGGCAAGCCAGCCTAGGAAAACCAGGCCTCTACAAAAACTACTACTGATGTTGCATCCAACCCACCAGCTGCCCCTCCGACTACTGAATGGCTTCACTCTGAATTCAAGAAGTTTTTCCAGGAGTGCATGACTCAGCTACCTTCGACATCTGTTGTTGGTTCTTCTGCCATGCTTGCTTCTCCTTCTACTGGTAACCATAAGTGGTGCATTAATTTTGGTATGTCTATCCATATGGCACACGACATCCAATTATTTTCTACTCTGTCTAAAACCTCTAATATTGTGTCTGTCACGGTAGAAAATGGCTCTAAGATTCTTGTTCATGGCGTTGGCACAATTCCTCTATCTCACAAGATGAATCTTCACTCTGTTTTATACATACCACAATTTCATGTTAATATATTATCTATCAGTAAAATTGTTAAACAACTTCAGTGCTCCATTAAATTTGATCCCTCTGGTTGTGTTTTAAAGGATCTCCGCATGAAGTCGGGGATTGGTTCGGGCCATGAAGGACCAGATGGACTATACTATTTGGATGGACCGCCTGCAACTTCTGCTCTCTTGTCTACATCAGTCACAGGACTTCAGTGGCACTTCTGACTGGGTCATCCGTCTGCTGCAAAGTTGAAACTTGTATTTCCTGCATTATCTGAAAATAATTTCTCTTGTGCATCTTGTCTTTTGGGAAAACAAACGAGGTTTGTCTTTCCTGCTAAGAAAGAACTTGGTTCTAATGAAATTTTTGATATTGTTCATGCGGACATCTGGGTCCATGCTCTTTTCCGAGTCAAATATTTTTTGACATTTATTGATGATTATTCCCGTGCTACCTGCCTATTTTTGCTCAAAGATCGTGGTACTATTTTGGACAATATCCGTATTTTCTTTTCTAAAATACAGACCATGTAAATCCATTAAAATTTTCTATATCAATAATGTACTAGAACTTATGCAAAAGTCTGTCACATCTTTTTGTTCGGATCGTGGCACCATCCATCAAACCATTTGTCCTTATACTC
Organism: Alisma plantago-aquatica; assembly: GCA_963693085.1. Taxonomy (NCBI): domain Eukaryota; kingdom Viridiplantae; phylum Streptophyta; class Magnoliopsida; order Alismatales; family Alismataceae; genus Alisma; species Alisma plantago-aquatica. Next base: position 908,076,590 of record OY856410.1, read on the forward strand.
TACAGTAAAATGGTGTTGTTGAACGAAAAAATAGCCACTTATTAGAGGTTGCTCGTACTCTGCTTATTCATCATAAAGTCTCTCACCGTTTTTGTCTTGAGGCAGTCATTACGACATGCTATCTTATAAACCGTATGCCATCTTCTATTTTACAAAATCAGATACCTTACTCCATTTTGTTTCCTAAAGCACCTCTATTTTCTGTTCCTCTTGGCATTTTTGGGTGTACTTGCTTTGTTAAAAATTTACGCCCAAGAATGACGAAACTTGATCCTTGATCCACTAAATGCATTATTGGGGTTATTCTATAACTCAAAAAGGTTATCGTTGCTTTGATCTGATACTCAGACAATGGTTTGTCAGTGCGGATGTGATCTTTTTTTAGAATATGCCCTATTTTTCTGATGACGGAGCACGACTATCCCATGATATGTTGGCACCCACACCTCTACCAGATATTGTTGAAGACTTGCCTTCTTCTAACCAGCCCGAAGAGCGTTCGTTGCGAGTGTACAAACGTCGGCCAAAGATGAACACTACTTCCATGGCCCCTCCCCAACCAACTTCTTCGTCTGTGGATGATCAAATAAACACTGAGGTAACTTCTGACTTACACCTTCCTATCAGTCTGCGCAAAGGTGTTCGCTCCTGTACTAAACATCCTATCAGTAATTATTGTACTTCTGCCAATCTGCATAACAACTTTGCCTGCTTTACTTCTGTAATTTCTGCTATTACCATTCCAAAGACTGTTGCAGAGGCTCTTGTTATTCCTGCATGGAAACAGGTAATGGATCAGGAAATGCAGGCACTCTGTGATCGCTAGACATGGGAACTTGTGGATCGCCCTTCTTCTTGCCCTACTGTGGGCTTCCGCTGGGTTTTTACCATTAAATATCAATCGCATGGGACTATTGAACGCCTAAAAGCCCACCTTGTTGCAAAAGGCTACACGCAGACATATGGTGTTGATTATTTTGAGACCTTCTCTCCTATTGCACGATTAAAATCTGTTAGAATTTTGATTTTTGTTATTGTCAATAAAGACTTGTCTCTCTTTTAGTTAGATGTTAAAAATGCATTTCTTCATGGAGATCTACAGGAAGAAGTATACATGGAGCAACCACCAGGGTTTGCTACTCAGGGGAGTCTGCCTTCAAAGTATGTAAGCTAAAAAGGCCATCTATGGTCTCAAACAGAGCCCACGTGCTTGGTTTGACGAGCTCAGTCAGATCTTAGTCACTTTTGGTTTTTGTCGCTCCCATTCTGATCATTTAGTCTTTATCCGCAAAACAGTGGTTGGACGTGTCATTCTTATTGTTTATGTTGATGATATTATCTTATCTGACAATGATACTGTGGGTATATAGGAAACTAAAGCCTGCTTAGAAAAACATTTTGTCACTAAAGATCTCGGAAAGCTGAGGTATTTCTTAGGCATTGAGGTTTCCAGATCATCTGTAGGGTTGTGTCTCTCTCAGAGAAAATATGCACTTGATCTCTTGTAGGAAACTTGTATGTTGGGTTGCAAACCAACCAACACTTCACTTGACCCAAACATGGAATGGAATGATGCAAACTCTCCTCCCTATGCTGATCATCACCAGTTCAGAAGGCTGGTAGGCAAGCTTATTTATATGACCATCACAATAGTTGACCTCAATGTTGCTGTCAGATTCATCAGTTGGTACCTTGGTAAACCCCGACAATGTCATTGAGATGCTATATGTCATATTCTGCGATATCTTAAAAGTTCTCTAGGAAAAGACATGATGTATAAGAAGCATGGCCATTGCAATCTATCTGGCTTCTCAGACTCTGACTATGCAGGAAGTCAGTTTGATCGTAAGTCAACATCAGGATATTGTACATTTGTTGGCGGAAATCTTGTCACCTGGCGAAGCAAAAAGCAGACTGTTTTTTCCAGATCTAGTGTAGAGGCAGAATACCGAGCTATGGCTCATACTGCATGCAAACTTCTATGGGTCCAGAGTCTCCTTCAGGAGTTTGATATAACCTATTCCAGCCCTATACCGATGTTTTGTGACAACAAGGCCTCCATTTTTATTGCGAGCAACCCCACTTTTCATGAGAGGATGAAACATTTTGAGATTGACTGTCACTTTGTTTGAGAAACAGTTCTTTCTGGCCGCATTTTCACTCCATATCTCAGCACTGAAAAGCAAGTTGCAGACATCTTCACTAAGATACTTCCTAAAGCTCGTTTTTAGACACTAGTTGACAAGCTGGGTATGTTCGACATCTACGCTCCAGCTTGAGGGGGAGTATAGAGATATGTTGTATTATGTTGTGTTTTGTTGAGTGTCATGTGCATAGCATGTGCCTCACTTATGCTTTCACTTCTGTAGTTTAGTCCCATACTGCTCATATCTGCTCTAGTCCCTATTTCCTTCTTCTATATAAGAGGCTGTATTGTACATTGTTTTATTCACTCAATAAGCAATTCCCAATTTCTCTATAATTTCCAATACACCTCTTATCTACCAAAATACCCACCTCAGCATTCTCTTTCCACTATAGCAAAAAATTTACTTCATACATCTTAAGCTACTACTTTATAACATTATTTGATAAAAGCCCCTTTATAAACATACCTTTGTTGAAGGTTGGTTCTGCCGCAAAATATTCTTAAGCACTCCATTTACTCCATAATTTCTTTGATCCTATTAAAATAGATTTATTCCAAGTTTGTACCTCTGTCAGGGTTGTTGGAGACTTGTTAAGGCTGATTTTGACATTTACGTAAACATAGCTAGTAGTTTTTGCTTTTTCTCTTTCTTCCTTCCCTAATTTATCTGTTGACGTACCCCATGTTATACATCTTGTTTCGTTTTTTGATATATTAAAGAGAGCAACAAGTGAGTTGACACCAAAAAAAGGTCGCATACACAAATTACTTTATAAGTTGTCTGATTTGTCATTGTATTCATATTTATTGAATTTCCCTTTCTCCCATTTCTCATATTTCATGTTTCTTCATGTCATCAATGATACCATCCCTACCCATCCCAAAAGGTAATGACAATTTGATGCAACACACAGACTGCTCATACAGAGCCTGGGTAGGGTCTACAGCCTCCTGATCAGAGAGCATTATGTTCGTTATTTTTTTTTATCGTTAAGCATGCTACCTTTCATTCAAAATAAAATGGGTTACATGTACGATATAGAGAACCTATATAAACAAAACCTATCTATACATGTATAGGTTTTCAAAATCTTGGCTTAGAGAATACCGAGTATTAGCAAAAGAAGGGTTCTTTTCTTTAAAAATAGAATTGTTTCTTGCGCTCCACACATGGTAGAGTGTAGCCACTGTCAGCAGATGAGCTTTTCTCCCATGAATGGATAATTTTTCCTACCATCAGCCTCTTTAAGGTGCATAACCTGCATACAGTGATCACTAACAATTGTGGATTTGATTTCAAGCCACATCTTCGAGTAACAACTAATAAGAGCATTATTTTCAGAGGCCCTATCAATTCTGCTTTTGGTGATATTGACTCCCACTTGCTGATTATTCCAAGTATAATAGGGGCCTTTAGCTGGAATTTCAATCAGATTTGCTGAGGCAACAACATCATTGAAGTCCAACATTGATCCAGCTGAGGGGGCAGAACGGCTACATCGTTCAGAGGCTACCATAATTGCATTATATTCTCCAATTACAATACATGGGTGAGTGATATTCTGACTGATACTATACAGATCATGCCACATTTCGGCTCTTATTATGTCTTCATTAGAAGCATAAATAACGGTCACCTCCAGGAAACCCTTTTCACCACAAGATAGGGACAGGGGCGAGTTGTCTTGTTTGAGTTTTGAGCTTCACATCATAGGCTTTGTCCTCCCATGTAGCTACAATGCTAGCCTTCTTACACAAGATGGAGTTGTCCACACAGAAGGCATTAGGCCAGATCCTATTCACGGCACCAGCCATCCTCTTCCTTTTTATTTTGGTTTCAACTAGTAGAGCTATATCAACTTTAACTCTTTTACTGCCCAGACAACGTCCTATTTTACCCAGGAGGATAGTCCCCTGGTATTCCAGGCAAGCAGCATGGGGGGTTCAGTCATGGACACCCTGCATTTGGTTCTGAATTGCTGCTAGGAGTAGCAATGCATTGGGTTTTTTGTGTGTTATATGTACCTTCCAAAGCTTGAAAACGATTGGAGGCTTGCTTTTGCACTATATTGTTCTGACTTCTAGTAATTCTATGGGTTGGTGATACAGTAGGGTTCTTGGGCCTCTGAAAACCATCAACATCTGTCAAATCATTGGTTGGGTGGAGGGAGCTTCCTGGCCACTGATCACTCATTGCACAGGAGTTGTTGGTTGGACTACCGCCTTTCCCCTCCTTCACTTTGATTCGATTGTTCTATCTGAATTTTACACAAGTTAGCATCATGCCCAAATGTTCCACAATGCGGACAGCGATCAAGCATCCACTCATACCCAATTTTCACTTTGTATGGGTTCCCTTGTCAGTGTGAAGCTTTACTTCTAGAGGAAAGGAGGAGTATGCATTCATGAAGACATTAATTCAAGCATACTCTAGGCGTTTGTTAGATTTGGTTTGCCTGTCAAGGCACTATGGTTTTCCCAACTATGTGGCCATCCTTGTGAACATTGTTGTGCTCCATAGCTCCAACGTAAGATTATGGATCTTGATCCAAACTGGTCCTTAGGTAAGCTTTTCCTACTCCAACAGCTCCCCTTTTTCCCACTTCTTCAAAATCATTGCTTTCCCTCTAATATACCACAGACCCCCTTCTACTGCGGCAAGAAGGTCATGTTGTTGCTCAAACCTGATGATAAAGCAGTTGTTCGCTTGCCCCATCACTTTTATAACTCCTGCCGGATTCTAGATTCTTCGAAGGTGCTCCTAAAGAGTCGGGATGTGAGGGAGGAATCCTATAATGTATTCGGCCAGAGTGTCTATCCACAAGGCCACGTTGGCATCAATGTTCTCCTGAGGAATGATGATCTCATCATTATCAAGTGTTATCTTCTCCTCCTCGATCCTGGTTTCTATGTCTCCCACATGCTCTTTGAATATGGAACTCCATGTCCTTGGGGCCGCAACAACTCGTCTTTGACTGGTGCACATTTGCTCTAGTGTGGTACCTTCAATTCCCATGGGGCACCGGCGGCGCTTGCATTCGCCCTCCTCCGCTCCGGAGCGCCATCTCCTTTCTTACTCCTAATATGCATTACATTATATATTTATGTTCATCTTTTTTTCAGTAGTCGATATTGGTTTCCAACTAGAGTTTCTTTGCAATTATTTTAATATTAGGAGTTATGTGAAAATGTTGGGGACTTGTTTCAAAAGTTCTCAATTAATTCATTTTTATCTCTTATTTCTATCAGGCCATGAGCAAAATAAGCCAATTAGAGCTTCATGTGGGCTATCTATATATACCCATACCCAACAGTATTGTTCGGAAGATTGATTAGAAGAATGAGCTGAGTTTTTGCAATGACTTTTTCATCAATAGGTATTAGAGCTGGAGATTAAACTATAATCCCATAACTCTAGTTTAGGGGATCGTGAAACATCCAAAGACCTAGGTGTGTCCTAACCCACATATCCTCTACCATTGTTTACTCCTAAACCCTAGGTTAGGATTCATCTACTCCTTTGAAAAATAGGTTATTAATCCCGTGAATAGTGCATCATTAGCATTGACCTCCTGATCATCTTTTTCCTCCTTATCCACTCTGTCAAAACCTTTCCACAGATCTATTTCCCTCTATCATGAGTTTTGCACATATCACTCCCTTCTTCCGTTATGTATTTCCTTCCCTCCCCTAACTATCGAGTGTTATAGTACAATATTGTAGCACCATTGAGTGGAGAGAGAGACAAAGTGAGATGGTTAGAGAACATCAATCTATGTCGCCTTCTCCCCTTGTTCTGCAAGGACCCTAATGAACCAACAAAGTTTCAATGGGGGAGACCATGGCTGCTAGGCAGCCATCATAGCCGCTTACTTCTCCCCTAGCAGAAACAGGTCTCTGAGCGGCGACCGCTACGACTTCTATGGCATGCCTCGGGAACAACTTAGTGTCCCTAAGGGAACCGCCCAAGGGGAGCAGGAGCTACCATCGTGGTTGACGGTTGTTTACTATTTATTGCACTAATTTTTTGGTGGTTTTTCCTTCACCCAAATTCATCAATGACTTCGAGAGTCTTCCACACCAATTTCAAGTTTTTAAATACCACTATCGTGAAGCCCATAGATACCCAAGTATCTAAAGTCAAAACTATAAAAAATATGGCCAAATCAGTGTGTGTCAAGGGATTGAATCATAATACTATAGCAGCCAGAAACATCGTCGATGCACACCGTTGTGTGTCGAGAGTTCAATGCTAAATTTGTAGAGTTGAAAGGACGTCTAGCAAGCCATGAAGAGCAGATTTAGCCTCGAGGCCTTGATTGAAGGCATGCAACAATAGATAGAAGTCGTGTTTGACTGCATGCAAGACCGACCTGAACCACGACATACACCTCCCCGCGAAGTGCCTCCCTAACAGGACTGACTACTTAAGGTCAATCATCCAAAGTTCCATGTCCCCGGTAGAGTTGTACATCGATCCAAAACCCAGAACATGTTGATTTAGATTGGACCGGACCGAAATCTCAATACGGAAAAATTGTTGAACTAGGATTGGCTCGAATAAGATCCAGTCTAGACAGTCTAGAACCAAAAATTCCTAGACCGGACCGAGACTGGACTGGATCACTTTGGTATCCCTAATTCATTGTAGTGAGCTTTAAATAAATATGACTAAAAGTATTGTTTTTGCAACGAATGGTTGCAATTTGTGTGTGATAACACAACCGATTGACCATACAACACAACTAAACTAAAGTTTGCAATGTTATTATATGGCTAAAGTAGAGACATATTGCTATGACAATGTATCAACAGAGTATGACATGTTTCCATTCTATAGAAAATAATATTGTTGGGATATGGTGGTGATGGGAGACCCAAACAACAAGGCACAACGAGCTTGTTGCGGAGATGCGGAAGCATGAGATCGAGCAATCCAAACTGAATACGTACGACCAAGGGTTTTAAAGTGCGTGAGGCGTAACGAGACATTTTTCTCTCAAAGAGGCGAGGCGTAAGCCTTGAAATATGTACGAGGTGTTGATAAATTATTAAATATTTAAATGTATATACATACATATATATTATATGCATATATGTGTATATATATGTGTGTATATATACTATATATATGTGTGTAAAACATAAATATGTATATACAGGCAAAACCAATACTAAATAGAAGTGATTTTTGTAACTTAATAAGATGAAATAGAGATCAAAGACTACTATAATACTATAATAAATATTTAGAAAATAATGAGTATCAATTATTGTAATATTATATCTATTTAAGAATTAGTAGGAACAAGGAATCAAAATTACTTAGCAATGAAATGAAATTCACTGACATAGTAAATAAAAAGGTAGCAAACAAAGACAAATTTAACCTTGAAGATTGAAAGATATCACTCATAAAATAATAGTGATAAATTCACTTATAAGAAAATGATAAGTAACTACGATAACATTTAATAGAAAACTTTTAGTAAATGTTTATAATAATCTTAAAAGTAGAAAAGTTGGTGGGTAACATAAGACATTAGCATCCATAACTGAGGTGTGCGCCTCAACTAAGCCTCAAAGCCTCATTGTTGTGAGGCGAGCCTTAGACATTTCGAGGCGTAAGCCTGAGTCCGGGGCAATGAGGCATAAGCCTTGATGCGTACTTAGGATAGCCTCGCCTCAAGGCATACCTCGAGAGCCTCAAGGCAGGTTTTTTTAATACCATGTGTATGAAGAAGATCAACAATGAACACGCAAGCAACCACAAAAATGAGATTTATAGTGGTTCGACAAATTCCCAATGTGGGAGCCTACATCCACTGGCGGGGATGATATTATTGATAAAGAGATTACATAGATGATGATTACAGAAGAGAGAAGAAGTACTCAATCCCCTTTTACACTCGAAAGCTAACTGTGGAAGAAGACAGTAGCTTGGAGAGGAGCTCTTGGAGGCGTGAAACCCTAAGGAAAGACATAGGTCCATCTATGGCCTTAGGTTTTCAAAAAAATGACGTCTCTTGATGTCTCTTCATTGCTCTTCATGTTTGGGACGAGTTGGGGGAGTCTATTTATAAGAATAGAACCCATATCCAAAGTCACAAAGTGATTAGGTTGTTTTCCGGACGCATTTACAGTCGACAGGGACTGTATACGGTCCGTAACAGGGATTGTATTCCCAAATCAACAACATTTATACTCCAACACTAGACTGTATACGGTCTGACTGGACCGTACATACATATACAGTCCAGGGCCTCCGGGCTACACCTGTAGGTGCCCAAAACGCATCCCAAAGATGTTGAGGCTTGGTGTAGACGTCCAATTCATCAAAGAAGCTTTTCAAGAGAGTTTAAGACACTCTCTCAACAAATATACATCAAAAGATCAATGAAGTACAACCACTCGAGCCATGACATTGGTCTAATAGTTTGACTAAATAAAGGATAGTAAGATAAGTTAGAAATTGGCTTGTATTTATTTGTTTAGGTACGTTGTGGGAATACGAAGATGTGTCGCATATAAAGTGTCGTCATAACAACATATAATGACTCAACGTGTTGGGTAGGCTAAGAAATTAATATTATGTTGGTAGTTCTAGAATAATATTGTAGTACACTCTCCTATAACCCTTCATTTAAATTAGATTTGATTAATACATTCACACAAATTTTTTATATTACCCTATCTAATCGGTCCAAATCGGTTTTTATCAGTTGTGGACCGAATGGTTCAACTGAATTCAGAGAAAATAGATAATTGTGAACCAGACTGAAATTTTAGTTGGTCTAAGACATGACTAGACCAAATAGTCAATTCGGTTCACGATGTGGACTAGTATATATACTACCCTAAGCACAAGCATGCCCAACGTTTTAGCCATTGGGCCCAAAACATGTAATCTGTAACGTCCTGAGATTCTGCCATCTCAAACCTTGGAAGGACCGAGAGGACAAATCCAAAAATATTAGACAATCATATCAGAGAGTGATGTGAAAGCATAATACACATACATGAACATACAATTATAGGAATACACCATAACATTTCTCAACATTTAACATGTAAATTATTACAAGATGACTTATTACAATATGAATTATAATTACATATTGAAGTATAAAGATATACAGTTTGAACATGTATGTAGGATCTTAGACAATAGGTAAACCTGTACAACTGCTCACTTTCCGTCTTTTGTCCCACGCTAGCTCTGAACCTAAAACATACGTGAAACAACGAATCACCACACAAGGTGTTTTGTACGTGGGTAGAAAGATACATACTAATATGCTTGCATAATTGAAATAACTTGAGAAGGAAAGAGTCAAAGAAAACATTATTTATAGCGATAATCAGGTAAACGCATATATTTAGATGTCGTTTGATGTGTTTGTACTACTAAGTGGTGTCGCACTTCATTTTTCCCCGCCCCTTAGGCTATGGGGACCGAGTACTGACCCTATATTTAGAGGAAGAGAGAGAGGATGCAGAGAGAGTGTGTGTGTGTATCCACTTAGTAGCTACAAACCATCTATATTATTTGATGTTCTTACTGACATGGCGAAGATATCATAATCATAGTACATCCAAGCAATATTCTCAAATAAATACAAGCAATACAGCATAGCTATTGCACACAAGAAAACTAGTCATATACTTAGATAAAGCCCATGTACCTGAGTTCAAAGATTTCTAATCATTCTTGCTCATCTAGATATCCGGCCACCACCTGATTAATAGCAATTAATCATCATTAATAAATGTTCATCATATTCTAGGTATTTTATGTCCAAAATTAGGGTTTTGACCAAATCTAGGTTTTACTGACCTAGAACATGTTTATAATATTTTATACTGATCAGGAGGTCATTATGGGGGTCTTGTCCAAATTTCATATTTTTCTGATGATTGGTCTATTTTTTAGAATTAATATGAGACTAAAAGCATCTAATTACATTTTAATGTCAAACGACCTAATATTTGGAGATTTCATTAAGGTCGGAGTACAATTTTAGGAATCCTACAACACTGAGGCTCATCAAGAATTTTCTCAAATTTAATATACTTCAAATGCTATTTACACCATTTAAATGAATCATAAAATAGAGTATATCATCTATATTATAAATCATCATCAGGTATGCTTCAAAAGTATGATCTAAGGGTCTAGTAATAGAGATAATGTTTTTCTGAGTCCATGGGTATTTTAGGCGTATTTCATGGCCATGGGAGCTCTTTTTGGTGGATTATACAAGTTCTGTGTATTATCTAATATATATAAAACATTTACCTGGTTGGATTTTGATTGAATCGGTTGTACTGGCATTGGGCCAAGTCAACCGTACGGTCCACCTACTGGACCGTCTTCTTTAAGCTGAGTATCTTTCGGTTCAGATTGCTGGATCGATCAATGCTCTCCTTCATCCCGATCTCACGCCTTGGGTGAGACACAGGTGCCACCGCACACAGATGCCCCGACCGTAGATCGGCCTCCACTGCCCTCTCTGATGAGATCGCCTGGACGCTCCATACTAGACAAGAGGAAGATGGAACCACCGAGAGGTCCCGTGAAGCCCCTATCAGGTCACTGCCCATGCCCTGCCTCCAGTGAAGAGGATGGTTTCGAGATCGCTGACCTCTCCAGACCCGCCGTCGCCACCTCTGTGATTGGTACAGGCGAGCGATGGCAACACTTCCTCTCTTTTCTCCCTTCTGTGGAGAAATAGGTTGTCTGCGATCTCGGCCTCAACCTCCCATGGATTCTATTGCTCTAGAAAGCCCCTTCTTCCTCTACAAGGAGGCTTTCTCTAGGTCTGTCGATGAAGGAGGCTCCACGCATCTGCCGCTGTGGTGGGCGAGGGAAACGGCGAGCGACCAGCCTCAGTGCACCACAGATCGTGTCTATGGGCATATGGAGCAACTAGCGACCTCGTCTGGATCCATGGTTTGATGATGAAGGTGTTCCAAGCCAGCAATGATTGGTGGTGTGATGGGCCTTCTTCTCCGATCTTCCCCTCTAGTCTGGTTTTTGTGATGGGGTGGATAGTGAGGAAGGGGGTTTGGGTTTCTATCTCCCTTGCACGGGCCTGAAGTGACAGGAGTCTCCATGAGGCTTCCCTGAAGTCTAAAGCTACCTCAAAATGCAACATGATGGTTGGGAAGATGGCCTAGGATCCCTACCATTACCTGGCACGAAGGAAAGATTGACTACCATAGAGAAGTCCTCCTTGCTGGTTAACGGACAATCGCCAAACTTCTCATAACCATTGTGGTGGCCATCCCACTCTGCGATCCTATCTTCTAGCCTTTGAAGCTTCCTTGACATCCTCTCCTAGTTACTGCCAAATGCCATGGAGATGAGAGAGGGACACGAAAAGTAGTGATAGCAACATAGGCCATCGCACACCATGTATGATGGGTCGTTGAGCATCCTCTGGAATTGTGGATCCATTCTGGTACTTGAGATGCCACTTTGACTCATGATTCTCACTTGGATCAGTGGGGGTTATCTACAGCCAAGTCAAAGGTTATTGTTCCGCCCCTTTCGGAGGTGGAAGGTGAGCCAACAGCCACACGATCATCATCTCAGTACTGAGGCTTCCACACTCAGCTCTGTATCTGCGGCGCACCACTCAGCCTCAAGTAAGGTTGTTGTGCTGGGTAAATAAATCATGTAACCTAATACAAACAATATTCTAAAATCAATATCACTACATCAAATCCTCAATCATTAAACAATGTTCAAGCCTAAATATGTCATCAACTCGTTATTCAAGAAGTGCAACTTCATCATTTTTTTCACATCACACCTTGAGGTACATTATGAAATCATTTTTTTTGCTCTAAGAAATCTTCATATACTGCATTCCATATCAAACTCTAAGATTCTGGGTCATCACATTCACCCCACCTTAAATAGAATTTTGTCCTCGAAATTCAAGTCATGCCATTCTTATGTTGATATAAAGGAATCTCATCTACCTTCAGGTCACAACATTTAGGTGTGAAGGATTTCGTAGTTTGTGACATACCATATGTTGTCATCTTAGGTTTTAGAGCATCTGGGGTGTACCCACCCCACCTTATATAGATTGAAGCATTATTTAATGCCCTAGTCATACTATGAAATTCTAGCATTTTAGGATTTACATCCATGTAGTCCCTTACGGACAAGAGTTGTATTTGCTCATTAGAAGTTAAGGAGGTATTACTAAAGGTTTCATCTTTCACCCTACTCGCCTATGTAAGGTGATGTCAAGATCTCACATCTTCAATTACTAGAATTATCATGTGTACTTTATTAATGTGGTTTATGATCATCATCATACTAGAATTTCATCAGTAGAGGGAATTAATATTCATCATTGTACATTAGGGTTTCACCCTATTATGTGAGATTAATTATCAAAGTAGAATCTTAGATTTGTAAGGAGTGAGGTTGAAGACTATATTTTTTATCATGTAGTTTATGACCCAAAGATATCTTTATTTCAAGCTCATGTTTTCAAACTCATATCTTTCATGTATGGAATAGAGGGAAAATTGTATACTAAGCCAATCTTATCATGATTTTGAACTTTATGTCACATGTTTGATATATGGAGGGAATATTGAATAGGTTAAGCTTATATGAGTGACTCTTCTAACATAAATCATCTATTTAGCTCAAGTGAGGTTTCAAGCATCGTATATCAAAAAAGAGATAAGGAGGGAACAAAATTTGTGGGCATCTTATGCACAAGGCAGTTTACTCTTAGAACCTGAGTTTCATATATCACCTCTGTTGCAGCTAATGATGAGTTTCACAAGCATATGTCACTCAAGCTAGGACCTAACTCAATCAAAAGAATTGACTTTCTCATTATGAGTCACCTACCCATCATTTTGTTACCCATCTCTCACATATAGGATTGAATCATGCAAAAGCACTCAACTCATCTACTCAAGAATAATCTAGTGTAGGACACGTCATTTTAAACATATTTCATATTTCTCATATATTGGAGGCTAGGTCCTATGACATTCTCCTTGTGGGTCTCACTCTCTCTAGAGTTCACCACATATCTCATCCTACCACTAGATGTCCTCCCTTATAGAAGAGCTTAAGGCTCATGCATATTCAACTTTATCTTAATTTAGTTCATCTTAAGTAAGAAAACAATATGTACTTTCATCACCTAGACTTGTCTTAGATTATCCAAAATTAAACTCAGACCTTATATACAACTTAGATCTTTATAGAGAACTTATACCTCAGGGATCAATTTATATAAGATCATCCTTGCTTATATCATCTATCATTCTATCATCTACTCTATGTATCACATATCTTGATAAGGCTCTAGACATCTAATCTAGGCTACTCTCTCTTCTAGACTGATGTCACTCCCTTTCGCTTAGGTTACATGAACACTAACTACTCTCAAGTGTGAGGGACACATTTTATATTTACATATATATAATAAAATATTATATAGTTTTTCTCCAAGAAAGAGGACGTCAGAGAAAACCGTTGAGGCTCGAGCCGATTGGAAAACGAAACCAAGTCAGCAAAATGAGTGCCCCACACACAGTAGATAGTCTAGTGTCATGTAACCTAGTGAAATGGTGAGAACAAGGTGTAGACTAGTGTAGCTACCCAATACATATGAGCTCTATATGGAAGGGGTTTCACACACTTGCCTAAACTAGTTCTCGAACATCTAGGTTCTAACTTAGAGACTAAGTCAAACCTTATTACTATCGAACAACTTACTAAGTTTTTAGGGTTTAAAGTGAAAGGTGAAATTTAGTTTCATGTTTCATGGTGAGCAATTATCAGGTGTAGCCATTGTTCATGCTCTGATACCAACTGTAACGTCTTAAGATTCTTCCGTCTCGAACCTTGGAAGGCCCGAGAGGACAAATCCGAAAACGTTAGACAATCATATCAGAGAGCAATGTGGAAGCATAATACACATACATGAACATACAATTATAGGAATACACCATAACATTTCTCAACATTCAACATGTAAATTATTACAAGATGACTTATTACAATATGAATTATAATTACATATTGAAGTAGAAAGATACACAGTCTGAACATGTATGCTATCTAGGATCTTAGACAATAGGTAAACATGTACAACTGCTCACTTCCCGTCTTTTATCCCATGCTAGCTCTGAACCTAAAACATATGTGAAACAACAAATCAACACACAAGGTGTTGTGTACATTGGTAGAAAGATACATACTAATATGCTTGCATAATTGAAATAACTTGAGAAGGAAAGAGTAAAAGAAAACATTATTCAAAGCGATAATCAGGTAAAGACATATCTTTAGATGTCTTTTGATGTGTTTGTACTACTAAGTGGTGTGGCACTTCATTTTTCCCCGCCCCATAGGCTATGGGGACCGAGTGCCGACCTTATATTTAGAGGAAGAGAGAGAGGATGCAGAGAGAGAGTGTGTGTGTGTGTATCCACTTAGTAGCTACAAACCATCTATATTCTTTGATGCTCTTACTGAGATGGCGAAGATACTATAATCATAGTACATCCAAACAATATTCTCAAATAAAGACAAGCAATACAGCATAGCTATTGCACACAAGAAAACTAGTCATATACTTAGATAAAGCCCACATACCTGAGTTCAGAGATTTCTAATCATTCTTGCTCATCTAAATATTCGGTCATCACCTGATTAATAGCAATTAATCATCATTAATAAATGTTCATCATATTCTAGGTATTTTAGGTCCAAATTTAGGGTTTTGACCAAATCTAGGTTTTACTGACCTAGAACATGTTTATAATATTTTTATACTGATCAGGATGTCATTATAGGGGTCTGGTCCAAATTTCATATTTTTCTGATGATTGGTCTATTTTCTAGAATGAATATGAGACTAAAAGCATATAATTACATTTTAATGTTAAATGACCTAATATTTGGAGATTTCAGTAAGGTCGGAGTACAATTTTAGGAAGCCTACAACACTGAGGCTCAACGGAAATTTTCTCAAATTTAATATACTTCAGATGCTATTTACACCATTTAAATGAATCATAAAATGGAGTATATCATCTATATTATAAATCATCATCAGGTATGCTTCAAAAGTCTGATCTAAGAGTCCAGTAATAGAGATAATGTTTTTCTGAGTCCATGGGTATTTTAGGCGTATTTAATGGCCATGGGAGCTCTTTTTGGTGGATTATACAAAATTTGTGTATTATCTAATATATATATATAAAATATTTACCTAGTTGGATTTTAATTGAACCGGCTGTACTGGCATTGGGCCAAGTGAACCGGATGGTCCACCTACTGGACCATCTTCTTTAAGCTGAGCATTGTCCGATTCAGATTGTTGGATCGATTAGTGTTCTCCTTCATCCCGATCTCACGCCTTGGGCGAGATACAGGTGCCACCGCACACAGATGCCCCGACCGTAGATCGGCCTCCGTTGCCCTCTCTGATGAGATCGCCTAGACGCTCCATACTAGACAAGAGGAAGATGGAACCACCGAGAGGTCCCGTGAAGCCTCTCCCAGGTCACCGCTCATGCCCTGCCTCCGACGAAGAGGAGGGTTTCGAGATCGTTGACCTCTCCAAACCCGTCGTCGCCGCCTCTGTGATTGGTACCGGCGAGCGATGGCAACACTTCCTCTCCTTTCTCCCTTCTGTGGAGAAAAAGGTTGTCTGCGATCTCGGCCTCAACCTCCCATGGATTCTATTGCTCTAGAAAGCCCCTTCTTCCTTTACAAGGAGGCTTGCTCCAGGTCTGCCGATGAAGGAGGCTTCACGCATCTGTCGCTGTGGTGGGCGAGGGAAACGGCGAGCGGCCAGCCTCAGTGCACCACAGATCGTGTCTATGGGCATATGGAGCAACTAGCGACCTCGTCTGGATCCATGGTTTGATGATGAAGGTGTTCCAAGCCAGCAATGATTGGTGGTGTGATGGGCCTTCTTCTCCGATCTTCCCCTCTAGTCTGGTTGTTGCGATGGGGTGGATAGTGAGGAAGGGGGTTTGGGTTTCGTTCTCCCTTGCACGGGCCTGAAGTGACAAGAGTCTCCATGAGGCTTCCCTGAAGGCTGAAGCTACCTCAAAATGCAACATTATGGTTGGGAAGATGGCCTAGGACCCCTTTCATTGCCTGGCACGAAGGAAAGATTGACTACCACAGAGAAGTCCTCCTTGCTGGTTAACGGACAATCGCCAAACTTCTCGTAGCCATTGTGGTGGCCATCCCACTCTGCGATCCTATCTTCTGGCCTTTGAAGCTTCTGTGACATCCTCTCCTAGTTACTGCCAAATGCCATGGAGATGAGAGAGGGACACGACAAGTAGTGATGGCAACATAGGCCATCACACGCCATGTATGATGGGTCGTTGAGCATCCTCTGGAATTGCGGATCCATTCTAGTACCCAAGATGTCACTTTGACTCATGATTCTCACTTGGATCGGTGGGGATTATCTACAGCCAAGTCAAAGGTTACTGTTCCGCCCCTTTCGAAGGTGGAAGGTGAGCCAACAGCCACACGATCATCATCTCAGTGCTGAGGCTTCCACGCTCAGCTTTGTATCTGCGGCGCACCACTCAGCCTCAAGTAAGGTTGTTGTGTCGGGTAAATAATTCATGTAACCTAGTACAAACGATATTCTAAAATCAATATCACTACATCAAATCCTCAATCATTAAACAACATTCAAGCCTAAATATGTCATCAACTCGTGATCCAAGAAGTGCAGCTTCATCATTTTTTTCACTCACACCTTGAGGTACATTATGAAATCATTTTTTTTGCTCTAAGAAATCTTCATATACTGCATTGCATATCAAACTCTAAGATTCTGGGTCATCACATAATCATTCTTAACTGTCACCAACTTCTAGAGAATCACAAGATCTCCTACATGGAAGCCAAGCTCCACAACAACGCTCTTACTTGGTGGAAGTGCTTGCATACAATTCTTCGCGTGGATTGAAAGTTGACATGGAGTCCTTCGTCCATGACAGTTACAAACAACACTTGTGCATAAAACTATTAGACTTACAGTAGGGATAGGATTTTGTGGTCAATTCATATGTCACATGGGCTACTACCACTGAGATTACCATTTACCGCCAACATTGGATACTTTACAGATTTCATCTATGAACAACGTGATTCATGTATCTACACCAACAACGCATGAGCAGAAACTGTGTGTGGACTCCACCTCTTAGCAACGAACTTCTTTGACATCGACCCCATCCACTTACCTCACCACAGTCATCTTCTGCAAAAACGTTTTCCATCTAGATTCAGTGCTTCTCTTATAAGGGATTTGGGCATCACTCTTCTCAATGCTCCAATCATCTGATGCTCACAGCCTTAGATACTAAGACAACAAAGAATACAAGAGTCCTTCCTACAAGCGAACCTAGCAATGACGACCCGGATGAGGAGGACCCACCTGAGCACGGCTTGTTCGTAACACCACTTCTTTGACAGGTTCTGCCCTGTGAAGCTTCACCACACACACAACTCTGCTCGTCAGAGGTCGCGTTTGCAGGATACATGCATCCCGATAATTGACATTAGGAACTCTATTAACCGTGTATCAACAATGGCTGTAGACTTAGAGTTACATCACCCCCATCCTTACCCGCTTCATCGGTTGGCCTAGAAGGTTAGCCAGCAAGTGACTCACCATTGACGGATAACTTTATCGTACCATGAAGTATACAATGGCATCGTACTTCATGATGGTGTGTCTTTTAATGCGGCAATATCGTACTCGAATGACCTTAGCAATATGATCTTTACATGACGACTAGACCAACATCTACACCTTTCCATCGATTGGTGTGTCTTTTCATTGGCATCCTCAGTCGGTAGCCTGCATGCGTCGTGTCATCAAAAATATGCCACCAACTTCGTAATAAAATGAGTATTGCGACAACACCCCACTTGTAAAAGTTCATTTTTCCAACCCGAGTGGAGTTGTTGCAAGATAAGTTTCTTATGAAAAGCATGGCTAGAGTTTTTCATCTCGTGACTAGAGTGCATTGCGTTTGTCTTTTATTTGTGTTCGGACTTTTTTATTAGTTGTCTTTTATTGGTTTCCATCTATGATTTTGTTTACAATTATTTTAGTATTTGAGTTACATATAATGGTTAAGGACTTGTTTGAAAGATCTCAACAAAAAGGACTTGTTTAAAAGTTCTCAACGAATTACTTCGAAGATAAGAAGCACGGACACGGACACGGACACAAGCACGGACACGGATATGGACACGGACACAGGACACGGCAATTTTCAGAAATATAGGACACGGACACGGCATTGGACACGGCAATATATATGCATATATACATACATATATTTACATAAATATATACAGTAAAAGACATATATATGTATATAATTTATTTGTAAACACAACAAGCTCTATAATTCTTAACAAACAGAAACAACGATCACCATGATATCCACTTTATATTCACATTTGTATTCAAACCTACTATGCTGATGCTATAAAATTTAGCATACAAAATGATATATTAAAATCAAGAGGAAGAAGAGGGAAGGAAGTTGCTTTCAATGGTTGCTCTAGGTGTTGGCAGCTCCTGCTGCAAATGGCTCACAAAAGGCTGCTACTTATGGTGGCTTTAGCTCCTAGTGGTTGCTGATGCAAAGGATGTTAGTAGCAGCTCCATCTCTTTATGGTGGCTGCTTGTAGCAACTTCAGGACCTAACTGTTGCTAGAAGCGGTTTCATACATTCTTTATGGGAACAACAATTAGAGGGTGAGGCTTGTTGGTCACCTCTCAAGGGAAGGGATGAAGGTTTTGGTGAGGAGTTGGGGTTTGGTTGAGGAGTCTACGGGGTTGGGTCTTATTTTCTCTTTTCTTTTTAGTTAGATCTTATGTGGGTTGGGTTGGTCGTGTCCACTAAGCGTCCTAGATGTGTCCACGTCGTGTCCAGCTTGCAAATAAAAAAAAAACTAGACATGTTGGAGGAGTGTCCGCCACGTGTCCACATGTGTCCAAGGCATGTCCGGGTTGGACACGTGTCGGACACGGACGCGGCAGCCTTTGGGAAGTGTATGTGCTTCCTAGCTTTGAAGGCCTATATTAGTAGGGTCATGAGCGGAGTAAGACAATTAGGTCTTCTTGTGAATTATCTATATACGCCCATATCTGACATTATTGTCTGGCAGCTTGATTAGTAGAATAAATTGAGTTTTTGCATCATGACTTGCATCACAATCATTATCAATCACATTTATACTAAAGTGTATTTTATCATGGTGAACAAAGAATAAGTAATTTCCAATTACCATAAATATGTAGATAAAGTTGTAAACAAGTCTTAAAACACAAGAGGAATTCATAGTAACAATACGATTTTGAATTATGAGAACAAAATCCAAGCAAATTATTCTATAAATAAAATTAATATTCATGTTGCGACAAGTTTATTATTAAAATGATTCAATCTACAAATTACTTATAAAGACCTATATAGTCTCCAAGGTGACAAAGCATATCGGTACTCGCAACCAAATTCTACAGATACAACCAGGAATAAATCGAGTCTAATATCTATTATGGAAGAAAGCAAAGTTATGATTGCACCATATCCATGGACCATAAGAATGTTCATCAAAATGAAGCTCATGAAAATAGTCTATGATACTGGAGGATCTCACCTAGACAATTATTGATACATGAAGTCCAGCAAGCCGTGTCATATCTGTGATACCTCCCCCTTCCCATTCTGCAAATTTTGTGGCGCCATTCTTAGTTACATTTGTATACTAAGGAAAATTGGAATATAACAAATAACTAAATGATTCACAATTATCATAAATATGTATCTAAGTTGTAAGCAGGTATCAATGCATAATGGTTTTAACTATTATAATGGTATCATTTTAATTATGAGCTAATTATTATATAGATCCAACAACTAGGAACCAAGCCAGCAAAATACACGGGGACATTGGCAACCAAAAACATCCAATGGTTAGAGGGATAGATACAATTATTACAAGTGTGATGTAACATGGAAGGGATGAGACTGCAATAAGTCCATGAGAATACTTGCCATAATGAGGCCTGTGAAACTGGTGGGTCTCGCCAGTCACGAGGATATTATTGAAAGAGAAATTCCAGCAAGCCACATCCATGTCACAAGAAAATATAACAGTTAGAGTGCAGAATATGATAACAGTGGAGTTTTCACCTAATAGCACTTTTTCAGTGAAGGTGCCAAGAATAAGGGAAAAAGATGATTTCTTAATGCACTATGGTCAATCACTTTTTTCTTCAAACACCTTGCATTCCATCTCTATTTTTGTATACATATCAATGTCGATAGCCCCCAATCATCCCGGTATAGTCAGCGTCCTAAGCCATATAAAGAGAATCAAAACAGCCAATAAGACCCGAAGCCCAGACAATAGATGTATACTTCCAAATTTCTAAACATGCTTTTGGCTCTAATATGCGATGGCTAGTAAAAAAAATACTTTCCTTTGCTTCCCAAACACACCGCGAGATACCATAAATTGTATCAACTTTACCGAAGCAGGCAGAGTCATTGGTATTCTAAAGGGAAATATAGGATCCCCTCCCAACAGCTAGGATGTTAATCCTAAAGGGGCACCAACAAGGGTCTTGATGGAAGAAGCAGCATCAGACCTGTTACTACTTTTGTCATGAAACATGTGAAGCATATGATTGTTCATGCGGACAATCCAGACAGATATACTGCCATCTTTGCATCCACTAGCTTGCCAAAGACCGCACAGGGCGGCCACTGTAACTCATACACCTTGTTTGTGTTCACTTCACTTTAGGAGCAAACATCTGCCAAAGAAGAAGAATGCGAAGGTATCCTGATTTCCTAGAGGATGACATACCCAACTGGACCAACATATGTAGGCATGTTACTCTCCCTAGTTCTAATTTAATCTTTTAAGAGTATTAATACATGAGTGTGCTAAACTATATATACATATACATAGCTATGTATAGATATATATACACACACAAACACACATACACACATATCTATGGTTCTAATTCATGCCATGTTTTCATTTCAGCGCTTCCCTTGTTGATTCTATATATGCCACATTCATTACTCCTAAAAAGCATGTGTATCAGCTTATGTTGTACAGTTATAGTGCAGATCAAACCATCTACAGAGGATCAGCGCATAGTTTGTAAATATCATTTGTCACCATCATATTATTTATTACATGGACATTTATACAACTCTTACTGAACCTACACATCCACCTAAGTATTCTCATTTTCACTACAGCGTTTTTATAAATTGTTACTTCACAACATAGAATTACTACATTATCAAATAATACGATAATTCGATGATAGAACAAATCTTAATTTAAAAGTTAAATTTTGCCATTGCATACTTTTTTTTGGCACTTCATTTTCTCTACCTCAATGAAGTATATCTTATGACCTATTTCATGAGATCCAACTATGTTTTATGGTAGGCCATCGACTTACCGTCAACCCTCCTCCTTTATCCAGGATCAGGACCGGCTATACAAACATAGGCAGAGTTATTTTTTAAAAATCATAAAAAAAACCATTAGAAAATATTTATGTATGAAAATCATAATCTTGTAAAATCTAAGAAAAAAAATTGCAATATCTAAGAAAAAATGCTGAAAATCTTTTATGATAATAAAGATAATGGAGTTCCCATTTATATGTTAACATATTAACTTAAATGATCAAAAAGTAACTGCTTATGTACATATTTAGTTTTTAGTAGATTGGAACTTTCATGCGCTCACTACTAAATTTGAAATTTTGAGCTTAATTCGGTGAGATTTGGATATTTATCAAAAATCATTAAAGGTTCAGCAATTGTTATACAAATACCATTTTACATTCACATTATTATATATATAAAAAATCTATGATATTATAAAAGATACAACAATCAACAAATATATATATATATATATATATATATATATATATATATATATATATGTATGTATGTATGTATATATATATGCTTATATTGTGTAGTTTTATATATATAAAGTGAATCGGAAATCTCATGCATTAAAACACAACAATTTGAAAATTATTTCGTAAAGTTTTGATCATAAACTATTAAAGGGTTTCATTTGGTTGTCCTTATCACTTTGCAGTTACATTTTATAAGATACCCAGAAACAAATATGGGCCTACCACATCAAAGTAGATAGTGTGAAAGGATAACATATGATAAAACACGTAACCTTATATTCCAAGTGACTCGTTAAAATATTGTTTTTCGTAAACATCTAAACCCCTTTTGGGGGAAAATGACAACATAGTTGCTGAAATTCATTTAAGCTGTTGATAAACTTAGCTTACAAAAAGTATTTAAAAGGTAGAAGTTGAAATCTAAAAGGGAAAAGTTTATAAAACCATTTAAAGCACTTTGGTAAGAAAAAACTTGGGAAAGTCTAGGAAGCATGAACAGTTCAAAATAGGATTTGTACCTGTGCTAGACACGTATTGAATACTCGTACTATATCCAATGTTTTTTTCCTTTTTTTATGGTTGGACACTTCCTGGGCATGCCCAGCCCATTTAAATTCCACGCCGAAAATACAACATGCTAGTTTTACCTTTATTTCCAAATTCTTGACTCTTGCATCTACTCTTGGGCTTGGGGCCTTCATCTATATGTGCCCAACTGGTCAACTGCTTTAAAGCTGAATTTTCAACCTTTAATCCTTATTTATATAGAAAAATGTGTTTCTTATAGCCTTATATCTTAATTCTGAACAGCGAATACCTTCACCTTTTTCTTCTATGCTTTCTTCAATGTTCAATGGCGAGTTAATCTGAATATCTACTACCTAAAGAAAGTCTTCTAAAACTTTATCTATATTATTCTGAATGTTCATTTTTTATTGATACATGTGTAAATATTGTATACCCAATTTGATATTCCAATTGGACCTGCTAGTTTATTGTTAAACTTCCATGTAATAGATCTTGAGGACATGTAAGAAACTAGGATGAAGAACATCCTAATGATACTATCTACTTTACACAATACATGACAAAGGTAGCATCAGTACTCAGTAGTCTTGTTACATGATTGGACATTATATATGAGATATGAAATATGAAATATATGTCTTTTTGTAATTTGTATCGGACACAAGGAAATGGCCACTTCTATGGATATTTTGCCTCATGTTGTAGTTATACAATTGCCAGTCATCTTTTAGTTGATCTTAAAAGAATGAAATGGTCTTAGTTTGTGTTTCTTATGAATATACATATATATACATATGTACACAGATTACTTATTTATTACATTAAAAAAATTGCCATATTTATCGTTACGTGACTTGCGTCTGTCCTGTAATTTTGTAAAATTGCTGTATCTCGTCTCCATGTGTGTGTCAGTGTTTGTAAACATATCTGTTCTTCTTAGGGATAAATGTAGAGATACATATACTTTACAGAAATATAAGCTAGCAAAGAAGGAAGCTATGAAGGTAGTTGGCAAGGCCAAATCTAGATCTGGAGAAGACATATAAGTTGGAAGGAAAAACAATGCTTACCATGGCCCGTGTAAGAGAAAGAAAAGGAAGAGTCCTAAGGCCAATTGAAATGTGTTGCGAATGGAGAGGATAGAATGTTGGTAAGTAATGATGATTTTAAGAATCAACTGAAAATTGAATTCTTCACAAATTCTAATGGAGTACCTTGAATGATTTTGTAGACATGTTTACTACTAGAAGATGAAATGTAATCTACACACAAAAGAAAATTGGAATGAGTGAAAAGAAACAAGGACAACAAGCCCTATGAACTTTTTGTAGAGATGTGAAGGTTTGAGATCGATGAGTCAATTAAATACATACGACGAATCACAATGACTGCAAGCAAGCATCCACAAAAACCAGATTTATAATGGTCCAGCCAATTCCTAATAAGAAAAACTGCATCCACTAGCAAAAGATGATTATGTTGATTTGTTGAGAGAGTGTCTAAAACTCTTAAGAAAAGTTTCATCGATAATGGACGTCTACATCGAGCCTCAAGATCTTCGGGATGCATTTTGGGAATCTCCAGAATGATTTACGTTTAGCCAACTGACCATATACTGTCCGCAGACTGTATCCAGGCAAACACAGTGGCAAGAGCTTTTACGGTCCAAAACCGACTATATACGGTTCAGCTAGACTATAATTTGTTCTACAACCCAAATTATCGTCTGACTAGTGGCCATATACAGTCCATACAGACCATAATCGTGTCCACGAGTCCTGATGACTTTAAGAACACTGGTTATGGGTCATTCTTATAAATAGATCCCCAAAACTCAATCAAAAAACAAAAAACAAGAGTTATCACGAGACGTCAATTTTGAAGACCTTAAGCCGAAGATGGATTTAGGGCTTCTCCTAGGGTTTCAAGTCTTCAAGAGCTTCTCTCCAAGCGATTGTCTTGCTTCTATGGTTGGCTTCTGGGTGTAACATGGATTAGGTTCTTCTTCTCTATTATTTAATCATCTTCTTTGTAATTCTCTCCATAATAATATCATCTCTATGTTAATGGATGTATGTTACCTCATTGGGAAATGGGATTTACTGAACCACTATAAATCTTGCTTTTGTGGTTGCTTACTTGTGGTTTCTCGTTATTACTCGTCGTAATATTCGGTTGAATCAATTTATTCTCACAGTTCTACATGTTTGCAACAAGCTAGTTGGGCCTTGTTGTTCAGGTCTCCCATGACCTTCATATTCGAACAAGTGGTGTCAGAGCGAGTTTTATTACTTCATGTTCACTATGACTCTAAAATACAACATCGAAAAGTTCATTTGCTTAAAGAGATCCTCTCTGGAAAGTCAAGTGAGAATCTTGCCTCATGCAAGGAGTCCACAAAGCGCTTCTAAGGAAGGATAAGAAATAGGAATCCATGACAGTTGATCAACAGAAGGAGATTGATTAAAAGGTACCTACAGGCATCTTCCTCCGCATAATAGATGAAATCCTCCGCGAGGTCATCCGTCTGAGGACCGCCAAAGAAAGTTGGTATGGACTTGAAGCACTCTACATGAAGAAGTCCATCACCAACGAGCTTTTGCTAAAGAAGCACCTTTTCAGTCTTCACATAGAAGGTGGTTCCTTGATGACTCTTCTCGATGAATTCAACAAAATCATACATGACCTTAGGCAAACCGATGCGAAGATCAAGGACAAAGCATCGAGCAATTTTGTTGCTTTGCGCCCTTCCAACTTCTTATAAAAGAATTTGGATACCATAAATTTTTGTGAGTCAAAGACTATCTCACTTTGTGAACTCAAAACAGCCTTAATGCCTTGTTAATATATCTTTACTTTGTGTTTATTTCATATTTCATATTACTGCTGTACCTACATGTAATTTTCCTTTTACTATAAATAGAGAGGGAACCCTATTGGGTTTCTTACGTTGCCAACGTGCAACAACGCTCCATCGGTTTCTTCCGTTCACATGGTATCGAGAGCAGGTTAGAGCTCCAGCCGCCGCCGGCCCTCCCTCCCGCCCGGCGCCGCCCCTCCCTTCCGCCGCCCTCCCCTCCCTCCTCTCCCCTTCCGCCGCCGGCCCTACTACAGTCGCCGGCCGCCGCCGGCCTCTCTCCAGCCACCGGCCGCCGCCGCCAGCAGCAGCGGCTGCTGCTCCTTGCCGCCGGCGCGCGGCAGGAGCGCGGGGCCTCCCTGCGGCGCTGCTGATCTTCGGTAGTCCCTCTCATGCTGCCGTAGATCCCGCCGCACCGATCTAAAGGCTCCGTCTACGTCTCCGGGCTCTTTTTCAGCCTTTTTCGGTTCCTTTTTCGGGCGCCGACCTTGCTGCTCGGGGATCTCCGGTTGATCCAACGGCCTTCTAAAGCCCTACCCGGAGGTCTCGTCTCTTCCACCGTGGCTTCCTAATCACATCTCCTTCATGTGTGATTAGGAACTTCTCGTTTGAAGGCTGTCGATGCGTCAGTAACGCATCCTCTTTTCAGTTTCTGTTGTGACGTGTATCTCTCCGTCACGGGACGTGTATCTATCCGTCCACTCAGTCTTCTGTGTGACGTGTATCACTCCGTCACCCGTATCTCAGTTGCATCATGGAGAACAAGACCTATTATGAGGTCTCGCCTATTCCTATCAAGCTCAATGGGAAGAATTTTCTGCTTTGGATGAATGCGGTTCATACTGTCTTGGAATCGCGCGATCGGGCAAAGTTTGTTGATTCTGCACCTCTCACTAGCACTGACAAAGACTATGCCGAGTGGAAACGTCTTGACAGCCTAGTGAAGACTTGGCTATGGGGTAGCATGGAACCTTCTATTGCTTCGCGGTTCATGTTCTACTCCACTGCTAAGGAGATTTGGGATGCCGTTAAGCAGCACTATGCTCAGGAGAAGAATGCTCTTCGCCAGTTTATGATCTATGATCGTCTGTTTGCAGAGAAACAGGGTGATAGATCCCTTGAAGAGTATTTCGGTGTGATTCAAGCTATTTCCCAGGAGTTGAGCTACTATCATCCAGTGAAGGTTGCTGAGCAGATTAAAGATAGAGATGATCTTGTCACTGCTAAATTTCTATCTGGCCTTAGCTCCTCATTTGGTTCAGCACGCAGTGTGATACTTGCATCTGACAGATTACCGAGCCTTGCGGAAGCCTTCTCTAGGATTCAACAGTCCACCTTTGAGTCTGTTGATCCTACTCCTGTTGTTCCTTCTGGAGATTCCCATGCCTCCATTGCTGCAGCAGTTCGCGGAGGACGACCTGCACCTACTCCAACTGACAGACCTGGCTTGGGCAGAGGACGTGGGACTCGTCCTCGATGCACTTTCTGTGACAGACCGGGACACACTGTTGAGAAATGCTGGAAGAAACATGGGCGACCTGCCGCCCCACCTGTTGGAGCTGCCAACTGTGCTACTTCTGACTCTACTACTGCGAGCTCGAGTTCCTCTGGCATCACACTTACTCAGGAGGAGTATGACAGGTTTATTCAGGCAACTCAACATTGGAGTATGGGCGCCTCTTCTGCTTCTACAGCAAATCTTGCCTCTACCGCGGGTAATCAGGCTACATCTTTTATGGCTTCTGGATCCGCAACTCCCTGGGTGGTTGACTCTGGTGCCTCCCAGCACATGACTGGTATGAGGCGATTGCTCCGCACTTTTGACTCATATATTCCTCACCCATCTGTTACCTTGGCAGATGGTTCTGTAAGGAAGGTGGTAGCTAGTGGTTCTGTGTCCCTTACACCAGATATTGATTTGAAATCTGTTCATTTTGTACCTGAATTTCCTTTCAATTTGCTTTATGTTGCCAAGTTGATTGACACTGTAAACTGCACAGTAACATTCGGGCCTTCTTGCTTTGTTTTACAGGATCTCAAGAGTTTGAAGATGATTGGTGGGGGGCCTAGGAAAGGTGATCTCTACCTCTTTCCTGGTGATTATCTACCTCGCCATCCACCTCCTGCTCCAGTTTCCTCCGCCATGCTGAGTGGTTCCCCCTTGTTGTGGCATTGCAGATATGGCCATCCTTCCTTAGAAAGCTTGAAGAAATTGGAACCCGATCTAGCTCATGTGTCCTCATTAGAGTGTCAGTCCTGTCAGTTGGGCAAACATCATCGGTTGTCCTATCCTGTTCGTGTCAATAATCGGGCTTCTAGTCCGTTTGAGTTAGTCCACAGTGATGTATGGGGTCTTGTTAAAAACCAGAGTTATAATGGTTTTAGCTATTTCATTTCTTTTGTGGATGATTACTCTCGCATGACATGGATTTATCTTTTAAAAAGTCGTGACTCTGTGCTTTCCATTATCAAACATTTTCATAAACAAATTCAAGTTCAATTTAACTGCAATATCAAAAAATTTCAATCTGATAATGCCCTTGAGTATGTTCAGAAAGCGATGAATGAGTTTTGCAGTTCGGTTGGTATGATTCATCACACCTCTTGTCCTCACACTCCTATGCAGAATGGTGTTGCTGAGCGAAAGAATCGCCATCTCTTGGATATCACTAGGTCTATCATGTTTGAATCCAATGTGCCTAAACGTTTCTGGTCTGAGGCTCTTCTCACTGCCTGTTTTTTGATTAATCGGCAGCCCTCTTCTGTTTTGCATGGGCGCACTCCCTTTTCTGTCTTACGCCCTATGGATAAACCGTTTCATGTTCCGCTTCGGGTTTTTGGTTGTACATCCTTCGTTCATAACTTTGATCCCAAACAAGACAAACTCTCTCCTAGGTCCTTGAAAACCTTGTTTCTTGGTTACTCTGGTACGAGTAAAGGTTACAAGTGTTATTGCCCGAGTTTGCGTCGTATGTTTGTTTCTAAGGATGTCACTTTTCATGAAACCAGTCCATATTTTGCACATGCTATGAGCAAGGGGGAGCAATTGAGTGAGGGCGTGCCACCCGCAATTCAAAGTGAGGGAGTGCCACCTATCATTGTTGAGGACATACCGCATGATCCACCTACCATTCAACCCTATACCCAGGTTTATCACAGGCGAGGTAGACATGATCCAGATGAGGTAGCGGCACAAGTCCATGAGCCTCCCTCGTCATCTTCTACTCAAGAGATTCCTGCAGAGGCTTCTGACCTTGATCTTCCTATTGCTGTCCGGAAAGGTATACGTTCATGTACTATTCGTCATCCCATATCAAATGTATGTTGTTTGTCGCACTTATCTACACAGGCTCGTGCATTTGCTGTTGGGATGGACTCCATTAAGATACCAAGAAACCACTTAGAGGCTCTAAAGGACAGTGGCTGGCAGCAGGCAATGCAGGTGGAAATCTCTGCTCTGATTGACAATGGCACATGGGATCTTGTTACTTTACCTGTGGGCAAGAAAGTTGTGGGCTGTAGATGGGTCTTTACAGTCAAACACAACCCTGATGGATCGATTGAGCGGTTGAAGGCCAGATTGGTAGCAAAAGGCTACACACAGACATATGGAGTGGACTTCTTTGAGACTTTTTCTCCAGTTGCTCGTCTCAATTCTGTACGGATCCTTATATCTCTAGCTACTACCTTTGATTGGCCTCTTTTCCAGCTGGATGTCAAGAACGCCTTTCTTCATGGAGATCTTCAAGAAGAGGTGTATATGGAGCAACCACCAGGTTTTGTTGCTCAGGGGGAGTGTCAGAAAGTCTGCAAATTGAAGAAGGCTATCTATGGGTTGAAGCAATCTCCTCGAGCTTGGTTTGACAAGTTCAGTGCTGTTGTTTTACAGATGGGCTTCTCTCGTTCCATGACTGATCACTCTCTATTTTATTCACATTCTTCTGGTGGGTCCATAATTATTGCTGTCTATGTTGATGATATTGTGATTACTGGCAGCGATTCTACAGGCATATCACGTGTGAAGGAAGGACTACAACAACACTTTCACACAAAGGACCTGGGGAAGCTGAGATACTTTCTAGGGATTGAGGTTCTTAGATCCCATGCAGGTATAAATCTCTCCCAGAGAAAGTATGTGCTTGACTTGCTACAGGAAACGGGTATGACTGATTCTAAGCCCGTATCCACTCCTATGGATTATCACATCAAGGAGGTGGAAGATGATACTGCATATTCAGATCCAGGTCATTACAGGAGAATAGTTGGGAAGTTGATTTACCTAACTGTCACAAGACCTGATATTTCTTTTGCTGTTGGAGTAGTAAGTCAACACATGTGCACACCACGACAGTCACATTGGACAGCTGTATGCAGGATTCTGAGATATCTGAAAAGTGCTCCTGGAAAGGGGATCACTTATTATAAACCCAAGAGTCCTCTATCTTCTTTGACTCTCACAGGTTATGCAGATGCAGATTGGGCTGGTAATCAAGTTGATAGAAGATCCACATCTGGCTACTGCACCTTTCTTGGTGATCATCTGATT
The DNA here is from genome assembly GCA_963693085.1 of Alisma plantago-aquatica. Classification (NCBI taxonomy): domain Eukaryota; kingdom Viridiplantae; phylum Streptophyta; class Magnoliopsida; order Alismatales; family Alismataceae; genus Alisma; species Alisma plantago-aquatica. Next base: position 908,106,688 of record OY856410.1, read on the forward strand.
ACTTGGAAGAGCAAGAAACAACAAGTGGTAGCACGGTCTAGTACTGAGGCTGAGTACCGTGCTATGGCACATGCATGCTGTGAACTGCAATGGATCAAATCTGTCTTTTCTGAGCTGAAGATTTTGATACAAACTCCCATGATTCTCAAGTGTGACAATCAATCTGCTATACATATTGCCAGAAATCCTGTCTTTCATGAGCGCACAAAGCATATAGAGGTTGACTGTCATTTCATCCGAGATCAGATAAAGAATGGCAATGTGGTGACGCCATATGTCAAGTCTGAAGATCAACTAGCTGATATCTTGACAAAGCCATTAGGTCCAGCAGTGTTCCAGAATTTATGCGGCAAGCTGGGCATCCACAATGTGTACACTCCAACTTGAGGCGGAGTGTTAATATATCTTTACTTTGTGTTTATTTCATATTTCATATTACTGCTGTACCTACATGTAATTTTCCTTTTACTATAAATAGAGAGGGAACCCTATTGGGTTTCTTACGTTGCCAACGTGCAACAACGCTCCATCGGTTTCTTCCGTTCACATGCCTCAAACAAAGTTAGAAGGATCTTAATTCACAAAAATAGCAGGTGAAGTGTTTGCTGCTAGAGGACGGGAGTGTCGACGTGGCCCTAAAATTTCAAACAAAAGAAGAACAAGTCAAAATCACGTCAATCGAAGAGATGCAATTATTGCAAGAAGACATGTCATATCTAGGATGAATGTTATGTGTTGCAAAAGAACCAAAAGCATGAGAGTTCAAAAGAAAATGTAGCTCATGAAAAGGTCGCTCACAGAGGTTCAAAAACTATGGATGTGTTCTTGCTTCGTCGTCGTCCTATGATTACAAGAAAGGATTGAGTTCTTGATTCATCATGCATGTACCACATGATCAAGCGGAAGGATTATTTGTGTACCTATGACTCTCATTAAGGTGGAGATATCTTAATGGGTGATGATTATCCTAGCAAGACGATTAGTGTTGGCACGATGAAGATCGCGATGTATGATGGTAAAGTCAAAACATTGACGGACGTCTGACATGTTGTACGGTAGAAGAAGAATCTCTACACACTTGAAAACAAGGGGCTGCAAGTTCTCCAATGAAATTGAAAGTCTGCATATTCTAAAGTCAACCGGGTCCTCGTGAAGGGGGCGAGAAATTCACGCAAATTGTACATCTTGCAAGGTTCCACTATCTCGAGCTCTACAATGATTACAACTTCGTCTAAAGACACTACAAGGTCCTAGCATGTTTTTGAGACGCATGTTTGGGAAAGGAGTGATGCTTTTAAGCAAGAGCGGGTTGTTGAGTGGTCAGATCAACCAGAAGTTAGATTTCTATAAACATTGTGTTCTTGGGAAGGACAAAGACAATTGTTTCCACATCGCGGTTCACATTTCTGAGGATGCTCTAGATTATGTTCACTCTAATAAATCGGCCCCTTCTCGTGATCCTGCCGAGGTGCTAAATACATGACCTTCATTGATGATTTCACATGGTATGGGTTTATTTTCTCAGGATCAAGGATGAAGCCTTCTCTACTTTCAAGTAGTGGAAGGCTCTTGTTGAAAATCAAACCGGCAAGAACTTAAAGACTTTTCAGACCGATGACACTTGGAGTTATGTTCTAAGGAGTTCAACAACATTTGCAATGATCATGGGATAAAATGATAGCGCATAGTGCGTCAAACACCATAACATAATGGTATAGCAGAACAAATGAACATAATGTTGTTGGAAAAGGCCTAATGCGTGCTTATCTATGCAGGCTTGGATAGATTTACGATTTGAAGCTATATCAACCTCTTGTTATTTGGTGAAGCGTTCTCCATAATATGTTGGTAACTTTAAGACTCCTAAAAAGCTTGCTTTGGTAAACCTTTTAATTATTTGAATCTATGTATATTCAATTAGCCTGTTTATGCTCATTCAAATATGGGCAAATTGAAACCTAGAGCTAACGAATGTGTATTTCGTGATCATGCTTCTAGGGTGATAGGATATTGTCTATGGTGCAACGATCCTTCTTCGCCACATTTCTTGGTAGAGGACAACATAACATTTAACGAAACTACCATGGTGTCTATTGTAAAAGAAATAAATAACTCTTATCCTACAAGTTCTTTGCATGGCATTCCACAACAAGTGGAGATCAAAAAAGATGATGGCTCAGAGTTTGATGAACAAGGTCTCTCTTCTATGACGGATGCATCCGTTCCTGCTAAAGACAAAGAGGACACTCCATGGAGTTCCAAGAAGATAGCGCCAAAGGCAAAGGCAAATAGAACATCAAACCACTTCAATGCTACAGTTTTGGTGACTCAATGGTGGCCTATGCCCTTTCCAACGGCGTTGATGTGGATAGGTGATGAGCCCACCATTTTATTTGATGCAACCGCAAGTCAAGATGATGTGCAGTGGTTTGCTACAATGAAGAGATGGAATTTCTTTACAAGAATCAAACTTGGTAGTCAATGGTACCTCCCAAAGGCAAGAAAGTTGTGGCCCGCAAGTGTGTCTATAAGAGAAAGAAGGTGAAAGGTACAAGGCACACCTTGTTGCAAAAGGCTATAGTCAGGTTATATGCATTGATTATAATGAAGTCTTTTCACCAGTCAGGATATCCTTTATCCATGAACATCCATAGATAGTAAATGGATAAATGAATGAATTAAATAGGCGGAAAGACATGGAATAGGGTGTAAAAATGGGATAATATCCTAAGATTGGCCAAAATGTTGATTTCATTATGATCATTGATTGAGTGACAAAAAATGGAATGTCAATAGCATCAAGTTAGGTTTAATCAGTTTGTTATCACGTTATCTTATGTTAGGATTTTTTTGCAAATGCTTCAATATTAAGAGCTACATGTAATATTTAGGGACTTATTTGGAAGTTTCGTTCCTGATTAAGTTGGGTCATTAGAAAAAATAAGTTGATTAGGGCTTCTTGCGAGTTATCCATGTAAACCCATGTCTAGGAGTATTCTCAGGTAGAATTAGATAACGCAATTTCTTTTTGCAAATGTATGTGTTTTCTATCAGTTGGTATCAGAGTTTGAGATCTAAACCTTAGGCATGGCCTAGATCCCAAGTTCCACCCAGGAAACGGCTACAACCCTAGATTTATACCAAACCCTAGGTTAGGATTCATATCTTCCGCCTAAAATTAAAAAAAAAGTATTTTCCAATGGGTAGTTTCTCATGTTCTTCCCCTTTCTTCTTCATCCAAATCTTCTTCTCCCCAAAGGTCCTTCACTAAGCAGGGCCTCCACCTCTTTCCATCAACTATCACCCTCTATATCCTACTCTTCCCCCTCCCTTTATATTTTTTCTCACCTGATAGTCTAATGGTACAGGGCCACATCGTAGCACCACAAGCCTTTGAGTGGTCGCCAACAGCAGCCATCAACCCAAGGATCACCATAACCCCCTCCTACCTCTTCCTTAGGTCCCTAGATGTCACAAAGAGCCAACCTTACTCCCACCTAGACCTTTGGTAGGTACTAGGCCCTTCCCTTTCCCATTATAAGTGCAGAAGAAAGTTATTCCCTATTCAACGGCTCCAACCGGCTATTGAGGCATCTTTGAGCCTTAATACTTGCTCCCCAAAGAATGTTGGGGTGTTCCCTACCCTTCACATTGTGTCACACGGCCAACGGAAGTCTGAATTGACAACGGGAGCCAACTCTATGGTATCTTGAGGATTTCGCCCCTAAAATCAGATTTTTTTTAGCATTTCCTTTCTTCTCCCGCATCATCCACGACTCGTGGAATTTCAAACTTCAGATCTCGCATCAATCATTATGAAATCCACGCGCACATGTGGGCCCACATTTTGAACTTTGGGTTGCGTTCAAAATTCATTGACTCACATCATAAAGCAAAATGAAGACTTGCATGCCAAGATAACCTAGCTTGATGTTCATTTCACCACCTGAGACAGAGATTGCAAAAAAAAAGATAGTGACACCAATTTGGCCATGCAGATGGAGAGCTTTCTACAACAGGATAATCAATGTGATCATAACCAACATGATACTAGATGACCACTTCCAAAACAGTTCCTATGACAATGGAATCCTTTTATCCATGAGCACATGCCTTGGTCAGTGTGAAGTTGGGCATTATATGCTCTCAGTGAACAAAACACTTTACATGGGACGATATAAATTCTAAAGATGGGGGCTATAGGACCAATTAAACAGGTGGCGGCTCTAGCTTTTCCACCACTCGTAGCAACACCACTAGTGAAGCACGATAGAATCCCTAAGGTGTTCCAATTTCCATTCATCCAACTACTTACAGAGGCAACTTCTGAGTTAAAAAAATACATTGGTTTGATAATTCTGATGGAAGTGTGGTATTCCTCCGACCATTCTTCTTCGCACGAGAGCATGTCATTGGCTTACCAACTTCTGACTTTAATTTCAAAACGAGATCATCTGCAACGGAAGTGATTGTTAGAGGATGAGTAACAACCATGGATCAAAAGGCATGAAAGTACATCCATTTAGGCTTAATTAGTTTTGTATTATGTTATCATGTACCCCAACATAGTTGGGACTGAGGCTTAGATGATGATGATGATGATGATGATATGTTATTGTGTCTTAGAATTTTATTATCTATGCCTCTATGGTTTCAGTATTAGGGATTACATGTAATATTTAGGGACTTATTTATAAGTTCATGATAACTCTTATTTAAGTTGGGTCGTTAGCATAAATAAGCTAATTAGGGCTTCCCATGAGTTATCTATATAAACCCATGCCTCGGGGTATTGTCCAGTGGGTTGAAATAGATTAATGAAATTTTAGTTTTTGCAAATATGCTTCGCATCAAGAAGTCACAATTGAAGGAAAAATTCACACAAAGAAGATTGATATGTCTAAGAATCCAGCCGACATGACGATGAAGACTCTTCTATTAGCGAAGTTTGAGCTCTGTTCAAAATTTATTGGTCTTCTACCTGAGCTTTGCCCATGTTTGGCGTGTAGGTATGAAGATGGTATTCTTATTTCACGTTCTGAAATCGGAGAAGATAACAAGTGCTTTTCAATTTCTATTATCGTTTTTTTGTTGAAGGCAAGGAGGAGTCGGTTAAGAGTGCCTTAAACTCACAGTCCATGGGACTGTATTTCGGCAAAAGCAATGAAAATAACTTTTACGGTCTACGCCCGACCATGTATGGCACATCGTTTGGGAAATCAATAAGTAGAAACGTATATACTCCCGCTTATACAGGTACAGTCACCTTGTCGCACCGCATATTGCTAATCAGTCCAGTAAGCAGTCGTGGGTTGCACATGTAGCGGATTAAGTGGTCAATTAAACTCCACTTTATGCAAAGACCACTACCTACGCCCACCAATACACACACAAATATGGATATACACATTCATTAGATGTTTAGATATTTTGTCATACATACGTATGTACAGTTTTTGTTAGAAATATAAATCAATCATATACGGGTAGGAGTTTGTAGGCCCATATAGAGTCTAGTCTAGACAGGTATGAAAGTCTCTGAGAGTCATGTCCACCCTCTCCTATATAAAGGAGAGAGGTCTCTCTTGGAAACATAACAATATAACTCAATATTGTGAATATATCACCCATCCATTATTTCCAACATGGTATTAGAGCCTTATTTCCAAGTACTCTAACCCTAGAGAGAAAGCAACGTTCCTCCAGTGGCAGGTGGCGGTTGGTGTCATGGTCGGTTGCCCGTAGGGCCATCTCCATCACCCTCTCTAAAGGGTGATCTCCGTTGCCCTCTCTCTCTAAAGGGCCTTCATCATCCAGATCTAGATCTGGAAGTACAGTTTTCATCGTCATCTATCTAAATCCAGATCCAGATCTAGATCTAGCATCCCCAAGTGTATGTCTTCCGTCTTTCATTTTTCATCTTCCCCAAGCACAAGGTTCAGACACTCCCTCCATCAAGACAAAGTCCAGATTCAAGTCGTCATCCTTCTTGCATTACCAAGATCAACAACCCCATGGTGGTCTTTTCCATGATCTAAGTCATCTCCACCATCTGTGTCGTCTTCTTCTCCAAGGTGGAAGTCATCTCCGCCATCTGTTCCATCATCTTCATGGTGGTAGAAGTCAGATTTACCACCTGGATTGTCGTCTCCATCATCCGGATCGTCATCTATGGTGCAAGTCATCTCCACCAGATTGTCATCTTCATCATCCAGATCGTCATCTAGGCGGCTTATTTCAAGAAGAGGAGTCATCCATGGAGTTAGGGTTTAAAGTTTCTAATATTTTCCCCACAAATCTTCCCTGGAGGCACGGAACACGGCGTGTTCCACACTCTACACGCCGTGTCTCTTCATTAGGCAGTGTACAGTTTCATCCAGAACGCAAGTCACACGCCGTGTTGATCTCCAACACGCCATGTTAACGGACGGCGAGTTTACGCTTCCACATCCACATTGCGTGTAGGATCCCTACACTCCGTGTTGCAAGGAGTCTGTCATTTTTTAGCGAAGGAGCTACACGGCGTGTATACGCCAACATGGCGTGTCTCCAGCAGTTTGTTCATACATCTTCGACAATTGAACTCTGTGTCACCATTAGGGTTTGCAACTCAATCAACGGCGACTACATCTTCAAAGTATGTGTCCCAGATCAGTTCTCCAGGCATCTTCAAAGCTTAGATAAGAAGCTCCCCAGCAAGAAAAAGCTCCCCTAAGGGTCAAACAAATCTCCTTTTTAGGTCGGAAGAAGATCCATTTAAATTTTTATCCGGATCTTGTATCGAATCACATGCTACATCGAACCTGGTTATCAGTTCATCTACTGCAACTTCCTCGCCAAGTCAACCTCTTTGAAGCAGTCCAACACACAACTTCTCCTGCCATGTCAAGCCAATCCTTGTCCAGTTATTTCTTCTTACTCCACCCCATGTCCCCTAATGTCACAGGGGAGTTTCTATGTTTTTGTACACCCCAACCACTTTCGACGTCTCTTCGTGGTTGGTGTGCGGGGGAGAGATAAAGGAGATGAGAAGAGGAGGATGAGAAGAAGAGTTGAGGTGCAGATATCAGAAGAGAAAAGAAGAAGAAGAGCATTGTCTACATATGGAGTTTATGTACTCAACATGTTGTCCAAATCTTACTATCCAGTTCAAGGCCAATGTTCATCCTCGTCATTCAGATTCCGAGTTGCCAAGCGTTAGTCCGTCATTTAGAATTCATCTTCTCGCATAGTCAACTAAAGAAGATGATTCCTCAGATATATTAGATGTTATCGATGCTCTACAAACAGGCGATTATGTTTCTTCATCAACTATGTCTGGGTGATTCTACTTGGACAACACTTCAGTCTTCTAGTATTAGAGCATCTTGGATTATGAGCACAGTTCGGTTGTGTCGGTCTGGCACACCTGTCTTTTACAGAAGATCATTCAATCGGCTACATCAACAATGTTTCCTCCTTGTTCGTTTGTGCCCTCTCAAGCATGTTGATGTTCGTCCATGCCATGTCAAGCATGTTGATGTTCGTCCATGCCCTTTCAAACATGTTGATGCTCGTCCGTGTCAAGCACATTGATGTTTGTCAATGCCATGTCAAGAATGTTGATGTTCGTCGCGTGCCAAACATGTTGATATTCATATGTGTCCCGTCAAGCATGTTGATCGTCAGCTACAGCCTAGTCTTCGTGTGGCACATATCCTGGAAACTACTTCAGCGGTAGTAGCAACTGAGTTTGTGACTCAGGTGATCTTCGCATGTTCTTTCAGCATACTCTTAAGATACAACCTCCAACCTAGTCAAAGCTTTGATGTTTCAAAGATTCGGTGTGTATCGATCTCAGGTGTTTATCAATCTCAAGCGAAGCTTCAAAGTCAAAGATGCCATAGATATTAAAGTGTGAGGGAGTACACATGTCGTGCTAAGTCAAGGGGATATCTATCATGTTTTAGTCATAACCTTTTTTCCTGACTTATTTCCATCTGTCATCCAATCTTGGCATGTGATTCTCCCATGCTCCAGCTTCCAGAGGAGTGTTAGAAATATCAGTCATACCATATATGTGTTGGAGTCTGTAGGCCCATATAGAGTCTAGTCAAGTCAAGTCAAGTCTGGTCAGGTCTGGAAGTCTCTAGAGTCATGTCCACCTTATCCTATATAAATGAGAGGGGTCTCTCTTGTAAACATAACAATATAACACAATATTGTGAATATATCGTCAATCCATTATTTCCAATAGTTTTACTACACATAAAAATCATCAAACATATTTATATGTCTACCTTTTGATATATTCATAATAAAATTACACTTACATTATACCTACATCTACACTAAGTATACATGTTGATTAATAAAAATATATATCCATTCTATGCATATATTAGTACATTTAAATGTATACATTTTAACCTTTGCACATAAAGTACACAAGCATTCCAATATATATACATATATAAACAATTGATTGATACATATATACATATATATATATATATATATATATGTGTGTGTGTGTGTGTGTGTGTGTGTGTATATATATATATATATATATATATATATATATATATATATATATATATGTGTGTGTGTGTGTGTATATATATATATATATATATATATATCAATATGTTTATATTCAGAAATATATGATTGCATTTTCTACATTTGAAATATTTATTGAAATAAGCGCAATATACAAAATTATGATTAATCGTATATTTTGATTCATTGGCGTATATATACACTCTAGGCATATATTAGTACATTTATATGTATACATTTTCATGTTTGTACATATAGTACACAAACATTTCAAATATTTACATGTATATAAACATTTGATTTATATATAATAAGTTTACATTAACATGGAATGAGCTTATAAAGCGAGATTTTGAATCCTACATCTCGACCAAAATATGACCCATGATAGAGTTGAATGGAAATGAAGGATCCATGTAGCTGACCCCAACATAGTTGGGACTGAGGCTTTAATGATGATGAAGTTTACATATACATATATATGAATTGCATATTTTACATTTGAAAATTTTCTTTACCTATTTCCAAAAAAAATTGAAATATTAATGTTTATAAGCTTAATATATGAAATTATATTATATACAATTTATTAACTAAAGGAAAAAATCAAAATCATATATAACCATGCATATACCCTTGCGCCTTCCATATATTGTGCGGTGCCCTCTCCACCCGCATACTGGCTGCATAGGGCTTTTCTAAACAAACGATATGGTCCTATTGCACCATAATTTGGGGATGTAGTCTGAATCAAGGTTGAGATATTGACCGTATACGGTCTATCCAAACCATACTCACGGCCTAGACGAGTCCCGACCAGTTTGGAACTTTGTTTGTAGGTCCCATTCTTATTAATAGACCCACCAACCTCATTTTAAACATGAAGAGACATCAAGAGTCATGTTTCTCTGACCTAAAGCCAAGTACGAGCTTAAGGATTCAATCCTCCTAGAGCTCCTTTTCAAGCAATCGTCTTCTTCTATAGTTGGCTTTTACGTGTAAAAGGGATCGGGTTCTTTATCTTTTGTATTCATCCTCTGTAATTCTCTCCATCAATAATATCATATCATATACGACAATGGATGTGGCTCTCTTATTAGGTATCTGCTTGAACCACCATAAGTCTTGGTTTTGTGGTTGCTTGCTTGTTGTTTCTCCTTATTACTCATCGTACATATTTGGTTGGTTCCTTCATGTGATAATGTTTAAATATTTTTGTTAATACAAAACAGAGTTACAATTCATACATATAGACTCATCTCAAGGTCCGAAGTATATCTGGAGCATTATAAGATAGAGTGACAGTAATGGGCTTATGTAGGAGAGGCACATTAGTCCTATTATTATCATATCTAACTACTTAATACACTAACACTCCCGCTGAAGCTAGACATTATACATCGTGCATTTCCATCTTGCTACATGTAGTTGAAAGAGAAAGGGGAAGCGGTTCCACAAAGATATCGACTTGTTGCCTTCCAGTCTTCACATATGACATGCCAGTCTTCTTGGCACAGATCAGATCTTGCACAAAATGGCAATCAACCTCGATGTGTTTGGTGCACTTATGAAACATAAAGTTGTTGGCAATATGAATGACAACATGATTATCGCATTTGAGGATGTCCATAGAGGAAGCAGGGAGGCCAAGTTCATGGAGACCAATTTCACCCGTTAAATCTCACAGCAAGCATGGGCCATGGCCTCGTATTCTACTCCAGTGCTTGAACAAACAACTACCAGTTGTTTCTTACTGCAACAGCTGATGGGATGATATCTTAAGAAAAGACAATAGCCAAATGTGGATCTTTTTTCATTGACATCCCCAACCCATCAGTATCTGAATGGCAGGTCAGGGAAACGTCTAGAGAAGAGGGTTTTTCATAGAGGCCATGTCCTAGTGCGCTTACGATAGCATAGTATCTGTTGTATCGGAATCCAATGACAGACAAGAGAATGTGTCGTGTGTTGATTAAACACACTGACTGCACAGGCAATGTTTGGACGGGAAACCGTGAGATAAATCCATAGTTTGGAAACCCAACCCAACCCGGCCGGTTGAACCTTCACCCGACAAGTTTCCCGGTCGGGTGGGCCTGAAACCCGATTTTGGCCAACACCCGGAGTTGACCCGGTGACTCGGGCGGTTCAACCGCCGACCCGGTGACCTGGCACTCGGGTCAAAGGCCCAACCGGGTTTTGCTGGTTCTATTTTTTCTTCCCGAAATGACCATTCAACTAGTTTAATGTCCTTTCATGCAGTCCCAACTAATCCATACATTGATATATTCACTTATTATTACTTGTTTCAAGTAGTATAAGAGGATTTATTTGCTTCGTTATGAATAGATACTTGGTTTTGTATGTTTGGCGTTTCATACTTCATAATCTTGTGGTTTCATACAATAAATTATGTGCATATATATACACACTTATATAATCATATATATGAACATACATATTATAACATACATGTTTATACATGTGTGCATATAGTAATATTATGTATACGGTGTAATGCTGACATCACCGGGTCAACTTGGTCGACCTGACGGTTGAACCAGAGACCCGTGACCCGGAATCTTTGTCGGGTCGACCTTTGGGTCGGGTCTGAAAACCTTAGTAAATCAACTTCCCAACTATTTGTTGATATCGCTCAAATACCTCAGAAGACTCCCCTCAAAAATGTCTTCAGTGTGGTAGTCCATCAGCTAGGATATCAGCACAGAGGTCCAGGACATACTCCCGCCGAGAGAGAAATGCCACTTTTTAAATGTCCATAAGGTAGTGTAATTGGCTCGGGTCCTTAGTGTGAAAATGTGACTTGAGGGAATCTTTAGTGCAAATATACATGCAGTATCACTTCCAATAATGATGATATCATCAACATAGACTGCTAAGATGATGGTGCCAGATGCAGTCTTGGAGAAGAAGTTGTGATCACAAGAAGATCTGGAAAATCCCAAAGTGTCAAGAACTCCACTTAGCTTGTTGAACCACACTTGTGATTGCTTGAGGCCATTCAGGGATTGTTTTAAGTCTACAGGAGGGCTCCCCTCAGTAGTGAGCCCAAGAGTTGCTACGAATAGACTTCCTCCTCTAGGTAACAATGGAGGAAGGCATTTTTTATATCACGTTGGAATGAGGGCCAATCCATGTGAGTTGCAAGAGAGAAAACAATCCGAACCGAGGTAATGCAAGTTGTTGGTGAAGAAGTTTGAAGAAAGTCGATCCCAAACGTTTGGGTGAAGTCTTTGGCAATAAGACAAGCTTTGAGGCATTCAAGGGATCCGTCATAATTGAACTTGACAGACAAGATCCAGCAGCATCCCACAAAGTTCTTGTTTGGAGGTGGCGGGACAAGATCCTAGATACCAAACTCATGCAAAGTTGTCATTTCTTATAGTTTTGTAGCTTTCTAATCAAGGTGTCACATGGCATTGCGGTAGTTTTTAAGGATCTAGACGGAATCTAAGTGTTGGGCAATAATTTTCGATAGGGGATAGTGTAAGCTTCAAGTATGTATACCTTTTCGAAGTGCCACCAGGGGCATGTTGAATCCTCACAGTTGGACAAGAGTGTTGGGTACCTAGAGCTAGGAATTCTTTAGACGTTGTTGATAGACCTTCGTAAACTCAGATATATTAGGTGATTGAGTAGGAATAATAATTATATCTCATATTCCCTATAATTATATCAGAGCACCTTTTAACCCTTAGGGTCTTAAACAGGCATCCCCACTAAAGGAGCAATAGATGTCGCCCCTTCTCGACACAAAGCAATAGATGTCACCGGATGAGAGGCCAGAAGCAGCAAGGGTTGTCACCGCCCTCCCCTCTCCATCACAGCGCCAATGGCCTCCAAGGCAGCAGTCACGCCACTGCATGATGAGCAATAGCAATTGTCAGAGGCAACCGTCGCCACAAGGGGGCGGCAGCCGTCGTCGCCTACTCCAAGCAGCAGTAGTGGGTTACCGCAACCCTCCAGGAAAAGAGTCCTCGGCATCCGGCCCTCATAGGAGGTGTCACCATAGCCACATAAAGGGAGAAAGCTATATCACAGCCACCACGGGAGCCCGGCCAGTAGCAATAGCTCTCCCTCCTGGCCTAGCGGTCCCCAAAAGCCCCTGTGGCTGGGTCTGCCAGCTCAATCTACATCGGCAGCCTCTAGTTCCTCACAAGTCACCGATGACATTGTGACAACATCCAGTCGACTGTGACAAATATGTTTATGGTGATCTATAAAATTGTTGTAACCAAACTAGGGTTCCCTCTCTTCCCGTCTACCTCCCCATGTACCTTCCCTACATACACGGTTGAGTGCTTCTAGGTTAAGAAATCTTTATCATTCCTATCACGTCACATCTGCCATGTAATAGTGCATAGTTGTGCATCTCACCAGCATTCATCTCATCACCGTGCTCCTTACCAGTGATTATTCTATCGTCATTCACCAAGATCCCATGTGTCTCCAATCATGTCTGAAGGAAAATATCATATGACTCAGACAATCACTACAATGACAGTGCACCAGCCTCCATTGTCAAATTAAATGGTGCCAACTACTTACTCTGGATGAATTCAATCTACATGATTATTAAATCCAGAGATTAGCTAAAGTTCATTGAGAAACATGTCGAGGATAGTAGAGACAGGGAAACAACCAAGTCAATAATTGGCTATGGAGCATTATGGAACCCTCCATCGCCTCTAACTACATGTTCCACAAGAATGTCAGACTTGTGGGAAGCCGCTCGCCACCATTTCACCCAGGAAAATAACACAACGTGCATCTACTGATCTGGGACAAGCTCTTTAACATACACTAGGAGGACAAACTATTCGATGAGTACTATGATGCCATCATCACCTTGTCACAAAAACTTGAGTTCTTCCAGCACGTCACCTTTAATGAACAGGTCAAGAGTGTGTTTGTCTCATCACTGCAAAAAATGTCAACAGTTTGCACTCGGCCTTTTCTCATGTGTTTAGTGTCATCTTGGCCGGAAATCAGTTCCCTACCTTGGAGGATGTGTATTCTCGTCTACAACAATCGGATATATGTCCCTAACTCACCTCGATCATTCTACTAGACCCACGGCTTCAAGGCCAAGGTCTTGGATGTGCTGCTAGACCCAAGTGTACCTTCTGCAATAAACGAGGTCATCTTGAGGAGAAGTGCTACCATAAGCATGACATCCCTACGAGCTAGGACATGAGCAGACCCTGCCCATGTTGCCCAAATTGCAACAAAAACTCCATCGCCATCTCTATGGCAGAATATGAGCAGCTTATGCAAGCATCTCAAAACCCGACTAAGTTCATAGATTGATGACTATGCAACCTCTTCAGTGCAATAACCTCCAACTAAGGTAATACACGGGCCTCCATATAGCCTCAAATTTTCTTTTGATAGTTGACTCTGGGGCCACACAACACATGATTGATATAAGATACTTTTTTCCACTCTTATATCATATATTCCTAATTCCTCAATCACATTTGCTGATGGACCAATTAAAACCGTCCAACAATGCGAAAGTTTGAATCTTTCACTTACTCTTAAACTTTGATTTGTGCACTATATCCCTCATTCTCCCTTCAATTTAATGTATGCTGTCACACTTATTGATCTCTTAAATGTAACATCTTCAAATTCTAAGAAACCCGTAACACGATATCATGGCTATCAAATGTTACGTTATATTTAAAAGCATGAACAAGTTTAACAACTACTAAAATGAATGGAAAATGATAGATATAATGCACAAACTGAAGTTTAACAGTAGGTGAACGATTTGAACTGCCACATTTTTGGACCATTTTAGTTGATCCATCAACAAGTATGGCAGGGGAAGTGGGAATATAAGATACAAGAGCAGAAAAAGATGTCTCATACAAGTCATGTCTTGTGTGGCCCCGTAGTCAACAATCCAGGGAAAACTAGAGGCTACTATGGAGGCTCACATAATAACTTGGTTGGAGTCCAATGCATAGAAGATGTTGCAACGTGTTGCATAGTCATGGAATCTCCGCACCCGGTAGGGTTTTGAGACGCCTGCAAAAGCTGCTCATACTATGCCAAAGAGATGGTGACAGAGGAATTGTTTGTAGTTTGGGCAACACAGGTAATGCTTGCTCCATGTCCTCACCAGTAAGGGTGACCATGCTTCTGGTAGCAGTTTTTTTTTGCAGAAGTACACTTGGGTCTAGGGGCAGGTTCACATCCTAGGCGTTGAGCTGCGGCAGCCATGGCAAGTTGAGAATCTAGTAGATGGTCGAGTTGAGCGTTAGGTGGGCATCTAATTGTTGTAAATGAGAATACACATCCTCTATGGTAGGGAACTGATCTCCTGTCAAGATAACACTACAAACAAGAGCAAAGGTTGAGTGTAGACCATTGAGGAATATTGAAGTGATGAGGTAGGCATGCTTCTTAGTCTAGCATCAGAGGCGACAGACTGGAAGAATTCTAGTTGATGTGAAAAGGTGACAATAGTGTCATTCTACTCATCCAGTAATTTATCCACCTTGTGTTCAACAAAGAGCTTTTCCCATATTTGGTAAATACACATCGCGTTCTTTTCCTGAGTGAAGTGGCTAAGAGCAGCTTACCCACAAGTCTTTAGCATTCTTATGGAACATGTATTTGGAGGCAATGGAGGGCTCTATATTAATGCATTGTCGGTTGTTTACTTGGTTGTTTCCCAGACTCCATTTAGGGTGTACTCAACAAGCTTATCAACGAAATTTAACTTATCTCTGGGTTCAATAATAGTGTAGACTGATCCAGAGTAAGTAGTTGTCTCCATTAATTAGATAATGGAGGTTGGAGCACTATCATTGTAGATGATAATTTGAGTCAAAGGATCTTGGCCTTCAGACATGATTGAAGATGTATCGCATCGGTAGGATAGCAGTGGATGAAGATCGAAGGATCACCGGTAAGAAGTTCAACGATGAAATGAATGCCCATAAGATGTGCGGCTATGTGCTATTACAAGAAAGATGTTTTGTGATAGTGATAATGAAAGACCCCAAACTTAGAAGCACTCACCCTTGTGCGTAGGAAAGTTAAATGGGGAGGTAGAAGAGAGGAAACCTTGGTTCAGTTACAACAATTTAATAAATCAACGCAGATGTAGTTGTCACAGCCAACAATAGTAGTCACAATGATGTTGACGAGCTAGGAACAAGAGTTTGTACACGTCAATCGAGGTGATGGACCCTTAGTTAGATGGAGCTAGAGGGGCAGACGGTGCCTTTTTCTCTATAAGGTAGAGGTTGCGGTGTCAGTCCGGCTCCCTGACGGTTGTGGCGTTGCCTGCTCCCTATAGGGGGATGCAGCAGCACCTCCTATGGAGGTCAACTACTTGTGTCTCTCTTCTTGGACGGCTCGACAGTTGTTCCTACTTACCAAAGTGGGTGGTGGTTACTGCTTGTGCCCCTCCTGCAGCGACGGCTACTGCCTTGGGGGCGATATTGTTGCTTTGGAGAGGGGAGGGTGGCAGCGGCCTTTGTTGTTGTTGACCTCTCCTCTCGCAGTGGTGTGTGTCCTTGGTGGTGATTGCTTCGAGGCCACGAAGGGGAAGTGGTTGTTGCTCCTTCAGGTGGCGTATCTTACTCCTTCGAGGGGGTTGTTTAAAACCTTGAGGGTTTAAAAAGGTGCACTTACCATGTGATAATCCTTGAAACTTTTTATTAAAACAAAACAGAGTTACAATGAGTCCTGTATATAGACTAGACTAAAGGTACGATGTACATGCAGAGCATTATAAGATAAAAGTAGACTGGCATAATGGGGCTTAAGTGGGGAGGCTCGTTAGTCATATTATTATTATATCTAATTCCTTGATGCACTAATAGTTTGATCTCATGCTTTTGCATCTCTACAACAAGCTAGTTGATCTGGTTGTCCTAGCTCCCCCAACACAAGCATCCCGACACCCATTGTAAACATCTAGCTTGTGAGAGATCTTTCGTTAAGTTCTACCTACATATTCCAAATGTTGGGATATGGTGGAGATGGGCGACCCGAATAGCAAGGCCCAACGAGCTTGTTGCGGAGATGCAGAAGCGTGACATTGGCAAGCCAATATGAATACATACAACGAAGATCAAAAGCGGAACAAGCAAGCAACCACAGAAACACTTTAATTCGGAAAATTTCCAATGTGGGAGCCTACGTCCACTAGAGGAGATGATATTATTGATGAAGAGATTCTAGAGATGATGATTAAAGAAGAGAGAAGAACTCAATCTCCTTTTACACCCAAAAGTCAACCTTAGAAGAAGACGGTTGCTTGGAGAGGAGCTCTTAGAGGCATGAAACCATAAGGGAAGCCCTAGGTCCGTACGTCGCTTTAGATCTTCGAAAAATGGCGTCTCTTAATGTCTCTTTGTTGCTCTTCATGCTTGGGACGAATTATGTGTGGGTCTATTTATAGGAATAAGACACATATCCAAAGTCACAAAGTCATATGGTTGTTTCCAAGCTATGTTCAGGGTCTGACTAAGACTATTTATGGTCCATAACACAAACTATATTTTCATTTCAGCACCATTAACGGTCCAGCACTAGACCGTATATGGTCCAGCTGGACCATAAATACAAATACAATCTAGGCAGGTATGACCGTAAATGCACTTGTAGGTGCCAAAAACACATCCCAACGATGTTGAGGCTCGGTGTAGATGTACGGTTCAAGAAGGAAGTTTTTCTTGAGAGTTTAAGACACTCTCTCAACAAACTCACCTTGTCTTGAACTCAAAAATGATTGCAGTAGAAAAGCACTTGCAATCTTCTCTAATATTGGTAACTTATTAAGATTATCTCCCGTCCACATGCCCTACATGGGCAAATCTCAGGTAGAAAGAAGACCAGCTAACTCTGAACAAATCTCAAACACAGCTAATGGAAGAGTTTTTCATCATGTCGGTTGCATTCTCAGGCGTACCAATTGTATTTATTTGAATCTTGCCTTCAGTTGTGACTTCTCTAATGAAGTGGTGCTTGCATCAATGTGCTTCATTCTCTCGTGGAACTATTAATCTTTGCTAAGATGTATAGCACTTTGACTGTCACAATGAACAATAACTTGTTCTTGAACCATGCCCAACTAATTTATTAAACCCTTGAGCCATAAAGCCTCCTTCACAGCTTCTGTTGTCGTGAAGCAATAACTTGTTCTTTATCTACTCTGCTTCAGCAGTAGATCAAGCAATAGTACTTTGTAAAGTGGCTTTCCAAATAATAGTTTTAAATCCCAATACGAACATGTAAACTGTGAGAGATCTCCTCTTGTCAAGGTCGTCTACATAATCTGAGTCCACATACCCTGTCGTGATGACTTGAGCTCCATAAAAGGCTAAACAAGTATTTGAAGTACCCTTCAAATACCTCAGAATCCACTTATTTGCTTGCCAATGTGCCTTTCCATGATGAGCCATGTGACGATTAACCACACTGACTGTATAAGCGATGTATGGTCTAGTGCAAACCAAGCATACATGATGCTACCAATGGCACCAGAGTAAGGTACATGCGCCATCTCTTTCTCTTCATCAGATTGTGGAGACTACAAAGTCAATAAACTGAAGTGAGTGGCCGATGAAGTTGATATAGGTTTCACATCTAACATGTGGAATCTATAAAGAAACTTCTTGATGTAATTCTCTAGTGTCAGGATAAGCCATATGTCTTTCTGGTTCCTTTGAATCTCCATGCCAAGAATCTTCTTCGCTTCACTTAGGTCTTTCATATCAAATTCTCCACCTAGAAGAGATTTCACCTTGGCAATCTCAAATGTGTGTCTAGAAGCGATCATCATGTCATCAACATATAGTAGTAGGTAAACAAAGGAATTGTCATACAACCCTTTGTAGTAGAGACAAGCGTCATTGCTACTTTTGGAAAATCCATTGTGCGTCATGAAAGAGTCAAATCTCATGTACCAATGTGTAGGAGATTGATTTAGCCCATAGAGTGGCCTCTTAAGCAAGCACGCATGGTTCTCTTTGTCTTCAAAACCCTCTAATTGTTGCATATAGATCTTTTCTTCTAGTTCACTGTCCAAAAAAGTTGTCTTTACATCTAACTACTATAGCTCTAAGTCTTCAATGGCTACCAAACAGGGGCACCCGCATGAAACTATGTTTGAAGACGGGTGAGAAGACCTCATTATAATCAATGCCTTGAATTTGACTATAGTCTTTTACAACAAGGCATGCCTTGTTTTTGTCGCCTTCTTTCTTCCTATAGACCCACTTGCAACCCACTACTTTGTTGCCTTTGGGAGGTACAACCAACTCCCTAGTTTGATACTTTGGAAGGGATTCCATCTCTTCCTTCATCTACGGAGAATCATGATATGCGACTGCATCACGGAAATCGGTGAGCTCATCGTCAATATCCACATAAACGGCGTTGCAAAGGGTGTAGGCTACCATGGGGTCACCAAAGCCATAGCGTTGGAGTGGTTCAACGTTAAGTTTGTCTTTGTCTCTGGATACATTGTAAGAAATCACTAGAATCCCCTCTGTCTTCAGTAGTCACTGAATCATCTGGCATAGAAGAGGGATGTTCTTCATCGACCTATGAGCCGTCATCTTCTTTGGCATCCACCTATTGTGAGACGCCCTATAGAGAACTTGTAGAAGAGCTATTCGCATCTTACATAGTAGACGCCATGGCAGATTCGTTGAAGGTAACATTGCGCTCTACCAAGAAATATGGTGAAGAAGGATCCTTGCCAAAGACGGTATCCTTTCACCCACGATCATAACCAAGGAATATGCATTTGATAGCTCTAGGTTCTAATTTGCAGTATCATAATGTGCATAAGCATGACAACCGAATATATGCATATTTGAATAATCAACAAGTTTACCAGACCAAACTTCTTCAAGGAGTCTAGAAATTAATATAAGATGATGGAAAACAGTTTATAAAATAACAGCAGGTCGATATAGCTTCATCCTAGAAAGATCTATCCAAACCCACATTGAGAAGCACATCGGGCCTTTTCCAACAACGTTTTGTTCATTCTTTCTGCTACACCGTTTTGATGGGATGTGACAATGTCTTTTGATCCCATGATCATTGTAGAAATTATTGAACTCCTTAGAATAGAACTCCAAGTTGTTATCAGTCTGAAAAGTCTTTACTCTCTTATTGGTTTGATTCTCAACAAGAGCCTTCCACTGCTTGAAAGTAATGAACGCCCCGTCCTTGCTTTTTAAGAAAATAAACCTAGACCTTCCTTGTGCAATCAGCATTGATGATCATCATATTTTTAGCACCACCTTTAGAAGGAATAAGAGAAGGGGCTCATAGATCAAAGTGAACATAATCTAGAGCATCCTCAGGAGAATGAATTGTCGTTTCAAACCTATTGCGTTTGGCCTTCCTCATAGCACAATGCTCGTAGAAATTTAACTCTCCAATGCTTTTGCCACACAACAACCCTCTTTCTCTGAAGCATCATCGTGTTTTTAGACATGTATGCCTAGTGCATATGCTAGAGCCTTTTAGTGTCTTTAGATGAAGTTGTAACCGCTTCGTAGCTTGAGATACAGAACCTTGCAAGATGCATAGTTTGTGTGAATTTCTCACTGCATTCATGAGGACCCGATCAGCTTTAAGAATATCAATACCTCTACTTTCACTGAAGAACTTGTAATCCTTGTCTTCAAGTGTGCTAATGAGATGAGATTCTTCTTTAACCTGACAACATGTCGGATGTCTGTAAATGTTCTGGCCATAACATCAAATATCTTGATCTTCACCACGCCAACACCAACCGTCTTGCAAGGACGATCATTGCCCATAAGGATATCTCCAACTTGATGCGACTCATTGGTGTGAAAATAATCCTTACGCTTGGTCATATGGTATGTGCATGCTAAATCAAGAACCCAACCCTTCTAGTAGCCATAGGACGGTGATGAAGCAAGAATGTAATCATCGTCTTCGAAACCTCCATGAGCCGCCTTTGCATGAGTTGCAGCATCATTTGGTTTCTCATGCTTTTACTTGTTTTACAACTTGTAGCATTCATTCCGGGTATGACATGTCTTCTTGCAATGGTTGCACCTCTTTGATTGGTGTGACTTTGACATGTTCTTCTTTTGCTTTGAACTTTTAGGGTCTTTGTCATGTGGACGCTCCCTTCCTCTAGCGGCTACTGCTTTACCCCCTACTTGCGATGAAGTAAGATCCTTCTCTAAGGGCATGTTTGGTTTGCTGGAAAGGATTATGATAGGATACACAAGAGGATGGGATTAGAAGGTATAGATGAACTGTGGGAGTTTGCATGATCCTCTCCTATGTTTGGATATAATGTAGGATAGGATTAGTTACAATTTCTTATTAATCACTTATAATTTTTCTTCTAGTCATCTATTATGTTTTGATGATCATATTATAGGTAACTTAACTTTGTAATCATTAATCTTAAAACTTATAGAAGCCACTATTTCCCCCCAACTAATATTCAAATGAAAATGACTGATATATAGCAATTTAAGATTAGAAATTTGCAAAACCAATACAAAACGCCGAACACTACTTGCTTTCGTGTATAAGACGACAAACTGTTAACCGAATAAAATAGTTGGTGATTATAAGATCAGCTACGATCTTTGATTGACATTTTGGTTCAGATTTTTAGGCCCAAACAATTTATAGATCATGCATGTCAGTGCTTCTGTAGTGTAGAATACAACCAAATTGAATGAGTTAAATAATAGAAAATATGTTAATCACAATCTAACATCAGATTGTTTGCTACTCCTTTGATCTAAAATAGAAAAATAATTCTAGATGTACCTGGGTTGTCTTGTTGTTGCATCGGATAGATTGTACGAAGCTCTACAGATTTTTTAATGCGTTGACTGTGTTGGCATAGAAACCAATTGATGTTCAAAACATCATGGTCGTGAAGAAAGGCCGCGGGTTGGGAATCAATTGTGCCATTGATTAGAGAGCTACAGCGGCAACTTTCTGCAACTCTGATGAGCGGCGCTCATGAATAAAATACCGCAGAAAGTATGTTTATTATGGCAAGCAGCGATAAGTTTTCTACTTGTGACGGGGAAGACAACAAGAAGATGCCACGTCCGGTTCCGTCGCCGATGGGAGTGCATCCTTCTTCCGTTGGGGCCTGGCATTCTGTGTTCATACGCAATGGGGTTGGAAGCATAGTTGCGAAAAGATTTTGAGAGTCGGGGTTGTCGAGGGGTGCCCAAACTTTATACCATCGAATACCTAGGGGGGGTGCGGAACTTAAAAGTCCTACTTAAGTAGGATCTATGTCCCAGACGGATTAGTATCCTTGTTTTAATTTTACCCAAATAAACATGGGATTGGAAATAACAACAGGATGCAAGTGCTATCCTACCTATTATACCGCAAACCAAACATGCCGTAATTTCTCTTGAGACGTCAAGGCCGCTTTGACTTCATGGAGTGAGATAGTCTTTGACTCCCAAAAAATCTCTCCGAAAATTCTTGTAGGGCGGTGGAAGGGTACAAAGCAAAAAAATTGGTTGATCCTTGTCCTCTATCTTCACATTGATCTGCCCGAGGTCGTGGATGATTTCATTGAACTCAACGAGAAGAGCCGTCAAGGAACCAACTTCTTCCATGTTAAGCAGGAAAAGGCGCTTCTTTAGCGCAAGCTCGTTGGTGATGGACTTGTTCACGTAGAGTGCTTCAAGTTCATCTCAAACTACTTTGGCGATTTTCAGATGGACGACCTCACGGGGGACTTTATCCTCCAATTATAGAAATATGCCTATACAAGCCTTTTGATCTATCTCCTCCCATCGGTCATCCGTCAAGGATTTCGGTTTCTTCTCCTTTCTGAGAAGAGCTTTGTGAACTCCTAGTTGCATTAGGCAAGATTCACACTTGACTTGCCAAAGAGAGAAGCCCTTCAAAGCAATTGAACTTCTCGATGTCGCACTTTGACGTCATGGTTGATATCTGGTAGAAATTGCTCTGATACCACTTGTTGGGATATGGTGGTGATGGGAGACCCGAACAACAAAACCCAACGAGCTTGTTGCGGAGATGTGGAAGTGTGAGATCGAGAATCCAATCTGACACGTAAGACAAAGATCAACAACAAAATAAGCAAGCAACCACAAAGACAAGATTTATAGTGGTTCGGCAAACTTCCAATGTAGGAGCCTACATCCACTAGAGATGATTTTTTTATGGAACACACGAACACCGACACAGACATTGGACACGTCAATTTTCTAAAATATAGGACACAAACACAGCTCCAGATGAGGGGCATTTTTTAATATATACAAATGTGTGTATAATGTATGTATTCATGTGTATATGTATATATTTCTACATGTATGCATCTAAATTTATAGGAAAAAAATGGTAGAATTATATATATTTATTGGTACGTATAATGGTATATAAATTTAAAGTATGCATGTGGTTGTGTGTTGTAGAAACAATATGAAGTAGATACCTAACTGTTGAATTACTTTTAGTAGAAATAGCAGAATTTCAGAATAAATAAATGACGCCATGATTGTGTACGAATATGAATCTGCATGTTCGGAATAGTTTCTCCCGTAGCGCAGCCGGCCTCTGCGCGACTTAATGGGCTATGCTCCTTACGGGATGGGGCTGAGCTCCCCAGGTTGGACTTGGCGCAAGCCTTACGAGTCTCCTGGGTTACCAAAAAAAAATGAATCTGCATTTAATTGTGTCTTAAAAATATTAAGTATCCGCCTCACTGTTGCATTACTTTCAATAAATAAAGCAGAATTTCAGATATAGTAGATGACTTTGCATTACTCAATCAATCACTTTATTAGTTCAATATGCGATTTAAGATAGCTAATTCATCTTGGACTTTACACGTTGAATCTAAGATATTTTATAGGCAATTCAAGTTAGAATACAGCTATGTGTAACATTTTCTCAATGATAAGTATAGTTGAATAACAGTTGTATATTTAGAATTTACTCAGAAATAGGTTGTTGTAGCAGCTACATAGATGTGTCCAGGAAGTGTCCGCGTCGTGTCTATAGAGATATGTAGTTTCATGTGTTTTCTGTTCATTTACTTTGAGTGTCATGTGCTTAGCATGTGCCTCACTTACTCTTTTTTCTTATGTTGTTTAGTCCCATATGGGTAGCGCTTAGTTTAGTCTCTTGTTATGATTGCTATATAAGAGACTCCTATGTAATCTGTTTTACTCATCCAATAAACAAGATTTCTTCTATCTTCATGGTATCAAGAGCAGGCCCGTGTTTTTTCCCTCCCTAATTTCTCCCTCCCATGCCATAACAGCCCCCCCTTCCCCCCCCCAGCCGCCGCCCCCCCCCCCCACAGCCGCCGCCCCTTCCAGCCGGCGCCGCCCCTGCTGCCCAGCAGCGGCACGTTGCTGCTGCCACCCCCAACAGCCACCCGCAATTTTTTCCCCCTCCTTCCTTCCTCCCTCCCCTCCCTACCCTCTCCTCCATCTCTTCCACCCTCACCATATCCACCTTTTTCCCCCTTTTTTCTCCCTCCCTATCACCTTCTAACCCCTTACGTACAGCCTGTGCACTTTCTAATTTTTCTCCGCCTACGTCCGGAAATTTGCGGATTTGTGATCAGGACGACTCTGGCCTTCTAAGTTGAGAGTCTACTTTGTTTCTCCGTATTTCTGCCTGCGCCTCATGCTGGAATATTGATTGTTCCTCATGACGGCGTAGGTTTCTATGTCTAATCTGCCCATATTGGGTTCCTCTGATCTGCCTTGTCAGATCTCTGCTACTTCTGCCCATTAGGGTCACTGCTACATCTGCTTGTCCGGGGTTCTCTTACTTCTCTACGACGTGGTCCTCTCTACTGCAATGGCATATTCTGAGCCACCCAGATCTCTGTGCGTCACCACTGTAAAACTTGAAGGAGGCTCCAACTACCACCTGTGGTCTGCGTCGTTTGTGTTGTATGTTAAAGCACAAGGACGGTACCATCATCTCACTGCTGAACCCCCTGCTGCCCCTGCTGCTGATGCGGAAAACAAGACTAAACAGGACTACATTCAGTGGTCCAAGGATGACTCCGGCGTCATGTCCTGGATTCTCAACAGCACCGAACCTCGGATCAGCCAGTCTCTACTCTGCTTGCATGATGCCAAGACTATGTGGGATCAATTGGCACATGTGTATTCCCACCAGGAGAATCCCAAGCGGGTGTTCGAGATTTTCAAACAACTTGCCAAGAAGGAGTTCTCCACTGACTTGTCGATCGACGACTTCTACAACCAATGTTCTGCTTTATGGAATGAATATGAGCTGTATCATCCGTTGACTGCCGATATCAAAGTTGCACAGCAGCATCGCAATGAACTTCGCCTGGTGCAGTTTTTGGCTGCGCTTCCTGACTCCTTCTCAGGGGTTGTCGATCAAATCCTATCCAGTGACCCGCTTCCTACTGTCCGGGATGTCCTCAAAAGAGTCCAGCGACTACCGTCACTGACTCCTGCTTCTGCTCCTGCACCTTCGGCTCTGGTTGCTCGCTCTGCTGATTACGGCCGTGGTCGTGGCCGCGGTCGAGGCCGTGGTGGCCGACCTCCTACTTCGAGTGGACGGGGAACTCCTGCACCTGGACGAAGCACTTCATCTCAACCACGTCACTGTGGCTGGTGTGGCCGTGATAATCATACTGAGGACCGCTGCTGGATAAAGCACGGTAAACCTGCTTGGGCCAACCAAGCGACTGATGATACTGCTCCTGCTGCTTCTTCTGTGGATCAGTCTGCTGCACCACCTAACACTGACTGGTTGCGCTCGGAGTTTGACAGAATGTTTCAAGAACGTCTGGCACAACTACCGTCTACCTCAGATTCATCAGCCATGCTTGCCTCGTCCTCATCCGGTAACACAAAGTGGTGCATCGACTCTGGTGCTTCCACACATATGACTGGTACTCGTCATTTATTTTCACAACTTACCAATCATTCTCCTATTTTTCTGTCACTGTGGCCAATGGTTCAAGAACTCCTGTTAGTGGCGCTGGCACTGTTCCTCTATCAAAGGAATTATTTCTTCGTTCTGTGTTATATATCCCAAACTTTCCTGTCAATTTACTTTCGGTCAGCAAAATGGTTAAACAATTAAACTGCTCTGTTAAATTTGACCCGTCTGGTTGTATTATGAAGGACCTCCGCACGAAGACGAGGATTGGTTCGGGCCGTGAGGGACCAGATGGGCTGTACTACCTGGATGGACCACCTACTCCAAAGGCGATGCTCTCTACCTCGGTGACAGATCTTCAACTGCATGTTAGACTTGGTCATCCATCTGCGGCGAAGCTAAAACATCTTTTTCCTGGAATTTCTGGCAATAGCTTTACTTGTGAATCTTGTGTAATGGGCAAACATACAAGATCTGTTTTTCCTGCAAAAAAATCTATTTCTTCTTCAGCACCTTTTGAACTTGTGCATGCTGATATTTGGGGGCCATGTTCTGTGCCCAGTCATTCTGGAGTGAAATATTTTCTGACTTTTATTGATGATTACTCCCGTCTTACTTGGCTGTTTTTGCTCAAAGGTCGAAACACTGTATTAAACTGCATTAGTACCTTTTTTGCTGAAATTAAAACCCAATTTGATCGGCCTATTAAAACCTTACGGACTGACAATGCTCTAGAATTTATGCAACAATCTGTGTCTCAGTTTTGCACCTCCCATGGCACACTTCACCAAACTACTTGCCCATACACTCCACAACAAAATGGTGTAGCCGAACGAAAAAATCGCCATCTTCTTGAGGTTGCTCGCACTCTCCTGTTTCATTACAAGGTGCCTCACTGTTTTTGGCCTGATGCAGTTTCGACAGCATGCTATCTTATTAATCGCATGCCTTCTTCTGTTTTGCAAAACAAAGTTCCCTACACTCTGTTATTTCCTGATAAACCCTTATTCTCTGTGCCTCCTCGCATCTTTGGTTGCACATGCTTTGTTAAAAACCTTCGTCCTGGTCTCACAAAGTTGGATGCCCGGTCTGTGAAATGTGTTTTCTTGGGGTATTCCCGTACTCAGAAAGGTTATCGCTGTTTTGACCCTGATAAGAAACAATGGTTTGTAAGTGCGGATGTGATATTTTTTGAACACATGCCGTTCTACTCTGCTGCTGGGGATCGTCTGAATACTGATATTTTGAATAATACTCCTCTTCCCGTGGTTGAAGAAATACCTTCTGTTCCTACTCCACAAGAGAAACCTCTACAGGTATACAAACGAAGACCAAAGCCCCTCACTGCCCCGGCTGAACCAAATCCTGCGTCAGCGGAGGATCCACCACAAGCTGAGGTATTTTCTGATTTACATCTTCCTATTAGTTTACGAAAAGGAGTTCGTTCATGTACTCAGCACCCTATTAGTCACTTTTGTTCTACTGATCATCTGAGTGACAGTCTTGCATACTTTACATCTGCTTTATCTGCTGTGCACATTCCTAAAACTGCTGATGACGCTCTTCGCCACCCTGCCTGGAGACATGCCATGGAACAGGAAATGCAAGCCCTATATGAACAACACACCTGGGATCTGGTTGATAAACCTTCTTCTTGTCATCCAGTTGGCTGTCGATGGATCTTTACTGTTAAATATGAACCAGATGGCACCATTGCACGCTTGAAAGCTCGATTAGTGGCGAAAGGATATACGCAAACTTATGGTGTTGATTACTTTGAGACGTTTTCTCCGGTCGCCCGTCTTAATTCTGTTCGTATTTTGGTTTCTGTTGCTGTCAATAAAGACTGGCCTCTCTATCAATTAGATGTGAAAAATGCTTTCTTATATGGCGACCTTCAGGAAGATGTCTATATGGAGCAACCCCCAGGATTTGTTGCTCAGGGGGAGTCTGCTTCTCAAATCTGCAAGTTGCGCAAGGCAATCTATGGGTTAAAACAAAGTCCACGTGCATGGTTCGATAAACTCAGCAAAATCTTAATGTCCTTTGGCTTTCGACGATCGCAGGCTGATCACTCTGTTTTCATACGCAAAACCACAGCTGGACTGGTTATTCTTATAGTGTATGTTGATGACATCATCTTATCTGGCAGTGACCCCGCAGGGATACAAGCAACCAAGCAATATCTTGCACAACACTTCATTACAAAAGACCTGGGCAAATTGCGCTATTTTCTGGGAATTGAGGTTGCTCGATCCTCTGCAGGTGTTTCTCTCTCTCAACGCAAATATGTTCTTGACTTATTACAAGAAACAGGAATGTTGGGATGCAAACCAGCCACCACTCCTCTGGATCCCAATATGGATTGGGACAGTGATTCTTCTCCTGCATATGCTGACCGTCATCAGTTCCGAAGAATAGTGGGCAAACTCATTTATCTGACTGTCACCAGAGCTGATTTAGCTGCTGCTGTGGGATTTGTTAGCCGCTATCTTGATAGACCCCGACAATGCCACTGGGATGCTATTATTCATATTCTTCGGTATCTTAAAAGTGCTCCTGGAAAAGGCCTCTTGTATAAGAAACATGGCCACTGTGACCTATCTGGTTTTTCTGATTCAGATTATGCAGGGAGTCGTTCTGACAGGAAATCCACTTCTGGATACTGCACTTTTGTGGGCGGCAATCTAGTTACCTGGCGCAGTAAAAAACAAACTGTTGTGGCAAGATCAAGCGCTGAGGCAGAATATCGAGCGATGGCTCATACTACTTGCGAGCTGCTATGGGTTCATAGTCTTCTGAAGGAGTTTGACATATCTCCGCCTAGCCCTATGCCCATGTTCTGTGACAATAAGGCGGCCATTTTCATTGCGAGCAACCCAACCTTCCATGAAAGAACCAAGCACATTGAGGTCGACTGCCACTTTGTCCGGGAAAAGGTTCTTTCAGGTCAGATCTACACTCCATATATCAGCACAGAACAGCAGCTTGCGGATATCTTTACCAAAGTGCTACCCAAGACTCGCTTTCAGAATCTGAGTTCCAAGCTGGGCTTCGTCGATATCTTCGCTCCAG
This sequence comes from Alisma plantago-aquatica, assembly GCA_963693085.1. Classification (NCBI taxonomy): domain Eukaryota; kingdom Viridiplantae; phylum Streptophyta; class Magnoliopsida; order Alismatales; family Alismataceae; genus Alisma; species Alisma plantago-aquatica. Next base: position 908,135,242 of record OY856410.1, read on the forward strand.
CTTGAGGGGGAGTATAGAGATATGTAGTTTCATGTGTTTTCTGTTCATTTACTTTGAGTGTCATGTGCTTAGCATGTGCCTCACTTACTCTTTTTTCTTATGTTGTTTAGTCCCATATGGGTAGCGCTTAGTTTAGTCTCTTGTTATGATTGCTATATAAGAGACTCCTATGTAATCTGTTTTACTCATCCAATAAACAAGATTTCTTCTATCTTCAGTGTCCATTAAGTGTCCGTCGCAGCAAAAATGGACCAAGATGAACAGGACACGTCATGGACGTGTCCAAAACATTTTGGGCCGTGTCTGGGAAGTATGTGCGTCTAAAACGTGTCCAACACGGCCGCGGGGGATGTATAGAAGTGTTTGTGCTTCCCAGATGAAGAGATTAAAAAGATGATGATTACAAAAGAGAGAAGAACCTGATCCCCTTTTACACCTGAAAGACAACCGTGGAAGAAGACAATTTCTTAGAGAGGAGCTCTTAGAGGCGTGAAACCTTAAGGGAAGCCATAGGTATGTATGTGGCTTTAGGCCTTCAAAAAACGATGTCTCTTTGTCTCTCTTTGTTGCTCTTCATGCTTGCGACGAGTTAGGGGGTCTATTTATAGGAAGAGGACCTATATCCAAAGTCCCAAAGTCGTATGTAGTCATAGTCACAATATACTCTGACTTTTTGAAAAAGTCGCGGTTAAAACACAAATTTTTCCCTAGACGTATGAAACTCCCGAATAAATCTCAATTCCCGAATATTACGTATTATTCCAGTATTTTTCGCGAATTAATCACGTTTAATATTTTTTTCCCGTTTTATGCGTTCTTTCCCCCTATTATATTGATTAAGACTATAACTTAGTTTGAGTGCATATATGTATCTGTGTGTATGTACATGCATATATGTGTGTGTATGTATGTAATATATGTATATGTGTATGTAAGTAATAGTTATAGATATATGTATGCAATCTATATGTACATATATATGTGTAAAGCAAATGTATACATACATCTGTGTGCAATATATGTATATATCCTCGGATTTTTTCCTGACTTTTTCCCGAATAGTTGACCGAACTTTTACCGTACGTTGACCGCTTTTTACCCAATTTTCCTGCATAATTGCCAAATTCCGAACTTTTCAACTCAACCGAACGTATCCCGAATACCGAATTTGTGACTATGTATATAATTTTTCGACCGCATTTATGATCTGACATGACTGTATACAGTCTCTAACACGGACTGTATTTTCATTTCAGCCACATGTATGGTCCAGTGTTGGACCGTATATGGTCCAACTAGATCGCAAATACAAATACAGTCTAGGCAGACCATATATGGTCTGATGTACGACTATAAATGCACCTCCAAGTGCCCAAATACATCTCGACGATGTTGAGGCTCAGTATAGATGTACGGTTTAGTAAGGAAGCTTTTCTAGAGAGTTTAAGACACTCTCTCCACCGGATCCATGTACCGGACATGATGACTTGAACTCCAACGGCACAATAGTAAGATGCATGTGCCCTCTCTTTCTCTTCTTCAACAAATTGTGGACACTGCTCAAATTCTTAACCTAGAAGAGATTTCACCTTGGCAATCTCAGATGTGTCTATAAGCAATAAGCATATCATCTACATATAGTGGTTAGCAAAAAAAGGGATAGCCATTTGTAGTAGACACAAGTGTTGTATCTACAACTAGAAAATCCATCGTGTGTCATGAAAAAGTCAATGGCTTGTATCATTATCTAGGAGATTTCTTCATACCATTAATAGAGACCTCTTGAGCAAGCACGCATGGTTATCTTTGTCTTGAAAACCCTCCCTCTAAATGTTTCATGTTGATATTTTCTTCTACTTCACCATGCAAAAAAAAATCTTTACATCAAGTCCTGGCAACTCTAGGTCTTCAGTGGTTATCAAAGAAAGCAGTCATATTGAAATGTGTTTGACGACAGTTGAGATGACTTCATTGTAATCAATGAGATCAATCTGATTGTAGCCTTTTGCAACAAGGCATACCTTGTATCTTTCACCTTTCTCCTTGTAGAGCCACTTGCATCCCACTACTTTCTTTTGTTTGGGGGTACCACAAGTCTAGTTCTTGTGAAGAGATTACATCTCTCCCTTTGTTACAGCAATCCATTACGTAGCATCTTGACATGTGAATCCATCACATAAATTAATGGACTCATCACTATTATCCCCATCAATGATGTTGGAAATGGAATGGGCGACCATGGAGTCATCAAATCCGTAGTGTTGGAGTGGTTTGGCGTTCTATTTGCCTTTACCTTTGGCTACATTGTAAGGTACCTTTAGAGTGTCCACTTCATCGCCTTATTGGTCCAAGTTTTTCCTTTTGACGGGATGTAGATCCTGATAGGTAGGGAGGTAAGATCATCCTTCTCCAAGGCATCACCAAAGCAATAGTGCTTGGCAATGATCAGGTGGCCATCAAACCATCTAGGATCATTGTTCAGGTATCCTTTCTTATCCATCTCATTGGAGAAACAAATAATGAAGAAGCCTCCTTCTTTAGAAACAACATCGAAATCACTTTTCGGCTTCCACACCCTCTATAACCATGTCAAAAGATGAGGGTAGAAGGGGTTCTTGCCCATGACCTATATGAAGACTGAGAATTCCTAGAAATTTTTCATACATCCGTATTCTTCCACCTCCAAGTTGACGATGACCATTCCTTCATGATGGGTCAGCTTCGGGAAGACAAGTTTTGTACATTATTTCTCATGCATTGGTGTTCTTTTGATGACCTAAATCTAGGGAGTCTTCTTCTGATTGATCTCATTGCTCGAGGTCTCCTGCTTTCTATTGTTAGGGTTTGTCTCGGTGGGTGGGGTGGACGGGATGGGTGGAGGGATTGTCTTGGCCAGTGATGGTCGTCATGGTTGTTGGTCCACTCCAGTTTCCTGGTTGGTCACCTGTAACCCTAGGAGACAGAGTGTGTGGGGTATGTATGTATGTATGTATCGGAATTAGGTAAATATATTATGACGTCCACCCTAAAATTATAGGGGGTCGAGTTTACATGTAGGCCCAACGCCATACATCCAAAGCAAAGTTACAACTCATCCAACTAGCTAATGCGTAGTCTACGTCTGACACATTTACAAATTTTTACAGCAATATTCATGGCATTCATAGACTTTCCTTGATGTCTTCTAGCATTCCTTTCCACCCAGACATGGTAGCATAGGCCAGCAAATAAAAGAATTTTCTTTTCGTCACCCCCACATCTAGCAATCATTCTTTTCGGATCTGCCAAAAGTTGGATTTGTAATCTGAAATCGCAGCATAAATACTCCCATATTTCCTTTATAAAAGTGCATTCTCCCAATAGATGGTTGTGACTTTCTTCTCCATCCCCGCATAGCAAGAAAACAGTAGATGTATCATAATTCCATCCCTTGATTCTATCCAAAGTAGGCACTGAATCGACTAGTTTAGAAGGACTTTGTTCATCAACATTTGAGTCGACATCTCCTTTAATCTTCACCTATTACGGAACACACTATAAAGAACTAGTTAAGAGAAGAGCCAGTTGGGTCTCGCAGAGTAGAAAACATGACAGATTTGTTAAAAAGAAATGTTACTCTCTACCAAGAAATGTGGTGAAGAATGATCCTTGCACCATACATGATCTCCTCTCACCACAGAAGAATAACCAAAGAAGATGAGTTTAATAGCTCTTAGATCTGAATTTCCAATATCAAAATGACCATAAGTAGGATGAATGAATACACTTAGATTCAAATAAGTCTTTACCAGACCAAACTTATTCATGAGTCTTGAAGTTTGATATAAGATGATGGAGAGCAATTCACCATATAACAAGAATTTGATATAGCTCCAAAAGGAACTATCCAAGCCAACATTAAGAAGCATGCATCATGCCTTTTCTTAAACTTTCGGTTCATTCTTTCTGCAACATCTATTTGCTGGGATTGTGATGCAATGTGTGGTGTATTTTGATACCATGATAACTTACATCGACTCTATTTATGCCAAACTTCTTTGGCAGTCTCAAAACAGACAGCCTCATAGAGGACTTCATCCTTCAAGCAAAGGATAAATGTTTGTACAAGCCTTTTGATAAGTCACCTCCTATTGTCAACGGTGATGGATGCCAAATCTCCTTGTGAGAAGAGCTATGTGGACTCCTTCCTATGTGAGGCGGGGTCCACACTTGGGGCCTGCCAAAGAGATAAGGCTCTTCACGTGGCCAAACTTCCCAATAGTGTTCTTTGATGTTGTGATGAAGATTTGGTGATTGAACTCGCTTTTGTACCACTAGAGGATGAGAGTTGCAATAGACTCCAAAAACAACCCCAAGAAACTTATTGTAGTGATGTGGAAGCATAAGATAGACAATTAACGAAGACGACAAGCAAGCAACCACTACGAACAAATTTATAGTGGTTCAGTTGACTCCCAATTTAGGAGCTAACGTCCACTGGAGGAGATTATTCTATTGATTGATGGAGTGTTATAGTAGAAAGAATTATTATAAAAGAGAGAAAGAAGAAGTTGATCCCCATCACACCCAAAAGCCAAAGAGGCCAACGATCCAACAAGAAACCATAGGGTCATCTTTGGCATTGGGTATTCGTAGATTGACGTCTCTTGATGTCTCTTTATATCTAGGATTAGGTTAGACAGTCTATATATAAGAAAAGCACACATAAGTTGTGTTGTTGTATGAGTGACAAACGGTTTGGGCCACAATTCAGGTTGGGACTGACACAATTATAAGCCCCTGACTGTATAAGAGTAAGTGGTTGTCCTCCGTATAATCACCTGAAGGGTGACCAAATACAATCAAGGGCTGGCCATATAAGTGCCCAGAGGTTCCAACAACCATGTCAAAGTTTTCAAGGTTTGGTGTAGACATACGTGCGATCAAAGGAAGCCTTTTCTTGAGAGTTTAAGATACACTTTCAGAATAGGGAACGCATATAGGAGCTAAGAATGCTTTGAAAGATGAAAATTGGAAAAGTATGTCAGACATATGTTACCTCAAGTAATGCATGGAAAAGTATTGGTGATGAAGAAGTTATGTGATTATAATGAACCTCTTAAGAAAATGTCCAATGAATGGAGAAATGGAACCATTGTCACCTCTTGCTTAAGGAAGACATTCAAAGATACACAAACTACATAGGTATCAAGCTAAGGTGTCACGACAAGGAAGCTTTAGTAGAGGATTATTGAGTGTCGATTGACATCTATAACACATATCAAGCAACCGATTTGGGTTCATGTCGGGGACATCCATTATGGAGGCTATCATTCTAGTCAAGGCGTGTGAAGAAGGCTCCAAGTTATAGAGGCCATTTTTCTGGTTAAGAGGCTTATAAAGAAGTGTTATGAAAATACAAAAAACATATGGTTTCATTAATTTGGAAAAGGCATATAATCGAGTGTAAGTGGTTGTCTTAAACTCGCTTAAAAAGCTTCTTTGATGAATCAAACTTCTACACTGGGTCTCGGCATCGTCGGGTGCATTTTGGACACCTATAGGTAACTGTATTTAGTAATGGGTAGAATTAGGGCTATTTACGGTCCAACTAGATTTATACAGTCCAGCATTAGACCGTAAATGTCGCTAAAATGAAATCTTATACAATTCAGTAGGACCGCAAATGCAGTTAAAAAGAAACCATATGACTTTAAGACTTTGGATATGGGTCTTATTCTTGTAAAATGGACACCCCAACTCGTCTCAAGAATGAAGAGCAACAAAGAGATACCAAGAGACGTCGTTTATGTCAAAGACCTAAAGCCAAGGACCGAACTAAGGATTTTCCTATGGTTTCAAACCTTCAAGAGCTCCTTTCCAAACAACCGTCTTCTTCCATGGTTGGTTTCAAAGGTAAAAGGGGATTGATTCTTCTTCTCTCTTCTGTAATCATCGCCTCTATAATATCTCCACCAATAATATCATCTCCGCTAGTGGATGTGCTCCCACATTGTGAAAATATCGAACCATTATAAATATTGTCTTGTGGTTGTTTGCATGCTCCGTCGTTGATCTTTGTCGTATGTATTGAAATTGGATTACTCGATCTCACGCTTCCACATCTCCGGACAAGTTCATTGGGTCTTGATGATCAAGTCTCCCATCAGGAACGAATTCACCGCCGTATGGCTGACCGGCGATTACTAGCGATTCCGGCTTCATGCAGGCGAGTTGCAGCCTGCAATCCGAACTGAGGACGGGTTTTTGGAGTTAGCTCACCCTCGCGGGATCGCGACCCTTTGTCCCGTCCATTGTAGCACGTATTGGCCATAATTTACAAGAACATTCTGTAGTATTAGTAAGAGGAGGAAGGGTTAAGGATTTACCCAGTGTGAGATATCACATTGTTCGAGGAACCCTAGATGCTGTCGGAGTAAAGGATCGTCAACAAGGGCGTTCTAGTGCGTTGTAGATTCTTATCCAAGACTTGTATCATTTGATGATGCCATGTAAATCGCTAGAAACATGTGAAGTGTATGGCTAACCCAATAACGAAAGTTTCGTAAGGGGACTGGAGCAGGCTACTATGAGACAAAGGATCTTCTTTCTAAAGAGATTCGATTCAGAACTTTTCTATGTCCAAGGTCCAATATTGAAATCATTTCAGAGGTCCACCATATCCCAACAATTGGTATCATAGCTATTTGTCACCAAATCTCCATGACGTCGAAGTACAACATCGAGAAGTTCGATCGCTTGAAGAGATTTTCTCTCTGGAAAGTCAAGTGTGAATCTTGCCTCATGTAGGGAGTTCACAAAGCTCTTCTCAGAAAGGAGAAGAAATTGGAATCCAAGATGAATGACTGGTAGGAGGAGATTGATCAAAAGGCTCAAATAGGCATTTTCCTCTACTTGGAGGATGAAGCCCTCTGAGAGGTCATCCATCAGAAGACCGTCAAAGAAGTTTGGGATGAACTTGAAGCACTCTTAAGAAGTCCATCACAAATGAGTTTGCACTTATTAGAAAGTTTTATAGGCCTATTTAGTTAATAGGTTAATTTGTATACGGGCTTAAGTGTCTCGACCCGTATAGCTTTGCTTGAGTCCCAAGTTTGTAATGTTTCCCTCTTTCTTCTATATATAGGACAAGGGTGTGTTGTCTAATATTAAAAGTTCCCCTTACACTTTTCAACACGGTATCAAAGCACTAAACCTAACTCTAGAGAGAAAAAGAGAGAGTCTGCGCCTACGGGCGGCCATCGCCTCTTCATGGCTTAGGCCGACCACCCGCCAAGCATCTTCCCAACCTCCATGATCCTTTCTCTTCTTCTTTCATAAAGATCTTCATTTGCGCTTCCCCAATTCATTGTCAAAGGCAGCCATCGAGTCTCCCTTGTGGTCGTCACTGTCAAGTCATGTCGTCTCTTCCCCGAGGTTGTCTCCCAGTCATGTGTGGGCGTTGTTCACCCCAGCCATCATCAACCGTCGTTTTCCCCAGGTGATCTCCAACGTCTACTGAATCCCTAAACGTCGTCTCCTCCAACCTATTAAGGTTTGGGCGTCTCCTCTGTCGTAGAGCAATAAGGGAGTCGTCAGGTTCCCCCTTGATCATCTTGGTTCATAGTCTAAGCAAGCATCCCCTGTGGCTATTGTCATCCTAGAAGCTTCCACAAATTTCCAAGACGTCTATCGTTGGACGGCACTAATTCCCGTCTAGATCAATTTGTGGTCTTGCAAGGGGTTGTTGTTGCGTCGTTTCGCATGACCCATTGTCACAAGTGACAGTGCTAATTCCCATCACCCGCAATGCATCTTCTCAGAGTTGTTTTCTCCTTGACAATGTCAATTCCCGTGCAGATTGCGCATTAGCGGCATTCGACATGTCGTGTTGTCCGACCAACATAGCGTGTTGCAGTCCAAAAATTATCCAGTACCATGAGTTTATTTCAGACCGAAAGTTATACGGCGTGTCAGATATCAACATGAGGTGTCAACGGAAGTTTGTTTCATGCCTTTGACATTTTACATGGAGTGTCAGATTTCCACACGGCATGTTGACGGAAATTTGTTTTACATCTTTGACATGCTACACGCTGTGTCTTATCTCCACACGGCGTGTTCTTGGGAACATGTCATCTTCGACCAAAATAGTTACATGCTATGTCAGAATTCTATACGGTATATCCAACGAAGTATGTCTAGTTCCATTTCAGTTCTAGTTATGACAGATGGTTGCTTCTTCACATTAGACTTCACAGAAGCTTGTCAATTTCTAACCTGCAAATTTTGTATCTACAAGGTTGATGATGCATCCAGATTTTTATCTCACCAAGCTACTTTCGTTATGTCTTCTCCGAGTTGCATCTATTGTTTCTAAGTATTGAGATGGCACTTCTTTTGATCTAAAACCCCTTTCTCCTTGACTGTGCCCTTCATTCCTATCAAGCCCCTAACGTTCATGTGCCAGATTTATGGAACCAGTATGGCAATCATCATCACCTCCTCCAGATCATGTTCGTGCCACATTATGCACGTTTGTGGTCTTCTATGTTAATTCCAGTTGACTACACTTCTCAGACGATTTGAAGATACCTCTACTACTACATCAACCTCCGCATTTGTGTCGCGTTATGTACGTCGGATGTGTTGACTGTGTTTATACCACTCACACATTCCTCTCCAGTAAAGATGGCGTAGTCATGGTGTTTTTGATCATCTGCTCCAGATTGATGGTGGTGAGTTTTTGTTGTGGCGTTTGGATTCCATTTATCAGATGTTCTTCATTCCAAATGAACTTCAAAAGAACTTCTCCAAAGCTCGAGTATCTACAGCCTGCAGAACACAACTCAAAAGAGGTGTCACCAAATGTTTTTAGTTGGGGAGTATTATTTAAGGGAGAGTGACCACTTTAATTTTATAGTCTAATTGAGTTCTGTAAGTCCAAGCTAGGACATGTTTTTCACCCATGCTCTAGCTTGAGAGGGAACGATAGAAAGTATTAACGGCCTATTTAGTTAATAGATTGATTTGTGTATGGGCTCAAATGTCTCGGCCCATATAGCTTTACTTGAGCCCCAATTTGGTAATGTTTCCCCCTTTCTCCTATATATGGGATAGGGGTATTTCGTTTGATATTAAAAAGAAGTGAATTTCCCTCACACTTTCAATAGCAGTGAAGAAGCGCATTTTCATGCTTCTCATGGAAGATGAGTTCAATGAAATCATCCACGACCTGGGGTAGATCGATGTGAAGATAGATGACAAGGATCAAGCAATTTGGTTGTTTTGTACCCTTCCACCATCCTACAAGAATCTGCAGGATATGATGATACTATAGGAGTCAAAGACTATCTCCTACAGACATACCATCTAGGGGCTAACCTTGTGACGGTAGTTCACACTAATGGGCCAGCATGAGACTCACTTTCCACTACGTTTTTGGTCATGGGGTTTACTCTATTGGGGTGGGCCCAATGTGGCCCTACCCACAAGAGAGTCCCCAACATCAAAAAAATGGCCTTGACGTCTCAAAAGAAATTAGAGAAGGATTGTACTTCATCAAAAGTAGTAGGTGAAGCATTGGCCACTAGAGGAAGGGAGTGCCCACGTGACAAAGACATTGGAAGTTCAAAGCAAAAGAAGAACAAGTCAAAGTCACGTCAACTAGAGAGGTGGACCTATTGCAAGAAGACAGATCATATCTGGGGATGAATGCTACAAGTTGCACAATAAGCAAAAGAATGAGAAATTCAATGATGTTCCAGGTCATGCAGAGGTGGCTCATGGAGGTTTTGAGACAACAACAATGTTCTTGCTTCATCGTCGATCTAAGACTACAAGAAGGATTGCGTTATTGATTCAACATGCACATACCAAATCACCGAGCGTAAGAATTATTTTCATACCTATGAGTCACATCAAGGTAAAGACATCCTTATGGGTGATGATTGTCCTTGCAAAACAATTGGTGTTGGCACCATGAAGATCAAGATGTTTGTTGGTGAAAGCAGAACAATGACGGATGTCCAACATGTTGTCAGGTTGAATAATCTCATCTCATTGAGCACACTTGAAGACAAGGGTTGCAAGTTCTCTAGTGAAAAATGGAGGTATTAATATTCTTAAAGTTGATTGGGTCCTCATGAAGGGGGTCAGAAATTCATACAAACTGCACATCTTACAAGTTTCTACTATCTCGAGCTATGTAGCAGTCAGAATTTCATCTAAAGATAGCAAAAGGCTCAAGTGTATGTGTGAAACAGTTAGGAATTGCAGAAAGCTCAGGGTTGCACAACATGTGCACCCTCATATATTTATAACTGAGACAATTATAGAGAGGTCCATATATAAAGGAAAATAACAAAACAAATAACATGCTATGTACAACAGGAAATATATAATGTAACACTCCCCCTCAAGTTGGAGCATAGATGTCAATCATGCCCAACTTGTCCAGCAGCATGCAGAACTGTTTCTTAGCCAAGAGCTTGGTGAAGATATCAGCAACTTGGTCTTCAGATCTTGTGAATGGAGTGCATATCTTGCCAGCAAGAATAGATTCTCTGATAAAGTGGCAATCAACTTCGATATGTTTGGTGCGCTCATGATATACAGGATTATTTGCAATGAAGATGGAAGCTCTTTTATCACAATGTATAGGAATGGCCGATGAAGACTCAATCCCAAATTCTTTCAGAAGAGAACGCACCCACAGCAACTCACAAGCAGTATGGGCCATGGCCCTGTACTCAGCCTCAGCACTAGATCTGGCCACTACATTCTGTTTCTTGCTCCTCCAAGTGACAAGATTGCCCCCTACAAAGGTACAGTAGCCAGAAGTAGATTTTCTATCAACTTTGCTGCCTGCATAATCAGAATCAGAATATCCTTCAAGAACACAGTGCCCATTCTTCTTATAATGAAGTCCCTTGCCAGGAGATTTTTTTAAGTATCTCAAGACTTGGCATGCAGCATCCCAGTGGCATTTTCTAGGCAGGGCTGTAAATGGGTACGGGTAGACCCGCGGACCCGCAAATCCGGACCCTTAAAAAACCCGTCACGGGTCTAATTTTTTATACCCGCATACCCTTGGACCCGTATACCCTTGGACCCGCATATAAGCGGGTCCAATAATGGGTATGCTTAGACCCAGACCCGCTAGACCCGTGTACCCGCTATACATAAGTAACTACTAAAATAATATGTTATATATATCATACTTTACTAGTCTAATTAATATAATTATTGAGATTATATCCTACTCTAAGGTTGAGACTAGTCTAAGAATTAACTATTCTAGTTACAATAACGAACATCATATGTAAACTTAAAATCAAAATGTCTACTAATCTACATTACTTTCTATATAAATTAAATGTTATGATCATGACTACAAATATGTAAACAATTACTCAATTAATTTTATTGTATAGAATATAGTATTGTCTAATATAACTATTACATGTTAATATACTATATGATAACAATATCTTGTTGTGTTAAATATATATAACTTAGTCATTTCTCTTACATAAACAATATGATGTTTTATAGAACCGCTTACCCGCATACCCGCTATTATTGCGGGTACGGGTATGGTGCGGGTCCAAGTTTTGTATTATGCGGGTCTAGAACCGGAACCGGACCCGCTAAATTAGATGGATATGGGTATGGGTATGGCCAGACCCGCATCGTACCCGCACCGTTTACACGCCTATGTCTAGGTTTGTCGAGGTATCTGCTAAGAAGACTCACTGCAGTAGCAATATCAGGACGAGTAACAGTTAAATAGATCAATTTACCAATCAGCCTCCTGAATTTTTTATGATCAGTAAACATAGCAGAAGAATCATCATCCCAATTGACATTGGGATCAAGAGGAGTATCTGCAGGTCTCGCACCAAGCATACCAGTCTCCTGCAGGATATCAAGAACATACTTTCTCTGCGAAAGAACCAAGGCATTAGAATTTCTAGAGATTTCTATGCCAAGAAAGTACCGGAGTCTGCCTAGATCTTTGGTAGCAAAATGCTTGCCCAAATGATCTTTGGTAGCCTGAATACCAAGAGTGTCGCTGCCAGAAATAATAATGTCATCAACATATACAATCAGAACAGTAATACCAGCAAAAGTCTTTTTTGTGAATACAGAATGGTCAACTTGTGACCTCAGAAAGCCAAAATCAATCATAATCCTGCTCAGCTTATCAAACAGGCACGAGGACTCTGCTTGAGCCCATAGATAGACTTCTTAAGCCTGCATACTTTGTGAGACTCCCCCTGAGCAACAAACCCAGGAGGTTGCTCCATATACACCTCCTCCTGTAAGTCACCATACAGAAAAGCATTTTTCACATCAAGCTACATGAGAGGCCAGTTTAGATTCACAGCAACAGATAAAAGAATCCTGACAGAGTTAAGGCGAGCAACAGGAGAAAAAGTCTCAAAATAATCAATGCCATAAGTCTGAGTATATCCCTTCGCAACAAGCCTTGCCTTCAACCGCTCAACTGTACCATCAGGTTGATATTTGACTGCATAAACCCACCTGCAGCCTACAGGCTTACACTGAGGAGGTGGATCCACCAGCTCCCAAGTGTCTCTGTCAGTAAGAGCAAGCATCTCATCATTCATAGCAGATGTCCAAGCTGTACTTTGCAAAGCTTCCTGAACATTCTTAGGTACATCCACATCAGATAAGGCAGATACAAAATTGTTGGAATGAGTATTTAGATGAGCAGTAGACACACACTGAGCAATGCTATGAGAGGTGCAAGAACGAGTACCCTTACGGAGAGCAATAGGTATGTTAAGATCAGAGTTTACCTCAGGAGTAGCAGAACCTTCAGGAGGAGAAGATTGGTTGTCTTGGGGGGGTACATGTGTGGAAGGTGCTTTATTCCTGCGATGATAAACAATAAGAGGAGGGTCTTGCTTTGCAGTAGTCTCAGTATCAGTGCGGTCAAGCATACAGTCAGAAATAACAGGTAAAGGAGGAGCCAGAATATCTGTCTGCAAACTATCTCCTGCTGAAGAATAATATGGTGTATCCTCAAAAAAGACAACATCATTACTGGTAAACCACTTCCGAGCGCTAGGATTATAACATCTGTAACCCTTTTGAGTGCGAGAATAGCCCAAAAAAATGCATTTAGCAGCTCGAGGAGATAGCTTATCAGAAGTAGGTCCAAGCAATCGAACAAAACAGGTACACCCAAAAATTCTAGGAGGCACAGGAAACATGGAGATGTCAGGGTGCAAAACCTGGAAGGGAATTTTATTCCCAATAACAGACGATGGCATCCTATTAATCAGAAAACATGCAGTCAAGATAGCTTCAGGCCAATAAGAGCGGGGCACATGAGAATGCATCATAATTGTCCTGGTAACTTCTAATAAGTGCCTATTCTTTCGCTCAGCAACACCATTTTGTTGTGGGGTATAAGCACATGAAGTTTGATGAAGAGTACCCACAGATTTACAAAAAACAGCCACATCTTGCTTAACAAATTCTAAAGCATTATCAGTGCGAAAAGTTTTAATAGGCAAGCCAAACTGCGTCTTTATTTCAGCAAAAAAATATTTAATAGTAGACAGCACTTCGGACCTACTTTTCAACAGAAACAGCCAAGTAGTCCTCGAAAAATCATCAATAAACAGAATGAAGTACTTGTAACCAGACAAGCTTGGTACATTGCATGGACCCCATACATCAGAGTGAACTAAATCAAAACAGTTTTTACTGCTCACAGTACTACGTCTAGGATACACAGTACGAGTTTGTTTCCCTAGTTGACACGAATCACACTGAAAATGACAACTACCAATATCAGGAACTAAACTACGCAGCTTCTCTGAAGAGGGATGGCCCAGCCTGTAGTGCCACTGGAGAGCGGAAACAGAAGCAGATAATGCAGATACCACAGCAGCTTTCTCTGATCTAGGTAACTGGTCCAAGTAAAACAGCCCATCAGCACCTTCATACCCCCCACCAATCTTCATCCTCGTGTGAAGGTCCTGAAAAACGCATGAACCAGGAACAAATGTCAGGCTACAATTTAAACTCCGTAAAATCTTGCTGACAGATTACAGGTTAAGAGGAAATCTGGGCACATATAAGGCAGATTTTAGGCCAAAATGAGAAATAATATCACCAACTCCAAGGACTGACGACTTAGAGCCATCAGCAAGCATAACAGAAGAATGTCGGGCAGGTGCAGATATATGTTTAAACAAAGATCTATTTCCAGAAATATGTGCAGATGCACCAGAGTCTATCACTCATTTGGTATTACCAGAAGTAGAAGGTGAGGAGAAGCTCAGGAAGGCAGTGTCATAACCAGAAAAGGCAGCATGTGCTCCACTCGTAGATGCAGCAGAAGAGGATCCAGCACGCTCAAGGAGAAGACGCTCCACCTCAGCACGGATGTAGTCTGCGGTAGCCCCCGTAGGCTCTGGTGCAGGTGTCTGAGTAGCACCCTCAGACGCAGAAGAATCAGCCGCAGCATTGGCCCACGCCGGCTTACCATACTTTTCCCAGCATTTTTCCTCAATATGGTTAGACCGGCCACAGAAAGTACACAAGCGTTGTCCTTGCTGAGGACGCGCAGCAGTAGAAGGCGGGGCAGCAGGAGGAGCTCCTCGTCCAGCACCAGGTCCACGCCCCCGGCCTGCGCCCAGGGGAGGACGGCCATCACTGGAGAGGCCACGGCCACGACCACGCCCGCCCCAAACGGCCAAAGCAGTAGAGTCTCCGGTCTCAGGAGGCGGAGACGGTGTCGATGACGGAAGGCGCTGGAGACGCTTGTAGGCAGTCTGTAAGGTAGGGAGTGGATCACTCGCCAAGATCTGATCTACCACTCCAGTATAGGACTCAGGTAAACCACTGAGAAACTGAATCAGCTGAAGCTCCGCCCGCTGTTTCTGCATAGTAGCTAAATCGGTGGACAGCGGGTGATACATCTCCAACTCACCCCACAGACCAGTGAAGGTGGAGAAGTAGTCTGAAATGTCAGAACCAGTAAACTGCAGGCGCCCCAATTGCTTTGTGATATCAAAGACTTTCTTCAGATTTTCACTGTGTGAGTAGGTACTGGCGAGCTGATCCCACATCTGCTTCGCCGTAGGCAGCTGAAGAAGAGTGACACTAATCTTCTCAACGGAGCTATTGAGAATCCACGTCATGACGGTCGAGTCATCACGAACCCAGTCATCAAAGGCCTTGATGTCCTTTGCATCTGCCTCCTCTGCAGGCTGAGGCGGACCCGTCCGAATCAAGTGAGAGTACTTCCCTTGTGATTTGGCAAAGATCACAAAGGAACATACCCACAGCTGGTAGTTGCGCCCGTCAAGCTTAACAGTAGTAACTTGACGGCGCGACTCTCTCCACATGTCATCCCCAGAAGACGCCATGAGAATATGCAGGAAGGCAGGCACAGGCACAGGTAGGCACAGACAGAAGACGGACTAAGCCGTCAGGCAGGTAGAAGCAGGCAGAAACAAGTCACCGTGGACCTCTCACATACGCACTACGCCAAGGCGTAGCAGAGAACCCGGAGGCCGAAGCCTACACGGGCAGGCAGGCACAAACAAGCACGAACCGACGGTAACCCCTTAGACGAACAATGCGCTGATCTCCCCCCGAAGACTGATCTAGTCCAGATCTACCAATGGGTCAGTGGTCCCGTAGAAAACGACCACCCAGCAGCGCACCTGCTGTGCGAACAACAACTACGGTTGCTCAAGCACTAGCGGTGCACCACGCCAGGAGGCAAGACGGAACCACGGAGCCCACGGAGAGACCTGCGGCCCGCTGGAGACGGCCGGCCGGAGCTGCGGCGGCCCTGGCTAAGCCAGCGGCGGCGGCCTGTTGCTGCCGACCGGCGGCTGGCGGGCTGGCTGCGGGCGGCGGCCGGCTGGCTCCTTTGCATCTGCCTCCTCTGCTGAGGACGCGCAGGTTAGAGAGAAGGGAGGGAGGGAAGCAAGGACGGCTAGGTTAGAGCCTACTCTGATACCATGTGAAACAGTTAGGAATTGCAGAAAGCTCAGGGTTGCACAACGTGTGCACCCTCATATATATATAACTGAGACAATTACAGAGAGGTCCATATATAAAGGAAAATAACAAAACAAATAACATGCTATGTAAAATAGGAAATATATAATGTAACAGTATGCATTTGGGACACATGTCTAAGAAAGGGATGACGCTTCTGAGCAAGAGAGGGTTGTTGTGTGGCGAAAGCATTGAAAAGTTAGATTTTTGGGAGCATTGTGTTATGGAGAAGGTCAAACGCAATAGCATTGGCATGGAGTTCCCATCTTCCTAGGATGCTCTAGATTATGTTCACTCTGATCTATGAGGCCTTTATCATGTTCCTTCCAAAGGTAGTGTTGAATACATGATGATATTCATTAATAATTGTACAAGGAAGGTCTGGGTTTATTTTCTCAAGAGTAAGGACGAGGCGTGCTCTACTATCAAGCAACGGAAGCCTCTTGTTGTGAATCAAATCGACAAGAGCACAAAAATTATTCAGACTTATAATGGCTTAGAGTTACGTTCCAAAAAATTCTTAAATTCTGCAACGATCATGGGTTCAAAAGACATTGTACAGTGTGTCACAATAGTGTAGCTTTAACAATGACCAGGACGTTGGAAAAGGCTTGATGCATGCTTCTTAATGCAGGCTCTAATAGATCCTTCTAGGCTGAAGCTATATCGACCTTATGTTATGGTGAACCATTCTCCATCATCTTCTATTAATTCCAAGACTCCTGAAGAAGCTTGGTCTAGTAAACTTGTTGATTATTCATATATCCAAATATTCAATTGCCTTGCTTATATGCACATTCTGATATCGGAAAATTAGAGCCTAGAGCTCTCAAATGCATTATGCTTCTCGGGTGAAAAGACGTCGTCTTTAGTGTAAGGATCCTTCTTCAATACATTACTTGGTAGACCGCAACGTTACCTTCAACAAATCTGTCATAGGTGTTTACTATGCAAGACAAGAATAGCTCTCCTACATCTTCTCTACATCGTGTCTCATAACACATGGAGACCAAAGAAGATGACGGCTCATAGGTTTATGAGCAAGGTCCTTCTATCCTATGTCAAATGATTAAGTGACTATTGAGGACAAAGAGGTGACTCTAGAGAGTTCTTGCAGTGTAGCCAAAGGCAAAGGCAAACGGAATGTCAAACCACTCCAATTTATGGGTTTGATGACTTCGTGGTGACCTATGCCCTTTTCAACGTCGTTGATGTAGATATTGGTGATGAGCCCACCGAACTCTGTGATGCATTCGCATGTCATAATGCTCTGCAGATTACTGCAATGAAGAAAGAGATGGAATCTCTTCACAAGAATCAAACTTGGGAGCTGGTGGTACTTCGTAAAGGCAAGAAAGTACTAGGTTGTAAGTAGGTCCACAGAGAAGAAAGGTGACTAGATACAAGGCAAGCCTTGTTGCAAAGGGCTACAGTCAAACTGAAGGTGTTAGATTATAATGAAGTCTTTTCACTATCGTCAAGCATAGTTCCATATAGATGCTTCTTTCTTTGGTAGCCAATGAAGACCTAGAACTATAGGACCAAGACGCAAAGATAGCTTTTCAACATGGTGAACTAGAAGAAAAGAACTACATGCAACAACTGGAGGGTTTTGAAGACAGAGAACCATATGTGCTTGCTCAAGCGGTCACTCTACGGTTAGAAGCAATCTCCTAGACAATGGTATAGGATATTTGACTCTTTGTGATGCACAATGGATTTTCCAAGAGTACCTACGACGCTTGTGTCCACTACAAAGGGTTGGATGGCAATTATTTTGTTTATCTATTGCTATATATTGATGATATATTGATCGCTTCTAGAACCCGTTTGAGATTACCAAGATGAAATCTCATCTAGGTGGAGAATTTGATATGAAAGGCCTAGAAGCTAAGCAGATTCTTAGCATGGAGATTCAAAGGGACCAAAAAGATAGAAGACTTATCTTGACACAAGAGAAGTGCATCAAGAAGGTTCTTCACAGGTTCCATATGTCGCTCATTTCATGTTATCAACTTGTAGACTCCATAGTTTGATGAAGAAGAGAAAAAGATGGCTCCTCTACCTTACTCCAGTGCTATTTGTAGCATCATGTTTGCTAGATTTGCACTAGACTAGACATCACTTATGTAGTAAGTGTGGTTAGTCGTCACATGGCCCATCTTGACAAGGCACATTGGCAAGTAGTTAAATGAACTCTAAGGTACTTAAAGGGTGCTTAAAATAATTGTTTAGTCTTTTGTGGAATTCATTTCATCACAACAGGGTACGTGGACTCAGATTATGCAGGTGACCTCGACAAGAGGATATCTCTTACAAGTTACATGTAGTTGGAAAGCCACTCTACAAAGTAGTATTACTCTATTCACTACTGAAGCAGAGGCGGCAACAGAAGTTGTGAAGAGGCTTTGTGGCTCAAGGTTTGATAAATCAATTGGGCATGGATCAAGAACAAGTTTTTGTTCGTCATGACAGTAATATTGCCATACATTTTAGCAAAGATCAAAAGTTCCACGAGAGAATGAAGCACATTAATGTCAAGTACCACTTCATTAGAGAAGACACAACTGAAGGCAAGATTCAAATAAAGAAGATTGGTATGCCTAATAATCTAGTTGACATGAGGACAAAGACTCTTCCATTAGCTAAGCTTGAGCTTTGCTCAAAATTAGCTTGTCATCTTTCTACATGAGCTTTGCCCATGTAGAGCATGGGGAGAAGATGGTATTCTTATTCAACTTCTGATAATGGAGAACACTGCAAGTGCTTTTCTACTTCCATTGTTTTTGAGTTGAAGACAAGGTTGAGTTTGTTGAGAGAGTGTCTTAAACTCTCTGAAAAAGTTTCTATGACGAATCAGACTTTTATATCGAGCTTTGACACTGTCGGGATGCATTTTGGGCACCTATAGGTTTATTTACAGTCATACATCAGACCATATACAGTCTGCTTGGACCGCATTTAGAAAGGGGCAGCAGCAAGGTTGTTTATGGTCAAGTTGGAGCATACATAGTCCGGCACTGGACCATAAATGTTACTGAAATGAAAATACAGTCCAAGTTAGGGACTGTATACGGTTCAGTCAGACCATAAACGAGGCTGGAAAAGAATCATATAAATTTGGGACTTTGGATATGGGTCATATTCTTATAAAACGACCATCCCAATTCCTCCCAAGAATAAAGAGCAACAAAGAGACACTAAGAGACCTCGTTCTTTTGAGGATCTAAAGCTAAGGAAGGACCTAGGGATTCTCCTAGGGTTTCAAGCATCCAAGAGCTCATCTCCAAGCAACTGTCTTCTTCCATAGTTTGCATTCAAGTGTAGAAGGGGATTAGATCCTTCTACCTTCTTCTATAATCATTCTCTCTGTAATCTCTGCATCTATAATATCATCTCAACCAATGGATGTAGGCTCCCACATTGGGAATTTATTGAACCGCTATAAATCTTGTCTTTGCAGTTGTTTGCTTGCTCCGACGTTGATCTTCATTGTATGTATGCAGATGGAATTGCTCAATCTCACACTTTTGCATCATAACAAGCTTGTTGGGCCTTATTGTTTAGGTCTCTCATCACCACTATATCTCAACAAAGTGCTTCAGTAGATCTTGGAGAAAAGTGAGCCCCTATCTAATATAATCACTCAATAAAAGACATGTATGCAATTTCCACTAACAATGTTAAGATTCCTATACATGAGAAATCAACCAAGATTCCCAAAAATTATTTTACATCAAGGATCAATTTGAATCCTTATTATTTGTTCTACTTGTGAATGAGTCGACAATGAATGTTCATGATGAAATCCCTTGGTGTAGGAATTTTGCAAATAATATTGTATTGAGTGCTGAAATAAAATGATAGTCGGTCATAAACTATATAACTAGAGCTATGGAGAAGTGTCAAGACACCTAGGGATTCAAGATTAGCAGAATCAAACAGAGTATGTGCATTGCACTTTTAGTCAATCTAGAAGGAAGGAGGTGGGTTCAAGCTGGCTGGAGTAGATGTCCCCAGATGCAATTAGTTTTGCAATGGAGTTCGTTACTCTTATGAAAGGTGAAAACAATGAGGATGGTTCTCACATGGTTAATGCAGTTAGGATGTACTGGATAGGGGTGAGCATTCGGTTAATTCGGTCGGTTATGGTTAAATTCAGTTCAGTTAAATGGTTAATTTGTTGTTTAAGATTTTAACCATTAGCCTAACCGAACTAGTGTCGGTTAATTCGGTTATGGTTAATCGGTTAATGATTAATTCGGTTGGTTAAATTGGTTAGCCAAATAACACTTTTTGCATAATATTGTACGAAAATACTCATAAAATTTTGAAGCATTGTTATATTATAGTAGAATTGTATATAAAATATAGTGCTATATGGTTCGTCAAATTTTGATTACTATATAAGTTTAGAGGTTTTTTGAAATAAAAGTAGCAACTATATGAGTATATATATGTCTAGGATATTTTTTTGAATAAATTGTGGCTATTCAATTAACCAAATAGAAAATATTTTTAATCAACAAATTAACCATTTAACCAATTAACCGAAATAAATTAATCAAAATAACCAAATTATCCAAATAAAATTAACCATTCGGTTTTAACCATTTAGTGAATCGGTTATTAACCAAATTCTGCTCAGACCTAGTACTGGAACACGACTGAATATTATGTGACCAAAATATTACACCTGGAACGAAAGTAGATCCTATATAATATCTATACGCCCAACCATGTAGTATGGTAGTGAATTTTGGTGTTCAAAACTGGAATGCAGCAAAGATGAGAATTCTAAGGTGCATGTGTTCAAGGAGGAGGAAAGATCAGGTTAGAAATGACTGTAATAAGATATTAAGAGGGAATGGTTAGTGCTGAGGACAGACTAGGAGAGGGTTGTATTTGATGGTTTGGACATGAGCAACGTAGACCAGCTTGTGCATTATTTCAGAGTGCCGTTACTGAGTCGGACAAAGTGAAAAGAGAAAGAGGTACATCTAAACTAAGTTGGAGGGGGATTGATAAGGAGAAACCTAGAGTGTCATTGCATCTTAATGAGAATACAATCCAAAACAAAGACGACTGGAAAAGAAAGATTCATATAGCAGACCCAACTTAGATGATGACAATGAATACAAGAACGTAGAGAAATCTATCACACGGTTTCAAACAGTATTGATCCAGCTTGTGCATCATTTCAGAGTAATGTGACCGAGTCGGGCAAAGTGAAAAGAGGAACAGGTAGACCTAAACTAAGTCGGGAGGGGTTGACAAGGAAAAATGTGAGGTCATTGCATCTTAACGAGAATACAATAGATTCATTTGGCAGATCCAACATATTTGGAGTTGAGTCTTAGATGATGATGATGATGATGATGATGATGATGATGATGATGAATTAAAGAATGTAGAGAAATCTATCACACGATTTCAAACGATATTGTTACAGGTCATTAAAAGAGACTGATTTATGTAATTATATAAAGGTTAGTCTTTTGTGATTATATTTATTATATTTATCGAGTTCCCCCATGTTTTACTACTATATTTTTTCCCTCATTTTTTACATCCATTGATTTGTGTTTCTTCCTCAACCTACATTATCCAAAAAAATTGAAGATGCCTCACCCTTTCCGTCCACCAATATAATAGTTGGGTTTGGTCATGTTAATTTGCAGTTTCAAACTAACGTAAGCGCAAACATATTAACAAAGAAGATTTGGCTTTTCGAAAGTACAAACATATCAACAAAGAAAATGTGATTTTAAAAGTATAGGGAATGTTTCACTATGACTACATCAACTGAATTATGATTATTTTTTAGATACAAAACAAATGAAGGTTTTGCAGTAACTAAGTCAAGTTTTCAAAAAGGGATAATTGTTAGCGCAATAACTTTCCTAAAGAGAAAGTCACATTTTTATAATTGCAAAGTAAGTTTTTATCAAATTTATGTTCATCAATCCCTTCATATTACATACACCAACAAAAAATATCTTAGGGGAAACCAGTAATCAAATACTCCCAATACAGATAGGAGAAAAAAATCAAATTGTTTTTAAAAATGATATGTCATACAAAAGATGAGATCAGGTGCTTGCCAAATTCAAGTTCATGAGAACATTTATGATCATAGAGGATTTAACAGGCACATGGCAATAGTACAGAAACCAAGCCATGAAGTTAATGTAAATGAATCTGCCCATTGAGGTAGCACACTTTTAAGTTTTATCAACTGTCCAATTTGTCATTCTATTTGTATTTACTGAATTCCCCCCTTTTTTCTCTCATTTCTTTCCCTCTTTCATCATACTATCAGTGATACCTCCCTTTCCCGTCCCCAGAATTAATGCGACTCGTTATTACTTATTGGTTACAGTTATATATTACATGTATTTAGTCATAGTTAACAAAGAATTAACTGGATTTCAATTATCGTAAACATGTATGCGAGATTATAAACAATTCATATAACATAAGAAGAATTTGCAGTAATAATAAAATAATTTGAATTGCAAAAACAAAATCCAGGCAGATTATTTTAAAGAAGAAAATATTATTCATAAAACACAAGTATATGTTCCCAGAATTTCAATCTAAAAATTACTTAGAAGTCTTACATAGCCACCACAGAAACAAACTTGTTGAGCACCAGCAACCAAATTCTACCAAATACAGCCGAAGATGAATCAAAATTGTTCATGAGAATGCTAGCCAGAATAAAGCCCACGAAAACATTGTATGAGTGCACATCTGCACATAAGGATATTATTGAAACAGCAAGTCAGCAAGTTTGTGTCCATAATTCAGTGATGTCTCCATTTCCCATCACTGAACTTTATTGGCAATATTATTAGTTGCATCAGTGATTAAGATAAACTTAGATTTAGTTGTCAAAGAACAAAATAATTGAAAATTAGTATATATATGTATACAAGTTGTTAGTAATAAAACATAGGAACACTTAACTGTAATAGTAATAGTTGAATTACGAGCAAAATGTCAGAAAATATTATAAAGGAAGAAATTAATATTTGTATGACTATATAAGTAAAAATTACAGAATTTCCATCCAACACTTCCATAAAATACTAACTATAGGGACCCAGGGAGCAAATTATATGTGTGTGTGTGTGTGTGTGTGTGTGTGTGTTGTGTGTGAATTTCCATCCAACACTTCCATAAAATACTAACTATAGGGACCAAGAGATAGCATTAACAGAATGCTTACCAATTATACTAACTATAGGGACCCAGGGAGCAAATTATAGTGCATGAGAATGCTTACCAAGATGAGAGGTCCACAATAATATTCATCTATGAAATTGGAGGTTCTTACCAGGACACAATATTCATCTATGAAACCGAGGTTCTCACCAAGACATGGGATTATTCTCGAAACAGAAAGTCCAGCAAGCCGTATCCATATCTGCAAGAAAAATCTGAAGGCAACATGTCAGTCAAATGCAAGAATATGATAAAAGAAGAAATTTCACCTGAGGGAACATTTTTCAGTAAAGGTGTCGAGAATTTGGGAACTAGGTGATTTCTTAATGCACTTTGGCCAATCACTCTTCTCTTCAAACACCTTGCATTGCGCCACTGCTTCAATATCACAATCCATATCAGTAGCCCCCATAGCCAGCTCAGCATAGTCAGGGCTCTGGGCCAAATAGAGAACGTCAATACGACCCGTCAGATAACAGGGAGCCCTGACCATGGATGGGTATTTCCAAAATTGCAATCCTGCGTCTGGTTCTGTTGTGCGATGGCTCGTCAAAAAAAACTTCTCCCTGGCTTCCCAAGCCAAACCCGAGATATCATGGCCTGTATCCATTTTACCCAAGCAGGCGCCATCACGGGTATTCCAGAGGCAAACACTGGATCCCCTTCCAACAGCCAGGACGTGGGTTTTAACGGGGCACCAAGAGATAGCATTAACAGAAGAAGCAGAGCAAGACCGGTTTCTGTTTTTGTCGTTAAACATGTGGAGCATACGGCCGTTTCTGCGGACATCCCAAACACATATCCTGCCATCGGTACCTCCACTGGCTAGCCGAAGACCACAAGGTGACCAACGCAACTCACAGACCTCCTCCTTGTGCCCTCCACTGTAGGAGCGTAAAACATCTGTCAACGAAGAAGGGCCAAATGGCACCCTGATGTCCCTGCAAACAATGTCCCCATTTGGAGCACCGTATGTAAGCATGTTGGGCTCCCCCCAGTTCCATCTCATGATGCTGTTCTGCCCCACTCCTTCCGGGAAAACCACCGACTTTCCTGTGGTCATGTCCCCTAACTGAATCGCAGAAACCCCAGAGTGGGCGCGGAACCCTATGGCAAGCCGCTGGGCATCGGGAGTCCATGCCAGATTAGTAAACTCGACTTCTCGTGAACTGCCCAGCAAATTCGGGAGGTTCTCGTTGCTTCCCGCTTTGAAGATTAATAGCTTATCAACGAGCGCAAAGGCTACAACCCCCGTACTCGCCCAATCCAGCGGCCTGCAGAAAGGGCGGCGCACGAGACCCCGAACAGCACATTGTCGGTCAACATTGACATAAGTCCTGTGTCTTGCCAAGCGAGGAAGGACGTGATTGACCCAATAGTATTGACCGAAGTCGTCGTCTTCCTTCCTCCCCGGCAGGCGGTCGTTAAATTTGAAGAAGGGCTTCCATTTCTTGTCCCCCGAGCCAGGCCAGAGCATCGAGCTGGCGTAGGAGACATCTGCCCTAGGCATGAACCGATCTGCCATCTTGCCCGGGAGCACTGTTGAAACAGCAGAGAGAGAGGACAGTTGAAACAGCAGAGAGACAGGGGAAGCTTCCGAGATGCCGGCCGATCTCGCAGCGAGGCGAGAGAGGAAGCTTTTGCGCGAAATCTCTTGGGAGACGGAAGCGCGCGAAATCAAGAAGTCGAGCGGAAGCTTGTTTTTCTCACGATACGAGAGGCCCAACAAGGAAGCGGGTCGCCCGTTATGTAGAGCTCGGAATTTGGCGTAGCACTGACGCAATTACGGCCGGTCCAGACTGCGGACTTACCAATACGCAGCGGTCCAATCCAGATCGATCAAGTTATTGAACTTGGTTGGTTTTCACAACTTACGGGCCCGTGATATAGCCGCCAGAGCATTAGGCGGGAGGAAGAGCGAAGCAGTGTGATTACGGGTTTTTCTTAATAAATCGCGATAAATGTACAAGTATGAGAACCATCTATACAATGTCATATACCCGGATATTGAAATCAGTCTAACTTCTGTCCTTAGTTGCACAACTAGTCAGTCTGTTACCATCCACAAAAAGATGATATTTATTAATATAATGACTCTAGAATAATTTATTAATCAAAACTTTACAAATTTAAAAAAAAAATCTCACAGAAGTGTGAGAAACAAAATAAGTCGGCAATCCTTTCGGAATAGCAAACCATATAGATGTAAAACAAAAAATTTGGCATGTAGATGATGGCAACTGAGAATGCCTATCGATTACTACTCTAAAGATAACCTGGTTGGCAAATATTTTCTTTTGTGAATATTTTGATCACGCGAGGGGGTCCATGGCTTGGACTTTTATAGTGCAACGAGTCGTCTCTCGTTTATTTATTCTGGTATCAGATATTCTTTTATTTATTCTAGTATTAAATGCTCTTTTTATCACATTGATGGGTAGTCCTAGACTTAATATGTGGCTCCATTATCTGGTATATCTAGACTTTGTACCTATATATGCTTGGGGGAGTGTAGCATACATATTCATGATGCATGGCCTCAAGTAATGATGTGCCTTTTGAGAACAAGGGCTTTCACAATATGTCGAGCCCTAAGTTGCACACTCTGAATACACAGATCCACAAGCTAATGGACTCGGGTTATGGTATAGAAGCGGCAAGTCATGGGTTAAATTCAAAGGGACGGAGGTGGCACTAGATCTAGTATAATTCTTTAGGTTCTTAGTATGGATATTGAGGTTTAAATGGTTTAAAGTTGGTTTCATTAGAGTTGGACTAAGGGAGTATGCATATAAGGAGAGCAAGATTAAAATCTAAGATAAACCTTGCAATTAGAACTATTGGACTATCTGAGGAAGTCATTAATACTTAGACAAGGAATTAATTACACTAAACTAGCAAGACAAATAAGGCAAGTAGGCAAATGAGGCAGACTAGGACTAAGCTAAGAAATTGATGAAACAACCAACTCGATTAACCACAATCAGGAACTAAGCAACCTAACTAGGACAATTCACCATTAATTGTTCAATTAACAGTAATGAGCAAGTAACTCAACTAGGCTAGCAACTTCAAAAAAAAAGTAAACTAAGCTAGAAAGCACTAGGTAGTTAAGGGTTTAACAAGTATCTATTAGGAGTAGGTTGTTTAGGGGATATGGGAGAACAACCAATCATGGAAGAATGTTCAATCCACATTGTCAAAAGTAATGCTACCAAACCAAGCAACACAGGAGATGATGGGTAGGAACCTTGGCCTACTAGTGGGTCGTGGGTGGTTATTAGTCGTGTGTGTAGGTCTTAAATTTATAAGATCAAATACTACCTTGCAAATAGACGAGTGTGTGTAGTATTATCAAGATCGTCCAAGGAGCAAGGTATTGTAACACATAAGAATGATGAACTTCAACAATCTAGATTTTTTAACAAGAGAGGTTTTGTTATGTTAACTAATCAATTAAAAGAAAAAGAACTAAAAAAAACTAAAATAGAAATCACTTGTACTAAGGATCAAACTGGATTAGGAATTCTTGAGGATAGGGTTTTGCTATCATATCATGCCATGAATAAACAACAAATTTACAACCAGTAAAATCACAAAGGGAGTTTTGAGTTCTACACCCCTCCCAGTAGTATAGAATGATTCTACCTTTATATAGCACCATCGTGCATATACTCTGAATAGAACCATCTGAAACCTTGGAATCCCCTTCACTTCCAAGGCATTCTCGTGGTCAAGGAAACAACGCTACAAATGCATTTTATTACTTCAATGTATGCCTTCCCAGTATGCACAAGAAGCATAAGACATACATACAATCTGGCTAGTCAAGCATATATGTAAAATAAACACTGATGTGTCTATAGAACAACGATTAAACCAACATTAAGCATGAAATTTATTGTTCTACAGATCATGACATGGGAGTTACTCCCTCATGCCGAAGAAAAGAAGATCTACTTGTCCATGGTTGTAGAAAGTAGATACAACTAGTAGAAAACAATGCTAGACATCATAAAAGAAGAAAGTAAACTTGGATGTCAACGAAAGAAGTAGGAAAGAGTTGGAACTCTGGTCAAGGAGTCAAAACTATGTCTTTGTTATTGGAAGCTCTCTAGAAATTCACCTGGAGTGAAGAGAAGAGAACGATAGAGGTCCCTACTACAATTGTCTGAAAAGAAGGAAGAAGAAGAAGTTTCTTTCCTGAGAAACCACCTTTTCTCCCTTGGAATGCCTCCAACTCTTCCTCACTTTCTCTTGCTTAAGTCCCACTCAAAATGTCCAGAATAGTCAGGGATAATTGTCCCAAGATGGATTGGATTCGTATATATAAGCATGGGACAGTTACATTTGCGTTTGAGCAAAATTTGAAGGTGATACAGTGTGCTAGATGACTTACATGGCATGTTAGTTGTGAAAATTGAAGCTGAACTGTCTTGATCGATGATAACACAACATGATGACGTGTTGCTAAAATTTAGGGAGTTCTAGATCTAAGTTTTGCACTATGAAATGACGTGTCTGACTTCTGTACATGGCGTGTCAAAATCTAGACACTGGGTGTCGCTAAAAGTGTCAACAAGATTGATTTTCTACATGTTTAAATGATTGGGAAATGTGTTGATGGATGATATGATGGTATTTTCTCCACATTTGTCAAAATATTGTACCTACATTCCAAACCATAGAGCAAGTAAAGATAATGATAAAGTATAAAATCTAGCATGATTAAAAGTGATTATTGAGTGAAACTGATTTGAAAATGCAATCAATAGTAGTAAAAAAGATGACATAAAATATGCACATAAAATCCCCCTAAGGCTTAAACCACTGCTTGTCCTCAAGCAAAAAGAAACATAGATGCATAGTTGAAGAAATAGCATGGCACACACATCCTCTTAATAAGATGGAAGAATTTGATCATAGCATGCCAATCGTTGTCAAGATATTGCAATTAGACATAAATTAATTTCAATCACTAAAACTGGAAGCTAAGTTCAAAAGATGGTCAAATTGTTTTGGAATAGTCAACAAGATAGCAAATGAATAGAGGTATGATGACAAAGTCAAAAATATAGTGAATATGCAACCAAACCCTTATGATTATAGGGATGGATAAAATTAAAATTTTGGCTTGACATCAACAAATCTACAATGACTCATTCACAAGACATTAAGATTTAAAAATCAAGAGCTTTAGGTATGCCACTCGTCTACTAATGTAGGATTATGGGCACGTGAAATGTCGTTTGAGGTTTATGAACCCTATTTCTAATGCAATTCCCTACCTTCATGGGTTAGGAGATTGCGTGGGTGACTTAGCCATCTTTTGTAGGGATGTACAATTATTTTTTATTTTTAGCAAACAATACCCCTTTTTAACATGATTTGGGTCCCGGTTTGGAATCTCACAGTCTTAGGTTATTCAAATCTTCAAAGAGCAGAACGGTCATACAGATAGGTGATTCAAAACTAGGAATTCTTTTGCTTATAAAAGATTTCATCATAGGGGGTATAAAACACATTATAGTTTTGGCATAATCATAAAAAATGTTACACAGGGCTGTAAAGTTGATTAATCCAAAGAATTTAAACCATTATATGCATTGAGACGAGAGTGAGAAAAATGAAAAACAAGCTAGAGAAAAAATATCATGGCAAAATGAGTGATTGGCCAATTGTTTTCATTAAATTGTTGAATGTGCATGCTAGAGTTCTTCAACTATTATCTTGATGAGTACAATGATTTAGCTAAATGGGATTCCATTTTCACCCACACAAGAGCAGATCATCATAGTCATGCATATATTATTCACTTATCTAGGAAAGAAGAACAAAAATGGATAAGAAAAATAGCATAATATTATAGAAAACTACACTATCAGCCAATTTCTTTCCCCCCTAAGCTTGAAATTTATAGTGTCCTCGCTACATATAATAGACTCAAGAGGATTACAACTGGAAACTTTTCATGGTGAATGATCAAGAGAGAGGTCCAATGCTTTGATTTGAGGCTAGAAATCATTGCGATAAGAATATAAACCCCTTTGTCAATATATTTTTGATTTAGGATAAAGATATACACTTACAATTTGCAATAGGAATATCCTTCCGAACATAAATGTTGTTTGTCCCTTCATTCTCTTCTTCAATATAGCCAGAATCATATTTGGAGATAATTTTCTCATCATCAAACGTTGTGTCAAATATGTGTTGAAATGGGGCATTTGACTTGCTTGAAAAATCATCATGTGGAGCAAGAATTGCATATTTCTCCCTTAGAGCTCCCATTTCAATATCTTCATTGATGTCAACAGCTGCATATGATGTCTTCTTTGATGACAAAGATGTTCTCCTATAGAAACTCCACTCTTAAAATACATCATGCATGTTTCTTTAGGATTCATCTCTGGTTGACTAAATAAGGACCTTGAACGTGTTTTTGGATTGGAAAGCTCTTGCTGGGAATTTGATTTTCTAATATTTGTGCATGAGTGGAAATACCACCCACCATGGAAGAGAGTTTTTGAGTGGCATACTGTGACGACCTCCATCAAACCGATAGAATCACACAAAATAATGCGAAAATAATCATTAATAGCAGATTACCAAAAATCACTAAAAATTAAAACCTTTTTTCCAAGAGATCCACTACCAGGAAACTCTTTTCTAAAAGAACCAAACTATATATATATATATATATATATATATATATATATATACATAATGGTTCACTTTTACATACATTGTTCCATCACCTTGCAAGGATATGAGATAACAATTGTTTTTCCAAAATATACACAAAAGCAACATTATGCGTCGGGGCATACTAGTCAAAATCTCATATCGATTATAAAACTATTTACGCTCTATCTCCCAAAGGATCTGAGAATACATGGACGACACATAGGACTCTATATCTACAAGACACATAACATCGCATTCAACCTGAGTTGTTACTGCTGTCCTTGTTGTTGTTTCCCGCTTTCTGCTACACGATCTCTACTTCCTCGTGCACGTCCACCTAAAAAAGTTGTATAATCCACGGAGTGAGACAACAAGTCTCAGTGAGAAATATAACTCTCTGTCAACAGTATTACTATCATAGTTATACTTTTATGAATGAGAGAAAAAGAAACCTATATTGAATTAAATAAGTATAACTTCTTGATTATATGCAGAGTAAAGCAGTCTCCTCATCTTATTAGTTCAGATATCTACAACTGAGTAATAGATCATTTAATCACTTTTTAAAAGAAATATGAAGAACATGTATAACTGTTATAAACTAAACAGTATAAAACAAAGAAAGGCTTCAACCAATGTTTCTGTATTTGATCCTTAAACAAATACACTACACGACTGATTACATCTTTAAACATTCCATCTTATGCCCTACGGAGATGGGAATATACCTTCCATCTCCAACTGACCACTCTAAAGTTAGCATCAGTGCCATATAGGTCTATGGAAGATCCGGAATCCACGACCTCACCCCCTCGGTCAGTACGAGAACATTGACAGTGACATATGCATCAATCTGCATTTTAGCTAGCTTGGCATATAGAGGGCTCTTCTTTATAGAGATACAACGTGTAGCATGTTCTCTGTTCAGGGTATGACCTATAGTCAATCCTACTTATTGAGTCATGACCTACAACTATACTCTTCTTAGGGTATGGCTTTACCGCCAATCCCGATGTTGCATTAGAGCTACGGCCTACAACCACACTCATTTTAGGAAAATGGCTCAAGGCCAAATCCTGGGGCTTGAAGGAAGCAAGGAAATACTCATATTGCACCCTCACATATTCAAAAATATGCGCTCCAAGTAAAACTCATTTCACCATTCAAAAAATCCTAACATTGAAATGGTTCTACGTCCAGGGCAACTACATTTTTAGTTCACTTGATAGATTAAATGCATTACAACATCTTTTAGCATCAATCAAGTTACGGGCATGAATTGTAAATAAATGATATATAGAAAGGTATAACATATTTTCAAGAGATCTTGTATCAATTGGTACATATCCTGTTGCACTCATCTTGGGATCTCAGTCCCTTGAACACTTCATTGGGAATTTCATCCCTTCAACATTATCATTATCATGATCATATGTTTGGGTATCAAACCCTCAGTTCGTTATTGAACAATATCACCTCTTATTAGGCAATAACCAACTCTAGGTCATCAGTGCTAAACTTTAACTGCATACCCAAAGCTATATGTAATCGCTCCCAAAAGTGGCTTATAAATTGAGGACCTCTGTCTGACACGATTGTTGTTGGGACTCCATGCAACTGCACTATCTCATCCACATAAACGTGTGCAAGTTTCTCAGTAGTGTATGTTGTTTTAAAAGGAAGAAAATGTTCTGACTTTGTCAACCTATCAACAATCACCCAAATGGAATTGTGGCTTTTGGCTGTTCTAGGCAAACCAACTACAAAATCCATTGTTACATGATCCCACCTCCACTGTGGTATAGATAACGGTTGTAACATTCATGTTGGCTTCTAGTGCACAGCCTTAACTTACTAACACACAGGGCATCGCATAACAAACTCAGCTACATCTTTCTTCAAACCAAGCCACCAATACATATTCTTTAGATTGTGATACATCTTGATACTTCCTGGATGAATAGCATACATACATTTAGAATATAAATAGTAGAGTGATTGCAACCCCTTGATCACAAATAAAGGAGGAGTGACCACGACCGCGGTGTACTTGAAACATGACCATGATCGCGGTCTCTTCTGTCAAAGGAAACATCAGTTCATGGTCGAGGTCATTAAACGTCGATATTGCGGGTCGCGGTCTGCTCAAAGCAGGGTGAATCACTGCAACCATGGTATAAACTGTAGTTAGAGGACATTGATCAAAACAAAGCTTGTTTCTTCAATCCATTCATCTTTTTCATGGGAAATATATATGTACAAAACTTAAAAAGGGAAGGAAACTTAATCAAACTAGAAGGTAGATAAAACAAAAGCTTAAAGAAACAGTAAAAACTTAGATTTCCTCCCAAGAAGCGCTTGTTTTAAAGTCTCTAGCTCAACTTCATAATCATTCATTCCTTGGGTTTCCCAGCTGGATGTGGCAACTCCTCATTCCTTTTCTTGGGTGACTGATTCGGTTCCTCCAAACTGATTTCAGATCTTCAGATAAAAGCTTTATCTTCGTAAAAATCTTTTTACTCTATGGCCATTAACCTTGAAAGTTCATGTTTTCTCCCCTTGAATCTCCATCATTCCTGATGGGTAAATCTTCACCATAGAAAAGGGGCCCGACCATCTTGTTCTGAGTTTTCCAAGAAAAAGCCTGATGCTTGAATTAAATAGAAGTACTTTATCACCTTCTCAGACATTTTTGTTCTTTATATGGGCATCATGCCACACCTTAGTCCTTTGTTTATAAATTTTTGCATTCTCGTAAGCATGCAATCTCAGCTCTTCGAGTTCTTATAGTTGTAAGAATCTTTTCTGGTCTGCTTTCTCTAGATCCATGCTCAAGAATTTGATCGCCCAAAGGTCTTTATGCTCGAGTTCAAGTGGTAGACGGCAAGATTTACCATAGATCAATATGTATGGTGTTGTTCCTACTGGTATCTTGTAAGCAATCCTATAAGCCCAGAGAGCATCATCTAGTTTCATAGACCAGTCTTTCTGAGTACGGCTCACCATCTTTTCCATAATTTGTTTTATCTGCCTATTGGACACCTCCACTTGTCTCGAGGTTTGAGGATGATAGAGTGTAGTGACCTTTTGTCTCACCCCATACTTCTTTAATATAGCCTCGAATTGTTTTTCCCCAAAGTGTGATCCTCCATCGCTTATGACAGTGTGAGGCACTCCAAAGCGTGGGAAAATAGTCTTCTCAAATAGCTTGATCACTGATTTAGAATCACAAGTCTGAGTTGCTACCGCCTCAACCCACTTGGACATGTAGTCAACTGCTACTAGGATGTATTGGTATCCTTTTGATGACAAGAAAGGACCCATGTAGTCGATTCCCCAAACATCAAAGATTTCCACTTTCACCCATTCAGTCATAGGAATTTCACTTATTTTACTGATATTTCCAGTGAGTTGACATTCTTTACATGCCTTGAAAAAAGATGTCGCGTCGTTGAACAGGGTGGGCCAGTAGAACCCAGATTGGAGCACTTTTGCAGCAGTTCTTTCTCCACTGTGGTACCCTCCATACGGCGAAGAGTGACATTCTTTCAGGATTGACGGAACTTCTTCCTTGGGTATACATCTTCGATATAAATTATTAGAAAACATTTTAAATAGTAATGGACCATCCCAATAATAGTTCTTGACATCAGAGAAAAGCTTTTTCTTCTGGTTGTACGTTATGTCAAGTGGTAGCTGGCCACAAGCCAGATAGTTACAAATATTTGTGAACCATTGTAGTCTCCATTCCTCTGATTGAGCCATCAGCAATGCTTCATCAACGTAGTTATCATTGACTGACAATTGATTTTTCTCATCAAAAATGATTCTGGATAAGTGGTCGGCCACCACATTCTCCTTTCCTTTCTTGTCTATTATTTCATGATCAAATTCCTACAACAGCAGATCCCATCTTAGCAGTCTTGGTATGGTATCTTTCTTCTGCATGAGGTAACGTATAGCGCCATGGTCAGTGTATGCTTTCACTTTGGCCCCTATAAGGTATGATTGGAACTGATCAAATGCAAAAATGATTGCCAACATCTCCTTCTCAGTGGTGGTATAGTTCACTTGGGCTTTATATGCGATTGGCGTAACAGATGACATGGTACTTTTTGTCTTTCTTTTTTCCTAGGATTGCACCTATGGCGTAGTTGCTAGCATCGCACATTATCTCAAATGGCAGCTTCCAATCTGGGGCAGAGGTCAAAGCCTTCTCCAGGGTCTCAAAAGCTTTCAATCATTTGTCATCGAATTCGAAGACTGCGTCTTTGATTAGCAAATTTGAAAGGGACTTTGAGATTTTTGAGAAATCTTTGATGAACCTCATGTAGTATCCATCATGGCCTAGAAAGCTTCTTACCCCAGTCATGGATGGCTTCAATCTTGCTTATATCTACTTCAATGCCCTTCTTGGAAATTTTGTGTCCTAGGACAATGTCGCTCTGAACCATAAAGTGGAACTTTTCCCAGTTTAGGACCAAGTGTTTCTCCTCACATCTCTACAGTACTAAGGATAAATTTCTTAGGCAAGTGTCGAAGTCTATCCCGTAAATTGAGAAGTCATCCATAAACACTTCAACTATATCTTCTAAAAAGTCCGAGAACATAGAGATCATGCAACGTTGGAAAGTTATAGGAACATTGCATAAGCCAAAAGGCATTCTTCTAAAGGCGTACATGCCATAGATGCACGTAAATGTCATTTTCTCTTGATCATCAGGGTGGATCGGAACTTGATAAAATCCAAAATATCCATCCAAGAAATAGAAATAGTCATGGTGGAAAAGTCTTTCAAAGACTTGGTCAATGAAAGGTAGGGGAAAATGGTCTTTCTTCGTAGCCAAATTCAGTTTTTTGTAATCAATGCACATCCTCCAGCCTATAACAGTTCTTGTGGCTACTTCATCACCATTATCTCCTTTCACTACAGTCATCCCCCTTTCTTCAGAACAACATGAATGGGGCTTACCCAGTTGTTGTCGCTTATCAGGTATATAATCCCTGCATCCCGTAGTTTTAATATTTCCTTCTTGACTACTTCTTTTAGCATCTAGTTCAATTTTCTTTGAGGTTGAACCAGTTGCTTCGCAAATTCTTCTAAATTTATCTTGTGCATGCAAAGGGTTGGGTTAAGTCCTTTGATGTCTTCGATAGAGTATCTGATTGCCTTCTTGTGCTTCCTCAACTTTTTCAGGAGTCTTCCCCTTTGTTCTTCCGTTAGGTTTGTGTTGATGATTATGGGATTCCTTCCTTGATTATCCAAGAATTCATAATCCAGTCCTTTGGGGAGTGGTTTCAGTTCTGGCTTCGGCTTGGGAGCCTTTTTATCTTCGCTCGACTATTCCAAAGAAGCATATTTTACAGTCTCAATTACTTCTTCATCCTCACTGAGATATTCTTCGCCTCGGTTAAGATAATCTAGAATTTCAACCACTTTTGGGTCTTCTGCCAGAGGGTTTGGGTTGTTCAGGGCCCTCGTCAGGGGGTCTACTATGGCCTTTTTCTCTTGAACTTCCTCATAGTATTGGTTATAGCTATCCATGAAGTAGACCGATTAAAAAAGAGAAGGTCCCTTCATGGCTTCCTTCACCTTGAAGTCTATGTGATCGCTTCCAACCCAGAGAGTTATGATGCCTTCAGCGACATCTATCAAAGCTCTTCCAGTTGCCAAGAATGGTCGTCTGAATATCATAGGACACTTCGGGTCCTCGACAATGTCTATCACAACAATGTCGCATGGGATGAATAATCGTCCCACATGGATAGGGATGTCTTCTACTATACCGATGGGTCTCTTGAATGTGTGATTTTCCAGTTCAATCCTCATGTTTGTCTTGACCATGTCGGTCAGTCCAAGCCTTTGAGCTAAACTCAAGGGCATGAGGCTAATGCTCGCTCCCAAGTCTGCTAGGCCTTTCCTTTCAAGGTTGTCCCCAACACAAAATGGGATGCTAAAAGCTCCGGGATCTTTCTTCTTAGTGGGAAATTCAGCTTGTACAAAGGCACTAGACATGTTTTCCAGATGGACTATTTCAACTTGGTTTCCCCTCCTTCTGTTCGTGATGCGATCTTTAAAATTTTTTGCATACGTGGGCATTTCCTCCAAGGCATCAAGAAATAGAACATCGATGCTTTAGGTGTGCCTTGATAAGCTTGTATGGGAATGGGACCCTTGGTGCATATGGATTTTTCTTCATGAAGATTTAATCGATAGGATATGGATCCCTTACTTCTCCACTTTTATTTCTACTTTCTTCATCATCTTTTCCTTTATCAGCAGACTTATCAGAAGATCCTTCCTTTTCATGTTGTGGTTACTCATCTTTTCCTTCTTCGTTGTTGTCCCTAGTTCCAAAGTTGATTAGTGTCCTCCCAGATCGAAGGGTAGCCATTTTTGTAGTCTCTATATTTGATGGAATTTTTCCCGAGGGATTCTTTACTAACTCTGCCAACTGTGCGAGCCATTGGTCAATTTGGCATTGTCGTGTCTGCATATCTGCCATCTGAACTTGCATGGTTGTCAAGATGCCAGAATTAGCCAGAGCACTTTGGGCTAGTTGATCGTTCACTGTTTCTTACCTCTTAGCAAAATCAAATATTTGGGAGACTAAGTCTTGTTGGTTGTTATCCTTTCCTTGTCCTTATCCTTGACCTTGGCCTTGGCCTTGTTTCAGTCCTTGACTCGGCCCAACTCCTTGATGATTCAGATTCTTAAATTTCCCTGAGTAGTTGTTCTTATTGGTTTGATAATTGGTTATCCAAGTATACTAAGTTTGTCTGCTTCTCTTTTTGAAACCTGGTGGTGGCTTTTGTGAGTTGTTCAGTTGGTGCAAATTCTCAGCTGCATCCTTATTTCCGTAGCTGAAACCAGGGTGGTCTGGCCTCTTGAAGTTGGCATAGGAAACATTATGTGTTTCTTCTTCACTTTCACTTTCGTCACTTTCCTCTGGCTTGGTGTAGATACAATTATCAACCCCATGTCCTCCTTCTCCATAGGTGACACACTTCATGACCTTCTCAGTATGTTTCTTACCTTTAACTCTAGTATCTTTTAGTTGTTTACATCAGTTGCTATTTTCTAAATTTGGGATGTTATGTTTTCTAAAGCCTTGGCTTCCATAGATGGTCCTTCAACCCCTACCTTCCTCGTTGGGCCTCTGTCATTCCTTTCACAGTCTAATCCTGCTTGCAGTGCAACCATGTTTTTTATTATCTTCATGGTTCTACTTGGCTTCTTCCCAAGGAAATCACTGCCAGCGGCTGCGTTCAATGAAGTCCTCTCCCTACGCCCATTATAGAAAGTGGTCACTAGGAACCCCTTATGATAATTGCGGTGTGGGCAATCCCTAAGGTATTCTTGGAAATGCTCCCATGCTTTGTGAAAGTTCTCTCTCGGCTTTTGTGCAAAAGAGGTAATCTTCTGTATGTTGCGGATTTTCCTCTCTGTAGGATAAAACTTTGTAACAAAAGCATCTGCCAGGGGTCTCCACCCATTTATAGATTGGTGAGGGATATTTAGATACCAAGAGAGAGCCTTGTCTTCCAAAGAGAAGTTGAAACCCTTGCAGTATATCACCTCTTGTGGGACTCCCCTCATCTTGATAGTATCACATATATTTTTAAAAGCATCTAGATGATGGTATGGGTTTTCTCTTGAGTTCCCATGAAAAGGTTTGTTTTGGATCATAGATATGACAGCTGGTTTTAGATCGAAATTTACTGCATTGAAGTTTGGTATGATGATCGGACACCTAGACTCGTTGGCCCTTGTTACTGCCAACTCACGAAGAGTATTTCCTTTTTTGTCATCCTCACTGTCGCTATCCCGACCATCACACTCCCATTCATTTTCATGATGGTTATGGTGATGACTTCTTTGACGCATGTGGTGTAATTCCTCGTCTCGTCGGTCTTCTTCGCGATGATCATCTTCACGACGATCTTCATCCTTGTTGTCCTCTTCATGTCGACGATCGTCATTGTAACGTCCATCTTTGTCTTCATCTGAGCATGGTGGTGGTGGGTTGTGTTGATTCCTTGCATCCCACTTGTTCGTAGAGAGAGAGAGTAATGTCTACGCGAGGAGGCATGGTATCTCGAGATTAAGGAGCAAAGTTGGATGGGTCTGCTTCTTCCTGGGTTCCTGAATAGATCGCACCGTCGAGTTAGTAAACTGGACATGTTAAAACAAACTAATCCTACAAACTCAGGGTAGCAGACTTGAAGTAACAGTGCAGTCAAGCTTATTGCTAAACTTGAGGCACGAGAGTATAATGAGTGGACTCGAGTTCTTAACAATGTCATTTTGCCATGTCTCCGGCAATGGCACCAAAAAGTTGACCGGCCTAAATCACACGTCTAAAAGGAGCAGATTCAGAGTAGTCAGACTTTTAAAGAAATAACTCAACTCTCAGGCCCCCACAACAATAAACGGAGTCCGATGTAGATATCGGGGTCGAACACAGGGACAAGGTTAGCAGTGTTAAGCTCATAGAATCTAACAGTCTTATACTCTAGAAAATGCAGGTATATTAAAAGGTGTTCCCTAAGGAATGATGGCTCGCAAACCAGAGCTAAGACAAGTAAAACAATGGTAAGAAGAACCAACGAAAACAAAAATAAGACGAAACAAGGATATGTGAGGAAAATTAGGCTGGGGTTCACCTACTAAGACCTCTCACCAACATGCAACATCATCTCTCTCTCTCGCATACTCTTATCAAGACTACAAGAAACCATCAAAAGTGTCTTTTCCACTCTCTCTCGAGATGAGGATTGATCTAAGTCTAAGGGTAGTATCCCTCTCGAGATGACCACATACAAACTACGTAGCATAACATATGGTTTAACGCTTTAGCATTCCAACACTCTCATGCATTCATACTACTCCATAACACATGATAGAAGTGATATTACTCTCTCGAGATATCCACTATCAAACATCACAAGATAGTAGCTAAGCATACAAGTGAAGCATTAAAACAAGTGTATGGAGATAATCTTGTCAAGGGTATATATATTAAACAAAGAGAGACAATATACATGCTGGGAAAGCCTTAGCGGCTACTCCCAACCCAAGTTAAGGTGTTTAGCCTCTCATGCTTGCGGACATCATAACGACATTACAGAAAGATAGATATATGAAGTCCACAAAGTAAGGAGGGAAGTATAATGGGATGGAATGATAGATCTAGAGAGAGAAGAGACGTGATATGACACAATACTTCTTCAGATCTGGATCTAACACGTCGATGGTGTGGATGATCTTCTTCTCTCAAAGAAAGAGTCTTCACTCTTCTCTCTCCACATCTTTCACCTTTAGAGGTCCAAGACTGGTGGAATGAGTCTGGGATGTAGTAGCACTTTGTGGTCCTCGAGATCCGATCTATGATCTGATGATTTGATAATACGGGTGGTTGGCCTATTTATAGGCACATTCCACCGACTTAAGCCTAGACCGCGGTCGTGGTCTTGGTTGGGTAAGGTGTGAGACCATGGTCATGGTCTGCTCTTTATTCCTCCTTTCATCGTGGTCGACTGAGTCACGGTCTGCCACTTGCTCGTGGTTTGGCAATGATCGCGGTCGAGGTCGAGGCCTTCTCACTCAGTCGCGGTCTACAAGGATCACGAGCTTAGCAATGACCGCGGCCTCCATACTGGTCACAGTTCGGCTTGATTGTGGTCTATGGGGATCGCGACCCCATATGGATCACGGCCTTAATTGAGAAGCGGGCAAATTTGGCGTCCGCGGTCTCCAAGTACACCGTGGTCCCTGGTCTGACTGGTGCCTTTGTTCTTATGGTGACCTCCTTGTGATTGCGGTTTAGCAGTGACCATGACTTTAGTATGACCGCGGTCTGACTCCAATGCATGATGACCTCGATATTAAAGGGTTTCAGAGACCTCAACCGTGGTTGTTGAATGAGTGGGTCACAGTCAAGGCAACGACCACGACTTGGGCTGTAAATGTACCTAAAATCATGTAAGTGAGGTTCTAGTCAAAAAGATGGTAAAATGTTGGGAAAAGTTAACAAAAGATATACTAAAAGAGGTATAAAATATATACAAAAGGTACGTAAAATAAAGTGTTATCACCAACAAAGGGAAGTAGGGTAATAATAAAACAATAATGGTTCACAATAGAAAAAAGTTTTTTGATAATAATGGAAAGTTGGTTTATAGTCCAGGGGAGATGGTTCACAGTCAATATAAGCTATTTGACAATAAAAATATTTTTATTCTGAAAGGTAGATGAAGTGGAAAGATTAGGAGGACTACAACCTAGGACAGAGGCTGTGATATAATGCTTGGAGAGG
Source organism: Alisma plantago-aquatica (assembly GCA_963693085.1). Classification (NCBI taxonomy): domain Eukaryota; kingdom Viridiplantae; phylum Streptophyta; class Magnoliopsida; order Alismatales; family Alismataceae; genus Alisma; species Alisma plantago-aquatica. The sequence continues at coordinate 908,175,513 of OY856410.1, forward strand.
ATAATGATCAATCTTGGGGGTTTACATCAATCTAAAGGGGTAAAGATTATCATTCCATATGAAAATTGTAAAGTAGACAATGTTTCTTCAACCATGTTGTTTACAATGAATCCTATAAACCCATATGTCTTGCTAATGTTGCTTTTATGGAGGATCATAAGAATATAAATGATGAGGAAGATATGAAGGATGATGACAAGGGGGTGGAATGCCATATTCTAACAATGATAATAAGGTTATGAAGGACGCAATGGATGAGGAGGATAATGATACAAATGGTGTTATGGAGGAAGTGATTGATGTGGAGTATGTAAAGAAGGCCCATGGATGATGAGGGCAAAGTCATGATTTCCAAGGAGCGGGATAATGATAGGGAGGAGGTGATGAAGATTGTAGTGGAGGGGGTTCAAGCATTAAAGGAGGTGAAGGAGCCCATGGATGATGTGAAGAAGCTCATGGTAAACAAGGAGTGGGAGAATGAAAGGGAGGAGGTGGTCAAGGGGCCCATGTATGAAGACAAGAGGTCCTAATATTGAATAAAGTGAAGACTGAGTCATTAGATGATGAAGGAAAAAACCAAATAAGAAGGAGCTGATGGATGATGAGAAGAAGGTCTTGGTACTTATGAAAGTGAATATGGAGTCGTTGAAATATGAGGACACAAAACTAAATAAGAATAAATAAGATGTAGATAGTGGGAGGTGAATGGAAATATGGTGAGGCAAATATGGATATAAGGATTTCTAAGGTTCGTATTGTAATGAATTTGATTCATATTTAAATCTTGTTGTATGAATGCTACATTCATTCTTCTAATTCAAATGTTGGCTGTAAGTAATACAACAAGAATGTGACAAAATGCTTGCACTCTATACGAAGAGGAAGGTAGCTAACCAATATTTGATGGGAAAGGAATTTAAGATGAAGAGAGCAGATAAAGGGGAGGGGGAAATGAAGACTCATCTTCTTTTTTACTGTTAAAAGTTGATACATCAGATGAATCAATGATTTTATTAGCTTCTACCTCTAGGAAAAAGTTAAACTTTCAGAATACTATGATACCAACAAAATAAATGAGATGTTGGATCCAAAAGTAATTTTGAAACAAACTAAATACTCTATCCTGTACATCACTCTATAATCAATGGAGTGAAATAATGATATTGGTCAACAAATAGAAGAAAGTTGGTTTATAATAATGGAAAGTTGGTTTACAGTTCAAGGAAGATGGTTCGCAGTATACATAAGCTATTTGACAATAAAGAGATTATTGTTCTGAAAGGTAGGCAAAGTGGCAAGAGTAAGAGGACTACAACCTAGGAGAGAGGCTATGATATTTGCATGGAGAGGATAGTTATCATTCTTGGGGGTTTATATCAACTTGAAGGAGTAATGATTATTGTTCCATCCGCAAGCTTTAAAGCAGACAATGCTTCTTCAACCATGTTGCTTACAATGAATCTTATAAGCCCATATGTCTTGCTAATGTTGCCTCTACGGAGGAGCATAAGTATATAAATGATGAGGAGGATATGAAGGATGATTAAAAGGGAGTTGACGGGCCAAATGATAACAATGACAATGAGGTTATGAAGGAGCCAATAGATGAGGAGGATGGAGGAATTAAATGATGTGGAGGATGTAAAGAAGTAACCATGGATGAAGAGGGCAAAGACATCATTTCCAAGGAGAAATATAATGATAGGGAGGAGGTGATGAAGGTTGTAGTGGAGGGGATTTAGGCATTAAAGGAGGTGAAGGATCCCATGGATGATGTGAAGAATCTCATGGTAAATAAGGAGTGGGAGAATCAAAAGGGAGGAGGTGGTGAAGGGGGGAATGTATGAATACAAGAGGTCCTACTATTGAACAAAGTGAAGATTGAGATGTTGGGTGATGAGGAAAAAAACCAAACAGAAGGATCCCATGGGTAATGAGAAGAAGGTCCTAGTCTCGATGAAATTGAAGATGGAGCCATCGAAAGATGAAGAGACTAAACCAAATAAGAATAAAAAAGATGTAGATAAGTGGGAGGTGAATGGAATACATATATCTACTCCTACCATTATTAAAAAAATCCAGAACAAGCTCTCTGTTTGCATCTCATTACGTAAATTATAACTCATGGTTAGTTAATGCATTTCTAACTAATTTGGAGAAAATAACAGTTTCTTTTGCATTTAATAGTGGAATTAATTTTCAACTTATAATAGATTATTTGTGAGTTACTATTTCTAGTGACTTTTATGATGTTTAGATCATATGAGTTCTACATAGATGGCATTGTATCATTACTAGGATTATAATTGGACACATTCAGGGAACAAAGATGGGTCACAGACAACATGATTGACACTTACTTCCATATAACAAACCACCTAGAGATATCACGGACTAGAGTGAATGTTAAGAGAATACTATTTCCATTTAATGTGTCATTATGTTAACTGAATGGCATTGGCATCATATAAACATGATATTTCACTTGTAATACAACCAAGATTTGTGCCCATTGTATCCAATATACATGTTTTGTATGGACCATTATTCACTACATACTAGAACTATTGCTTGTTGACATTCACTGTTTTGGATGTTGCAGAGATATGTTGTCAATGGCATCTAAAAGTATGCTGAACTGTGAGATTCCAGCGATGGATGGAAGAGCATCCATTATGTAATGACTAGATGTTATTTTGCAGATAAGAAGTTTGACAAGAGATCTTGTATATATGTAAGTACATTTTCTCCCAGAATTTTTTTTTAAATCATTTACAGTCAATGTTGGTACTATCGATATGCATAGTACATCATTCTAGTTTTGTATAACAATCAATGTTTGCCTATTGTGTAGTGATTATGGCAAAAAAATGTTTTTAGTAAATAGCCTCTTTTATGCAGTGAATGAAGGCAATCACAAGACATTATGGGAAGCAATAATGGCAGCTTTAAAGGAATGTTTCAATGCTACTATGGGTATCACTGGTTGGTAACTTTGTACATGGGAAGCCAAGTTTTACCATAGCAACCTGGTTACAATAGTTATGGTATCTTTCTGATATTATTTTTACAATACTAGAATTGACATATCCTGTAGGACTTTTTTTACAGTTGTCAAAAAAGAGTAGTTCATTTTTTCATATCGCTTGGAGTTGATAGGGTTACCTAATATAATGAATACAAGAATCACATGAATGCCATAAACTAAATGATGGAACATGGAATAAAACCAACACTGTTGTAGAAGAAAAAGATGTATGTAGTGATGAGACTACAACCACCTATAAACTCAACAAAAAAGTTGTTCAATTGATTCAATACCATAAATATATGTATGAATATTGTTTTATTATTTATTTGAGTCAAGGGGAAATACATCAATGAATTATGGAACACTACACACCCACATGTATGCTACATAAAGAATTTTGTGTCAACTTTGAATGAATCAAAATAAGACTTAGATTAGCAGAATCACAGATGCATTGGCCCATGAAGTTAATTTTCATTATTTTTTCATTTTTGCATCTTGTCCCTATACTTATGTTGAACCTTCTCATTGTTACTTCACAATCTCTTTTATGATCCGATAGGGTTAGGATTAGTCTTTATGGACTTACATTTGAGTGATCCTTAAATTTTTACTATATAATATCTATTTGAGGGTATATGTTCTTCCCGACACAACGATCATGTTTTTTGCCTTGTTTGCCAACTCATTCATCTCGACATGCACCATTTTTTGTACATCATTGTCTACACAAATGTTGGTGGCAAGCTGAGCCATCTTTCAAAAAAGATGCTTATAGTGCTCATCGTACTCTAGTGTTTTGGTACCACCTCCATCTTTTGTGATAATATATATTCATCTCTTTACCTTCTTTGTCCGTTTGTGATATATGTAAATATTGGCAATGTCCTTAGGAGCTTGTTTCTATAAGGGTCGAAACCTCCATCACTCTAAAAATCATCCTATTCCAAATATATTTTCCAAATGATATATATATATATATATATATATATATCAGAGCATAAAGGCTACTAAGAAGTGGAAAAAAACTATTACAAGTTATAAAGCTTCTGTTACTCGTCATGAAATGTGGTATATTGATAAGAAATGGGATACATCTACTAATACAAAATCCTAGGTGCAGAGGGTAACTCGGCCATTCCAAGATATCCTCAAATCCAAATTCATGAATCTAATCTTCTTGATTCCTTGTCCTCTAATGTATTTACACATGGGTGGAAGGGGATCATCACCGAGAAAATAGAAAATAAAGACATATATCGGTAAATATTGATGTGGGAATATAAACAATATTTGGGCATTACATTGTGTTACAAGTATAAAGTGTAAAAGGGATGTTCCCATAAAAAGGGGACATATAAAAGTAGGTAAGTCCAACAAGAGTAATCAAGAGATTGAGGCATAAAATATTTGGAGAGAGATATTTGAGATAAAAGAAACATCTTGCCATAACAAACATTCATAATTTCTAGGTAAACAATATTATTGCATATAAATAATGTAGACAAATGTACTTAAAATAGACCCATAACATCATAGCATCACGACCTTAAAAGTAAGGCTGGAAAGGCAGACCCTGCTATATATGTATCTCATTGCTAGGGGGTTTTGAACTTGTGACCTCTCAGTCATACAACATCAAATTTACTGTTGAGGTGCCACTACATTGGCACACCCCGCTATATATATGTATGGTTGTACATAAGTACCTCTATTCTAGAAATTTTAGCCAGACATTTAGCACATGCACAAATAGAGTGGAAATACCAGCATACTAGTCATAATTTACATCAGTTAGCATAGGAAGAGGGGTCAAAGGACCTATTTAAATAGAATAATTCAATGTTCATTGGAGTTCATAAAACTTCATATTAGTAAATAAGGGTGTACAACTTTGCATTTCCAAAAAGGGATAGTATTCAAGTAAATGCCTCAATATAGGAATTTGAATCACACTTATGATAATGCCAAAATAAAATAGAAATTGCACATACCTCATAAGATACACTTGAATATTCAAAAGTAATCTTACAATTAGGGTTTAGGCCTTTTATCACCTAATTTCAATATATAAGTTCACGATGCTTATTAGTTATCCTTCTTTATGTATTAATCCTGAAATTGACCTCACTATAACCCAAGAATAAGGGTTCAAAAATCAAACCAATAAATCAGGCTTTTTTGTTTGAAAATATAAATTTTATATATGTTGAAGCACCAATACTTAGTTATGATTAAGTTAAATAATTTTGAATTATTAAATAAAGGAGATCCAAGAAAAATAAGTGATTTGTCCTCACATCATTTTGATTATATGGATATGACGAGGCATATTAGTCATTGCTCTGGGTCAAAGCATGCACGGATAGATAAATCAAGCCACTGGAATTGCCCAAAATTGGTATGTTAGTTAATTAGGATGGTAGGAATTCAGATTTTTCATCCATCTCACCTTTTGAAAATGTTTAATGGCGTATTTCATAATTTGTATATTATGTATTTACTTAATGTGTTTACTCATCTTAATTAATCAATTGTGACACTATATTACATATTAATTCAATTTCTTTCATCTTATACCCCTATTACTATTTAAGAATGTAAAACTAGAGTTACATATAGAATTTGGTATATTTGTTCATTAATTTTTTTTACTAAGAGTATTACAGTTATTTTACCTTAAATATCAAATATTAAGGGAATTTATATGTTGATGATATCAATTGACTCCAAGGATTACTAGTGTATTATTTATTAGGGGAAAAGATATTATATGTTGACATAATCAAATAGGGGCCTAGAAGGAGGGATGTTTCACAAATATTCCTATATTTGAGTATGTTACACTCTACCTTTTGGTCACCTCCCTTCAACCTGAGGTTATGTGGAGAGATCTAATAGAATATATATATATATATATATATATCCTTATATCTTGTACGAAATGTGAGGATGCCTAAGTAGAATCTGGCTTGTAGTTTAAGCGGTATGACTCAAACTACCTAGGGCATGATATGTTGTGTAACCCAATCGAGTAGAATATTTGTTAGGTTTATCTGATGATAAGCATGGATGTTCTCTTGATGTGTGATTTTAGAGTTGCAAATGTATACACATATTGTTGTTTAATATCCTACTTAGGTACCCGATGAAATAGGTAGTGTATGGTAAGCTTGTATTTTTAAGTATATTGTAGGTTTCTCTTAAATATTTTAATCTATGGTAAGTAGTAGATATCATAGGTTTTATATCATATTGCTGGGACTTGAAGTTTCACTGGATGATTTTCAACATCTTTAAGGTGATTGACAGTGTTCTTAGAAGTGGTGGAGAAGATCAATCCAGAGGGAGATGACCTAGCTTTAGCGGTAGGTGATGTCAACATAAAGAGGTCATTGAGGTATGTGATGTTTTTGTGACCTCCTCCAAATATTATATGAAGTTTATGTATGGGTTAATAGTCTAGTATCGTCCATATACACTCAGGTCTGGGAGGCAAAGTTTTTGATATATGTATTCCCAACTTGAGATGTTGATATTCTTGCATAGCCTCTAGTGTCATAGTTATACGAGTTGTAAGATATATGTTCATGCTATGTAGTGAATTACTTCATGTTACCTTGGTGAAAAAGATCAATTTTTGTAATAATGTAACATGTCCAAGGTGAAATTTTAATAAAATATATAAAGGATTGATAATGTTATCCTTATTGAACAAAAATTCTTGGACCTATATTATTTATGTGGTTTATGTTGATTATGACGGTCTTTGGTTCTAATTGGGATTTTTTTTTAGTGATATCAACCGTGTGGTGGTGGGAGATCACCAGATATATCTAAGTCATTTGATAGAATTGGGTTTCTTGGGTTGGATACTAATTATTTTTTTGAATTTTTCCTGTACAATGAATTGCATCATGAACATGGTCAAGGGAGCTTGGTTCTACACCTCTTTCAATGGTAGATTGAACATGGTATTTTCAACCTCTAGGAGATTTAAGCAAGGTGGTCCCATAACCCTCATCCTTTTTATTTTGGTTTAAGAAGAGTTGGGAAAGGGCATTAAACATGATGCTACTCAAGATAGGATTGGTGGATAGCCTACCATATCTCGGCACTAGCACCTATGTATTTGAGTGTCATTGTAACACACGAATTTTCATATCACATGATTGTAAGCTAATATTTTTTGCTAAATTTAGGAGCATTACAAACATGATTCTCATCGCAATAACAATAGAAAGAAACCTACACATACTAGTATATAAAATATATTCTCATAAATTCTTAGGAAAGAAACTTGGCTACATCAAACATTATAAGAAAGACTAAATACATGATTCAAAGGCTTCTAGCTTATATTAATATCTTGGATTGCGTAGATGGTGTCCCACCAAGCAAACCTCTTAAAATTGTTGATGTTCCTCTTTCTTGACTAACCTTCCTAAACATTAGTAACTATGTACATCTTATCCCCAGCCATGTACAAATAGGGATACACAATAGAGTAAGTGGCACTGAATTTCAAATAAGTTGAACATGAATATAATATACTTGAAAAGCTAAAATTGAAAACTTAAAGGATGAGTTGAAAGCTTAAAGTTGTGCACTCTTAATTTAAGGTATCTTTTATTTATGATTTTTATCTGAATTATTGTCACCAATATACGATAAGTCCTCTCTGAATTGATGTGACTACACCTTCAATTGGTACCACGATACCTCCAATTTGGCACTATGTACCTCTGAATGACACTGAGGTGTCTCTGAATTGGTGTGAACATGCCTCTAAATTGGAGTAAACACTCCTCTGAAGTGACATTGCATGCCTCTGAATTGTCTCTGGACTACTTAATGAGGACTTACCCTATTATGTCTTATGTGAAGGTTTTGACTAAACTATCTTAAATCTAGACTTCATGAATTCTAAATATTAATTTATCTTATACTAAAACTAAATATTGATAACTGAACATGTAATGAAATCTGAATTTAAATCTAAATTTCTACTCTTAAATTCTAGTTTGAATCTAAATTTAAATATGAAAATGGATCTCAATTACTATGTAATAAGATTGGGTCCAAACTCTCATATTGTATATGATTTTGATTTCTGACTACCCATAAAATGAGTAATCCATATCTGAAGTTTGAAATCTAATTGTCTTATTATTTGGATAAATCTTAGTCTGAAGCTAAGATTTAATAGGATGCCTTTATTTAATTTTGATATCAGATATATAACATTTGAGTCTAAAGTCTTGAGAAAGTCAACTACATTGAATGTAAAAGTTCTAAGTATCTAAAATTGGATTAAGTATCAACTATATGAATGTTGAGGTTTTGAAAAAATAACATGTTCTATATGAAGTCTAATTGCTCAAGACGTCATTGGATATGAAATAAACATGATATATTGAATGTTTTGAAAGTAATTTAATCTCTAAGTTATTTTATAAGAATGTTTGTAAGTTGAATTATTATAATATTAAAACTTAGTGAACATGGTGCATCTACCTTTTAAAATAAAGATGCCATTAAGATAGTCTTGATTCCTTGTTCCATAACTTAATCACATGGACATCATTAAAGTTTTATAAGTCATGTGTATTTCCTTATTTCAATTTCCTAAATCACAAGACCCATCACTCTAACCTCCTAAACAAAATTATGTTTCATATTTAGATTAAACAAAACTTTACTTTAAAAGTACAATAAAATCTTGGTGTTGAATGTATATCAAAACCCACATTATATCATTATTATAACCTTGATACTCTAATAATCCATAGAAATCATATAATATACTATATGCAAACATAGTGGTCAATGATCAAGAGAAAACTTCCAAATATAATCATATGTCTCTATTTACTGTGATTTTGTTGAAATCATAGATAAATATCTCAAAATCTCTATTTCATAGAGATTCAGCATATACATAAAGTAATATCTTGTCAATATCCATAAAAAAATCATATAATATCCTCTTAGGTCTTAAAACCAAATACTATTTTAAGAAATCATGAAACCTCACCAAAACTTAAAGTAATGATACCATGTATTAGGGTTTAGATAAAAATATCATATTATTCCACATCCAAAAAATAGGTGAAATATTCAAAATACCCTTATTAAGATTTACACCAAAAACCATAGTAAAACATTAGATCTGAATGATCAGGCTTCAGAATCAATTTAAACATATCAAAATACACTTACTATAAAATGTTCATGATTTTCTAAAGTCATTTGCATTTTTTATACACAAAATATTAAAATCATGTAGGTTTTAGTAAACACAATATATTAATTCTTAAACTTCAAAATCATGTCTGGTAAACATTTTTAAGACACAATAAATTCAAAAATGTGTTCCATCGATACCTTATATGTCCCAATATGAGCTCTAGATTAAAAGATATGAATTTTATAATAAAAAATGCCTTTATAGAAAATTTGGGTCGTCCAAATGTGATCCCATGGCTGAGAGGGATCAATATCCCACACTTGTTGCTTGCATCATCCTAGGTGAATGTGGACATGATCACTTCACCATTTCCCTCTGGCTCAGGGGAACTTCCCCTATTTTGCCCTTGTCACACTGCTGCTCACCGGGAGAGCCTCTAACATCCCTGATCTCAACGTGGGTGGGGCATTCATGCTAGATATAGGCTCCTCCACATCTAGTCGTGGAACCAGAGGAGGTCATGGGCCAGGCCCCTCCCCATAATAATAAGAAAATATTTATTATGTAATGTATAGTTTGACAACTTACTATTACATTTATCGCTATATAAATATTCATATACATAATAATAACAACATGGTGGCATTGGTGGAGTGGTTGTTAGCATGTGAAGTTGTATTCCTAGTCATGAGATTGATTCTTGGTGACATCAAATGTTTTTTTTTATATGATACCCTCTAGTATTGATATATACTACTATAAATATTTAAGATTAACATCATGAAGATGTTGGTAGAGTGATAGCTTGTTTGTATTGGTAGTTGATGGTTCATCAAAGATTGTTTTAATATTTTATATATATGATAATATACTCTAGTTTTACTTTTTTAAGAAACTCCTCCAATTTAAATTATTCTAGAAAAAAATATTATCAACAAAGTTTCCAGCCAAAGACCCCCTAGTTTTATATATTTCATTGAACTCATAATTTAAGTAATTCTACCAACTTTTACTATCAAAAATATCTTCTAATCCAAGTTTTCGTTATAATTACAAATGACTATGGGATTTTCATCATTAAACTTAATTAAAATATTAATTTTTTAAATCCAACAATAGGAGGGTTTGAAAAATAATAATAAGTTTAAGTAATCTTAAGAAAGACCCTTTATCTTTTTTACCATTATTTTCTTGATAACATATTAATCTAGCCCATCTTGTCAAGGTTTCACATTTTCTTAAGTTTCCAAGAAACAATGGCACTTACACGTAACTTCTAACTTACTCCCATATATTGCTAGATGGATATTAAAATACCCTCGAATGTTAGGATAATGTAACTAATTTTTTCTTTGAAAAATATTATTTATTTTTGAAACTACAAAAGCCCCTCATAAAAAAAACTTCATTTTTTATATTTTGTTGTAATTCTTTGTTGTTTAAGTAATTTTGTTCAACTACTTATCATCAAAATAAATATATATAACAATAATGTTTGCTTACAATTGTAGATAACTTGTAAAATTCTAATCAACCCCTAGCCATCTGATCTTTACAAATAATTCTCCTGTCATTAAACTCACTAAAACCCTAGTTTCTCTTGTTTACAAAATGAAAGTAGAGTATCCACCTTTTGTAATGCAAAGTGAGTCTAGGAAAGATCATCCATCCCATCTTCTAGTCTGGCTTTGTATTTCTTGGATTTTGGTGATTTTATAAAGCCTAACTATTGATATGCTATTTCTTCTTAAGTTTTTTTTTATAAAATATAACTTCTTATTAGAGATAATCTTGTACAACTTAGAATGAAAAATCTTTTCATTCCTAAATAATGAAAATAATAGGTTTTTATGTATCAAGAAAAATATACGACTTATAAAAAATGTTAACAATGAAACTATGCATATACTTTAGTAAATGTTTATGAGCTCATTTTTAGTGAATAAATTTTTTGTACACAAAATGAAACTACGTATGTACCTTAGAAAATTTTATGATCTTTATTCACCTTATTGACACATTTACTTTTGTAAACAAAAAATTTTATGTGAACAAAATATTTTTATTATATGATTTCTAAAACATGCATGACAAATCAGTTTAAAGTATTCAATTAATAAGAGTAATTCTTTTCAAAAGTATCTATAAAAAGATCAATAACTTTCATATTGCATAATAGTTTAGACATCACTAATATAGCACACATCCATTCGATTAAAAAATATCTATGTATAGTTTCACGAGTTGAGACACCTTGACAAACATATATTTTTCTTTAAAAAGCCCATTAAGTATTATTCATCATGACCTCGGGTTTTCGGCAAATCAAAGGTAGTCGTAACCACAATTTGAGTCCCCATCTCATCTCTGATTCATACACTCCAATTACTTACCTCACCCCCCCCCCCAATTTTATGGCCCATTTCACCAATCCATCTGCAGCAGTATTAGACTTCCTATTTACATGGAACATCATGTATGTTCCATCATTATATATTTCAATCTAAACTTATTAGATTGTATTATTATATATTTTATAAGTGTATTCAACAAAAAAATATTCAAATAGATTTAAACCATTAGTTGTGTTAAACATGGTATTTTAAACTCATTAATAGAGTTGACTTGACCCTCCCCCAAGCATTCAAGTCTAGTCCACCCATGTCCACATCTACCACTAACTTCTTACTCTTTAGACCAGGTCGTATGTCTATAGATGTCTGAGATGCAATCCCAACACCTATCTAAGATCGCTCTCACCTCTCATCTTCCTCACTTCAACCTTCTTCCTCTCAGTCTTCTCTAGCAAGGCTAGCATGGCACATATAGTGTGGCATGTGGGTATCCAACCATCGTTGTTGCTCACTATATTGTCAACGATGCCTAGATCAGAGCACTACCTTCCCTTAGATGCCTTTCTTCTCCCTGAAGACAACCCTATTGTATGTGTTGTTGATCAAGATCAATCTGTTAGCTCTCTCTATTCTTCTTGAATGATGTTGTGCTAAGTTTGGTGAGATTTTTCCAATCTTTGATCAGGTGGCCTGGGTTGGTGAATTAGTGTCATCTTCCACTAAAATCCCACAAAGCAAAGGCTCCTTGTAGGAATTTCTCATCCTAAAATGCATTCCCAATTGATTGTCATCATATAGTTATTAGAAGAATCATACCCAAACTTTAAGACGTCTCCTTCTTGGTGGTGGTCTTCCTAGAACGCCAACAACGACAATAATGACAACCGGGACAACAACAACATCAACGGAGCCAGCGTCAGTGAAAGTGTCAGCGATGATAACATTTATAGGAGAAAAAGGGGAAGGGTGCGGGTTTGATGTGACCTAGAGAAGAAGCCATATGCAAACCACCATAAAGATGTGAATTGTTTCTAGAAAGAACATTGGTTTCTCTCCCCTGTGGGTTCTCTGATGGATGGAATTTGGTTACGAATAGCATCCCATCGGGTGACGACCAACCTTTATATAATATATCTCAATGCCTTTTTATCCATCATAAAGAGGCAGGTTGGTTGTGAGAATCAATCCCAACCCCAACAGACGCGTCCCTTCATGGAAAAACTATTAATATATATTTATATATTTTGGACCACACTAAAGGAATTTTAACATTTTCCCACTTGGTCCAAAATTTCATGGCTGTAATATTTATTAATTTTCTATTTATGCTCAACTTAAATACTTCTATATAAAAGAAAATATATGTGGGTCATAGCATTTGATGCTCAATAAATGACTTCTCCCTTCTATGAACTGTAATATCTAAACATCTTATATGTAGTGACATAAACTTTATGAATAGATCAACCTCAAACCCATTCCTCGGTCCAACTTTATGTCAGAATTGACAATTCTATTATAACTAGTATTTGAAATAGAAATAGTGAGTCAATTTTGTGACCACATAATAATATTACATTGTCAGATCACATTAAGTATTATACATCAAACAACCTTCTCAGAACCATATTCTTTACATGAAATGTATATAATCCCATAGCTAGCCCTTTTGTAAGAGGATCTGATACTAGATATTGTGTAATGATGTGATCAATCATTATCATTTTATTGTCAACTCATTCATTAACAACATAAAGTTTTATGTCTAAGTGTCTACATGCGGTGATGCTTTTATCAATATTAGAAAAAGTAATTGTAATTTCATTATCACAATATATATGTCTTGACTTATGAATTGAATCAACAACATTAAGATCGTGTATCATATTATTAAACCATAGCGCATGTGATGATGCTTCATGACAAGCTATGAGCTCAGCTTCCATGATGGATGAAGCTATAGTCTTTTGATTGATACTCCTCCATGATATTGTATCACCGGATAGTAGGAAGATATAGCCTATTGTAGACTTCCAACTATCTAGACACCCAACAAAAAATATATTTGAATATCCCATAACCTCAAGTTGGTTTTTCCTTCTATATGTAAGCATATAGTCCTTTGTCCCTTACAAGTAGTGCATCACATTCTTCACATCTCTCCAATGGTCAATGCTCGGGTTACTTTGGTAACGACGAAGCATTCTAATAGAAAAAGCAATGTTTATTCCGATATATATCTAGATATATTGTAGGCTCCCAACTGCAGATGAGTATGATATCTTCCTCATTTCATTCCTTTCAATATCATTACTAGGACATTGCTTGGAGTTAAATTTATCTCCTTTCATCATAGGTGTGGGTCTAGGTGAACAACTTTTCATTCCATACTTCTCTGAAATATAAGATATGTAAGCCTTTTGGGATATTTGAAGCATGTTCTTAGCTCAGTCTCAATTAATCTCCATACCAAGTGTTGACTTGAGAGTTATACATTTCCCATATTTTGATAATGACTTAACCATTCCATCCCTATGTATCTAATATGTTTGTTCAAGATTGATTTTAGGCTTTAGGTACATGAAAAGGATCAAATTATACAAGCCCTAGCTTGTTCAAGTTCAAGTCAAAAGCAATGCAACTGTGTGTTTTGGGAAATCACTCCAAATGACCTTTAAGATTTTTTTAATCACTTGTATTGATGATATGACTTGTCACTAAGATGAGAAAAAATTAGGGACACTTAATTCCAAGGTTTAATCACTCAAATGTCAATTTAGAAAATTTGTCATAGGCTATTCATTGGTCGAGTTGGAAACTCAAACAATCCTATGATGTATTTTCTGAAGATGACCCATCGGTCGAGTTGCACACTCACAGAACTCAACTGAGTGACTCACTGAGAAAAACTTATTTTAGCTCATCGGTCGAGTTTCCCAAAACAAACTCGATCGATAGTTTGAAAATTGGCTTTGTCTTTTAGTGGATCACTCGAATTACCTTTATTGAAACTCAACCAAATAAATTGTAAATAAAATGTAAAAAAAGTGATTATAACTGTTGGTGAGCTGTTGTGGGCAAAAATAGATCCATTGCATCTTGAAAAATGGCTATATTTTGACCCTAAGTGATCCCACACTCAAAGGAACAACCCCAGCTATAAATAGGACCCCTTGGAGTTCATTCCAAGTATTCTCATTCATGCTATTCTAAGTCCTTACCATAGTTGAATGTGTTTCAACTCCTTGAGCCCCTTTCTCTCTCTAGTTTATGCTTCATTTCGAGATTATGAGTGAGACATGCCTGTTGTAAGAGAGATACTTCCTTGTGCTTGTAAATCGCTCATCTACTCCATCTTCCCTATCCCTTTCCTCCATGAAGCAAAGGTGAAGCAAGATACTCCGAGTGAAGGTGGAGTTGTTGCTGGTCTTCTTCAAGTTTGAAGAAGAGGTGAAGATCTTCTCTAGGTGAAGGAGAAGGCAAGGTTAAAGATCCAAGAAGAGTAGAAAAGTCCTTGAAGGATGAAGACTTGTGCTAGAGTGAGTAAGACCTTATAGAAGACTGAAGACTCTTGGAAAAGTGGGTAAGTCCTTGGTAAGGTGGAATACTCTTGGTTCTTGGATGGGTAAGTCCTTTGGTGTTCTTATGTTGTAACTCTTATTTGTGAATATATAGAGAAAAGTACTTTTAAAGTCCTAGAGGCTGACCTCTCTAGGTAGTGGACTGACTCTCTCCTAGTTTGGAGAGTGGAACCACTCTACATGACCTTTTCAAGTGCTTGCTATCAATTCCTCTCATCCATGCTATGCTTGTTAGTTAGGACTTCAAATTACACTTGAGTTATTGGTTTTAATTTGATATAATTTGAAGGTCTAATCTATCTTGTGAGAATTTTTTAAGCTCTATTCACCCCCCCAGAGCCCTAGATCCAACAAGTGGTATCAGAGCTAAAGATATTCTCCAACAATCTCCCACGAGATGAGAAGATGGGTGACAACCTACTTGGTTCTCTCAACCTAGAGGGAGGCTTCTCCATACGTCCTTCGATCTTTCATGTCACCAACTTCCTCTATTGGAAGAGGTGTATCCAATTCTACATTCAAGGAATGAACTTTGGCATGTAGAAGGTGATGGTTACACCTTACAAGGAGCCAACTGGAACTATTGCAACATGGAGTGAAGATGCACTCAAGGAAGCCCAACTCAATGCAAAAGCCATAAGATTCCTCTATGCATACCTTACCCCAACAGAGTTCAAACGGATCTCATCTTGGGACACCACCTATGAGATTTGGGACAAATTGTGCATCATATATGAAGGCACAAAGTAAGTCAAGGAGGCCAAGATCTACATGTTGAATAGCCTTCTAGAGAACTTCAATATGGGCAAGAAAGAAGGGATTGCAGAGATGTACTCAAGACTCAATGTCATCATCAATGAGCTGGTTTCATTGGGCAACACTTTGGATAGAGATGTAATCAACTCCAAGATCTTAAGGACTCTACCAAAGAGATGGGAGTCAAAGGTCACCTCTATTGAAGAAGTGAGGAGCCTTGGTGACATCCCAACCTAAGAGCTCATTGGAAACCTCTAAGCCCATGAGCCAAGTCTTGACAAACAAGAAGAAGAAGCCAAGCAAGAAGAGAAGGAAGCTAAGAAGATCAAACATAGTGCTTTCAAAGCACAAGTGGAGGCGGTCATACTTCAGCAACAACTTGCTTTCCGGACCTCTCCTTCCTCCTCTCATGAAGATGATGGCCCAAGTGAGCATGAAGCAAATTACATCAAGGGCAAACACTTCAAGGGAAAGCAAGCCTCCTTCTCCTCTACTCCTAGAAGCTACAAGTGTGGTCAAAAGGGGCACTACAAGAGTGAATGTCCCAAGTCAAGAAAGTCACACCATAAGGGTAGCTCAAAGAAGGAAGAGGAGTACAAGAAGGAGAGCAAGTACAAGAGGAAGGATAAGAAGGAGAAAAGACACAAGAATGTAGCTCATGCAACTTGGGAAGCTTCATCTTCCAGCAGCTCAAGTTCTAAAGAAGATGGAGAGTACCACTACACTCATGGCCTCTACTAGTGAATAAATTGGTGAGGTAAGTGAGGTGAGTTTGCATGAGTTATCTAGGGAATCTATTATTGACATGCTTATCTCTACATGTTTATCTTTGCTAAATGTAAATCTAAAAGAAAACGATTAGGAAAAATCATTGATGATATATATGCTAAACTTGAAACTCTTGAGCTGAATGAGAAAACTAATCTTGAGATTATTGATAATTTGCAAGTGAAATACATTGACCTTGAGCTCCAATACAATGGAGTTGAAGTTTAGAATGATATCTACCATAAGAACATTAAAAATCTTAAGAAAGAAAACCAAAATTTCCTAAAAGAGCTTGAAATGATTAAAACTGACAATGTTGAATTTAAGCTTCTTATTGATGCTCTTAGAGATGAAAGAGATTTCTATCTTTAAAAAATCCAAATGCTTAAATCTAAAAATTCTAGGTTTCTTGGTCAAGTAAATGATTTATCTTCTAGACCTATATTTCCTAGTGCTAATGTTGCTTCCATTTCCATTGAGAAGGATTCATATTAAACTAAAGCCCTCTGTCTTGAGGTTGATCTAGTTCATGATGGGGATGACATAGATAGCTTATCTTCTACCATTATTTCTCTAAATGATGATAACCATAGATTTAGAGAATCCCTATAGAATTTCCTCAATGGGAAGCACTCCCTAAACGAAATCCTTGACCACTCTACCAAACAAAGTGGTACTAGTGGTTTGGGATTTGTAGGGGGAGCACAATAGGGCAAGAGCAAAGACAAAGGTAAGAAAAAGAGCAAGGAGACCTATTTCTTTGTAGGAGAGTCTTCTGAAACTAAGAATCTTATGGTTTGTACTTATTGCAAATGTGATGATCATTACTCTACCTATTGTCCTTACAAGCCTAAGGGGACCAACCCAAAGATGAAATGGGTCCCCAAGCTAACTCTAGATCCCAAAGTTTAAGTTGGGAACTGACATTCTCCTTTCTTGTAGGAAAAAGGAAGATGGATTGTTGATAGTGGTTGCACTAAGCATATAACAGGTGATATAAGCCATTTCAACAACTTCACCAAAAAGAAAGGAGGTTTGGTCACCTTTAGAGATAATAAGAAAGGTAAAGTTAAAGGTGAGGATGATGTAGGTGAATCCTTATGTATCAAGAATGTTCTCTTTGTGGATGGCCTACATCACAATTTAATTAGTGTTAGTCAATTATGTGACAATGGTTACCTTGTGTTATTTACTTCTTTTGAATGCTTGATTCTAGATTCCCTCACCTACCAATTTATATATAAGGGAACTAGAAGTGGTAATCTTTATGTTATTATTCTTAACTCTATTAAGCCTATTGCTGGTAGAAGCCTAGTAGTCAACCCGAATGATATTTCTCTTTGGCACTGTCGGCTTGGTCATGTAAATATGCATTAGTTGAAGAAGTTGAGCAAAAAGGACTTGATTAAGGGACTTCCCAAATTGGATTTTGAAAAGGATGAGGAATGCCAACCTTGTACCCAAGGAAAGTAAACCAAGTCCTCCTTCAAATCCAAAGGAATCCTTAATACCAAGAGAGCTCTTGAGCTTCTTCACAATGATCTATTTGGACCAATGAGAACTCATTCGCTTCGTGGTTCTAAGTATTGCCTTGTTATTGTCAATGATTTCTCTAGATATACTTGGACCTTCTTTCTCATTTCTACAAGTTATATGCTTGATGTTTTCTTGAGCTTTTATAAATGAGTTGAGAATGAATCTTCTTGCCGCATAGTTTCCATCCGTAGTGACCATGGGGGAGAATTGAAAATGAGCTTTTTGAATGTTTTTGTCAAGAATCTGGTTATTCACACAACTTCTCTTCACCTCGAACACCACAACAAAATGGGTTTGTAGAGATGAATAATATGTATTTACAGGAGATGTCTAGGACCATGCTTCTAGAGTATGATACTCTAAAAAAGTTTTGGGCTGAAGCTATTAGTACCTCATGTTTTGTGCAAAACTGGGTTTTTACTCATCCTTCTTTGAAGAAAATCCCCTATGAGTTATGACGTGGTAGTTAGCCTTCTAATGAGTATTTTCATATTTTCATATGACCTTATTGTTTTGAATATGAAAGATTCTCTCGACGAGTTTGATCCAAAATTCTACAAGGCTTTCTTTCTTGGCTATAGAACTACTAGCAATGCTTATAGATTATTTAATGTTGATCTTGCTAAAATAGAAGAATCCATAAATGTTAAGTTTATTGAGACTAACCCCTCTATTCCCAAAGATATTGTTCTAAATGATGATGTTGCAGGAGAAGTAATCTCTATTCTAAAAGAGCTCAACATCACCCAAAAGGAAAAAAAAAGGTGGTCACTCAAGAAGAAGAGAAAGATGAAGAGAAGAAGGATCCAACCCCCAAGTTTGCAAAGAAACATCCAAAAGAGCTGATTTTAGGTGATCCATTTGAAATAGTGAAGACGTGGGCTGCATTCAACAAAGAACAAGCCAACAACACCTTTATCTCACAACTCGAGCCAAAGAACGTCAAGGAAGCTCTTGGAGATGATGAGTGGATCCTAGCTATGCGAAAAGAGTTGGAGCAATTTGAAAAGAACAAAGTTTGGACCCTAGTGCAAGACCAAGTGATAGAAAGATCATTGGCACCAAATGGGTCTACCGTAACAAGCTTGATGAAAGCAACAAAGTGGTAAGGAACAAAGCAAGGTTAGTGGCTCAAGTTACAATACAGGAAGGTGTAGATTTTGATGAAACATATGCACCTGTAGCTAGACTTGAGTCCATTCACATGTTGCTTGCCTTTGCTAGTTATAAAAACTTTTTTCTGTATCAAATGGATGTTAAAAGTGTATTTTTGAATGGTACAATTGAGGAGGAAGTGTATGTTGTACAACCTCTAGAGTTTGAACATGATAATTTACCTAATCATGTTTATTTGTTGCAAAAACGCTCTCTATGGACTCAAAAAACCACCTAGATCTTGGTATGAGAAATTAAAGAATTTTTTTGTTAGATCATGGGTATATCATGGGCAAAGTGGATTCTAACTTATTTCTAAAGCACACTTCTAACAATTTTCTTATCATTAAAATATATGTTGATGATATTATCTTTGGCGGAACTAACCTCGATCTTTGCAAAGAATTTAGTGATCTTAAGCAGAGTGAATTTGAGATGAGTATGATGGGTGAGCTCACATTCTTCCTCGGCTTTCAAATCAAACAAACAAAATATGGGAACTTCATCAACCAAGGCAAATACACAAGTTAACTACTCAAATGCTTTGGGATGGAGAATACCAAGCCGATGGACACACCCATGTCAAACACTGCCAAACTTGACAAAGACGAAGAAGGTGAAAAGGTAGATGAGAAGCTTTATAGAGGTATGATTAGAAGTTTACTTTACTTAACTGCTTCTAGACCTAATATAATGTTTAGTGTTGGATTGGGCTCGCTTTCAATCAAATCCTAAAAAATCACATCTTATAGTTGTTAAGAGGATTTTAAGGTACTTAGCCAAAACCTAAAATTTTGGACTATGGTATCCCAAGTCAAGGGACTTTACTCTTACTACTTATAGTAATGTGGATTATGCAGGGTGCTTGATTGATAGAAAGTGCACAAGTGGCACTTGCTTTCTCCTAGGACCATGCTTGGTGTCTTGGTTCTCCAAGAAATAGAGCACAGTGGCATTATCAACTACTGAGGCTGAATATATTGCAGTCGGGAGTTGTTGTGCCCAGGTCTTATGGATGAAGCAAATGCTCCAAGACTTTAACATTCATTTTGACGCTTCTCCTATCTATTGTGATAATACTAGGACAATTAACTTGTCATATAATCCTATCTTACATAGTAGAGCTAAACATATAGAGCTTCACCATTATTTTCTCCATGATCACATTGCCAAGAAGGATATCTATATCACGCATGTGGATACGAAAAATCAGTTGGTGGACATTTTCACTAAACCTCTAGCTGGAGAGCAATTTAACTTTATTAGATCTAAACTGCTCATAACTACTTTGAATGAATCTGATATGCCTTCTAGCTAGTTGTCATATATCATATATGTTGTACCTCTGTTTTGATCACCATTGCTTGCTAACATGCTAAAAATCCATTTTCATGTTCATTTTGCCTTGTTTCTCTCTTATTTTTGGGTATTTTTCACAAACGCATGTTTTACCACAAAATAGTACCCGATGATGAGTGATATGTGCCTAAGTATGTTCAAAATACATAATGTACTTGAAAAATAATTTTAATTAGCACTCTAATGGCTAGAAACTAAGTTTTGTAAGTTTAGGTCAGGTTGACCATCGGTCGAGTTGCCAACTCGACCAATCGGAGACTGAGAGCTTTTTTAAAGAGTCTATCGGTCGAGTTTTTGAGTTCACATAACTCGACTGATGGACAGGATGGGGCAAATTTAAGATAGGTTTGACCGACTAATCTCCCTCTCAACTAGAGAAAAGTTGACCGATCCAACCTCCCACTCCCCTAAGCTCTCTACCCTAGACCTAACCTTCCTCTCCCTGGCCCTAGCTCGACCTAGCTTGACCTCCCTTGACCTTTCCCCTTGCTAACCTAGGTTTGTGGATGAGTTTTGGTGGTGAGTTGTTAGCTTTTGCTCTCTTCTTCCTCTCTTTTTCATCTTTATAGCATCCAATAGGAGGAAGAGGGCCGCCCCAGCTAATGCACCTTCATCTTCATCCAACTCCCACTTGATTCCATTGGATGACACTTTCTTCATCTCAAATGAGGCTCTAAATAGGTATAAGGAGCTCCTTCCCTGGAACCCTTTCCCTTTTCGTGCCCTATGTGGGCCTAAACCACAAAGACAACAAGTCATAGATCAAGTAGCGGGGTTGCTTTACGATCACCATCTCTCTGCCTTGGGTGTTGAATGTGCATGCTATAACGATTCCATCATAAGCATAAAAGTGGTTCACAAATTCTACGCTAACTTGCGTTGGAATTATGACACCCTCATACCCCCACCTGTTACTCAAGTAGTCATCACATCCATGATAGTCGGGATGAAATTTCAAGTCTCTGAGGATACCCTAAACTTCTTCTTTTTAGGTATCGAACTGACAGACACCTGGCGTAAGGACTACCCAAAGTACTTTGACTTAGTTGAGCCTGAGGCCTTCTACAAGCAATCTGATCTTACTCTCCCTAATATTCATAAATTCTTAAAGAAGCCTTAATTCCCATATAGGAAGAAGTGCACCCTTCCCTCCTCTTCCTTAGACCTCAAGAGATG
Organism: Alisma plantago-aquatica; assembly: GCA_963693085.1. Taxonomy (NCBI): domain Eukaryota; kingdom Viridiplantae; phylum Streptophyta; class Magnoliopsida; order Alismatales; family Alismataceae; genus Alisma; species Alisma plantago-aquatica. The sequence continues at coordinate 908,197,419 of OY856410.1, forward strand.
CATCCTCGCCATAGTTATTAACTGCAATATCCATCTGAAGAAGAATCAAATTGAGATTGCAAAAAACACTGCAGTGATAATGTATTGTCTCTTAAAGAACATCAGAGTCAAGTGGTCAAGATATATTCTCCATCATATGACCTGTTTTGACTCAAGCAAGAACACTCTAGTACCCACCCACCCTACCCAGCCCTGATTAGTGGTCTATTCTAGCTTGCCACTGGCAAATCTCTTTTCCACAACCTTCATTATAAACCTGCCCGAAAAGGAGTTTGTATCAGTGAGACCACTCTTTAGAAGTATGTGCCTATCCTACCCTCTACCACACTTGGTGCCTCTACCTCTGCCTCTACCTGAGCACCACCACCACCTCATCCTTCCCGACCTGCCCGTGCCTCATTCCATGTGTCAAATGAAACCCTTATGGGCTACATGATGCATCAATAGGCATACAACCTTTAGGTTTAGGAGCACTTGCATCAGGAACTATGTTCCATCATGTCCAACATGAACATGTCATGTGTACACCCCTACCCTACCTACCAGCCCTACCCAAGAGGTGACTATGCATCCTATGCATATGATCACTTTTACCCTACCTCTCTACCTGCATCTTCTACTGCTACAACCTCTACTGCTGGTGGATCTACCCCTGGTGTGCTGCCTCTGACTATTGGCCCCTTGGCCACTCTGCTTGCTAGTCTCGGTAGTTATGCTCCTTTCTTCCCACAGGCCAATGAGCTCCATGCTCTTGGTATGTCTTTGGATGAGCAGAATGCACGTTGGCCCGGTCGAGGTTTTAATTCTTTTACTAATGAGGAGACGCCAGACCAGGCTGACGAGGAGACTTTTACTGACAAGGAGGTTGTTGCTGATGATGAGGATGATGGTGAGCCATCTGATGATGATGCCTCTGATGGTTTTTCTGGTGCCTATGGTGATGAAGGCGATGTTGTTCTCTCCACTGAACCTTCATACGGAGATGACGACTACGAGCCTGATGCTTTTGATGCTGATAATGATGATGTTTTGGACATAGATAGCTTAGATGTTTATTTGTCTTAGTTTTTAGTCTAGATGCTAATCATATATATCTTTCTATGCTATTTTGTATTAGAAACATCTAGGCACATGTTCTGAGCAGTACTATTTTATCATCTAACTTTCATTGTTATGGCTTGTTGTAGTTGTTTTCTGAGAACTTGCTTTCTGAGTTGTAATCTTTCTTCTATGCACACTTACTCTTTGATTTACTATATCTTATGAGTTGGTGTCATGTTTTACCATATTTTGATTATGACTTAAACTGTTTGTTTCTCTCATCTCTGTTTGGTGTATTGAAGAATCCTCCAGATTCACCCTCTCAGTCGCCAATTCTAAGGATTTTGTGCCGCATATCGACTGATCTACCCTCGCTTTGGGTTTATTTTAAGTATCTCTTCAGTTTCATGTAAATAATGCTTTACTAGTTCTAATTACTCTAGTTTTCAGTTTATTTGATCTTATCCCCCCTTACTCACTTTCCTTTTTCCCTATAGATCACTCTCAACCATCCGATTGAGATCCAACGGTTCCTTTTCATCCAACCACTCGGCCTTGACCACCATTCGGTCTTGATCCATTCGGTTTCCCCATGTGGTCTTGACCTCATGCGGTCTTGACCTTCATGCGGTCTTGACCTCCATGCGGTCTCGACCCCATGCAGTCTCAACCTCCATGTGGTCTCGACCTTCATGCGGTCTCGACCTTCATGCGGTCTCGACCTCCATGCGGTCTCGACCTCATGCGGTCTTGACCTCCATGCGGTCTCGACCTCATGCAGTCTTGACCTCCATGCGGTCTCAACCTCATGCGGTCTTGACCTCCATGCGGTCTTGACCTCCATTCCGTTTGCTCTCTCGATCTCAAAACCAAGCAGCACCGCCGCCGTCCGAATTCATCACCAGTCCCAGGTCTCACCACCGTCGACATCCACGCTCTGCAGCTCACACAAGTAGCGCCCATGACCTACTCGCTGACACCACCGATGCCCACGAATGCCTGCTTGCCACAAGCGCCGACGTCGTCTACCTCATCGTCAGCAGCAACGACGATGCCCGTTCGTCTACCTCACCGTCAGCAGCAACGACGTCGCCCGCTCATCTGCCTCCAATCACAAGCTTCGTACCTACGCCATCGACATCCACACTCTGCAGCTCACGCAAGTAGTGCCCATGACCTGCTCGCTGACACCACCGCTTCCCATGACGTCCTGCTTGCCACAAGCGTTGGCGTCGTCTACCTCACCATCGTCTCCACCATCGCGGTAGCAACTAGCACCTCCGTCGGTGCTGCGAACTGCTCCAACAGCCACCTTTGTCTCCGCCATCGCAGCAGAAACTAGCACCTCTGCCAGTGCTGCGAGTTGCTCCAGCAACCACCTTCGTCTCCACCATCGCAGCAGCAACTAGCACCTCTGTTGGTGCTGCGAGCTGCTCCAGCAACCACCTTCGTCTCCGCCATCGCAGCAGCAACTAGCACCCCCGCCGGTGTTGTGAGCTGCTCCAGCAGCCACCGCCGTTTCCACCATTGCTCCAGCAGCTATGGAGACTGTTTGCTCCATTTGCCAATGCAAACCGCATGGCCATTAGCCAATGCAAATACGCATGAGATTGTTTGATGAAAGATCACGTGAAGAGTGCATGCACATGACCGTGAAGGCAAGACGGCATGAGTAACCAAGACCGCAGAAGCTATGAAACCGCATGAGCTACGAAACCACATGAGCAAAAACAACAGCAACGTCATGGGCATGAGAACGCATGGCAAGGCTAGTAGAGTCCACGTGATTTAACAAGCTGAATGGAGCGTTGCATTCAAAATTGAATGGCCAGCAGCTATTGCGCCCACGTGAAGAAGTTGCCAAAACACTAAGACCGGTTGCTGATTTGAGAAGAAAATCGCATGGCCAATTGCCATGTGAGACCGCATGGAATTGCTGCACATACTACCAAACGGTTTGGAATAAACAAAGCACGACTGCATGCACACTTGCGGAGCAAACCGCATGAAGCAACCAAACCGCAAGAGCAAACCACATGAGAAATTGTGGGAGCAAACCGCATGATCAAATTGCATGGGACAAAAGGGCACGCACAAGGTGTGACTCCTTAGCCCAAGATATTTTGGGCAATTTGCAGATCTAACCCAATCCATCCAAGACACATGGAAAGCCTATAAATAGAAGGGCAGAGGCATGATCTTGGACATCTATCTCACCACGGTCAAAGGCTGCCAGATTGGGAACAGATCCGGAAGGCTGCTCCACTGCCATCTCACCTCCGCCATTGTTCTACTATCACTCCACTTCATTCTATCCATGCAATCTCGGAGGTAGACATGAGGATTGAGGCGGAGAGGCGGGCGTCATCGACCACAACAGAGCAGTTCCGGAAACTGTGACGATCTATACCGGGTTGTCACAGATTTACTCTTCTGCTCCAACGATGCTTTCTTTCTCTCTCTTCTCTTTCTTTGTTGCTCCCTCTATGAGGAGCGAGTAGTTCCATCCACTGGGGCATGGGAACTAGCCCCGCTGCGCATGCTTTGTAATCTGTACTAAAAGATGTTATCTTTCCGATTCAATACTAAATCGTTTTATACATGCTTGAATGTTGGCCACGTTCTTGTATGCATCTATTGTCTTTCGTTGTGATTTGTCTACGACCGCTCTTAGGACTCGAATACCGATTTAGTGTTGGTTTCTGGTGTGTGTATCCACTGCGCATCCATTTCAGTATCTAGGAACGCTTCCTGAGGGATGGAGTAAACTCACCTCCATCGTTGCACTTCCGCACTATGAAATGGAATCAGTTGACGTACAGAAATGCAACCTTGCTGGGTCAAGGAACACATTCCGCGGAGGGAGTGGTGCAAGGTATTTAACCATTCATTCGGGAATGGCTGACGTTGTAACACTCCCACATTTCTCGTAGCTATTTCATCAAAAGAGGGATAGTCTATAAGGATACTAATTGAATTGGTAATTATCACTCGCTTGTTAGTTTTTCGATACACGTTTCACGAGATTGAGTAAGGTTCTCTCTTCGGAGGTTACATCTCTTCATTAACACATAGATATGTATCGGATGAGGGTTACTCAACCCGTGAAGGATGTGTGCATTACTCTTGTCCTATAAGACAACGGTATTGTACAACATCCATGTATCTTGCTTACAAGTCTTGCTACGTTTGGTACAGGTACAACACATGTGTAGTGGTGGTGAATACCCGCATCACCCCAGTGATCCATCATCATTTGCTAATCTTAGATTTTAATCCTTAAACTAGTTTTTATTCTTGCCTTTACTTTTGCATGTTTTAGGTTAAATAACTCAAATCAAACTTTTGGTCTAGATGATTGACTTAGATCAGTACGAAACGAGAAAAAAACACTCAGATTCTTAACGTTGTCCTTTGGGTTCGATCCAAAATCTGTACTATGATAAGGTTTCCACACTCTTATGGGGTTGGAGCATTTATCTAGAACCAATTGTAGGTAAACCTAGAGAGAACATCAACTCGCTAGGGTTTTTGGTGCATATTAGGATTTCCATTGGAAGAGTAATCTTTTGGTGTAAGTTCTAGCTCCATCATGTATGCTTTGAGATTACATGATGTGCTTGTATGCTTTAGTTTTTCTTGGAGAATACCTATTTTTGTGCTCTTATACCCCCCTTTCTTTTTGATAATGTCAAAAGGGGGAGAGAAGTTCAATGTTTTGAAGCTCAACCATATTGTTTTTATTGCCTATGTGATCCTTTTCCTATTCATTATATGCTTTACCATGTGACTTGCTAAAGGACCATATAGTATATATGTCATGTTGCTTTGTGTATATAGACTAACCATGCATATTAGAGTAAGCATAGATTGAGGGGGAGCAATTCACATTGTTCAAATCTTGAATCCCCTTGCAATTCACAACACAAAGATGTAACTTCAATATCCTTTTCAATATGATTGAGGAATGGTTTGTCATTGTCAAAAAGAGGGAGAATGTTGACTTGAGAGTTATACCTTGCCCATATTTTGATAATAGCTTAACCATTCCATTCCTATGTATCTAATATGTTTGTTCAAGATTGATTTCAGGCTTTAGGCACATGAAAAGGATCAAATTATATAAGCCCTAGCTTGTTCAAGTTAAAGTCAAAAGCAATTCAAGTGTGTATTTTGGTAAATCACTCCAAATGACCTGATATGATTTTTGTAATCACTTTTATTGATGATATGACTTGTAACTAAGATGAGAAAAAATCAGGGACACTTAATTCTAAGGTTTAATCACTCAAATATCAATTTAGAAAATTTGTCATAGACTATTCAACGGTCAAGTTGGAAACTCGACCAATCCTATGATAGATTTCCTGAAGATGACCCATCGATTGAGTTGCACACTCACAGAACTCGACTGACCGACTCACAAAGAAAAATTGATTTTAGCTCATCGGTCGAGTTTTCCAAAACAAACTCGACTGATAGTTTGAAAATTGGCTTTGTATTTTAGTGGATCGGTCGAGTTACCTTTGTTGAAACTCGACCGAATGTACTGTACAGAAAATGCAGAAAAGGTGATTATAACCATTGGTGCATTGTTTTGGGAAAAAATAGATCTGTTGCATCTTGGAAAATGACTATATTGCGATCCTAAGTGATCCCACACTCAAGGAAACACCCCCAGCTATAAATAGGACCCCTTGGAGTTCATTCCAAGTTTGCTCATTCATGCTATTCTAAGTCCTTCCTATAGTTGAGTGTGTTGCGACTCCTTGAGCCCCTTTTTGTCTTTAATTTACACTTCATTTCGTGATTATGAGTGAGATAGGCCTGTTGTAAGAGAGCTACTTCCTTGTTCTTATAAAGATCTCATCTAATCCATCTTCCCTACTCCTTTCCTCCATGAAGCAAAGGTGAAGCAAGCTACTCCAAGTGAAGGTGGAGCTGTTACTGGTCTTCTTCAAGTTTGAAGAAGAGGTGAAGATCTTCTCCAAGTGAAGGAGAAGGCAAGGCTAAAGATCCAAGAAGAGTAGAAAAGTCCTTAAAGGCAGAAGACTTGTACTAGAGTGGGTAAGACCTTGGAGAAGGCCGAAGACTCTTAGAAAAGTGGGTAAGTCCTTGGTAAGGTGGAATACTTTTGGTTCTTGGATAGGTAAGTCCTTTGGTGGTCTTGTGTTGTAACTCTTATTGGTGAATATATAGAGAAAAGCACTTGCAAATTCCTAGAGGCTGACCTCTCTAGGTAGTAGACTGATTCTCTCCTAGTTTGGTGTAAAGAGTGAGAACCGAAAAGGGGATCCACTCAAATGATATAATAAAAGAGCCATGTAATAATAAAGCAGCGGAAACAAAACTATTACAAAGTTACTTTATGATTCATTTATACAATTGTTCCTCACCACAAAAGGTGATTTTACAAAAACTTGAACTAAGTACGACTAAAGCCGACAACAGAGGGTAACCTAACTATTGCAAGCTATCCTTAGTTCCAAGCCATGTAGATGATCTTCTTGAGTCGTTGTCCTGTAATGTACCTATACCTGGGTGGAAAGGAACATCACCCAGTACATAGGAAACAATATAGAGGTCAGCAAAGGCTGAGTATGTACATATATAAATACTTTGGGCATTATATAGGGTTAAAAGTACAAAATAGATGTTCCCACAAGAAAAGAGGGCTATTTACAATTAGGTATGTTCAAGAGAAAAGTAACAAAAGAAATGAAGCAAAAGAAATGAGGCATATTAAATTCAGATTACAAGCATGATAATAAAAGGGTGTCTTGCCATATCAATCAACCACAGATTCACATTAAAACAACAAATATTTGCATGTATAATAATGTAGACTAAATATACCTAAAACAGGGCCATAACACCATAGGATCATGGCCTAAAAGAAATAAGGGTGGAAACGCACACCCCAGGTGGAATATGCACGCCCTATATAATTATGGTTGTACATAAGTACCACTATTCTAAATATTCTAGTCAAACACGTAGCATTCATAAATAGAGTGGCAAGACTAACATTTTAGTCAATTTCATATAAAATGGCAATCATAGAAGGAGGGGTCCAAAGACCCATTATAAATGAATATTCCAGCAATCACATGAATTTATATGAATCAAAAGCAAAAAGTATGAATGTCCAACAATGGAATTTTAAATAAAATTGATAGTTCAAGAGATGCCTCATTAAAGAAATGTAGGTTCAGTTAAATAATGCCCAAAATAAAATAGAGGATGTACATATCCGATCTTTGTCAAGTGATTAACTCAATTGATATACTTTGATCCACCCAACCAAATATCCATCCTAGGAACACATTAAGTGTGTTAGTCAACCAAGGGAACATATGTTTACATTCCTAGTTTAGTTTTATATATAGCTCTTATCCTATTATGATTACCTATTGGCATAATAGGGCTTTTAATTTTACTATGTGGGTACATGATCCACTTGATATCTATTTTAGTTCTAATATCCATTCCTAGACACATGAGTCTAAGTATGTGTAGGTTAAATATTTGTATCATCTATAGATGATATGTTCTAATGTTCTTCTCATTGTCAATTATACAAAGTACTATTTATTGAACTATTGAATATACTAAATCTGTGTACTTAACCATTGATTCATACGCAAATGCTAATACTTGTGTGGCATACACTTAACTCAATAGGTCATCTTGGTTAGATCATCACCATACTCTCTATACCATAAGTATCATTATCATTCATAATATGATAATGTATCTTAGTATTTCACCTATGTGCGTATATAGTAGACACATTACTTGCTTACTGTGTTAACATGTAAGTATACTTATATACTACTATGATACAATTTGTATACATGATATGAAGAGCCTACTAAATTAGAGTTCTTTTACCTACTAATACACTTACAAATGATCGACTAATATGATTGACTAGTGTAATTAAGTTTTGTATCAATAGTATTTAGGTTATTGTATGATGGACGTTAGTTAGTTCTGCCAAAAAAAATGAGATAGAGAAGGAATACAAACCTTTAGACGATGGCATAAATATGGTCATTGTCAACATGCTTGTAGGATAGGGTTGTATTCAACCTGAGAGAACCTCGTGCGCTGACTGAGGATGTCAGAAGTAGATGCTTCAGTGCGTAGGTAGAACTGCAGTGGCAGTCCTTGAGGATAGTGATGAAGCCCATCATGTCTTCAGATACAGGTGTAGCTTGAAGGTTTGAAGGGATATATGAAGGCCAAGGTTTTCAAGGATCCAGGCGATGGAGAGAAGGGGAGATAGTAGATCCATGCCTCTCCTAATGGCTAGTCGAGCCGCCACGGCATCAGGTGCTCATGGCTACTAGGGCTGCTGAGTAGGTTGCAACACCCTGCTGGCTAGCACAAAGAAAGAGAGGCCTGTGCGGCTTAGATCCAACTCTTATGACCATGGAGGATATCTTCTGGGTACGGTGAGAATTGGTTGCAGTAGGACGTCGAGTTAATGGTGGTGTGCATCTGTAAGCCTAAGGGAAGAAGATGATGTCGAACAACATGGTGGTGGTGAGGTTTGCAGGACTGGTGTTATGGTTGTAGGTTTGGCGATGACCACCAGAGGTGGTGGTCGTAATTGATGGCCATATAGGTAGAGGTAGCAGCTAGCACCATCAACGGTCATCCGGTGGATACGAGTGCGGATGGCGATGCCTGCAAATTGGTGGTATCCTAGTAGGTGCACGGTAAGAGAGATGGAGGTTCTTAGGGTTAATGGAGGAAAGACCTGAGGAAGAAGAAGAGGAAGAGAGAGGAGGAGGCTGCAAAGAGACCGAGGATTTAGCAACTGAAGTGGAGACACGAGTGAGTTCAAGGAGTATTTCTAGTCTCCGCTGGGTAGAGCAGGTGGTCACAGATGGACACAGGCTTCCAAGATGCCAGGTAGGAGGCAGTGACTGGAATTGGAGGGGAAAGGGCATAGAAAGTGAGGCACACTAAGGAGCTCGGTGTCGTCTGCGAGGCAACTGGAAAGACCTGGGCATTGGATGGACTGCAGCAACATGATGAAGACAATGTGTAGAGGATGGTCACTGGATCTATGGTGGTCACTGCTGTGCGGTGAGATCTGCCTTGCAGTAGCCACCATAAGTGGTGGGGAAGCCCTGCAGTCATGTTGTTTGGGGCGCAGGGTGAAAGAGACGCAAAATAATTACTGATCGGCGGTGCTACTCGGTGTTTCTTGGTGCCGTCTGGCGATGCTTGGTGCTGGCATTGCTGTGCACAGGTGGAGGAGAGGTGTCGGCCGACAGCTGTTCTTTCATCCAGGGTGACTGGTCACAGACTCAGGAGGAGATGATGAGGTAGGTAAAGAGGAAGGGGGACCGGAGGAGGAAGGTAGTCGATCAGCAGGTGGTTTCCACTAGAGTATTCATTGGGCTCTGCAGTTGGCAGCAGCTACCTCTGGCCGCAAGGTGCTTCCCTGCGACAACCTCCATAGGTGGCGGTGGAGGTTCCATGGCCGGCGGCGCAAGAGATGGATTGGGGGGTCAGAAGTGGCAACGGTTGCTTGGAGGTGCCCGACGCTGTTGGGTGCTTCTCAGCACAGGTCGAGGAGGAGCAACTGAGGAGGAGGACGCGACCTTAGGGCATGTTGATAATGGAGGCAACCACGACACTTGATGGCGATGGTGTCTTGTGGTTGGGGTGGCTGGGATTAAAGGCGATAGAGGAGATGAAGGGGAGGAAGAAGTCACGGAGGCGACTAAGCTGTGCGTGTGACCAGGTTTTGGGGGAGAAGAAGAAATGGCCCTACCGGCCGTGTGAGATCCACAGAGTTAGGAGTGTGAGGCTAACGGCGTGGAGAGGATGATGGTGGGTGACGCAGCAGACCCGGTCAATCATGCGATCAGGAAAAAGAAACAGAACATTGGGAAAAATAAGTGAAATTGCTCAAATAACCAATAAACGTCTAAGTAATTAACGTGTACTTTATCTAGCTTCATTGGAGGAGTAATTAAGGTCCGATTGATATGAAAACTGGCACAATAATTAACTAGGATGCGAGGAATCTATATTAGTCATCATTTTTCCATTTTGAAGATGTTCCATAGTAGATTAAATTATTTTTATATTATACATATTTAATGTATTTACTCATCTTAACACTTATTTCACTTTGATTTGATTTATTTCATCTTATACCCCTAATAATATCTTAGGATGTCAAATTAGAGTCAAGCATGGTATTTGGTATATGTGTTCCTTAAGTCTTGTTATTGAGTGCACTATGATTATTTTACCTTGCATACCAATTACTAAGGGTGTTTATATATTCCTAACACCAATTATTCTTAATGTGTTTTGTATCGTTGGAAATATATGATATGTTAACATAATAGAATAGGACCTTAGAATAAGAGAGATTTGATACATAAGTCTGGATTCGAGTATGTTACAACACTCCACCCCTTAAAAGGGATTTCGTCCTCGAAATCCATCCACTTATGGTATGGTAAACTGATTTATAAACTTAACCAATTTGTACATTTCTATTAAACTTAATGTAGGGGGTCATATCATACTATTCATGTCACACTTATGATCTACTCTTAAGGTGAAGCCATATGTCTCCATATATCATGCATCCATTAATCTAATTATTTTAGATGTTGGGCTAGAAAAGTTACAACAAGTCCTTGGATTATGTTAACCACTTTGTATCAATTAGTGCTACCTGCAAAGTTATCATAGTTTTGCCATTCTTTGATCATGGTCCACATCATTTTCCTTATCATCATTATCATCATCATTATCATCAACATCTCATCATCATCCACAACAAAAATATCATCATCTACTCATCACCATCGTCATCATCACCATCATCAGCATCATCAACATCAACAACAACATCATCATCTACTCATCATCAATATCATCAACATTATCACCTAGAGGGGCAAAAAGGGTGAACTGATATCTTAAGTATCCAAGGATTCTTCGTACTCTCTACACAACCCTTAGTCCTAGGGTTTCATGTCCATCATTCCATTCAAGTGCCTCTTCATTCAAAGGGTTCCTCTACAAAACAAACTTCCTTGTGGCAATGACTTGGTTCTAAAACTTTCGATAAAATATAAAAACTTTTCCTTTGTACATATAAATTAATAATGAAAATAAGTTTGACGGAAAGAAAAAGAAAAAGAAAAATCTTATGATGAAAAATACAAAGTTGGCGCCAAAAATCAATTCGAGAACCAAGTCCACCACTTATCCACCAGATGATACCTATAGTATTATTCTATCATCATTGCATTCTACAAAAGGGGTCTACTCCTTCCATCACCTAAAAGGGAAAAAATGTCTACATCTCTAATTTGAAGGCATACGAGGGTAGCAACTTCTTAAAATACACAATCGACATCTATCAAATCCTAATAATGCATGACATACCCCATTACCCATGACACTCTTTGTCATAATTCAAATTGCCTCATCTCAGGACCTAATGAAGTCATAAGATTATCCAATGTTATAGGATGAATTTATTCCCATCACTAGCTGGTTTACAACCATTGTTCTTCCCATGATAAGGTAACCTATATAGTCAACCTACTCATATTGATCACTAGGTAAACTAAGTGCACTATTTGGGTTAGAGAGGTGAACACTTAAGGATATCTACCAAAAGTTATAACTTTCACCAAACAATTCTCATGTATGAGACATAACAAGCTCAATGAGATCGGTACCCTACCATTAGATAAATGGTCATGGGTCATAGATATGATGAGGTACTCCATGTTGAGGGAAAGTCATGCCTAACCATAAAAGAGCTAATCCTAATTATCACATAGTGTCAAGGAATTAATCTCAACTCTAGAAATTACATCAGGGTTTTATGTTGTTTTTCACACATGCTCAACCCAAAAAGGATGTACGTGAGACGTACTAGATAACAACAAAGAAAGGGAGTTAAGGTGAGGATTAGGATGATCCCTATCTATGACTGTTAAATCAACCCACACTTCATAGCTCTTAGACTAATATCCTAGAAAATTATGAGATGTAAACCAAACACTACCAGAATCAGTTTGATGTAGCTTCATCCCACCTCCATAAAGAAGGGGTGAGTGTTACCGATTACTAAAGACTAACTCACGTTCACATAGATAGGTGGTTCGAGGAGTGCAAGTTCCCAAATTATCCAGGGGTTGAAAACCCTAATTGGTATTGACTACTAGGAAATAGGTTTATCAATAACCTCTAGGGGTCACCTATGTAATTAAGGGTTAACCAAGGATAACTTGAAATAGTCAAATTACCGACTGCTTAGGCTCTGATATGATTTTGTAAAGACTGAGAACCTAAAAGGGGATCCACTCAAATGATATAATAAAAGAGCCATGTAATAATAAAGCAGCAGAAACAAAACTATTACAAAGTTACTTTATGATTCATTTATACAATTGTTCCTCACCACAAAAGGTGATTTTACAAAAACTTGAACTAAGTACAACTAAAGCCGACAACAGAGGGTAACCTAACTATTGCAAGCTATCCTTAGTTCCAAGCCATGTAGATGATCTTCTTGAGTCGTTGTCCTGTAATGTACATATACCTGGGTGGAAAGGAACATCACCCAGTACATAGGAAACAATATAGAGGTCAGCAAAGGCTGAGTATGTACATATATAAATACTTTGGGCATTATATAGGGTTAAAAGTACAAAATAGATGTTCCCACAAGAAAAGAGGGCTATTTGCAATTAGGTATGTTCAAGAGAAAAGTAACAAAAGAAATGAAGCAAAAGAAATGAGGCATATTAAATTCAGATTACAAGCATGATAATAAAAGAGTGTCTTGCCATATCAATCAACCACAGATTCACATTAAAACAATAAATATTTGCATGCATAACAATGTAGACTAAATATACCTAAAATAGGGCCATAACACTATAGGATCATGGCCTAAAAGAAATAAGGGTGGAAACGCACACCCCGGGCGGAATACACACACCCTATATAAGTATGGTTGTACATAAGTACCACTATTCTAGATATTCTAGTCAAACACGTAGCATGTATAAATAGAGTGGAAAGACTAACATTTTAGTCAATTTCATATAAAATGGCAATCATAGAAGGAGGGGTCCAAAGACCCATTATAAATGAATATTCCAGCAATCACATGAATTTATATGAATCAAAAGCAAAAAGTATGAATGTCCAACAATGGAATTTTAAATAAAATTGATAGTTCAAGAGATGCCTCATTAAAGAAATGTAGGTTCAGTTAAATAATGCCCAAAATAAAATAGAGGATGTACATATCTGATCTTTGTCAAGTGATTAACTCAATTGATATACTTTGATCCACCCAACCAAATATCCATCCTAGGAACACATTAAGTGTGTTAGTCAACCAAGGGAACATATGTTTACATTCCTAGTTTAGTTGTATATATAGCTCTTATCCTATTATGATTACCTATTGGCATAATAGGGCTTTTAATTTTACTATGTGGGTACATGATCCACTTGATATCTATTTTAGTTCTAATATCCATTCCTAGACACATGAGTCTAAGTATGTGTAGGTTACATATTTGTATCATCTATAGATGATATGTTCTAATGTTCTTCTCATTGTCAATTATACAAAGTACTATTTATTGAACTATTGAATATACTAAATATGTGTACTTAACCATTGATTCATACGCAAATGCTAATACTTGTGTGACATACACTTAACTCAATAGGTCATCTTGGTTAGATCATCACCATACTCTCTATACCATAAGTATCATTATCATTCATAATATGATAATGTATCTTAGTATTTCACCTATGTGCGTATATAGTAGACACGTTACTTGCTTACTGTGTTAACATGTAAGTATACTTATATACTACTATGATACAATTTGTATACATGATATGAAGAGCCAACTAAATTAGAGTGCTTTTACCTACTAATACACTTACAAATGATCGACTAATATGATTGACTAGTGTAATTAAGTTTTGTATCAATATTATTTAGGTTATTGTATGATGGACGTTAGTTAGTTCTGCCAAAAAAATGAGATAGAGAAGGAATACAAACCTTTAGACGATGGCATAAATATGGTCATTGTCAACATGCTTGTAGGCTAGGGTTGTATTCAACCTGAGAGAACCTCGTGCGCTGACTGAGGATGTCAGAAGTAGATGCTTCAGTGCGTAGGTAGAACTGCAGTGGCAGTCCTTGAGGATAGTGATGAAGCCCATCATGTCTTCAGATACAGGTGTAGCTTGAAGGTTTGAAGGGATCTATGAAGGCCAAGGTTTTCAAGGATCCAGGCGATGGAGAGAAGGGGAGATAGTAGATCCATGCCTCTCCTAATGGCAAGCCGAGCCGCCACGACATCAGGTGCTCATGGCTACTATGGCTGTTGAGTAGGTTGCAACACCCTGCTGGCTAGCACAAATAAAGAGAGGCATGTGCGGCTTAGATCCAACTCTTATGACCATGGAGGATATCTTCTGGGTACAACGAGAATTGGTTGCAGTAGGCCGTCGAGTTAACGGTGGTGTGTATCTGAAAGCCTAAGGGAAGAAGATGATGTCGAACAACATGGTGGTGGTGAGGTTTGCAGGATTGGTGTTATGGTTGCAGGTTTGGCGATGACCACCAGAGGTGGTGGTTGTAATTGATGGCCATATAGGTAGAGGTAGCAGCTAGCACCATCGACGATCATCCTGTGGCTACGAGTGCGGATGGCGATGCCTGCAAATTGGTGGTAGCCTAGTAGGTGCACGGTAAGAGAGATGGAGGGTCTTAGGGTTAGTGGAGGAAAGACCCGAGGAAGAAGAAGAGGAAGAGAGAGAGGAGGCTGTGAAGAGACTGAGGATTTAGCAACTGAAGTGGAGGCACGGGTGAGTTCAAGGAGTATTTCTAGTCTCCGCTGGGTAGAGCAGGTGGTCACAGATGGACGCAGGCTTCCAAGATGCCAGGTAGGAGGCAGTGACTGGAATCGGAGGGGAAAGGGCAGAGAAAGTGAGGCACACTAAGGAGCTCGGTGTCGTCTGCGAGGCAACTGGAAAGACCTGGGCATTGGATAGAATGCAGCAACATGATGAAGACAATATGTAGAGGATGGTCGCTGGATCTATGGTGGTCACTGTTGTGCGGTGAGATCTGCCTTGCAGTAGCCACCATAGGTGGCGGGGAAGCCCTGCAGTCATGTTGTTTGGGGCGCAGGGTGAAAGAGATGCAAAATAATTACTGATCGGCGGTGCTACCCGGTGTTTCTTGGTGCCGCCTGGCGATGCTTGGTGCTGGCATTGCTGTGCACAGGTGGAGGAGAGGTGTCGGCCGACAGCTGTTCTTTCGGCCAGGGTGACTGGTCGCAGACTCAGGAGGAGATGATGAGGTAGGTAAAGAGGAAGGGGGACTGGAGGAGGAAGGTAGTCGATCAGCAGGTGGTGTCCACTAGAGTATTCATTGGGCTCTGCAGTTGGCAGCAGCTACCTCTGGCCGCAAGGTGCTGCCCTGTGACAACCTCCATAGGTGGCGGCGGAGGTTCCATGGCCGGCGGCGCAGGAGATGGATTGGGGGGTCGGCAGTGGCAACGGTTGCTTGGAGGTGCCCGGCGCTGTTGGGTGCTTCTCAGCGCAGGTCGAGGAGGAGCAACTGAGGAGGAGGATGCGACCTTAGGGCCTGTTGATAATGGAGGCAGCCACGACACTTGATGGCGATGGTGTCTTGCGATTGGGGTGGCTGGGATTAAAGGCGATAGAGGAGATGAAGGGGAGGAAGAAGTCGCGGAGGCGACTAAGCTGTGCGTGTGACCAGGTTTTGGGGGAGAAGAAGAAACGGCCCTACCAGCCATGTGAGATCCGTAGAGTTAGGAGCGTGAGGCTAACGGTGTGGAGAGGATGATGGTGGGCGACGCAACAGACCCGGTCAATCATGCGATCAGGAAAAAGAAACAGAATATTGGGAAAAATAAGTGAAATTGCTCAAATAACCAATAAACGTCTAAGTAATTAACTTGTACTTTATCTAGCTTCATTGGAGGAGTAATTAAGGTCTGATTGATATGAAAACTGGCACAAAAATTAACTAGGATGCGAGGAATCTATATTAGTCATCATTTTTTCATTTTGAAGATGTTCCATAGTAGATTAAATTATTTTTATATTATACATATTTAATGTATTTACTCATCTTAACACTTATTTTACTTTGATTTGATTTATTTCATCTTATACCCCTAATAATATCTTAGGATGTCAAATTAGAGTCAAGCATGGTATTTGGTATATGTGTTCCTTAAGTCTTGTTATTGAGTGCACTATGATTATTTTACCTTGCATACCAATTACTAAGGGTGTTTATATATTCCTAACACCAATTATTCTTAATGTGTTTTGTATCGTTGGAAATATATGATATGTTAACATAATAGAATAGGACCTTAGAATAAGAGAGATTTGATACATAAGTCTGGATTCGAGTATGTTACAACACTCCACCCCTTAAAAGAGATTTCGTCCTCGAAATCCATCCACTTATGGTATGGTAAACTGATTTATAAACTTAACGAATTTGTACATTTCTAGTGAACTTACAAAACAGTGCAAATTAATGAGTTGGTAAACTAACACACAGTGCAAACTTCAAAACAGGAAAACAAAAACGTTGAGTTCAAACAGAACTGTTGTTATTTGTTAGACGTAAAATAAAGACGTATAGTTGGAACATGGTCTGTCCAGTAATGTGCAGTTTGTGAGAAGAGAAGCATCGAACCAACAGAGATGAGTAGTAGCAGTGATGTCTGTATGTGGCAGAAGGCCAGTCAAGCTCTGTGGAAAGCCAACTGCGCCCAAATCAGGCGCGGTTACTTCTCTCCAATTTTCTATAGGAATGAAAAACAGTTGCATTTGATTCCCACACGGTGGCTTCAAACCGCACAGAATCAAATTAATGAGTTGGTAAACATCACGCAGTTGCAACTGCAATAGTTGGTTTTCCCCGCAACCAAACTAGCCCTTTTAGTGGTGGTCTTCTTGGAAACATGATAGCAACAACGCCAACAGCGGCAGCGTCACCAGAAGCGAGATGATCAACCTTTATATAATATATCTTAATACTTCTTTATCCATCGTAAAGAGACAATATCGGTTATAGAAATTCATCCGATCCCAACAGACGTATCTCTTCATAAAAAAAATTATTGATATATATTTATATATTTTAGACCACGCTGAAGGAATTTTAACGCTTAGTCTCAAGTGGCTCCGGCTTTTCAGCGCTCATAACTCCTTGCAACCTATATATATGCATCTTCTATACTCATGGAAAAATCTTCACCAGATCCTGGTCTTAATGGGCTCCTCATGGTGATTGCTTCCCAAAGTTAGGAAGGAAATTGCATCATGGCGCTTCCTTTAATATTCTAATCGTGAAAGAACATGTTGATCCCCCTTAGTATCGCCAGCCCACAATTGCCTTGATTAGTTAAAAACAATTACAACTCATACATATTTATTAAATGTATATTCTCTAAAATTTGAAAAGGTTGCATCCCTTATAAAATTGTTATTTCAATTTACAATATCAACTCCCTAATTCACCAACTTTAATCATTATCCCATGGAATCCTTATTAACATTAAAAATTACTTTTAAACATATATTAAAAGTAAAATTTGAAAAATTGCATAAGGTCCCTCTTTCTCATATCATATTTCTCTTACATAGATAATGGGATGGAACCATATGATCATCATATAAATCAACTCTATATTTCATTTGAAATATTCTAACATCATAATATGATCAAATTTCATATTCACCCTTACGGTTCTACTAATACTCAAATGGGCTCAGATTCAGATAAAAGGGGTCACACTTGGGCCCATATGTATCGAGATCAACATATTAAGATTTCATAAATATCATGACATTTTCTTATCTAGGGTCCTGAAGATTGGGGTGTGACACTCACAAGTTATTTTATTTTCTTCATTGACTTAAGGGGGACTTCTCGGTAAGGGTAGAAGAGATACTGAAACAATATGTCAATGCCTCGTGATAGAAGGTTAACAGAGGTGATATGTCGTAATCTAGGGACTCATGTTAGTTTGAACATGAGAGAGATAAATCACTTATCCTAGATAGGATCCTAATTAGGAACTATGATGGCTAGTCAGATGTCCTAGTGGATAGGGAAGCAACTTTAATTATCTAGTAGGCTTGTCATGATTTATCTTATCTTATCATCCATACCAATATATATCGTGGCAGTATGTGTTATTTCTCTCCCCACACTCAAAGTCAATAAAACAAGAATTTTTGTGTTCTCATGGGAAGGTAACAAGGGAGGTAGAAGGAGACATTGTGTAAGATGGGATATGATTGCATCACCTTTAGAGTACATGGATCTTGGGATCCATAGTCTAAGGTGCAGGTACATAGCAACCACTATGAAAGCAATTTGGGGCATCCTTCGAGGTAACTCAATATAGGTAGGGTTTTGTACAGGTGTGTAGGGAGAGAGATATGGTACCTAGGATGAAAATATACTTTGTTCTTAGAAAATAAGTAGAGCAACATCCATTTATTGGTAGAGGATTTGGGATATCTTCCCTAAACTTATGAAAGATAGTAAGTGAGAAATTTTGGGGGTTGTTCCCTTTTGGATGGCATACTGGTCATAAACCAACATGAGAAGGCGGAGGGAATGAGGTGACTCTCTAACCTAATTTAAGAGTAGTAGATGTTCTAGAAGATAACAGAGAATGGAGATATGATGTAATTGACCATATGAACATGGAGGTCTCAGCTAGTTTGAAATTAAAATGGACAATAATCCCATTAATCCAAGGATTAACCCATTTGGAGTCCTACTGAAGATAGATCTTCCATAGGTAAATCAGTAGAGGAGTTTATTTAATAATGTAGGGGAATGAGATCAAAATAGAGCCCTACCAGGGAGGACTGGTCTGGAATAGCTCTATTCCATTGAATTTGTCTATATTCACATGGAAGCTTATTTTGAATGTCATCCCAACATATGAGAGGTGAGATCATGCTACATTCAATCATTATTATAGTGGGACCGTTGCCTAGGAGGTGAGACTGAGAATGTAGATCATCATTCATTGCAAGGGAGGCTACAAGGAAGGTTTAGAAGGAGGGTAAAGAGGGTTCTTAGCATCATGTCTTTTAGTATTCAGAGGTTCACAGAGCGTGCACTTAGGAGTTGTTGGAACACAACTAGATGACATAATTGGCTAGTTATGCTAGTGATGTCTTACCTTCAATTATATTCGGGTGTATATAAGTCTCCAGCTGTAACAATAGGTATGACATTGAGAGTATGCCTTTTAGAGTCATTTCTCTCAAGGTAAAACATACTTTTGAAGGTGGTGAGAGATGTAGATCTCAGACAGCATAAAGGTTTAAGGGGTCTTAGAGATAAATAGAATAGGTCGAGTTTCTTTTGTAACCCTCAAGTGAGAAGTTGAATCTATCTTCCAGTAAGATGGAACAAACTTGAACAAGGGAGGTTAAAACTAGAAATTAGCAAGGACCAACGAAAATTAGGTAAGAAAAAACTGAGAGGATGGGCAGTCACATGTTTATTAAAGGACCCACAGGGGAAATTATTAGAGAGTTCACTGGTCTAGGGGTGGCCGTGACTCACCAAAATGTCACATCTAGGCATTAGAAATTGGTTTGGTAACACATACAGGGATGGAAGGATAGAAGCTTTCACAAAAATTGATTACCCTAGATTGTTAGGTTATTGGAGGATTGAATCGTGTCCCATGGAAATTGAAGAGGTCGTTGCAATAGATATTCTCTTCTTGGCATAGACACAACTAACGTTGTAAGCTAGTTCACAAAGAATTCAATAGGTTGGCAAGCATACTTTTTCAATATGTTGCAGGTCTGGCTAATCGCCATTGCTTCGGAAGACTAGCATAGACCCCCCTCCCTCCTCCCCCCCTTTCAATGAGAGGAATATATTAATTGGAGATCTTGAAGTCAAAGACAAAGATTTGATCGGAGTTACACAAGTAAAATAGCTCTTTGGTATGATAGCTTTTTTGTTTTGTTTTCAGCTGGTTTTTTTTTTTAAGAGTTCGGGTCACGACTAGACCTGTCAAACTGGGTCAAAATACGTGGGCGCCCATGGGTCGACATGTTTAAGTTGAGTTTGGATCATAAAATTTACCACCCGCTAGAAAAAACCCAAACCCGTACCGACCCGTTTACTTAGCGGGTTTCATGGGCAATCCGCGGGCATCCGTGGGTGACCCACTTAATTACATTTGTTTTTTTGCATCCATACGGCTTAGTAGTAATGGGAAAATATTTAATCAGTCCTATACTCATATCATAATTGCATATTACAATTCAAGTTAACAAAGCAAAATAACGAAGACTCCAAAATCGAAACGTGAAACAAAAGCAAACCAAGCGGGAGCCTAAGTCTAGCAGCGATTGCTAGACTTAAGTTTCAATTTGACTAGAACTGACTTAAATTTCAGTCTTTGTTTTAGTTTCCAAAATCTATTTTTCGTCTCATTTGGATGTCACAATTCATACTAGATATTATTGTATTTTTTGTTGTTGTTTGTTGTAGGTGGTCGTTATTTAAGACTAATGTATGAACATCTAAAGTCTGTAGTACACTGATGTTCCAACATTTATGTGATTCAGAAACTTAATTCATCCAGTCGGGCTCTTTTTTAATAAACATGTTGCAGCCCTGTTAATGGGTGCATTGTATTGTAATACTCTTCTTGTAACACGTTTTTTGATATATAAATAAATATTGCGTGACAATGTATACAACGTGATTGTTTTGTGCCATATCTTATATAAACAAACACTAGCAATATATTTTGTACAAAATTTAAGTGAGCACCCGTAGGCAACCCACAACCAGCTGGATCGGGTTTGAATTTGTCTTTGTTCCACCCGTTTAGAACTACATCTTTTTTACTCGCACTCGCGAGACTCAAACCCGCAACGACCCAACTCAAACCCAACCCCCCACCCGTTTGATAGGTCTAGTCACGACACAACTTGTATCTTTTAACCTTGTTGACGTACTGGGAAATGGAAAACCTTACTGGCCTATTGGGAAACATGATGAACAGTATTCCCAATATTACTAAAAAAAACATCTTGAAGTTCAGTTAATCTTCATCGAGTTTCATTCATGATTTGGGACTGCTATCCGAACTAAACTAGCCCAATTACAACACATGTGAGAGCCCAACAGCAGCAGGCGCAATGAGCCCCACACAAAGCAGACTCTGCACAAGGGGCAATCCTCTAACACATTGGACAAATCCCCATGGGTAGGCTAGCAATTGACAGTTTATCGGAAGGAGGGTTGCCCCCGCCATTGTATGGGCTTCTCTGCTAGCAAACTGGAATGCAGTAAGGGAAAAGTAGCAGGCAAACTTAATAATGCCCAACTTTTTAAGAGCAACAGAAAGCGGGGACGACAAAAGATCACTTGAATTGTTACTTTCGAGCAACCATCTCTTTACCACCCACTCGAAGTCCCCACTGCAAGCCAACACCAGAATCAGCCATTGACGGCCAACACCATGGTCCCCGCTTCAACAATAAAAAGTAAAAGGAAAGACGTCAACTAAATATAGACCGTCACGATCAATCCAGTAGCACCACCGCCTCGTGATGGCAGTTAAAATAGATCACGTTTTAACACTTGAAACGTTAATTCAGTGAGAGTTAGGAGGCACTCAACAAAAGTGTATCTCGCTGAGGCATGCATCGGTGTTGTTGAGAGCATTACAAGAGAAACTGAACAGCTGTAACGTAACAACTGTCCCTAACATCTAACAATATGGGGTGGAGAGAACAAATCATTTACTCTCAGGTGGCAAATTGATCACGTGTCAACATTGCAGCATTCAGCTTGGCTCTGGAATATTAAATAACATCAGGAGTGATCTTCCACTCCATTCATTTTTCAATAAAGTAATTCTCTCCAATCTTGTTAGTTCTAACATTGTCCCTGTCACTGCGTTTTCCGTGCTTTAAAAGAAAATTTGTTTGTTAAATGCCCGTAGTAAGTACACAAAACCTTTGACATACAAAAGACGTATTCTATAGAATGAATATTGAGTTCATCGAGCAAGTTGGACACCCAACTCATGATTAACAAAGCTAATGTTGTATCCACTCTCATACAGGATGAATGAGGCTAGCTAAAATCTCTACATCAGAGCTTCCATTCACAATTTTACCACTAGCTGAAAACTAAAAAGAAAAGAATAGCAAGGACTCAGTCGGAATGAATACCTACTTCACAAATCACAATCAGACCTGACAAGGAATGAAATCAATATTTGTTACGTCAACTGTTCACCCAAAAAGAAGACGAAAATTGAATCGAGATCACATCAGCTGACGGGTCTTGTGAGACACCTCCAATGCCTTGTGAAGAGAGCCTTGTCCAGGACCACCACCAAGCCGACTTTCCCATTTGTTAGTCGGAGCATATACCTGAAATACATATATTTGTAAAAGCACAATCCTCAATCTTAGCTAGATATGATATCAGAAAACAGAAGCTTACTTGGAATGCTTAGTTTTCTTTTTCCAGAAAGCTATGGTAGCAAACCATTGAAATGACACGATCCACTGAAAATAAGGAAAACTTGCATTTAAAACATGAAACAGAAACCAATACAAACACAGTCAGGTGAAAGTAGCGTATATACATGCACTATACTTCAACAGATAGCACGGTGGACTCAATATACATGCACTATACTTCAACAGATAGCACGGTGGACTCAATATACAGTCCCAGCCCATTTAGTAGAAAAAAAGCTAGCCAAGTACCCTAAAATTACCCTGGGTAGCAGCTGTCAACTGCATGTCTGATGTAAGGTCAGCACTAGGGAATTGCTATACCATCATATTCGAAAAATATACTGAATTAGGTAATGTGTAACTTGATAAAGGCTAAAGCACTAGAAGAGGAAAAACCAACCACAAGTATCTACGCTCACCAACCACTCAACCACCATACGTCCTTTATAAAGATGATATAGACTAAAACACAAGCAAGCATTATATTCACTGACCAATCACTCAACCACCACGGCCCTGATCCTACATCTTACAAAGACGAGAATACTCAACAGTGGCAAATATGCAAGCATAGGACATGAATATATTAGTCCGGCATGGGCATGGCATTCACATGGCGAAATATAATGATATTGTGTTATATATCTGCATGCTAAAGTATCATAAATGAATTAATGTTCTATGTTTAAGATCAAACCATGTAATGTAGATCTCAATATACTTTAAACGTGCGAAATCATTTAATGTTGGATTGAGGTCTATATCAGGGTTCAAGCTTCAACAATCAACATAAAACTACTTTTAGGACAGCTATAAGAAGCAAGCATCTGATTTTATATATGTTGGGGTACTCCTTCCATTACGTTGCCCTTCAATCACAAAAACATTTATGTTCCAGTCCAAACAATACTTACAAAGGCATGCCACCCATAAACAGATGAAATCAAAATGTTAACTACAAAAATGTAATTCGATTTCCCAGGCTTGGATTTTATGAATTCGAACTCAGTGATGCATGTATATTGTAAAGCATGTCGGCATTACAATAAAGACAATAGCAGAGTTGTTGTGGAAGTTGGACCAGCAAAAACAACAGCTACAGGTCCAGGTCATGTCCAGACCATGTCCCAGCCATATCCAGACCATTTTCAGGATTAAAGAATGTGGAGACACTCCAGCCCACATGTACAGCTACGGGCAGCAATCTTGGCTTCTCCGCTATGACGTTGTCAATGACCAACCTCAACCTGGACGCAAACCCAACCCTAAAAAAATAGTTGATTTCAATTTCTTTTAATTAAACACTAGTACCTATTTGACTACCTCATTTTATAGCATTTTTTACCCGGATTAGGACCTGGACCCGAATTGGTTCTTTTTTTTTTATTTGACGTAATTCTGACCCGGACCAATTCAATTTGTAATTTTTTACATAAAAATGAGATCGATATACTAAGCTTAAAAGTCAATTAAGTTATTTATGATTTTGTCTATCTAGTAAATTATTGTACAATTACAAATGAGTCACGTATCTTAAAAACGTAGAAGTTTTATGTTGACTTGGATTGTAACCTGAATTTCATCCCGAAACCCAACCCGGGATTTTGACAGCCCTACTGTTTCTCAAACTGCAACTAGTTGATGGAAGGAACCATGGATGAAGTATTCGACTAATAAAACAAAATACGGCTGCTGATGCAGAAACAATAGTCAAATATAAAATCTTTTATATGGTTATTAGCCCATTTAATAAAATTAAAGTTTAATTCTAGAAGCGGTAAGTTTTAATAAACCAGAGCTCAAAATTGTCACTGAATTGATAGGCCTGTCTTGATTGGTTTCCAGGATGAGTATCCTGGTATGTGTAAATACCTAAGCATCTTTGATAAGATTGAAGACTTGCTGCAACCAGTTGATGGGACCACAGATGTTGCATTGACGGACCAGAACAATTAAATTAACAGCTGCAACTAGTTGATGGGACCACAGATGTTGCATTGACGGACTGCAGCTAAAGAAGCAATAGTGAAACGTAACCTCTTTGATTTGTCACTTAGCCCAAACATAATGTTAGATTTTGACAGAACTGTGATGGAGTTGGTAGCCTGCCTTGGATTCAATATCCTGATTCATTGTTGTATTGTTCGTACGATGTTGTTATCAAGTATAAGTGATTTTCTAAATTCTATGCATTGATCGGATAGTTGCTTGTAATTCACAATGGAAACATTCACTGGGATTGACTTCACTGTGTGTGCAACGAATTTCTGATTATTGCAGAGTTTAATGACATGGACGTGACCCCACAATATAACTTCAGATATGTAGCATTTAAATTTGATGAACTACATAAATTAGATTCCATCTCTAACGCTTTCCTTTCCTGTCAGCTACGACAACACAGGTTAGCAGGCCTTAAGAGGATGATCTCCATCCAGAGCGCATATATGGATATAAAACCATGATTATTAGAAATTTCTCACCTAATATTACTAATGTATTAAGGTAAACATAAGCATAAGTAGATGATGTTTTCGATTCAACATCTAAACCAAAATTCAATCTATACACCAATGCTGTTGAAAACCTAGTGACACCCATCTAACACGTGCTTCCTTCCAGAAGTACAGTCAAATGGGCACATTATGCTGCAACATAATAACTTATATGAGACATTTAAGTGTAAGACAAATTGGACTGAATCATTCGCTCAGCTATTATCTTAACCATAAATAATACATAAAGGGCTCAAGAAATTTGCACTCAAAATATATAGCTAATAATGATACCCCTAATTTTGCTGTCTATGGTGTCTGTTTCAACATGCAATTACATAGCTGATATAGATGCCATGCATCACCTATAATTGGAAGCTACAGTTTGAAGGAAAAAAAGTTACTAGAATTGTTTGAAAGACTTAAATTACATTACATGTCCAACGATTTATTAAATAAGCTTTGCATGTAGTTTTTATGACAGATATGTAAGACGGTATTAGAGTAAAACTAATGAAAATTGATCAAATAAGTGACTGAAATGTAGCAGCAGCATTAAAAAAGAAATGTAGCAGAGCAAATAATTACCTTGAGTGCAGAAACGAAAGAGAATGTCCCAAGCAACGAAGGCTTCCTCCGGAGTGCTTTCATAGGGGTTGGCGCAGGTGGTGGTAGCACCACCCCCTTAGACAAGTTCTCAGCAAGCTCCTTGAGCATCACCATCTGAGCCCTGTCTGTTCTCATGGAAACGATGGCCTGCTTCAAGTTCTCCCTGTCCGCCTCCAGAGCCTGCAACCTCATATAGAGTTTCTTTATATCAGCCCGTTCGGAACCGGCGCCTGCATCCCTTTTGATAGCTGAGCTAGGTGAGCTGGGGTAGTAGTAGTCTTCATGTGACCGAACTGGAGCTGGCGCTGCTATTCTGTCCATGCCATCGATCGTATAAACCTCATAGTGGCTGCTCATTTTGTCTTCCGATAGAAGATCGGATATTTCGGGTGGAGCATCGTGATAACGACTCTCATTTATGGAATGTTCGTGGATGTGCTCTTGGTAGATCTCTCTGGTCAAGAAGGAACTGGAGCTGTCACAGGACATCTTCCTGTCAAGCCTGGACGGGATAGGCGAACTTGTTGGTACTGCCGCCTCTTTCTGCCTCTCCATCTGCCATATCCTCTGCTCGATGTGGTGCAGATGCTCGCGGGTGGAACTCCCAGGAGTCCGAGGCGTGTCTCCCGCAGCATACTTGACTACAAGATCATCATACACATCAGGATTAGGCGCATAACACCTCAGAGACGGATAATTTTCGGTTGTGGAGCTTTCGGCGGTGTTCTGAACATCACCCTCATACTTAACCTCCCGAGGGGAAGAGCCGTCAGCGGCAGGGTCTTCATTGGGGTCAACGCCATAGCTCAACATGCGATGTTTATATGACTGTAACTCACACATCAGAGACTGTATGGTCTGCTCCCGCCTGTAGCATACTTCCTCGAGAGCACCTATTTCATTCTGGTCATGCGCCATCTTCTCCTCGGCGTACTGCTTGTACTGCCTTGCCTCCATCTGGACCTCGGCTTTCTCCCTCTGAAGCCGCAGTATCATCGACATGGCCTCGCACGCCGCGGACGACGACGCGCTCCGCTCCTCTTCGAGATCCCTGTAAAGCTCCTGTATCGTCTGGCTCTGGCTGGCGACGGTCTCCTCCAGAGCTAGGCACTCGTTCTCGGCGTCCACTCGGGCCAAGACGTCCCCTGGCGGAGCCGCCAGGTGGAGCACCTGGAGCTCCGAGGCATGGTCTGGAGACTGGTCCGAGAAGTCAAGCTTCCTCTTCATTGGCAGGCGGCCAGGGTGCGGAGAAACGGTGCGGCATGTGCAGCCACAGACGGTGCATCCGTCGGCGACTTCCCATAGCGTGTGCGGTGGCGACAGCAGCCGGTTCGGGGACAAGGAGTGGTCGGACCTCATAGCCGCCGACGACATCACAAAGGGAGCATAATCTTTTTACAAGTCAGCGGCCAGGAATGTAAGCTCTAGACGTGGAGAGTGAATTTAAGAGGCGCCACGATTAGGTAAAAGTGTTGCGAGGGGGAGGGGACTCGAGTCTGACCTTCGCCTGGTTTGAAGATCCGCGAGCACCGAGAAACAGATCTCCAAACCTCAGCTCTGCCTCCCGCAATGTCCGGCGTCTATAGCAAGAAGTCCCTCCTACCTAACAGGAACCAGTCGTCGGAATCGTTCCGTTCACGGAACTGTGACGCGAGGAAGGACCCTGAGTCAAACCCCGCATCAATCGACCAGGTACTTCTTCCCGTCGCGCTCCGCCGTCTCAGTCCCGCGGGAGTTTGGTGTTGAACAGGCCAAGGAGGCGGCGGGATGGACGACGCCTCAACATCCACGCTAACAAACGGGCGGAAAAGGAAGGGAGCGGGGAGGTGCCAAAGGTGGGGTCTCCCAGGTGTCAAAAGCACTTTCGCTCCCCCCTCGCGAGGTGAAAAGGGGGGGAAGGCGGGAGAAGATCAGGAAAAAAGGGGGAAACTTTCGAAGCCCTAGATTTTGAGGAGTAAGAGTAATTGATGTCCTCCTCACCTGCTCCACCACCACAACCTGGTCCCCATCGTTTCTCCCTCCAGCCCCGCTCCGCCCCCGGCAGCTCCCAAGTCCCACCTCCGTCGACACTGGAAGAAGATTTTTCTCTCTCCGTTGTGTCTCTTTGCATTTGTACTAGATCTATCCCCGCATGTCAACCCCCGACTTTATTACAATTTTATACTTTAGCATTATTTTCTACGCCATACCTGGCAACCATTGAACCCGATTTTAAATTTTGGGCGATCAATAATTCAGTGGTTCGATTTTCGAATTTTAAATCCAGTTTTATCAGCAGATGCCTTGTCATGTTTTACTTGGGAGTGTAGTGTAGTTATGAGGGATGGAAGCTGATTGGTTTGACTAAAACCGGCTAATAAATGACATTACCGTTTTTGCATTTATTAAAAGAGTTTACTCGGTAAAGAAAGAGAGAAATAGATCCAATTAAAGGGACGATTGGCATGCAACGAGATCCATTTTAACCACTCCGGATGCTCTGTTCTCATTTTATGTTACAAAATATGTCTAATTCAATCTCAACAATACACGAACGCCACATACTTATTCTTAAAAATTAAATCAGTTGTGCTAGTGGCAGAAATTAAATGAGCCGGGACAGAAGATTGTATTAAATTACTATGTGATATACATCCCAAAGCGTATCTGGGCTCTGGAATCATATGGTTTCTCATTCTGACGTTGTTTTTCTATTCTATATAGATGGATGCATTGAATTCTTCAGGTATGTTAACAACTGTGGATAACGAAATAAAGAAGGGATTCGGACTGGAAGAAAAAAAATTGTTAACAAGGGTGGGGTAGGTGGGTGCCGCGATGATTATAGAATCCTTCCATTTTGGACTTTTGAATCATGAATCCACTCGCTTCTTGTTTTCTTCAGGTGATGATCAATTGATCATGCACTTATAATCGATATTGACCGAATCTGCCATTGGGATGACATTCTACGGTAGACTCCAGTTGCGCACTGGCTTCCAATTGAGACCTTTTCGTTTCCGTCGCCTAAAATTTAATAATATGACAAAATATAATATCGTGTTATCGTGTAAATAGATAGAGAAGAGTGATGTAACTTTGATTTGTGATCCGGTCTTTTTGTTTTCTGATTAGTTTATTAAAAAAATATAATTATTATTACTAGGATTATGAGGAAGAGGCCGAGTTCTATTACAACACTTGAAGCTAAAAAAAAAAAAAAAAGATAATGCGGTGCGTCCAAACGTATTTACTCTAGTCTAGATAGATGTAATTAGGAGTAGTCTAATCCCTCCCAAATGATACGTAGCAAATCCGTTATCAATGAAGCTGAGGCTTATAAATATGTTGTCCCATACTCATTCCGGTTGTGATCCAGAAGTAGAGCCTTTAGATGTAGTCAAAAATCACTTCTCTTTTTATCTAAAATTCTGAATGTTCCAAATGAGAATTCAATAACGGTATATTGTTACAAATTGACTGGACTTATAAGTTGAAACATATGACAAATGGAGTTCATTAAAATTAGCATATGAAATCAATATATTTTCCAATAAAAAAATCCCTCCCCAGAATATGGTTGAATATGGTTATAGTGAATAGCTAACAAATGAGAAAACTATATGTAGTTGATTAGTTACTAATTATTTTCAATGGCGATGATGGATGGCTCCTTCTTGACTTTTTGACGGAATGCGGCGATTGGCACGTGATGCATTAGAATTAATAGCAAACTTCAATATTTATAAATTATGAAACCTCACTGTGGAAATTCATATCTATGTGATGATTTTGGCATGAGATGTTGTTAAAAACCCATTCCAATGTACCTAATTTGCTACATGAGTCTATCATTGGCTTTTTGGAGAGTAAGATTGTGATAACTAGAGCTCTGTCAATGTTTCACTCATGTAATGACTTTGATTCGGAGTATAGCTGACACAACACATTCCCATAACTCGGGTTCGAACCAATGAATCCCATGTCAATATGACATTAAAGCTAATCACTTTGAACTGTCATAATTTTCTCTCAATTGTATTTCTTTCTAAATACACAAGAATGCATTGAATAATGAAGCAAAGGTATTACTTGTTGAGTTGTCGTTGAAGACAGAGCTACGTGTTTACTTTGCATACATGCATGGAAATAAACTAGTTATTACATATCCATTATGTCAGTATCGAAATAAAGATATCATTTACATCCCATTAGTGTATTCTCTCTCTCATTCCCATGACCTGAGAATAAAAATTGACCATCTCAATACACCAACTACACTTCTCCTCTAGGACACCTCGCATCTTTTAATCATGTTAATATCTCTCTTCTCGATCTCTGGACACTAGTGAAGTTTGTTTTGGAAATATTGTTATATAAAGTGTGAACGGTTAGCTTAGTACATAAGTTGTACTTCAATGTAATGAATTAGACAAATCAGCTTCATACGTGGAAGGTAGATAATTAAAATAAATAGATGCATTAAGTAAATTGGACTTTGGTTTATTAATGGGTTATTTCTTTTATTATTGCCTTAACCCACTTAATGGATTATTTTATTTATTATTCTCTTAACCTACATGAAGTGTATAATGACATGTCAAACCATGACAACAAAGTGTAACATCATTATACTAGCCTTGAAGTAGATGTGGGCCCCTATGATTATTGAACTAGCTCTCTAATCTACCACGAGGCTCGTTACATATAATCTCAGTGGTTAAACAAGGTTAAATATCTAGACACCTCCGTAGTGCTAAGGTGGGGTGTCAATGTATGTGGGCATGTATTACCTGCAATCGTGGTTCTACTATGGCTCAGTCATGGTGTAGTGATTGAAGTAAGTAGATAAAGTTACAACCATAATAAGAAGGTAATCATTACTAACAGAATAAGCAATTACTATTATTATCATAGATAATGATTGAAGTAGTAAAGTTACAACCATAATAAGCAGGTAATCATTACTAACAGAATAAATAATTACTATTGGATTATGTGACATCTTAACATTATAAAAGGAATATGAAGAACATGTTTATTCCCTACCAACAATTATATATAAAAACAAGCAAGGCCTCATCCAATGTTTATGTATTTGATTCTATTCAAGTATACTAAACGGTTGTTTATGTGTTTTATTTTGCCCTGAGGATTTGAGTTGTACCACCCAAATCCAACCGATCACTACTAAGTCAAAATTGATGCCATACAAGGTCAATGGAAGAGTCAGAATCCATGCCCTTCCCACACCTCTTGGTCAACACAAGAGAAATCAAACCTATAGAAATTTGACTGACTTCTATATATCTCAAACATATAGAAATAATATCCACTCAAAGTAAACTTATTTAAAGATAATTTATGGTCTAGTTGATACAAAGAATGTAAATAATAATTGAATTGACTTCATAGCATACAAGAATCTTAAAAGACCACATATATTTCTAAGAACTGAATATTTGAATTCAAATATACACAAAAGCATTTCCATTTATATCCAATCAAAGCAACAATATAAAACAAGAGTTACATCACATTCTATTCTTATGCACAATTCATTCATTTCTTTCTAGTCTTCTAACCCTAATATTTCTAGGGTTTCTCTCTAGCCCATCCTCCCATTGCATGCCTAGACAGGGCATTCAGAGAAGAATAGACATAGTAGCTTGATATTGGTCAACCTAGGTATCCAGATACCATGCTAGGGTATCCAAATACCCAGACTTCCCAGAGTTATTCACATACTATCTATTAACTACCACACTTATAACTTTGACTTTCTATCCTAATGGTCTCTGACGACTCAACCTAAGCTCTGATACCAAGCTGTTACACCCACATCCCACGATACCACTAATCATGAGACTAGGACATAAGTTCGAGGATTATACTTATACAAAGTTCACTCCCAACTTTTTTTCATTTATTTCAAACTCTTTTTTTTCTCACATTCAATCACATAAACAAATTTTACAAAGGAATTAAACCTTGATTACTCTAATATGATCTCAACATTAATGATACACATCCAGACATTCATTATGTTCCTTACACTTCCATGTACATACAACATGATAACGAGATATATACTCTATTATTAAGGAAACAAGGATACAAATCATCATTTACAACTCTCTCACTTCTATACAAAGACCTAGTGTGACAGGGCCCGACATAACTTAACTAATTTCATACATATCTCTTATGGTAGATCTACACTGGAATTGACATTCTTCAAGTCTACGTGGCTTTCCTAAAAAATTTGAGTAGAAGGGTAAGCCTATTGGCTCAATGAATGAGTACTTCAAAGAAACAGTCTAAAGCACTGACATAATTACATATATACTTTTGAGCAACTGATATCAATTACAACAGTAGTAAGTTTGATAGAGACTAATCATTCAAAAACATAAATATGTTAAGATACTCTAAATATTTTCAAGAGTGAATCAATATATGAGCATGCTTGATTGATCATAAAAAGAACTAATAATTCAGAAACATAAAAAGAATAATTCAATAACTGCACACACTTGTTTAACCTCTCATTCATCTTATTATGCCCTGAACCCACATTAGGTGTACCACAATATGTGAAAGAATCACAGCAAGCTACGATCTCATTGTACAGGGCTTAGAAGCATGCTTGGGTTCCTAAGCATATCTCTTAAGTAAGACCCCATCTATCGTGGGCCACAGCACCTCTGCCTCTCAGAGGCTAATGGGAGCGGTCGGATATCTCAAACCCCACTTTGACTCAACCTAGATACTCAGGCGGTGAGTCAAAGCCCTCAGGCTTATTGTGCATCAGTGGACCTACTGACCATTGATCACTACAACATGTAACACAGGTACCACCGGCATCACTGGTTAGTGTTGGGTACCACACAACTGTAAGGAGTCTTCCCTACTGGTCAAGAATCTCGCACCCTACTGGTGTGCTCTGGCTTACCTCGATCTGGACTACCTCCAGTCAGGAAACCGTTTCCTCCCCACAGCGCAGGCCTCATCCTATGAGGATTCTACAGTATTCAGGGCATCTAAATGTCTAATTCACTCTTTAAATTCACAATTCAATCATCACATCAACATATCTTAGTTTAGATTTGTAAATCATTCATTTCATAAACCATCTGATAACATTTACTACAACTGAACTGTTAAGCAGAACCACATCTCATACTGAGAAACATTGATATCACAATACTTGATTCACTAAACACACAATCCTTAGGGTTTCATTTACCTCATTCACTTATCACATGACTCACATAAGGATTTAATGTGTCATAAACATTCATTGAATAAAGATTGCTTTCAAAAAGTCATATACAATCAACATATATATGAAATCTTAGAATTAAGTTAAATTAGGGTTTACATGCCATTTATTGAGATATCATGACTCAAGAATAACATTGAATAAATAAAGTCTATGATGTCAAGAAAATCACTTCAAATGGGTTTCACAATATCTATTCACAAATTTCAAACTTTCCACTCATCTAGGTTTCACCCTATTTACTGAGATATCAAGAAAACACTATTCACGTCACAGAAATCAAAGATAGTATCTGACATATATGTACTACACATTCAGATAAAAGATAATTCATAATCAATGAGATTCAGATATACAAATTTCTCTATCTAATTATACAACAATTTCAGTCATAGCCAAAAATCCTAAATTTTAGTTTACTCTTATAACCTATGCAAATACTTAGGGAATTCTAACTAAGATGGATTGTATCCATTTATAATATGATTTTATCATCTGAAATTCATCAAAATAGAGGAAGAATCCATTTCATACCATTTTGCAAAAGCTAGATCAAAGAGACAATTTAGGGTTTGTACTCACATACTAAGCATTTGAAGATTATTGATGATTTAACTCATTTTTGTGCAATCTACTACTTAATGGAAGTACCCACTCACCCTAAGGTATGAAAACACCTTAAAAACATAGCCCATATCTGAAAATATCGAATCCATATCAAAACTATAGCAAATCACCGATTTCTTCTTCCTTTCAACTCGGAAACCCTAGAAATGAGGGATTATGAAGAAAGAATGAGAAAAAGGGAAAGATTTGATACCATTTCGAATCAAATCAGAGGAGTGATGGAATCTTGACATGTGAGAGAAGATTCACCATGAAAGGCTTTGCAAATAAGCCAAACTTACTTGATTTCATCATATCTCGGATAGAGAAACCCTAGGTCAGCATCTGCACAACTTTCTCCTCTCAAAACCCTAGCTCTCTTCTCTCTCTAGAATTTCATTTCTCTAGAATGGATTACGAAATATGAGAGCTACTTGGGTGCTAGCTTGCTCATATAGATAAATTGAGGTGCTTGGTTAATTTACACATTGACCCCTCACTATACTTTTTTTTCTTATTTTAATAGATTTTTCTGTCATAAAAAAGCAATTGTAATCTGTTTATTTTAGAGGAAAACATACTCCAAAAATTATGAAAAATTAGCATGATGTTTGAAATGTAAGAGTTCCAGTATAAATTTTAGATCAATCGGAGCTACCAATAAATAATTAAAAATCAAATACTACACTTCTGGACAACACTCTGTCATCATGGTCGGTCGAAGTATAGTTTGACCCAGAGAACGACATTCAAAGAACATCCAAATATTCAAAAAAAAATCTGGCATTCAAGATTAAGTTATCCATATCATATCAAAAATTCAATTAAATAAAAAATATGTAGAAAATATGAAAAATCATTTACCACACTATTGTTCAGATCAAATTACATATACATGTACTATCAAAAACCTAATTTTTGCCGATTAGGGTTTACATTTCTCAAACCCTAATTCTTCAAACTAAAATCATAATTAGAGTTTCTTATTAGGCTTGAAACATCACAACTGAGCTACTATCATGAATCAAGTCTAAACGATGTTCAATCTAATCAAGCATATAATCATTCAGGTAACCCTAATTTACCAATTAAGCACAAATGTAGTCATAACAAAGACCCACCAACTTGATCACCACTACACCTCCAAGGAAGAAGACAAGACTAAGGTTAAGATAGCTCAAGATGAGAAGGAGACATCCATGATCCATGGTTGAGAAGAAGAATAAGAGAGAGCTAGGAAATATAACTTACCAAGGTAGAAGATGGAAGATGATCAAGGAACTCCTCAACTTGGGACTCATCCTCCAAGCTCCAAGAGACCCTCCCTAGCTCCTAAAACTTCTCAAGGTCATCCTCCAAGAAGGAGAGAAATCAAGGATGTCCAAAAGGATCCACTTGCATGGAGAGAAAGAAGATTATATACTAAGGGAATGAGAGGGAGGTCATGGGAGAGGTTTCATCCATTGGGTTTAATGTGGTCGGAGTAGGAAGCGGAAATAAAAAAAAATTACTTGACTTTAAACCCATAACCAGCATATTGCATCAATATCTATGTAATAGAAAGGATGGTTTTAGTGAGTTATACCCGATCTTGAGGCTTCCTTAGTGACTATACCTCATAGCAAGTGCAGCTTTCAACCACCTATCTTCGACGGTATCTGTACAGCTCCTGGTCTTGACCCGGGCTGCGGTTGACTGTCATCCTCCTAAGCGGTAGAAATCTCCCGCCTCTATAGATAGTCCACATGGACTATCGAGAACTCTAGTCATCCTGAAGGACGAACTAGAAGGAGTTGTCCCCTTCTATCAACGTACTAGTCAGTGACACACTCTCCCACAACCAGTTGCCATTCTGCAGTTGTCTTTCCCTCATTGTTCCTCCTTGGATGGGTAGAACTTACTTAGGCTCTCTCGGTTACCACAACCAGAGAGGATAACAACTTTGTAGAGCAACTGATGTTCTGAGTTATGTCTCTGGAGAAGCCCCCTGTACCCCTCTATTTATAGTAGAGGGTAGGGTTCCCAGTTTGTGCGGGAGTAGAAGGGTTTGGAATTTCCATGAATAATTTGTATCGTGGTAGGCAAACTGGTCGTTTCATAACTGAAATGGTCATTTGGCAAGGTGAGACGATCGGTTCACTAGTGAACCGGTCGATTGGGAGTGTGATCTGATTGGTTCACCCAGTGAACTGGTAGTTTCACTTCCCAAACCTACCTACAATTGACTTTCCTTATTCGTTTCTAATTAACGCAAATATTAATTCTTGTCCCAATCGAATCAAATAAGTGAAATGAAAAACTTTTCTCACAAATCAGGAAAACCTAATATTGCGTGTTTGGTCCAAATGAACCGATTATCATCTCACTGACCATGAGCCAATTGGTTCACCCATTGAACCAGTCGGTTGGTGGTCCAGATTGTGCAGAACACAGTCAATTCAATTATCAATCAATCTGACACTCTAATCCGTTGGTTCAATAGTTGAACTTGATGATTCCGAGTCAAGTCTATTGATTGAATGTTTTATTGAGTACCTAAATACTTTAGTAATCAATCCAAACATCATTCATGGATAAACTCCTCTTCCATGTTAATCCTTTGTGTGTGACCCTATAGGTCCCATTTCACATTGGCAGTGAATGTCCATAACTAGCTTATGACATCACAAGCAAAGAGAGGTACCTAGTTGTCCATCAGTGTTACCCAAGTGAAAAGGAAAGTTGGAGAACAACTTTCAATCCTACAGTCTATGATTGATGTTCCAATGGATGTATAATCCCTTTATCTCTGATATCATGAATGAACTCAAGGCATGGAGTTGTCATCCTTTCAACGTTCATTCATGTTTCTTGAACTAGAGAAAACTTTCTGAGATATGTGTGACATCAATATCATATATTGATTCACATGTGCAAGCCCATGCCTTTCTCAGTCTCGCTTATCAAGTGGCCTAGACATTGTACTCCCTTGGAGGGACAAATCCCATATTTATCACTCATAGTCTATCTCATGCATCAAAGCCACCCAATCATCACTGTTATAACAACCCATGTTTCAAGACTGCATTTGATGATGTCAAAGTGTACCCAATCACATTCGACGAGTGTAGTGATTTCAGGTTTAAGAATCACAATCACCACCATCACTATGAGAGATGATTCTGACTACCATGTCATGGTTCCATGTGTCACTCTCATGATGGGTTTGTATGATACACTGTTCTCCAACATGTATATGTGTGCTTGGTTTGATATCATATATCATGAATAATGAGACACTGTCATCAACCAACACACACTCTAGTCTTGATGTGTCATTGTTGTCTATCAACCTTCCACAATGACATCTGACTAGGGACATAACAAGAATGTACATACTCTTAGCATCTGTATGATCTCATTGTTCAGGTCCTTAACCTGAAGACTTGTGTCATTGAGTATTGTCATTATTTAGACATTCATTCTGCTCCATCATTTATCTCATAATTGATTGAGCTAGAATAAATTGGAAACTTGCCTTTGATATTTATCAAATCATTAAGAACATATGACAATCCAATCATGATATGATTGGTTCTCTGGGCATACATACCAACATCATCCCCTTAGGAGCTTAGGTGACACTTGTACACAAAAAGGGGCTACATGAAACAACATGCAAGACATGGTGATATGTTCTATGCTAGATATCACCCTCTCGGTCTCCTACCAAGGTCAAGGCCTCACTAATCCAATACCATATCTCCACACACCCACACACTAATAGGGCATAACCCTACACACTCACAAACTGATAGGGAATAACCCTACACACTCACAAACCGATAGGGTACAACCCTACACACTCACAAACCAATACACAACCTCTCCAAGGCTCTCTAACCCGAGACAACACATCTAGGTGCAAGACACACCTCACTCATGTGTTCTAAACATCACCAAGGATGTTGCCACACAACCAAGACCCAAACAAGGCACCCACCTCTCTCTCTCCTCAAGATGATGCCAAGAGAGAGAAGGAACAATCTAGAGGTAGTGAATTTGTACATCAACCCCTACTATGGGTGAAATGCAAATTGCACCAAAACCTCATCACAAAACACAAGTATCATCCAAACAAGCTCAAATAAGAAACTTAAAATTTCTACATGCCCTAATTATATCTCAAATGATTAGAGCAAGGTCCTAGGTAACATACTTAGGCCAAACAATCAGGTTTATCCCAAAAGTGGGTCAGGGTCCTTACAAGCCATAAACCCCTAACAAGGATTTCTCCCCCAAAATCCTAAGAGAAAAGAGAGGGGTACTTCCTCCTCATCTCTTCTTCAAGCTCCCACTTGGATTCCTCAACACAATGATGATGTCAAAGAACCTTCAAAAGCACTAGGTCCTTCCACTTCATCTTCTTCACTCTCTGATCAAGGATCAACACTAGGCCTTCCACGTAAGTCATATCCTCATCAAGCTCTATCTCTACAGGAGGCAACACTAACTCTGTATTCGGATGACACTTCCTCAACATACTCACATGAAACACTAGATGCAACTTGTGCAACTCAGGTGGCAACTCCAACCTGTAGGCCACCTTCCCAACATGTGCCACCACTGGGTAAGG
The DNA here is from genome assembly GCA_963693085.1 of Alisma plantago-aquatica. NCBI lineage: Eukaryota > Viridiplantae > Streptophyta > Magnoliopsida > Alismatales > Alismataceae > Alisma > Alisma plantago-aquatica. Next base: position 908,235,673 of record OY856410.1, read on the forward strand.
TCCCATAAACCTGGGAGTCAGCTTACCCTTCTTTCCAAACCTCAGAACACCCTTCTAAGAAGAGACTTTTAAACATACCGTGTCTCCCACTTGGAACTCTAAGGGTCTATGACGGTAATCTGCTTACGAATTCTGTCTGTCTTGTGTTGCCTTTAACTATTGCTTCATTACCTTAATCTTCTCTATCGTCTGCTGCACAAGCTTGGGACCGAGAAGCTGATACTCACCTATCTTGTATAAACACAATAGAGATCTACAACGCCTCCCATAAAATGCCTCATAAGGTGCCATTTCAATGCTACTCTGATAGCTATTGTTGTAGGCAAACTCTATCAAACTGAGGTGTATATCCCAACTTTCTAAAAACTGAAGAACACCTGCTCTCAACAGATCCTCCAAGGTCTGAATGGTCCTCTCAGATTGCCATATGTCTATGGGTGGAAAGCAGTGTTAAACTTTAAATGTGTACCCAAAGCTATGTGCATTCACCCCCAAAAGCAACTCGTGAACTGAGGACCTCTATCTGACATGATAGTTGTTGGAACACCATGCAAACATACCATCTCATCCACATAGATCTGGGCAAGCTTCTCTGTTGTGAATGTCATCTTCATGGGAAGGAAATGTGCTAACTTGGTCAATCTGTCAACGATCACCCAGATGGAATCATGACCCTTGGCGGTCCTAGGAAGACCAACCACAAAATCCATCATCACATGATCCCATTTCCACTATGGTATGGCAATGGTTGCAACATTCTTGTAGGCTTCTGATGCTCAACTTTAATCTACTAACATATAACACATCTTGCAACAAACTCAGCCATGCCCTTCTACAAGACTGGCCACCAATACATATCCTTCACATTATGATACATCTTGGTGCTACCTAGGTGCATAGCATACATGGATGAGTGAGCCTCTTCTAGAACCATCTTTCTTAGGTTATCAGCATCAGGATCCACTATTCTGCCATGGTAACAAACTGTCCCATCAGCTAACTCGTGGAAGCCATCACACTTCTCATTGCCAAACTCTGATCTAATCTATTGTATCATGGTATCAGTTTATTGTGCCTCTTTGATCTGATGTCTCAATGTGGGCTTCACCTGTAAGTGTGTCAACAAACCCGCTAGTAAGGAAACTTCATCTTAGCATGCATATGACGCAAGGAAATCAACATGTCTCGTTTGTGGCACATCAAAGAACTCAACTGGGCTCTATCCAAAGGCGGAGATGAAGACTTCCTACTCAACGCATCTGGCATGAAATTCGTTGTAACGCCCCTGACCTGGGTTTTGGGATAACCCTAGAAGCTTTTCTTAAGTAAGTTTCTTAGAACCTTGTCTTAATCTTTTAAAAAGTAATTAAGACTTGAGAAGAGTTTATTTCTCAATTTTGAACTTATTTGCAAATTATTTGTGCCTTATATGATAACTTTGGTAAGAATTACAATTCACCCAAATGAAGGGTTTATGAGCAAATTATCATCTCTAGAATGTCTCTTCTCTCTCTTTGTATCAACTAGAGGAAATAGAAAGAAGGGGGTGCCTTGTTTGAGTCTTGGTTGAATGATAACACTCTTTGTGGTGAAAGAACCAAATAAGTGTTGAGTACCTTGAACCCTTGATGAGGTTGTATCAAGTTTTGAAGTGTATATCAGAGTGCCTATCAGCTTAGAAGCCATAGAGGATGTCCCATATCAGTTTGTTAACCTTTGAAGATGTTCATGACGGGATAAGTACCTCAATTAGGTGAAGCCTCTCGGTTTGCAAGTTCCTTGCAAAAGTGGTATTGGTTTGCACATAAAGCAAGATTGGGTGATGATATCTTGTCAAGTAAGATATCCAAATGGCTGAAGTTACCATGCATGGACACGTGTCACTTAAGTGCACATAGTGATGACACCTTATACACACTCTCTTTCATGAACCTCAACTACATATACCTCTCTTTTTACTTCCTAGTAAACCTTTGAATTCCATTACCATATCTTTCTCGGAGGATGATCCTAGGAGCTCAAGGAATAAAGAGAAGGTTGAGCATCTTGCCTAAGGTGAATCCATGACCGTCTTCAACCTTGGAAAAACTATGCTTCTTGGATCATGATTATTTCCTTTTCTTCTTTCTTCACCAAATTCTTAACTATGGTATCTCCTTCCATAGAGAAGGGTTGTGATCAAGTCTTGGACTTTTGACAAGTCATCTTCAACCTTGGAACGTGGAGCTTTGAAGCTTGGAGATTTTGAGTTGTTCTTGAGCTGAGTCATATAACTTGAACCCAACTTTATTATTATTCACCTTCTATCATGCAATACTTGGTGATTCCTTTTCTACTTCAAATTTCTTGTTTAAATGATGATTCCATGAGCTGTAATGAATATATAGGGTTGTTGTCCATGAAATAGAGTAGTTATGGACGAGGAGCTTGAGCTTGAAGATGATGAAAGTGATATGCACAAACCAATATTGGTTTGTAGGAAACCCTAACGCGATACAAGGGTATAAGTATGGAAACCGATACATATGAACGCCTACTATTTTGGGTGGATTTCTTGAGTAGGACTACTATTCTCTTAAGTGTTTTATCTTCCATCTATATGCTAAAAATATGGCAGGACGACATCTATAAGATATCCAAGTTAACACCTATTTTTGCTCCATAACATGGATGGTCGTCATGACATGATATGTTCTAAATGATATGTTGCTAACCCAATATGACCAAGAGGGAGCTAGGATGATATGCTAGACTCTATAAGTTGATATGCTTCTAATGATATTGGCTTGTAATAATCTAGAGATGTCTAGTGAGGGAAGTGTATGGAATCATGTTTAATTGGTTGAGTGTGATGGCCGATATGGCTAACCCTAAACCGATACAACTCAAACCCTAGTTGGTTGAGAGTCTGACACACTAATTGATAGTGTGGTCGATGCCCTAAGTTGAAGGGGTGATCGATACCTTAGATGGTGTTGAGTGGCTGATACCCTAAGTTGAAGGGGTGGCTGATACCTTAGATGATGTTGAGTGTCTGATACCTAAGTTGAATGGGTGTCTGATACCTTAGTTGATGATTGAGTGACTGATACCCTAAGTTGAATGGGTGGTCAATACCTTAGTTGATGAATGAGTAGCCGATACATAAGTTGATGAAGAGACCAATACCCTAAGTGATGTTGGGTGGCCGATACATAAGATGATAGTATGGTCGATATATACAAGTATGTGTTATGGACGATATAACTCAAGCACCATACAAATGATACCACTCTTAAGCATCTCTAAAATGATAGATTTGATATGCTTAGGTCGACACAAGTATATGTGTCTAGGCCGACACAAGTATATGTGTCTAGGCTGACACAAGATATGTCTAGGCCGATACAAAGTTTGGAGTGAAGGTCAATACACCTTGTAGAGTGTAGGTCGGTACACCTTGAAGAGTATAGGTCGATACACCTTGTTGAGTGTAGGCCGATACACCTTGAAGAGTGTAGGCCGATACAACTTGAATATAATCAATGAATGCATCATGAAAGTAATGAGATGAATACACTTTAATAAGTCTAGGTTGATAACTCTAAAGAAGTACAAATCAATGTAATAAGTATGTCAAAATCAATATCCTAGTAAGAATGAGAGAGAAACTAGTACTACTCACATAAGAAGGGCAGTATATCATGTTGATAATGAGTTGATGATACTTGATGTAATATGTTTGAAAACTTATGGCAGTAATATATCTCTTATAATGTGAAATAGGGTTGGTTGATAATTATGAACTTGAAAACCCTAAATCATTATAAGAGGTAACATTAACCCTAATCATGAGAGGGTTGCAATTTGAATGTTTTCTCTTTATGACATGGTCATGATATTTGCTTGATATTGCATTGCTATGAAATTCTAACCATACAAGTGTTATGAGATGATGAACATAGCCTGGTATGAGCTAAGATGATTTAGTATAATGTAGATTATATAAGGCCTTGTGAGCCATGTGATATACTTGTACAACAAGTATAATTTATATATGGGTCTGATGACCTAGAGTTGGTTATTGCCTAATGAGAGGTGATATTGTTCAATAATGAACCGAGGGTTGATACCCAAGCATATGATCATGATAACGATAATGGTGAAGGGATGAGATTCCCAATAAAGTATTCAGGGGACTGAGATCCCATGATAAGTGTAACAAGACATGTACCAATTGATACAAGATCTCTTGAAAATATGTTATACCTTTTTGTATAGAATTTATCTATAATTCATGCTTGTAACTTGATTGATGCTAAAAGATGTTGTAATGCACTTAATTTATAAAGTGAACTAAAAATGTAGTTTCCCTGACCATAGAATCATTCAGTGTCAGGATCTATTGAATGATGAAATGAGTTTTACTCAGAGAACATATTTTTGAATATGTGAGGGTGCACGACGAGTATTACCTTGCTTCCTTCAAACCCCATGATTTGGCCTTGAGCCATTTTCCTAAGAAATAGTGTGATTGTAGGTCATAGCTCTATTGCAACATCGGGATTGATAGTAAAGCCATACCCCTATAAGAGTATGGCTGCAGGCCATGGCTCAATATATATAAGCAGGATTGACTATAGGTCATACCCTGGATAGAGGACATGCTACATGTTGTATCTCTATAGCAAAGAGCCTCTATATGCCAATATAGCTAAAATACAGATTTACTTATAATGTCACTGCCACTCTCGTACTGACCGAGAAAGGAGAGGTCATGGATTCTGACTCTTCCATAGACCTATATGGTACTGATCCTAGCTTCATAGTGGTCAGTTGGAGATGGAAGGTATATTCCCATCTCCACAGGGCATAATAAGATGGAACGTTTAAAGATGTAATCATCTGTGTAGCGTATTGATGCCTTGCTTTGATTTTATAATGTTTAAGTTTACAACATCTATACATGTTCTTCATATTCCTTTTAAAATTGAATAAATGATCTACTACTCAGTTGTAGATATCTGAACTAATAAGAAGGTAAGATTGCTCTTCTCTGCATGTAATCCACAGTTATATTGTTTAATTCAATAAAGCTTTCTTCTACTCTCATTCATAAAAGTTTAACTGTGATAATAATTCTATTGTCAAAGAGTTATATCTCTCGCTGGGACAAGTTGTCTCACCCCGTGGGTTCCACAACTTTTTAGGTGGACAGGCATGAAAGGGAAAAGATTGTGCAATAGAGAGTGGGGGTCAGTAGCCAGAACAACAGTAATAGATCACATTGATTGTTACGACCCATATCAGGGTTAGTCAATAAATACCTCGAATTATGTGAAGACATCTCAATTAGTGTTGAGTATCAAATTAAACATCATGAATAATCAAGATAAGACAACATGTGAATCAATAGTCAAGATTTAATCATCTGAGGTAATTAATGATAATAGTAATGATGATTGTTGAGTTAATTGAGTTGAGTTGAGTGCTGACTAATGCAATTAGTGTTGAATATCAAATTAAATATCGTGGTTAATCAAATAAGTTAATATGTGAAGCAATAGTTGAGTTTGAATCACCTGAGACAATTAATGGTGTCAATGTTGATTATTTAGTACTTTATGTTGAGCTGAGTACTCACTGTTGCAATTAGCGATTTGACCTATTGTGACAAACTAGTTAACATAATCTTATGCTTTGAGGTTATAGAGAATTCCGAGCTTAAACCGTTGCAAGAAAAATCACTCGAAACCGACTTCCGAGTTAAAAGATATGGATATTTGTGTGCTCAGGGACCTAGTTGTAATTTTCGGTTTTTTTGGGCAAATTACATGTCGGCCCCCTCCGCGAACCGACCCTTGTCTCTTCTTCGTTCTTTCCCACCCGATCGAACAGGGGAACCGACTGTAGCGGCGCCCAAAGCAGTTGCTAGCCCGATCAGCCAACAGAGGGGCGAATTTGGGCAATTTTGAGCTCTCTAGCTCCGTTTCCAACGACGTCGTCCTCCTCTCTTCTTCTCTTTCCTTCTTCCTCTACCTCACCCCAACCACCGCAACCCTAACCTGCTTGGACGCCAGCCGGCCAGCAGCGGCGCAGTAGCTGTGCAGGTAGCAGCCAGGGCAGTTTGGGCGCGAGCTAGCACATGAATCCGGTGCCATTGACTTCGGCCAAGAGCCTAGTGCTCGAAACCGCAGCTTCCCGCTTCCATTAAGCCACCTGTACCTCAATCTAACAAGGGGCGACGCCCCATCTAGCAAGCAGCAGAAGCTGCTATAAGCAGCTCGTCCAACCTAGAGCCCTTTTGGCGCATGGCAGAGCAAGAGAAGATCAGCTCCGAGCTCGACCAAGATGATGGAGCAGGAAATCCGTAGCCTTAGTCTTCAATTCATCCTTAACCAGGTTCGTCTTCAACCTGTCGTACGGGAGCACCTGCACGTGAAGCAGGCTTGTTCCAGAACTGGACCAAAGTAGAAGAAGACTTGCGTTTGCCCAGGAAACATTTAGATAACAGTGTCCTTAAGTTCGTCCGAGGTTCGTAAGTATAAACCAGTAGTTGTTAGTCCTTGATTCGGCTTTAATCGAGTTCATCTTCAATGAGTTTCCCGTTTCTGCGCAGGTGCACGGCGTGCAAAGTTACAGATAGCGGAACGAGTTTCTGCCCAGGTTGCACGGCGTGCAAATCAGTTTGCACAGCGTGCAAGGTTGCAGAAAAGTAGAATAAAAGTACACTGAAGGTGCACGGCGTACAGCCCAGGTGCACGGCGTGCACTCTGCTGTAAAGGGCAGAATTAGGCATGTTTGTGGACGTTTTTCGGTGTATACGAACACACCGAAGTGGGTGAGTAGTAGTTCATTAAGTAATCATTATCCAACTCAATTTAAATGTTTAATTGTTTCTGTATCAGTTAGTATAACCTCTAAACAGTGTAGTACATACAATAGAGTATGTTAGTTTCATTGGAACTTGAAATACCTAATATGCTTAGTGGAATGGATGAAATTTCCTGTATTAGACTTGCAATGTATTTGCTGATTTAAAAATAGATGTTTAGCATCAAAAGTGGATAAATGATATTGAATCATGTTTAATGATGATAAAGGATATATATTTGCTTCATGTGATATTTAGATTGTGCAATATGCATGAAATGTGATATTCCTGTTTAATGTTTATTTGTTAATTAGTTAATAGACCTAGGTTGCCCTAACACTGTAGAACCCCTTTGAGAGGTCTGCACCAGGGGGGTGAAACTCGTGTTCAACATCAACGTGTGCGATGTCACGGTGGCACGAGGATGGAAAGGCAGTGTTCAACAACAACGCGTGCGATGTCACGGTGGCACTGGAGTAAATAGGGGTTATTCAACAACAACGCGTGCGATGTCACGGTGGTAACCCGGTAAGACCCTCCGCCTGTGTGCTCAGGTTTGAGGAGGAGTCTAGAGTTCACTCTTTTGAGAGTACAATGAGGCCGATGAGCCTGAAGGCCGATGAGCCTGAGAGTCCTGCAGCAGACCAGGGCTGATAGTCAGACTTAGCATTTCCCGGGTGTGTCGCTAAGTCTTGTACGGTGGGATCGTAGCATGAACTTGTTATGGATCTTTATATGCAGAGTACACTGCATATATTTAGGGCATAATAAAATGAATAAATAATCATGTAGGTTCACAGTAAATTTATATAACTGTTCATTTACCTGAATTACCTGTTGATGATTTAGAATGTGGTTATTATCTGTATATTTGTTATGTATTTAGAACTGCCTTGCTTAGTTCTGCATTTATGTTTAATTTCAATATTATAAACCTGATGAGTTGTTTAGTGATAGCTAAGTGAAATACTATTCACTGAGCGAGTAGGCTCATACCTCTACTCAAAACATTTTCAGGTTATCATCAGCAGCAGGAAATCAGAAGGATCGATTTATCCTTACGCCTAGTCGATAGAAGGTTCGTAGTTAGTAGTTAGAGGTCTCTTAGTCCTTTCCCCTCGATCTTTGGGACAAGGTGTGAGTGAGAGAGTGAATGTGTATAAGATGTAAATTATCTATTATGCTTTATTTTATGTCGGACAATGTAATATGCTGTAGACTCTGTTTATCTTGCTAGTCAGTTTAATAAAGATGCTTCCGCAGTTTGTTTAGTTTCATTTTACAGCATAAATCAGATTTTCCTATTAATATCTTTAAAATGTTTTAAAAAGTGAAGAGTGATTGGCTTATGTGTAAATCCCATCCTGTCGCGTCTTAATCTCGTGGTTTGTGGTTAATGTGAGATTGGGGCGTGACAACTTTTGGTATCAGAGCTTTGGTTTGAGTACATAGTTACTCAAGGTCAGGGGACGATAAGAGACCAATAGGATTAAGGTTTAGGTGTCTTTCTTCTATCTGTAATTTTCTAACAGGAAGTGTTCTGTTATATTATTGCAGATAGCAGGAAGAGGATGTGGTCACGAGAACCAAGTAATGAGCTTAAGATGAGTTGTTAAGAATCATTAGGGTCAAAAGATAAAGTTATAAATAAGGCGAATAATAAATGATGTGTTTTAGCTCTGGAAGGTCTGAGTGTTTAGATACCCTGGCCAGGTGTCTGAATACTTAGATTGACCAGTATCAAGCTACTCTGTCTGTTCTTCTCTGGATGCCCTGGCCAGGTATGCAGAGGAAGGATAGGCTAGAGAGAAAACCCTAGAAATCTTAGGGTTAAGAGATCAGAAATTAATAAAGGAATAAGAGATTACATATAAGATGCGATTCAACTCTTGTCTATCATTGTTTATTTGATTTAAAGATCACTGGAAATGCTTTTATATGCATGAAATGAAATTTTCAGTTTGCAAAGTAAACATGATTCTTTTATATTGTTGTGACATGAAGTGAATTGTTTAATGTTTGTTTTCTTTGTATTAAAGTAGATCCGAAATCATGTATAAGTAAGTTGCCCTAAGTGGATATTCTTTCCACATGTTTAAGGTTAATAGGGGTTGATTAATCTCGAGTAGCTCTTGGCTTCAGGACTACAGGTTCGGCCTGGTCCGGATGGCAGGATGCGTTACTGGGATCTAATGACTCCTATTAACAAGTAAAATAAGAATAGAAGTCTAAATGTTCTTTTGTCTTGGGAATTAGGGTTTGAGAAGCATAGACCCTAATTGGCCCAAATTAGGATTCAAATAACACATGAATACAGAATTTGATAAATAGAATGTCTCACTAAATGATTTTTAGTATCTTATGTGTAACTCTAATTTGGCTAAAATTGGGATATGATTTGGATATATAAAATGTGAACAACATTGGAAGATATTAGAATTTTTGAATAATGCTCTGACTTGTTTATCGGCCGAGTTGCAAACTCGACCGATCACATTTTCAGATTTATATAGCAGTGTTGTAATTGAATTTTATCTTTTTATTGGTATATCCAATTGATCTCAAATTTTAATTGTGTTTGAAAATCACAAATTTTAGACACTGTATTAATTTGGCGTAATTTTTGGATGACTTTTGATCTCTACAGTAAGGTGACGGTCGAGTTGCAACTCGACCGAATCTGCTGCAGACTGCTATATAGCAGCGCACTGTTTAATTTTTAATTAATTATTGGTAATTTGAAATGATCTCAAATTTTTACTGGAGGTCTAAAACTTCATTAGGTATAACATATAAAATTTTCATAATTTTTGGAGCTTCTGTTAGCAGTTTAATAAACGAATTACAGAAACTATTGTGAAAACTGAATTTTCAGCTAATGTAATTAAAGTTGAGTGTTGGGTTAATATGTTATTGACCCAAGCAACTCAATTTGATTTATATAATCGATCACACATACACACAATAAGCTATGTTACTGATAAAGGATCAAACCCTAGAATGACTAAAGTTGTAGTAGTTTAAGGGATCTCATTAGTGATTAAACCTTGAATGCTAGTATCTCTGTAAAATAAGACCTTGAGATTTATTCTATGAAAAGTAAACTGGCTTTGATAGTGACCTAGGGTTTTGAGATAGATAATCTGAACGATACATGAGCAACATGAAATGACTTAGAGAAAAGAGTAAGACATAAACTTAAAATGTAACAATAAGAGAGTAGAATAGAAGCGGAGTATTATCCGATATATGATCTAAAGATAGTTGATGTAGCTCATGTTTTAAAAGACATGGTGTCACTATCTTTATGAGGTGACAATAGAATATCACCCTGATAAAGAGAATGTGGTGGATGATGTTTTCAGCAGAAAGTCAAGTTCAACAGCCAATGCATTCTCTATGACAGGTTTCAATAGAGACCTGCTAGTAGAAATGTGGAAATTGAACTTAGACTTAGGGGTAATAACACAGAGTGATTTGATTGTACAGATGCAAGTTAAGATTACTTCTTATGATCAGATCAAGAAACTACAATAGGGTGATAGTGAGATAAACCAGACCATGTATGACATGATAGGAAGAAAAGAGACTAGAGTTTAAGTTTTTAGATGATAAGATGTTGTATTAGCATGACATGCTGTGTGTACCTCGTGATAGAGTAAAATTCTTTTAAGGGGAAAAGCCTGAAAGAAAAGATTCTTATGGAAGTGTATGTATTGATGTATGCTATGCTTTCAGGAAACACTAAGATGTATAGGAAACTCAAGTAGTTGAAACGGATGGTTAGACAAGCAGAAGAATGTAGCTGAGTATGTGGTTAAAAGTAGTGTGTGCCAGTAGGTTAAGACCGAACCCTAGAAATCTACAGCTACCTTCTAATCTTTTTCTGTGCCTGAATAGAAATGGGAATATATCACAATGGATTTTGTGGTAAGGTTACCCAGGACACCTAGAGGTTATGACTCGATATGAATGATTGTGGATAGACTAATTTAGTCTGCTCACTTTCTTCATATTAAGTCAACCTTTGATGTCTTGATACATGACTAAGATATACATGGATGAAATAGTTAGATTGCCTGGTAATCCAGTTTCAATCATATCTTATTGAGATCCTAAGTTCACATCTAGGTTGTGGAAACAATTGCATCGTGCTTCGGGCACAAAGATAAGATTCAGTACAACCTTTTTACTCGCATACGAATGGTCAGTCTGAGAGAACCATTCAGACTCTTAAGGACATGCTGAGAGCATATGTTATGCGTCTCAGTGAAAGTTGGGAAGAACATTTAAGTCTTATAGAGTTTGCTTAGTGTGAATGCTGAGTTTAGAAATACACAACGGATAATGGTTCGGTTTGAATATAAACCCAGGCAATGCAAATTTGGTAAACCATTAGGTGCATGATTTCAAGATAGTAAGATAGCATTAAAATATGCAAATAAACCTGGTTGCATGTTTCCTGTTATGTTAATGTGTATGACTTAAAATTTACATGAATGGGCACGATCCTCTGAGATATTATCAGAAACTCTCAAATACCATTAGATATTTGTGATACGATACATAAATAACTCTTAATTGAGTTATGTGATGCATAAACCATGAATTTGGTTAATATGCACGTACTTCGAGAAATTTCAGATAATGGATAAATATTACAGATGATTTCTTATAAGTGGAGTAAATTACTCTTATTGGTATAATAAGAGGTTTAATTACATGAATTCAGTATGTATCTGCCAAAATTGATTTGAGTTTGGGATATTTATGAATTTTTAATCTGTCTACATGCATGATGTAAAGATTACTCAGTAATTACAATGATTTAAAATATACTGTTCTGCCAGTTGAAGAGTGATACCATATTGTGAATTGAACTGCAATCAAACAGATGAGATAACCCTAAGAGTAGGGTGTTGGAATGTGATGAATGAATAAGGCAAATGAAACCCTAAGGATAGGGTGTACGATGAATCAAGTACTTTGATATCAATTCTCAGTATGAGATGTAGTGATGTTTAACAGTTAAAGTGCATGATTTAATTTTAGTACCAAGTTGACATGCTTTCTATTTATTTAAGAATTTAAAATGTTTGTCTGCATGAATAGTATGATAATTTCTCAGTAGTTATCATAAATTGAGATACTGTTATAACGGTTCTGGAAAGACAATGTTTTGTGGGTTGATCTGGAATCAGATCAGATGTATCCTAGGCTAAGGGACCTATACAGATGATTGATCAGTGGATCAAGAAACTCAAGAGTTGAGAAATCTTAACCTAGAGGAAGGCACGTGGAAACACGAGTTAGGAATGAATGACAAGTTTCCTTATCTCTTTTAGGAATTTCGGGACGAAATTCTTATAAGGGAGGGAGATTGTTACGACCCATATCAGGGTTAGTCAATAAATACCTCGAATTACGTGAAGACATCTCAATTAGTGTTGAGTATCAAATTAAACATCATGAATAATCAAGATAAGACAACATGTGAATCAATAGTCAAGATTTAATCGTCTGAGGTAATTAATGATAATAGTAATGATGATTGTTGAGTTAATTGAGTTGAGTTGAGTGCTGACTAATGCAATTAGTGTTGAATATCAAATTAAATATCATGGTTAATCAAATAAGTTAATATGTGAAGCAATAGTTGAGTTTGAATCACCTGAGACAATTAATGGTGTCAATGTTGATTATTTAGTACTTTATGTTGAGCTGAGTACTCACTGTTGCAATTAGCGATTTGACCTGTTGTGAAAAACTAGTTAACATAATCTTATGCTTTGAGGTTATAGAGAATTCCGAGCTTAAACCGTTGCAAGAAAAATCACTCGAAACCGACTTCCGAGTTAAAAGATATGGACATTTGTGTGCTCAGGGACCTAGTTGTAATTTTCGGTTTTTTTGGGCAAATTACATGTCGGCCCCCTCCGCGAACCGACCCTTGTCTCTTCTTCGTTCTTTCCCACCCGATCGAACAGGGGAACCGACTGTAGCGGCGCCCAAAGCAGTTGCTAGCCCGATCAGCCAACAGAGGGGCGAATTTGGGCAATTTTGAGCTCTCTAGCTCCGTTTCCAACGACGTCGTCCTCCTCTCTTCTTCTCTTTCCTTCTTCCTCTACCTCACCCCAACCACCGCAACCCTAACCTACTTGGACGCCAGTCGGCCAGCAGCGGCGCAGTAGCTGTGCAGGTAGCAGCCAGGGCAGTTTGGGCACGAGCTAGCACATGAATCCGGTGCCATTGACTTCGACCAAGAGCCTAGTGCTCGAAACTGCAGCTTCCCGCTTCCATTAAGCCACCTGTACCTCAATCTAACAAGGGGCGACGCCCCATCTAGCAAGCAGCAGAAGCTGCTATAAGCAGCTCGTCCAACCTAGAGCCCTTTTGGCGCATGGCAGAGCAAGAGAAGATCAGCTCCGAGCTCGACCAAGATGATGGAGCAGGAAATCCGTAGCCTTAGTCTTCAATTCATCCTTAACCAGGTTCGTCTTCAACCTGTCGTACGGGAGCACCTGCACGTGAAGCAGGCTTGTTCCAGAACTGGACCAAAGTAGAAGAAGACTTGCGTTTGCCCAGGAAACATTTAGATAACAGTGTCCTTAAGTTCGTCCGAGGTTCGTAAGTATAAACCAGTAGTTGTTAGTCCTTGATTCGGCTTTAATCGAGTTCATCTTCAATGAGTTTCCCGTTTCTGCGCAGGTGCACGGCGTGCAAATCAGTTTGCACGGCGTGCAAAGTTACAGATAGCGGAACGAGTTTCTACCCAGGTTGCACGGCGTGCAAATCAGTTTGCACAGCGTGCAAGGTTGCAGAAAAGTAGAATAAAAGTACACTGAAGGTGCACGGCGTACAGCCCAGGTGCACGGCGTGCACTCTGCTGTAAAGGGCAGAATTAGGCATGTTTGTGGACGTTTTTCGGTGTATACGAACACACCGAAGTGGGTGAGTAGTAGTTCATTAAGTAATCATTATCCAACTCAATTTAAATGTTTAATTGTTTCTGTATCAGTTAGTATAACCTCTAAACAGTGTAGTACATACAATAGAGTATGTTAGTTTCATTGGAACTTGAAATACCTAATATGCTTAGTGGAATGGATGAAATTTCCTGTATTAGACTTGCAATGTATTTGCTGATTTAAAAATAGATGTTTAGCATCAAAAGTGGATAAATGATATTGAATCATGTTTAATGATGATAAAGGATATATATTTGCTTCATGTGATATTTAGATTGTGCAATATGCATGAAATGTGATATTCCTGTTTAATGTTTATTTGTTAATTAGTTAATAGACCTAGGTTGCCCTAACACTGTAGAACCCCTTTGAGAGGTCTGCACCAGGGGGGTGAAACTCGTGTTCAACATCAACGCGTGCGATGTCACGGTGGCACGAGGATGGAAAGGCAGTGTTCAACAACAACGCGTGCGATGTCACGGTGGCACTGGAGTAAATAGGGGTTATTCAACAACAACGCATGCGATGTCACGGTGGTAACCCGGTAAGACCCTCCGCCTGTGTGCTCAGGTTTGAGGAGGAGTCTAGAGTTCACTCTTTTGAGAGTACAATGAGGCCGATGAGCCTGAAGGCCGATGAGCCTGAGAGTCCTGCAGCAGACCAGGGCTGATAGTCAGACTTAGCATTTCCTGGGTGTGTCACTAAGTCTTGTACGGTGGGATCGTAGCATGAACTTGTTACGGATCTTTATATGCATAGTACACTGCATATATTTAGGGCATAATAAAATGAATAAATAATCATGTAGGTTCACAGTAAATTTATATAACTGTTCATTTACCTGAATTACCTGTTGATGATTTAGAATGTGGTTATTATCTGTATATTTGTTATGTATTTAGAACTGCCTTGCTTAGTTCTGCATTTATGTTTAATTTCAATATTATAAACCTGATGAGTTGTTTAGTGATAGCTAAGTGAAATACTATTCACTGAGCGAGTAGGCTCATACCTCTACTCAAAACATTTTCAGGTTATCATCAGTAGCAGGAAATCAGAAGTATCGATTTATCCTTACGCCTAGTCGATAGAAGGTTCGTAGTTAGTAGTTATAGGTCTCTTAGTCCTTTCCCCTCGATCTTTGGGACAAGGTGTGAGTGAGAGAGTGAATGTGTATAAGATGTAAAATATCTATTATGCTTTATTTTATGTCGGACAATGTAATATGCTGTAGACTCTGTTTATCTTGCTAGTCAGTTTAATAAAGATGCTTCCGCAGTTTGTTTAGTTTCATTTTACAGCATAAATCATATTTTCCTATTAATATCTTTAAAATGTTTTAAAAAGTGAAGAGTGATTGGCTTATGTGTAAATCCCATCCTGTCGCGTCTTAATCTCGTGGTTTTTGGTTAATGTGAGATTGGGGCGTGACATTGATTTTGGTGCTATGTGTCTTATAGATATGAAGTCCTATGTGTCGTCCATGTACTCTCAGGTCCTTTGGGAGAGTGCGTAAATAGTTTTATAATCGATCTGAGATTTTGTCTAGTATGCCTCAATACATGATGTTGCTTTTGTGTATGTTTTGATAAAGCAACTGTTATCTCAAATCCTTGTGAGGTGATGGAACATTATATGTACAAGTAAACCATGATGTATATATATGGTTTGGTTCTTTTTTAAAAGAGTTTCCTGGTAGCGTACCTCTTGGAAAAAAGGTTTTAATTTTTAGTGACTTTCAATAACTCGTTGTTAATGATTGATTCAACATAGTTTTGTGTGATTAAGCTGTCGAAGTGATAGTGGTCATCACATTCACCTTCTCTGGATGATAATCAATTGTGCAGTCATAGTCTTTGATTAACTCCATCCAACAACGCTATCTCATATTTAACTCCTGTTGTGAAAAGATGTTCTTCAGGTTCTTGTAATCCGTGAAGATCTGACACTTCTCCCCATACATGTAGTGCCTTCAAAACTCCAAGGTGTGAACTACAACAACTAACTCCAGATCATGGGTTGGGTAATTCTCCTCATATTTCTTAAGCTGACATGAAGCAAAAGAAACCACTTGCTTATCCTGCATCAGTACACAACCCAAACCATTCATGGACGCATCACAGAAGACTGTGTATCCTTTTCCTTACTCAGGTAAGACCAGAACTGGTACACTTGTCAACTTCTCCTTCAATGTTTGAAAAGCACGTTGGCATCTGTCATCCCAGACGAACATTACGTCTTTCCTCATTAACTTTGTTAGACGTAAAGCGATAGCACTGAAGTCCTTGATGAACCTCATGTAGTAGCCTGCCAAACCTAGAAAATTGTGCACTTCTGTCATCGTCATTGGTTGTTCCCACTCTATCACCAACTCCACCTTCTTGGGGTCCTCACACACTCCCTCAAATGATACAACATGCCCCAATAAATATGCCTTCTTCAACTAGAACTCACACTTGCTAAACTTGGCATAAATCTGGTTTCATCTCAACACGGTCAACACCTGATGAAGGTGTTGTTCATGTTGCTAACTGTCACGGTTGTATATCAATATGTCATCTATGAAGACCACCACAAACCAATAAAGAAGTAGTTAGAACACTCTATTCATAAAATTCATGAATGATGATGGTGCATTGGTCAGCCCAAACGGCATAACCACAAACTCGTAGTAACCATACCTCATCCTAAAAGCCAAATTAGGTATGCCATCCTCCTTGATCCTCAACTGGTGATATCTTGACCTCAGGTCTATCTTCAAGAATATTGTCCACGCAACTGATGGGATACTTATTCTTTATCGTCACCTTGTTTAGCTATTTGTAGTCTATGCACAGCCTTAGAGACACATACTTCTTTTCACGAACAACACTGGAGCACCCCATGGTGACGTACTTGGCCTGATAAAACCTTTGTCAAGTAGTTCTTGCAACTGTCTCTTCAACTCTGCCATCTCTGTCAGATTCATTATGTATGGTGTCTAAGATATCGATTGTGTTATGAGAACCAGATTGATCTCAATGTCTTGGGGTGGGAGAACACCTGAAAACTCTTTAGGAAACACATCCTCAAACTCTCTGACAACTGGCACCTTCTGAATACTAGGACTCCTCACCTCAATATCTAGAACATGTGCCAAGAATTCCTGACAACCCTATCTTAAAAGCTTCCTTGCCACCATGGCCAATACCAGACACGTCAGAAGAATCTTCCTGTCTCCTTGGAAGATCCACGTCTTGCCACCGTATATAAATGTCGCCTACTTGGAACTACAATCTAAGACCACTCTATACTTCTCCAAGGATTACATTAAATCCATGCATGGTATGAGATCCACTTGAATGTTGTGCCCCAAAAAGGAGAGGATACATGAAGGACACATCTCTTACAACACTACATAATTGACTAACGGGGTTTCTAACAACACACTATTCTTCTTAGGATTAACAGGTAAAAGACAACTGTCAAGCACTTCGTGAGTAAAAAAGAGTGTGTTGCACCCAGATCAACCAAAACATATACAAAGCAAGAAGAAGACAAATCAGAATGAAATAACTCCATATGACTTGTCACCAGTCGTGGATTGACCACCTCTTCTGACTGACTCATAGTGTAGAATCTTGTCGTTGCCTTTTGTCACACATGTCCTCTGCTTCCTTGAGAAGATGATCCAACCTGCAATACTTGGCCACGTCCTCATCCTCATGCACTGCTATTCTACTATCTACCAACCCTGTTGGCTCTGTCTCAGTTGTTGGGTGACCTCATCATCTTTCACATGGCAAAACGGTTTAATATGCCCAACCCACATCTTGTTCTCATACCAAGGCTTAGGTGGTCCTATCATAGAAACTGAGGCAATACACTGGGATCCTACAGGTGGAAAGTTGTGACCTCTACCTTTACTAGGTGACCACTGCGTATGAGCACTGAACTTATGTGATGTTGGTGGTGCAAAAAACCTTGGCTTCTTAAAGCCTCCTGATGACTGTCCTTGAAACTGTACATGCCTCTTCCTGGTACTTGCCTCTCGTCTCTCCATCACAGATCTCTCTATCCTCCGAACATACTCTACAAATGCGACAAACCTTTCTCAATGTTCCAAAGCAGCTGTCAGGGTAGATAATTCAGTGTTCAACCCCTTCTCAAAATGATGAATCTACTCATCCTCTGTAGCAGCCATGTGAGGACAGAACCTCAAATACTCCATAAACCTTGCTTCATTCTCATTGATCATCATGGATCCCTATTGGATCCGCTCAAACTGGATGATCTTCTCATCAAGGTATGTCTCAGGAAAGTACCAACTAATGAACTCACATTAGAATTCCTCCCAACCGATCACAACATCTAGCTTCTTCTCCTCCTCTATGGCCCACCAGTGGCCAGCATTCCCTTTAGAAGGTACACCACATGCTTCACCTTATCCTCTTCGGGGATACTAAGGATCTTAAAGGCTTTCTCAAGCTCAGTAAGCCATAGATCCACATTTTTCAGATCAACCGTCCCAACATACTCCACCGCCCCAATACGACGAAGTCGCTTAAAAGTCTTCCCAGTAACTGAAGATTTCGTATGGGGAACATGTACCCTAGGATGAGGTGTAGGTATCATGTCCGCCATATGAGTCATAGGAGCCATAAACTACCCAAAAATGGATTGAAAGGCATGATTTTCAATCATGGCTGGGTCAAACTAGGGGACTTCAGGAACCCAATCTTCTCGTTCCTGGTTTCTTGCACCACCACCTTATACAACAACACTACTCTCAGCATTGTGTTCTTTGTGTTCTCCAGACATCTTTAATCTTTCTATCTTCTTCTACATAAGCAAAAGTCACTATAAGATAGACTAGAGGACACAAAAACAGACACAAACCCTAGTACTAGGTCCTTGTAGACTCAGTAAACCTAAAGCTCTGATACAAACCTATATATATGACGCCCCATGCCACTCAAGTGAGATTACTCAAAACAAATATGCAGAAGAAGGATTAAACAAATAGGCTGGTTAACAAAAAATACTAAAAATTAAAACCATTTTCATAAAACTGTCAAACAGTAAAAACATGTACAGACGAGTCCTTTCATGTCTCAAAGCACTTACTATGTGTTCCATCTGTCTGTTACAAAAAAACCTTTCTAATACATATATATAAATATATCCACCATAGTTAGGCACGAAAAGGGGCACATAGTTCAACCACATATCGAAAGTACATCTACAAACATCCCCAAAGACTCGAGTGTACTGGGATGACTATATGACTAACGATAAAAGACATACAACAACACTTCCAACCTTGTCAACTACTGTCTTTCTTGTTGCTCCTCAACCTTCACTGCACGATCTCTGCCTCCTTGTTCATGTCTACCTAAAAAGGATGTGGGAAACCCACAAAGTGAGATTCCAAATCTCAGTGGGTGATATAACTCTCCACCAACTCTATCACTATCACATATAATGATTGAAGCAAGTAGTAAAGTTACAACCACAATAAGTAGGTAATCATTACTAACTGAATAGGAAATTACTATGGGATTATGTGACATCTTAACGCTATAAAAGGAATATGAAGAACATGTATATTCCTTACCAACAATAATGTATAAAAACAAGCAAGTCCTCATCCAATGTTTCCGTATTTGATCCTACAGATGTATACTACATGGCTATTTACATATTTTATTTTGCCCCAAGGATTTGAGTCATCCCATCTGAATCTAACCGACCATTGCTAAGTTGAAATCAATGCCATACAAGGTCAATGGAAGAGCCAGAATCCACGACCTTCCCACAACTTTTGGTTAGCATAAGAGAAATCACCGTAGAGACATATTAGTCAACTACAACAATAACATATAGTCAGGCTCAGGGATTGTCTCATGCATGGTCATCCACATATATAATCACACCTAGCCCACCTTAGTACAGGTATGGTGGTAGAAGAATAGGCTCATTCATGGTCGTTCTATCAAGGAGTGGCTCACGCATGGCCATCCATACCACAACGAGATCGACTCACACATGGTCATCTCACACATCCTGTAATTAAGGATGCAAGGGAATACTTGACATGCACTCCGAGTTAAACTCATTTCACCATCTAGAAAATGCTGACACTGAATGGATATATGGCATAGGGCAAGCTACGTGACTAGGTTCCACTTGATTAGTTAGGTTATTTAAGTGCCTTTTAGAATCAATCAAGTTACAACATATAAACTTTAAACAAGTTCTACAAAAACAAGGTCATAGCACATTACCAGAAAGTAATTGAGCATATTAGGTGTGATCTCATCACATTGTCACTTGATGCTTGTCATTCACCACATGTTTCATCACATGGACCACATACTTTGGGGTAACAACCCCCATCTCATTGTTGAGGAAATTATCATCACATATAAGGCAATAAGCCATCATTAGGTCATAAGACCCATTCATCTCCTCTTTTTGTGTTATCAATGTCTCACATGCCCCATAAGGCCCATTCAAACATATCATAAACACCATATCTCTTATCTTCTTATGCATATCAACTTGTGTTACCTACATAGTTAGAGACTTATAACAAGAAAGATAATACCTCATCATTACCACCATCTCATAAGAATTCATGTCATTCACACTACATCATTAAGGTTAGGGTTCTCTTTAACCGATTAGGGTTTACAAGTTTGGATCAACAACCAACCTCAGATCATCACTTCTATTATCACTACAGACTATGTCATGAAATTAAAGGTCATAGAAAACAGCACTCCTTTGTTTCCCATACAACCACCCCATAGGGTGTCATAACATACCAGGTAACCCTATCATCAACATGATGTATCGTGACTACCATCAAAATGTATCAGTTTAGACCATCTTGTGGTGTATCTTTTTAGCACTAAGGGTGTCAAATTGCTACTTGCTATTGGGTGTCAACTTGTCATCACCATAACATGTCAATTACCTCTATGCAAGGCACAAGGGTTAACCTTACTAGGACATGTCGGTTTAACCCTACTTGAAAAGGGTGTTGGGTTAGCCACACATGAGATGCATCAGGAAACCTCACTTGTAAGGGTGACAGGCAACCTTAAGTGTGTTGGATAACCCTAGGTATGTCGGGTTGTTAGGGTTAGGGTTTGCCATGTCGATCTCTTACTCAACCAAGGTGTCACGGTTTGGCACTCCAAGGTATCATCCTTGTCATTACATGATAGCACCCTCAAAGCATGTTGGTTAGTAAACATATATGTTTAAGCATCTCTAGGGCATGACATGTTAGCCTCATCAAAGCCTATCAATTTATCATTCCCAAGTCATGATGACTTGTCATATGATGTTTCGATCTATGCCCCACAAGTCATGACGACCACCCAAAACTTAGTGTATGTGTGTGTGGACTTGTCATCTTCAACCTTAGGAAGACCGGCCACTAGTCCATCTACTATCATGGTAAGAAGGTACAAGATGTGGATAGAAAACTAAATGAGATTCCTTCATCAAAATAGTTCTCAAATCCATTACTAACTACTAACATATGAGATAAATGATCTAGAGATGAAGAACAACATAAGTGTAAGGACCCTGACCTGCGTTTAGGGTTTACCCTGTTTGTTTTGCTTAACCTTGGTGGTTTGATGTTTGCTAATCACCTTTGAGTGGTGATTAGGGTTTTGTTGTACCTTGTTGAGAGTTTGAGGGGCTACTTGCAAATAACCCAAGTCTAGGGTTTTGTGTGCAAGTTTGCCATCTTATGAGATGTTTTCCCCTCTTTGCTTCCTCTAGGGTTGAGAGGAAGGCTTGGGCTTGTTGTTTGAGTTTCTTGGGCCTTGCTTGAGATTGTTTGGGCCTTGAGGTGCTTTGTTTGGGCTTGCTTGAGCTTGTGTCTCCCAAGGAAGAGTGTGTGTCACCCTAGGTTGGTGTGTGTCGCCCAGCAGAGCTGCTAGTTGTGTCGCCCATGTTTCTTGGTCCAACCTTGACCATGTTTGGTGGATACTTGGTGTATATCCTTGACAAGTGTCTCTTGGTATGCTAGTGTGTTGGCTTGAACCCTAGGATAAGTGTCCCTTGGGTGGACGACACATAGCAAGGGTCTACCTTGGTTTCTCCTCCCCTTCTTCCTATATATGTAGCTCTTCTCCTTGCCTTAGTCTCCTTTGATCTTTTGGTCTCCCCTCCACCTTGAGTGCACGATATCCCTCTCCTTCTTTGCTGTGTTGTCCGATACACTCTCCTGGAGTTGTAGTGGTGGCCGATACACCCTCTTGGAGAAGCCTTGGTGGACGACATCCCTTGGAGCTTGAAGTGCATCTTCTTCCTTGGAGCTTGGAGCTTACGGCGGGTTGCATAGCTTCTAACCCTAACTCCTTTACCTCTAGCTATGATCTTGTTGCATGTTAGTAGTTTAGCTTAGTTCTTTGCTTTTATACCTTGCTTATGTACCTTTGGTGGCCGATTCCCCTTTAGGGTTTAGGGTTCCTTTGTGAACCTTGCTTTCTAGGGTTTAGGGCTTCCTTGTGTTGGAGGTTGAAGATGACCCTTGTTGAGCAACGTCCTATCTTGATGATGGGCAATATCCTCCCTTGGTTTGGGTGTGTTGGGCGACACCCTTGTTCCTATGATGGGCGACATAGTGGTGATTCTTTGTGTTGGTCGATATGGTGACCATGTTGGGCGACATGGTCCTTATGTTAAGCAACACCTTTGTTCTTGTAGTTGAGTTGGTCGATATGGTGACCTAGGGTTGGGCGATATCCCATCTTTGTTGGTGTGTTGGATGATATCCTTTTGAGTTGGACGACATGGCACCTTTGTCTTTGAGTTGGGCGATATGGTATCCCCTTTGATGGATGATATGTATGCCCTTGGTGGACGACATGATGTGTTCTTGAGGTTGGCCGATACCCTTGCCCATGTGTTGGGCGACAGGGTGAGCTAGGGTCATGTTGGCCGATATGTTGGTGACCTTGGTGAACGATAGATGAGCAATGCTCTTGTTCTTCTCTTGGATGATAGGTCTATGTATCTTGATGGGAGCCATGGTGGCTATTCTTGTGTTGGCCGATATGGTTGAGTTGGCCGATGGAAGTTGTTGGGCGATACATCTTGTTGTGTTGGCTGACATGGTAAGCATGATGGGCGAGATGGTCCCTCTTATGTTGGAAGACATCCTTTTCCTCATGATGGACGATAGACCTAAGTTCTTGGAGGTTTGTTGGTATGATGGTCGACACCCATGATGGTCGACACCCATGATGGCCGATAGCCATGTTGGGTGACAACCTTGGGTGGTGGTGGCCGATGGAGTTGAGTGTGTGTTGACCGATGGGCCATGATAGGTTTTAGTGAGGGTGGTGATGAGTTATGGTGAGAGTCTTGTGATCCTAGAGTAACAGTTACATGTGTTATGAAAATGGATGTTTATGCTTAATGATGGTGGTGTCTTGTTAGTGATAACAATAATGAATACGATGCCTTGCAAATAATAATAATAATGATAATGATACTAATAATGTGGGTAATGATGATAATGGTGGTAGTGATGAAAATGAGGAAGGTAATGATAATAAGATGCATGATATACTTATTTGAAAAGAAGATGATAGTAATAAAGTTGATCGTAATACTGACAACGATAAAGATAGTAATGATATGCATGAAGTAATCATTGTACTTAATTGTTAAATGATAATGGTGATAGTTACACTAGTAGCTTGCATAATGATAATAATGATGATAGTGACATAATGATAGTGGTAACAATAGTACTTGTGTTGTATGTTTGGACACCTTGATTACTTGTATAATCTTGAGATAAGAGTAAGAATGTATATGGCTTGTTAATGATGTGACTTGATTACCAACTAGTGTAAGAATGATAAGTAGAGTATCTTGAATGGCATTTCACGATGGTAGCATATTCCTTATGATTGAATCTACGATTATTGTGTACTCTAACCATGCAGGTGATGATTAGCCATGAAAAGGGCTATGAGACACATGTGATGAGTAACATCACTTGATAATTATTCTGGTTAATGAGATGATATGTATAATGTGTTAAATTCCATAATGATGATGTGAGCCTTGAGAGGCAGTGATAGTACATGACGAAGGATTGAGATCCTATGGTATGAGATGATCCTTGAGATGGATCTGGGTGGTTGGCAAGAGGCCAAGTGGTAACATGTGATGTTGGATCCTTGTGATGGACCAGGTTGATATGTGTTAGACAATAATATAATGTTATTTACTTTCTGTTATTCCTTGCATGTTATACAACTTGGTTGAATCCTGCAATCCATCTAAAAGATACTAATTAATCATAGTGAAATATATCATGTAGTTTGCCCTGGCCATAGATCCATCATCGTCAGGACTTGGTGATGGTGAAACAGGTTCTCCTACGGGTTAACCTGGTAGCGCATATTGTTGAATATGTGTAGGTTGCTCCTAGCCTAAAAATGAGGAGGTAAGAGTGTAATTTCGGTTACAGACTCAGATATGTACATAGAGCATGGTGAACAGGCCCATGGCTCAGGATATGTGATGTGAGGAGCATGAATGCGTTCATGGCTCAGAGCACGGTGAACAGGCCCGTGGCTCAGTTTTACTAGCGTCGAGACCTGTACCAAGGTGGGCTAGAGTGAGGGTAGCCTATGGAGCTGACCCTATGGCTTAGACCACTCCAGCATGTGACTGCGGTCCTGCTTGTGTTGTACTCGTGTACTGACCACGAGGTGGGAGGTCGTGGAGTCCGACTCTTCCATTGACCTTGTATGGCATCGGCTTGGGTTTCGTAACCGAAGGTTGGAATTGAACGGTACGGTTCAAATCCTCAGGGCATAATAATACGTAATACAGCCGTTTAGTACTTATTGCTTAGGATAAACACAAAACATTGGTTGAGGCCTTGTTTATGTAATATCTTTGTTATATCTTGCAGGTTATGTGATAATATGTCTGATCTTGATAAGCAGGTTATGTGACATTATATCTTGTTCTGATAATCATGTCGTATAGTGATACATCTTATCTTGCAAATCATATCCCTTGAAAGATATCTGGTTATATGCTTTTGTAAAGCTGGTAAGCTTGTCGGTAAGGATAGCTTTGCTTTATGTAGACTGCTCTTGTTACATCTGTTATTAGATATCTGCTGTTATAGTCTATCTTGCCGAGGTTCTGTAGTTGCGGTGGGAAGTTATTTTTCCTGCTGGGACAATTGTTCAATTGTCTCACTCCGCTGGTTTACACCCTTTTTAGGTGGTCGAGGTAGACGTGGTCGTGGTTGTCGTGTTGCGGCCGAGCAGCCTGAGGAGAAGTAGAAGGCAAGCGATGGATATGCTGCTGTTTTGGATGTTTTGTAGTAGAGTCTAGAGTCATCCATGTACTCTCAGGTCTTTGGCAGTATTTTGACGTTATTTCACGATGATCGATCGATGATGTTTGTCTATCCTGCTGTTGGCCGAATGTGGGTCTTTATGTATATGAACAGGTGGTGAACTCATGTGATGGATGAACAACTATTTCTGAGCTGTGGACACATATCAGACCTCGTGAATGTATATATATATGACATGTTTCTATGCAGGATGAGGACTGGAAAGTAATAGTTTCACAGTTTATCAGTTTTCCGCAATCGGTTTTAATTAACCCATGTTTTCATAATCTGTGGTTATGGTGATTTCCGCACATTTTCATGTAACACCTCATTATATGTGTGATAATGGGATATGTTGCCACAAGTTTTGGTATCAGAGCCTTAGGTTCGCTGAGTCTACATGGATTTAGGACTAGGTTGAGTCTGTTCTTATGAGTTTTCCAGGTTTTCATACAAAATCTTCTACCCTCAGCGGAAGAAAAGCCAAGATGTCTGGAAACCATGAAGAACATGCTCCTGAGCATAGTGATGCTGCATCGGTTGATGGAGCAGATGGACAGGCACATGAAGATCGGGTGCCTGAGGTCCCCCAACCTAACTCAGCCATACTTGAACATCCTGCTTACCAACAACTTATGGGGCAGTTAATGGCTACGATGAATCTCATGGTTGAGCGATTACCAGTGCCTCCTCCGCGAGCACAGATTCCCCATGGAGAAGCATCGGGTATTGAGAAGACCTTCGAGCGGCTTCGCCGAGTTGGAGCTTCGGATTATGCTGGAACGGCTGATCCAGCGGATGCAGATCTGTGGCTGACAAGTCTCGAGAAGGCTTTCCGGATCCTTGACATCCCCGAAGCGGACAAGGTAAAGCATGTTGTCTACCTTATGAAAGGTAGTGCTGGTCACTGGTGGACCATCGAGGAAGAGAAGCGGCCTGGTGAGGTGATCTGTTGGGAAGTGTTTCTACGTGAGTTCGTCACCAGATACTTCCCGAAAACGTATCTGGATGAGAAGATCAATCAGTTTGAGAAGTTGCGGCAAGGAACGATGAACGTCACCAAGTATGAAGCTAAGTTTATGGATCTGTTGAGATTCTGTCCTCACATGGCGGCAACCGATGAGGAACGGATCAGGCATTTCGAGAAGGGTTTGAGTGTTGAGTTGACAACCCCGGTGTCTGCGTTGGAGAACCGAGAGCGGTTTGCTACGTTCGTGGAATCTGTTTGACGGATCGAGAGGATAGTACGGGAGAAAAGAGAGTCTATGTCTCTTAAAAGACCTCCTCAGTTTCAAGGACGGAGGTTTGGTGGCTTTAAGAAGCCCAGGTTTTCCGCACCATCAACTATGAGAAGTACTGGTGTACCATCTCAGTGGTCTCCGAGTAAGGGAAGAGGTTATGTTTCTTCACCATCTAAAGCACACAGTTCAGCTTCTGTGGCAGTGACAGGGCCAGCTAGGCCACAGTTTGAGGACAAGGCATGTCATCTTTGTGGACAGGTGGGGCATTGGAAGTCCAATTGCCCGAATAGAGATGTTGAAGTGACGCAGCAGCCGAGGCAGAGTTTTCAGAAGTTTGAGAGACCACAGGCTAGTGGCAGTAGAGGTCGAGGACGCGGTCAAGCGTCTCAAGCTGGATCGTCTGCTCAAGGAAGTAGAGGTCGTGGACAGCAAGCAACGACTCGATTATATGCCATGAGTCAGCCGGAGGCGATAGTCAACCCGCGAGTAGTGACAGGTCAGATGGAGTTATTTCATTCTGATATGTCTTCTTCTTGCTTTATATCTGTTCTGGTTGACCCGGGTGCTACAAACTCTTTTATCACCTATAGTATGCTTGAAAACTGTCGTTTACCTGTTAGCTGTAAGAAGGATAGCTTGTTGTTAGAAACCCCTCTTGATGGTTCCTCTTTGCTTCGAGAAGAGTGTCCATCTTGTGTCTTGTCTTTCTCGGGACAACGTATCCAAGTGGATCTTATACCACTTGATATGCATGGTTTCGATGTTATCCTTGGGATGGATACCTTAGAGAGGTATAAGGTTATTTTGGACTGTGGTTCCAAGCAGGCAGTGTTCGGTGTTGCTGGAGAGAAGTGGATCTTCCAGGGAGATAGGAAGATTCTTCCGACGTGTTTGGTATCCGCTATGGTGGCAAATAAGTTGTTACGACAAGGATGTGAGGCATTCCTAGCTCACGTGGTGGATACCGTTGTGGTTACCAAGGCGAAAGGTCCTAGTCTTGAGGAGGTGTCGGTAGTTCGAGAGTTTGCAGACGTGTTTCCTGAGGAGTTTCCTGGTGTTCCTCCACCCTGAGAGATTGATTTCGAGATCAATCTGGTTCCAGGAACACAACCAGTTGCACAGTCACCATACAGGATGGCTCCAGCAGAGATGGCAGAGCTGAAGAAGCAGTTGCAAGAGTTGTTGGAGAAAGGTTTTATTCGAACGAGTACGTCACCGTGGGGTGCTCCCATGTTGTTCGTTAAGAAGAAGGATGGTTCGATGCGGTTGTGTATAGATTACCGGCAGTTGAACAAGGTCATGATCAAGAACAAGTACCCGTTGCCGAGGATAGATGATCTGTTTGATCAGTTGCGTGGTGCTAAAGTGTTTTTGAAGATCAATCTACGGTATGGATATCATTAGTTGAGGATAAAGGCGGATGACATACCAAAGTCAACTTTCAGGACGAGGTATGGTCATTTCGAGTTTGTGGTTATGCCGTTTCGGTTAACCAATGCACCTGTTGCTTTCATGGATCTGATGAACAGAGTGTTCCGTCCGTTCTTAGATCAGTTTGTTGTAGTCTTTATAGATGACATCTTGATCTATAGTCGCGACAGGCTAGAGCATGAGCAACATCTTCGTCGAGCGTTGACTCTTCTTCGTCAACATCAGTTGTATGCCAAGTTCAGTAAGTGCGAGTTCTGGTTGACGGAAGTGACTTTCTTGGGTCATGTGATATCGGCTGAAGGAGTCAAAGTAGATCCGAAGAAGGTGGAATCCGTTGCGGATTGGGAACAACCAAAGACGCCGACAGAAGTTCGTAGTTTCCTTGGTTTAGCAGGATACTACCGGAGGTTTATCAAGGACTTTAGTGTGATCGCGTTGCCGATGACGAAGTTGACCAGGAAGGATGTACCTTTTATCTGGGATGATCAATGTCAGCAAGCTTTCCAGAGTCTGAAGGAGAAGCTGACCAGTGCTCCAGTGTTGATCTTGTCAGAGCCTGGGAAAGGCTATGTTGTTTTCTGTGATGCTTCCAAGAAAGGTTTAGGTTGCATATTGATCCAGGAAGATCATGTGGTTTCTTTTGCTTCGCGACAACTCAAGAAACATGAGGAGAACTATCCGACTCATGACCTGGATTTAGCGGCAGTGGTTCATGCGCTAAAGATTTGGAGACACTATCTGTATGGGGAAGTGTGTCAGATCTTTATAGATCATAAGAATCTGAAGTACATCTTTACGCAACAAGAGTTGAACATGCGACAACGACGATGGATGGAGTTGATCAATGATTATGACTGTACTATCGAGTATCATCTTGGTAAGGTGAATGTAGTAGCTGATGCGCTTAGCAGAAAGTCTTATTCTCTTTCTTTAAAGATGGCACAGTTGAGTTCTCTGGTATGCCATATGCGAGATATATTTGTTTCTCTGAGACAGATGAATGTGCAGATGGAAGTTTCTTTGTTGTCTGGTCTTTTCGCACAGATGCAAGTTAAGCCTACATTGAGACAGCAGATCAAGGATGCCCAGCAGACAGATGATGCGGTACAGTTGATCAGATTAGAGTTTGGCAGCGACAAGCGTGATGGGTTTCATGAGTCTGAGGATGGACTAGTTTGCTATCGTGATAGGATGGTGGTTCCAGATGCTGATGATCTGAGGAAGTTGGTGCTCGAGGAAGTGCATATGTCGATGTATGTGATGCATCCAGGTGTCACCAAGATGTATCATAGTCTGAAGGACTTGTATTGGTGGCCCGATTTGAAGAGAGATGTAGCTGAGTTCGTGGCGAGATGTGCGGTGTGTCAGCAAGTGAAGGCTGAGCATCAGAAGCGGACAGGTACATTGCAACCTTTGCCGATACCGCAGTGGAAATGGGATCATATAACCATGGATTTCATAGTTGGTCTACCCCGGACAACTAGGAATCATGATTCCATTTGGGTGATAGTGGACAGATTGACTAAGTCTGCCCATTTTCTGCCAGTAAAGACGACGTATACAACTGAGAAACTAGCTCGAGTATATGTGGATGAGATAGTACGTTTGCATGGCGTGCCAGCAACGATAGTTTCTGATAGAGGTCCTCAGTTCATGAGTCATTTTTGGGAACAGTTGCACAAGGCGTTGGGAACGCAGTTGAGGTTCAGTACAACTTTTCACCCGCAGACAGATGGACAGTCTGAAAGGACTATTCAGATTTTAGAGGATCTTCTTCGAGCTTGTGCTTTGCAGTTTCTAGGCAGCTGGGACGTACATCTGAGTTTGATAGAGTTTGCTTACAACAACAGTTATCAGCGTAGCATCGACATGGCTCCTTATGAGGCTTTGTATGGAAGGAAGTGTAGATCTCCTTTGTGTTGGTATGAGTCTGGTGAGTATCAGCTTTTGGGTCCTGAGTTAGTTCAGCAGACGACAGGAAAGATCAAAGTGATACAACAACAGTTGAAAGTGGCACAGGACAGGTAGGAGTCTTACGTAGATAATCACCGACGACCTTTGGAGTTCCAGTTAGGAGACAAGGTGTATCTCAAAGTCTCACCATGGAAAGGTGTGCTAAGGTTTGGACGGAAGGGTAAGTTAGCTCCCAGGTATATGGGGCCTTATCCAGTGATTGCACGTGTTGGCAAGGTACCTTACAAGTTAGAGTTGCCTCCAGAGTTGCACAGGTTGCATCCAACGTTTCATGTCAGTATGCTGAAGAAAAGTCATCCGGATTCAGGTACAGTGATACAGCCAGTTGAGGTTGAGATTGATGCAGATGTGACCTACGAGGAAGGTCCTGTGGCGATCCTTGACAGAAGGATCAAGAAGCTGAAGAGGAAGGACCTGGTTCTTGTGAAGGTTCTTTGGCAGCGCCGTGGTGTTGAGGAAGCCACGTGGGAGCTTGAGGAAGAGATGAGGAGGAAGTATCCATCGCTTTTCTCTTCGGATTTCGAGGACGAAATCCCTTAAAGGGGGTTAGATTGTAAGGACCCTGACCTGCATTTAGGGTTTACCCTATTTGTTTTGCTTAACCTTGGTGGTTTGATGTTTTCTAATCACCTTTGAGTGGTAATTAGGGTTTTGTTGTACCTTGTTGAGAGTTCGAGGGGCTACTTGCAAATAACCCAAGTCTAGGGTTTTGTGTGCAAGTTTGCCATCTTATGAGATGTTTTCCCCTCTTTGCTTCCTCTAGGGTTGAGAGGAAGGCTTGGGCTTGTTGTTTGAGTTTCTTGGGCCTTGCTTGAGCTTGTTTGGGTCTTGAGGTGCTTTGTTTGGGCTTGCTTGAGCTTGTGTCGCCCAAGGAAGAGTGTGTGTCACCCTAGGTTGGTGTGTGTCGCCCAGCAGAGCTGCTAGTTGTGTCGCCCATGTTGCTTGGTCCAACCTTGACCATGTTTGGTGGACACTTGGTGTATATCCTTGACAAGTGTCTCTTGGTGTGCTAGTGTGTTGGCTTGAACCCTAGGACAAGTGTCCCTTGGGTGGACGACACATAGCAAGGGTCTACCTTGGTTTCTCCTCCCCTTCTTCCTATATATGTAGCTCTTCTCCTTGCCTTAGTCTCCTTTGATCTTTTGGTCTCCCCTCCACCTTGAGTGCACGATATCCCTCTCCTTCTTTGCTGTGTTGGCCGATACACTCTCCTGGAGTTGCAGTGGTGGCCGATACACCCTCTTGGAGAAGCCATGGTGGATGACATCCCTTAGAGCTTGAAGTGCATCTTCTTCCTTGGAGCTTGGAGCTTAAGGCGGGTTGCATAGCTTCTAACCCTAACTCCTTTACCTCTAGCTATGATCTTATTGCATGTTAGTAGTTTAGCTTAGTTCTTTGCTTTTGTACCTTGCTTATGTACCTTTGGTGGCCGATTCCCCTTTAGGGTTTAGGGTTCCTTTGTGCACCTTGCTTTCTAGGGTTTAGGGCTTCCTTGTGTTGGAGGTTGAAGATGACCCTTGTTGAGCAACGTCCTCTCTTGATGATGGGCGATATCCTCCCTTGGTTTGGGTGTGTTGGGCGACACCCTTGATCCTGTGATGGGTGACATAGTGGTGATTCTTTGTGTTGGTCGATATGGTGACCATGTTGGGTGACATGGTCCTTATGTTAAGCAACACCTTTGTTCTTGTGGTTGAGTTGGTCAATATGGTGACCTAGGGTTGGGCGATATCCCATCTTTGTTGGTGTGTTGGACGATATCCTTTTGAGTTGGACGACATGGCACCTTTGTCTTTGAGTTGGGCGATATGGTATCCCCTTTGATGGACGATATGTATGCCCTTAGTGGATGACATGATGTGTTCTTGAGGTTGGCCGATACCCTTTCCCATGTGTTGGGCGACAGGGTGAGCTAGGGTCATGTTGGCTGATATGTTGGTGACCTTGGTGAACGATAGATGAGCAATGATCTTGTTCTTCTCTTGGATGATAGGTCTTTGTATCTTGATGGGAGACACGGTGGCTGTTCTTGTGTTGGCCGATACGGTTGAGTTGGCCGATGGAAGTTGTTGGGCGATACATCTTGTTGTGTTGGCCGACATGGTGAGCATGATGGGCGAGATGGTCCCTCTTATGTTGGAAGACATCCTTTTCCTCATGATGGACGATAGACCTAAGTTCTTGGAGGTTTGTTGGTATGATGGTCGACACCCATGATGGTCGACACCCATGATGGCCGATAGCCATGTTGGGCGACAGCCTTGGGTGGTGGTGGCTGATAGAGTTGAGTGTGTGTTGACCGATGGGCCATGATAGGTTTTAGTGAGGGTGGTGATGAGTTATGGTGAGAGTCGTGTGATCCTAGAGTAACGGTTACATGTGTTATGAAAATGGATGTTTATGCTTAATGATGGTGGTGTCTTGTTAGTGATAACAATAATGAATATGATGCCTTGCAAACAATAATAATAATGATAATGATACTAATAATGTGGGTAATGATGATAATGGTGGTAGTGATGAAAATGGGAAAGGTAATGATAATAAGATGCATGATATACTTATCTGAAAATAAGATGATAGTAATAAAGTTGATCGTAATACTGACAACGATAAAGATAGTAATGATATGCATGAAGTAATCCTTGTACTTAATTGTTAAATGAGAATGGTGATAGTTATACTAGTAGTTTGCATAATGATAATAATGATGATAGTGACATAATGATAGTGGTAACAATAGTACTTGTGCTGTATGTTTGGACACCTTGATTACTTGTATAATCTTGAGATAAGAGTAAGAATGTATATGGCTTGTTAATGATGTGACTTGATTACCAACTAGTGTAAGAATGATAAGTAGAGTATCTTGAATGGCATTTCACGATGGTAGCATATTCCTTATGATTGAATCTACGATTATTGTGTACTCTAACCATGCAGGTGATGATTAGCCATGAAAAGGGCTACGAGACACATGTGATGAGTAACATCACTTGATAATTATTCTGGTTAATGAGATGATATGTATAATGTGTTAAATTCCATAATGATGATGTGAGCCTTGAGAGGAAGTGATAGTACATGACGAAGGATTGAGATCCTATGGTATGAGATGATCCTTGAGATGGATCTGGATGGTTGGCAAGAGGCCAAGTGGTAACATGTGATGTTGGATCCTTGTGATGGATCAGGTTGATATGTGTTAGACAATAATATAATGTTATTTACTTTCTGTTATTCCTTGCATGTTATACAACTTGGTTGAATCCTGCAATCCATCTAAAAGATACTAATTAATCACAGTG
Organism: Alisma plantago-aquatica; assembly: GCA_963693085.1. Taxonomy (NCBI): domain Eukaryota; kingdom Viridiplantae; phylum Streptophyta; class Magnoliopsida; order Alismatales; family Alismataceae; genus Alisma; species Alisma plantago-aquatica. The sequence continues at coordinate 908,268,828 of OY856410.1, forward strand.
AAATATATCATGTAGTTTGCCCTGGCCATAGATCCATCATCGTCAGGACTTGGTGATGGTGAAACAAGTTCTCCTACGGGCTAACCTGGAAGCGCATATTGTTGAATATGTGTAGGTTGCTCCTAGCCTGAAAATGAGGAGGTAAGAGTGTAATTTCGGTTACAGACTCAGATATATATATAGAGCATGGTGAACAGGCCCATGGCTCAGGATATGTGATGTGAGGAGCATGAATGCGTTCATGGCTCGGAGCACGGTGAACAGGCCCGTGGCTCAGTTTTACTAGCGCCGAGACCTGTACCAAGGTGGGCTAGAGTGAGGGTAGCCTATGGAGCTGACCCTGTGGCTTAGACCACTCCAGCATGTGACTGCGGTCCTGCTTGTGTTGTACTCGTATACTGACCACGAGGTGGGAGGTCATGGAGTCCGACTCTTCCATTGACCTTGTATGGCACCGGCTTGGGTTTCGTAACCGAAGGTTGGAATTGAACGGTACGGTTCAAATCCTTAGGGCATAATAATACGTAATACAGCCGTTTAGTACTTATTGCTTAGGATAAACACAAAACATTGGTTGAGGCCTTGTTTATGTAATATCTTTGTTATATCTTGCAGGTTATGTGATAATATGTATGATCTTGATAAGCAGGTTATGTGACATTATATCTTGTTCTGATAATCATGTCGTATAGTGATACATCTTATCTTGCAAATCATATCCCTTGAAAGATATCTGGTTATATGCTTTTGTAAAGCTGGTAAGCTTGTCGGTAAGGATAGCTTTGCTTTATGTAGACTGCTCTTGTTACATCTGTTATTAGATATCTGCTGTTATAGTCTATCTTGCTGAGGTTCTGTAGTTGCGGTGGGAAGTTATGTTTCCCGCTGGGACAATTGTTCAATTGTCTCACTCCACTAGTTTACACCCTTTTTAAGTGGTTGAGGTAGACGTGGTCGTGGTCGTGGTCGTGGTGTTGCGGCCGAGCAGCCTGAGGAGCAGTAGAAGGCAAATGATGGATATGCTGCTGTTTTGGATGTTTTGTAGTAGAGTCTAGAGTCATCCCTGTACTCTCAAGTCCTTGGCAGTATTTTGACATTGTTTCACGATGATCGATCGATGATGTTTGTCTATCCTGCAATTGGCCGGATGTGGGCCTTTATGTATATGAACAGGTGGTGAACTCATGTGATGGATGGACATCTGTTTCTGAGCTGTGGACACATATCAGACCACGTGGATGTATATATATATGACATGTTTCTGTGCAGGATGAGGACTAGAAAGTAATAGTTTCACAGTTTATCAGTTTTCCGCAATCGGTTTTAATTAACCCGTGTTTTCATAATCTGTGGTTATGGTGATTTCCGCACGTTTTCGCGTAACACCTCGTTATCTGTGTGATAATGGGATGTGTTGCCACAATAAGCATATGAAGATTGAAATAAAAAAGGAGGTTAAGAGTTATATAACCCACCTCAAAGATCACGACCAAGATCCAAGCTCCAAGGTCGAGCTTCAAGCTCACAATCTCAAGGTAGAAGATGACCCACCAACTTGATCACCAGTACACCTATAACATCCCCAGATTCTTCCGTCTTGAGACTTAGAAGACCCGAGAGGACAAATCCAAAAACGTTAGGCAATTGTATCAAAGTGCATTGCGGAAGCAATTTGCGCATACATGAACATACAACCATAACATACTCAACATTCAACATGTATATTTATACAATATGAGTTATTAAAAAATGATTTACAGTTACATATTGAATAAAAATTCTACAATCTATGAACATGTATGCTATCTAGGATCTTAGACAATAGGTAACCTGAACAACTTGCTCACATCCAATACTTTTGTCCCATGCTAGCTCTAAACCTAAAACATACATGAAACAACGAATCAACACACAAGGTGTTGTGCACGTGGGTAGAAAAATACATACTAATATGCTTGCATAATTGAAATAACTTGAGAAAGAAAGAGTAAAAGAACACATTGTAAACACATATTTTTAGATGTCTTTTGATGCGTTTGTACTACTAAGTGGTGTCACACTTCATTTTTCCCCGCCCCTTGGGCTATGGGGACTGAGTGCCGACCTTATATTTAGAGGGGAGATAGATAGAGATGTCGCACTTCATTTTTCCCAGCCCCTTGGGCTATGGGGACTGAGTACCGACCTTATATTTATAGGAAGAAAGAGAGGATTGAGGGAGAGAGAGAGGGAGCATATATCCACTCAGTAGCTAAAAACCATCTATATTATTTTTTATGTTCTTTAATGTTTTGCGGAGCATATACTACTAATACACATCCAAGAATTTATATGCAAACACAATCATCCAAAGTACATCATATCATTATGCATTCATGAAAACTAGTCTTATACTTAATAAAACCCATGTACCTGAGTTCAGAGATTTCTAATCATTCTTGCTCATCTAGATATCCGGTCATCACCTGATTAATAATGATTAATAATCATTAATGCATAGTTAATTATATTACTGATATTTTAGGTCCAAAATTAGGGTTTGGCCAAATCTAGGTTTAAACAACCTGGAACTTGTATATGATATTTTTATTCTGATCCGTACGTCATTATTAAGGCCTGATATGAATTTCATATTTTTCTGAGGCTTTTTCCTATATATATAATAATAGGAGGATTAAAGCATCTAATTCCAATCTAATATCAAAAGACCTAGTATTTGGACATTTCATTAATATCAAAGGTTGTATTTAGTATCCAAACGATATTAGTTTTTAAGAGTAATATTTCCAGATTTTATGGCCACTATATGCTAATCATACTATTCAAATAATCTTAAAAGAAACATCATCTTGTAAATGGAAAATCAACAATAATACTACTTCAAAGGCATGGTTTAGGGGTCCTATAAGGAAGTAGACATTTTTATGAGTCTAGGGGTACTTTGTGGATATTTTTAGGCCAAAGGAGCTATTTTTATTTGTATTTGTAAGTTTCATACATGAACTGAATATTAGTTAGATGATTACCTTCCTGGGTTAATTGAGGTAATTCGATCCTTCTCTTGGGAAGCCCAAAATACTACCATGTATGCTTTACAGCCTGCCTCCGGCTTGTTTCTAAGCTGACCGGTTTGGGCATAATGGGCCTAGCCGACTCTTGTCTCGTCTTTTCCCCCTTTTCCCCTGTGAAGAAGTGATCACCTGCATCGCGATACATCTCAGTGGCATGTCTTCGTCGGAGAGCTCCTCTGCAAGGAACCATCTTCAGCGAGTGATGGGAGTACAAAAGAGCGTCCTGGTTGTATCTGGAACTCACCCGGATCCACTCGTGATGGAGCTCGAGACGACGTTGTCTTATGGTGAGAAGGAGTAGAGATGATCCCTGTCTGGCCGCAACAGGGCTTGTCGTAGAAATTGCATGGGAAAAAGGGGTTCTTGAGTGGCTGTTCCTGATCTCTACCTGTTGCTGCGGTGGAGCCACCGTCGTCGCTGTTGTGTGGGAGGTCTACAACGAGCTAGCTCCTCTCAACTCAACCTCCTCTCCGGAAGATGATGGTTCCGTTGCAGCCCTAGGTGTGGGAGCACATCGACAGAAGTGCTTGGAGAGGGGGCGAGACCTCTGCTAGTTCAAGTTCCGTCACAGCGTCGCCGACAAGCTCCCCTGCTCTAAGAGCAGCCTTGTGAGGAGCCACAGAGAGGACCTCAAGCCCGTCAAACTAAGAGGGAGACATGATTGTCACCTGCTGATGAATCCTCAAGGCTCAAAGCCTTGCTGAGCCTCAAGGATCTCTCCCAAAAAGGCAATGACTATAGTAGTTATCCTAAACTTGCTTCCTTCTGAAGACACCTGCTTCAAATGTTTCCTTCTTCTCTACCATGGTGAAGCTCGACCTCCCCTAGGGATATGGGTGGAGACGGCAGTGAAGCCAAGAACTAGAAATCTCCTCTTGCCAGCAAAAACCACAATCTAGATGTGGTTGGGAAGCTACAGAAAAGGCAGATCTACAGACTTAGTTGAGATCATGTTTGCCTCACTAAAAGAGGCTGGGGATGGCCTCGTCCTTTGACGCTGTCAACCCCACATCTTGCGGAGGTTGAAGATGGTTTACAAGCATTGGATCCCGCTCACTGATCGCTAAGATCAATACACGACTCTTCCTGCTCCTTCCTAAGAAAGGATCCCCAATAGAAAAGAGATAGACACTAAAAGCTAAGATAATCACGTTGTTATCTTGAGGGCTGATTAAACACATAATGCAATACTGATTCACATATTCCTATAATTCATATACAACTTTAATCCAAAACGCGTGCAATTGAACTCTAACAAAATTGACTCTTAGGCATAGATGTAACGCAGCTTATGCTAATTACTGACCAAAGTACACTTCAAACATTCATAGTTCGACCATGTAGATATAATCTTCAAACAAGCCTAATCCAATGATCACACAATCCAAGATAATTATCAGAATGCCTCAAATAATTCAACATGTATCGCTTTAACACTTTGTCCTTATTGCACACCTCAAAGTATGGTTCTCAATCATTGTGGCTACCAATACCTCCAATGAGGTCAACATTATTATAAAAATTTTAGTATAATTAGTTGGAAACCCCAAAATTCCAAGATATCACATTCACCCCACCTTGAAAAGAATTTCTTCCTCAAAATTCATACTAATCTCATTCTTAAGAGGCTATTTAGGAGTTCAACTTCATATACAACATCATTGATTAGGTTCTAAGACCACCATAATTGCATGCACTCTAAGTTGTCAGCTTAGGGCCTACAGATTCTTGGGTGTGTCCACCCCATCTTATATATATGTGGAAGCATCACTTAATGTCTTAGCCATAACATGACATTATGATATCTTAGGATTACATCACCCCTAAGATATGAGTTTTGTTCATACTTTTAAAGTTCAAGAGGATTTCGTTTATATTCCATGATATTCAGATCATTCAAATCTAACATCATTAACATTTTACAATGATTTCAACATTAGGCCTTGTTTGGTAGGGTGCGGTAGGGTGACATTTTGTGAGTTAGAAAGCTAATCAAATGAAAACATATTTTTTCAACTCTGTTAACAGTATTTGGTTGGATGCAGCTGTGATTCAGTACATTTAAGCACATCCATTTGGTTTCTAAGAGTTTGCATGCGCTAGATGTAGAGGCCCCTACGAGAACAAACACTATGAAATTGATATTGTCGAATGGCTGTTGCCTGTGGGGCCGGAAGGCCTGAGAACCCTTCAAGTCTGTCACATTTATCGGCTGGAATACAGCTGTCCGAGCTTTTACCTTTTGTCCGTACCTAACTACACCCGACTACCTCCATATCTCGTGCGGTACAAACTCACAGAATTTAGAGCCAACTATGCAGTTATGTACAGTTGCAATTCATCCAATTACATCCTACCACACCCAACCAAACAAAATACAAAACTGAAAATTGAACAAATAGTTGTAAGGAACTTAAACTGCACCCTACCAAACAAGCCCTAAACAAGAGAGATTTGCGCGTTCAAATCCAACCGACTGTGTTTGGTTCTACTCCAAAGGGGATGAATGAATGCAATCGTTAATATTATTTAATGGGCATATTATACATCTATTGCCTGCCTCGTGATCTCATCTCAATCCTATTTCGAAATGAAATGCGCAACAAAATCCAAGCCTAAACCTCGATCTAGGTTAATTTAAGTTTATTTTAGTATCTATTTTAAGGTTCAATCTAACAGCCTTTCAAAGTTATCATATTTTCAAGGGTGATTTAGTTGAAATGTTAGGAGCGGTACGAAATTGCCATCCTTAATTAAGCAAGACTGCATAGCAAGAAATTTCTAAAATCATGCATTCAACTGTACACGGGGCATCACTCTTTATAGTGAGAGAGGCACTACTCGGTCATGTGTCATGCTTTGAATGTGAATATGGGATTGCCTCGATGTAACTAAATTCGGAAGCGTTACGTTAACCACACTGTCTCACATCTCCGCACCCGGTTGTGAGGAGATGGAACTCATGTTCTGTAATTTACAGAAAAAATAGTCCTCTCCCACTATCCACTATCTAGTTAAAGTGGTCACACACACACACAGAGAGAGAGAGAGAGAGAGATAGCAAAAAAGGAGATATGATTATAAAGGATAAACATAAACAAAGAGGACAGTAGAGAAAAAAGAGAAAACCAATAAGAAAAGAGCCAGGAAAGGAGAGAGATTAATATATTATTATATCTTCTTCTGACATAAATATTAAATTTACTTTTTCCTTATTTTTTACTTCCATCTTCTTTTAATATTATTTACCTACAAATATATTGACACAATATTAATTTTCTTAGTATCTGCAATGTACTAAAAATTTATACTTCTCTTTTTTTTTGTATTGTCAATACTTACATCTCTTGTCTTTTCACATTGTATTAATCTTTACTTTTTCCCCTATCTTATCTATTTCTCTCCTCTTTTAATATTGTACCTATTTATTTATCTCTCTCTTCTTTTGATATTATATCAATCTATTTACTTCCTTCCTCTTTTAGTATTGTATTAATACTTCTATTCTCTCTCAGGTCTACTTCACTCCACTTTTGTTATGTATCAATTTATTTACTTCTCACCTCTTTTAATATTTTACAAATATTAACTTCTCTCAATTCTCTTGTCTACTTGTCTCCTTTCTTTCTACTTCCCTCCTTCATTTTAGTACTATACTAATATCTACTTTTCTCCTCTCTCTCTCTCTCTTTTTCTAGTTCCCTCCTCTTTTCTGATACAATATTAATGTTTTTTCTCTCTCCTCTCTTTATCTACATATTTTCTCTATTGGTATTGTATCAATTATTTACTTCCATACTCTTTTAGTATTATACGATTGTTTACTTCTCTGCTCTCTTCTCTCATCTCTCTTGTTTGCTTGTAGTCTCTTTTTTTATGCTTCCCTATTCTTTCTTAGTATTTTATCAATGTGGTTTTAGTATTGTACTGATGTTTAATTCCCTCACTCTTTTCTATATTTTTCCTCTACTTTTTACTTCCCTCCTCTTTTTTAGTAATGTAATAATTTTTTCTGATAATGTATCATTATTTACTTCTCTCTTGTCACTTATTACATCTCTTTTATAACAAATAACGGAATATAGTATTTTATTATTGTACTAATGTTTAATTTTTTCCTCTCTCTTGTGTACTTTCTTCCTCTTCTTTTAAACTCTTTCTTTTTCTTTTATATTTTGTGTACTTGTATTCTGCTTCTCGCCTATCTCTTATCTACTTTCTTCCTCTCTTTTTTCTACTTTCATCATCTCTTTTTTCAATTTTCCTTTTTTTTTTCTACTTCCCCCCTCTTTCTTCTACTTCCCTCCTCTCTTTTTTCTACTTCCCTCTTATTTTTCTACTTCACACTTCTTTGCTTCCTATTTTTCTCTTATTTTTTAACTTCCCTCTTAGTTTTCTATTTTTGTACCTCTATTTTTTTATCTTTTCCTCCTCTCTTTTTTCTATTTTATACATCCCTCCTATCTGTTCAGTTGTACATAAAAATATTGTTGTACAAAATTTGTAGAAAAAGATAGAGTGCCCACACCAATTCTCCACGTATTGGTGGATGGACGGGATGTCCCTGTAATGTGAGCATTTTTTCACTCTGGATGCTTCAATCGATAGCCAGAAAGATAAATTATTGGTCCAATAAATAGATCTTCATGAATTTTATCACCACTGGGGAAGCCAGTTCACAGGCTACGCTAAGGCCAATCACAACATGGGTTAAAATGAACAACCATAGCTATTGAGGGTCTGTTGTACAAACATTACTGGCCTTTTATGAACTTTGATGTGAAAAATAAAACTTACAACTAGAACATGTAGACTTCGTTATGTATCTCATTGTCATATCTAATGGTTTTTAATTAAATCTACACATAATGTTCGTAATATGCTATTAATAGTGAACGTCCTTTATGACCAGTATTTTGTTTCAAATTGCTAAAGTCAAACAAAGAAACATTTAAATGATCATCATACCCTTGTTAGAGAGAAACAAAATTTAAGAATATAATTACTTAACGATGGTAAAATACTTCATCAGGATTAGAAAAATACTTCCAATGACCGGCAACATCAACATCCTTCCCAATTAGTCATTGTGCCTAAGAGGTGGAAGACGAGCATAGTTAATTTGACCAAAGAGCCCCTCTAATGCATGAAAGATTGACCAACAACACGAGGGTAAAAGTGACATTTTGTTAGAACTTGAGCCGACCCAAGAGATGCGTACATGGGGGAGTAAGCCACATACGAGGCACTACCCTATTGGTCCATTTATGATTAATTGCAAAAATTAAAACTAATCATAGGAACCTCGGATTGAGATAACTTATATATAAAAGTTGATCAGGAGAATGTAAGGATTTCAATAAAAATATAATCAAGGTATAAATCTACCTCTAGTTAAAAAAAGTACTCAAAGTTAGAACCTTTAATATGGTTAATGTATAAGAACCCTAATTTCTAAGTTTTGATGATCCTAATGTGTCCAATTTCTATTGATAATAAAAGATTGATCTTTAATGGATAAAAATAGCATCTTGGAACTTATGTGAATTTAACAACCTATGATTTGATAAATAAGGTTTCCTTGAGATTAAAAGTGCAATTAATGATGAGATTAGGGCTTGTCAACCCAAGGTCATAAAAAGTGATAATTAGGGTTGAGGAAGCCAAAACCCTAATAAAACTCTAATTTGGACCCTAAGTCAGTCTTAATGGTGGATGTTGGATGAAATAATGATACATGAGTCTTATGCTTTAACTTTCAAGATGATTTCTTGGTTGTTTGTTTTGTTATTCCTAATTCTCTTGCTTGGACATCAAGTTACTTCTAAAATAGGTAGCCTAAGACTAATCACTTTAGTTTCAAGGGGCTTTCTCATGGATTTTTCAAATGGATTGGAAATAAATGCTTGCATGTTTTAAATTCCTGCAAATTACGAAGTCGGTATTATTGGATAAAGGGCTCTAGAGGGGGGTGAATAGAGCTTCACAATTATCACAAAAAGGATTAGACCACCAAATTATATTAAGTACAAAAACTTAAACAAACAGCAAATTTGATGTCTTAGCTAGCAAGCACAGCAAGTATGAGAGACAAGGAAGAGCAAGCACTTGGACAGGTGGTTTAGAGTGGTTCCACGTCCTAACTAGGAGCAATGTCAGTCCACTACCTAGAGGTGGTTAATCTCTAGGATTTACAATCTTGGTACTCTTATATTCCATCATAAGATTACAAGACACAACAACCACACATCCAAGGGCTTAGTACCTCAAGCAAAGATCTTCAACCTATAGAAGGAGCTTACCCACTTGAACCATGGAGTCTTCAGCCATCAACATGGACTTACCCACTCCTTCTTCAAGTCTTCATCCTTCAAGGGATTACCTATCTTTCTTGAGCACTTGACTTGACTATCTCCTTCACTTGGAGATCTAGAACACCTTGCCTTCTTCAACCTTGAAGAACAACAACCTCTTCTCCTTCACTCGGAGAAGATATTCAACCTTTTCTTTGATAGGTAGAGGGTAGGAAGATGGTGGAGGAGAGCTTTACATCAATACATGGAGCAGCTCTCATACAAAGGAACCTATCTAACTCATACTCACGAATTTAATTGAAGATAGAGAGAGAAAGGGGCTCAAAGGGTTAGAACACTCTCAACTAGGCTTGTAATGAATGAGCAACCTTGGAATGAACTCCAAGATGTCCTATTATAGTTGAGGGTGCCCCTTTAAGTTGTGGGACACTTAGATACGAAATATAGCCTTTTTTCTCAAAGCAATGACTCTATTTTCGCTCAAAACACACACCAATAGTCACAATCACTTTTTCTACAAATTCCGTACAGTGCAATTGGTCGAGTTTCAATAAAGGTAACTCGACCGATAAAGTAAAAGTCAAAGCCGATATTCAAATCATCGATTGAGTTTATCCTGGGAAAACGCGACCGACCAATGAAGATCGAGTTGATCAGGTACTCGATCGGTCGAGTTCTGTGAAATCACAACTCGACTGATGCTATCTTCAGAAACTTGATCTAGGAGGATCAGTCGAGTTTGCAACTCGACCGATTGACTGCATGTGGTCAATTTTCTAAAGTGCATCTAAAGTGATTAAAACTTGGTGTTTAGTGTCCCAATCAATTTTCTCAACTAGTCTACAAGTCAATTCATCATTACAAGTGATTAAAAAAAATCTAAGGTCGTTTACATAGATTTCCAAAATTGCACACTTGTAGCTCTTTTGACTTGAACTTGAGCCAATCTAGGACTTTGGATATTTGATCCTTTTCTTGTACCTAACATATGAAATCAATCTTTAATACACATATTAGATACATATGAATGGAATGGTTAAGTCGTTATCAAAATATGGACAATGTATAACCTCTAGGTCAACATTCTCCCCCTTTTTGACAATGACTAACCATTCCTCAAACATATTGAAAAGGATATAGAAGTTATACCTTTGTCTTGTGAATTAAGGGGATTCATGATGTGAACAATGTGAATTGCTCCCCCTCAATCTATGCTTCTTCTAACCTTCATGGTTAGTCTATCTACACATAGCAGTCATAGCATATATGCACTATGTGGTCCTTTTGCAAGTCACATGATAAAACATTAAATGAACAAGAAAAAGATCTCATAAGCAATAAGCAATAGTATAACAATGAATAACAATATGATTGAGTTTCAAACTAGTGAAATATCTCTCCCCCTTTTGACATTATCAAAAATTACGGGGGTAGAAGAGCATAAATCTAGGTCTTCTCCAAAACACAATCAACCAGATATACATACAAGCAATCTCATATCATATGTCAAATAGAGATGAAAGCAACATACAATCTCAGTCATAATCAAAATATGGTGAAAGATGGCACCAAAGCATAAGATATATCAGATTAAATAGCAAGAGTGCACATCACATATATTACAACTCAGATACATGTTGTCATAAAGACAACTACAAGAAAGAAGCGATGAAAATAGAAGATAAAATAGTACAGCTCAGATAAATGTGCCCAGATGTTTCTTATACAAAATAGCCTAGAAAGATGTATATGCTCAGCATGCAAGACTGAAAACTAAGAAATAAGCTAGACATATAAACTATCTATATCAACAATATCATCATCATCAGCTCCTGGCTCGTAGTCCTCCTCTCCATCAGAAGGTGCAGCAGCAGTGCCTCGATAGTACTACCGGTCCAGTTAGCCGACCTGGTTGCTAGTAAGGCCCTGTTTGGTAGGGTGCGGTAGGGTGACATTTTGTAAGTTAGAAAGCTAATCAAATGAAAACATATTTTTTCAACTCTGTTAACGGTATTTGGTTGGATGCAGCTGTGATTCAGTACATTTAAGCACATCCATTTGGTTTCTAAGAGTTTGCATGCGCTAGCTGTAGAGGCCCCTATGAGAACAAACACTATGAAATTGATATTGCCGAATGGCTGTTGCCTGTGGGGCCGGAAGGCCTGGGAACCCTTCAAGTCTGTCACATTTATCGGCTGGAATACAGCTGTCCGAGCTTTTACCTTTTGTCCGTACCTAACTACACCCGACTACCTCCATATCTCGTGCGGTACAAACTTACATAATTTAGAGCCAATTATGCAGTTATGTGCAGTTTCAATTCATCCAATTACATCCTACCACACCCAACCAAACAAAATACAAAACTGAAAATTGAACAAATAGTTGTAAGGAACTTAAACTGCAACCTACCAAACAGGCCCTTAGAGGAGATTTATCTTCCCCCTTGATATTAGAATTTTTTTTTCTACTTAAGAAGGGCTTACGTAACATGTTTGACCATTAGGATTTCACCCTATGGTGTGATATTCATACTCAACTTAGAAGCATACATTGAGACGGATCAAAGTTACAACTATATTTCTGATCATATATCCTATGATCCAAAAATTATCTTTATATCAAGTTCATGAGTTCAAATTTTTATGTCTTGCATGTATTATGTGAAGGAAAAAAGAGAATATACTAAGTTTATCCCATGATCTCAACATCATATCTTTCATGTTTCATATGAAGGGGAAGAGAATATTTTAAATTCAAACTTATCATGATTTCAATCTTGGGTGCTACATGTATGATATAACACTAGTACAGGAATGGGCGTCGGTTTTTTTAAAGCCTGCAGCGTCACTTTTTAACCGACGCCTAGGTGTCCTTCACTATAGAATTTGCTCTATAGCGTCAAATTATTTAACCAAATAAAACCGACCTTACAGAGTAAACACCGACGCAAAAGGTTGTAAAAATTCTGACCTAGGCGAGAAAAAAGGAGCCTGTAAGGTCGGTTATTTCATAAAAACCGACCCTAAAGATTGAATAACATTTCAGTGGTAACACTCGGTCGAGAAAATTGTCGACTGAAAATATTTCGGTCTCGACCGAGAACTCTCTATAAGGTCGGTTTTTTGAATATCGGTCGACAAGTTTGTCGACCGAGTCTTACACTGAAATATTTTATTCAATCTTTAAGGTCGGTTATTTCAAAAAACTGACCATATAGAGGACATATAGACTCGATTTTTTTTACAAAAACTGACGCTAGAAGTTATATTTCGGTCAAAAATTTTCTCGACCGAAGAGTGTACACTCAATTCAATCTTTAGGGTCGGTTATTTAAAATACCGACGCTAAAAGTTATGATTTTTTTCTAAAAAAATTCTACAGAAATTGATATAGAACAGAAGAACAAGAAGATTCATATATTCTGGGAGAGGGGAGCATTGATGTTCAACTGTCACCATTCAAAACCACACATTCATAACAAAAAATGATAATCAATATCATAATTTACAAAATGATAGAGTGCAAGTATGAGATGACATATATAAAAGTAAAAATATGAAAGAGTACGTACTCAAACCACATACATAAATGGAGCTGACATTTTTAATCCAATGCTATTTCGACTTCACTTATAAACCACTCTGACCACTCTTCTCGGAATTCATCCAAGTCCACATGTGTGTAAGGCTGAGTTGGAAAGATCTGTAACAGAAAATGCACATGTTAATATTTTATAAAATGACTACAATCACTTGTAAATTTATGATGTTATTCTTTATTACCCGACTTATAGTCTGAATGTCATGTGATGCTTGTTTGATAATAGTTTGCATATATTTCATTACATAGTAGTCACAAGCCCAGTCATTATTTTGCATAGGACACTACAAATAACAAATTATACTTAATGTTAGTAAACTACTATAAACAACAATTGAGATAAGAGTATAAGAGTTGACATATTACAGTTGAAAATTAATAAATAAAGAGTAAGCAGTTGTCAAAGTAGCTACCTTGACATTTTTCAAAGTCAATGTCTTTAATTTTGTGGGTATTTGTCCTCCAGCTTCACGAAAAGCCTTTATACCCCTATCAATTAAACGATAGTTGGTAAAATAGAAATTCTAAATAGAAATATCATGTTGAAGCAATTGATTAAATTTATGCTTACTCCATAGCTGACAATTTTAGTTTGTGACTACTTGTTGTTTTACCCATTGGGTCAAGATAATAAAGAGTCATCAATTTTAGGACAATCACCAGTAATTCTCAATGTCTAGCTCTGAGTAAGAATAAAACAAACATTAAAATAAATAGTTTCATTCATTATTAAAATTATATTGAATAATAATACTTACTGGACGTTAAAAGGAATTAGGATAATTTCCTTCCCCTCACTAGCAAAATATTTGAATGCATCAGAGAAGTACTCATTCACATCCTCAATATTTGTCTCCACCTGACTAGTGACCAAAGGAACTAAGAATGCAATATTCTTTATATCAAAGTTGGTGACCTCGGTATATAAATGGCTGTTAAACATTTGTAATTATTTTCATATGTAGAAATAAGCTAAAAATGTGTATTGGAATTTTCTATATATATTGATAGATCCTTACCTTATCCATACTTCTATTATCGAAGTGTTCAGCCAATCATACCGGAACAACTCTATAATATCATCAAGAAAAATAAAATTCTCAAAGTCCCTCCCAACCGCATCTTTTGTTAACTTGACCAACATATGTGATCCCAATCTTTGGTTGGCTAAGTATCGACACAAACATTTAGATTTGCTTCCCAATTCGTCGAATGTAGTTTCGGGAATGAAAGATGGCTTCGACATAGGAGGATGACTAGCAGAAGTTTTACTTTTTGGTTTACAAACCTGTTAATTAAATTACATACTTATATTACATGAGTTCATATATGCAGTCAAATATGAAAAATATGGTAGAAATAAGGTTAGCACCCTCAGCTTCTTCAACTGTACTATATTCAGGATTAGGTATGGGTAGTGGTTTGTCCCCCATTCCGTCATACACAAGATGGATGGACACACGACAAATGTCATCAGTAATTTGTTGGCAATGCAATGTACCACCAAGGTTGTACACCTTGCCCGCTGCCACAATATTATATTCTGGAACCTTCACTGCAAGTTTACAGTTCATACCAACCTAGATTGAAATAATATAAGTTATATAAGAAATAGTAGAACAGATACATGTTACAACTATATATATTATCATATATTTATCATACTAATAACACAACATATAGAAGAAAAACTTAATACAGACTATTGTGGTGGGTCATCGGGAGTGCTCCCATGACCTTCTACAACTGTAGCATGGGCTTGTACCTCATCACTTGAGAGACGTGAAGTATGAATAGGTTGAGAAGGTTGAGTAGGATGAAATGAAGACATTATTTCTTTTACTTTCTGCACTACTAATGCTTCAAGATCCTCTTGTGTAAGACCTCCTACACGACCTCTTTTAGATTGCGAAGGGCCAAAATAAGACTTGAATCCTATGCCAACTCCTAATCCCCTAACACGGCCAGGATGCTCCTTCGTACCAAGAGCAACTGCTAGTTCATCCATGTAGCCAGTTGGGATGAACTTTCCTTCCTTCCTTTGCTCGTGGAGATCAATCTTTTCATAGTTAATAAAAATATTAAATCACAATATCAATTAGATATAAATAAATCTAAGTTTGTGGGAGTTACTCTTTACTTAGTTGGGATAAACCTACCATATTTTGTGCCACCTCCTTAGTTGCAGGGTTGACAATTTCACCGGCTCGATTCTTTCTAGCATCAATCCATGTCATGTGTCGGGATGGTCGCTCAACTTGAGTTGTACTAGATTCTTCTCCAGAAGATGATTGCTTCTCTTGTAGTTGGCGGCGGAAGGCATAACCACCAGGCCCCAAGCGATGGTCATGCACATTTTTAGCCCGTCTTTCCTTTTGAGCCTGGTGAATAGCCTGATCATTTAAAATGAGGTATTGCAATTTAGACTTGGCAAACATGTATAAAAAGATTCACCTCCTTAATTGTATAAAATTACGTAGCATATCATCAATCATATCATCCTAAATCTGGTCATCTTGAATCGGTTCATCATTAACATTATCATCATTATCTATATCTTCTATGCCACAACTATTAGTATCGACATTTTCTGCTCCATAATTCAATTTCTCTCCATGCCAATACCATTTATTATAACCTTGTATGATCCCATTGCATATGACATCTTAATTTCCTCACCAATATCAACTTTCAAATTGTTACAACAATTTCTACATGGACAATATAGCCTATCTGTAGGTAGTTTTCTATGTTCCTCAAAAAATCTGATAAATTCATCAAGACCTTTGGCAAACTCTGGACTGCAACGGTTCTTGATAGACATCCAACTTTGATCCATTTTCTATATCACATTAAAATTAATTATAAAACTAACAGTTTAATATTGATACTATAATAATCTGTAAGTTTTTATTGATAGAAAGTTAATTTTATATACTAAAGTGTACCACCTATCCCATTTTTGAATATTTAATCTCACTAGTAACTGTATAATGTATGTTTAGTTTTGAAGAAAATTTCAGCAGCATTTCCCCTAAGTTCTCCAAGTACACTGATGTAAATGGCAAATAACCACTCACATATGTACCCAAAGAACAAATGGAGAAATCCTACTGAAATAATCTACAAAACTAAACATACATTATACAGGTACATCCTAAGCGAGATTAAAATATCCAAAAACAGTCCCAAACCGAGGACTATCCAAAGTTTACTCCTAATGAGTAAATTTTGAACGGGTTTCTAAGTTAATATATAAATGCATTATTTTCATATTTATATATTAAGTTAAACATCATGCATCAACCCTAAAGTGTCATTCTAGGAGTACACATGTCTAATCTAGTATTAATTTCTAAAATTTATATAATGATTACATATGAAAAAAGACATGCATGTTTTTATTATTGGGTTATCAAATCATATAAAATGGAAAATACTTGTACAAATTAGCAAAGTAAGGCTGTTTCCAACAGTCCAAAGATTGAAATCATTATAATATTCAGAACTATTTATGAACATTACAACAAATATGATTAAAACATTTATAGCTCCCACATAAATAAGTTCCAGGTCCATCTCGGTCGACAATTAGTCGACCGAGAGCCCACCATTGCGCAGCGTCCAGGTCCACTCTCGGTCGACGAATTGTCGACCGAGAGTGGACCTGGACGTTGCATGCAGGTGGGCTCTCGGTCGACTAATTATCGACCGAGATAGACCTAGAAGCAGCAATGGCGGCGGGCGGGAATGAAGGTAAGGGAACAAAGGAACGAAGGAAGCGGAGAATTTACTTGGAAATGGCAACGACCTTCGTGGAGGAAGAGACGAACTTCACGGAGAGGCGGCGACCTTCGTGGAAGAGTGGAAGGCGGCGACGAGGAGCTTCACGGCAATGACGAGCTTCGTGGAGGAAGAGTGGAAGGCGGCGACGATGAGCTTCACGATCCTCTTCGCGGCGACGACGAGCTTCACGATCCTCTTGGCAGCATGGAGAGGCGGCAACGGCTTCACGGAGAGAAGCGTTTGCGGCAACGGCAGAATGAAAAAGTGAAAAGGGTTTCGCGGCGCCGCGGGAGAGAGAATAGAAAAGAGAAAAGGGTTTTGCGGGAGGAAGAAAGACCTAAAATTTTGGCTTTTTGCACGGAGCGAAAAACTGTAGCGTCGGTTAACAACCAAAAACCGACTCTACAGATAAATGGTGTCCATGTCGGGTTGTTTAATAACAATCAAACGCAAACTCGGTCGACGAATTTGTCGACCGAAAAGACCTATAGGGTCAGTTATTAGGTAAAACCGACACTATAAGTGCTAATACGAAGAAATCTGGCTCTTTTTGGTCGACGATTTGTCGACCGAGAAGGAGCAAGATTTCCTTCGTACAAGCACCTCTAGGGTCAGTTTTTTTGTATAACCGACCCTAGAGGTGCATATGTGTGAAAAACTAAACTGGATATTGTCGGTTGACAATATTGTCGATCGAGACCCCCTATAGGGTCGGTTATCAGAAAAACCGACCCTAGAGGTGCTTCTAAGAAAGAAATCTGGATCGAAATTTGTCGGTCGACAAATTTGTCTGTCGACAAATTTGTCGACCGAAGATGTGTGAAATAAATTGGATCGAAAATTCATGTCGATCGACAATAATTGTCGACCGGGGAGCATTTTAGAGTCGGTTATAAAGGAAAAACCGACCCTATAGGTGCTTATACACGTGAAATCTGACTCTATCTCAGTCGACAAATTCATCGACAGAGGAGCTCTAAAGTGCTTACACAACCCTAATAATGATGTTATGTGAAACTTTAATATATGGTGATGTCGTATGAAACCCTAATATGGGATAATGTTATGTGAAACCCTAATATGGAATGATGTTATGTGAAACCCTAATATGGAAATGTTATGTGAAACCCTAATATAGGGTGGTGTTGTGTAAAAACCCTAATATGGGATAATGTTATGTGAAATTTCAATATGGGATGATGATATGTGAAACCCTAATTGATAAAGATGGGAAACTCTAACCCTAATGAGGGAATAGAGATGTTATTTTTGTATTGCATGATGTTGATATGAAATTGATATGGTTGATATGAAATTGAGATGCTTGTGTAACAAATATCCTGAATACCTTGGTCAGATGACCTGAAGGTAATAGTTACCTGATAAGTGATAACCATGTTTAGTGATGAACTAAGGGTTTGAATACCCAGAATCAGCAAATGTGATTATGGTGGTATTGAGGGATGTGAATTCCCAACAATGAGACAAAAGATTGAGATCCCAATGCTTTATAACGTTTTGAAAAGTACTAAACTCTATTCAAAAATTCTGTCGGTCGACTATTTTTCGACCGAGAAGATCTCTAGGATCGGTTATAAGGAAAAAACTGACCCTAAAGTCATCCTCGGTTGACAATATTGTCGACCGAGTTTGTCTCGGTCGATAATATTTTCGACCGAGATTAACCCTGTTTCAATGTTTTAAATTAAGTACCAAGTGTGTGTATGAGATTAACCAAGTGATGCTTTTTCAAATTTAGCCAAAATTTATTTTTCAATCATTTGAAATAACAATATTCTTATATAACATGTATATGTCCAAATGAAGCCATGGAAAACACTTTTATTCATAACAATTTAATGCCCATACACTTTATAAGATGAAACATGACATACTTGCTTTATTAAAAGATATACATTACATCAGATAATATCACTGAAAAGACTGAAGGATTACATCAATGTTTGGGTCTTTTCCAAGAAAGGGCTCAGCTCCATAATACTTGACCAGTGTCTGCCACTCCAAGGCACCTGTCATGGTTAAGGCATAAGCCTCCAAGAAGGTGGGAACACGATCAAAGCGAAAGTGGGAAGCAATGTCTTGAAGTTGAATTGGGAAAAACTGAGTATGTGTGAGATTAGGAGATGGTGGAGGTGGAATTTGATAGTAGTTGTAGGAAGGATTGTATGGATTTATCATGCCAGGATTAAGGGAATAGGGATATTCATCATGTTGGTTAGGAGAGAGAGTTTGCATCCTTTGGTTTAAATAAGTCATGACATGGTGATTATTATCCAATTGCCTACTTAGGTGATATTGGGAGCCAGCAATGTATGTCAAGGTATTTGTAATAGGATCATGGGGTAGGTTGGTAGGAGGAGGTGGTGGAGGTATGTCTTGGGTGGATGTCTCCCCTTCAGTCCTAGCCCTTTTGTGGACAAAGTCAATTCCCATCTTTTCCACCGTATTTTTACTTATTTTTTGGGGTTTTCTATACCATGTGTAACCTAAGTCGTCCTCAATATTCTTCTTAAGAAAATATTGAGTGATTTGGCATACAAAGTCAGCATAAGGTGGATTGCCAGAAAACTCAAACATATTCTTAAGGATGATACGAATAAAGTTTATGGGAATACTTTTGAGAATGGCATAGATAAGGTACATATGAAAGGTGGGTACTTCAAATTTGTTTGCTCTAGGATGGATATTGGTGGCAACAATAAGATTTATGATCCTAGCTTCAGGTTTTAAATTTATGGCATAATAGGTACCCCTATCTTCATGACAAGTCATATTTGATTGAAAGATGGCTCTTTTGACATCACTAAGGCTAATTGTAGTGTCATCTTGGGAGAGTTTGTTGAGTGGAGTTCCTCTGGTGAGATCAATAAAATTTTTATATTCTTCTATATCTATGTCAAGCATATCAAGAATACCCTCCTCAGTAAAATGGAATCCATACCCACCAACCATAGAGGAGAAGGAATCATGTTCAGGATGTTCGGTTAAATTGGCATAGAATTCATTAACTACTTTGGAGGAGTAGGAATGGAAGGAGGGATTTAGAAAATTAGTCAAATGTTGCACCTCGAAAAGTTCCTCCAAATCGACAATGTTGTGGAAGTCCATGACGTCGACTGGCCTTCGTGGAAGAGGAGTTCTTGACGAGAGCCTGAGGTAGCGGTCGCCTGCAGTTGCGTCGATGAAAGGGACATCGTTGATGAACGACAACATTGAAGAGACCGTCCTTCCTTTCCTACCTGCAACTTGCTTCTTTCCGCGCGTAGATGATGAAGCCATTTCGTTGCTTTGAAATGGAGAAATAGCAAGCAAGAATTGGATGTAGAGAAGCTGAAGATTTTCACAAGAATACACTAGAGAGGAGCTAGAGAAGTGAGAATGTGAAGGTGTGAAGAAATGGATCGTTTTGCGTGCTATTTATAGCAAAACAGAGCCAATTTTGGTCGACAATTTGTCGACCGACGCCCGCAACGGTCATTTTCTAGACCCTTCTCCTGGTCGGCCAACGGTCGTATTTATAGCTGTTACGACGGTTGATTTTTTTAGCCGTTACAACGGTTGATTTTCTAGCCGTTACGCCGGTTGATTTTCTAGTCGTTACTCGGTCGACAAATTCGTCGACCGATATGTTTCGGTCGACAATTCGTCGACCGAGAAAGAGCCAGATTTCATTCACTTAAGTACCTCTAGGGTCAGTTTTAAGGAAAAAACCGACCCTAGAGGTATTTATTCATGTGTGAAATACTAAACTGGATCCTAAGTTTATCTCGGTCGACAATATTGTCGACCGAATGGACTTCTAAGGTCGGTTATAAAGAAAATACCGACCCTAAAAGTTGCTTATACACTTGAAAATTGACTCCTTATCGGTCGACAAATTTGTCGACCGAGAAAGGCTCTAAGGTCGTTTATAAGTGCAAATCCGACGCTAGAGGTGCTTATACATGCGTGAACTATCTGGATCCAGAATAGATATCGGTCGACGAATTTGTCGATCGAGAAAGAGCCAGATTTCCTTCGCATAAGTACCTCTAGGGTCGGTTTTAAGGAAAAAACCGACCTTAGAGGTACTTATTCATGTGTGAAATACTAAACTGGATCCTAAATTTATATCGGTCGACAATATTGTCGACCGAATAGACTTCTAAGGTCGGTTATAAAGAAAATACCGACCCTAAAAGTTGCTTATACACTTGAAATCTTACTCCTCATCGGTCGACGAATTTGTCGACTGAGGTGATCGGTCGAAGTATTGGTCGACTGAGGAAGGCTCTAAGGTCAGTTATAAGTGCAAATCCGACGCTAGATGTGCTTATACATGCGTGAACTATCTGGATCCAGAATAGATATCGATCAACGAATTTGTCGACCGAGGAGGCCTTTAAGGTCGGTTTTAAAGGAATAACCGACCTTAGAGGTGTTGAACCGGGGAGGACTGTAGGGTCGATTATAAAGAAAAAACCGACCCTATAGGTGCTTGTATATGTGAAATTCAGCTCTTATTCGGTCGATGAATTTGTCGAGCGAGGAGCCCTTTAGGGTCGGTTATAAGGTAAAAACGACGCTATAGATCGAGGCGCGAAACTAAAATCAAGTAATTTTTGCCGCGGGAAAAATTGTCTATAAGGTCGCTTATTTTAGAAAAACCGACCCTGTAGAGATGTACTACAAGGCCGGTTATTTTAAGAAAAGCGACTCAAAAGGTCTTAAGTGGTGCCCGCGTTTTTTATAGACATATAAGGTCAGTTATTTAGAAAACCGAACCTATAGAGATACACTACAAGGTCGGTTATTTTAAGAAAAGCGACCCAAGAGGTCTTAAGTGGTGCCCGCATTTTTTATAGACATATAAGGTCAGTTATTTGGAAAACCGACCCTATAGAGTTACACTACAAGGTCCGTTTATTTAAGAAAACCGATCTAAGAGGTCTTAAGTGGTGCCCGCGTTTTTTTAGACATATAAAGTCGGTTATTTGGTAAAACTGACCCTACATGTAGTGACGTTATAACCCATTTCTGTACTAGTGTAGGGGGAAAATATAGAATAGGTCAAGCTTATATGAGTGACTCCTCATATATAAATCATCTATATAGCTCAAGTGAGGTTTCTATCATCATATATTAAGAAAGAGAAGAAGAAGGGAGAACATGTATTTTGAGTATCTTTTGCATAAAACATTATACTCTCATAACTAGAGTTCATATATTACCTCACTTGCAACTAATGATGAGATTCACAAAATATGTCACTCCAACTAGGACCTAACTCAGCCAAAGGATTGACTTTATCATATGGGTCATCTACCCATCCTTTTATTTTACCCAATTCTCACATATAGATTTGAATCATGCATAAGGACTCAACTCAACACTCGAGAGTAATCTTAGTGTAGGACATTTTTTTAACACATATCTCATATATTGGAGGCTAGGTCATGTGACCTTCTCCCTGTGGGTCTTACTCTCTCTAAAGTTCACCACATATCTCATCCTACCACTAGATATCCTCCTTGTATAAGAGCTTGAGGCTCATGCACACTCATCTCTATCTTAACTTAGCTTATCTTAAGTAGGAAAAAGGGAATGTACTTTCATCATCAAGATTTTGCTTAAATTCTCCAAAATTGGATTCAACTAGTATACAATTTAAACCTTTATAAGGAAACTTATACTATCAGAGATCAAACTTAGACAAGATTGCACATGCTTATTTCAACTATCACTCTATCATCCACTCCATGTATCACATATCTTGATAAGGCTCTAGACATCTAATCTAGACTACTCTCTCTTCTAGACTGATGTCACTCCCTTTCACTTAGGTTACATGAACACTAACTACTCTCCAGTGTGAGGGACACATTTTCATATTTACATATAGGTAATAAAATATTATATAGTTTTTCTCCGAGAAGGCAGACGTCAGAGAAAACTATCAGGCTCGAGCCGATTGGAAAACAAAATCAAATCAGCAAAACGAGTATCCCACACACAGTAGATAGTCTAGTGCCATGTCACCTAGTGAAATGGTGAGAAAAAGGTGTAAACTAGTGTAGCTACCCAATACATATGAGCTCTATATGGAGAGGGTTTCATACACTTGCCTAAACCTAGTTCTCAAACATCTAGGTTCTAACCTAGAGGCTAAGTCGAACCTAATCCTTATTCAACAACTCACCAAGTTTCTAGTATTTAAAGTGAAAGGTGAAATTTGGTTTTTATGTTTTATGGTGAGCAATTATTAGGTGTAGCTATTGTTCATGCTCTGATACCAACTGTAACATCCCCGGATTCTGCCGTCCCGAGACTTAGAAGTCCCGAGAGGACAAATCCGAAAACGTTAGGCAATTGTATCAAAGTGCATTGCGGAAACAATTTGCGCATACATGAACATACAAGCATAACATACTCAACATTCAACATGTATATTTATACAATATGAGTTATTACAAAATGATTTACAGTTACATATTGAATGAAAATTCTACAATCTATGAACATGTATGCTATCTAGGATCTTAGACAATAGGTAACCTGAACAACTTGCTCACATCCAATACTTTTGTCCCATGCTAGCTCTGAACCTAAAACATACGTGAAACAACGAATCAATACACAAGGTGTTGTGCACATGGGTAGAAAGATACATACTAATATGCTTGCATAATTGAAATAACTTGAGAAAGAAAGAGTAAAAGAAAACATTGTTTAAAGCGATAATCAGGTAAACACATATTTTTAGATGTCTTTCGATGCGTTTGTACTACTAAGTGGTGTCACACTTCATTTTTCTCCGCCCCTTGGCTATGGGGACCGAGTGCCGACCTTATATTTAGAGGGGAGAGAGAGAGATGTCACACTTCATTTTTCCCTGCCCCTTGGGCTATGGGGACCGAGTGCCGACCTTATATTTAGAGGAAGAGAGAGAGGATTGAGGGAGAGAGAGCATATATCCACTCAGTAGCTACAAACCATCTATATTATTTTTTATGTTCTTTAATATTTTGCGGAGCATATACTACTAATACACATCCAAGAATTTATATGCAAACACAAGCATCCAAAGTACATCATATCATTATGCATTCATGAAAACTAGTCTTATACTTAATAAAACCCACGTACATGAGTTCAGAGATTCTAATCATTCTTGCTCATCTAAATATCCGGACATCACCTGATTAATAATGATTAATCATCAATAATACATAGTTCATTATATTACTAATATTTTAGGTCCAAAATTAGGGTTTGACCAAATCTAGGTTTAAACAACCTGGAACTTGTGTCTGATATTTTTATTCTGATCCATACGTCATTATAAAGGTCTGATACGAATTTCATATTTTTCTGAGGCTTTTTCCTATTTATATAATAATAGGAGGGTTAAAGCATTAATTCCATTCTAATATCAAAAGACCTAGTATTTGGACATTTCATTAATATCAAAGGTTGTATTTAGTATCCAAACGATATTAGTTTTTAAGAGTAATCTTTCCAGATTTTATGGCCACTATATGCTAATTATACTATTCAAATAATCTTAAAAGAAACATCATCTTATAAATGGAAAATCAACAATAATACTACTTCCAAGGTCTGATTTAGGGGTCCTATAAGGAAGTAGACATTTTTATAAGTCTAGGGGTATTTTGTGGGTATTTTTAGGCCAAAGGAGCTATTTTTATTTGTATTTGTAGGATTCATACATGAACTGAATATTAGTTAGATGATTACCTTCCTGGGTTAATTGAGGTCG
Source organism: Alisma plantago-aquatica (assembly GCA_963693085.1). Classification (NCBI taxonomy): domain Eukaryota; kingdom Viridiplantae; phylum Streptophyta; class Magnoliopsida; order Alismatales; family Alismataceae; genus Alisma; species Alisma plantago-aquatica. The sequence goes on from OY856410.1 coordinate 908,293,382, forward strand.
TCTGATCCTTCTCTTGGGAAGCCCAAAATACTACCATGTGTGCTTCACAGCTTGCCTCCAGCTTGTTTCTAAGCTGACCGGTTTGGGCATAATGGGCCTAGCCGACTCTTCTCTCGTCTTTTCCCCCTTTTCCCCTGCGATCAAGCGATCACCTGCATCGCGTTACATCTCAGCGGCATGTCTTCGTCGGAGAGCTCCTCCGCAAGGAACCATCTTCAACGAGTGATGGGAGTACAGAAGAGCATCCCTGGTCATATTTGGAATTCACGCGGATCCACCCGTGATGGAGCTCGAGATGGCGTTGTCCTATGGTGAGAAGGAGCATAGATGATCCTTGTCTGGCCTCAGTAGGGCTTGCCGTAGAAATTGTAGGGGAAAAAGGGGTGCTTGAGTGGCTATTCCTGATCTCTACATGTTGGTGCGGTGGAGCCACCGTCACCGCTGTTGCGTGGGAGGTCTACAGCGAGCTAGCTCCTCTCAACTCAACCTCCTCTCTAGAAGACGATGGCGCCGTTGCAACCCTAGGTGTGGGAGCACATCGACGGAAGTGCTTGGAGAGGGGGCGAGACCTCCGCTAGTTCAAGTTCCATCACAACGTCGCCGACAAGCTCCCCTGCTCCAGGAGCGACCTCATGAGGAGCCACAGAGAGGACCTCAAGCCCATCAAACTGAGAGGGAGACATGATTGTCACCTGCTGATGAATCCTTAAGGCTCAGAGCCTTGCTGAGCCTCAAGGATCTCTCCCAAAAAGGCAGTGACTATAGTTGTTATCCTAAACATGCTTCCTTCTGAAGCCACCTACTTCATATGTTTCCCTCTTCTCCACCATGGTGAAGCTCGGCCTCCCCTAGGGATATGGGTGGAGACGGAAGTGAATCCAAGAATTAGAAATCTCCTCTTGCCAGCAAAAACCACAATCTGGATGTGGTTGGGAAGCTACAGAAAAGGTGGATCTACAGACTTAGTTGAGATCATGTTTGCCTCACTAAAAGCGGCTGGGGATGGCCTCATCCTTTGACGCTATCAACCCCACATCTTGCGGAGGTTGAATATGGTTTACAAGCATTCGATCCCGCTCACTGATGTCTAAGATCAACACACGAGTCTTCCTGCTCCTTCCTAAGAAAGGATCCCCAATAGAAAAGAGATAGACACTAAAAGCTAAGATAATCACGTCGTTATCTTGAGGGCTGATTAAACACATAATGCAATACTGATTCACATATTCCTATAATTCATATACAACTTTAATCCAAAACACGTGCAATTAAACTCCAACAAAATTGAATCTTAGGCATAGATCTAACGTAGCTTATGCTAATTATTGACCAAAGTACACTTCAAACATTCATAGTTTGGCCATGTAGATATAATCTTCAAACAAGCCCAATCCAATGATCACACGATCCAAGATAATTATCAGAATGCCTCAAATAATTCGACATGTATCACTTTAACACTTTGTCCTTATTGCACACCTCAAAGTATGGTTCTCAATCATTGTGGCTACCAATACCTCCAATGAGGTCAACATTATTATAACAATTTTAGTATAATTAGTTGGAAACCCCAAAATTCCAAGATATCACAACACCTCCAAGGAAGAAGACGAGACCAAAGTTAAGATAGCTCAAGATGAAGAGGAGATATCCATGATCTATGGATGAGAAGACGAAGAAGGGAGAGCTAGGAAACATAGATTACCAAGGTAGAAGATGGAAGATGATCAAGGAAATCCTCAACTTGAAACTCATCCTCCAAGCTCCAAGAGAACCTCCCTAACTCCTAAAACTTCTCAAGGTCATCCATCAAGAAGGAGAGAAAGAAAGGATGGCCAAAAGGATCCTCTTGTATGGAGGGAAAGAAGATTATATACTAGGGGAATGAGAGAGAGGTCATGGGAGAGGTGTCATCCCCTTAGGAGCTTATATGACACTTGTCTACGAAAAAGGGGCCACATGCAACAACATGCAAGACATGGTGATATGGTCTAGGCTAGATCTCACCCTCTTGGTCTCCTACCAAGGTCAAGGCCTCACTAACCCGATACCATATCTCCACACACCCACAAACCGATAGGGCATAACCCTACACACTCACAAACCGATAGGGAATAACCCTACACACTCACAAAACTGATAGGGCACAATCCTACACACTCACAAACTGATACACAACCTCTCCAAGGCTCTCTAACCCGAGACAACACATGTAGGTGCAAGACACACCTCACTCATGTGTTCTACACATCACCAAGGATGTTGCCACAAACCAAGACCCAAACAAGGTGCCCACCTCTCTCTCTCTCCTCATTATGATGCCAAGAGAGAGAAGGAACACTCTAGAGGTGACAAATTTGGACATCAACACCTGCTCTCGGTGAATTGTAAATTACACAAAAACCTCATCACAAAACACAAGCATCATCCAAACAAGCTCAAACAAGAAACTTAAACTTCCTAAGTGTCCTAATTATAACTCAGATGATTAGAGCAAGATTCTAAGCAACATACTTTGGCAAAACAAACAAGGTTATCCCAAAATGTGGGTCAGGGTCCTTACAATATCGAAACCCCAAATTTATAATTTGAAATCATAAACAAAATGTAACACACATTGCAAGAAAACCTTTTTAATAAACCAGGCTTTCTACCCACATCATCGTCATTCCAAAAGAATTAGTAGTCCAATTTGTTGCTTATGCCCATGAAATCAATGTATCCATGCCATACCCAACAATAAGTAATTTCAAATTTAAAATGTGGGCAACCAACAACTCACTAGTGCAAGTTTGAATATTAAATCCAGTTTATTTTTTGTTGTCTTGCGATGTTTTATTTGGGAGTGTTATGTAGTTATGAGGGACGAAAGGTTTGACTGAAACTGGTGGATAGTAGATGATATTTTACCCATTTTTTCATTTTGCATAAAGTAAAAGAGTTTATTCTGGAAAAAGCGAATACAAGTTCCAAGGACGGATTGGCATGCAACAAGATCTATTCTCAGTGACATTGCATTAAAGTGCTATATGATATTATCTCAACGCATATCTGGGTTCTAGAATCATATGGTGTCTCTCTCAGGGTTATTTTTCAGTTGCATACAAATGGATGCATTAATTTTATTGGATGTTGACGTCCTTGAACTTTCTGAATCCAATCATCCCACCTATTGATTTTCTAGGCGATAATGCCATATACACATAATTGGTATTGACCGACTCGTTCGTTGCGGTGACATTCTACATGAAGTCTACAAACACATGCAAGCTAAGATGCGTCCTAAATTTATTCTAAAGGACAGCCAATTATAACACATTATTTCTTTCTCACTCTTTTCTAAAATTCATTTCCTAAAAAATAAAGAAGGATAAACATCACATGTATACTATAGCACAATTTTATTAAATCCTACTAAATTTTTATAGAATTTGTTTTGTAAAGACTTAATTTCATAAAAATACACAATCTTTAAGTGTCTTAACACTAATATCACTGCGCTTGTCTTAACACTAATATCACTGCGCTTAAAAATTACATACACATACATGGTTTGTGCTTTTTTATTTCATATCTATCACACACCGGCGTCGTCAGCTCCGGACACCGCCATTTGGTAATTTGCCCTCAGTTTGGCTGTAGTTGATATGAGGGAGCTGAAGAAGCGCAGCATCCAGTCTAGATATGGCTTGGTAGCCTCGTTCGACGTGATGGCTCTGCTCGGGCCTCTTCTCCTATATCGGAACCACCACCGAGTGAAGATAAAAGGAACTCCGTAAAGCAGAACGCCGCAGCAAAGCTGTAGCTAGCTATAAGCCCATTTGAAGCCACCTTTTCTCCAGCCACCGCCATTGCCACTGTCTTCCCCTGCAGTGGACGTGAAGAAGTTGACATTAGGATTATAGGTGGAAGGGAAGTGGAAGTGTTTCTGGTGCATTCTAGTTCGTGGATGGTCAATTTAATTAGGATATAACATACAAGGCGTCAGTGGAGGAATCAGAGGTCGGGATTCCAAAATCTCGTCGGAGCTTGATGTACAAGGTAGTTGGAAATATGATACACCCTACCATGTAATCCGTGAGCATGGTCTCGCCCTACCAACCAACCAAACTGCTGAATTCACCTCATTCACGGAATGGTTCATTGGCCCATCTATACCTACCATCCCCTCACCCACTCCACTAACACAACGAGACAATGGCCACCCCGATAGCTCGCCTCCTGCTACTCCCATTCCATTCATTCCAGCACCCACGAATACCACTGACCCATGTAGCTATTCGTCGTCTTCTCTGACGGAAACACCTCCAGAACAAGAACCATGCCTTAATACACCAACCGTCAATCATGATCCCAACGTCCACGCTCCACCCGAACCCAGCAGCCCCACTCCACACTCTGACACGCCGGCCATTCCCGTCGATCCAGTCCCACCACCGGCTCCACCCCGGCATCCAATGACAACAAGACTTCGTGCCGGTATATCCAAACCCAACCCCAAGTACACCAACCTTGCCGCTACAGACTGTCTCGAACCAATCACAGTGAAGGGTGCCCTCCTTCAGCCGCACTGGCGGCAAGCCATGGAAGCTAAAAAAAAACTAAAATGGTACATTTGGCCATTTTAATTCCTAGAATAGCACCTTCTTGAACTTAATTTTCAAAATGGCACATTTTGGGAGTAATGCGTCCTGCCTTGAGACACATTGCCTCTCGCAGAGCAATGCGTCCTGACCCGGGACGCATGAGCCCCACAGAAGGACAATGCGTCACAGATCAACACGCATTGTTAAGCGACAAAGCAATGCGTCTCGAGGCGGGACATATTGGTCCCATCACAGAGGAATGCGTCCTGACGCGGGACACATTGTCCTGTTGTTGTGGGACCAATGCGACCCGTCCCGAGACGTCCCAACGGCTCTTTGGTGCCACAAGGCAATGTGTCTCGGCTGGGGACACATTGCTGCCACGCAACACCCGACCGTTGCAACCCAACGACTATGTTGATGTTGGGGGCTGCCACGTGGGGGCAATACATCCCAACTAGAACGCATTGCTCTCCTATATAAAGGAGCCGAGATCAGCCCCCCAAACCCACACCATTCATCATTTTCTTCAAGTTCTCCTCTGCTCCCATTGCTCTGGAGTTCCCTGCTCAGATTTCTATTGCTTGGAGGTGATTTTGGGCAATCTTGGAGCTAAATTCTGGCAATCGTGGAGCTATATTCTTCTTCTCTTCTTCTTTCGCTATTTGGCCATGATTCTGCTTCTCTTCTTTCTCTTCTCGGATATTCTGATTGTAAGGGAGATCTCGCCATTTGAGGTATTTTTTCTACTATATTTTTAGATTAAAAAATTTAGACCTAAAATTCCTATGCAATATTAAAAATGAAATAATTGTATTGCTACTATTTAATTCCACATTAATTAAATAATGTTATAGAAAAAGACACTTGAAGGTTAATTACTGTTCAAAAAATTATTGTTCCAAATTCTAAAATCATTATTCTAAAATGTTAATGTTATAGAGAAAATATTGTTTCAAATTTAATTCCAAATTTCAAAATTATTGTTCTAAAATTTTAATGTTATAGAAAAAATATTGTTCCAAATTTAATTTCAAATTCAAAATTATTGTTCTAAAATCTTAACTACTCTTCTAAAAATGATGTCAATGTTCGAAAATATTAATTCATGCTCTAAAATATAAATTCATGTTCTACAATATTAATTATTGTTCTAAAGTTAATTTGCTGTTCTAAAATCTGAATTACTATTTTACAATGATAGGAACATAGCATCTAGTTCACATTCATGAATTGTCAAGCTTCAATATAATGGTCAATTTCTCTCTGATGGGTCTTATTCTAGTCAATCTGTTGGACCCATAAATATTTCACTTATCAATACCCTATCCGAACTAAAATCATATATTCATACAATACTTGACATCAACCGCAACCACTTCTCTATCAATATATCCTATCTTTTCCCTGGAGAAGATCATATGCTCATACAAGTTGATGATGATGATGCATACAGAACCTGTTCTCACTTTCATCTGATGCCTATATTGATGTGTTTCTTAAAAAAACATCTTTCCACCAACATTCTAGTTTCATTAGTCTGTTGAATTAATTTGAATCCCAACCATGTAACAGTCTTGTAACTGCTGAATGGAATCAACCACCTGAATTCTCTCAAAATCCTACTATTGAGAATATTGGTGTTGAGGTTGAGGAGGGAGAACAAAATATTGAACAAGAAGGTGATGATAATAGTGATCATGAAGGTGATAATGATAGTAATCAGGAAGGTGATAATAATAGTGATCATGATGATGAGTCATTGACTGAAACTGATGATGAGCATGAACATCCATTCCCTGACTCTATTACAACATTGAGTTCCGTTCCATCTATATTTGATAAACAATGGCCCCGACATGAATACATTGATACCAACTATGAAGCTTTTCAAGATGAAGAATGGGTGGAAGATTTTTGTCAGGAATTCCATCTCAATTACAACCCTTCCATCACTGAAATATATGAGGGTGCTTTATTTGCATCTAAAGTTGTAATGGTTGAGACGATCCAAAAATAGTCGGTACAAAGAATGTCCAATATTGTACACAACACTCAAATAATTGTCATCTTAAATTTATTTGTATCCATGACCAACGATGTCCTTAAAGTTTAACCGCTTGTCAGTCCAAAAGAGCAGGTGGCATGTGGAAGGTAAAATGTTATAGTACAAGCCACAATTGTCAACTAACTGTTCTGAATCAGGACCATCGCCAAGTCACATCATCTTATATTGCTCGTATGATAATGTCAATCCTGATATCACAATTGGATATGTCCACACGAGAAATTTGTGACAAAGTGAATGATGAACTAAAGCTCCATATATCTTATAAGAAGACATTTCTAGTGAGGAGGAAGGCTGTCTGTAAAATATTAGGAGACTGAGAATCATCATATTATACTTTGTTGTCATTCCTGATTTCTCTGTCACAATATATTCTAAGAAATATATATTCCCACCTTATGGATGATTATACCCTTCAAACTGAAAGCACTTGTAGATTCAAGCGGGTGTTCTGGGCATTTGGTCCATCTATGAGGGGTTGGGCCTATTGCAGGCCTGTTCTTATTACTGATGGGATATTTCTAACAGGAAAATATTTTGGCACACTTCTCATTGGATGTGGCATCGATGTTGATAATGGTCTATTTCCACTTACTTTTGTTGTTGTCGAGGAAGAAAATAAGGACTCATGGGAGTGGTTCTTTGGTTCTCTACAAACTTGTATTCCAATCATTCCACACTTAATGGATTTGTGTATTATTTCTGATCGAATGAGTGGAATTTTTCTAGCACTTAAGTCACAATTTAACTGGGCTCAACATCGTTATTGTCTTCGACATCTTCGTGAGAACTTCCATCAAAAGTTAAAATCACAAGAGTTTAAGGAACTTTTGTGGAAGGTGGGATCCACAACTGATACACTTGAATTTGATCGTCTAATGGCTGATATAGAAACCATAGAACCAACTGCTAAGGAGTATTTGATAGCCCAAAATCTAGTACAGTGGTCTCTCATATATGACAGAGGTTACAAGTATGGGTCATTGACTAGCAATCATGTTGAAGGGTTAAATGGAGTCTTAAAAGGTGTTAGAGGTTTACCAATACATGCACTAATTGTTGCCCCATACTATCTCTTTGTTACAATGTGGTTGGAGAGACGTAATGAAGCATATGGTCATGCACAAAAGTACATAAATGGCCCTTTAGGTTTCATGATAAGCTTTTTAATGTATCACAGGATGCAGAAAAACTAGCAGTAAACATCCGTGTGAACAATGATGAATGGCTTGTTGATGACATGGACAAACATAAATTTTAAGTCATATTGCATCCAAATGGTGCAAGTGAATGCAGTTGTGATTTTCTACAACAATGGTATTTTCTATGTTCTCATGTTTGGGTAGCTGTAAGATCTGTCAATTATGATACTGATGCACTTGTGAGCCCATATTTCACAAATGATGCTTATTTAAACGCATACATAACTGAATTTTGTGGTATTCTCGACAAGAGGTATTGGCCTTAATTTGATGAAGAACAATGATGAATGGCTTGTTGATGACATGGACAAACATAAATTTTAAGTCATATTGCATCCAAATGGTGCAAGTGAATGCAGTTGTGATTTTCTACAACAATGGTATTTTCCATGTTCTCATGTTTAGGTAGCTGTAAGATCTGTCAATTATGATACTGATGCACTTGTGAGCCCATATTTCACAAATGATGCTTATTTAAACGCATACATAATTAAATTTCGTGGTATTCTCGACAAGAGGTATTGGCCTTAATTTGATGAAAATAAAGGTATTTATCCCTTATTACCCCCAAGGAAACGAAGGCACACTGGAAGACCAAAGAAAAAAAGGCCTTCAATTATGGATGTTGATCCAAATCAATATACATATCATTGTCATAAGTGTGGCAGAAGAGGCCATAATACACATACTTGTCCTAATGTAATATGATGTCTGGTCATGTAATGCTTGCAGTTTCAATTTACTCAAGTCATGTAATGTTTATAATTTCAGTTTGTTCAAGTCATGTAATATTTGCAATTTCAATTTACTCAAGTCATGTAATGTTTGTAATTTTAGTTTGTTCAAGTCATGTAATGTTTGCAATTTCAATTTGCTCAAGTCATGTAATGTTTGCAATTTTAGTTTGTTCAAGTCACGTAATGTTTCCAATTTCAATTTACTCAAGTCATGTAATGTTTACAATTTCAGTTTGTTCAAGTCATGTAATGTAATATTTGCATTTTTCATTTAATGTAATATTTGCACTTTTCATAGATATGGCTCCTAGACTAGCATCGTTATGACTCTCCCAGCACCACTTCATGATGTCACAATGGCCTATTACTGACCCAGGTGTTTTGGAAAACATTTTTTTGGTTGGTATTGGGCTTGTTTATAGGCTACAACCTATCCACCTTGATCTCAATTTAATCATTGCCTTAGTTAACCGGTGGGATAACTCTAGCTATACATTTAGGTTTCCCCCTTTTGAAATGAGTGTAACCCTTCAGGATGTTGCAGTTCTTTTATGCCTTAGAATTGATGGCCCACAAGTTATAGCTTCATATCCTTTAGGCATAGATGAGGGGAAATTTTCTTCATGGTCTCACCTTTGTGAGAGTTTCTTAGGATATTCACCAGATGGGATGTCTAAGGGGCATATCTCCTTGATATGGTTGTGTGAGATCTTTAGTGGGATGGATTTCACCTTGGGAGATGAAGAAGAACAAAGACAAATGAGGATAAGGTATACTAGAACTTATCTCCTATACTTTTTAGGTAGTTACCTTATTCCAGATAGTACCGGGGACATAGTTCATGCACGGTACCTCCCGCTTGTGTCTGACTTTGTAAGTTGTAGCATTCTATCTTGGGGTGCTGCAACTCTAGCATACTTGTATAGGGAGTTGTATAAGGCTACCACCCATTCTAGGAAAACTGCCCACCTGTCTGGTTGTGTATGTCTACAACATATGTGGTGTCGGGAGAGGTTAGGAATTGGATGCCCAGTGTGTGGCCTACATTTGTTTAAAGGAGTGATACTATGAGAGGATTGGTCCAGTTTTATGATTCAACATTTGATCAGATTTCACCGTCTTAGGTATACCTTACTTACTTCTACTAACATGTTGTATGATATATGTTGTATTTTTTACGCAATTTACTCCGTTTTAATGATACATGTTGTATCTATTTGAATAATAGATACAGTTAACTCCTTACACTGCTGATATTTTAGAGAGACTTCCAGCCTTATGTCAAGAGGGTCGTGATATTTGGTTGGCACGAGTGCCTTTACTGTTCTACACAGTAGTAGAGTGGCACTTGCCTGACAGAGTACTTGGACAATTCAGATTTGTTCAAGTACAACCTACTCTGGAGTTGCCACACCTTAGTAGGATAGATGGGAGGGGTCATGTGACTAAGGACTAGTTGCATCATTATAGGCGGGAGGTGCAACTGTAGAACAACAGACGCGAGAGCTTAGTTCCCCCTCCACCAGCAGAGACAATCTTCAATCCATAGGTGCACTACGCATGGTATCATATCCAGTACGTACTGCCTCCTCCAACTCAGCCTCTGACCACATACTACCCACAAAGTTATCGTCAACAACAATTTGTGAGTATCATTATTATTTCTTTTACAAATTGTTATTATTTATCTTTATTATTTGTAATATATATAATTAGTCTTTATTATTTATAAATACTTTGTTTGAACAGGTAGAATCACATGTGAGGATCCGAGCGGCTTTACATCATGCTCTTGCACAAATTAGAGATGACGTATATGGGATCCAAGGGACTTACTTTGATAGTCTTCCCGACTATGCTCGCCTGTATGATCCCATACCCACTCATACCACAACCCCTGAGCCCACTCCTACTCCTACTCCTGTGCCTATTGCTCCTGAGCCCACTCCCACTTCTCAAATCATGGCATGGGAATCGACATGGCCATACTTTTCAGGAGCTGATTCATTTTCTTCATACATCACCCCACCTCCACCAGCATCCTACTATGGAGCAGGTTCTTCTTCTGTTCCATACACTCCACTCCCACCACCAATTATTCATGAGAGTCGACAACCATCTTATGTCACATACTCACCGACTCTATTTGATTTCTTAGGATGCACCCTACCTGATGCCCCACATCCTAGTATTCAGAGACCCCTCACCCCACCTCAAGCTTTTCATTACTTCCCTAGTTCTCATCAGCCTACTGCTACACAGTTGTCCCCCATTGAGGCATCTCTAGATGACTTCGGTACTCAGGAGCCATATGTACATGGAGGTGGGCGAGGACGTCGTGGGCGTGGAGGACGTACTTAGTTTTTCATATCTTGTATTGTGTTGTATATATGCCTTTGTTCAGACATTTATTTGTCTTGTATGCGGATCTATCATATTATGATATCATATTGGTTTATTTTGGTTCTGTCATATTGTTCTGTTGTGTATTATTTTCTCGTCAAGTTGGTTCATGTTTTAACCTTGTTTTTAATGATATCTCATTTTTTGGGATTAATTTCTTCTTATATAATCAATTAGGAATGAACTAGTGTTGGTCGCAATACTACTTCTATAATCCATATGCATGTTCATAGCTATTCAAATTAACAAATTTATAATAATTGGTTATAGTATAGACATTCAAATACAAGTGAACGAATAGTAAATGTACGAATATAATCAATATTATTAATATACAAATCAATATACATGAAAGAATAATAATGAATGCAAAAAAATTTAAAAAATTACAATACGTCCTGCATGGGGACGTTTTACTATGATGTGGCAGTAATATGTTCCTCATGTAGGACACATTGCTTTCATGTGGGGACAATGCGTCCCGACCATAGACACATTGGCCCCACAACAGGGCAATGCGTCCTGCTTCATGACACATTACTCCGCGGTGGGATCAATGTGTCCCGCCTAGAGACGCATTGCTCTGTCGCAGAGTAATACGTCCTGACCGAGGATGCATTACTCTGCGAGAGAGTAATGCGTCTCAAGGAGGGACACATTGCTCTGAAAATGTGTAATTTTGAGAATTAAGTTCAAAAACATGTTATTATGAGAATTAAAATGACCAAACGTTCCATGTAGGCTTTTTAGCCCAGAAATTAATGCTCTACGCAGATAGGGGACATACACGTTAGTTCACTGCACTGCTCAAATTAATGCTCTACGCAGATAGGGGACATACACGTTAGTTCACTGCACTGCTCAACAACGGATCCCCGCCACCAGATGGCTGTGGAAAGCTAAACAAAACCCACATGGTACCATCGCCCACTACAAAGCAAGATACGTTGCAAAGGGATTTCAACAAATACCAGGAATCGACTTTCGTGAGACATTCTCCCCAGTCATCAAGGCCGGAACTATTCACTACAGAACCGGCACGACTCCACAACATGTGAATAGATGGCAGATGTGGCCTGGTCCTCCAGAAAAAGAATAGGATTTGTGATTAACCACATGTAAAATATCTATAGTGTGATGTGTACATGCACAAAAAACTCAGATTATGTATAAACTAGTTAACACACATATGTACATGCATGTACCCCATTGAACGTGTTTATTTGACATTAAATATTTGAAAAATAAATTTGCTAAAAGGATAATGGTAATTCTCATAACTTGCAGAAAATTTAAAAACATATTGTTTATTGATTCTAAAATGCACATTTGAAAGAAGAAATATGACGGAGAAGTTGAGAGGTTTGCGGTAACTCATTTTATCATGAAAGAAAAAATAAAATAGAACAAATATAAAAAAAAGTTGAAAAAAGTTGTGAAAAGAGAAAGAATCAAGGAGAGCCAACATGAACTTGCTCTTTTTATAATAGTATAGATAGTACCAATGTACAACACTCCAATATATCGAGATTTCTCAAGTAAACACTGTTGTTGGTGCATTTTCTTTAACTTGTATGTTATAACGGAATTTTACCGGATGCTACGAAGTTTATAGACGCGTTCTATAGAATGGACATCATGCACAAATGGACATCATGCACAATTGCCGGTATGCGCTATGTGTTTATTCTATAGAACAACTAATCAAAATTTATTATCTCATGTTCACTTCTCCCCAAAACTTAACCCTCTAAAAATTAAAGAGAGAGAGAGAGAAACGTCGCATGTATATATAATTGCAATTTAATTGGATCTTATCAAATTTTTATAGACGCGCTTTGTAAAATGGGCATCCCAAAAACACTGTCTTTCTATTGAGACCTTTTTGTTTTCGTCCTTTAAAAGTAAATAATATGGGGTGTTATCGTGTAGATAGATAGATAAATAGAGATATACAACTTGAACGAGTAGATCTTTTTGTCTTCCGATCAGGTCATTAAATTTGTTATATGAGTAGTGCATAACACACGCAGCCTGGGACCATGCAGATACAAATTCCCACACGTTTTCCAGCTAAAATACATTCTTTCAATTCTTCTTTAGGGTGGTATCTTGTGCAATCAGAATGTCTGAAACCGCATCCGTTCATTTGAATTTGACTGAGGAAATTGACACGGACGGATAAGCCTTGAGGCAGTCTTTTTCTCTTTCTCATAATAGATTTCAGTGTAGCTACAAGTGCTGTTTGAATCTAAATATTATCCTCTTATAATTTGCCATAAATCTTGGCATCTAGAACTACACCCTAACTGTTGCATTGGACATGGGTATAGCACATAGCTAAGATGATGAAGAAATACATGTATAATTGAATAGTGTAACTTAATTGCAAAGATGTTGTCGGGCATGCTCTTGATATAGTGATTGGCAACAGAAGTGTTAGAATTAGTAAAACATTTGAATGTCTATGTATCAACCAACCTTGACTGTAATGATTATTATATATATAGTCTTAATTTTGGTAATTTTACATTAATGATTAATTGATCAAACTTTGTTCAAACGAACCAATCTCAATTGCAAGGAGTTGAGAACAAATTTAGCTAAATATATCGGATTTTACATTTTTTTCTTGGATGAGTGTATGCGGTATTCAGAATCCGTTTAGAGCTAGCTCAATATTATTTCTATCCTGAATCTCGATGTGCAATTTGGATCAACTATGCTACACCAACAATATCTAAATATGCAAAAATTGATGTCAATGCACTTGGAATAGGACACATGTTGAAACTCTACTATGTTTTGGTTTCGATAGTAGAAATTCTATTTTACACAATAATAGTGGGACATATGCCTATGTAATGATTTCGACATGAAAGATAGTTAAGAAAAAATCTAATATATGAATTTTTCTTCAAGGATCTAGCATTGCCTATTTAGATAATAAGTACTTACGTTTCATTCATATATTGACTTGATTTAAATATAGATGGTATGACCTAATTTCATAACGTAGGGCTAGAGCAGTGTAAAGATGACATCAAAGGTAACCAATCAAGCTTAAACTGATATAGATCTGTCTTACCTTATTTCCTTTTAAATTCTCAAGAATATATTACTTAAAGAGAAAAACTATTAATTACCATTTAAGACACTAAAGCTTGTAGATAAAGAAACTAATATTTCAAAATCGTTCACTTGGTACTATAATTAATATGCATCATTTACATTTCATTGTTGTACTCTCTCTCTCTCTCACTCATTCGCAAGACTCAAGACTAATAAGAATCCATCTTACTACAAGTAGTTTACTCATCCTATCCAACACCTTGGATAATTTTCTCATGCTTATAGACCTCTTCTAAATTAATTGTGTATTACTGACCTTGGCCTAAACATATTTCCCAATGGAGCATGAGATATTGTCTCAGTGTATGTAAATCTGTGAGTAACTTTAAGAACCCATCCCACTAATCGAATCTTAATTGATTGTTAGGACAAATTCCCAGGAAAAACGAACTCAAAACCTTGCAAAAGCCAACAAAACAAGTTGACAAATTCCAAACAAATCGAGCAAATCATATAAAGTGTAACACTACACATCTGAACAGTTCCACATGTAGGCATAATAAAAAATCAACTGAAATCTCTCTATATTTATTTTCAAAAGTTTTACAAAATAAATCATATCCACATAGTTACAACAAGCATAATATATCTATGTCTGGTTACAATTTATAATGATAAGGAAAACACATGTGGATAAAGAAACCTATTAAGTGCATCATATACTACCCGCCCATCACTCAAGAAAGAGAGAGTACATGGAATTCTTGAGTCAACTATGTTGTCTCTTGTTAAACCTTGATTATCATGTCATCTTGATGTTCCAACATACCTATATGATGTGGATAACCACAGAGGTGAGATCCCAAGTTCCAACAAAATGATATAACAACTAGTAACATTGTTTTCTTACAAATAGGAGCACGTTATATAAGCATATTACATAGTTTAGGTAGTTCAACAACAAGTTAATACATAAAGAGTATATTATGAGAAAATACAAATATGAGGACATATGATGAACCTCATATGATATTTTCATGAAGTAAAATAGGAAACAATAGCACATCCAAATGTGTATCTTGTTCACCAAAAAAAATCTAAATAGATATAAAATAGGGTTGAATAACACATTTTATCATTTTGTTATGTTCTAGGTAGTTTGAGACATACCACACAAAATACTAGTTGTGGCTATGAAGATCAGACTAACCCCGTATAAGATCTAAGTTTTACCAGACTCCATTACATATCTCCACATACCTTAGGTCAAATTAAGGGTAACAAAAGATAGAGTGCTCAGTGGTAGGACCTATTATGGAATTTCTCAAAACTGGATCCACAAATATTACATGCCCATCCTGGTATGTTGGTCACGACATCACTAGGAAAACATGGTATAAACCCAATAAACAAATATAGGACCCCATACAATCTCTGTCACATATCATTGGACCATCTTTAGCTACTGAGTGTAAATAAAACTTGTTTGTTAGAGTATACCAACCCGACACATACCCATATAACAAAATGTACGCAATAAAATATTCTCAATGTTCATAGATTGCTAAAAGTTTAGTTTGTTTCACTATTTCCCCTAACAACCAAGGAAAATAGATCTACAGACTCAAGGTGCTAGGGTTATACTTGATTGGTTAAGTCAATTACTCAAATTTCAAATACATCAAACAATTTACAAACAAGGCATAGAGGTGTAATTGCAACATTACTCAAGTCTAACGACTCTGAAAGATATAAATTGTATTCACATATACTAAACCACCCAAAATAGGGTACAAGTAATCAGCTTTGGCCATACCATTACCCCGTCAATAAAATATGTATATCACAAGTCCCATCATACTAATCTTGGACATCACAAAGTCCAACATGCAAATCTTGGCCACAACAAGGCCATACCTATCAATCTCAACCACAAAAGGGCCAACACATTAATCTAGGGTACATCAACCTTTAGAAAGGCATCAATATGGGATGTTTCTCCTTCTATTATTTTAATTACAATATGCAAATAGTATAAAAAAGACTATATTCCATGCACACAAATTCTCAGAATTATCATTCTGAAAAAGTAGAATTACATAACAAGAGTAATTATCACTCTTTCAATGTAATGGATTGTCATGATGAACTAGCATATTGTATTATTTTCGAGAACATTTATTCAAAATAAAAGATCATCATTTCATATCTATTTCACAGCCTACTTAGTTATCATAAAGTGTACTTTATCATTAAGGGTATATAATTTATTGATACTACTTGATTATAGTAGAGAATCTCTCATTTTTTCATTGATAACTGTATTAAACACACATGAAAAAATAACTCTCTGAATTAAGATTATCAAAAACCCTTCCATTGTCTACTGGTTCATTTACATCCAACCATATATCTAAACTTTAAACCTTGGACCCTAACGTCAACCCAATGGTGGTACCCTCATCATTTCGATCAAGGCAAAAAGTAGTAAGGAATCATACATACTTGTATAATCCATGTCCAAAGTTCACCATACACATATTAGGTCACACTTAGTTGATTCCATAAGAATATAGGAATATAATATAAGAGGGTCATAAATCTTAATAAAAAAGGTTTCTATATCCCATTAGATGGAATATATCAATTAAGTTTACTCTAAATTACATAAAACTCATAATTTGTAAATCCCCATGCCACTTCATACATACATGTTGATTACCTTCATCAAAATATTATGCACATTCTTACATGTATGCCCATAGAATCATAATAATGTTTAGGTTCATTAAAAACTCAAACATGTTATACCTAACCATTATTGGCCTTAAAAAGGACTAAAACACCAAACTATGACATATAAAGGCCCAAAACACCATGAAGGTATAAATAAATAAACTATCACTCAAGTATCAAGTCCAATTGAAATTTGGCAAATTTATTAATGAGACAGGAAAAAAAATAGCACCCAATTTTTTCGGACAAACTCTAATGGATATAAAGTTATGCTATATTTCCAAATTATGGCCTATTCATGCGTAAAGCACCATTAAGAGTAAAATAGGTATAATTTATCATTGAATACATCACAATCTCATGAAAGTTTTCAAATTTCCTTACAATTCAAAAATATGATAGTAAACAAAATTTCATATTAAAACATCAAAATGTGTGAAATTTATTCCTAGTTCAAGTTTAGGGTAAGGGTGAAACTAGTTCAAAGAAGAGCCACCTTCATATATGTCAGTTTTGATAAACTAAATTATGGCAACATAACATCTAGAGGAAAAGACAAAAAAAGATTTTAGATCATCATACATACAGTAAGGGGTGATGTCACTAGTACATTTGTGACCTCTGGTTTCTTAATGTCAATTTCTATAGCAAGCTGACACTATAGACCTATAGCATCAGTTGGTGTAACACAAAGTCACTACTAGTCAAGTCTTGTGGATTAAGAAAAAGAACGGGTACTAGTTTTTCTATAACATCAGTTTCTTTATGAAGAACCACGTCTAAAATAGCCCATAAAATTCAAAATTTTCATGGAAAATTTTGATAGAGTCCAATTGTGTCAATTGTATAAAATGAAGACAAAACCCTTCCCGCAAAATAAATTTTACCTCGAAAAAGACTATATCGTTGATTTTTATCGTAGAAACTGATGTTGTGGCTCATGTCCACCGTGAAAATTTTTGCCTCTAAAAATATTCGTCAAAATTTACTAAAAGAACTAATGACGAAGGGTTTCCGCCACGTGCCGTATGAAAAATATTTCCCCAAATTGGCTTATGACGTCAGTTTTTCTCCTACAATTGACGACTTATTCTGAACAAGGCCGACTTTTTAATTAGGGATAAGTACATGTGGCATTTTTTTGATGGATAATAGTCGAAAATGATTGAGCTATGACACCATTTTTTGGCTATAAATTGATGACTAAAGTATTACTGAAGTTGGTATTTTTTAGTAGGGATAAGTACATGTGATTTCAGTTTTGTAGTGGGAAATCGATGATATAGTTTGACCTATGGCGTCAGTTATTCAAGGCAACCAACAACTAAAGTCTTACTGGAGTTGGCATTTTTTAGTAGGGATAAGTATATTTGGAATCAATTTTTTGGTGGGAAACTGACAATATAGGTTAACCTATGGAGTCGGTTCATGAAGGCAACTGAGAAATGAAATCTTAGTCATTGGAACAACCTATGCCTAACTTCCACTTAACAACACCCATAAAATAGAATTTTCCTATTTCCTTTTTCATCGTATGATTTTTCTCTACTATGTGCAATTTCTACCCAGCTCTCTGCTATTGCTTCCCTGTTGTTGTTGTTGTTGTTGCTATTTTTGTTGTTGTAAGCGTTGCCATCATTGTTGCTACCATCGTTGTTGTTGTTGCTGCCTGCGTCGATGCTGCACTATTGGTGCTTGAGTCGTCATCATCATTGTTGTTGTTGTTGTTGTTGTGAGCGTCGTTTCCACCACCACTTATGCTACGATTACAAGCGTCACCCCCATCTCCTCTACTGTTTCTACATGCACCACCCTATCTCCTCTACTAGTGCTTGTTTTATTTTTTCATCAATTTTTTGTTTGTTTGTTAGGTTTATTTAATTAGCTATAATTTTTAAAATACATGTATATTTGTTTGTTTGGGTTATTCAAAAAAATTTCTTATAAATTTTGAACATTATGTTTGGTATCAGTATGCATATTTGGTATGTGAATTATATATGTATAGTATTGTTCATGAGACAAACCCTCAAGCTAATTAATGATTATATAAGTTTCAACAAATGATTGATAGATGTGTGGCATGGAGACCTACCTTGATATGTAAACCCTAATTTCTAAATCATGGTGTTGGCCTAGAAACCCATTCAAGATTTACTCATTAGAAGTAAATCTTAGATAGTCCCCAATTTGAGTCTGTTCTTGAACACTTAATCTAATTAAGATGTAAGTGTAATGTGTATCCGATTTTCAAGATGTTTCATCAACACTCCCCGTTTGTTCTCTATGTTTATATGTAGGTGGGTATACGCCCATCTACATCAGAGTACTTGAAAAACTGCAGACAAATTCTGCCAAAGTATTCTTGAAAATCGAATACATATTATAAATTTACTAGTGAGATCAGGTGTTTAAAAATGGGATAGACGATGTACAACTATTACTAAACCCTAAACCCTAAACCCTAATTTGTAAACCCTAATCCTTGAATCTATAACCTAAATGATAAATCCTAATCTTTAAACCCTAAACTCTAAATCCTAATATTTAAATATCCAATTCAATACTCATTTCATCTATGTTCATAGAATGGATCGATCGTTGATGTCCATTTTGAATCACTGCACTCTGAAGTTTGTTACTAGTCTTTATCAGTTTATAAGATATGTAGAGGAACATTGGAAACAACCTGAGATAAGTTTTATTATCCATGTAGGAATTGTAGTAACAACTTGAAAGTCAACATTGTTGATGAAATCAAAAGTCAAGTAATGTGCAATGAGATTGTACAAGGCTATAGTAATGATATTGGTATGGAGAGATTCCTACTATGAAATCAGTAGATGTTGATAATAGTAATTGTGTTGAAGAAGAAATTTTTGATGATAATTTAGATGTGAATGAACCGATTCTGATAGACATGGTTGATGTGATGCTAGATAGTTGTGGGGTAAATTGTACCAATCTACTTTCCTTATTTAAATACATTATGCATCATCTGAGAGACCAGTATACATAGATTGTACTAAGTTTACAAATTTGAGTGTTCTGTTGAGATTGTATACTCTGAAGGCTAAAAATAGACAGAGCGACAAAATCTTCATTATTGTCTTTATTAAAAGAATAATTCATGAATGCAACGAGCTTCCGATCTCAACATAGAATTAAAGAAAATGTTGTGCCCAATTGGAATGGTGGCTAAGAAGACACATGCATGCCTGAATGATTGTGTGTTATTTTAAAAGGACTATTCTAATTTTGAAGATTGTCCAAAATGTGGGACATCAAAGTATAAAATGATGACTTTAGGTAAGCCCAAATTTGACTCTCCTGCCAAGGTGATATTCTACCTATAATACCAAAATTTTAACGCTTGTTTGCCAATACTATGGATGTGCAAAATTTATGTTGGCATGCAGAGGGAAAGAAAAATAACGACGAGGCCTGCTTGTTGATATTGATCCCCAAACAACTTGGCAATGATATTGATGTCTTTTTTGAACCTCGGATTGATGACTGAAAGAAACTATAGAAGAAGGTGTAATGATTATGACGCCTCACGTAGAGAAAATTTCATTTGCATGCTATTTTGTTTTGCACTTAATGACTTTCTAGCATATGGGAATTTGTCTGGATACAATGTAAAAGGATGCAATGCATGCCCTATATGTGAGGCGAATACTGATTCAATACGACTAAAACATGGAAGAAGGCTGCCTTCTGATGCTTCACCTTCTGAAGGTTTTTTCTAAAGGCTGCTTCCAAAGGTTTCTCTTTCGATGGTGCCTTCTGAAGGCATAAACTACCATGTCTTCTAATGTTCATCTTCCAATGATGTCCCCTAAAGACACACGTTTTGATGGTCCACTCCAAGCCATCCCTATAAGTTGAAGGAACAAATTTGGTTGGGTTCACCGAATTTGGTCGAGTTAAAACCTAAATCCACTCAAGTTCACCTGACTTTGGTCTTATTCATTTACACTCACATATATGCTCCACCTGCCCCTATTATACCCACCCCTTGCAACCTAGAAAAGGGTTCCACTTGGGCTTTTTGTAATGCCTTCTACATCTCTGACCTTCAGGTTTCCAGAACCCCATCCTTGGGTTTTAAGACCCAATAGGTCTAAAGAGCTCATCCTACATCCATCCATTCGGTCTGCCTCCATCCCACATCATTTTCCATCATCTTCTACCTCCATCGGCCACCTTCCATCCATTTCCACCATCATCTGGACACATCCTAACCATTTCTAACACCTTCCACCTTCATACACCCATCTAAAGATGTTGTTGGGGTGGATTCAAGAATAAAGGAGGCCAAGGAGTCTAAAAGATCAATAAGGAAGACCCCAAGGACAAGACCCAACCCTTTAGGAGGCTAAGGAGTGAGAGCCACCTCTCCTCTACATGTTAAATCTTTTTTTCCCATTTCTTCTACTATTCTCCCTCATTTCTATATAGATGATGTTATTCCATCTTTGTCTAGTTCTAATAATGCTTATCCATGTCTAGTTGAGCTCCTTCTTGGCTATGTAGTCTGTTTTGGACACATGTTTATTGTGATGCCCCGTCACGGTAAACGAGATTACTCATAACAAAACTCACGATCAACTACTAATTAACCACATACCCAGAAAAAATGGTAAATTAAAACTGATTTAAACTTTACCATCATGTTAAAAAATATTTACATAAAGGTCCAACGACTTGCATACCATCACATACCATAGCAGGTATTTACATGTATGCCCAGTGGCATCAGCTGATAACATGTATACAAAAGTTATTTTTCCACATGTACATGCCATATACAAACATCAGCTCACTGCCAAAAACTCGAGTCGATGTACATATCAGCTACAAAACATCCCTTTCCCGGACCTGAGAGTACATGGACGACTCTAGGACACACTAACTACTAGTGTAAGACCCCTGACCTAGCTTAGTGCTTGATCTTTCTTGCTTTGGTTTATGAGATGTTTAAAGCTTAATATAATCTCTATATTTTGCCTTAATAACATGTGACATGCTTATGTTTTTAGTTTGGTCCAATTTGCTTCATGTGTGAGCTAGTTATGCTATATGTGTGCTTGTTTTGGACCAAGTTGCAATTTACCCATGTTGAGGGTTTATCTTGCAATTTTTCACATGTTGGATGTGCCTCCTATGTTTTAGAATCATGAGAGAGATAATGATGTCTAGCGGTGCCTTGTTGGACCTTGGTTGATGAGGTGACATCATGTGTGTTGATGTTAGGGTTTGCATGGTTTGCATGGATGCATGTGTCGATGGTGGTTTCGACCATATTATTACTCCTTGAGTGTAACGTCGATGTGCTTTGTTTCCTTGAGAGTGTTTTGAAGGAAGCACCTTTCTTGGTTCTATTTGTATCTACCTATGGGCCTTTGCCTTGGTTTTGGTCACTAGGGTTTGGCTTATGCTTTGATGTATCGAGCCTTTATCTTAGGTGACATGGGTAGCGGTCGCTACCGTGTTGAACCTTGGTTTTGCTTCGAATGAAGGAGGGTTGGGTGTCCTAGTGGTTTTGCTTCGAATGAAGGAGGGTTGGGTGTTCTAGTGGTCGCTATTCAACCTTAGTTTTAACATTCTTTCTTGCTTGCATACCTTGAGTGCTTGCATGGATGAGGTTCTTGAGGGATAAGTTTCATGAGTGGCTCTAGTATCTTAATACCTAATTTCCCTTCACCTCTCTCCTACCCTTGGGTATTTATACCCCTTCTTTCACATGTAAGAAACCCTTTTATCTCTCTCTTTTTCTCTCTTCTTGCTTGAGGTCGGGCCTTGTGCTTGGTGGTGCTTGTGGAGGTTCTTGAGCTTAAAGAAGAGGAAGGTTGAACCTTTACATGTGGTGATCCAGGTTTTGATCATCTCCCTTGTAGTGGTTCTTAGTGATACTTGATCTTGGTAAGTGGTTTTATCTCCTTGATCCCATTTTTTCTTAAAATCCTACCTCTTTCTTTTTCTCTCAGCCAGACTATGGTTCTCCATGGTGGCTTTCTTGAGGAACTTTTTTCCAACAGAGGTCAAATCCATAATTCTCCATGGTAGTACATGAGTGAGATGAATATATCCTCTTTCTCTTTCTTTTTTAGCCTAGGGTTTTTACCATCTTCTCTTTGGGTTTCCTTTTATCTTGGTTTGTTCTTATTCTCTTGAGGTGACCTCACTTGGCCATGGAGTTGATCCAAGCTTGGAGTTTCTTCTCTCTCTCAGAGCTTCTTAGCTTTTGGAGTTGATCTTCACCTTATGGCAGGTTATATAACTTTCCCCTACTCTATTGTTGTGCATAACCTTGCATGCATGTTATATTATCTCTAAAACATGGTTATAATATGCTTGATGATGTTACCTCAATTTAGGGTTTATGATTTTTAGTAATCTTGCACTTTCTCCTAAACCCTATTTCATGTACCTGAAATCTAGTAGATGATGGAGTTGATGGTTCTTACATGCACCTTGAACATTGGTTTTATCACCATGTTTATGGTCCAGATATCATACGTTGGATGGAGGTTTTGGTTCTTGTTTACATGCATTTTATGCTGAATTTCATCTCTCTTAGCATTATTTATTTGCCGATCTTGATGATGGTCATTTTAGGATTTTAATGCTCATCCTTTCATGGAGTTTTAACCTTGGTGACGCTTGAGTTTCTTGATGTTATACACATGTTTCGATTGACATCGTGACACACTTTGCCACACAAAGTGAGATTACTCAAAACTTAATCACGATCAACCATTAATCAGCAGATTACCAAAAATCACAGGAAATCAAAATCGATTTGCAGCAAGCACCATGAGCTGGGATTTATTACACAAGAGTCAACACTTGCATTTCATAACATACATTCAAGGAGCTACATCATTGTTTTCCAATCAACCTGTTACATAAGATAGCACTTCTACATGTATGTACATACCACCAAAGGCACATAAGCCAAAAACCATGTATCGATCATCATGTCACCAAGCACATCGAGAACACTCCCAAGGACCTGAGTGTATAGGGACGACACATAGGACTCTATTACTAGACGTTATATGTATACCATGATCCACCAGGTGTAGTTTCTCTTCATATTATTTCCCCAACTATTCAATCTTTAGCTTGGCATGCACATACACCTATAAGATATTTATCCAACGGGATGAGACAAAAGTCCCAGTGAGAGATATAACTCTCCACCAACTCTATTATTATCACAGCTAAATAAGTAGAAAGGAATATTATCAACAAATAAGTAGGTTCAACAAATTCTTCTATTCAAGGAAACTATCACTTGTTTAAGTAGTTTAGGCATTTATACTACACAGTAGATTATCTTTATGCTTGAGAAGGAATACGAAGAACATGCATAACTTTTGTAAACTAAATAGTATAAACGCAAGGCAAGGCTTCAACCAACGTTCTCATATTTGATTCTAAACAAATATGCTACATGGTTGTTTATGAGTTTATTATGCCCTGAGGATTTGAGTCGTACCACCCAAATACAAATGACCACTACGAAGTTGAAATAAGTTCCATATAAGATATAGGAAGAACCGGACTCCAAAATCTTCTCCATACTCGGTCAGTATGAGTTTGCACCGCAGTGACATATAGTCAAACTGCAAAATAGTGACATGTAGTCCTATAACTAGCCCACCTTGATACATGTCACGACACTAGCATCCAAGGTATTCAAACACATTCAATGAGGCACAACCATAGTTGTCCTCTAATCACATCATGTTACAATCACTGAGACCTGACCGCAATCATTCTAAAAAAATGGGCTAGGTATGGCCGCAACCATCCTCTCGAAATACTTGGTGTCAGGATGACAAGCACCCCACGTACTCAACAGTATGCACTCTGAGTTTCCCTTAGGAATAATCGTTTCACCATCTAGCAAGTTCTGACACTAAAGATGGTTCTATGGCACAAGGCACTACATGATTAGGGTTTCAATTGATTAGTTATCTCCAATTGGGTAAATTTAGGTTGCATCAAACAAGTGGAAAAACAAACCCTAATTCATATCTAATAAACATTGCTATATAACAAATTCAGAAGATATAAAATGTATGAGACATAATTTCTCATCTCAATATCACAGGCACTATTCACATGTCAATCCAAAGACTATACTTGTCATAACATCATCATCACATGGTACTATGCATTTCCATTTAAGAGACTATCACCATCACCACATTATCATAGGATATCAATCCCTCATTTTAGTATCAGAGGATATCACCTCAACTAGGCACTAGGCCTCTGCCAGTTCATAAGACCCATAACATCATTCTTGTGATTTATTGTTATCTCATCATGCCTTATTGAGCATATAGGCATTATGCATGCCAAGCATCACTTGTGCCACATCACATATACACCATAGCAATCATTAGCTATGATGTCCATCTCACTTGCAAGGTTAACATTATACAAATAGAGGGAGAATATGTCTTAATACACTTAAATACTTTTAGGTAAAGCATGCCATGCATCATAAGTCCCCTCAATTAAGGTTGGGTTTCATGCTTAGCCACATAACATTATTTATTTTCCAATCTTCTAATTCCACTACCTCACACAAGTTTTGAGTGTATAAGGCTATGCACTATTTATAATAACCAAGTCTGCACATTCACATATTCATACTTCCCTTGTTCCCTTATCAAGACTCATAGCCTTCACTTAGTATTAGTTAATCATCTTCATATCACTCACAAACTATAACATTCCAGTAATCTGTAAGATTAAAGTTATGTGAATAAAAGAGAGAGAGAACAATCTCATGCTTTTAATCATGCATACTCAGCAAAAGTAAGCTACACTGGGATTAGGGTCAGTGTTCTTCACACAACCTGATTAGAGTTTTACCTCATGATTATTATCACCAAACCCTAAATACACCATTTCCCACTTTCTTGGAATCGATCTAGGATTGAACAACATTACTAGGTATCTCCATTGCATACATGTATATGTGTATTATGTCATTAGGTTATGCATGTGTTACAACCATGCATTATATAAACATATTGACTTTGCACCCACATAATGGCTCATCATTAAGTGATCCATATGTTATTTCCTCTCACAAGTCGTTAACCATATCATATTACTTACATTACTTCCCACATGTTTGGAGAGTCTTAGAATTAAGCATCATAGTTAAGAATTGACCATTCATAGTTACACCATTTTAGATAGATCATTACACTATGTATTGGTCATATCAACATTCAAGAGTATAGGTGTGACGGCCCTTCATCACACCTGTGCTAACTAATCAATTACATGGTATCTTGTTCTATCACTTAGCCTAAGATATCAGTTTCACCTTCAGCCTAAGATATCAGTTACACCTTCATCATGAGATATTGCTTTCACCTCCCAACATTAGGTATCGGTTTTGCATTTAGGAGCATCATAGTTTAAGCATCTTCTAAGTGGCTTCAACACCAACTAGGTATGTTTGTTTACGTCATCAAGGTGTGTCTCAGTTTGTAACATTTTGGATCAACCTTTGATATATCAGTTCATGACATACATGTGAGATTTTGGTTTGCAACATCTTCTTCATGGTACCAGTTTAACGTTACTTGAAAGTGTGTCGGATTAACATCAAGGTGTCTCTTGGTTTAGCAATTCAAGTGTGTCAGCCTCTCACTCAATAATATGGTATCTTGGCTTAGCCTCACCCTGATGTATCAACCACTTACTCCATGAAGTGTGTCAGCCTATCACCTTTAGGAGGGTACCTTGATTTAGTTTACAATATAGGGTAACAATTTAAGAACGTCATATCAGCATGACCGGTTAGCCTCATCAAAGCATATTGACTTGATACTTCCATGTGTGTTGACTTATTACATGATGTGTCGACTACTCACAAGCAAGGTATGCAGGGTTAACCTCCCCAAGGGGTTTCGGTTTAAGTGCTAACTAAGCATGTCAATTTAAGCTCTACATTACATCTTGGTTTAACCCCCGTAGTGTTATGTCGACTTGTCGTCTTCAAGCTTAGGATATTAACCATCAACCATTACTATTTCTAAGGAACATCAACATAATCCAAGCAAGAAAGTACAAGACTGGAAACAACAAACTAGATAAGATTCCTTCTTTAAAATAATCCTCCAGATCATTGTCATCTATTAGCATGTAAGAAAAAACAATTTAGAGAAGAAAAAGAGTGAAAATAATAGTGAAGGCTAAGAGTTATATAATCCGCCTCAAGAAGATCTCCACCAAGGGTTCAAGCTCCATGATCAAAGATCCAAAGCACACATTTTCTTAATGTTTGATGATGATCCATCAAGACCTCAACATTATCTCCAAGAAAGAAGAAGAAGATGCCAAGGTTATGATTGCTCAAGAAGGAAGTAAAGAGAGATGCTTCATCTGACATGATATATGACCTTAGAGATGAGATTTCTTCCTCAAGAACACCTTCATACAAGGTATGATTCATGGCCGATAGAAGGTACAGAAGATGGAGAAGAGAACCCAAAGAAATTGTTATCAAAGAAACACAACTTACTAAGATAGAAGATGAACAAGGAATTACCATGAGCAAGGAACTCTACCTCTAAAGCTCAATGGGGACTTCTTCTAGCTCCTTAATCTCCCAAGCTCGTCCACCAAGAAGAGAAGAACAAGAATGGACGTAAGGGTTCACTTCTGTGAAGGGGTAGGGGGTTATATACTTGAGGAATGAGAGAGATCAAAAGAAAGGCATCATCACCTTAAGAGTCTAGGTGACACTTGTCCACGTACAAAGGCCAAATGCACTTTAACTAACTCAACATGCAAGGCATGGTGATTATCCCAAGTTGGGTCTCGACCTCTTGGTCTCCTACCAAGGGTAAGACTTCTCCAAACTGATACTCAACACCATACCAAACTGATACACTATATTCCAAGGTCAAAACACACATCATCCATAGAACCTTATCACTACTAAGGATGTCATCTCTTTCCTGAGATCCAAACTAGGCACCCACCTCTTTCTCTATCTTCTAGATTATGTCAAACAAGAGAAGAAACGCACTAGAGGTGATAAATCGCATGTTAACCCTCTACTTTGGGTAAATTGCAATTTGCACCAAAACTAGTGTGACGACTGCTATCAAACCGACAGCCAAATCATCACAGTAATTACGCAGAATAACCATTAGCAACAGATCAACGAAAATCAATAAAAATTAAAACCATTGTGCAAAGAGATCCATTGCCAGGAAACTCTTAAGGGAAGAACTAAAGCAATATATATATATATATCATGGTTCACATTGTAGATACATTGTACCATCTCATCTCGAGGATATCATATACCAGTAACTTTTCCCAAATATATACATGAGCAACATAAAACCTCAAGGCATACAAGCCAAAATCTCATATCATTTATAAAATCATTACATACTAACTCCCAAGGACCTTAGAGTATAGAGACAACACATAGGACTTCTATCTACAAGACACGGCAGGCAACACACTCAACCAGGGTTGTTACTACTATCCCTATTACTATTGTCCTCCCTCTACAGTACGGTCTGTACCTCCTCATCCACGTCCACCTAAAAATGTTGGGATCGACAGAGTGAGACTAAAGTCCCAGTGAGAGATATAACTCTCCTCCAACAACATTATTATCATAGGTCAATAGTATAAAATTGAGCAGAGGATCTTTTATATTGATAATCAAGATTAATCATCATTTATAAGTAGAACAAAGTAATATCATCTTTTAAAGCAATGCAACTATCTATGATAGAGTAATAAATGATCTATTCACTTTATATGGAATACAAAGAACACATACAACATATATCCATTTAAGATGTATAAAAGTAGTGTAACATCAACCAATGCCTCCGTATTCAATCCTTAAGCAAATATGCTCCACAACTGATTACATATTTACAATCACACTTATGCCCTGAGGAGATGAGGTATACCGCTCATGCTCCAACCGACCACGGCTACGTAAAGCATCAGTACCATACAAGGTCAAAGGAAGAGATGACTTCCAAGACCTCACCTGTCTCCGTTGGTACGAGACCACTGGTAGTGACATCACGTGTCAAACTGCAATTAGCTTGCCTGGGCATAGTGGCATCATTGCTATAGAGTTACAACCACAACATGCACTCTCTTCAGGGAGATCACACAACAATCCCTGGTATATTAATATTGAGTCATGACATATATCTATACTATTACGATGACGAGGGAGAACACACAACGATCCCTATTTGGACATAAGGATATTTTCACCCATTATCCCCACATATTGAAAAATATGCTCTCCGAGTGAAACTCGTTTCTCCATTCAGCAAATTCTGACACTGAATGGATCTATGTCCAGGACAACTACATGATAAGATTCCACTTGATTAATTAGGCTCAATACCGTATATTTTAGCATCAACCAAGTTACATGCATGAATTATAACAGATGCTACAAAGAAAGGTGTAATATATTTATCAAGTACTTTCATAATCTTTGGAACACATTGAATGCATAACACTCAGGATCTCAGTCCCTTATCACATTATTGGGGATTCTCATCCCTTAACATTATTATCATCATTATTGCTAGATCTGGGTATTCAAACCCTTAGTTCATCACTGAACATTGTCACCTCTTATCAGGTAATTATTATCTCAAGGTCCTCAGACACAGGTTGACATTATACTTGTTGCACAAGTATTTCACATGTCTCACAAGGCCCATTTAATCTGTATCACATGAAACATCATAGCTCATACATGGATATGCTCATCATCTCATGATACATGCATAATTAGTATTTCATGATAAAAATAATATCAAGTACATATCATCACCATGCAAAACAAGAGAAATACAACCTTCCCATTATTAGGGTTATGGTTTCCCTTTTTAGCCAATTAAGGTTTCAAGTTCATATTATCAAGAATCAAAATGCTAATTCATAGCTCCACACATATTAGGAGCATACATTATATCATAAGTATTCAATAATACTTGTTTATTCTCATCATTTATCATTAAATGATTATCACACAAAGTATGAGTTTCTCTCTCATCCTCACAAGGATATTGATTACATCATACTTTATTAAGTTGGCTCGACCCTTTTCTCAAGGTACATTGGCCTACACTTATCAAAATGCATTAAACTCTTTACATCTTAATGTGTCATTTCACATAACACACTTCATGTGTTAATCAAGTATATTGGATTTGAGGTGCTTACCTCCATATTGGTTTTGAGGTGCTTCCACCATATCGGGCTAGAGGTGTGTGCTTACCACCATATCATCCAAGAGGTGTGTGCTTACCACCATATCGTCCAAGAGGTGTGTGCTTATCACCATATTGTCCAAGAGGCATGTGCTTATCACCATATCATCCAAGAGGTGTGTGCTTACCACCATACCGTCTAAGAGGTGTGTGCTTATCACCATATCGTCCACGAGGTGTGTGATTTTCACCATATCGTCCAAGAGGTGTGTTCTTACCACCATATCATCCAAGAGTTGTGTGCTTATCACCATATTGTACAAGAGGTGTGTGCTTATCACCATATCATCCAAGAGGTGTGTGTGTGTGTGTCACTTATATTGGGTTACTCATGTGTTGGGTTTTGCATATTGGGTTAGACCCTTATGCTCATACCTTTTCAAACCTTCAAAGTATCAACCTACCACGTGTTGAGTGACAACCTAGACAACTGGTTAGTCCTTTTTCAACCAATCCAAATGTACAAAATGATAGGGGTGTGGGGTTCTAAGGTATAACAGATTTCATATCACCACATTGGGTTTCATTACCATATCGGGTTAGAGGTGCTTCAACCCGATATCGGTTTGTGTCATGATGATATCATCATCATCAAGCCCTAGACTTTTGTCCCTTACTGTTTTAGTTCATGGAAAACAGTCTTATGCAACTATTAGAACTCATAGAATCATCAACAATTCAAGAAAAATTGAAATTGAAAGTAGACCAACAAGTATAGCAAGATTGAAGGTGAATAATAACATTATTGGGTTCAAGTTAAATAACCCACCTCAAGAACAAATTTAAAGCTCAAGATCCAAGCTCCAAGATCCAAGCTTCATGTTCCCAAGGTTGAAGATGAACTTATCAAAGATCCAAGACTTGTTCACAACTTGGTGAAGAAGAATGGAAAGGAAGAATCACAACCAAGGTTGAAGATGACCATGGCTTCACCTTAAGCTTATGGATCGAGCTCCTCCTTTCTCCTCAAGTACTATGCAAGATATATAAGAGAAAGAGAGTTGTAGGATTTAAAAAGTTTCACTAGTAGGTGAAAGGAGTGGTATATATAATTGAGGCTCATGAGAGAGTGTATAATAGATGTCATCACCTTATACTACTAGGTGATACACGTACATGCATGGGTTGACACGTGTCCATCCATACACACATATTTATATGGACATGAAAAACTCTTTGGGATAATCTAGGGATAAGATTTCGGCCATTAGTTATCTTGTTGAACAAGGTATTTCAACCCAACATCAGTTTATTCACAAACCGATACAACTTTTCCAAGGAAAGTTGTAAACTGATATCCATCACCTTCTTGAGGTGCTTAACTCGTCATAGCCTTTGTCAAGAGTTGAAAAAGTGATATAGGACCTCCTATATGGCTTCTTGGCCACTAGGAACTTTCATATACGTTCTACAACTCAATACAACTCATTTTAGGGTTTCAACTATACAACTCTTTTTGGTCTTTTCATCATCAAGAATACTATCACTCAATTATGATTCAAACACGGTGCATATTTATTTCTTTCTCCTCTAGGTGATGCTAAGAGAGAGTAGGGACACTATAGAGGTGGTAATTTGCATATCAAACCTACATTATGGGTAAATTGCAATTTGCACCAAAATTGGTACACAAGGCACAAGCATTATTCAAACAAGCTCCAACTTGAAACTTAGGCTTTACACAAGCCACCCCTTAGCATAATTCTCTCTCTTATGATGCTAAATCACTTGAGGCACGTTCAACATGTGACATATTGCAATATGACCCCTCATTTTGGGTAAATTGCAATTTACACCCAAACTATCAAATAATGCACAAACAATTTGCAAATGAACTCAAACTTGAAAATTAACTCTATTTGAGTCTTAATTACTTTTCAAAAGATTAAAACAAGTTTATAAATAACTTACTTACGAAAAACTTCTAGGGTTATGGCATAACCCAAGTCATGGTTGTTACAATTATCAACCCCTAATAGGGATTTCATTTTTCAAAATTTCAAGAAAAGAGAAGGGTACTTCCTCTTCATTTAATCCTCCAGATCCCATGTGGCTTGTTCAATGCCATGGTGATGCCAGAGAACTTTCACAGGCACTATGCCTTTATTTTTCAACTTCTTAATTCTTCTGTCAAGAATCATCATCGGACCTTCCACACAGGATATATCTTCATTTAATTCTACCTCTACATGTTGCAACACCAACTCTATATCAAGATGACACTTTCTCAGCATAGATATATGATACATTAGATGTAGTCTATGTTTCTCAGGTGGAAACTCCAACCTATAGGCTACCTTCCCACTCCATGCTATTACTGGGTAAGATCCCATAAATCTAGGAGCTAACGTACCCTTTTTCCCAAATCTGAGAACACCTTTCCAAGGAGAGACCCTGAGATACACCATGTCTCCAACTTGGAATTCTAAAGGTCTATGACATTTATCGACATTGTAGCCTTCAACTGTTGTTGTATTACTTTAATATTTTCAGTTATCTGTTGTACTAGTTCAGGACCCAAAAGTTGGTATTCTCCTGTCTCATACCAGCATAACAAAGATCTACAATGTCTACCATATAATGCTTCATATGGTGCCATATAAATACTTTTCTAATAACTATTGTTGTAGGCAAACTCTATCAAGCTCAAGTGTAAGTCCCAAACTAAAGAACACATGCCCTAAGTAAGTCCTCCAAAGTCTGTATAGTCCTTTCAGATTGTCTATCTATTTGAGGGTGAAAAGATGTGCTAAACTTTAACTGCGTACCTAAGGATTTATGTAGTTGTTCCCAAAAATGACTTGTAAACTGGGGACCTCTATCAGACACAATTGTGGCTAGAACTCTGTATAATCACACTATCTCATCTATGTAAATTTGTGCAAGTTTTTCAGTAGTATAGGTTGTTTTAACATGAAGATAATGTGCTGACTTAGTCAACCTATCAACTATCACCCAAATAGAATCATAACTTTTTGTTGTTCTATCCAGCCACAAAGTTCATTGTCACGTGATCCCATTTCCAATGCGGTATAGGTAAGGGTTGCAATGTTCCCACAAGCTTCTGGTGTTTAGCTTTATCTTGCTGACACACTGGACACCGCATAACAAACTCAGCTATATCCTTCTTCAAACTAGGCTGCCAATACATATTTTTTATGTTATGACACATTTTAGTACTCCCTGGATGCATTGCATACATGGATGAATGATCTTCCTCCATAACTATCTTTCTTAAGTCATTGGCATCAGGTGCTACCATCCTACCATGGTAACGACTACCCCATCCTCTGACTCATGGAAACTGTCTCGTTTCTCACTACCATACTCTGACCTAATCTGCTGAATCACAATATCAGCATGTTGTGCCTCTTTAATCTGTTGTCTCAGAGTAGGTTTCACAGGCATCTCGGCTAGTAATCGAGTTAACAAAGATAATTTTAACCCTACATTTATTTGTTTCAAAGAGACGAACGTGTCTCGTTTAAAGAACATTAAAGAATTCAACTGTGCTTTATCTATGAGTGGAGATGAAGATTTTCTACTTAGTGCATCTTCCACTACATTAGCTTTTCCTGGATGATAATCAATTGTAAAATCATAGTCCTTGATTAAATTCATCCTGTGACATTGTCTCATGTTCAACTCGTGCTTTGAAAAGATGTACTTCAAGTTTTTATGGTATGTGAAAATCTGACACATTTCTCGATAACGATAATGCCTCCAAATCTTCAATGTGTGGACCATTGAAGCTAACTCTATATCATGCGTTGGATAATTCTCCTCGTGTTTCTTAAGCTATTGGGAAGCAAAAGAAACTACATGATCACTTTGCATCAGCACACACCCTAGACCATTCTTATAGGCATCACAGAATACAATGTATCCCTTTCCCTGCTCAGGTAAAACCAACACAGGTGCACTAGTCAACCTTTCTTTCAACAACTGGAAAGAACGTTGACACTTGTCATTCTAGACAAAAGGAACTTCCTTCTTGGTTATCCTAGTTAGGGGTAATGTTACATAACTGAAGTCTCCAATAAACCTTCTGTAGTAACCTACCAGACCTAGGAAACTGTGAATCTTAGTTGGTATCTTGGGCTGTTCCCACTTTACAACAGACTCCACTTTCTTAGGATCAACACGAATACCTGAAGCAGATATAACGTGTCCTAGAAAAGACATTTATGACAACTAGAACTCACACTTGCTAAACTTATCATATAGCTTGTGTTGTCTCAACAAAGTCAAGGCTTGACGAAGTTGTTGTTAATGTTGTTTACCATCTCTACTGTATATCAGGATGTCGTCTATGAAGACCACTATGAACTAATCAAGGAATGGTCGGAAGATTCTATTCATCAGCTCCGTGAATGCATATGGTGCATTAGTTAGTCCAAACTACATAACTACAAACTCATAATGGTCGTACCTTGTCTTAAAGGCTGACTTAGGTATATCATGTTGGTATGTATGCCCATAGAACAAGTCATATGATGATTGTAATGGGATACTTTATAAATGATTTGAATAATAATAAAGGCAATTTCCGATCTATATGTTTAAACTATTTCTGAGATGATGGTGTAACATGATAGATGTCTAAAGAATGATTTTACTCAATGACGTATGCTTTTAGGTTAAGGAACTAAACGATGAGATCATACGGATGTTAAGAGTATACATTCTTGTTTAGTCCCTAGTCAGATGTTATTGTGGAAATAACCATAGACATCAATAACACTGAAGACTAGATTGTGTGTTGGTTGATGACAGAATCTCATTAGTCATGATATAGTGATATCAAACCAAGCACATAGGTACTTGTTAGAGAACAAGGTACCAGACAGACCCACCGTGAGAGTGACACATGGAACCATGACTTGATAGTCACAGTCAGCTCTCACAGTGATGGTGGTGAGTGTGATTCTTAGACCTGAAATAACTACACTCAACACATGTCGTTGGGTACACTTTGACATCATCAAACGCAGTCCTGAAACATGGATTGTTATAAAGGTGATGATTGGGTGGCTTTGACACATGGGTCTTTTGAGGGGTGAGTGATAGATATGGGATTTATCCCTCCTAAGGGAGTTTGATATCCTTGGCCACTTGATGAGTAGGATTGAGAAAGGCATGCGCATGCACGTGTGAATCAATATGTGATATTGATGTCACACACATCTCACCCAGTCTGCTCTGAGATCAAGGAAATGAATGAATGTTGACATGATGACTGTTCCATGCCTCAAGTTCATTCAAGATATCAGTGACAAAGGAATTATACATTCACTGTAACACCATTCACGGATTGTAGGATTGAAAGTTGTTCTCCAACTTTCTACTTTCACTTGGGTAGCACTGATGTGTGACTAGGCACCACTCTTTGTTTGTGAAGTCATAAGTGTTATGGACTTTCACTACCAACGTGAAATGGACCTGTAGGGTCACACACATAGGATTTAACCTGGCCACAAGCAATGTTTAGATTGATTACTAAAGGAGTTTAGTAGTTCAATTAAACACTCAATTAATCGATAGCTCAATATCATAATGTTCATGGTGTTGGACGCGTTGATTGGAGAATCGGATTGATTGAAATCGCAATTGACTGATTATGCACAATCTGCACTCCCAACCGATCGGCTCATGTGATGAACCGATCGGCTGAGCTTGGTGAACCGGTTGGCTCAAGGGTTGAGTCGATTGGGTCAAGGTCAGGTTGAAATGATTGCTTCAAGTGTTGAAACGATCGGTTCAACTGATGCAACCAAGCAAGTTGGGAAAGTAAGATTGGTGAAAATTTTCCTTTCATTTCACTTGCCCAATTTGATTGGAAATAGGATTGGTATTCGATACCAATTAGAAACAAAAGAAGGAGAGTCGATCGGGAACTGATCAGGACCACCAACCGACTGGTTCATAAGTGAATCGACCGGTTCATGGGTCCCAACCGATCAGTTGAAGTGTCAACCGACCGGTTCAGGTCCCCAACTGACCGTTTTAGTTGTGAAACAATCGGTTCAGGTTGCGAGTTGGTTGCTTTTATGGAAAATCTCAATCCCTTCTACTCCTGCTTTTAGTCCCGCATTGCCTGGGATGGAGAACCCTGTCCCATGACCCTCCTATATATAGGGGTATTGGGGGCTTCTCAAGGTACAACTCAGTGCAAGCCGGTTGCTTTGCAAAGTTGTTGTTCTCTCTGGTTTTGGTAACTGAGAGAGCCTGAGCAAGTGCTACCCGAAAAGGGAGGCGCAATAAGGGAAGGACAATTGCAGTTGCAACTGGAAGTAGGAGAGTGTGTTGGCGACTAGTAAGCCAACAGGAGGGTGCGACTCCTTCCAGTTCCTTATGCGATAAGGAGATCGGAGTTCCAGGCGGTCCGTGTGGACGACTGCAGAGGCGGGATACCTCTGCCGCTCGGAGGACAACTGTCAATCCTGACAGTCCCGGTGAGACCAGGAGTCTTCAGTCCCGGTGCGACCAGGAGTTGCACAGACACCGTCCAAGACCGTAGGTGAAGACCACGCAAGGTGTGAGGTACAGTCGCCGGGCAAGCCTCGGAACATGGTATGCATCCACAAACCATCTTTCCTATTATATAGACGTTGATGCGATTCCTTTTGTTCTGGGTTTTGGGAGAAATTTTTTTTTGTTTCCGCTGCTTCTCAGCCTCCTCTAAAACCCAATA
The DNA here is from genome assembly GCA_963693085.1 of Alisma plantago-aquatica. NCBI lineage: Eukaryota > Viridiplantae > Streptophyta > Magnoliopsida > Alismatales > Alismataceae > Alisma > Alisma plantago-aquatica. The sequence goes on from OY856410.1 coordinate 908,330,199, forward strand.
GTGGTATCAGAGCCACGTCAATTGTTCTATATTTTAGGATTATCGATATGATCGATTTTGGTTTGTCGCCTTTATTTATTGCATACGATGCGAATAAAATTGTCTTTATGCATGTCCAATCCACAAATCCCAAATATACATATATGATATGTAATATTAATGCACTCGATACGCGTCGCCCTTAAACGAGTTTTGTGGTGGATGTGTAGCATGATTATGGCCTATAAACCCCTATATCTGTGTGTGGTTGTATGTAGTTGCTTGCATCTCGGTCTGCGCACCGATTCCCTTTCTCCTAATTCTGATGTAACTCAAAATAATTCGAGAATTCTTTTCCTACCTTTTCTCCCCCCGAATGTAACTCGGGGTTTCACAATTAAATTGTAAATAGGATAGATTTTATTTCCTGTTATGTCAAAGAACGGCGGACAACCTGAGAAGATCGGTTCAAGGTGTGAACTGATCGGTTGGTGATCCAGACGACCGTTTCGAGGAGCGGGACGAGCGGGTGGTGACCTGATGAGATGCACGACGACCAGTGAACCGATCGGCTGGAGGCGTCAGTCGATCGGCTGGTGGCACCCGAACAACCAACTTGATGGCAAGCTGATCGGTCATGGAGATGAGCTGATCAAACCCAGAAAGGCAGGCACATATTTCATCTTGTACAGGTTGCATGTGATGTAGACCTAGATGACCGTGATTCCTCTTGGCTCGAGGAATCACAATAGGATGGCCATAATCATTGCTTTTATCATTTTGCATGTTTTCTAGTGGGATATAGCATGTATATGATACTTAATATATATTTTGGTGATTAGATATGTATATGTATATAAAAACCAAATCCCTCAATAAAATATTAAGTCTTATACACCTTCCATTAGCGACACACATGGAAAATTTGATCGATCAAGCGTAGGTTACGCCAAAGCGTGGTGCGCCGTCTATCTTGTGGAAGTGTGAAGGGTCGACATGCAGGTTCTGCCAAAATAGGGTGTATGTTTACCGTGTCGGCTTTTAGAATAGACTTAACTGGTGATTCTTAGAGCGTCTGATCCCAGAGGCACAGAATGTTCATGGCAAGGTGTTGTGCATGTTCAATCATAAAGAGTTGCATATGATGCAATTGGCATGATGGCCTACCTAAATAATCAAGATTATGGGCGATCAGCCAAAGCTGACTCATGACTTGATGAAATATGGATCTTGACCCACTAGAAGATTGTACGCTGCAATCTTCTGAATTGATGGTGAGGGCTGTCAATTTGAGTCAAAATAGTGGGAGCGGTAATTAATTAAAGGCCTAATTAACTATCGTCAAATTGTATTCAAATCAAATCAAAAAGGTTTTGACAAAATGCAATTTTCTCTTGTAGAATGGCTAAAGAATCATCTTTTAAAATGGGAAAATTAATTGAGAATAAATTCCATAACTGGTTGAGGACTGTGAGAAGATTCTGTACAATCCAGATATACCAGGAGCCTTTTGAGTCCACTCTATGTATGCTTAATGCGTTGGTGAAGAAGAAAGAAAGTTCATGGATAGAGATCAATGGAACGAAAGGTAAGGGAGAGAAGGGTTCTCTCGCCAAACCGATTTCTTCTACATGGAGAGGATGGAAGGAATGCTGGAAGAAGAAGTCAGAGATAGAGATCTCTACTTCTGGTGTATACGTGATAGAGATTAACTTTACTACTTCTTCATCATGGGTACTTGATACCGGATGCGGATCTCACATTTGTTGAAACGTGAAGGATCTTAAGAGAAGTAGGTATTTAGGGAAAGGCGAGGTTGAACTACGTGTTGCCAATGGGGGCAAGAGTTTCCGCCAGTGCCGTAGGAACCTATGAGTTAACTCTACCAAGTGGTCTAATAATAGAGTTGAAGAACTGCTATTATGTACCTGCCATAAATAGGAATATCATTTCCGTCTCTTGTTTGGACAAAGATGGATTTGAATTTCTTATTAAGAATGGAAAATGTTCCATTTCTAAAGACTCGATCTTTTATGGCAGTGCCCCAATGTCTTATGGTCTATACTTGATAGACTTGGAGACAAATGTATACAACGTAAACACCAAAAAGCAAAAACTCAACGACTCAAACAAAACATATCTCTGGCATTGTCATCTAGGGCACATAAATGAGAAGCACATTTCTAGACTCCATAAAGATGGTTATCTAGACTCTTTTGATTATGATTCAATAGAGACATGTGAATCTTGTTTATTGGGCAAGATGACCAAGACTCCCTTTTCAGGTAAACATGATAGAGCTAGTGATCTATTAGGACTCATACATACTGATGTATGTGTGCCTTTTAGAACTAATGCCATAAATGGGTATCAGTACTTCATTACCTTCACTGATGATTTCAGTAGGTATGGCTATGTGTACCTAATTTCATGAATGAAGTACAAAACCAACTTGGCAAAAGTATTAAGGCACTTCGATCCGATCGAGGTGGAGAATACTTAAGCCAGGAGTTTGAGGACCTTCTGCGAGCCTGTGGTATTGTATCACAATGGACTCCGCCTGGAACACCACAACATAATGGTGTGTCTGAAAGAAGGAATCACACATTGTTAGATATGGTGCGATCGATGATGAGTTTTGCTGATCTTCCGATTTCCTTCCGGGGTCATGCTCTTGAAACCACCGCATTTACACTTAACCGTGTACCATCTAAATCGGTTCAAAAGACACCATATGAGATATGGACTGGGAAGCGTCCCAATTTGTCTTTTATGAAGATCTGGGGTTGTGAGGCTTACGTCAAGAAAATGTTTCTTGATAAGCTTGGACCCAAATCCTATAAATGTATATTGTTGGATATCCCAAGGAGATAAAGGGATATTATCTATACCACCCTACTGACAACAAAGTGTTTGTTGCCAGGGATGCTATATTCCTAGAGAGGGAATTTATTTCCAAAGGAAGCAATGGGAGGAATATAGAGCTTGAAGAGGTTCAAGCCCAACAAGAAAACATTAAACTGGTAGATGTACCAGAGGAAAATGAAGATTCACAAGGTGTTGTGGAATCTCAGTCTCCTCAGGTAACACAAGGACCTCGTAGATCTAGTAGGACCCGCCTTGAACCTGAGAGGTTTGGATACCTTGTGACTTAGGAAGGTGGTGAGTTGATCATAGATGATGATCCAACTACCGACGTAGAGGCTATGGAGGGACCAGATTCTGAGAAATGGCTTGAAGCCATGAGATCCGAGATGGAATCCATGTACTCCAACAAAGTATGGACTTTGGTGGAACCACCCGAAGGGGTAAAACCCATAGGGTGCAAGTGGGTCTTCAAGAAGAAGACCGACATGGATGTCAATGTGCAAAATTATAAAGGCAGATTAGTTGCAAAGGGATTTCGACAAGTTCAAGGTGTTGACTGTGATGAAACCTTTTCTCAAGTTGCCATGATTAAGTCCATCAGGATCATGCTTGCTATTCCAGCTTATTATGACTATGAGATTTGGCAGATCGATGTTAAAACCGCATTTCTTAACGGGAATATAAATGAGGATGTGTACATGACACAACCTGAAGGTTTTGTAGATCCAAAGAATGCCAATAAAGTCTGTAAGCTGCAAAGGTCAATCTATGGATTGAAGCAAGCATCTCGGAGTTGGAATCTTTGATTTGATGAGGAATTCAAAGTGTTTGGATTTATTCAAAATGAAGATGAACCTTATGTGTACAAGAAGGTTAGTGGGAGCTCGACCACATTCCTCATATTGTATGTGGATGACATAATTTTGATGGGGAATGATGTCTTAGCCTTAGAGAAGGTAAAGACTTGGCTTGGGAATACTTTCTCAATGAAGGACTTAGGAGAAACACCCTACATTCTAGGAATTAAGATATATAGAGATAGATCTAGAAGGCTTCTCAGACGAAGTCAGAGAACGTACATTGACAAAGTGCTGAAGCGGTTCAGCATGGAGAACTCAAAGAGAGGCAACATCCCCATGCTACATGGAGTCACCGTCTCTAGAGCTCAGTGTCCCCAATCTTGTGAAGAGAGGGAGCATATGAATGGGATCCCATATGCATCAGCCATCAGATCCATCATGTACGCTATGTTGTGCACACGCCTAGATGTCTCGTATGCTCTCAGCATGACGAGCAGGTACCAGTTAGATCCCGGGGATGCTCACTGGACAGCCGTGAAGAACATCCTCAAGTACTTACAAAGGACTAAGGATCAATTTCTTGTATACGGCGGCGAGGAAGAGCTGGTTGTAAAGGGTTACACCGATGCAAACTTCCAAACTGATAAAGATGATTCCAGATCGCAGTCAGGATTTGTGTTTTGCCTTAATAATGGAGCTGTGAGCTGGAAGAGTTCCAAGCAAGAAACAGTTGCCGATTCTACTACAGAGGCCAAGTATATTGCTGCTTCACATGCAACAAAGGAGGCTGTATGGATCAGGAAGTTTATTTCTGAACTTGGTGTAGTTCCCAGTAGCTGTGATGCAATTGAGCTTTATTGTGACAATAATGGAGCTATTGCACAAGCCAAGGAGCCCAGATCACATCAGCGGTTCAAGCACATACTGCAGCGCTTCCATCTCATACGAGAGATCATACAACGAGGAGATGTGAAGATTTGCAAAGTACCAACTGAAGACAACATAGCTGATCCACTGACTAAGGCCCTTTGTCAGCAAAAGCATGATGGTCATGCTAGGTCACAAGGATTGAGGTTCCTTGGTGACTGGCTCTAAGTGCAAGTGGGAGTATGTTGGTATGTATGCCCATACAGCAAGTCATATGATGATTGTAATGGGATACTTTGTAAATGATTTGAATAATAATAAAGGCAATTTCCGATCTATATGTTTAAACTGTTTCTGAGATGATGGTGTAACATGATAGATGTCTAAAGAATGATTTTACTCAATGACGCATGCTTTTAGGTTAAGGACCTAAATGATGAGATCATACAGATGTTAAGAGTATACATTCTTGTTTAGTCCCTAGTCAGTTGTTATTGTGGAAATAACCATAGACATCAATAACACTGAAGACTAGATTGTGTGTTGGTTGATGACAGAATCTCATTAGTCATGATTTAGTGATATCAAACCAAGCACATAGGTTCTTGTTAGAGAACAAGGTACCAGACAGACCCACCGTGAGAGTGACACATGGAACCATGACTTGGTAGTCACAGTCAACTCTCACAATGATGGTGGTGAGTGTGATTCTTAGACCTGAAATCACTACACTCAACACATGTCGTTGGGTACACTTTGACATCATCAAACGCAGTCCTGAAACATGGATTGTTATAAAGGTGATAATTGGGTGGCTTTGACACGAGGCTTTTGAGGGGTGAGTGATAGATATGGGATTTGTCCCTCCTAAGGGAGTTTGATATCCTTGGCCACTTGATGAGTAGGATTGAGAAAGGCATGCACATGCACGTGTGAATCAATATGTGATATTGATGTCACACACATCTCACCCAGTCTGCTCTGAGATCAAGGAAATGAATGAATGTTGACAGGATGATTGTTCCATGCCTCGAGTTCATTCAGGATATCAGTGACAACTGAATTATACATTCACTGTAACACCATTCACAGATTGTAGGATTGAAAGTTATTCTCCAACTTTCTACTTTCACTTGGGTAGCACTGATGTGTGACTAGGCACCACTCTTTGCTTGTGAAGTCATAAGTATTATGGACTTTCACTGCCAACGTGAAATGGACCTGTAGGGTCACACACATAGGATTTAACCTGGAAGAGGAGTTTTGTCCACAAGAAATGTTTAGATTGATTACTAAAGGAGTTTAGTAGTTCAATTAAACACTCAATTAATCGATAGCTCAATAACATAATGTTCAAGGTGTTGGACACGTTGATTGGAGTATCAGATTGATTGAAATCGCAATTGACTGATTCTGCACAATCTGCACTCCCAACCGATCGGCTCATGTGATGAACCAATCGGCTGAGCTTGGTGAACCGGTTGGCTCAAGGGTTGAGTCGATTGGGTCAAGGTCAGGTTGAAATGATTGCTTCAAGTGTTGAAACGATCGGTTCAACTGATGCAACCAAGAAAGTTGGGAAAGTAAGATTGGTGAGAATTTTCCTTTCGTTTCACTTGCCCAATTCGATTGGAAATAGGATTGGTATTCGATACCAATTAGAAACAAAAGAAGGAGAGTCAATCGGGAACTGATCAGGACCACCAACCGACCGGTTCATGGGTCCCAACCGATCGGTTGAAGTGTCAACCGACCTGTTCAGGTCTCCAACCGACCGTTTCAGTTGTGAAACGATCGGTTCAGGTTGCGAGTTGGTTGCTTTTGTGGAAAATCTCGAACCCTTCTACTCCTGCTTTTAGTCCTGCATTTCCCAGGATGGAGAACCCTATCCCATGACCCTCCTATATATAGGGGTATTGGGGGCTTCTCAAGGTACAACTCAGTGCAAGCTGGTTGCTCTGCAAAGTTGTTGTTCTCTCTGGTTTTGGTAACTGAGAGAGCCTGAGCAAGTGCTACCCGAAAAGGGAGGCACAGTAAGGGAAGGACAATTGCAGTTGCAACTGGCAGCAGGAGAGTGTGTTGGCGACTAGTACGCAAACAGGAGGGTGCGACTCCTTCCGGTTCCCTGTGCGACAAGGAGATCGGAGTTCTAGGCGGTCCGTGTGGACGACTGCAGAGGCGGGATACCTCTTCCGCTCGGAGGACAACTGTCAATCCTGACAGTCCCGGTGAGACCAGGAGTCTTCAGTCCCGGTGCGACCAGGAGCTGCACAGACACCGTCCAAGACCGTAGGTGAAGACTGTTTAAGGCGCGAGGTACTATCACCGAGCAAGCCTCGTGACAAGGTATGCATCCACAAACCATCTTTCCTATTATATAGACGTTGACGCGATTCCTTTTGTTCTGGGTTTTGGGAGAATTTTTTTTTGTTTCCGCTGATTCTCTGCCTCCTCTAAAACCCAACATATCACTCTCCTTGATACGTAACTGATGATATCCTGACCTTAGATCTATCTTAGAGAACACTATTGCACCACACAACTAGTCAAACAGATCATCTATCTTTGGCAGAGGATATTTTTTCTTTATAGTCACCTTGTTAGGCTATCTATAGTCTATGCATAATCTTATAAAACCATCTTTGGCGAAGTACTCAGTCGAATGAAACCTTTCTCAAGCAAATCCTATAATTGTTTCTTGAGTTATGCCATCTCAGTAGGGGCCATCCGAGAAGGTGTTTGGGATATGGGTTGAGTACCTAGAATTAGATTAATCTCGAAATCAATCTCTCAAGGTGGAGGAATATCTGTAAATTCTTCAGGAAACACATCCTTGAATTTCCTAACAACATGAACTTCAGGAAGACTAGGACTTTCTGCTTTGGTATCACCACATGTGCCAAGAATGCTTCACATCCTTGTCCCATGAATCTCTCAGCTACCATTGCTGATACTAGACAAATTGGAAGAATGTTTCAGTCCCCCTAAAAGACCCATGTCTCATCACTGTCTATGAACATAGCTTGCTTGGAACCACAATCCAAGACAACCTTATACTTTTATAGGGTATCTATCCCAAGAAATACATCAACCCGTGCATCTCAAGTGGTATAAGATCCACCTGAATGTTGTGTTATGAAAAATAAAGAACACAGGGAAAACATACCTCCTACAACACTGCAGATCCACTAATAAAATTTCTAATAACAAATTATCTATTCTACGACTGACAATCATATTGCAGTCATGAATCACTTCTCAGGTGATAAAGGAATGTGTAGCACCCAGATCAATAAAAACATAATCGAAGCAGGATGAAGACATATCAGAATGAAACAATTCCATCTAACCTATCATGACTCATGTATTGACTACTACCTCTGGTTGATTCATAGCATAGAATCTCATCGTTTCCTATTGCCGACTCTCTACTCTGTTGTTTGGTGCAGATGAACCTACTTAGGATGCCTATCCACATCCTCGTGTGGCACTGCTAAACTATTTCCTTTGAGAGCCTTATTGACTCTGCCTCGGTGGCTGGGTTACCTCCATGTCTCTAACTGGAGAATCCCTTATCATATGTCCTATCTGCCCACACTTGAAGTAATTTCTGTCCTGCTGTGGTCTAGATGGTACTGTTACTGACATTGATGTCGTACTATGGGCTCCACTTGGCAGAAAACTACGACCTGTACCCTTGCTTGACGTCCATTGCATTTGTGCATTGAGCCTCTGTGGTGCTAATGGTGCAGGAAACCTTGGTTTCTTGAAACTTCCAGACCTCTATCCCTAGAACTGGGCAGGTCCTTTCCTACTGTTAGCCTCATGTTTCTCAGTTGCAGACCTCTCTATCCGCCTAATTGACTCCACAAAGGTGGAAAACTTATCTCTATTCTCTAGAGCAGCTACAACTGTGTATAACTCAGCATTCAGACCCTCCTCAAAACGTCGAATCCTATCCTCCTCTGTAGTAGCCATGTGTGGACAAAACCACAGAAGCTCCATGAACTTAGCTTCATACTCACTAATCTTCATCAATCCTTGTTTAATCCGCTCAAACTGTGAGATTTTCTCATCCAAATAAGTCCTGGAAAAGTATCTACTGACAAACTCACGTCAGAACTCCTTCCATCTGACCTCAACACCAAGTCTTTTCTATTCTTCAATGGCCCACCAATGGCCAATGTTTCCTTTTAAAAGATACACAACATTCCTAAGTTTATCAATTTATGGAATGCTAAGGATTCTAAAGGATTTTTCCAGCTCAGTAAGCCATAAATATGTGTCTGATGGGTCAGTTGTATTGGCATATTCGGTGGCTCTTACCCGGTGTAACCACTCAAAGGTCTTACCAGACCCATGTCCCTCATTGGGAACTGGTGCCCTAGGTGTTGGTGCTGGCATCTGGTCTGCCATATGCATTATTGTGGTCATGAACTTCCAAAAAAGAGCATGAAAGTCTAGGTATTCTAGCAAGGCTTGATCAAGATGGGGATTCTCAAGCACATATTCCTCTCTAGCCTAATCCCTTGCACCTCCTCCTGGTTCAGCAATACTACTCTCATCAGCATGTTCTTCGTGTGTTCCAGCCATCTTTCAGCTTTACTTCTTCTCCTATATGAGCAGAAGTCACTATAAGATAAACTGGAGGACACTAGAATAGAATCAACAACCTTAATCCTATGTCTCTACAGACTCAGAGAACCTTAGGCTTTGATACCAAAACTTTTGGAAACCGCTATCAAATTGACAGAATAATTGTCACAGTAATTACGCAGAATAACCGTTAGCAGCGGATTAATGAAAATTACTAAAAATTAAAACCATTTTGCAAAGAGATACATTGCCAGGAAACTCTTAAGGGAAGAACCAAAGCAATATAAATATCACGGTTCACATTGTACATACATTGTACCATCTCATCTCGAGGATATCATATACCAGTTGCTTTGCCCAAACATATACATAAGAAACATAAAACCTCGAGGCATACAAGCCAGAATCTCATATCATTTATAAAACCATTACTACTAATTCCCAAGGACCTGAGAGTACATAGACGACACATAAGACTTCTATCTACAAGACACGACAGATAACACACTCAACCTGAGATGTTACTATTGTCCCTGTTGCTATTGTCCTCCCTCTACAGTATGATCTCTACCTTCTCGTCCGCGTCCACCTAAAAATATTGGGACAAATAGGGTGAGATAAAAGTCCCAACGAGAGATATAACTCTCTGCCAACAATATTATTATCACAGGTAAACAATATAATATTGAGCAGAGGATCTTTTATGTTAATAATCAAGATTAATCACTATTTATAAGAAGAATAGAGCAATATCATATTTTAAAGCAATGCAGCTATCTATGATAGAGCAATAAATAATCTATTCACTTTATAAGGAATACGAAGAACACATATAACATCCATCCATTTAAGATGTATAAAAGTAGTGTAACATCAACCAATGTTTTCGTATTCAATCCTTAAGCAAATACGCTACATGACTGATTACATATTTACAACCACACTTATGCCCTGAGGAGATGAGGTATACCACTCATGCTCCAACCGACCACGACTACGTAAAGCATATGTATCGTACAAGGTCAAAGGAAGAGTCAACTTCCATGACCTCACCTGTCCTGGTCAGTACGAGACCTCTAGCAGTGACATCACGTGTCAAACTGCAATAGCTTGCCATGGTATAGTGGCATCTTTGCTATAGAGTTACATCCACAACATGCACTCTCTTCAAGGAGATCACACAACAATCCCTAATATATTAATATCGAGTCATGGCATATAGCCATACTCTTATGATGATGAGGGAGATCACACAACAATCCCTATTTGGACGTAAGGATATTTTTGCCCATTACCCCACATATTCAAAAATATGCTCTCTGAGTTAAACTCGTTTCACCATTCAACAAATTCCGACACGGAATGGATCTATGGCCAGGGAAACTACATGATAATGTTCTACTTGATTAACTAGGTGCATTATAGAATCTTTTCGAATCAACCAAGTTACAAGCATGAATTATAACAGATGCTACAAAGAAAGGAGTAATACATTTATCAAGTACTTTCATAATCTTTGGAACACATTGAATGCATAACACTCAAGATCTCAGTCCCTTATCACATTACTGGGGATTCTCATCGCTTAACATTATCATCATCATGTTTCTAGATCTGGGTATTTAAACCCTTAGTTCATCATTGAACATTGTCACCTCTTATCATGTAACTATTACCTCTAGGTCCTTAGACCCAGGTATACATATACTTGTTGCACAAGTATTTCACATGGCTCATATGGCCCATTTAATATGTATCATATGAAACATCATAGATCATACATGGCTATGCTCATCATCTCATGATACCTGTATGGTTAATAATTCATGATAAAAACAATATCAAGTACATATCATCACCATGAAATACAAGAGAAATACAACCTTCTTATTATTAGGGTTATGGTTTCCCTTTTTAGCTGATTAGGGTTTCAAGTTCATATAATCAAGAATCAAAACCCTAATTCATAGATCCATACATATTAGGAGCATATATTGATATCATAAGTATTCAATCATACTTGTTTATTCTCATCATTTATCATTAAATGATTATCACACAAAGTATGAGTTTCTCTCTCATCCTCACTAGGATATTGATTAAATCATACTTTATTAAGTTGGCTCAACCCTTTTATCAAGGTACATTGGCCTGCACTTATCAAAATGCATCAAACTCTATACATCTTAATGTATCATTTGACATAGCACATTTCATGTGTTGCTGAATCAAGTATATCAGATTTGAGGTGCTTACCTCCATATTGGTTTTGAGGTGCTTCCACCATATTGGGATAGAGGTGTGTTCTTACCACCATATCATCCAAGAGGTGTGTGCTTACCACCATATCGTCCAAGAGGTGTGTGCTTATCACCATATCATCCAAGAGGTGTGTGCTTTTCACCATGTCATCCAAGTGGTGTGTGCTTACCACCATGTCTTACAAGAGGTGTGTTCTTACCACCATATCGTCCAAGAGGTGTGTGCTTATCACCATATCATCCAAGAGGTGTGTGTGTCACTTATATCGAGCTACTCATGTGTTGGGTTTTGCATATCGGGTTAGACCCTTATGCTCATACCTTTTGAAACCTTCAAAATATAAACCTACCATGAGTTGAGTGACAACCTAGACAACTGGTTAGTCCTTTTTCAACCAACCTAAATGTACAAAATGATAGGGGTGTGGGGTTCCAAGGTATAATAGATTTCATATCACCATATTGGGTTTCATTACAATATCGGGTTAGAGGTGATTCAACCCGATATCAGTTTGTGCCATGATGATGTTATCATCATAAAGCTCTAAACTTTTGTCTCTTACTATTCTATTTCATGGACAACAGTCCTATGAAACTATTAGAACTCATAGAATCATCAATCATTCAAGAAAAATCAAAATTGAATGTAGATCAACAAGTATAGAAAGATTGAAGGTGACTAATAACATGATTGGGTTCAAGTTATATAACCTGCCTCAAGAACAACATCAAAGCTCCAAGATCCAAATCTTCACATTCCCAAGGTTGAAGATGAACTTATCAAATATCCAATACTTGTTCACAACTCCTCAATATGCAAATATTCACCATAGATAAGAACTTGGTGAAGAAGAATAGAAAGGAAGAATCACAACCTGAGATTCATGCTTCAATCAAGGTTGAAGATGACCATGGCTTAACCTTAAGATTAAGGCTCGAGCTACTCCTTGCTTCTCAAATACTATGCATGATATCTAAGAGAAATAAAGTTGTAAGATTCGAAAAGTTTCACTAGTAGGTGAAAGTAGTGATATATATAATTGAGCCTCATGAGAGAGAGTGTAAAAGAGGTGTCATCACCTTCTACTACTAGGTGACACATGTCCATGCATGGGATGACACATGTCCATGCATGCAAACATATTTATCTTGACATTAAAAACTCTTGGGGATAATCTAGGGATAAGATTTCGGCCATTAGGTATCTTGTTGAACAAGGTATTTCAACCCAACATCACTTTATTCACAAACCGATACGACTTTTCCAAGGAAAGTTGTAAACTGATATCCATCACCTTCTTGAGGTGATTAACTCGTCATGGCCTTTTACAAGAGTTGACAAAATCATATGGGACCTCCTATATGGATTCTTGGCCGCTAGGCACTCCCATATAAGCTCTACAACTCAATACAACTCATTTTAGGGTTTCAACTATACAACTCTTCTTGGTCTTTTCATCACCAAGAATACCGTCACTCAATTATGATTCAAACATGGAGACTATTTCTTTATTTCTTCTTTAGATTATGATAAGAGAGAGTAGGGACACTCTAGAGGTGGTACTTTGCATATCAACCCTACATTTTGGGTAAATTGCAATTTGCACCAAAATTGGTACACAAGGCACAAGCATTATTCAAACAAGCTCCAACTTGGAACTTAGGCTTTCCACAAGCCACCCCTTAGCATATTTATCTATCTTATGATGCTAAAGCACTTGAGAAACGTTCAACATGTGACATATTGCAATATAACCCCTCATCTTGGGTAAATTGTAATTTACACCAAAATTATCATATAATGCACAAATAGTTTGCAAATAAATTCAAATTTGAAAATTAAACTCTCCTGGAGTCTCAATTACTTTTCAAAAGATTAAAACAAGTTTATAAATAACTTACTTAAGCAAAACTTCCAGGGTTATGGAATAACCCATGTCAGGGATGTTACAACTAGTACACAAGGCACAACCAACTTCCAAACCATCTCAAACTTAAAACTGAAGCTCTCCACGAGGCTCCCCTTAGCATCATTCTCTCCCTTATGATGTTAAAGCACTAAAGGCACACTCAACATGTGATATGTTTCAAGATAACCTCTTATCTTGGGTAAATTGCACTCTAGTCCAAAACAAGTAGACATTGCTCAAACATCATTCAAATTGGACCAAACTTGAAACATAGACGTGTCATATGGTAGAGAAACACCTCAAAGGATTATATTGAAGTTATAAGAAACTTATTTAAGCAAATCAAATAGGGTTATCCCAAAACCCAAGGTAGGGTCCTTAAAAGTTATAAACCCCCTAACAAGGATTTTGCCCCCAAAATCCTAGGCAAAATGAGACGGATATTCTTCATGCTCCATATCTTCAGGCTTTCACATGGCTCCTTTGATGTCATGGTGAGGTCATAAGATTTGACCAACACAAGTTTCTTTTATTCAAGGTTGACACAGAATCTGTCACATAGGCAACATACTCAACTATCCTTGTCCAAAACTGGTACAGAGTTAGCTCTTTGTCGGGTAACACTTTCTTAGTCACAAAAAACTTTATATGTACCTTGTATAACTCAGGTGTCAACTCTCACTGAGTTGTTACCTTCTCAAATTACACATTACATGATAAGATTCTCAAACCTAGAAGTTTACCATACCCTTCTCAAACCTCAACATCTCTCTTCCAAACAAACACTAGAGATACATTTTGTCACCCACTTGAGACTACAAGACCTACCATGCTTCTTCCGTACTACTCTAATCTGCTGACTCAAAACTAATCTCACTAATTACTTGTACCAACTAGCATGCTATTATGTACACTCCCAGTTGTACATTTGCATCATAGAAATATGTCACAGGTCCAAGGGAAAACCACTTTAGAGGTAAAATAAGATATTATGTGTATATTTAGCCTCAACTAATCTAGATAGGGGTTGGAAGCCTTGTTTATCTATATATAGTCAATGTGCAATCCTCATGGATCCTTTCTTACATGCAATCCCCATAGAAGTATTCCAAGGGATTGTACTCATTGTGATGACCTCTATCAAACCGACAGCCAAATCGTACAGTAAATACGTAGAATAACCATTAGCAGCGGATTAATGAAAATCACTAAAAATTAAAATCATTTTGCAAAGAGATCCATTGTCAGGAAACTCTTAAGGGAAGAACCAAAGTAATATATACATCGTGTTTCACATTGTACATACATTGTACCGTCTCATCTCAAGGATATCATATACTAGTTGCTTTGCCCAAACATATACATAAGCAACATAAAACCTCGAGGCATACAAGACAAAATCTCATATTATTTATAAAACCATTACGTACTAACTCACAAGGACCGGAGAGTACAGAGATAACATATAGGACTTCTATCTACAAGACACGACAGACAACACACTCAACCTGAGCTATTATTGCTGTCCCTATTGCTATTGTCCTCCCTCTGCAGTACAGTCTCTACCTCCTTGTCCACGTCCACCTAAAAATGTTGGGACCAACGGGGTGAGACAAAAGTCCCCGCGAGAGATATGACTCTCCGCCAACAACACTATTATCACAGGTAAATAGTATAAAACTAAGCAGAAGATCTTTTATATTAATAATTAAGATTAATCACTATTTATAAGTAGAACAGAGCAATATCATCTTTTAAAGCAATGCAACTATCTATGATAAAGCAATAAATTATCTATTCACATTATAAGGAATATGAAGAACACATATAACATCTATCCATTTAAGATGTATAAAAGTAGTTTCCGTATTCAATCCTTAAGTAAATATGCTACACGGCTGATTACATATTTACAATCACACTTATGCCCTGAGGAGATGAGGTATACCTCTCATGCTCCAACCGATCACGACTACGTAAAGCATATGTACCATACAAGGTCAAAGGAAGAGTCGGATACCAAGACCTCACCTGTCTCGATCAGTACGAGAGCACTGGCAGTGACATCATGTGTCAAACTGCAATTTGCTTGCCAGGGTATAGTGGAATCTTCGCTATAGATTTACAACAACAACATGCACTCTCTTCAGGGAGATCACACATCAATCCCTGATATATTAACATTGAGTCATGGCATATAGACATATTCTTATGATGATGAGGGAAATCTCACAACAATCCCTATTTGTACGTAAGGATATTTTTGCCCATTACTGCCACATATTCAAAAATATGCTCTCCGAGTTGAACTCATTTCACCATTAAGCAAATTATGACACTGAATGGATCTATGGCTAGGACAACTACATGATAAGGTTCCACTTGATTAATTAGGTTCATTACAATATCTTTTAGCATCAACCAAGTTACAAGCATGCATTACAACATATGTTACAAATAAAGGTGTAATACATTTATCAAGTACTTTCATAATATTTGAAACACATTGAATGCATAACACTCAAGCCTTAACATTATCATCATTATGATTGCTAGATCTAGATATCCAAGCCCTTAGTTCGTCATTGAACATTGTCACCTCTTATCAGGTAACAATTACCTCTAGGTCTTCAGACCCATGTATACATTATACTTGTTGCACAAGTATTTCACATGGCTCACAAGGCCCATTTAATCTGTATCATATGAAACATCATAGTGTTGACTCAAGGTCAATTAGGTCAATGTTGACTCACGTCTAAATTG
This sequence comes from Alisma plantago-aquatica, assembly GCA_963693085.1. Lineage (NCBI taxonomy): Eukaryota > Viridiplantae > Streptophyta > Magnoliopsida > Alismatales > Alismataceae > Alisma > Alisma plantago-aquatica. The sequence goes on from OY856410.1 coordinate 908,346,246, forward strand.
ACTAAACCCATATTTTGATGATGACTAACCATTCCACATATTAGTTTCTAATGTCTCTACTTGAGTGATTTCAGATTAGGTATAGACACACTCCAAATGCCCTAAGTTGCACATATCAAATTGGAGAAAAGACAAGTCAAAGTCATACAAGTGCATGTTTTTGTAAGATGATGTAAATCCATTAGAATCATGTTGTAAATCACTTGTAATGATTGTATGACTTGTAATTAAGCTTAGAAAACATCAGAAGCACTTAGATCGAATGTTAGATCACTTTAGATGAAACTTTGAAAATTGATTACATGCACTTTGGTGGTCGAATTTCCCAGCCTAAAAACTCGACCGATCATCCTTGATCAATTTTCTGCAGATTGCATCGGTCGAGTTGTGTTTACACATAACTCGACCAATCAAGTAGCTGACCATTTCGATTCCTAATGGTCGGTCGAGTTTTGTCAGGACAAACTCGACCGATCATTTGAGTATCGGCCTTGTCGTTTGCTTGATCGGTCGAGTTACCTTTATAGAAACTCGACCGATTGCATTGTACGGAAAAGTGCAAGAAAGTGCTTCTAGCCGTTGTGGAGTTGCAACAAGTGAAAATATATCCGTTGCAAGCCACAAAATTGAAAAACACTATATGGGGGGTGAATAGAGTTTTAAAATAATTTTAACAATTTATTGAACTCAAACAACCACAATTGAAAATTGGAAGAAGGAGACAGGTGTTTAGAGTGGTTCCAACTTTAGAAAATACTAAAGTTGTCAGTCCACTACCCGGTTGCTTACCCAACCGGGATTTTGAAAGTATTTATTTTATTACCTTCTCAAGGATTTATACAAAATACAATACTTTCCTTTACACCCCTTGAACAGCCTTCACTTGAAGTAGGTGCACCAACTTGAGGTAGCCTTCTTGAAGTAACTCCAAGCTCCCCCTTGAAGTAGCCTTCCTCTCTAGAAGTAACCTCCCGTTGCACCAGCCTTCTGAAGTAGCTCAAGGTCGCCTTCTTCACCAAGAAGATCTCCACCCTCTCCAATCCGCAGCCTCCAACCTAGGAGTAGTAAGGAGAGTACAAACAGTAATAGAGAACAAGAAAGGAAAAAGGAAATTGCAACTTATCCTTTGTAGCCCAAGGCTTGATTTGCCTAGATCAAGCGTATAGATCTCCTAACCAAGTGTATGGACTTGTGATTGCAGTGGGTAGGAGATACTAGCCTATAGGACACGAATTTTGAGCTAAGGAAGGAAGTAGCCAATTGTCACAATGCTCAAATTGCTCACAAACAGATTTCTCAAAGTATGCTCAAGGATTTCTCAAGTGTAACAAGTGTGTTTTAGTGTCCTATGGCTTGTCCTATTTATAGGAATGGCCTATGGATGCTTAAGGACGTTCTAGACACCTTCTAGGGGTTTCTAAGTACTTAACTAGCCGTTAGGTACAAGTTTGTTGCTTTAGCAATGGCTAATTAATTAATTCTGCAGTTGCTGTCAGAGACCATCTCGGTCGAGGAATGGTCGACCGAGACACCTACTCGGTCGAACTTTTGTCGACCGACAGGCTCTCTGGAACAAGTGATTTGCAACGTCTATCTCCAACTGCCAACTACCTTGTCAGTTGTGTCTAACGGCTACTTTGGATCTTTCTCGGTCGAGAAGATTGTCGACCGAGAGTGTCTCGGTCGAGGAGTTTGTCGACCGAGATTGATCCTGTTTCAATGTTTCAATTTAGGCACTAATTATATGTATGAGTGTGCATATGTGATCCTATTTGAAGGGAATGACTTATCTAAATGTGGTGTTTAGCTAGGGAAGATCTAACACTTGATTTACATGCAATCTAAGTACTTGTACATTATATATTTGTACAAGTTTTTACAAAGCGATTACATTGCAAGAAAACATAAACATGTAAGCATATGGATTTCCCTAGTTGCTTTGTCATCCACCTTAATCCTGCACACTCAAGTAGCTCGTTAGATCAATAAGAATGAAATGTTTGTCATAATCAAAACAAAGGGATTTATAGATGTCCATTTAGCCAACAATCTCCCCCTTTTTGAAGATGACAAACATTTCCAAAATATAAATGAAGAAAATATAAAACATATGAGTTTCATACCTTTAGATTACCTTTTTTAGCTTTTCCTCTTGTTTATAAAATGTGTGCTTATTATTCCCCATGAATTATAGAACATGAAATCCAATTCACTAGGAAATATAGCAGCTTTCAATGTAAAGCCAAGAGTTTATTTATGAAACTCATTGATTGAGTTTTTCATAATTACTAAGTTTTAGTTTTATATTTATTTCTCCCCCTTTGTCATTTCAAAAAGATGTCCGTTAGGAATAAAAACTCCCCCTTAATTAGATGTCCCATCAAATCTAATGAAAAAGATGTCCATTAAAAGCCAAAATGATGCAAGTAAGAGTTTTTGTTTAAGTAGCACAAATATCAAAGAAAACATCTTCCAAAGGAGTGATAAGAAGTTGCTTCCTAATTTTGTTAAATTGATCTAGTGGAAGCGGTTTTGTAAAAATATCAGCCAATTGATCTTCCGTATCAACATGATGAAGGGAAACATGATTCTTGGAGATATGATCCCTTAAAAAATGATGACGGATTTCAATATGTTTAGCTCGGTTGTGTAAAATAGGATTGTGTGCTAAGTTTATAGCGCTCGTGTTGTCACAAAAAATAGGCGTAGATGAAAAAATAAAACCATAATCGTTTAACACTTGTTGCATATAAAGAACTTGAGCACAACAAGACCCGGCTGCCATATATTCAGCTTCAGTTGTAGATAGGGCAACCGTATTTTGTTTCTTGCTAAACCAAGATACTAAAGCTCTCCCTAACAAGAAACAGCCACCACTAGTACTCTTGCGATCAAGTCGACAACCAGCATAATCCGCATCAGTATACGCTTTAAAATCCAAGGATTGTCCTTTTGGATACCATAAACCAAAACAAGTAGTGCCGGCTAGGTAACGAAGAATTCGTTTAACTGCTAGAAAATGAGAGTGCATAGGTTGTGATTGAAATCGAGCACAAAGACCAACGGAAAACATAATGTCCGGTCTAGAAGCAGTTAAGTAAAGCAAACTACCAATCATGGCTCTATATAAGGAATCATCAATAGGTTTCCCATTTTCATCCTTATCAATTTTAATAGAAGTAGCCATAGGAGTAGTAGCATATTTGCACTGATCCATTCCAAAACGTTTTAAGAGTTCTTTAGTATATTTTTCTTGGCTTATGAATATTCCGGCAGGTGTTTGTTTAATTTGAAAACCAAGAAAGAAAGTTAGTTCACCCATGAGGCTCATTTCAAATTCTTTTTGCATAATGTCACTGAATTGTGTGCACAATGAATCATTAGAAGCTCCAAAAATGATGTCATCAACATATATTTGCACAACTAGGAAATCAGATGTATATGTTTTGAAAAATAAAGTAGAATCTGAATTTCCAATAGAAAAACTATTATCAAAAAGATATGTCTTGAGCCTTTCATACCAATTCCTAGGTGCTTGTTTTAAACCATAAAGTGCTTTCTTAAGTTTATAAACATAGTCACCTTTTTCCGGTATTTCAAAACCAGGTGGTTGAGCAACATATACTTCTTCTTGAATGATGCCATTTAAAAATGCACTTTTTACATCCATTTGGTAGAGTTTGATGTTTTTATGTGCAACAATTGCTAGTAACATTCTAATAGCTTCAAGTCTAGCTACCGGTGCATACGTTTCATCAAAATCTATTCCTTCTTGTTGATTATATCCTTGTGCTACTAACCGAGCTTTATTCCTTATTACTTCTCCTGCCTCATTTAGCTTATTCCTAAAAACCCATTTAGTTCCTATGATGGTTTTATCTTGTGGTTTAGGAACTAAATCCCATACATCATTTTTAGTGAATTGATTCAATTCTTCTTGCATGGCTATTATCCAATAATCATCTTTAAGAGCTTCAGATATCTTCTTAGGTTCAATGATAGAAACAAAAGCCATGTTTGCAACATCTTTGAAGGAAGACCGAGTTTTGACTTTATCATTAGGATTTCCAATAATTAGTTCTTGAGGATGATCCTTAATAAGCCTAGGTGTAGGTTGTGGTTCAGCTTGGTGATTGTTTGAAGTAACTTTCTCACTATCATTTGGTATGTTTAAATTTTCGAATTGATTAGTGAGATCTATGATTTCTAGATTTTCAGATTTTGACTCTTCATGAAAAGAAACATGAATAGATTCCTCAACTTTTCTAGATATAGTGTTATATACTCTAAAAGCTTTGCTAGAAGTGGAATATCTCAAAAAGAATGCTTTGTGTGATTTAGAGTCAAACTTATCTCTATCATCTTTGGTATTTAAAATATAGCATGTGGAGCCAAAGGTATGAAAATAGTCAACTCTAGGTTTCTTAGAATGTATTATTTCATATGGAGTTTCCTTCAAATGAGAGTGAACAGTTACTCTATTTAACACATAGCATGCAGTGTTTACAGCTTCAGCCCAAAAGGTTTTGGGTGTGTTGTGTTCGAGCATCATAGTTCTAACCATTTCTTGTAGTGATCGATTTTTCCTTTCGACTATACCATTTTGTTGTGGGGTGCGTGGAGCAGAAAAATTATGAGTGTACCCTTGAGATGTACAAAATTCCTCAAATGTATGATTTTCAAATTCTCCACCATGATCACTTCTAATGGTACATATTTTGCTTTGTAATAGATTTTCAATCTTGGAACAAAATTGTATAAAAACATGAATAGTATCATCTTTAGTTGCAATAAAGTGTACCCATGTGTATCTACTATAATCATCAACAATAACAAAACAGTATCTTTTACCACCAATAGATTGTGTCCTCATGGGTCCAAATAAATCCATATGAATTAATTCTAAGGATCTACTGGTGCTAAGTACATGTTTTGGTTTAAAAGAGTTTTTGGTTTTCTTTCCCATTGTGCATGGTTCACAGTTTTCAACTTGATCAAAAGATAAAGTAGGCAATCCACGAACAAGACTAACTTTTTAATAACATGTGAACTAGCATGTCCTAGCTTTTTATGCCATAGTTGTAAGGTATTTTCATTTGCAAGCAAGCATTTTCCCACTACTGATTTCATAGAGTTAGGTTTAAGGATATAAAGATTTCCAACTCTATTTCCTTCATAAACAACATTTGTAGTGTTTTCTATCAATAACTTGCAGCAGGTTTTGTTAAATAACACATCATAACCACTATCACATAATTGACTAACACTTATCAAATTATGGTGCAAACCATCAACGAGTAGAACATTCTTTATTTCGAGGTTTGTACCAACATTACCTATTCCAACAATTTTTCCCTTACCATTGTCTCCAAAGGTGACCGTTCCACTTTTCTTTTCTTCAAAGGTTTGAAATGCATCTTTGTTCCCGGTCATATGTTTGGAGCATCCACTGTCAACTACCCATTCCTGCATTAAAATGTAGATTTTGGTACCCATGTGATGGTCCGATATGGTTTGAATCATTTAAGTAAAGACTTGTATAAAAATCCTGATTCAGAAATCCAGTCGGTCGACAATTGTTGGACCGACATTTGTCTCGGTCGACTAATTGTCGATCGAGAAGGTTACTGTAAACAAAGAAACATAGAAATTTAGCTCGGTTGACCAATTTTCGACCGAAATAATTGCCTTTTGGTTGCTGTAGATTTTTATTTGTTACAGACATCCGGTCGGTCGACAATACTTCGACCGATTAAGGGCTCGGTCGACAATACTTCGACCGACTAAGTTTCTGTTTCAGTACAACAGTGCAAAAAATTAACAATATGCATGAACCCTTTTGTTTAGTTGAGATAAGACAATATAAGTAGCAAAATGTAGTGTTTGGCCATATCTCAACTAAATTCCATTTGACTCTACTAAGTTTGGGGTTTTGGGACCCAAACTAAGTCGGAATCCTTAGTCTTATAAGGACATGAAAAGGAATAGTGTCCAAGATGTAAACAAAAATGACAAGTAATAGAATCAACTTCATTTCTCTTTCTAGCCATTGTGTTCTTGGGTACAAACATAGTTTGAGTTCTTTTGGGTTGATTTTTCTTTGGAGCATATCCCAAGCCTTTTCTTCCGTTGAAAACAGTACCAATGCTTAGAATGTTATCAAGGATATCTTTTCTTCTTAACTCATAAAGTTCTCTTTGCAGCTTAGCAATGTCATTCATCTTTTTGTGTAGATCTTTTCTTGCTTGATCTAAATCAGATAACAATGAATCTCTTTCTTTTACAACATTATCATAGTCCAGATGGTTACACAAAATAGGTTGAGTCTGAAAATCTTTTAGTTTAGCTAACAATTCAGATTTTTCTTTAGAAAGAAGATCAACATTTGTTTCTAAAGTGAGTAGCTTTCTAGTGCAATCATCTAAAGATGTTTTTAAAGACAAATTCTCAAGATCAATGTTGTTCTTTTCAGAAGAAAGATTATCTAATTTAGCAATTAGCTCATCATTTGATTTGATAACCTTCTTTAGTTTCTTCTTGACATCAACATACTTATCATGAATTTCTTGTAGATTAGTAACTAACTCTTCTTTAGTAAGATCAAGTAGGCTTACCTCTTGAGAGTCTTCATCATCTTCTCTTGCCATTAGACATTCCACCTTTTCTTCTCCGCTTTCACTGTCACTTGACTCGTCCCATGCAGCTTTATAGGCTTTTTCTCCCTTCTTCTTGTGTGAGCTTTTCTTTCCTTTCTTTGCTTTAGGACATTCATTTTTGAGATGTCCTTTCTTCCCACATTCAAAGCACCTAGGAGGGGTAGAAGAAGAACTGGAAATTTTGTTAGATTTAAATCTTTTATATTTCTTACCATTGACGATCAAGGCTTCTTCTCCTTCTTCTTCACTTGACTCCTCACTTTCTTGTGTGATGACCTTTGAAGCTTTTAGAGCCACATCCTTCTTCTTTCCTTGCTGAAGTTCACGTGCTCTTCTTTCTTCCTCTTCTAGGGTTGCTTCATGAGCTTCTAGGTTGCCAATAAGTTGCTCCATTTTTAGTCGAGTGAGGTCATTTGCTTCTTCAATGGCCGTCACCTTTGGCTTATATTTTGGAGGAAGTGATCGAAGGATTTTTGATACCTGATCTTCTTCAAGGACAGGTTTTCCTAGGGCACTTAAACCGTTAACAATAGTAGAAAATTTTGCAAACATTTCACTAATAGATTCATCAGGATCCATACGAAAGTGTTCAAACTTTTGTTTAAACATGCTAATTTTGGAATTTTTGACTTGGACTGTACCTTCATAGGTTATGGATAGTCTATGCCAAATATCATAGGCTGTGTCACAATTAGATATTCTATTAAATTCTCCTACCGATATAGAACAATATAAAATGCTTACAACTTTTGCATTCATTTGAGCTAGCTTTACCGTATTTGCATCCCATTCTGCAAATTGAGTTTGAGGGAGCTCATATGGGGTTGACACCATTCTCCATAAGTCCCAATTGATGCCTTGGAAGTAGAACTGCATCCTTCTCTTCCAATATTGGTAGTTTGTTCCATCGAACGCTGGAGGCCTAGCAACAAGTGTCCCTTCGAGGTTAAGGTTGTTGAGCACTCCATCACCCATTTCTTCAAGACCTTGTTAGGGTTCCTTGAAGCCTGCTCTGATACCAATTGAAAAACACTAGAGGGGGGTGAATAGAGTTTTAAAATAATTTTAACAATTTATTGAACTCAAACAACCACAATTGAAAATTGGAAGAAGGATACAGGTGTTTAGAGTGGTTCCAACTTTAGCAAATACTAAAGTTGTCAGTCCACTACCCGGTTGCTTACCCAATCGGGATTTTGAAAGTATTTATTTTATTACCTTCTCAAGGATTTATACAAAATACAATACTTTCCTTTACACCCCTTGAACAGCCTTCACTTGAAGTAGGTGCACCAACTTGAGGTAGCCTTCTTGAAGTAACTCCAAGCTCCCCCTTGAAGTAGCCTTCCTCTCTAGAAGTAACCTCCCGTTGCACCAGCCTTCTGAAGTAGCTCAAGGTCGCCTTCTTCACCAAGAAGATCTCCACCCTCTCCAATCCGCAGCCTCCAACCTAGGAGTAGCAAGGAGAGTACAAACAGTAATAGAGAACAAGAAAGGAAAAAGGAAATTACAACTTATCCTTTGTAGCCCAAGGCTTGATTTGCCTAGATCAAGCGTATAGATCTCCTAACCAAGTGTATGGACTTGTGATTGCAGTGGGTAGGAGATACTAGCCTATAGGACACGAATTTTGAGCTAAGGAAGGAAGTAGCCAATTGTCACAATGCTCAAATTGCTCACAAACAGATTTCTCAAAGTATGCTCAAGGATTTCTCAAGTGTAACAAGTGTGTTTTAGTGTCCTATGGCTTGTCCTATTTATAGGAATGGCCTATGGATGCTTAAGGACGTTCTAGACACCTTCTAGGGGTTTCTAAGTACTTAACTAGCCGTTAGGTACAAGTTTGTTGCTTTAGCAATGGCTAATTAATTAATTCTGCAGTTGCTGTCAGAGACCATCTCGGTCGAGGAATGGTCGACCGAGACACCTACTCGGTCAAACTTTTGTCGACCGACAGGCTCTCTGGAACAAGTGATTTGCAACGTCTATCTCCAACTTCCAACTACCTTGTCAGTTGTGTCTAACGGCTACTTTGGATCTTTCTCGGTCAAGAAGATTGTCGACCGAGAGTGTCTCGGTCGAGGAGTTTGTCGAACGAGATTGATCCTGTTTCAATGTTTCAATTTAGGCACTAATTATATGTATGAGTGTGCATATGTGATCCTATTTGAAGGGAATGACTTATCTAAATGTGGTGTTTAGCTAGGGAAGATCTAACGCTTGATTTACATGCAATCTAAGTACTTGTACATTATATATTTGTACAAGTTTTTACAAAGCGATTACATTGCAAGAAAACATAAACATGTAAGCATATGGATTTCCCTAGTTGCTTTGTCATCCACCTTAATCCTGCACACTCAAGTAGCTCGTTAGATCAATAAGAATGAAATGTTTGTCATAATCAAAACAAAGGGATTTATAGATGTCCATTTAGCCAACAATCTCCCCCTTTTTGAAGATGACAAACATTTCCAAAATATAAATGAAGGAAATATAAAACATATGAGTTTCATACCTTTAGATTACCTTTTGTAGCTTTTCCTCTTGTTTATAAAATGTGTGCTTATTATTCCCCATGAATTATAGAACATGAAATCCAATTCACTAGGAAATATAGCAGCTTTCAATGTAAAGCCAAGAGTTTATTTATGAAACTCATTGATTGAGTTTTTCATAATTACTAAGTTTTAGTTTTATATTTATTTCTCCCCCTTTGTCATTTCAAAAAGATGTCCGTTAGGAATAAAAACTCCCCCTTAATTAGATGTCCCATCAAATCTAATGAAAAAGATGTCCATTAAAAGCCAAAATGATGCAAGTAAGAGTTTTTTGTTTAAGTAGCACAAATATCAAAGAAAACATCTTCCAAAGGAGTGATAAGCAGTTGCTTCCTAATTTTGTTAAATTGATCTAGTGGAAGAAGTTTTGTAAAAATATCAGCCAATTGATCTTCCGTATCAACATGATGAAGGGAAACATGATTCTTGGAGATATGATCCCTTAAAAAATGATGAAGGATTTCAATATGTTTAGCTCGGTTGTGTAAAATAGGATTGTGTGCTAAGTTTATAGTGCTCGTGTTGTCACAAAAAATAGGCGTAGATGAAAAAATAAAACCATAATCGTTTAACACTTGTTGCATATAAAGCACTTGAGCACAACAAGACCCGGCTGCCATATATTCAGCTTCAGTTGTAGATAGGGCAACCGTATTTTGTTTCTTGCTAAACCAAGATACTAAAGCTCTCCCTAACAAGAAACAGCCACCACTAGTACTCTTGCGATCAAGTCGACAACCAGCATAATCCGCATCAGTATACGCTTTAAAATCCAAGGATTGTCCTTTTGGATACCATAAACCAAAACAAGTAGTGCCGGCTAGGTAACGAAGAATTCGTTTAACTGCTAGAAAATGAGAGTGCATAGGTTGTGATTGAAATCGAGCACAAAGACCAACGGAAAACATAATGTCCGGTCTAGAAGCAGTTAAGTAAAGCAAACTACCAATCATGGCTCTATATAAGGAATCATCAATAGGTTCCCCATTTTCATCCTTATCAATTTTAATAGAAGTAGCCATAGGAGTAGTAGCATGTTTGCACTGATCCATTCCAAAACGTTTTAAGAGTTCTTTAGTATATTTTTCTTGGCTTATGAATATTCCGGCAGGTGTTTGTTTAATTTGAAAACCAAGAAAGAAAGTTAGTTCACCCATGAGGCTCATTTCAAATTCTTTTTGCATAATGTCACTGAATTGTGTGCACAATGAATCATTAGAAGCTCCAAAAATGATGTCATCAACATATATTTGCACAACTAGGAAATCAGATGTATATGTTTTGAAAAATAAAGTAGAATCTGAATTTCCAATAGAAAAACTATTATCAAAAAGATATGTCTTGAGCCTTTCATACCAATTCCTAGGTGCTTGTTTTAAACCATAAAGTGCTTTCTTAAGTTTATAAACATAGTCACCTTTTTCCGGTATTTCAAAACCAGGTGGTTGAGAAACATATACTTCTTCTTGAATGATGCCATTTAAAAATGCACTTTTTACATCCATTTGGTAGAGTTTGATGTTTTATGTGCAGCAATTGCTAGTAACATTCTAATAGCTTCAAGTCTAGCTACCGGTGCATACGTTTCATCAAAATCTATTCCTTCTTGTTGATTATATCCTTGTGCTACTAACCGAGCTTTATTCCTTATTACTTCTCCTGCCTCATTTAGCTTATTCCTAAAAACCCATTTAGTTCCTATGATGGTTTTATCTTGTGGTTTAGGAACTAAATCCCATACATCATTTTTAGTGAATTGATTCAATTCTTCTTGCATGGCTATTATCCAATAATCATCTTTAAGAGCTTCAGATATCTTCTTAGGTTCAATGATAGAAACAAAAGCCATGTTTGCAACATCTTTGAAGGAAGACCGAGTTTTGACTTTATCATTAGGATTTCCAATAATTAGTTCTTGAGGATGATCCTTAATAAGCCTAGGTGTAGGTTGTGGTTCAGCTTGGTGATTGTTTGAAGTAACTTTCTCACTATCATTTGGTATGTTTAAATTTTCGAATTGATTAGTGAGATCTATGATTTCTAGATTTTTAGATTTTGACTCTTCATGAAAAGAAACATGAATAGATTCCTCAACTTTTCTAGATATAGTGTTATATACTCTAAAAGCTTTGCTAGAAGTGGAATATCTCAAAAAGAATGCTTTGTGTGATTTAGAGTCAAACTTATCTCTATCATCTTTGGTATTTAAAATATAGCATGTGGAGCCAAAGGTATGAAAATAGTCAACTCTAGGTTTCTTAGAATGTATTATTTCATATGGAGTTTTCTTCAAATGAGAGTGAACAGTTACTCTATTTAACACATAGCATGCAGTGTTTACAGCTTCAGCCCAAAAGGTTTTGGGTGTGTTGTGTTCGAGCATCATAGTTCTAGCCATTTCTTGTAGTGATCGATTTTTCCTTTCGACTATACCATTTTGTTGTGGGGTGCGTGGAGCAGAAAAATTATGAGTGTACCCTTGAGATGTACAAAATTCCTCAAATGTATGATTTTCAAATTCTCCAGCATGATCACTTCTAATGGTACATATTTTGCTTTGTAATAGATTTTCAATCTTGGAACAAAATTGTATAAAAACATGAATAGTATCATCTTTAGTTGCAATAAAGTGTACCCATGTGTATCTACTATAATCATCAACAATAACAAAATAGTATCTTTTACCACCAATAGATTGTGTCCTCATGGGTCCAAATAAATCCATATGAATTAATTCTAAGGATCTACTGGTGCTAAGTACATGTTTTGGTTTAAAAGAGTTTTTGGTTTTCTTTCCCATTGTGCATGGTTCACAGTTTTCAACTTGATCAAAAGATAAAGTAGGCAATCCACGAACAAGACTAACTTTTTAATAACATGTGAACTAGCATGTCCTAGCTTTTTATGCCATAGTTGTAAGGTATTTTCATTTGCAAGCAAGCATTTTCCCACTACTGATTTCATAGAGTTAGGTTTAAGGATATAAAGATTTCCAACTCTATTTCCTTCATAAACAACATTTGTAGTGTTTTCTATCAATAACTTGCAGCAGGTTTTGTTAAATAACACATCATAAACACTATCACATAATTGACTAACACTTATCAAATTATGGTGCAAACCATCAACGAGTAGAACATTCTTTATTTCGAGGTTTGTACCAACATTACCTATTCCAACAATTTTGCCCTTACCATTGTCTCCAAAGGTGACCGTTCCACTTTTCTTTTCTTCAAAGGTTTGAAATGCATCTTTGTTCCCGATCATATGTTTGGAGCATCCACTATCAACTACCCATTCCTGCATTAAAATGTAGATTTTGGTACCCATGTAATGGTCTGATATGGTTAGAATCATTTAAGTAAAGACTTGTATAAAAATCCTGATTCAGAAATCCATTCGGTCGACAATTGTTCGACCGACATTTGTCTCGGTCGACTAATTGTCGATCGAGAAGGTTACTGTAAACAAAGAAACATAGAAATTTAGCTCGGTTGACCAATTTTCGACCGAAATAATTGCCTTTTGGTTGCTGTAGATTTTTATTTGTTACAGACATCCGGTCGGTCGACAATACTTCGACCGATTAAGGGCTCGGTCGACAATACTTCGACCGACTAAGTTTCTGTTTCAGTACAACAGTGTAGAAAATTAACAATATGCATGAACCCTTTTGTTTAGTTGAGATAAGACAATATAAGTAGCAAAATGTAGTGTTTGGCCATATCTCAACTAAATTCCATTTGACTCTACTAAGTTTGGGGTTTTGGGACCCAAACTAAGTCGGAATCCTTAGTCTTATAAGGACATGAAAAGGAATAGTGTCCAAGATGTAAACAAAAATGACAAGTAATAGAATCAACTTCATTTCTCTTTCTAGCCATTGTGTTCTTGGGTACAAACATAGTTTGAGTTCTTTTGGGTTGATTTTTCTTTGGAGCATATCCCAAGCCTTTTCTTCCGTTGAAAATAGTACCAATGCTTAGAATGTTATCAAGGATATCTTTTCTTCTTAACTCATAAAGTTCTCTTTGCAGCTTAGCAATGTCATTCATCTTTTTGTGTAGATATTTTCTTGCTTGATCTAAATCAGATAACAATGAATCTCTTTCTTTTACAACATTATCATAGTCCAGATGGTTACACAAAATAGGTTGAGTCTGAAAATCTTTTAGTTTAGCTAACAATTCAGATTTTTCTTTAGAAAGAAGATCAACATTTGTTTCTAAAGTGAGTAGCTTTCTAGTGCAATCATCTAAAGATGTTTTTAAAGACAAATTCTCAAGATCAATGTTGTTCTTTTCAGAAGAAAGATTATCTAATTTAGCAATTAGCTCATCATTTGATTTGATAACCTTCTTTAGTTTCTTCTTGACATCAACATACTTATCATGAATTTCTTGTAGATTAGTAACTAACTCTTCTTTAGTAAGATCAAGTAGGCTTACCTCTTGAGAGTCTTCATCATCTTCTCTTGCCATTAGACATTCCACCTTTTCTTCTCCGCTTTCACTGTCACTTGACTCGTCCCATGCAGCTTTATAGGCTTTTTCTCCCTTCTTCTTGTGTGAGCTTTTCTTTCCTTTCTTTGCTTTAGGACATTCATTTTTGAGATGTCCTTTCTTACCACATTCAAAGCACCTAGGAGGGGTAGAAGAAGAACTGGAAATTTTGTTAGATTTAAATCTTTTATATTTCTTACCATTGACGATCAAGGCTTCTTCTCCTTCTTCTTCACTTGACTCCTCACTTTCTTGTGTGACGACCTTTGAAGCTTTTAGAGCCACATCCTTCTTCTTTCCTTGCTGAAGTTCACGTGCTCTTCTTTCTTCCTCTTCTAGGGTTGCTTCATGAGCTTCTAGGTTGCCAATAAGTTGCTCCATTTTTAGTCGAGTGAGGTCATTTGCTTCTTCAATGGCCGTCACCTTTGGCTTATATTTTGGAGGAAGTGATTGAAGGATTTTTGATACCTGATCTTCTTCAAGGACAGGTTTTCCTAGGGCACTTAAACCATTAACAATAGTAGAAAATTTTGCAAACATTTCACTAATAGATTCATCAGGATCCATACGAAAGTGTTCAAACTTTTTTTTAAACATGCTAATTTTGGAATTTTTGACTTGGACTGTACCTTCATAGGTTATGGATAGTCTATGCCAAATATCATAGGCTGTGTCACAATTAGATATTCTATTAAATTCTCCTACCGATATAGAACAATATAAAATGCTTACAACTTTTGCATTCATTTGAGCTAGCTTTACCGTATTTGCATCCCATTCTGCAAATTGAGTTTGAGGGAGCTCATATGGGGTTGACACCATTCTCCATAAGTCCCAATTGATGCCTTGGAAGTAGAACTGCATCCTTCTCTTCCAATATTGGTAGTTTGTTCCATCGAACGCTGGAGGCCTAGCAACAAGTGTCCCTTCGAGGTTAAGGTTGTTGAGCACTCCATCACCCATTTCTTCAAGACCTTGTTAGGGTTCCTTGAAGCCTGCTCTGATACCAATTGAAAAACACTAGAGGGGGGTGAATAGAGTTTTAAAATAATTTTAACAATTTATTGAACTCAAACAACCACAATTGAAAATTGGAAGAAGGAGACAGGTGTTTAGAGTGGTTCCAACTTTAGCAAATACTAAAGTTGTCAGTCCACTACCCGGTTGCTTACCCAATCGGGATTTTGAAAGTATTTATTTTATTACCTTCTCAAGGATTTATACAAAATACAATACTTTCCTTTACACCCCTTGAACAGCCTTCACTTGAAGTAGGTGCACCAACTTGAGGTAGCCTTCTTGAAGTAACTCCAAGCTCCCCCTTGAAGTAGCCTTCCTCTCTAGAAGTAACCTCCCGTTGCACCAGCCTTCTGAAGTAGCTCAAGGTCGCCTTCTTCACCAAGAAGATCTCCACCCTCTCCAATCCGCAGCCTCCAACCTAGGAGTAGCAAGGAGAGTACAAACAGTAATAGAGAACAAGAAAGGAAAAAGGAAATTACAACTTATCCTTTGTAGCCCAAGGCTTGATTTGCCTAGATCAAGCGTATAGATCTCCTAACCAAGTGTATGGACTTGTGATTGCAGTGGGTAGGAGATACTAGCCTATAGGACACGAATTTTGAGCTAAGGAAGGAAGTAGCCAATTGTCACAATGATCAAATTGCTCACAAACAGATTTCTCAAAGTATGCTCAAGGATTTCTCAAGTGTAACAAGTGTGTTTTAGTGTCCTATGGCTTTTCCTATTTATAGGAATGGCCTATGGATGCTTAAGGACGTTCTAGACACCTTCTAGGGGTTTCTAAGTACTTAACTAGCCGTTAGGTACAAGTTTGTTGCTTTAGCAACGGCTAATTAATTAATTCTGCAGTTGCTGTCAGAGACCATCTCAGTCGAGGAATGGTCGACCGAGACACCTACTCAGTCGAACTTTTGTCGACCGACAGGCTCTCTGGAACAAGTGATTTGTAACGTCTATCTCCAACTGCCAACTACCTTGTCAGTTGTGTCTAACGGCTACTTTGGATCTTTCTCGGTCGAGAAGATTGTCGACCGAGAGTGTCTCGGTCGAGGAGTTTGTCGACCGAGATTGATCCTATTTCAATGTTTCAATTTAGGCACTAATTATATGTATGAGTGTGCATATGTGATCCTATTTGAAGGGAATGACTTATCTAAATGTGGTGTTTAGCTAGGGAAGATCTAACGCTTGATTTACATGCAATCTAAGTACTTGTACATTATATATTTGTACAAGTTTTTACAAAGCGATTACATTGCATGAAAACATAAACATGTAAGCATATGGATTTCCCTAGTTGCTTTGTCATCCACCTTAATCCTGCACACTCAAGTAGCTCGTTAGATCAATAAGAATGAAATGTTTGTCATAATCAAAACAAAGGGATTTATAGATGTCCATTTAGCCAACAAAAATGGCTAGTTTTCATTCTCAATTGTTCCCAAACGCTAAGAGGCATCCCTAGCTATAAATAGGACCCCTTGGGCTTCATTCTAAGGTTGAGCATTCATTATAAAACTCTATGTGAGGTTCCTATTTTATAGTTGAGTGCTTCCTACATCCTCCTCTCTCTCTCTAAGCTTAATCACTTGCTACATCCATTAGAGTGAGTAGGAAATCTGTAAGAGAGCTAGTCCTACATGTATATCTTGTGAGGCTCTCACTTCCACCACCTCCCCATCTCTCATTTCAATCATGAAGATGAAGGTTTTCTCTCTTTCCCAAGAGAAGTGAAGAAGAACAAGGGAAGGAGTCCCTTGGTGAAGATCAAGGCTGAAGACTTGGATCTAGAGTGGGCAAGCCCTTGGTGAAGGCAGAAGACTCCTTGCTCAAGTAGGTAAGTCCTTGGTGGAAGCTTCTCCGAGTGAAGGTGAAGTCAAAGGCGGAAGATCCAAGAAGAGTGGGTAATTCCTACAAGGCTGAAGACTTGTACAAGAGTAGGTAAGTCCTTGGAAGAAGGCAGAAGACTCCTTGCAAAGTGGGTAAGTCCTTTGTAAGGTTGAATGCTCTTTATATTGGATAGGTAAGTGCTTTGTTTGGTCATGTATTGTAAGTCTTATAAATGAATATAAGAATTCAATGGTTAGGAAATCCTAGAGGTTGACCTCTCTAGGTAAGTGGACTGACATACTTCTAGTTTGAAGTGTGGAACCACTCTAAATAGCTTGTCTACTTGTGTTTGATCAATCTCTCTCATCCTTGCTATGAATGTTTTAGTTGCACTCAAATTACCTATTTAGCAACCTTATCTTGTGATATACCTTGAAGGTCTAATGAATTTTGTTTAAGTGCATTCATCTCTATTCACCCCCCTCTAGAGCATCTAATCACCCACCTAGGATCCAACAATTGGTATCAGAGCGGGTCTTCTCCAAGCATACTTCAACAAGTAGGAGAAGATGGGTGACTACCTAGGAGGGAGATACTCGGCAAGCCTTCCAATCTTTGATGGGAGCAATTTCCTCTATTGGAGAAGAAGACTTCAATTCTACATACAAGGATCAAGTCTTGAGATGTGGCAAATGGTGAACAGCCCATACATGCTACCAAAGACAAATATTGAAGAATGGGATGAAGCTACCTTGAAGAAAGCAACCTTGAATGCTAGAGCCATGCACACCCTCTATGCCTCTATAACCCCCAACGAGTTCAACTGGATTTCTTCATGTGAAACAACCTATGAGGTATGAAGAATGCTTTGCATCACTTATGAAGGGACATATCAAGTGAAGGAAAGCAAAGTCTACATGCTCAAAGGGCTGCTTGAGAATTTCAAGTTGGGGAAGGAGGAGAGGATAGCCAATGATGGAGTTTTGCAACGCCACTAAAAATCCTAGAGATGATGAATCTCTAAGTTTAGCCTTGCTTGTATTATGGTAAGATCTCCACCCGCGTGTGCTAAGACACATGGAAGTCTTATCGTAATATAGTTTAAGGGTCGGATCCACGGGACAACGGTCTTGTTTAGAGTTAAACAAGATGGAAGATGTTTTAGCCGTGCTTAACTACTCAATGATTGATATTTAGATCGAAAGTTTGGTTTGATTGTTTAAACTAGATGCGAGGAAAGTAAAATTAAGAAAGTAGAAACTAAGGTTGTAGACAATGATTAAAACCACTAGGATGTTGCCGGGTTTCACACCACTACACATGGATCATAAACATGCAACATAATAAACAGACCTGCAAAGAGAAACTAATCAGCTAGTATCTTCGTAGACTTAGTTTCCTTTCGGATAACTAACTACGAGGAGTGTGGAGTATTACAATGCCAGCCATCCCCTAACGAATGGTCACTTGCTTTGCATCACTCCTTCATGAAGTGTGTTCCTCGACCTTACCAAGGTTGTACTTCAATACGTCAACTGATTCCATTTCATAGTATGAAAGTGCAACGATGGGAGTGAGTTTACTCCACTCATGAAAGCACTCATATATACCGAAACAGACATATGGTGACTACATATATCTAGAACCAACATTCAATCGATATTCAGATCTAAGGGTATAAACATAGACAATTCATACCAAGAGACAATAAGTAACACGAGTTGGTGATCAAGCAACAAGCATTCATTAAATGATTGATGTTGAGCCAAAAAGGGGAGTATCTCTATTGCAAACAATTGAATTACATTGCATGAAATGAAAACATGGGTAGCGGGGCTACTCCCCGCACCCTAGTGAAAAGGACTACTCGCTCATCTCAAGAGCAAAGGAGGAGGCGAGAAGAGAGAGAAAGAACGACATCTCCACGAAGGAGGGAAGGTTGAACCCTTGGTGGAGAGAGCAACGATCTTCACACTTTGTGGCTGCTTGATGATGGATCTTCTCTTCCCACATTCTTTGTTGATGAGAGAGAAGGTAGCTTGATGATGGGATGTGGACCTCAAACCGGCAGCCTTGGGGCGATGGATGAAGGATGGAATTGCTCTGGAACTGGAGAGGCAGCCTTTGGGCGTCTCAGAGATCCCCCCCTTGAGGTGACCCTTGGGGTCTTATTTATAGGCTTAAGTTGAGCCCAAACGGTCTTTAGACCGTTTGGGGTTCTTAAACCGTATGCCTTTATGCGGTCTGTGAGATCGTTTAGTCTTATGCGGTCTTGGGACCGTATGGTCTTCATGCGGTCTTGGGACCGTATGATCTTCATGCGGTCTTGGGACCGTATGACCTTCATGCGGTCTTGGGACCGTATGACCTTCATGCGGTCTTGGGACCGTATGGCCTTCATGCGGTCTTGGGACCGTATGGCCTTCATGCGGTCTTGGGACCGAATGGCCTTCATGCGGTCTTGGGACCGTATGACCTTCATTCGGTCTTGGGACCGTATGGCCTTCATGCGGTCTTGGTACTGTATGACCTTCATGCGGTCTTGGGACCGTATAGCCTTCATGCGGTCTTGGGACCGTATGGCCTTCATGCGGTCTTGGGACCGTATGGCCTTCATGCGGTCTTGGGACCGTATGGACTTCATGCGGTCTTGGGACCGTATGGAGTCTTTGTAATTTTTTTTGTGTTTTCCTGTAATGATAAAGAAGAGAAGTTAGTTTATTGGTATATCAGCAATAAAGTAAAAAGTTAATGATTCTATCTAATTTATCTAAGAAAGAGTATGGAAAATTAAGGAGAACTAATAAGATAACGTCACAAAATGGGAGGTTATCACCCCCCCTAACTTAGAGTCTAGTTTGTCCTCAAGTTAGATAGAGCTAAGGCATGCAGTGGCAAGGCGATTTTATTTAGTTAGGGTTTCCATACTTTTTCTTCAATTCTAGATCAAAGATCTACCGAGGTCTTATTAGGGCTTCTGCTTACACTAACTCTTTCGAGTATCAAGAGTTGCATGGATCTCAGGTTCCTTTCATATCGCGAGTCTCGCATTGGGACCACCTTTCTTATTATATGCATTTCATCGACTCTAATCAGTTTTATACTTCTTTTGAGAAACCTACCGGCAGCTAGAGTGGGTATGAGGGTTGGCTTAAAAGGCTTATTGTGTAATTCCCCCTTCAAGTGAGGGAGGGTTTGTCCTATGCTTTTAGGGTCTCGCTACCGGGCACGACACATCTGCCTTCATGAGGGCAGTTGAATGTACCGGCCGACCGAGTCCTTTATCAGCCTTTTCATATATTAGGAGACCTTAGGATCTCACTACCGGGCACGACACATCTGCCTTTATGAGGGAAGCTGTATGTACCGGCCGGGTGAGATCTTTATTGGCTCTTCATATAGGTCCTTATGCGTGGCACAACTCTCATGTTTTTATTCAACACTCTGGCTTTTATTCGAAACTCACAGGCATAGGAAGTGGGTTTTTGTTAGGGTTTTTGATTGGGCGGCCAAGCCTCTTTTATTGAAAGAAGAAAACTGTTCTTAGGGTTCCTGACATGCCCTTATTTTTATTTGGTGGTCCGCTTACGAGATTTCTTGATTTTGGATTTCCCCCTGATTTCCCTCTTGACCTTGAGAGTTTTTGGTTTGCTTTGGCCCTGAAGTTGACCTGTGAAGAGTCTGAGATAGAATTGAAGTAAAAGCATAAAAACCAATTGTGAATGTAATGTATAAATTCGCCATTCATGCCTATATGCTAATCTTGTTATTTATTCTGTAGGACTACTTTATATCTAACTTAGCTAGGGGTGATTCTTTCCAGGATGAAAGTTATACTTAAGAGTTATTTTATTGAAGAAATTATTTGAAAAGTCTAAATATGAACAGAAAGTTTGAAAATGATGTGCGGAAAAGTATGAGTTAAGGGAAAGGGTAGAGATAGAAGGGTTGAAGAAGAATGATACCTCACCCTTGTCCAGTGCACTCCCCCCTAACTTATCACTCACTCTGTCCACAGAGTGTCAAAGTGATAGGTTGAGAAGTGCATGGACAAGGGCATTAGGCTTCTATTAATCCTTTATTTTCCCCATGAGTTCTGAGTAAGGTGGCTGCGAGCTTTCCATGTAGTGTGTGGTAGTCCACTTCTGTCATGTCCTCTATAGGCTTGTGAAGGGCCACAATTGTATACATCCAGAAGAGGACGTGGAAGCCGCAGTCTTTGGATTCTTTAATTTGCTGGGGGCACTTGTGGCAGAAGGCTGGTGGTTTGAAGTGATCTTTTTCATATGCCCGCGTGTGCTGACCCAAAAGATCGTGTAATGTGTCAGCACATTCCTTCGCCATCTCCTCTATTAGTGTCTTTGGAGTTGTAGTATATTCTTTCGGTTCTGGATCATACTGGCTGTCGGAACTATTGTAGATTATTGTTGTTCCTTCATGAAGATTAGTTGCCAGTAACATCCAGTGCTCTTGATGAAAGAAAGGTAGCATGATGAACTTCGGAGTTGTATGCTGGAGATAAGAGATGAGTGGCTCCGTTGTTCCGAAGTTCTTCAGCCCTAAAAGATCATCCTTCATGTAAGCGGACACCATATAGACCGTGTGGTGATTTCGTGCGAGTAAGTATTGATAAGCCGTCATTACACTTACAGACATGGAACCTTTGATCTGTACGGTTTCACGGAGGACATCTGCCATAACCAAGATATCCCCGTCAATATATACAAGCTCGTCCTTTTCGGCATATAGCCGTGACATTATGAGTCAGAGCTCATTGTCTGAAAGACTTTTGCAAGCTTCCCGATCGAAATTTGGAAATGATGGTTCAATGGCAGATGGGGGCACCATATGTAGTGAGGATATCTTGATGGTTACCCCGGATATCAGATCAACATCACCTTTATCTGGAGCCAGGTCGAAGGTGAAAGTGTTTCATTGACTTTGCTTGGTGACTTTGGTTGGCTGCTTTTCTTTTGCCAACTCCGCTAGGGTTTGTCTGAATGGTCTCCTCTGCGGACGTTGGATGAATGAAAAAAGATAACGAGGGACGTCATCTGGCGCCATAGTAGGGTCGTTGCAGAACCTTCTATCACAGATAAGCTCCATAGTGTAACGCCCTCGCAAGGAGTGGAAATCTTCGTTAATGAGATCGGTGAATGGGACTTGCTGGTTTAGCGCTAAAATGTGTCGTATAACATAGAAAGCACAGTCCCCCGATCCTACAGTGGTTTGGACTTGTGAGTTGATTATTCTAAACCAGGGTTGACTCCAATCCTGGCGGAGAGGAGGGAATGCGGCCCATATGAGTTTTAGAAGCCGGAAAGGGATGCATCTTGCCTCCCCAGCTTTAGTGCCGACAAAGTTGATTATTCCGACCTTTAGTTCACTAGCACAGAAGTTGTACACTTTTGCGTCTCTAGCTAAGGTGTCCACGATCATAAGTAGCCAGTGACCACAGACTTGAAATGGCACGGTGATAAAACATGGTCTTCTGGCCATTCCCCTATGCAACCGCTCAATGGATTTGTGCTGTAGTTCTTTGTATAGCAAGCACAAACCCAGAGCTGGTGAGGTGTTCGGAACTGGTTGCTTCCGCTTGGGACTTCTATAAATTTTGATAGAATTGGCAAGAAGGGTGCAGAAGGTTTCCATCTTCACCTCAGAATGGGGTCGAAGGATGGAGCGGAAATCCTCACGTGTCAACTTGCGCTTGGTCTTTGTGTTTTGATAGATAACATCCCTCCCTTCCTTGGCATCATCTACTATAGTGTTCAGGATGAAGATATCCTGTGCGTCTAAGGTAGAGATGGCCGCCATATCGAGGTCGTGCATTTTATGAGGTAGAGGTGGCGGCGGGGGTAGTTATTGCGGTGTGGGGGAAAAAGTCTGCTCTAAGTCATCCATGTAATGCTGTAGATCTTCATCAGAATCAGAAGGAGTATCTAGTTCTTCATCAGTGTCTAGGCGTACTCTTTCTGATTCTTCCTGCTCAGGGGGAAGAGGCACTGAAGGCTCAGGTGTAGAGAGTTGTTGAGCTGCTGTGGCTGGTATACTGCTGCTGGTTCCCAGAATACATTTTTCGAACTCAGTAAAAGCCACTTCTTTCGCAGCCTCCCCCAAAGATCCCGTGGAGTAGTTTAGGAATTGATCCCCGTAATAAATGTTGACGTTCTCCGTGGGAGTAGGGGATTTGGGATCTTTATCACCAGCTTGGTGATCTTTCTGGTGTTTTGGTTCTGTTCCTTGGCTGGGGCCCGCCCTAGCATCATCTGGCTTATCGGAGTCATCAGCTGAGGGGGTACTGTTGTGTGAGTCAGCGGAGGAATCATAATCTTCATCGTCATCTTCATCAGCTTCATCTGCTGCTGATTTATCAGTTGTTTTCTTATGTGCTTTCTTCTTGCACTGACGATGGAGGGATTGTAGCTCGTCGTAAGCCACTTGCACGTGCTCGTGTGTTTCGAGCAGTGCTTCGTGGGTTTCTTTTAAATCAGAATAACGCTCTTCGACTGAGAGGAGTCGTGCTGTGAGGTCAGTTACTTGAGCTCGTAGTTGAATAAGCTCATTGTTTGATGACACCTCCTGGCGATTATGTAGTTGTGTGAGGGTGTTTTTGATGTCGCCCAGGTGCGTGCTGAAAGCTTGCTGTTGCTGCTTGAGCTCGCGGAGGGTCTCTGGCAGAGGTTGAGTTTGCGTAGAGATCCTATCGACCTGCTTTGCCAACGCTTCATGCTGGCGTTGTACTCCATGGATCAACTCGGGCAAAGTTTTACAGTGGTTGTCGATGTGGTCGACTTGCTTGGCTACTGAATCTTGGCGTTGTTGGATTCCTTGGAGGATGCTTGGCATGGCGCGGTTCTGCTCGTCAATCTTGGCGACCTGTTGTGTTAGACCCTGCACATAAGAAAAAATAGAATTTAAAATGTTATAGGGGTCGGTGAGGAGGTTTTGGATGGTGTCGAATTGACGTTCAGATTCCTCACCGACGTTAGTAAAAGGGACCCCAGTAAATGAAGAGTGAGGTGGTTGGGGTCGGGGTGGAATGGTAGTGTCGTGCGGAAAAGACACTATTGATGGACCCGCAAACTGTGTGGTGACTGTGGATGGGGTCACCAGTGATGTCGGGGTGGTGGTGGATGGAAAAGGTGGTGACATACCCGGAGAGAGGAATGGATCCGGGAATGTTGATGGAAAGGTGGTGGAGGTGAAGGAGGTGAATTCGGGCGTTGTAGTGGAGAATGGGATGCCCGAAGTGAAGATGGGTGGGGGTGGTGGTATGGTTGTGGAGAAGGGTGGTGTAGTGAAAAGTGGTGTGGAGGATAATTGAAGAGTGGTTGATTGTGGATAAATGGAAGATGGTGGGGTGGTTGAAGGTGGTGGGGTAGTGGATGTTGGGGTAGTGGAAGGTGGAGAGGTGGTAGTGAGCTCAACATTTAGACTCATTATAAAAGAGTCTAGTGATGAGGTTGTAATATGCTCGTCTGGAAGGGGGGGCTCAGATTCGGGGTGGAGTTTTGATGTTGGTGTCCCTGACAACTCATGAGCCTTCACAAGCCTTCTAGAAGGTCGTTTGACTGGAACTTTTGTTATTTTAGCTGCCGGGGCATTTATGCTGAGCTCTGCCTGCCCTGTTGTTGCTTTCTTTTCTGTGGCATTAACTGAGGCTATGAGTTTGACGATCTCATTGTCTGAGAATAGGAGCTTGTCCTTGTCATAGTCAGCAAGTTCTGGAAGTGGGAGCAGGGTTCTGGAGGATTTTGTTGTGGGGCAGAACACGTAGTGTAGTTTTGCATCCTTTTCTTTTATGATATAGGAGTTCTTTAATGTATGTTCGTTGGTAAGGATGTCGCCCTTTATTGGGTTGCATTTGGGTAGAAGTCTATCCATCTTAAGATATTTGATGATGGATGTGATATGACCATCCGTGCAAATTTTGTTTCCTAGGGCGAAGGCTGATAGCTTGAGGAGCATAAGACGTCCAATGTTAACTGGCATTCCATTTAGGATGGACCAGAGAAGATAGAGATCAGATATGAGTACAGTTCCTCCTTCTGATCTGGGGAAGAGTGCGCCAGCGATGATTTTGTGAAGTGTGCGCACTAGGCCAGAATGAATGTTAGAGGCCTTGCTTGTATTTGCATCAAAATTTCGTATCCCCGTTAGTGATTTCCAGAAGGTATGTTTGTTGAACTTGGGGTGTTCTGTACCAGCGGCCTTAGCTTTTTTCAGCTGGTCTTGGTTATCTATGGAGATTTCATTCAGCATATTTTCAGTGATGACCACTTCGTTGTTAAAGATTCTGGTGGTTATTCTACGGTCACCACCGTCCCTTGCTCTATCCATGATGTCCACCGATTCTTTGTGGAAATAGGTGAAGAATTCTGTTGTTGGCTCAATATAGGGAGTTTCAGGTACAAAGCATAACCGAGAAAGATTGGAATTGTCAAGTAGTGTGAGGATTCTATTATAGATCCCCATCTTCATAAGTATGCTTGGGCAGACATACTTTGTTGGTTTAAGAATTTGGCTGATGGAAGGGATGTTATTGAGATAAAGATTTTCAGGTGGTGGTGCTGTGGTGGTGATGGGGGGGGGGAAAATAGGAACGGTAATTGTGGCAGGGGTGGTAGTGGTGGTGATGGATGGTGGGATGTACCCTGCCAGGGTTTGTTCCCTTGCAGTGGCAGGGTGAACTTGCTTCCTGGCCCTTTTCTTGGGTGCTGGTTCTGATGTGGTTGCTTGGGCTTTTCTTTTCTCCTTAGACTTTGCAGTGGGTGATTCTGCCTCGGGGGAAGGCTGATATTCTGAGGCCTCGTCGGATGAAATTTCCTAACCTCTTCTTCAGAGGGTGGCTCAGCTAAGCATCTGTTGATGCGTTTGATCTCATGCATGACTTTGAGCAGGTTCACCTTTGCCGGGACCCTTCCAGTCGTTTCATAGTTATCTACGACTTGTTGTAGTTTGTCACGATCAGCTTCTAATTGTTCCCTTGTCCAGAAAGGGGCATCAGCTGTTCCTTGAGGTTGCTTGGAAGGTGATGTCATTCTAAAATTATTCACAAGAAAACAATAGTTAGAATTCTTAAATTTGAAATTATAACAAAGTAATGTTATTGGAGTTTGAGGTTTATTAGATTGGTTGAGTTCAAACGGTTTTGAGACCGTTTGGTCTCAAACGGTTTGGAGGTCGGATGGTCCCAAACGGTTTGGAGACCGAATGGTCCCGAACGGTTTGGAGACCGAATGGTCCCGAATGGTTTGGAGACCGAATGGTTCCGAACGGTTTGGAGACCGAATGGTCCCAAACGGGTTGGAGACTGAATGGTCCCAAACGGTTTGGAGACCGAATGGTCCCAAATGGTTTGGAGACCGAATGGTCCCAAATGGTTTGGAGACCGAAAGGGAGATGAACCGCGTGGGAGATGAACCGTGCGGCCGTTCGTTGGCAGGGAACTGCGACGGCGATGAAGGGTAAGCATGCCGACGTTACCGATGGCGATGGTGGTGACGACAGAGTTCGAAAAACCGTGACCGTCTGGCGGTGGTGTAAGCCAACAAACTGCTGGGTGGTCTACCTGGTAATGAGGGCGGCGAGAATTCTGGGCGCGGCGAGCAGCAGAGCAGGAGCGCGGCAATGCGCGGGGACAACGACGGAGCCGGAGACGACAGCGAAAAAGCTGAGTCGACAGCGAGGTGATGAAACGGCGGTGGAGACGACGACAGCGTCAGAGAGGGAAACGAGCGCGAAAACGAAGCTCTGGAATGAAACAGGGAAGTTGAGAATTCGGGATTGTAGAAGAAAGAACGGGCGGCGAGGGGGGGTATTTATAGGGTTAGGGGGTGCGCCCCTAACCGCTAAGGATTTTGTTTTTAAGACCTTGTGTTTTTATGTTTATTTTAGATTATGTGAATTTTTATGTATTTTTAGATTAATGATGAAAGAACTTAAAGAAAGCAAATAAAGTTTAAAAGAAAATAAAAGACTAAAAAATTAGAAAAGGTGATACTCAGGTCTTGGGTTGCCTCCCAAGAAGCGCTTTGGTTTAACATCGCTGGCTCGACAAAATTCTACTCCAGCTATGCTGATGTTATAAGATCTTGGATCTCTATAGTTTGTCTTGATAATTTGTCTGCTGGAGTGTAGTATTTCTTTAATCTATGACCATTGATGGTTCTTTCTCCCCCGTTATCATCAAGGATAATAACTGCTCCTGTCGGGTAAATATGTTTTATTGTGAAAGGCCCCGACCATTTTGTACGTAGTTTTCCAAGAAACAATTTTAGTCTGGAATTGAATAGGAGAACCTTATCTCCGATGATTATATCCTTTCTTTTTATGTGGCCATCATGCCACATATTGGTTTGTTCTTTGTAAATTCTGGCATTGTGGTATGCTGTCATTCGCAGTTCTTCCAATTCTTGTAATTGAAGTTGTCTAGATTCACCGACACTTTTGAGATCAAGGTTCAATTGCTTGATAGCCCACCAAGCTTTATGTTCTAATTCTACTGGTAGATGACACGACTTCCCATACACCAATCGAAATGGTGTTGTTCCAATTGGTGTTTTGAAAGCTGTGCGATAGGCCCATAAAGCGTCAGGAAGTTTGGTAGACCAGTCTGTGCGGTGCCTATTAACAGTTTTTTCAAAATAGCTTTGAGTTGCCTGTTGGAGACTTCAACCTGCCCACAAGTCTGTGGGTGATAAGGTGTGGAAACTTTGTGGTTGACTCCATATTTTCTTAAAAGTGCTTCGAAACTCTGCTCCAGAAAATGAGCTCCGCCATCGGATATTATTGTTCTTGGAACGCCAAATCTGGGGAATATTATTTCTTTAAACATTTTGATGACTGGTTTGGAATCAGAGGACGTGGTCGGTAGAGCTTCCACCCATTTTGAGACGTAATCCACAACAACTAGAATGTACGTGAATCCGTAAGATGGGGGGAAGGGACCCATGTAATCTATTCCCCAAACATCAAAGAGTTTGACTTCTTGCCACATATTCAAAGGCATTTCGTTCCGTTTGGTTATTCCTCCGGAGAGTTGGCATTTGTCACATGATCGCATGTATTCATGTGCATCCATTGCGATGGTTGGCCAGTAAAAACCAGATTGAAGAATTTTAAGAGCGGTTTTCTTAGAGCTCATGTGCCCCCCAGTAGGGCCTGAGTGACAGTGCTCTAAAACTGGGATGATTTCTGTTTCTGGAATGCATCGGCGAAAGAGTCCATCAGCGCATAAGCGGAATAGGTAGGGCTCATCCCAAAAATACTGCTTAGCGTCGTGAAGGAATTTCTTTTTGTCATGATATGATGCAGACGGATGGATGATTCCTATTGCCAAATAATTCACAATGTCGGCATACCAAGGAAATCCAGTAGTAATCTTCATTAGTTGATCATTCGGTAAAGAGTCTTGGATGGGTAATTCATCGGTGTCTTTAGCTTCAATGCGACTGAGGTGATCCGCGATGACATTTTCAACCCTGCTTTTGTCTTTAATCTCTAGATCAAATTCCTGAAGCATTAACACCCATCTGATAAGTCGGGGTTTAGCATCTTGTTTTTGGATCAAGTATCATATAGCAGAATGGTCAGTATATACTATGACTTTTGACCCTATTAGGTAAGACTGAAATTTTTCAAAAGCATAGATAACTGCCAGAAACTCTTTTTTGGTAGTAGTATAATTCTTTTGTGCCTCATCAAGCGTCTTGGAGGCATAATATATAACATGAGGCTTTTTGTCGATCCTTTGTCCAAGGACTGCCCCTATAGCATAATCGCTAGCGTCACACATAATTTCAAATGGTTGTGACCAGTCAGGAGCTCTTAGAATAGGGGCAGAGATAAGGGCATTCTTCAAAGTCGTGAAGCTATTAAGGCATTCTTGGTCAAAAATAAAATCTGCTTCTTTGGTCAGCAAGTGAGTCATTGGCTTTGCTATCTTTGAGAAATCTTTTATAAATCTTCTGTAGAATCTTGCATGGCCAAGGAATGCCCTGACTCCTCTGATGTCTTTAGGTGGAGTTAGCTTTGAGATGACATCGACCTTTGCTTTATCTACTTCAATCCCTTTATCACTTACTCGATGTCCTAGGACCACACCTTCAGTCACCATAAAGTGACATTTTTCCCAATTCAAGATCAGGTTGGCGTCCTCACATCTTTGTAAGACTTTTCCTAGATTGAGTAAACAGTTATCAAAAGAATCTCAGTATACAGAAAAATCATCCATGAAGACTTCCATGATAGATTCTGTTAGTCCGGCGAAGATAGCAGTCATACATCTTTGGAAGGTTGCGGGTGCGTTGCATAACCCGAAAGGCATTCTTCGGAAGGCATATGTTCCAAAAGGACAAGTGAAGGTTGTTTTTTCTTGATCTTCAGGATTGATTGGAATTTGGTAAAATCCTAATATCCATCAAGGTAACATAAAATTTTTTGGTGGGCGAGACGTTCGAGAACTTCATCCAAGAAGGGCAAGGGGAAATGATCTTTCCTTGTTGCTTTATTAAGTTTTCTATAATCTATGCACATTCTCCACCCAGTTACTGTTCTAGTAGGTACCAGTTCATTCTTATCATTAAGAACAACAGTGGTCCCCCCTTTTTTAGGGACCACCTGCACGGGGCTTACCCATTGAGAATCCGAGATTGGGTAGATGATACCTGCCTTCAGAAGTTTCAGAACCTCGATGCAAACTACCTCCTTGAGATTAGGGTTCAACTTCCTTTGATGTTCCCTCGATGGTTTGAATTCTTCCACCATAGGCAATCTGTGCATGCATAAAGCTGGATTTATACCAGTTAAGTCAGTCATCTTATATCCGATAGCTTTCTTGTGTCTCTTTAGCTCATCAAGAAGTCTGTTTTCTTGGTCTTCTTCTAGAGTAGAGCTGATAATCACTGGACAAAGTTTCTCGCTGTCAAGGAAGACATGTTTGAGTCCCTCGGGTAAGGCCTTCATTTCAGGGGCCTTAGGTGGCTCGGTTGCTTCTATAATGGTGACAGCCTTGAGTTCTTCAAAGGTGTCTGTTGGGGCTTCTTCATCTTTTTCTAAGTATTGAAGGCATTGTTGAACTAGTTCATTTGCCAAAACTTCTACTTTCGGGTTTGTCAAGGCACTTTCCAACTCATCAGAGGGTTCAGACATTTCTAACTGGGACATTTGATATATAGCATCTAGGAGAAAAACTTCCCCTTGAATGCTTGGTCCTTTCATGCTGTTAAGGACTCTGAATTGAAAAGCTTCCTTCCCAAGTCTCAGGATAATCGTTCCCGCTTCTACATCGATGAGTTCTCGGGCGGTAGCTAGGAAGGGTCTTCCGAAGATTATTGGGTATCTTAGATCTTCTTGTATGTCCATAATAACGAAATCGCACAGAACATAAGAATTTGTTCCTATCCTAACGGGTATATCTTCAATAATTCCAAGGGGAGCAGTTATGGTAGAGTCGGCTAACTGATTTGTCATTGTCGTAGGTAACAAATCAGTGAAGCCTAATCTTTTACACATAGAATAGGGCATAATGGATATACTCGCTCCTAGATCTGCTAATCCCTTTTTGCTGGAGCCATTTCCAATCGAACACTGAATACCGAAGGAACCTGGGTCCTTCTTTTTCTTTGGCATTTTGTTAAGCAGAATATCTGAAGTGGTCTGAGCTAGTTTCACTGTTTCATGCTCCTCTGTCATATATTTTCTCGACAGCAGGGTTTTCAGGTATTTGGCCCAAGCGGGCACTTCAGAAAGAGCATCTAGAAATGGGATATCGATGTACAGTTTCTTCATAGCTTCTTTGAATTTCTGGAACCTAGTGTCCATTTTGGTTCCTTTCAGCCTATTCGGATAAGGAGTTCTGAGTGGAGCTTCTGGCATAGGTCCCTTTTCTTTTTCTCTTTCAGTAGTTTTCGTGGATTTTTCCTTTTCATGAGTTGAGCTTTCTGTTGGTGAAAGAATAGCTACATCATCATCATCATGGATGATTCTAATGGTATCAGGAAGGACACAACCAGACCTTGTGGTGACAGCATTCAGTTGCTCAGGTCTATTTTGGTCATGCCTTGGGTTTGCCTCTGGTTGCCCAGCGAAGGTACCTGCTGGTGGTTTCAACTGAGCAGCAATCTGTGCTAATTGGGCCTCCACAGCCTTTTGTTGAGCCTGTTGGTTCGCAAGCATGGTTTGCTGAGATTGTAGCATCTGCCTAATCAAAGATATTTCATTAGATGATTGGGGAGGAGCAGTCCTCTGTTGATATTGAGTGACTTGTTGCCCCTAGGGTTGCTGTGGAGGTGCTGTCAACTGTGGTTGTTGTGGCTGCTGCAACTGAGGTTGTTGCAGCTGTGGGTGCAGTCCTAGGTATTGATAAGAGGGATTCCTAGGATAATTGGATCGTTGGAACCCATTTCTATAATTCCCTTGATTTTGGGCGAAGTTATTCTGAAATCCTGGTGGTTGTTTGCTGAAAGATCCACCTTGTGTCTGTTGTTGAGGATTGACAGTTCCTGTAGGATTTCCATATTGGAAACCAGGGTGATTTCTTGGTTTGTCTGGATTGTAATACACTTGGCCGGGTATTGAGTGAATGGAGTTTACTTGCTCCGGCATTTGGTCCTCGGGGTGTTCAATAATGGGTTCATATTGCGGCACTGGTGGTTGAAAATCCATCATAACATTGTATAACAGGCCACATGATAATGTGGGATGATCAGATGCATGACAGGCTTCACAAGTTCCGATAGCAGCTTTCACTTGTTGAACCTGAGAGCTTTTCTTCTTGTCGTACTCTCCGAAAGAAGTTTCGAGAGCTTGTTGCTTGTTAGCAATATTCTTCAGGGCCTCTGCAATAGCCTTGAGTTCCATGGATTCTTCAACTTTGTAAACTTTAAGAACTCCCTTGGGTTGATTAGATGACCTTCCCCAATTAGATTGGTTCTCGGCCCCTATCGTAACTATATTCCAAGCATATTCATAGTTCTTTCTCATAAAGTTTCCTCCAGATGAGGAATCTAAAAATTGTTTGATATCATCACTTACTCCTCTATAGAATGTTTCTATCAGTTGATTTTGAGATATGCCATGGTGAGGGCACTTCCTCAGGAGTTCCTTGAATCTTTCCCAAGCTTCCGTAAGTGTTTCTCCAGGTAGTTGGGCAAAGTGATTAATTTGTCCCCTGATCTCATAGGTTATTGAAGGTGGAAAGAATTTCTCAAGAAATTTTTCTTCTAAAGGAGTCCAAGTAGTGATGATAGGATGCCTATCTAAAGCATTGTACCAGCTTAGAGCTCTCCCAGATAAGGTGAAGTGGAAGAGGTGTAACATTATAGCTTCAAGGGCAACTCCTGCTTGAGGTACAAGTCGAAAGAGTGACTTGAATCTCTTAAGATGATCCATGCAATCGTCTCCCGGTCCTCCAGAGAAAGAGATGCCTTGCATGATCTGGATCCATTACGTCCGGATTTCGAAGTTTGGAATGTTGATAATTGGTGGTCGGACTGGGTGATCATCTTCATAATTCTTTGGGACTGCGTAATCCCGAAGTTGCTTACTTCTTAATGCTAATTGAGTAGCAGCATTCTCGGCTTGGATGCGAGCTTGTTCCTCAGCTCGAATCTCGGCTTGCACTTGAGCACGAGTGTCAGCGATGAGTTGTGCTCTTTGTGCCGCTATGGCGGCGTTAACTCTCTCCGCAACGAGGCGTTGCTCTTCAGCCATTTGTCTGTCTCTTTGGCGATTAAGTCTAATCCTTCGGTGGAAACTTCTTTCTACCTCAGAGTCATACTCTGGTTCAGGGGAGAATCCGATGTGATGCGGGGTTTGCATACACGTTTTCTACCTGAGTAGAAAGAAAATCACACGTTAAGATGATGGAAGGAAACGAAGAAATCAAGAAGATTTGGAGTAGTTATCAAGGAAAAGTGTAAAATCCTAATCAACCAAGAAGTTGTTAAGTAAAGCTAAAATGTTCCGTTGTCCCCGGCAACGACGCCAATTTTTGATGGAGTTTTGCAATGCCACTAAAAATCATATAGATGATGAATCTCTAAGTTTAGCCTTGCTTGTATTATGGTAAGATCTCCACCCGCGTGTGCTAAGACACGTGGAAGTCTTATCGTAATATAGTTTAAGGGTCGGATCCACGGGACAACGGTCTTGTTTAGAGTTAAACAAGATGGAAGACATTTTAGCCGTGCTTAACTACTCAATGATTGATATTTAGATCGAAAGTTTGGTTTGATTGTTTAAACTAGATGCGAGGAAAGTAAAAGCAAGAAAGTAGAAACTAAGGTTGTAGACAATGATTAAAACCACTAGGATGTTGTCGGGTTTCACACCACTACACATGGATCATATATATGCAACATAATAAAAAGACCTGCAAAGAGAAACTAATCAGCTAGTATCTTTGTAGACATAGTTTCCTTTCGGATAACTAACTACGAGGAGTGCGGAGTATTACAATGCCAGCCATCCCCTAACGAATGGTCACTTGCTTTGCATCACTCCTTCATGAAGTGTGTTCCTCGACCTTACCAAGGTTGCACTTCCATACGTCAACTGATTCCATTTCATAGTATGAAAGTGCAACGATGGGAGTGAGTTTACTCCACTCATGAAAGCACTCCTAGATATCGAAACAGACATATGGTGACTACATATATCTAGAACCAACATTTAATCGATATTAAGATCTAAGGGTATAAACGTAGACAATTCATACCAAGAGACAATAAGTAACACGAGTTGGTGATCAAGCAACAAGCATTCATTAAACGATTGATGTTGAGCCAAAAAGGGGAGTATCTCTATTGCAAACAATTGAATTACATTGCATGAAATGAAAACATGGGTAGCGGGGCTACTCCCCGCACCCTAGTGAAAAGGACTACTCGCTCATCTCAAGAGCAAAGGAGGAGGCGAGGAGAGAGAAAGAACGACATCTCCATGAAGGAGGGAAGGTTGAACCCTTGGTGGAGAGAGCAACGATCTTCACACTTTGTGGCTGCTTGATGATGGATCTTCTCTTCCCACCTTCTTTGTTGATGAGAGAGAAGGTAGCTTGATGATGGGACGTGGACCTCAAAACGGCAGCCTTGGGGCGATGGATGAAGGATGGAATTGCTCTAGAACTGGAGAGGCAGCCTTTGGGCGTCTCAGAGACCCCCCCCTTGAGGTGACCCTTGGGGTCTTATTTATAGGCTTAAGTTGAGCCCAAACGGTCTTGAGACCGTTTGGGGTTCTCAAACCGTATGCCTTTATGCGGTCTGTGAGATTGTTTAGTCTTATGCGGTCTTGGGACGGTATGGCCTTCATACGGTCTTGGGACCGTATGGTCTTGGGACCGTATGGCCTTCATACGGTCTTGGGACTGTATGATCTTCATGCGGTCTTGGGACTGTATGACCTTCATGCGGTCTTGGGACCGTATGACCTTCATGCGGTCTTGGGACCGTATGACCTTCATGCGGTCTTGGGACCATATGGCCTTCATGCGGTCTTGGGACTGTATGACCTTCATGCGGTCTTGGGACCGTATGACCTTCATGCGGTCTTGGGACCGTATGGCCTTCATGCGGTCTTGGGACTGTATGACCTTCATGCGGTCTTGGGACCGTATGGCCTTCATGCGGTCTTGGGACCATATGGCCTTCATGCGGTCTTGGGACTGTATGTGTCTTGGGACCGTATGGCCTTCATGCGATCTTGGGACCGTATGGAGTCTTTGTAATTTTTTTTGTGTTTTCCTGTAATGATAAAGAAGAGAAGTTAGTTTATTGGTATATCAACAATAAAGTAAAAAGTTAATGATTCTATCTAATTTATCTAAGAAAGAGTATGGAAAATTAAGGAGAACTAATAAGATAACGTCACAAAATGGGAGGTTATCACCCCCCCTAACTTAGAGTCTAGCTTGTCCTCAAGTTAGATAGAGCTAAGGCATGCAGTGGCGAGGCGATTTTATTTAGTTAGGGTTTCCATACTCTTGCTTCAATTCTAGATCAGAGATCTACCGAGGTCTTATTAGGGCTTCTGCTTACACTAAATCTTTTGAGTATCAAGAGTTGCATGGATCTCAGGTTCCTTTCATATCGCGAGTCTCACATTGGGACCACCTTTCTTATTATATGCATGTCATCGACTCTAATCAGTTTTATACTTCTTTTGAGAAACCTACCGGCAGCTAGAGTGGGTATGAGGGTTGGCTTAAAAGGCTTATTGTGTAATTCCCCCTTCAAGTGGGGGAGGGTTTGTCCTATGCTTTTAGGGTCTCGCTACCGGGCACGAAACATATGCCTTCATGAGGGCAACTAAATGTACCGGCCGGTCGAGTCCTTTATCAGCCTTTTCATATATTAGGAGACCTTAGGATCTCACTACCGGGCACGGCACATCTGCCTTTATGAGGGCAGCTGTATGTACCGGCCGAGTGAGATCTTTATTGGCTCTTCATATATGTCCTTATGCGTGGCACAACTCTCATGTTTTTATTCAAAACTCTGGCTTTTATTTGAAACTCACAGGCTTAGGAAGTGGGTTTTTGTTAGGGTTTTTGATTGGGCGGCCAAGCCTCTTTTATTGAAAGAAGAAAACTGTTCTTAGGGTTCCTGACATGCCCTTATTTTTATTTGGTGGTCCGTTTGCGAGATTTCTTGATTTTGGATTTCCCCCTGATTTCCCTCTTGACCTTGAGAGTTTTCGGTTTGCTTTGGCCCTGAAGTTGACCTGTGAAGAGTCTGAGATAGAATTGAAGTAAAAGCATAAAAACCAATTGTGAATGTAATGTATAAATTCGCAATTCATGCCTATATGCTTATCTTGTTATTTATTCTTGAGGACTACTTTATCTCTAACTTAGCTAGGGGTGATTCATTCCAGGATGAAAGTTATACTTAAGAGTTATTTTATTGAAGAAATTACTGGAAAAAGTCTAAATATGAACAGAAAGTTTGAAAATGATGTGCGGAAAAGTATGAGTTAAGGGAAAGGGTAGAGATAGAAGGGTTGAAGAAGAATGATACCTCGCCCTTGTCCAGTGCACTCCCCCCCCAACTTATCACTCACTCTGTCCACAGAGTGTCAAAGTGATAGGTTGAGAAGTGCATGGACAAGGACATTAGGCTTCTGTTAATCCTTTATTTGCCCCATGAGTTCTGAGTAAGGTGGCTGCGAGCTTTCCATGTAGTGCGTTGTAGTCCACTTCTGTCATTTCCTCTATAGGCTTGTGAAGGGCCACAATTGTATACATCCAGAAGAGGACGTGGAAGCCACAGTCTTTGGATTCTTTAATTTGTTGGGGGCACTTGTGGCAGAAGGCTGGTGGTTTGAAGTGATCTTTGTCATATGCCCGCGTGTGCTGACCTAAAAGATCGTGTAATTTGTCAGCACATTCCTTCGCCATATCCTCTGTTGGTGTCTTTGGAGTTGTAGTATATTCTTTCGGTTCTGGATCATACTGGCTGTCGGAACTGTTGTAGATTATTGTTGTTCCTTCATGAAGATTAGTTGCCAGTAACATCCAGTGCTCTTGATGAAGGAAAGGTAGCATGATGAACTTTGGAGTTGTATGCTGGAGATAAGAGATGAGTGGCTCCGTTGTTCCGAAGTTCTTCAGCCCTAAAAGATCATCCTTCATGTAAGCGGACACCATATAGACCGTGTGGTGATTTCGTGCGAGTAAGTATCAATAAGCAGTCATTACACTTACAAACATGGAACCTTTGATCTGTACGGTTTCACAGAGGACATCTGCCATAACCAAGATATCCCCGTCAATATATACAAGCTCGTCCTTTTCGGCATATAGCCGTGACATTATGAGTCAGAGCTCATTGTCTGAAAGACTTTTGCAAGCTTCCCGATCGAAATTTGGAAATGATGGTTCAATGGCAGATGGGGGCACCATATGTAGTGAGGATATCTTGATGGTTACCCCGGATATCAGATCAACATCACCTTTATCTGGAGCCAGGTCGAAGGTGAAAGGGTTCCATTGACTTTGCTTGGTGACTTTGGTTGGCTGCTTTTCTTTTGCCAACTCCGCTAGGGTTTGTCTGAATGGTCTCCTCTGCGGACGTTGGATGGATGAAAAAAGATAACGAGGGACGTCATCTGGCGCCATAGTAGGGTCGTTGAAGAACCTTCTATCGCAGATAAGCTCCATGGCGTAACGCCCTCGCAAGGAGTGGAAATCTTCGTTAATGAGATCGGTGAATGGGACTTGCTGGTTTAGCGCTAAAATGTGACGTATAACGTAGAAAGCGCAGTCCCCCGATCCTGCAGTGGTTTGGACTTGTGAGTTGATTATTCTAAACCAGGGTTGACTCCAATCCTGGCGAAGAGGAGGGCATGCGGCCCATATGAGTTTTGGAAGCCAGAAAGGGATGCATCTTGCCTCCCCAGCTTCAGTGCCGACAAAGTTGATTATTCTGGCCTTTAGTTCACTAGCACAGAAGTTGTACACTTTTGCGTCTCTAGCTAAGGTGTCCACGATCATAAGTAGCCAGTGACCACAGACTTGAAATGGCACGGTGATAAAACGTGGTCTTCTGGACATTCCCCTATGCAACCGCTCAATGGATTTGTGTTGTAGTTCTTTGTATAGCAAGCACAAACCCAGAGCTGGTGAGGTGTTCAGAACTGGTTGCTTCCGCTTGGGACTTCTATAAATTTTGATAGAATTGGCAAGAAGGGTGCGGAAGGTTGCCATCTTCACCTCAGAATGGGGTCGGAGGATGGAGCGGAAATCCTCACGTGTCAACTTGCGCTTGGTCTTTGTGTTTTTATAGATAACATCCCCCCCTTCCTTGGCATCATCTACTATAGTGTTCAGGATGAAGATATCATGTGCGTATAAGGTAGAGATGGCCGCCATATCGAGGTCGTGCATTTTATGAGGTAGAGGTGGCGGCGGGGGTAGTTCTTGCGGTGTGGGGGAAAAAGTCTGCTCTAAGTCGTCCATGTAATGCTGCAGATCTTCATCAGAATCAGAAGGAGTATCTAGTTCTTCATCAGTGTCTAGGCGTACTCTTTCTGATTCTTCCTGCTCAGGGGGAAGAGGCACTGAAGGCTCAGGTGCAGAGAGTTGTTGAGCTGCTGTGGCTGGTATACTGCTGCTGGTTCCCAGAATACATTTTTCGAACTCAGCAAAAACAACTTCTTTCGCAGCCTCCCCCAAAGATCCCGTGGAGTAGTTTAGGAATTGATCCCCGTAATAAATGTTGACGTTCTCCGTGGGAGCAGGGGATTTGGGATCTTTATCACCAGCTTGGTGATCTTTCTGGTGTTTTGGTTCTGTTCCTTGGCTGGGGCCCGCCCCAACATCATCTGGCTTATAAGAGTCATCAACTGAGGGGGTACTATTGTATGAGTCAGCGGAGGAATCAGAATCTTCATCGTCATCTTCATCAGCTTCATCTGCTGTTGATTTATCAGTTGTTTTCTTATGTGCTTTCTTCTTGCACTGACGATGGAGGGATTGTAGCTCGTCGTATGCCACTTGCACGTGCTCGTGTGTTTCGAGCAGTGCTTTGTGGGTTTCTTTTAAATCATAATAACGCTCTTCGACTGAGAGGAGTCGTGCTGTGAGGTCAGTTACTTGAGCTCGTAGTTGAATAAGCTCATTGTTTGATGACACCTCCTGGCGATTATGTAGTTGTGTGAGGGTGTTGTTGATGTCGCCCAGGTGCGTGCTAAAAGCTTACTGTTTCTGCTTGAGTTCGCGGAGGGTCTCTGGCAGAGGTTGAGTCTGTGTAGAGATCCTATCGACCTGCTTTGCCAACGCTTCATGCTGGCGTTGTACTCCATGGATCAACTCGGGCAAAGTTTTACAGTGGTTGTCGATGTGGTCGAATTGCTTGGCCACTGAATCTTGGCGTTGTTGGATTCCTTAGAGGATGCTTGGCATGGCGCGGTTCTTCTCGTCAATCTTGGCGACCTGTTGTGTTAGACCCTACACACAAGAAAAAATAGAATTTAAAATGTTAGAGGGGTCGGTGAGGAGGTTTCGGATGGTGTCGAATTGACATCTGAATTCCTCACCGACGTTAGTAAAAGGGACCCCAGTAAATGAAGAGTGAGGTGGCTGGGGTCGGGGTGGAATGGTAGTGTCGTGCGGAAAAGACACTATTGATGGACCCGCGAACTGTGTGGTGACTGTGGATGGGGTCACCAGCGATGTCGAGGTGGTGGTGGATGGAAAAGGTGGTGACATACCCGGAGAGAGTTATGGATCCGGGAATGTTGATGGAAAGGCGGTGGAGGTGAAGGAGGTGAATTCGGGCGTTGTAGTGGAGAATGGGATGCCCGAAGTGAAGAAGGGTGGGGGTGGTGGTATGGTTGTGGAGAAGGGTGGTGTAGTGAAAAGTGGTGTGGAGGATAATTGAAGAGTGGTTGATTGTGGATAAATGGAAGATGGTGGGGTGGTTGAAGGTGGTGGGGTAGTGGATGTTGGGGTAGTGGAAGGTGGAGAGGTGGTAGTGAGCTCAACATTTAGACTCATTATAAAAGAGTCTAGTGATGAGGTTGTAATATGCTCGTCTGGAGGGGGGCTCAAATTCGGGGTGGGGTTTTGATGTTGGTGTCCCTGACAGCTCATGCGCCTTCACAAGCCTTCTGGAAGGTCGTTTGACTGGAACTTTTGTTATTTTAGTTGTCGGGGCATTTATGCTGAGCTATGCCTGCCCTGCTGTTGCTTTCTTTTCTGTGGCATTGACTGAGGCTATGAGTTTGACGATCTCATTGTCTGAGAATAGGAGCTTGTCCTTGTCATAGTCAGCAAGCTCTGGAAGTGGGAGCAGGGTTCTGGAGGATTTTGTTGTGGGGCAGAACACGTAGTGTAGCTTTGCATCCTTTTCTTTTATGATATAGGAGTTCTTTAATGTATGTTCGTTGGTAAGGATGTCACCCTTTATTGGGTTGCATTTGGGTAGAAGTCTATCCATCTTAAGATATTTTATGATGGATGTGATATGACCACCCGTGCAAATTTCTTTTCCTAGGGCGAAGGCTGATAGCTTGAGGAGCATAAGACGTCCAATGTTAACTGGAATTCCATTTAACTGGCATTCCATTTAACTGGCTAAGGTTGTAGACAATGATTAAAACCACTAGGATGTTGTCGGGTTTCACACCACTACACATGGATCATAAACATGCAATATAATAAAAAGACCTGCAAAGAGAAACTAATCAGCTAGTATCTTTGTAGACTTAGTTTCCTTTCGGATAACTAACTACGAGGAGTGTGGAGTATTACAATGCCAGCCATCCCCTAACGAATGGTCACTTGCTTTGCATCACTCCTTCATGAAGTGTGTTCCTCGACCTTACCAAGGTTGCACTTCCATACGTCAACTGATTCCATTTCATAGTATGAAAGTGCAACGATGGGAGTGAGTTTACTCCACTCATGAAAGCACTCCTAGATACCGAAACAAACATATGGTGACTACATATATCTAGAACCAACATTCAATCAATATTCAGATCTAAGGGTATAAACGTAGACAATTCATACCAAGAGACAATAAGTAACACGAGTTGGTGATCAAGCAACAAGCATTCATTAAACGATTGATGTTGAGCCAAAAAGGGGAGTATCTCTATTGCAAACAATTGAATTACATTGCATGAAATGAAAACATGGGTAGCGGGGCTACTCCCTGCACCCTAGTGAAAAGGACTACTCGCTCATCTCAAGAGCAAAGGAGGAGGCGAGAAGAGAGAGAAAGAACGACATCTCCACGAAGGATGGAAGGTTGAACCCTTGGTGGAGAGAGCAACGATCTTCACACTTTGTGGCTGCTTGATGATGGATCTTCTCTTCCCACCTTCTTTGTTGATGAGAGAGAAGGTAGATTGATGATGGGACGTGGACCTCAAACCGCCAGCCTTGGGGCGATGGATGAAGGATGGAATTGCTCTGGAACTGGAGAGGCAGCCTTTGGGCGTCTCAGAGATCCCCCCCTTGAGGTGACCCTTGGGGTCTTATTTATAGGCTTAAGTTGAGCCCAAACGGTCTTGAGACCGTTTGGGGTTCTCAAACCGTATGCCTTTATGCGGTCTCTGAGATCGTTTAGTCTTATGCGGTCTTAGGACCGTATGGCCTTCATACGGTCTTGGGACCGTATGGTCTTCATGCGGTCTTGGGACCGTATGGCCTTCATACGGTCTTGGGACCGTATGATCTTCATGCGGTCTTGGGACCGTATGACCTTCATGCGGTCTTGGGACCGTATGACCTTCATGCGGTCTTGGGACCGTATGGCCTTCATGCGGTCTTGGGACCGTATGGCCTTCATGCGGTCTTGGGACCGTATGACCTGTGTTTTCCTGTAATGATAAAGAAGAGAAGTTAGTTTATTGGTATATCAGCAATAAAGTAAAAAGTTAATGATTCTATCTAATTTATCTAAGAAAGAGTATGGAAAATTAAGGAGAACTAATAAGATAATGTCACAAAATGGGAGGTTATCAGCCAACATGTACTCATGGCTCAACTCCATTTTGAATGGTCTTGCTGTTCTAGGACATCCTATGTCTAGTGGAGAGATCAACTCAAAGATCCTTAGAACTCTCCCCAAGAGATGGGAACCCAAGGTGACTTCCATTGAAGAAGCAAGGTCTCTTAGGGATATTCCTATTGAAGAGCTCATTGGAAATCTACAAGCACATGAAGCCACACTTGACAAGAGGGAGGAAGTAGAAAGACAAGAAGAGAAAGAACTCAAGAGAATGAAGAAGACTGAAATGAAGGCTCAAATCAAGGCTATTGTTGATCAAGACTCTCCATCCTCTAAAGTTGAAGAAGATGCCATGTACTCCAAGGGTAGATTGTACAAAGGCAAGTCCTCTTCCATCCGATGCTTCACATGTGGAAAGAAGGGTCACTAAAAGGAAGATTTCCCACAAGGAAAAAAGACCCATATTCACAAGAAGAAGGAGAAATGGAACTCAAGCTCAAGTGGCTTCTCCAACTCAAGCTCAAGTGAAGATTCAAGTGAAGGATCAAGATCAAGCTCTAGTGATGAAGGAGAATGCCATTTTGCTCTTATATCATCAACAAGTGAAGACTCAAGTGAGGTAAATCTAAACTCTTTAGATAAAGAATCTTTGATTACTATTATTCATGATATTTGTGCCTCTCTTAAGTCTTCTAAAAGGAAAAAGAAAAAGCTTGCTAAAATTGTTGATAATTTGCATGTAGAACTAGATGATCTTGAACATGCTAATTCTTGCTTGCTTGATGATAAAAATGATTGTTTTAGCCAAGTAGACTCTAGTTTGCTTGATAAGATTAGATTTCTAGAAGCTCAACCTCTCATGCCTAGTTCTAATGAAGAGCATACTTTAATTGTTGATTCTCTCATGCATGATATTGATGTTCTTAAATCTGAAAACAAGGACAAAGATTTTGTTTTGCAAGAATTAGAAATAGAAAATGCCTCCTTGCTTGCTAAAATCAATGTGCATGAATCTTGTTCTAGTTATACTAGTAGAGAGAATGATGTTGCTGCTCTTCATATTGATAGAGATTCTTATTTAAGTAAATCTCTTTGCTTAGAAAATGATCATTTTCATGCTAGACATAATATCAATAATTTATCTTCTACTATTGATTCTCTTAAGCATGATAATGACAGTTTGAGATCCTCTTTGCAAAGATTCTTAGTTGGTAAAAAGAGTCTTAATGACATCCTAAACCATACTACTAAACAAATTGGTAGACATGGTTTAGGGTATGATAGTAGTCAAGGGAACAACAAAGATGAAGGACCTCCAATATTCCATGAAAAATCCTCTAGTTCCAAGACTATGGACACATGCAACTATTGCAATGAAATTGTCATTATTCTACTTGTTGTCCTTTTAGGAAAGCACCCAAAAGCAATCGGATTTGGGTTGCTAAACTAACCCCTCTGGACCCAAAAATATGATTGGGGACCATTTCATCTTTCTTATTGTAGGTACTTGCAAATGGATTTGCTTGAACTATTGAATTGCAAATTGACTTCTCAATCCACATGAAAGAAGAAAGGTGAGATGTGTAGAGGGTGACAACTAGTGGAAAAAGGAATGGTAAGAACAAAGGTAATGTTTTTCTTGCCTATAACCAATCCTAACTTGTGTTGTCAAGATGGTGTGCACTATACATATGGTTTTTGAGTCAAAAGTGCTACTTTGTGATTCTCTTCACACTCTTGCTCAAAAACTGTTTCTAATGCTTCTATAGTGCATTAAAAACTTTCTTAGACATGTTTGGATATGGTTTGTATTTTTAGCATGCCTCTAAATATGTTTTTATAAAATGTATGTGTTTTTTGATAGATGTTCTGTCGATCGAGTTTGCCCTGTTTGAAACTCGACCGATAGGCACCAATGGGTGTTGCCAGCAGTTGTCATCGGTCAGGTTGTCAACGCACAGAATTCGACCGATAACACTGTGCACAGAATACACAATTGGCTTATTGTATGAGAGTTTCCCTCGCAACTAGATTTTATCAACCAATAGCCTTATTCTTTGGCACTCTCATTTGGTACCTTTATATATGCATATTGCCATGTTCTAAATTGCCTATCTTGCTTACAACTCTATATTTCAAATTGCTCTAAATTGGGATATCTATATCTTGCAATTACTTTCTTTGAGTTGTTTTGCAGGTTTTGATGATGATCTCTTTGGATCTCTTGGTTGTGTCTAAAAATTGCTTCCGTTGTACTCTAACTTGCTACATGTATCTAGGTGTATATCTTGTTTTGATACAACCTTGAGGTTCTTAGTGGTAATCATCTTATGGTAAGGATGCATGTTTGTATGTGAGTTATATCCTTTCATGTTCTAAAATTGTATATCTCTTTGTTTGGATATATCTCTACATCTACTCATAGCTTGCTTTATCCTGTGTATCTTTTGGTATCTTTCACTATGATCTAGATCCTACTAGTAGTCCTAATTTGTGATATCATCTACTAGTAGTTCATATACATGTAGTTCTAGCCTTATTTATAATTGGCATATTTGTTAATCCATATGCTATGCTTGTATCTTGTCTCATACATGCTCAAGATTGTTCCTTGAATTGCATATCTACTATCTTGAGTTGCTTGCATAACATTGTGATGCAGGGTACATAGATCTACATTGTATGTAGAAATTGGAGTATTTTTGGATTTTATGCAGATTTTGCTCCAGTTTCAGTTTTTGGTGCAAGACTAGTGTTTTTTATGCAGAAACAACCTTCCGAGCAAGACTCATGCTTTGCAATAAGCTCTGATGGTTTTTGGTCAAATTTAGTCATCTTGAGGGTCAAAATTATGT
Source organism: Alisma plantago-aquatica (assembly GCA_963693085.1). Lineage (NCBI taxonomy): Eukaryota > Viridiplantae > Streptophyta > Magnoliopsida > Alismatales > Alismataceae > Alisma > Alisma plantago-aquatica. The sequence goes on from OY856410.1 coordinate 908,390,134, forward strand.
TTTATTGTTTTTCTGCAGTACTTTATCTTGCATTTTGGGTTGTTCAAGTATATGCTTTAACTTGCTTTTCTTTCTATGCTTGGACAAGCCCCTATCTGTGATCTTCTACTCTCCTTATATATATTTGTGTTATCTCCTTTTCTGTTTATATGTTTCTTATTTCTTCATAACCCCACTTTTTGAAATGACAAAGGGGGACAAAAGTATGCCTTCTTTTAAAAGCGGAAGAAGGCATGTCTTACATGAAGAGGAGAAGCATGTCCATGTAAAGGGGAGAAGGTAAATGGGAGAAGACATATATGTGTAGAACATATATGAGTAGAAGACATAGTATTCTATAAATGTTACGAAAGCTAACCATGCAGGAGAAATATCATCAATTGAGGGGGAGTATGAGAACTCCACTAACATCAATTGAGGGGGAGCATATGAACTCAATTCTATTAAAACCCCTAGGTTTCTCCGAAGGTATGATTTTACTTGAAAACTTTCAATACATTTATGGAATGGTTTGTCATCTTCAAAAAGGGGGAGAATGTTGACTCAAGGTCAATTAGGTCAATGTTGACTCACGTCTAAATTGACTAAACCTGTGTTTTGATGATGACTAACCATTCCACATATTGGTTTCTAATGTCTCTACTTGAGTGATTTCAGATTAGGTATAGACACACTCCAAATACCCTAACTTGCACATATCAAATTGGAGAAAAAATAAGTCAAAGTCATACAAGTGCATGTTTTTGTAATATGATGTAAAACCATTAGAATCATGTTGTAAATCACTTGTAATGATTGTATGACTTGTAATTAATCTTAGAAAACATCAGGAGCACTTAGATCGAATGTTAGATCACTTTAGATGCAACTTTGAAAATTGATTACATGCACTTTGTTGGTCGAGTTTCCCAGCCTGTAAACTGGACCGATCATCCTTGATTAATTTTCTGCAGGTTGCATCGGTCGAGTTGTGTTTACACAGAACTCAACCGATCAAGTAACTGACCATTTTCGATTCCTAATGTTTGGTAGAGTTTTGTCAAGACAAACTCGACCGATCATTTGAGTATCGGCCTTGTCATTTGCTTGATCGGTCAAGTTACCTTTATAGAAACTCGACCGATTGCACTGTACAAAAAAGTGCTTCTAGCCGTTATGGAGTTGCAACAAGTGAAAATATATCCGTTGCAAGCCACAAAATGGCTAGTTTTTGTTCTCAAGTGTTCCCAAAGGCTAAGAGGCATCCCCAGCTATAAATAGAACCCCTTGGGCTTCATTCCAAGGTTGAGCATTCATTGCAAAACTCTATGTGAGGTTCCTATTCTATAGTTGAGTGCTTCCTACAACCTCCGCTTCCTCTCTCTAAGCTTAATCAATTACTACATCCATTAGAGTGAGTAGGAAATCTGTAAGAGAGCTAGTCCTACATGTATATCACTTACTACATCCATTAGAGTGAGTAGGAAATATGTAAGAGAGCTAGTCCCACATGTATATCTTGTGAGGCTCTCACTTCCACCACCTCCCCATCTCTCATTTCAATCATGAAGATGAAGGTTCTCTCTCTTGCCCAAGAGAGGTGAAGAAGAACAAGGGAAGGAGTCCCTTGGTGAAGATCAAGGCTGAAGACTTGGAGCTAGAGTGGGCAAGCCCTTGGTGAAGGCAGAAGACTCCTTGCTCAAGTAGGTAAGTCCTTGGTGGAAGCTTCTCCGAGTGAAGGTGAAGTCAAAGGCGGAAGATCCAAGAAGAGTGAGTAATTCCTGCAAGGTTGAAGACTTGTGCAAGAGTAGGTAAGTCCTTGGAAGAAGGCGGAAGACTCTTTGCAAAGTGGGTAAGTCCTTGGTAAGGTTGAAGGCTCTTTGTATTGGATAGGTAAGTGCTTTGTTTGGTCATGTATTGTAAGTCTTATAAATGAATATAAGAATGCAATGGTTAGGAAATCCTAGAGGTTGACCTCTCTAGGTAAGTGGACTGACATACTTCTAGTTTGAAGTGTGGAACCACTCTAAATAGCTTGTCTACTTGTGTTTGCTCAATCTCTCTCATCCTTGCTATGAATGTTTTAGTTGCACTCAAATTACCTATTTAGCAACCTTATCTTGTGATATACCTTGAAGGTCTAATGAATTTTGTTTAAGTGCATTCAACTCTATTCACCCCCCCTCTAGAACATCTAATCACCCATCTAGGATCCAACACATAGCTCATACCTGGCTATGCTCATCATCTCATGATACCTGCATGGTTAGTATTTCATGATAAAAAAATATCAACTACATATCATCACCATGCAATATAAGAGAAATACAACCTTCCCATTATTAGGGTTAGGGTTTCCCTTTTTTGCCGATTAGGGTTTCAAGTTCATATTATCAAGAATCAAAACCCTAATTCATAGATCCGCACATATTAGGAGCATACATTAAAATCATTAGTATTCAATCAAACTTGTTTATTCTCATCATTTATCATTAAATGATTATCACACAAAGTATGAGTTTCTCTCTCATCCTTACTAGGATGTTGACTACATCATACTTTACTAAGTTGGCTCAACACTTTTGTCAAGGTACATTGGCCTACGCTTATCAAAATGCATTAAACTCTTTACATCTTAAGGCATCATTTGACATAACACACTTCATGTGTTACTCAATCAAGTATATCGGATTTGAGGTTCTTACCTCCATATTGGTTCTGAGGTGCTACAACCATATCGGGCTAAAGGTGTGTACTTACCACCATATCGACCAAGAGGTGTGTGCTTATCACCATATCGTCCAAGAGGTGTGTGCTTATCACCGTATTGTCCAAGAGGTGTGTTCTTATCACCATATCATCCAAGAGGTGTGTGCCACTTATATCGAGTTACTCAAGTGTAGGGTTTTGCATATCGGGTTAGACCCTTATGCTCATACCTTTTCAAACCTTCAAAGTATCAACCTACCATGTGTTGAGTGACAACCTAGAAATTGGTTAGTCCTTTTTCAACCAACCCAAATGTGCAAAATGATAGGGGTGTGGGGTTCTAAGGTATAACAGATTTCATATCACCATATTGGGTTTAATTACGATGTCGGGTTAGAGGTGCTTCAACCCAATATCAGTTTGTGTCATGATGATGTCATCATCATCAAGCTCTAGAATTTCATCCCTTACTGTTCTAGTTCATGGACAACATCCCATGCAACTATTAGAACTCATAGAATCATCAATCATTCAAGAAAAACCGAAATTGAAATTAGATCAACAAGTATAGCTATATTGAAGGTGAATAATAACATGATTGGGTTCAAGTTATATAACCCCCCTCTAGAACAACTTCAAAGCTCCAAGATCCAAAGCTTCTGGTTCCCAAGGTTGAAGATGAACTTATCAAAGATACAAGACTAGTTCACAACTCCTCTATATGCAAATAATTACCATAGATAAGAACTTGGTGAAGAAGAAAAGAAAGGAAGAAACACAATCCGAGATTCATGCTTCAACCAAGGTTGAAGATGGCCATGGGTTCACCTTGAGATTAAGGCTCGAGCTCCTCCTTGCTCATCAACTACTATGCATGATATCTAAGAGAAAGAGAGTTGAAGGATTAGGAAAGTTTCACTAGTAGGTGAAAGGAGTGGTATATATAATTGAGGCTCACGAGAGAGAGTGTATAAGAGGTGTCATCACCTTATACTACTAGGTGACACATGTCCATGCATGGGTTGACATGTGTCCATGCACGCACATATATTTATCTTGACATGAAAAACTCTTGAGGATAATCTAGGGATAAGATTTTGGCCATTAGTTATCTTGTTGAACAAGATATTTCAACCCAACATCACTTTATTCACAAACCGATACAACTTTTCCAAGGAAAGTTTTAAACCGATATACATCACCTTGTTGATGTTCTCAACTCATCATGGCTTTACCAAGAGTTTACAAAATGATATGAGACCTCCTATATGGCTTCTTGGCTGATAGGCACTCCCATATAAGCTATACAACTCAATACAACTCATTTTAAGGTTTCAACTATACAACTCTTCTTGGTCTTTTCATCACCAAGAATACCATCAGTCAAATATGATTCAAACATGGTGCCTCTTTCTTTCTATATCCTTTAGATTATGATAAGAGAGAGTAGGGACACTCTAGAGGTGGTAATCTGCATATCTACCCTACATTTGGGTTCTGGAAAGCGGAGAGTATTGCTTATTATTATTGGATGATTAAAAAGAATACAACGGTCTCTCTTTTATAAGACAAGAGAGTGTACAAAGTTTAGAGATGAGAAATATGGGATAAAGAAAATAAGAGAATAAAGAGAAAATAAGAAAATAAACTAAGTAAAGAAAAGCAATAAAGTATATATACTAATACTCCCCCTCAAGCTGGAGCGTAGATGTCAATCATGCCCAACTTGGATGTCATAACAACAAATCTCATCTTCGGAAGAATCTTGGTGAAGATGTCAGCCACCTAATCAGAAGTATGTATGTAGGGAGTAGAAATCTGGCTAGATAAGACAACTTCACAAAAAAAATGACAATTAACCTCAACATGTTTTGTTCGCTCATGAAAAGTAGGATTACTGGCAATAAAGGTGCAACTTTGTTGTCACAATACATGGGAATAGGAGAAGAGTCATAAATGCCAAAATCTTTTAGCAGGCTCTGAATCCAGAACAGCTCACAAGTAGTATGCGCCATGGCGCGATATTCAGCTTCAACACTTGAGCGAGCAACCACAATTTCTTTCTTTCTTTGCCAAGTAACAAGATTGCCTCCTACAAAGGTATAGTAGCCAGAGGTGGAGCGTAGGTCAATTTTACTCCCGGCATAGTCAGAGTCAGAATATCCAATAAGCTTACAGTGACCATTTTTTTTTATATAGCAAACCTTTCCCAGGGAACTCTTCAGATATTTGAGAATGTGGCAGGCATCCCAATGACATTGACGGGGCTTATCCAGATATCTACTAACAAGCCCGACAACAGAAGTAATATCAACATGAGTAACAGTAAGATAAATAAGCTTGCCAACCATGCGGCGATACTGATGATGTTCAGGATAAGTAGGAGAGTTCTCATCATCCCAATTAGTATTTGGATCCAGAGGAGTACTAGCAGGTTTAGCACCAAGAAGTCTTGTGTCAGAAAGAAGATCCAGAACATATTTATGTTGAGACAAGCATAATCTAGAAGCAGACCTAGAGACTTCAATCCCCAGAAAGTAACACAAAGTGTCGAGGTCTTTGGTGACAAAATGTTTCTGCAGATAACACTTAGTAGCCTGAATACCAGCAAGATCACTTTTGAGAGAATAATGTCATCAACATATACAATCAGAATAACAATGCCAACAATAGTATTTTTAATGAAGACAGAATGATCAGGCTAGGAGTGTCTAAAAAGAAACTTCTGAAGAATCGTACTTAGTTTATCAAACCAACCACGGGGACTATGTTTTAAACCACATATAGCTTTTCACAGCCTGCAAACTTTGGATGACTCCCCCTGAAGCACAAATCCTGGAGGTTGTTCCATATAGACTTCCTCATGTAGATCCCCATATAGAAATACATTTTTCACATCCAGATGGTACAACGGACAATCAAAATTAATAGCAAAAGAACTAAGAATGCGTACGGAATTCAACTGAGCCACCGGTGAAAAAGTCTCAAAGTGGTCGACCCCATAAGTCTGCGTGTAGCCCTTGGCAACAAGTCTAGCCTTGAGGCGTTCAACCGTGCCATCTGGTTGATATTTAATAGTAAACACCCAACGATAGACAACTGGGGAACAATCAGTAGGAGGATCGACCAACTGCCAAGTGTTGCGATCAGTAAGATCCTGCATTTCCGCTTTCATGGCCTGATGCCAAGATGGATGTTTAAGAGCCTGAGAAGCATTTTTAGGAATAGAAACAGCAGAAAGAGCAGCAGTAAAATTTGCAAAATTAGTCCCAAAATGAACAGAAGTACAGAAATTGCAAATAAGATGTTTAGTACAAGCTCTAGTTCCTTTCCTCAAACTGATAGGAACATCTAGGTCAGAGTATACATGTGGTGGTGTTTGATCTAGCACGGAGGACGAAGACTCTGGAGGTGCCATAGAGGGAGTTGTTGTCTTCTGTCTTCTTTGATAAACTTTTAGAGGAGGACTTTCAGTAGGAGGAGCAGTATCATCAGTCATAGGTAAAGGTGTATCCACTAATAAATCCAATGTAAGGGCAGACCCGATAGAGGAGTAGAAAGGCATGTGCTCAAAGAAAACAATATCAACAGATACAAACCATTTCTTTGACACAGGATCATAACAGCAGTACCCTTTCTGAGTGTGAGAGTAACCTAAGAAGACACACTTTATTTCTCTGGGATCAAGTTTGGTGAGACCAGGGAAAAGCTTTTTGATAAAATAGGTGCTCCCAAAGATACGAGGAGGAATAGAAAAAAGGGACACATTTGGGTATAGGATTTGATAAGGGACTTGATTCCCAAGCACAGAAGAAGGCATGCAGTTAATAAGGTAACATGCAGTGGAAATAGCTTCAGGTCAAAAATATTGTGGGACATGGTAATGAAACAGTAAAGTGCGGGAAACTTCAAGCAGGTGTCGATTTTTGCATTCGGCGACTCCATTTTGCTGAGGAGTGTAGGCACAAGAAGTTTGATGTATGGTACCCTGTTTGCGACAAAAATTGCTGACAGAGGCTTGCATAAATTCAAGGGCATTATCAGTGCGAAAATTTTTGATAGGTTTGGCAAACTGGGTATGGATCTCAGAAAAATAAAAAATAATGGTATTAAGTATAGTAGACCTATCCTTGAGCACAAAAATCCAAGTAGTTCTAGAAAAATCATAAATAAAACTAAAAAAATAGCAAAATCCAGAAGTACTGGACACAGAACAAGGTCCCCAAACATCAACATGAATAATATCAAATGGCTGCTTTGAACTAATACATGATTTCATACAAAAAGATGCTCACGTCTGTTTGCCCAATTGGCAAGTCTCACAATGAAAAACATAATCTAAAACATCAGGAAGTAAATGGTTTAATTTTGCTGCAGAAGGATGTCCCAGACGGTAGTGCCACTGGATGCCTGTCACAGAGGATGTTAGATATGTTGCGGACTTCAGAACGTCCAAGTAATATAGCCCATCTTGTCCCTCATGGCTCAAACCAATCGCCGTCCTCATGCACAGATCCTGAAACACAACACCATCCGGGTCAAAAGTAATAGAGCAATGGAGGCTTTTAACAGTTCTATTAACAGATAACAGATTTATAGGAAATTTTGGAACATAAAGAGTAGACCGCAGAGGCAGGCAACCAGGAGTGTAGATATCACCAATGCCAGTAATAGGTGTCTTAGAGCCATCAACCAGTGTAACATGAGGTATATCAGAAGTATTATGTAAGTGAGAAAATAACGCAGGATTTCTAGAGATATGGGATGTCACACCTGAATCAATCACCCAAAATTTTTATCAGACTGGGTCAGAATTGTAGTGCTCCCATCAGTAGAGGCTTCAGCAGAAGAAGCGAGGCATTCCTAAAGAAGTTTCTCGAACTCTGACCGGATCCAATCAATAGAAGGAGCAGCAGAGGTAGTGGTAGTCTCGGGCTGATCCACAGTCACTTGGTTCGCCCAGGCTGGCTTGCCATGCTTGATCCAACAGCGGTCTTCATTGTGTTTCGTGCGCTTGCAGAATGTACATAAGCATGGTTCAGTAGGCTCAGTACCAGAGCCATGTTCAGGTGCTGATGAGCGCCCGCGACCAAAGACCCTACCATGACCGCGGCCATGAGAGGAGTCGCCGGTGTGAACAACAAGGGCTTCTCCATCAATAGTGTCAGGAAGAGACTGAGATACAGAGGGGAGACATTGAACACGTTTCAGAACATCTCACAGCGTAGGCAGAGGATCACTCAAGAGAATTTGAGCAACAACTCCTACGAAGGAGGGGGTAGACCAACGAGGAACTAGACAAGCTGAAGTTTGTTCCTTTGATGCTGGATTTCAGTGATGTCGGTAGAAAGGGGATGGTACACCTGAAATTCATCCCAGAGAGTACAACAGTTGTTATAGTAGTCCTTGATAGAATCAATAGTAGAAAATTCTTGCTTGGCCAGCTTCTTGACGATCTCAAACACCTTCTTTGGATTCTACTGGTGAGAGTATATGTCAGAGAGCTGGTCCCACATATCCTTTGCAGTCTTTAGGTGAAGGAGAGACTAGCTGATATTCGGTTCAACACTATTGACCATCCAGGCCATAACACCGTAGTCCTCCTTGGACTAGAGATCATAGGCCTGCTTGGTATTGCCAGCAGCATCAGCAGTGGGAGCCGTCGGTCCCTTGGTCGATAGATGAGAGTAGTGCCCTTGTGCTTTAACATAGAGTTCAAAGGAAGCTGCCCAGAGGTGATAGTTGGAGCCATCCAACTTCACAATAGTAACACACAAATTACGTGGAAGATTCAGAGTCGCCATCGAAAGGTTCATGCAGGGGCAAAAGCATAGGCACAGAGAGCAGTAGTAGTCAGTAGGTAGAGGCAGGAGTCCAACACATGGACTAGTAGTAGAAGGTACGAGATCCACGCATGGATCTTAGAAAAACCCACGTAGGGGTAGCAGAAGAAGAGAAAAACCTATGAAAATATGGAGGATCAGTCACTCCACCATGAGGCGCATGCATACAGAGTAGATGAAGCCCGTTACGCCATCAACGTGCCAGAACTAGAAAATGTCGAGGCTGTCCAAAGATGTCAGAAAGTGAAACCGAGCTAGATGGAGGGGCCTGTGGTGGATTAGGCCACAGGGATGGAGGGGTTTAGGGGATTGGATGTGGGTGGAGGGCTGTGAAGGGGTGGTTGTGTGGTGGTGGTGGAGGGTGGCGGCGGCAAGAGGGCGGTAGGGAGGGACGACAACCTGATGGGTGGCGGAAGGAGCATGAGGGCTGGGTGACTGGTTATGGGAGTGGAAGGAGGGGTTGGCAGAGGAAGAAGGATGGTAGGGAGGGACGAGGAGAGAAGGAGGAGCTGCATGGGGGGTTGATGTGGTGGGGGAAGTCGGTGGTAGCAGGGGAAGCCACAGGGGCAGCGGCGGCAAGGAGAGGGAAGAGAGAGAGATGGGGGTGGTGACTAGGGTTGGTGGAGGGAAAGAAGTGGTGTAGGGTTAGGGAGGATTGGGTGGCTCTGATACCATCTAGAAAGCGGAGAGTATTGCTTATTATTATTGGATGATTAAAAAGAATACAATGGTCTCTCTTTTATAAGACAAGAGAGTGTACAGAGTTTAGAGATGAGCAATATGGGATAAAGAGAATAAGAGAATAAAGAGAAAATAAGCAAATACACTAAGTAAAGAAAAGCAGTAAAGTGTATATACTAATATGGGTAAATTGCAATTTGCACCAAAATTGGTACGCAAGGCAAAAGCATTATTCAAACAAGCTCCAACTTGGAACTTAGGCATTCCACAAGCCACCCTGATGCGATGATTTTGAGTCGCATTTATAGACTAGTTTGATAGGTGTTTTATGCATTTATTAGTCATTTTCATGGTTAATGTTGCATAATTCATTCATTTTGGTCTATGATACTTCTTTATGTCAAATTCCCTTTATTTAAACATTTTTTGTATTAATCATCGAAAGAATATATTTTGTGTGGATTTATGTGGTTCTGTGTGTTAATTTCAGGAAAAACAAGTATCTGATGTCGTCGATACCATCGATCGGACCACAGGTTGCCAGCCACAAGGACCAGAAGAAAGTCGATACTATCGACAGGGATGTCGATGGTATCGAGATACCATCAAGTTGCTGGCAAGAAGTGCGTCGATACTATCGACCAAAATGTCGATACTATCAACTAGTGGAGCTACAACTACACAAAACGACAAAACGGTCGCTACAGGTTCGTCGATACCATCGACCCGCGTCGATGGTATCGAGATGACATCAGGTGCTCAGACAAAAGAAAAGAAGGATTGTAGATATCACGCTAGGTTGATACCATCGACCCACATCGATGGTATCGACACCATCAGATATGAGTTTGTTTCAGATTAATCTTAATCGGAAGGCTGTGGTTAATTGGCGACCTAATTCGGGAGATATACCTAAGGACGACGCCCTTGACTAGGGTATCACATCATTAGTTGCTGCATACATCCCGGAGAGCAAGGAGAGAAGAACGGAGCATGCCCCAGCCGATCCGAACGCTAAAGAAGACAAATTCCACCACCAAAAGGCGACAGAACGTGAATTCCATGCCAAGGATCGATTGGATCTTCTCCGTTCAGGGGTTTAATCACTCAATCACGTTTTTCTTCATGTTTCCCTTTTTCTTCTCCACATTGTACTCTGAGATGAACATGCGGGGCTAATCCCCTTTGTCTTTAGGACTGGGAGTAGCCCGGGAATTCATTGTATGACGATTTTATAATAGTAACTCATATCTTATCTCTTAAATCTATGGTATAATTTCATTTTCTCCAATATATTGTTATGCTTGATCACCATAATAATAATCTAATGCCCTTAATTGCTTTAAAAGAAGGATTAATGGTTGAAAAGAGACGGAGTTTACATTAATTGAAAAATCCCTTGAACAAGGTGGTGTAAGATTAATGGTGGATACCGAGAGGTCGTTTCTAATGCACCTAGTTTAGGGTATAGGTTACTACGACGGTGGAACTGACCTAGACATAGGTAGTGAATTGTACCACGACAGTGGGCAAATCTGATTTCAGGCCACTACCCGAATAGAGAGATAAAATTGAGTAACTATATAGAATTTAATACAATGAAGACCCGCGGTGAAACCGCAATCCTAAAGATCTTCTTTTGAATTGATTAAACCAGCAATTTAATCGATTGATTGTTTTGTTTTGTTTTTATTTTCTTTCAATTTTAACAACAACTCTCAACTATTTAATCGGCTTAGCTGATCGCGAGTAGTTAGTAGGAGTCCCCGACGATTGCATGTATCCCTGAGTTCGACTTGGGCCTCACAAAGGCATGTACCACTTCGACGCGTTCACTTGCGTTTCTGCGCACGGTAAATTTGCGTCAAGTTTTTGGAACCGTTGCCGGGGATACGACAATTTGTTGGCACTTCGAGTGCTGCGAGTGGCCACTCTAGGCCACATTGTTTTAATCATTCCATAAATTTATAATCTATTTTCTAAATATTTGCAATCGTCAAGCACTGTACTAAATTTAATTTTTCTATTTTCAGGTACTGTGCCCGGTGCAGACGCGTAGTACTAACTACGCGGGGCACGCATCAGAGGTTCTACTGTCAGAACCAGAAGATGAGGGCAAGTATAATCAAGACGAGCTGGAGGATATAATTTATGAACCCGAACAAGAAGAGATGGATGAGCCACAAACAATATGGGAGAAGATCAAGGTTTCTTCCTCGTCCACTTCCAAGGGGCCGATAAAGAAGCAAGCGCTGAATATTTTGACATACAAGATTGATCCATCTTTAATCAACTTGGTGAAGTCTAATGCCTTCCATGGGCTAAAAAATGAAGACCCCGTCGTGCACATAAGTCAGTTTGTGGAGAATTGTGATATGGTAAAAATCGACAGATTTCCACAAGATGTGCTCTACTTGAAGCTCTTCCCGAGTTTTCTAGCGGGAATTACGCGCGAATGGCTACATAACTTGAACGATGAATATGTGGAGTCTTGAGACCACATGGTGGATGTCTTCTTCAAGAGGTTTTTTCTGCCTGAGAAAACCAATGACATGATCAGAAAGATCCACAACTTCACCCAACAAGCAAGAGAGACCTATTCTGAGACATGGGAAAGGTTTCAGATCATGCTCAGGCGATGCCCGCATCATGGGCTTGATAAAGAGACACAAGTCAAAATCTTCTATTTTTCTCTCTCCGAGCATGATAGAAGCAACCTCGATTCAGCCGGTTTCGGATTCTTCTTGAATAACACGGACACTAGATGTTGGGAGATCTTAAAGAACATGGCAAAGAAACAATCATGGGGCGAAAGAGGCACCGTGGAGCATGTTCGAGTAGTAGGTGAATCTAAAGAAATAAAGGAGCTGAATGAGAAGATGGATCTTCTCGCAAAGAAATTGCTTGCAAAGGAGGATGCCGAGTCTGAGGACGAGGCTCAAGTGAAATTCATGAGGCAGCAGCAAGGTTACAGGAACAACGACTATTCATGGAGGAAAGATAAGAAGTTCTCCTGGAAGGATCCCAATAATTTCTTACAGGATCCGGATGCTAAACCCCAGCCAGTAGCGGAGGATAAGAGCACAGAGCTGCTCAATCAAGTGATAAAGCAAAACCAAGAACTCATGACTACTTTCGGCCAACAAATAAAGCAACAAGGGGAGTTCATGAACCAATTCAGGCAGACACTGCAGAGCCATGGGGCTCAAATGAGGACAATAGAGACATCTATGGCACAGATGGCTGCGGAGATAGCCAGTTTGAAGAAGCCGGCACATCCAGGTTTCCCGGGAAATACTAATGTTCCAGGAGGGAACCAACAAGCGAAGGCCATCTTGCTAAGAAGCGGCAAGAAATTGTTAAATCCCAGGGCTGATGAAGCAAGCAAACCCCAAGCTGAAATTGAAGTTAAAGCCACTCAAGAGCTCCCTGTACCGGTCACAGAACTAATTGATGACACAGCAGTGGATGCTAATGAAGATCATATTGCAGAGGAGGAAGAGCCTAAGAAATAGACACTCTATGTGCCACCACATCAAAGGGAACAGGCTGTACCGGTCCCTTATCCGAACAGTGCTAAGGCAAGGAAGGTAGAGGACCAATTCAAAAAGTTCTTAGACAGTTTCAGGAATCTTTCAGTCAACATCCCTCTACTGGAAGCTATTGAGAAAATCCCTTCTTACGGGAAATTTCTGAAGGACATCATCACTAAGAAGAGAAAATTCCGGACACGGAAGTAGTTGTGCTTAAGGAGCAGGTGAGTGCCTTCATCATGGACACTTTGCCACCAAAGAGGCAAGATCCGGGTTGTTTCAACATTTCGTGCTATATCGGGAAAGTCAAATTTGGTGAAGCATTATGTGACTCAGGAGCAAGCATCAATTTAATGCCCCTTTCTACATTCAAAAAGTTGGGATTAGAGGAGTCAAGGCCAAGAAACATGACAATTCAATTGGCGGATAACTCTGTGGTGAAACCGTATGGGATTTGTGAAGATGTGCTTGTGAAAGTAGATAGATTTGTATTTCCTGCAGATTTTGTCGTCATGGAGATGCAAGATGAACAAGGCAATGAGCTACTACTCGGAAGACCATTCCAAGCTACAGCCAACATGATACTCGAGATGGGGAGAGGTCGGTTGACCTTGGGCATAGCCGATGACCGATTTGAGATGGTCATGCCATCCAGCGCCACTTCACCTAAATCCAAGGAATAATGCCACATGGTAAAACATTTTGATAATACTATCTCACTTTGTCTAGGGAAGCCATTTCTGGATATGGCTCATGTAATGACCAAGGTGGACAAGGGGACTTTGGCTGTAGACATCATGGAGCAGACTAAAGTAGTATCCCTTTGCAAGGCTGTCGGGTTCCCAAATGATGAGGATGAGGACATTCCCCCCTCTACGGAGGATGATGCCGTAGCAAATTCAGTTTTTGATGCATATCCAGAATTACCACTGGAGGCTTGTTTAGTCAACTTCCCCCTCCGCTTCAATCATCCTTGATTAGCCCGCCGGAGTTAGAATTAAAGCCACTGCCACCGCATCTCAAGTACGCCTTTCTAGCTGAGGAGGACAAGTTACATGTGATCATTTCTACATATTTGAGTGCAGAAGAGGAGGACCAGCTGTTGATAGTGCTGAAGAACCACCGGGGAGCATTTGGGTGGTCTGTTGCAGACATCAAGGGGATTTCCCCTACCTTGTGTCAGCATAAGATTCGGCTCGAGGAGGGAGCCAAGCCGGTGCCAACCGCAACGTCGACTGAATCCGAGCATGATGGAGGTGGTGAAGAAAGAGGTGATTAAGCTTCTCTCCGCAGGTATCATCTATGCGATTTCAGACTCGACATGGGTAAGTCCCACGCAGGTAGTCCCTAAAAAGGGGGGTATAACTGTCACTCAAAATATTTTAAATGAACATGTCACCACTCGCTTAGTAACCGGGTGGCGAGTTTGTATTGACCGACGTCTTAATGCCGCTACGCTGAAGGATCACTTTCCTCTATCATTTATTGATCAAATTCTAGAGCGCTTAGCCGTCCGATCTCATTTCTATTTTCTGGACGGGTATTCGGGATACAATCAGATTTCAATTGATCCTAAGGACCAAGAGAAATCTACTTTCCCTTGTCCCTATGGAACTTTTGCGTATCGCCGCATGCCCTTTGGATTATGCAATGCATCAACGACTTTTCAGCGTTGTATGCTCGCCATTTTTTCTGACATGGTAGAACGCTGTCTTGAAGTCTTTATGGATGATTTTTTGGTTTACGGTGCTTCGTTTGATGAATGCCTTTATAATTTGGATAAGGTGTTACAGAGATGTGAGGACACACATTTGGTCCTCAACTGGGAGAAATGTCATATGATGGTGAGTGAAGGGATAGTGCTAGGACATAAAGTGTCTAGCAAAGGTTTGGAGGTAGATCCGGTGAAAATTGAAGTAATTTCTATATTTCCCCCACCAAATTCAGTAAAAGGGGTAAGAAGATTCTTAGGACACGTTGGATTTTATCGTCGGTTCATAAAAGATTTTTCTAAAATCGCCAAACCTCTATCCGAGCTTCTCAAGAAAGATGCCATTTTTTATTTCAATGACAAATGCTTACACGCGTTCAACGTGCTGAAGGAGAAATTGATTTCCGCATCGGTTGTTCAAACACCGGATTGGACTAAGCCATTCGAACTCATGTGTGACGCATCAGATTTTGCTGTAGGAGCTGTGTTGGGACAGCGGGTGGACAATAAACCCACCGTAATTTTTTATGCTTCCAAGACTTTGAATGATGCTCAATTAAATTACACAACTACTGAAAAAGAATTGCTTGCCGTTGTTTTCGCTTTTGAAAAATTCCGACAATATTTAGTTGGATCGAAAGTAGTTGTTTGGACTGATCATGCCGCTATTAAATATTTGACGGAGAAAAAAGATGCCAAACCTAGATTGATTAGGTGGATCCTACTCCTACAAGAATTTGATATCGAAATTAAAGACAAGGCGGAGATTGAAAATGTCGTAGCGGATCATTTGTCTTGGTTAGAGAGGGTGTATGAAAAAGATTTACACATACCCATAACCGAGACATTTCCGGATGAACAATTGTTGAAAGTGAATTCTAAAGATCCTTGGTTTTCATATATTGTGAATTATCTTGCTTGCAGGATCATCCCAAAAGATTGGACATATCAAGAGAAGAAGAAATTTTTCCATTCTCTACGTTATTATTTTTGGGATGACCCCATTCTTTTGAAGCAATGCAGGGATGGTGTTCTACGCAGGTGTGTACCTGAGGAGGAATACGAGAGTGTTCTTCATCACTGCCACACTCTACCTACGGGCGGACACCACACGAGCTCTCGTACGGCGGCCAAAGTGTTGGAAAGTGGCCTATATTGGCCTACCTTGTTCCGAGACGCCTATGAGTTCATGAGACAATGTGATTCCTGCCAAAGGGCCGGTAACATTTCAAAGAGACAGGAGATGCCCCTAAATGTTTTCCAAGAGGTTGAAGTATTTGACCTATGGGGTATAGATTTCATGGGACCCTTTGTGTCCTCAAATTCGAATTTATATATTCTTTTAGCTGTTGATTATGTGTCGAAGTGGGAAGAAGCAATACCCACAAGGACTAATGATTCTTCTATAGTGTGCAGATTCATAAAAGAAAATATCTTCTGCAGGTTTGGAGTGCCCCGAATGATCATCAGTGATGGGGTACGCACTTCAAGAATCAAAAGTTCTCGACATTGTAGAAGAAATATGGGGTAAAACATAACATAGGTACCCCGTATCACCCACAAACTCAAGGAAAAGTGGAGGTCTCCAATCGCAAAATTAAGAAGATTTTGGAGCGTACAGTGGCTTCCACGAGGAAGAACTGGAGTGCCTTACTGCCGGATGCATTGTGGGCATATAGGACGGCATACAAGACACCTATAGGCACCACACCTTTTAGGTTGACGTACATCCGGGCTTGTCACTTACCGGTGGAGTTAGAGCATAAAGCATACCGGGCGCTAAGAAAGCTCAACTTGAGTTATGATGAGGCGGGGAAGAAGAGATTGCTTGAATTAAATGAATTGGATGAGCTGCGCATGACTGCATATGAGAACTCTCGGATATACAAGGAGCACACTAAGTTGATCCACGATCGCCACATTCAGATGCACACCTTCAAGAAGGGAGATCGTGTGTTGATGTTTAATTCAAGGCTGAAGTTGCATCCCGGGAAGCTAAAATCTCGATGGAGTGGGCCATTCACAGTGGAAGAGGTCAAACTACATGGCGCAATCTTGGTGCGCGATGGTGAGACTACATTTTTGGTGAACGGACAGAGGTTGAAGCTATATTTTGGTGAAGATTACACGAGGAAGGTGAATGAGGTCAAACTCATTTCACTTTCAGATGCATGATGTGATTCAAGTCGTCTAGCCTCAGACGTTAAATAAGGGCGCTTGTTGGGAGGCAACCCAACCATTGGTACCTTAGTTTAGTTCATTTACATTCGTAGTTTAATTTGATTTTACTTAGTTTTTAGTGTAAAAAAGATATCATGATCGTTTGTTACATGTGCAAGGTTGAGGCAGAGTCGATACCATCGACCCTTGTGTCGATGGTATCGACCATGGTACAGGTTGGCGACTGCAGGAATCGCACTGCGTCGATACCATCGACGGCCTCGTCGATGGTATCGACTTACCAACAGGCAGGTCACAAGAAGAAGTCGATGGTATCGACATTGGTGTCAATACTATCGAGATCTCTGAAGATTTTCAGAACAAATCGTCTCAGGAAAGTCGATACCATCGACGGGCGTGTCGATGGTATCAACACATTCATGTAAAGAAGGCGGCGGACGGGCCTCGCGAGGATTTGCCCTAATCAGAGAGTCGATACTATCGAATCGCGTGGCCACGTCAACGATCCGTGAGGGAAAATCAACGGCGATCACAGCAGCATCACATGACGCTGTATGCCGGTATTCAAGACACTACAAACCGGCTATTAGACAATCAACGGGCAATGTTCGAGAATGAGCATCTTCTCCTTGACAACCAACAGCAAATCCATGATCGGTTGCAACAGATGGAGATGCAACATCAGTCCTTCTACAACCACTATTGGAGCCTAAATTACTTTGGAGGCTATCCACAACCTCCACCTAGGGCCTAGTTTGATCCAAGCTTCCAAGGGGAGTATCCGTCTTGGGACCCTACGGCTCCGCAGTACCCGCCTCCACCTAAAGAGTAAAAGTGGTATCTCTATTCCAACCTTTAAGATTGTTTTTGACTATGAGGCCATAGTCAAATTCAAGCTTAGGAGGGGTGTTGGAACAATTCTATCTTTCATTTTCTCTATTTTTAGTTTTATTGCCTTTGTTTCCTGTCATTTGTTTTCTGCAATCTTAGTTTGTTTTAGGATCCACATCTATCTAGTGTAATCGTGGATGTCTTTAATGTTGAGTCATCTCAGTTGCATGTGCATGGGGAATTAAGGGAAACTAAAAATGTTTGAGTGTTCACAAGCTTGAGTGTTGTTTAACCTTGATCACTTAACTTAGAAAATGATTGGTTTTGTCAACTTCAAAATAGAAAATCACAACAGTATATTCCTAATGATTCATGAAAGTGGATGGAAATGGTTGTTTGAGCCTAAATTGACCAAATGGTAATGAGACTTTAATTTGAAGTAAGAGAGAACAAACCTCTTAACTACTACAAATGTCAGTAAGGAGGGACACATAATATTTTTCTAAGGTTCGGTCAATTAGTCTTGTGATCTGTCCACCTCATTGTTTTCACAATCCACCAAGAATTGGAAGTAAAGTACGGTTTTAACTCTTTTTGATTGCATGGCATGTAGATAGGACTTGCATTGCAATTTTCCTTATGTTTTGCATGGAAAATGAAAAAAAAGATTAGAATAGGTATACATGCACATTACCTTTAGGTGCATGTCATGTAGTTGCATTCATAACTTTTATGCATAAAGTATGTCATGTACCTCATTTATTCTTTGAGGGTGAATTACATTGTTCCATACCTTCCAAATAGTGCAAATTTTTGAGTTATGCAGAAAAAATAAGCCCAATAAGATTCATTGTCAATTATGGATATAAGGGTTTGAAAAAAAGAAAAAAAATATGAAATTGAAAAGAAAAAAAAGTTATTCAGAAGAAACAAGAATAAGAAGGAGAAAGGAACATAATCTCACCCAAATTTCAAGATTAGTGAGTACATGATGTAGCTTAATTAGATATCCATCTCATTTTGAGACGGATGGTTAGTGCATGCATCATTATATCTAATCTTAGGCATTAGGGCATTTTTCATGTGCATTTGCATCATTTAGGGCATTTTTGTTTTATGCATGTTGAGATCGTATAATACTTCCACTTCTTCCATGAGCCACCTATTTCATCCACCTGTTGCTCGGATTGGTAGGCCACCGTGAATTTCTCCTCACTAATGAATATCAGGAGAACTGCTTCCATGTAGATGGTAGTTAGGGCGAGCAACGTAGTATAGAAGATCACAAGATGCACTAAGTCTGGACCGGCAAATTTTATTATGTTAACTGCCTTATGTGATAGTGTTCATCAATTTGAGGTTAATATCTTTTATGGATGATTATTGTCGCCTTTAGGGTAACTATCATTTTGTGGTTAGCGAGGGCCGGTATGTGAATGTCTGGTGGGAGTCATAGGGGATGTCTGTTGTGATGCTTTGTTCTTTAATTGACTCCGGCAATTCTATTCTAAGGATTAGTTGCTCGAGGGTGAGCAATGTTCAAGCTTGGGGGAGTTTGATGCGATGATTTTGAGTCGCATTTATAGACTAGTTTGATAGGTGTTTTATGCATTTATTAGTCATTTTCATGGTTAATGTTGCATAATTCATTCATTTTGGTCTATGCTACTTCTTTATGTCAAATTCCCTTTATTTAAGCATTTTTTGTATTAATCATCGAAAGAATATATTTTGTGTGGATATATGTGGTTCTGTGTGTTAATTTTAGGAAAAACAAGTATCTGCTGTCTTCGATACCATCGACGGAGGTCGATACCATCGACCGGGCCACAGGTTGCCAGCCGCAAGGACTAGAAGAAAGTCGATACTATCAACAGGGATGTCGATGGTATCGAGATACCATCAGGTTGCTGGCGAGATGTGCGTCGATACTATCGACCAAAATGTCGATACTATCGACTGGTGGAGCTACAACGACATAAAACGACAAAACCGTCGCTACAGGTTCGTCGATACCATCGACCCGCGTCGATGGTATCGAGATGACATCAGGCGCTCAGACGAAAGAAAAGAAGGATTGTCGATATCATGCTAGGTCGATACCATCGACCCACGTTGATGGTATCGACACCGTCAGATATAAGTTTGTTTCAGATTAATCTTAATCGGACGGCCGTGGTTAATTGGCGACCTAATTCGGGAGATATACCTAAGGACGGAACCCTTGACTGGGGTATCATGTCATTAGTTGCTGCACACATCCCAGAGAGCAAGGAGAGAAGAACGGAGTATGAGAGCATGCCCCAGCCGATCTGGACGTTGAAGAAGACGAATTCCACCACCGAAAGGCGGCAGAACGTGGATTCCACACCAAGGATCGATTGGATCTTCTCCGTTCAGGGGTTTAATCACTCAATCACGTTTTTCTTCATGTTGCCCTTTTTCTTCTCCACATTGTACTCTGAGATGAATATGCGGGGCTAATCCCCTTTGTCTTTAGGACTGGGAGTAGCTCGGGAATTCATTGTATGACGATTTTATAATAGTAATTCATATCTTATCTCTTAAATCTGTGGTATAATTTCATTTTCTCTAATATATTGTTATGCTTGATCACCATAATAATAATCTAATGCCCTTAATTGCTTTGAAAGAAGGATTAGTGGTTGAAAAGAGACAGAGTTTACATTAATTGACAAATCCCTTGAACAAGGTGGTGTAAGATTAATGGTGGATACCGAGAGGTCGTTTCTAATGCACCTAGTTTAGGGTATAGGTTACTACGACGGTGGAACCGACCTAGACATAGGTAGTGAATTGTACCACGACAGTGGGCAATTCTGATTTCAGGCCACTACCCAGATAGAGAGATAAAATTGAGTAACTATATAGAATTTAATACAATGAAGACCCGCGGTGAAACCGCAATCCTAAAGATCTTCTTTTGAATTGATTAAACCAACAATTTAATCGATTGATTGTTTTGTTTTGGTTTTATTTTCTTTTAATTTTAACAACAACTCTCAACTATTTAATCGGCTTAGCTGATCGTGAGTAGTTAGTAGGAGTCCCCGACGATTGCACGTATCCCTGAGTTCGACTTGGGCCTCACAAAGGCATGTACTACTTCGACGCGTTCACTTGCGTTTCTGCGCACGGTAAATTTGCATCACACCCCTTAGCATCATTCTCTCCATTATGATGCTAAATAACTTGAGTCACATTCAACATGTGACTTATTGCAATATAACCCCTCATCTTGGGTAAATTGCAATTTACACCCAAACTATCATATATTGCACAAATAGTTTTCAAATAAGCTCAAACTTGAAAGTTAAACTATCCTTGAGTCTTAATTACTTTTCAAAATATTATAACAAGTTTATAAATAACTTACTTAAGCAAAACTTCTAGGGTTATGTCATAACCCATGTTAGGGATGGTACAATTATCAACCCCTAATAGGGATTTCGTCCCCGAAATCTCAAAAGAAAAGAGAAGGGTACTTCCTCTTCATTTCTTACTCTAGCTCCCATGTGGATTCTTCAATGCCACAATGATGCCAGAGAACTTCCACAAGAATTGTGTCTTTATTTTTCAACTTCTTGATTCTTCTGTCAAGAATCATCATTGGACCTTCCACATAGGATATATCTTCATTCAATTCTACCTCTATAGGTTGCAACATTAACTCTGTATCAGGATGACACTTTCTCAGAATAGATATATAAAACACTGGATGTAGTCTATGTAGCGCAGGTGGCAACTCCAACCTATAGGCTACCTTTCCAATCTGTGTTGTCACTGGGTAAGGTCCCATAAATCTAGGAGCTAACTTACCCTTTTTCCCAAATCTGAGAACACCTTTCTAAGGAGAGACATTGAGATACACCCTGTCTCCAACTTAGAAGCGATGTTTATCGACATATGGCTTCTGTCTATCCTGTACAACCTTCAACTGTTGTTGTATTACTTTAATCTTTTCAATTGTTTGTTGCACTAATTTAGGACCCAGAAGTTGGTATTTTCCTGTCTCATACTGGCATAACAAATATCTACAACGTCTACCATATAATGCTTCATATGGTGTCATATCAATACTTTTCTGATAACTATTGTTGTAGGCAAACTCTATTAAGCTCAAGTGTAAGTCCCAACTTCCTACAAACTAAAGAACACATGCCCTAAGAAAGTACTCTAAAGTTTGTATAGTCCTTTTAGATTGTCCATATGTCTGAGGGTCAAAAGTTGTGCTAAACTTTAACTGCGTACCCAAGGCTTTATGTAGTCGTTCCCAAAAATGACTTGTAAACTGGGGACCTCTATTAGACACAATTGTGGCTGGAACTCTGTGTAACCACACTATCTCATCTATGTAGATTTGTGCAAGTTTTTCCGCAGTATAGGTTGTTTTAATAGGAAGAAAATATGCTGAATTAGTCAACCTATCAACTATCAACCAAATGGAATCATGACTTTTGGCTGTTCTGGGTAGATCAAACACAAATTCCATTGTCACATGATCCCATTTCCACTGCGGTATAGGTAAGGGTTGCAATGTTCTTGTAGGCTTCTGGTATTCTACTTTAACTTGTTGACACACTAAATACTACATAACAAACTCAACTACATCCTTCTTCAAACCAGGCCACAATACATATCTTTTAAGTTATGATACATTTTAATACTCCCTGGATGCATTGCATACATGGATGAATGAGATTCCTCCATAACTATCTCTCTTAAGTTATTGGCGTCAGGTACTACCATCCTACCATGGTAACAGACCACCTCATCGTCTGACTCATGGAAACCGTCCTGTTTCTCACTACCATACTCTGACCTGATATGCTGAAACACAATAATCAGCCTGTTGTGCCTCTTTAATTTGTTGTCTCAGAGTAGGTTTCACATGCATCTCAGCCAACAATCCTACTAACAAAGATACTTTTAACTGTACATTTATTTAGCTCAAACAGACAAACATGTCCCATTTAAAGCACATTAAAAAATTCAATTGTGCTTTATCTATGGCTGGAGATGAAGATTTTCTACTAGTGCCTCTGCCACTACATTAGCTTTTCCTGGATGATAATCAATTGTACAATCATAGTCCTTGATTAATTCCATCCAGCAACGTTGTCTCATGTTCAGCTCATGCTGTGAGAAGATGTACTTTAAGTTTTTATGGTCTGTGAAAATATGGCACGTTTGTCCACAAAGATAATGCCTCCAAATCTTCAACGCGTGGACCACTGTAGCTAACTCTAGATCATGCATTGGATAATTCTCCTTGTGTTTCTTAAGTTGTCGGGAAATAAAAGAAACTGCATGATCATTCGACATCAACACACATCCTAGACCATTCTTATAGGCATCACAGAAAACAATGTATCCCTTTCCCTGCTCAGGTAAAACCAACACAGGTGCACTAGTTAACCTTTCTTTTAACAAATGGAAAGAACGTTGACACTTGTCATTCCAGACAAAAGGAACTTTAGGAAGACTAGGACTTTATACTTTGGTATCTACCACATGTGCAAAGAATGTTGTACATCCTTGTCGCATCAGTCTCTCAGCTACCATTGTTGATACTAGACAGGTTGGAAAAATCTTTTTGTTCCCCTAAAAGACCCATGTCTCATCACTGTCTACGAACATAGCTTGCTTAGAACCACAATCCAAGACAACCTTATACCTTTCTAGGGTATCCATCCCAAGAATTACATCGAACATGTGCATCTCAAGTGGTATAAGATCCACCTGAATGATGTGTTCTAAACAAGAAAGAACACAGGGAGAACATACCTCCCGCAATACTGCAAATCCGACTAACAAATTTTCTAATAACAGATTATCTGTTCTATGACTGATAGTCATATTGCAGTCATGAATCACTTCTTGAGTGATAAAGGAATGTGTAGCACCCGGATCAATCAAAATAGATACGAAGCAATATGAAGACATATCAGAATGAAATAATTCCATCTGACCTATCATGACTCATGGATTGACTATTGCCTCTGGCTGATTCATTAGCATAGAATCTCACCGTTTCCTGTTGCCGACTTTGTGCTTTGTTGTTTGGTGTAGATGAACATTCTTAGGACGCATGTTCACGTACTCATGTGCCACTGCTAAACTATTACCTCTGAGAGCCTTGTTGACTCTACCTCGGTGGTTGGGTTACCTCCATGTCTCTAACTAGACAATCCCTTATCATATGTCATGTCTTCCCACACTTGAAGCAGTTTTTGTCTTGTTGTGGTCTAGTTGGTTCTATTACTGACATTGATATCGTACTATGGGATCCACTTGATAGAAAACTACGACCTCTACCCTTGCTTAACGTCCACTGTGTATGTACATCGAACCTCTGTGGAGCTAATGGTGCAGGAAACCTTGGTTTTTTGAAACTTCCATACCTCTATCCCTGGAACTAAGCAAGCCCTTTCCTACTATTAGCCTCACGTTTCTCAGTCACATGCCTCTCTATCCTCCTAACTGACTTCACAAAGGTGACAAACCTCTCTCTATTCTCTAGAGCAGCTACAACTATGGATAACTCAACATTCAAACCCTCCTCAAAATGCTGAATCCTCTCCTCCTCTGTAGTAGCCATGTGTGGACAAAACCACAGAAGCTTCATGAACTTAGCTTCATACTCACTAATCTTCATTGGTCCTTGTTTAATCCGCTTAAACTGTGAGATTTTCTCATCCAGATAAGTCTTGGGAAAGTATCTACTGATAAACTCACATCAGAACTCCTCCCATCCGACCTCAACACTTGGTCTTTTCTCTTCTTCAATGGCCCACCAATGGCCAGTGCTTCCTTTTAAAAGATACACAACATGCCTAACTTTATCAGTTTCTGGGATGCTAAGGATTCTAAAGGCTTTTTCCAGCTCAGTGAGCCATAAATCTACATCTGTTGGGTCAACTATACCGAAATATTCGATGGCTCCTACTCAGCGTAACCGCTCAAAGGTCTTACCATCATATTCGGTGGCTCCTACATCAGGGTGAGACAAAAGTCCCAACGAGATATATAACTCTCTGCCAACAACATTATTATCACAGGTAAATAGTATAAAACTGAGCAGATGATCTTTTATATTAATAATCAAGATTAATCACTATTTATAAGCAGAACAAAGCAATATCATCTTTTAAAGTAATGCAACTATCTATGATCGAGCAATAAATCATCTATTCACTTTATAATGAATACAAAGAACACATATAACATCTATCAATTTAAGATGTATAAAAGTAGTGCAACATCAACCAATGTTTCCATATTCAATCCTTAAGAAAATACGCTGCATGGCAGATTACATATTTACAATCACACTTATGCCCTAAGGAGGTGAGGTATACCGCTCATGCTCCAACCGACCACATCTATATAAAGCATCAGTACCATACAAAGTCAAAGGAAGAACTGGCTTCCAAGACCTCACCTGTCTCGGTCAGTATGAAACCACTGGTAGTGACATCACGTGTCAAACTGCAATAAGCTTGCCAGGGTATAGTGGCATCTTTGCTATAGAGTTACAACCGCATTGTGGGCTACGATCTCCAAACCACGACATAAACACGATTTAAACTTAGCGGAAGCAATCGATTAACAACGGAAGACAAAAATCATGGGAAATTAAAACTTTTTGAGATAAGAGCTTTAAACTATAAAACTTTTTCCATAGAAAAGGAAATAAACTGTTTTACATTTCTGACAATTACTTCTTGAGTAATTATACACATCATGATACAAAAACCTCAAGAGTCAGACCAAAAACTCCTAGGACCTGAGAGTACAGAGACGACATAGGACTATCTAACAAAATGACTCAGCAGTCAGTATCTCCACCTGAGATTCACTGATGCTCCTGGTGCTGCTGCTGCTGGGATTGGTCACATGTAGGCCGGTTCCTCCGTCTTCGACGACCACCTAAAATTTGAAGTCTACGGGGTGAGACAATTTTAAATAATTGTTCCAGCGAGAGTTATAACTCTCCACTAGAAGCTTTATATAACAATTCAAAGAATAACTTAAGCAGTAAGAGCTTTCAAAGTATTCAACAGCAGTTTGGTAATAAACAGAAGCTCATCATTTAAGGAATATGAAGAACATGTATACTACACTGTGTAACATCAATCAAGTAACTTGTAGTTAATTCTAACAGATATACTACGCTGTTGATTATGTTTTACAAACATTATTATGCCCTGCGGAGATGAGGTATACCGCTCATACTCCAATCGATCACTTTGTTAAGTCGCATCGATATCATACCTAGGTCATCAAAAGAGCCGGATTCTTATGACCTCATCTTCCTCAGTCAGAGTGAGGATGACTTGCAGGACATCTTGTGTCTCTGCTATTATAGCTTACTAGGGTAATCTGGTACTTCGCTATTTTTAGTGTTACAGTGGCATTCTGTACTCTCTTCGTCATCGAGAGATTTCTTGTTTATCTCTGATCGATGCGGTATTTGTGTTTCCTCGAGTGTTACAACATGTAGTGAAGGATTGATGGATTAAGATACATCTACATCAATTCCTACACTAGGATGTAAGGATTTACACATCCATATTCCCCCACATACTCAAAAGTATGTGATCCAAGAGTTCCCTTGGGGAAAACCTGTTTCACCATCATTTTGCTTTCTGACAATGATGGATCTATGATTAGGGATTTGCATGGTATGATTATACTTGATTAGTTAGGTACATTTCAATATTCTTTTATCATCATACATGTTCTCAAACATTAATCATTAGCATGGAAAATATAAAAATAGAATACTAAATGTAACAAGTCTAACTCACATCAATTATCAATTCTCAAACATCTCATCACAAGTCATCTGTTAAGCATGACCTTGATGATACTCATGGCTCTCACAGCCTATCAATCTCATAAGATGCCACTAACAAGGCATCAGAATATTTCACTATTCATAAAGCTAACAACATGCTTTCAATGAATATAATATCATAATCCATACCTGGATATGATCATCCTCATATAAAACCTGCATGGTTAATTCAACTGATAACAGTAAACAATTCATATCAGAAGTTGTACTTTCAAACTCTTTGAAGAGTCATTTCCCCTAATTTCTCATCAATTAGGGTTTTACTATTCATTTCCCTAGAAATAGGGTTTACTATTCACCTCATAGTGAATTGAACTCATAACATCATCATGTATGAGAAACATCATCATTAAAGCTCTCAGATAAGATTAAGATTCATCAATTATCATAATTAGGGTTTACATGATCTCACATAGGTGGAACATACCCTAATCATGCACATTCATGTGTATTGAAGGTACTTTACTTGAGTTTCCACCATAAAAGGGTACTTTCTCTCTCCTATGATACTTTCTCTCTCCTCTTACTAGTAGATGGTGATTACACCACTCTAGATTAGGTTGGGTCAAGTCCTCATTGACTATCATAAGCCAAAACATCACTATCATGTGATTAGGGTTTGATTAGAACAAGGTATTACTCAATTGAACCCCTCAAGGGTATTTTGGTAATTTACACCATTGAACACCATCATGGGTCGATTCATTAGTCACTTAGTCCCTTAATGTCCTTAAGTTACCATTAGGGTTTAGATTTGGTCACCATTGAAACATTTACAACCTTCAAAGTACTAATCAATTATAACCCTAAAGTCTCCAATCGGTTGCACACCTTCAACCTCCAAATGGTTTGAAACCGTTTGGGTGTGTTGACCGTTTTCTAAGTTTGACTCCAAGACCGCATGACCTCAAGGTCGTTTGCCCTCAAACGGTCTAAGACCGTTTGGGAAGGTTGACTTCCAAACCGTTTGGTGCTTATGCGGTTTGAAACTGTTTGATCAAAACGACTTGAGATCGATTGGTCCAAACGACCTTGAGATCGTTTGAGCCCAAACGGTCTTGAGACCGTTTGGTCCAAATGGGCTCAAACCGTTTGGACCTCCAACATGGTTCAAAAGTTCCAATTGTTTATGGTTATCTACGTTGAAGCTCTCAATTGGCCAAAACCATCTTAACCACTTACAAATTAAGTTAATTAGGATGAGACTTAATCAATTGGACACCAAATTGACCCTCAATTGAAAGCCAATTAGGGTTAGACCCAATTCAATTAGGGTTTCAATCAGATAGTCATCAATGTTCAACAATGTGAATCATATCAAGGTTGAACCTATCAATTGACCTCCAATTGGGACCAAACTTGGCTCAAACGGTCTTTAGGTCGTTTGGATAACCTCCAAACGATCTTGAGACCGTTTTCCCAAAGTTTGACCAAAAACCAAGTCGGTTGGATAAGGGTTGAACCCTAATTAGGTCTAAAAAATCAACAATTTTATCAATTCATCGATCTATTGTAATTGGACCCTCAATCCATGAAATCAGCTCAACCCTAGACCTCAAAACGGTCTTGTGTTGTCACCAAATGGTATTTAGACCGTTTGGATGAATCCCCAAACGGTCTTGAGACCGTTTGGGTCCTTCAACCCAAAACTCAACAAGATCTATACATGAAATCAACAATTTCAACCCGATTAGGGTTAGGATGTTGAAGTGCCTTCAACTCTCAATTGGTTAAGAATTAGATTGTGATTCTTTGTAGGAATGAAATTAAATATGTTACCAACAGACCCTCAAATGGTCATCCCTTGGTCAACCCTATAAAACGGTCTTGAGACCATTTCAATCCAAACGGTCTTGCAAGATCGTTTGAGATCAAACGGTTTGAGACCGTTTGACCTTAAACAGTTTGCAACCGTTTGGACCAAAAGGGTCTAAGGTCAGTTGGTAAATCTACCTAGGAATTCACGCCCATCATCTTCAACCTCTGTTCAGGTCGGTTATTCCACCGTTTTGCTTGCAAAAGTGCAAGGAAGAAGGGAGGTAGAAGAAGAACTAAAGCTTAAAATTGCAAGAACAAGATATGCATATAAAGCAAAGAGTTTAAAGTTATAAAACCCACCTTAGAATGTTGTTCCTAGAGCTCCAAGATTCCAAGCTTCAAGCCTATAATGGTGTCTTGAGCTTCACAACTCGGCCAGAGGTGATTCTCCAAGGAAAAGATGGGGATGGTCGGCTAGAACAAAGAATCTAAGTGAGTTAACCACAGAACCAACCTTTTAAGAAGAATTCCTCCATGAATTCGAGCTTGAAGATGGTTCCTACTCACTTTAGAACTAGTTGGTCGTTCTACTGAGCTCTAGAGCTTTGCCTTAGCCGTTTTGAGAAAGATGAGGAATGAAGAGAATAAGTGATACGTTCACTTGGTTTGCAAGGGTTCTAGTTTATATACTTTAGGCTATTTTACACCATAAGGACCTTCAAAACATGGAATTCTCATCTAAGTCCCTCCTTGTTTCAAGGCACGTCCAAGATCATCTAAACTTAAGCAAAGCTCATCAAACTCAGGATCTAAGGGTAAAGAAAGCCAACTTTCAACTAGAGTACATACATAAAGGGTCTCCTTACTCATACTAGGTGATTTTTACCACAAAGATCATTTTTCTTATCTGATTACTCATTGATGTGTACCTTTTATCATTTCTACTATGAATGATGTCAAGAGTCATCAAAGATGTTCTAGATGGTATATTTTATAAATTGCACCCCACAATTTGGGTAAATTGCACTTTACTCCAAATTAGGGTTTTTAAGCACAAGGATCATTCCACAAGCTGCATCTTGATGCCCAAGCTTGGGAAATCCATATTACCTCATCATATTCACTCATATGATGCCTCATTATCAGAGTAACATCTTAACATGTGAAAATTGCAAGTTAAACCCCTTAACTGGGTAATTTGCACATAGGTCCTTGTATTACAAAATAATGCTACAACTTTGTTTATAAAGGAGAAAAACTGAAAGTATATGTTCCTGAGGAGCTTAATTACAAGCGAGGGAGTATTCACAAGTATATAATTACATGTTTAGGCAAAACTTCTAGGGTTAGGTTATAACCCAGGTCAGGGATGTTACACGCATCATGCACTCTCTTCAAGGAGATCACACAACAATCCCCTGTATATTAATATCGAGTCATGGCATATAGCCATACTCTTATGATGATAAGGGAGATCACACATAAATCCCTATTTGGATGTAAGGATATTTTTGCCCATTATCCACACATATTAAAAAATATGTTCTCCGAGTTAAACTCGTTTCACCATTCAACAAATTCTGACACTAAATGGATCTATGTCTAGGACAACTACATGATAAGGTTCAACTTGATTAATTGGGTGCATTACAATATCTTTAGCATCAACCAAGTTACAAGAATGAATTATAACAGATGGTACAAAGAAAGAAGTACATTTATCAAGTACTTTCATAATCTTTGGAACACATTGAATGCATAACACTCAGGGTCTCAGTCCCTTATCACATTACTGAGGATTCTCATCCCTTAACATTATCATCATCATGATTTCTAGATCTGGGTATTCAAACCCTTAGTTCATCACTGAACATTATCACCTCTTATCAGGTAACTATTACCTCTATGTCCTTAGACCCAGGTATACATTATACTTGTTGCACACGTATCTTCACATGGCTCACAAGGTCCATTTAATTTGTATCATATGAAACATCATAACTCATACCTGGCTATGCTCATCATCTCATGATACTTGCATGGTTATTATTTCATGATAAAAATAATATCAAGTACATATCATCACTATGCAATATAAGAGAAATACAACCTTCCCATTATTAGGGTTAGGGTTTCCCTTTTTAGCCGATTAGGGTTTTAAGTTCATATTATCAAGAATCAAAACCCTAATTCATAGCTCCACTGATATTACGAGCATACATTGATATCATAAGTATTCAATCATACTTGTTTATTCACATCATTTATCATTAAATGATTATCACACAAAGTATGAGTTTCTCTCTCATCCTTACTAGGATATTGATTACATCATACTTTATTAAGTTGGCTCAACTCTTTTCTCAAGTTACATTGGCCTACACTTATCAAAATGCATTAAACTCTTTACATCTTAATGTATCATTTGACATAACACACTTCATGTGCTAATAAAGTATATCAGATTTGAGGTGCTTACCTCCATATTGGTTTTGAGGTGCTTCCACCATATCGGGCTAGAGGTGTGTGCTTATCACCATATCGTCCAAGAGGTGTGTGATCATCTCCATATCATCCAAGAGGTGTGTGCTTATCACCATATCATCCAAGAGGTGTGTGTCACTTATATCGGGTTACTCAAGTGTAGGGTTTTGCATATCGGGTTAGACCCTTATGCTCATACATTTTCAAACCTTCAAAGTATCAACCTACCAGGTGTTGAGTGATAGCCTAGACAACTAGTTAGTCCTTTTTCAACCCACCCAATGTACAAAATGATAGGGGCATGGGGTTCAAGGTATAATATATTTCATATCACCATATTGGGTTTCATTACCATATCGGGTTAGAGGTGCTTCAACCCGATATCAGTTTGTGCCATGATGATTTCATCATCATCAAGCTCTAGACTTTCTTCCCTTACTGTTATAGTTCATGGAAAACAGCCCATGGAACTATTAGAACTCATAGAATCATCAATCATTCAAGAAAAATCGAAATTGAAATTAGATCAACAATATAGCTAGATTGAAGGTGAATAATAACATGATTGGGTTCAAGTTATATAACCCACCTCTAGAACAACTTCAAAGCTCCAAGCTCCAAAGCTTCACGTTCCCAAGGTTGAAGATTAATTATCAAAGATACAAGACTTGTTCACAACTCATCTATATGCAAATAATTACCATAGATAAGAACTTGGTGAAGAATAAAAGAAAGGAAGAAACACAACCCGAGATTCATGCTTCAACCAAGGTTGAAGATGGCCATGGCTTCACCTTAAGCTTAAGGATCAAGGTCCTCCTTTCTCATCAACTACTATGCATGATATCTAAGATAAAGAGAGTTTAAGGATTAGGAAAGTTTCACTAGTAGGTGAAAGGAGTGGTATATATAATTGAGGCTCATGAGAGAGAGTGTATAAAAGGTGTCATCACCTTATACTACTAGATGACACATGTCCATGCATGAGTTGACACGTGTCCATGCATGCACACATATTTATAGTGACATGAAAAATCTTGGGGATAATCTAGGGATAAGAATTTGGCTATTAGTTATCTTGTTGAACAAGATATTTCAACCCAACATCACTTTATTCACAAACCCGTACAACTTTTCCAAGGAAAGTTGTAAAAATATATCCATCACCTTCTTGAGGTTCATAACTCATCATGGCCTTTTTAAGGAGTTTAGAAACGATATGGGAGCTCCTCTATGGCTTCTTGGCTGATAGGGACTCCCATATAAGCTCTACAACTCAATACAACTCATTTTAGGGTTTCAACTATACAACTCTTCTCGGTCTTTTCATCACCAAGAATACCATCACTCAAATATGGTTCAAACATGGTGCCTCTTTATATCTGTCTCCTATAGATGATTATGATAAGAGAGAGTAGGGACACTCTAGAGGTGGTAATTTTCATATCAACCCAACATTTTGGGTAAATTGCAATTTTCACCAAAATTGGTACACAAGGCACAAGCATTATTCAAACAAGCTCCAACTTGGGACTTAGGCTTTCCACAAGCCACCCCTTAGCATAATTCTCTCTATTATGATGCTAAATCACTTGAGGAAAATAAAAAATGTGACATATTGCAATATAACCCCTCATCTAGGGTAAATTGCAATTTACACCCAAACTATCTTATAATGCACAAATAGTTTGCAAATAAGCTCAAACTTGAAAATTAAACCCTCCCTGAGTCTTAATTACTTTTCAAAAGATTAAAACAAGTTTAAAAATAAATTACTTAAGCAAAAATTCCAGGGTTATGGCATAACCCAGGTTAGTGATGTTACACTCATCCTGATAAACTATTCCCAAGCAGATCTTGCAACTGTTTCTTCAACTTATGCATCCTTTCTAACGTCATCTTATACGGTGCATAAACACATAACATGTGATATCCATACCATAGGTTGAGAACCTGTAACCAGATTGATCCCAATGTCAACCTTTCTAGCTAGGTAGTCAAACACGTAATCATCTTATCAGGAGACATATCCTTGGGTCCACACACAACTCACACTTCTTGGATACTAGGATTCCTCACCTTGGTATGCATCATACATGCCAAAAATAGATCACATCCATTCTCTATTGCTTTTACCAAACCCAAACATATCAAAAGAATCTTTCTATTATCTTATAAGGTTCATAAAACATCATCATTCTTAGATGTCACCATCTTGGAACTAAAGTCTAAGACCAACTGATACTTATTAGAGTATCCATCTTAAATCACTTATAAACCATGTACACCAAGTGGCATAAGACTCACTTGACTACCAAATCCTTGAAAGGAAAGAACACAAGGGAACATACTCCTCTTATTACCACATCATCACCTAGGGATTTCTTATCAAGAAGAAAGAATTACCAACTTCCTTTGGTTATTATACTAGTTTTCAACTATTCATGTGTCATTCAATCTGGTTTCATCTTGGTTTCCTTGCCATTAGCATAGGAATTGCAAATATGATTACATGTCATTACTCCCTTTTTAGTTATTGTTTGTTAAGTTCATGAACATTTCCTTGCTTTACCATGTTTTCCCTCTTTATATCATGAAAAAGATCATTATTCTTTACGTATCCTTTATTGAGCAGGGATCATCTCCTTTGTTTCCTTTCACAAATCATGAGGATTGTACCTTACACTTTCTTATACTCATAGGTTGGTCTAAGATTAACCTAGGTTCCACTTTATTTATTCATTATTCATTCTTATTTATCTTCTCACTTCATCCTCTTTTTAGAAATGTTCTCCATCTTATATGGATTTTACACCTTGACTTACTTTATTAGCTCATGTTTATCTGTCTTTTGCTCTATACATTTCTTGAAATTATAGGTTCAAGAACCTTTCATATCTTATTCACTCATAGATTTAAGTTTCATGGGTTGTATCTTTCTCTTTTAATTACCAAACATTCAAGTTTTAGTAAGTAATGGTGTATTTCTCATCTCTTTTAAAGTAAGATGGAGGCATTACTATCGTGATTCCTGATTTTTATGCTCTTTATCTTGTTCCAAAATGACTACTTAATCGGAGTAATCAAAGAGAAATCAATCTAACAGTTCCGTACTAACCTTTTCTTCAACATTTGAATACCTGGCCAGGGAACTCAAGTACTGAGATTAGGCAGTATGCACCATGTTTTATATCATGTTCTTATCTTAGACATCATTGTAATCCTAGTCCTAGTGTCTCTATAGACTCAGTGAACCTATAGCTATGATACCACCAAATGTGACACCCTTTTCCACACAAAGTGAGATTAGTCAAAACTTAATCACGATCAACCACTAATCAATGGATTATCAAAAATCACAGGAAATTAAAATCAATTTGCAGCAAGCACCATGACCTGAGATTTATTACACAAGAGTCAACACTTGCATTTCATAACATATATTCAAGAAGCTACATCATTGTTTTCCAATCAACTTGTTACATAAGATAACAGTTCCACATGTATGTACATACCACCAAAGGCACATAAGACAAAAACCATGTATCGATGATCATGTCAACAAAACACATCGAGAACACTCCCAAGGACCTGAGTGTACAGGGACAACACATAAGACTCTATTACTAGATGTTGTCTGTATACCATGATCCACCAGGTGTAGTTTCTCTTCATATTATATCCTCAATTATCTGATCTCTAGCTTGGCATGCATGTGCACCAATATTTAACCAATGGGGTGAGATAAAAGTCCCAACAAGAGATATAACTCCCCACCAACTCTATTGTTATCACATATAACTAAGCAGAAATGGATATTATTAACATATGATCAGGTTCAACAAATTCTTTTATGTAAGGCAACTATCACTTATTTAAGCATTTTAGGCATCTACACTACACAGTTGATTACCTTTATTCTTGAAAATGAATACGAAGAACATGTATAACTTTATAAACTAAATAGTATAAAAGCAAGGCAAGGCTTCAACCAATGCTCTTATATTTGATTCTAAATGAATATGTTGCACGACTGTTTATGAGTTTATTATGCCCTGAGGATTTGAGTCGTACCACCCAAATCCAATTGACCATTGTGAATTTGAAATTAGTTCCATATAAGATCTAGGAAAAGACGGACTCTAAGATCTTCTCCATACTCAATCAGTACAAGTTTGCACCATAATGACATATAGTCCAACTACAAAATAGCAACATATAGTCCTGTAACTAGCCCACCTTGGTACATGTCACAATGCTAGCATCCAGGGTATTCAAACCCATTCACAGAGGTACAACCACAGTTGTCCTCTAATCACATCATGCTATAATCACTGAGACCCGACCGCAGTCATTTTAAAAAAAAAGGGCAAGGTATGAACATAACCATCCTCTCGAAACACTTGGTGTCAGGATGACAAGCACCCAACATACTCAATAACACTCTGTGTTTCCCTTAGGAATACTCATTTCACCATCTAGCAAGTTCTGACACTGAAGATGGTTCTATGGCACATGGAACTACATGATTAGGGTTTCATTTGATTAGTTATCTCCAATTGGGTGAATTAAGGCTGCATTAAACAAGTGAAAAAACAGACCCTAATTCATCTCTAACAAACATTACTATATAACAACTTCAGAAGATATAAAATGTATGAGACATAATGTCTCATCTCAATATCACATGACACAATTCACCTGTCAATCAAAAGACTATACTTGTCATAACATCATCATCAGATGGTACTATGCATTGCCATTCAAGAGACTATCACCATCAGAACATTATCATGGGATATCAATCCCTCATTTCACACTGGAGGATATCACCTCAACTAGGCACTAGGCCTATACCAAGTCATAAGACCCACCACATCATTCTTGTGATTTATTGTTATCTCATCATGCCTTATTGAGCATATAGGCATTACTCATCTCAATCATCGCTTGTGCCACATCACATATACACCATAGAAATCATTAGCTATGACATCCATCTCACCTGCAAGGTTAACATTATACAAATATAGGGAGAATATGTCTCAATACACTAAAATACTTTTAGTAAAGCACGCCATGCATCGTAAGTCCCCTCAATTAAGGTTAGGTTTCATAGGGTTCTCAAGCATCATTTGTTTTCCAATCTTCTAATTTCACTACCTCCCACAATTTTGGAGTGATAAGGTTATCCACTATTTATAACAAGTCTACACATTCACAAATTCATACTTCTCATTTCCTTTATTAAGGCTCCTAGGCATCACTTAGTATTAGTTAATCATCTTCATAACACCCACAAACTATAACATTCCATTAATATGTAGATTAAATTTATGTGAATAAAAGAGAGAGAACAATCTCATGCTTTTAATCATGCATACTCAACAAAAGTAACCTGCCCTGGGATTATGGTCAATGTTCTTCACACATAACTTAATTAGAGTTTTACCTCATGATTATTATAACCAAACCCTAAATACACCATTTCCCACTTTCTTGGAATTAATCTAGGATTGAACAACATTGCTAGGTATCACCATTGCATACATGTATATGTGTATTATCTCATTAGGTTATGCATCTGTTACAAGCATGCATTATATAAACATATTGACCATGCACCCACCTAATGTCTCATCATTAAGGATCCATATGTTATTTCCTCTCACAGGTCATTAACCATATCATATTACTAAGGGTTGTAAATCCTTAGATTACATATCTAGAGGATTTTGCTTCAAACTATACACAAGGCACTTATTAGCTCATTAACTTATTCATATGATTTCTACACAATTGCTAACCCCCTTTTTTAAATAAAGCTTATAATCATCATATGCACTTTATAAGGTTCACCTGAGTACTCACATTGTTGCAACATTAATCTTCACCATACAATTATGAATCATAATGAAAGCAATTAGAGAAGATACATGTCATGAATTACAATCTTTCAATAGGATGAGCATATATGTCTTATTATCTCAATATTAGGGTTGTTATACGATTACTTCACCACTAAACCCTACTTCCATTACTTCCCACATGTTTGGATAGTCTTAGCATTAGGCATCATAGTTAAGAATTGACCATTCATAGTTACATCATCTTAGATAGATCATCACACTATGTATTGGTTATATCAACATTCAAGAGTATAGGTGTGACGACCCTTCATCACATATGTGCTAACTAATCAATTACATGGCATCTTGTTCTATCACGTAGCCTAATATATCAGTTTCACCTTCAGCCTAAGATATCAATTTCACCTTCATCATGAGATATCAGTTTCACCTCCCAACATGAGATATCAGTTTAGCATTAAGGTGCATCATAGTTTAAGCATCTTTTATGTGTGTCACGATTTTAACACCAACTAGGTATATCTATTTACATCATCAAGTTGTGTATAGATTTGTAACATCTTGGATCAACCTTTGATATTTCGATTTATCACCTACATGTGAGATCTCAATTTGCAACATATATGTGAGATCTCGGTTTGCAACATCTTCTCCATGGTATCGATTTAATGTTACTTGAAAATGTGTCAAATTAACATCAAGGTGTCTCTCAATTTAGCACTTCAAGTGTGTCAGCCTCTCACTCAACAATATGGTATATCATCTTGGCCTCACCTTGACGTATCAACCACTTACTCCACGAAGTGTGTTATCCTCTCACCTATAGGAGGGTACCTCAATTTAGTTCACAATATAGGGTAACAATTTAAGCACTTCATATCAGCATGTCAGGTTAGCCTCGTCAAAGCATATCACTTTGATACTTCCATGTGTGTCGACTTATTACATGATGTGTCTAATACTCACAAGCATGGTATGAAGGGCTAACCTCCCCAAGGTGTGTCGGTTTAAGTGCCAACTAAGCATGTCAGTTTAAGCACCACATTGCATCTCAGTTTAACCCCCTTAGTGTTATGTCGACTTATCATATTCAAGCTTAGGATATCGGCCACCAACCATTATTATTGCTAAGGAACATCAACATAATCCAAGCAAGAAAGGACAACATTTGAAACAACAAACTACATAAGATTCCTTCATTAAAATGTGGTCTAGAATGGAGGGTTCTTTTCCTTTGGTATGCATCTTTTGTGTAGATTGTTCAAACCCAACTTCAATGTGTAAGGATTGTTCCAATACAAGTTTCTAACATCTATTACCATTGTCTTCATGGTATTTCCTATCCAATGTAGATAAATGGTATGCACCATAAGGTAATTGACAATCACAATATATCATGGCACACACCCACCCTAGGGGACAATAGAGACCTTCAACAACTAATCATTACTTAGAGAATCATTGGTTGGGACTATGCCTAGGACCTCATACTACAATCTTCTGAGGTGGTAGGCTACCACATTTTCACTCCCTTTCTTGTCATGGATGTAAATTAAACTCTTAAAGGAGTAGTGTTTAATAGAATAGTCATGTTCTGCCTCTTTAATTAACATTAAGTACTTGATGGTGGCAGGTTTGGTATAGACAATTACCCATTGCCTTACCAGATATGACATGCACTCATCAAAGTCATATAATTTGGTAAGTAAATATTTCTCCGAAGTGGTATGGTTACAATATGCTTGGTCTAGTGTCTTATTGGCACTATATATAACATGGTGCTTTCTATCCACATACTGGAAAAAAATAGCAACTATTACACAGTCGATGGTTTCCCACATGATCCTATAAGTGATTGAAAATTTGCAAGCATTTATCATTTGAACATCCTTGAACAAAAGATTTGTGACATGTTTGGTTATTTTTCTTATGTCCTTGACAAAGCATCCATAGAACCCATCATTACCCATGACAAGCTGGATTACTTGACTATAGAAAGGTGAGAAATCTTCAAGATGATGTCAATCTTTGACTTGTCGTCCTAATTTCCAACGATCTACACATATGTGCTATATCAATGCCCTCCTTCACCATGAAGGGGGATTTCACCCAACAAAGAACAAGATGTGCTTCCTCAGAACATGCTAAAACTAGGAGAGGTGATGTAGTCAAGACCTAGATGAGTCTCATTAGACTGAGACCTGTCCATGAAGACCTCCATGATAGTATTTGAATATCTGAAAAATATGACAAATGCAACATTGGAGCATAGAGGGAGCATAGCATAATCCAAACGACATCCTCAAATAGTTATATATGCCAAATAGAAAAGTGAAGGTAGTCTTCTACGAGTCATTGAGGTATATGGGAATCTAATAAAATCATGAATAGCCATCCAAGTAAATAACCTATTGATGAGCTAAACACTCCAATATCTAATCCAAGCAGTAGAGGGGAGTGATCATTGTGCATATCCTTATTAAGCTCCCCATCATAAATACACATCATCCATCCATCATGGTATGCTTCAATGGCAAGCTTTGTCTAATGGACGTGACCATGATGATCGACAACACCTTGAACTTGTTTAAAGCCTTTAGACACAAGTCTCCCTTTGTAGGTATGGACATTTCCATCCATGTCTATATTCTTCTTGAAGACTCACTTGCACCCAATGGGTTTTACCTCCTTAGGTGGTTCCAGCAAGGTCCATACAGTTGGGTTTTACCCCTTTAGGTGGTTCCACCATGGTCCATACCTTGTTGGTATACATGGAGCCCATTTTAGATCTCATGTCCTCAAGCCATTTACCAGATTAGGGTCCCTCCATAGATTCCTTGTAGGTTGTTGGCTGATCACAATCCATGACCAACACATCACCATCTTAAGTCACAAGAAATCCAAATCTCTCTAGCTCATGGTGAATCCTACCTCATCTTGCGGTCCCACTAACATTAATTTTCCCCTCCATCTTGGATTTAGTGTTTTCTCAGGATGAGAAAATTTCTAAATTTGGGGTGGAGGGTGGGTGGTACACATGCTACTTATCACCCACTCTTACTAGATTTCATGCTTAAGATTCCATCATTGCTTTCATCTTTTAGAACAATTAAAACCATTATCTAGTCAGCTTAGATTTAGTTTCTCAATATTCTTACATCATTTAACTGCATTATTTTGAAGAACCGCCTCAAAAGGACCAATTTATGAAACTAACCAGTGTCTAGAAATTAACCTTTGTGGCCTATGAATCCAAAAATCATGTTTCCAAGGAAAATATGGCAAGCTCTAAAGGAACTAAGAGGGGTCAAACACACTATTCTCCCTACTGACCAATGAAACAATTGCATAGAATTGCCATTTGTACCATCTTTGAGTCATTATTCCAGTATAGTGGGGCAAGGAGAACAACCCGGTGCACTAAATTGTAAATCAAATTGCATGACGGTCCAAACTCTCTTCTACACTTCAATTTCCATTTGTACCATATTTGAGTCATTATTCCAGTAGAGTGGGGCAAGAAGAACAACCCGATGCACTAAATTGTAAATCAAGTTGCATGACGTGAACTCTCTTCTACACTTCTTCCTCCACCTTCTTAATTTCCATTCCATCAAAAAGAAAATAAAAGCCACAAAATGTGCCAAAACCTAAGTTTGGGGTGGCACACCCGCCTATTCCCCCTCTATCACTTCTTCCATACCCCTCGCAAATTTAAAAGGGGTGTACCACCAAGAAAAGATGTTAAAGTGCACACCAAAACATGCAGTCAATGTAACTGCAAATAAAGAAATAAAAAGATTTTGAGTCAAATAGAGGAGAGTCTCCTCCTTTCATACCTCAATTCACTTCTTTTTTCTACCCATGGGCATAATGAATGCCTCAATTTTTTACCATTTTCTTGACTACACCAGTGTCATATCAAATGCATACTTGT
This sequence comes from Alisma plantago-aquatica, assembly GCA_963693085.1. Lineage (NCBI taxonomy): Eukaryota > Viridiplantae > Streptophyta > Magnoliopsida > Alismatales > Alismataceae > Alisma > Alisma plantago-aquatica. The sequence goes on from OY856410.1 coordinate 908,430,535, forward strand.
TGTTCTGTGGGTCTCTTTAAACTCTCATGAAACCCCTTGACATGCTTGATGTTGGGACAGTGGCAAGGAAGTGTCATTGGGAAATGAAATCAGGGATACTGAAAGTTGTGTTATGTGATCTTGGGAAGTTGGGGAAGTTTGACCATATCAGGTGGTAAGGAAAACAACATGATGGGAGGATGAGGAAATCACATGGGTTGAAAGTATTAATTTGGTGATTGTTTAATATTTTTTGTTACTCGAGGACAAGCAACCTTTACATTTGAGGTATTTTGATGAGTGCATGTTCATCCTAGTTTTAGTTGCATTCTTAGTCTAGTTTAACATTCATATAGCTTAGGTTTCATTAGGGAATAGCTTTGCTTTGATCTACTTAGATTTTTATGCTAATTTGAAGGAATTTGATACCTTTCTTGACTCCCTTTGTAGGTTTTGAATTCTATCACTCTGCAACAAGTTTTCCTAGGGGGTCTTGCTGCCCTTCAGTGGGTGGGAGTCGAGAGGAGGATGCCTCTTGCGGGGTGTAGGGCAGCACCCCATACCAAAATAGATTTTGAGCACTTCTAGAATGCAGATCGATATACAATTTTTGTGTCCAAGGACAAATTTGACTTGTTGATCAACCTACCAATCAACATCAAAATCATAAAGCTATCAAGACATCCAGGAGCTGATAGCCTTGTCGACCTTCCAGGATGATGATCTTTTCACCCCCATGGTCAACACACATGCTTGACATCCAGAAGCTCAACACTCGGACTCGTCAATGATCAAGGTCGACAAGCCCATCGACCTCTCTCTCTCCCTTAACAACATCATCATTCATTAGTTGACAAGAAAATGAAGCCATCGACTTACTACTATTGACAAGAAAATAAAGTTTGGGCCTATCAACCTAGTGAGTTTTATCGACCTCCATATCAACCTCCGCAACTCCAAAGTCGTCGACCTCCTTCTCCAAGGCAATTAATCTCCTTTCAGAGCCGATGTCCATCCACCTACTTCAATGACAAGTCATGGTTAATTCCTAGATGAGAGAGAAGGAAGGAAGTCTTCTGGCACACCGCGTCGAGCAACTTCTTCTACCATAATGACTGTGATGGTGTCATCTTCCTCATCTTGTGATATTAATCTCACCATGTTGAGGGAGTAGTCTTTTCACAGGGGTGTGAGGAATAGTCCCTCTACCCATTTCTTGCATTTTCATTCATATTCCAAATCATGTATGAACTCATTTAATTCACAGTTAATCATTTATCGCATGTTTTGAGGATTGATCACCCAATTTACATGATTTCATATAATCTTTTACCATGAGAACTTCAACGTTTATGATTTGAATATTGATTAGCTTTGTTTGATGCCCTAACAAGAACTTCTGACGGGAAGTCTCTGGAGTAGTGCATATAGGATTTGTAAGTAATGAGACATTGATTAGGATGATATATACTCATACAAGTTTCTAACATTGAAAGGGGAAACTTACATAACTCCAATTATATCTTCATACATGTTTGGATTTGAATGATTGCACAGATTTGAGTAGTGGCGGTGAAACCTAGTTCCACCATGGTGTTTCCATCCATTGATAACTAGAACCTTAATAGAGCTCTTTTTATTCTTGCAACCTTAGTTAAACAAACCAATCTCAACTTTTGTGGTAAATACTAGTTCTTGCTAAGTTACTTCAATTAGATAATTTCTAAACAAGTTGTCCCTTGGGATTCAATCCTCAACTGTACTATGATAAGACCCATCCGCTTGTGGGTGGCATTATTGCATGCTAGTTTTGATAAACTCTAGGAATTACATTCCTAGTGAATTTGTAGTGTGATAATATCCACGTCAGAATAGCTGCCCTTGCTTGGGGTACATGCATTCTATCCACCATATGTATCATCGTGGCCATGAACTATCTAAACATGGACTAAAAAGTGGGATTGGCCACAATTATTGGGTCGAACTGAGGCATCTCAGGCACTTGATCCACCCTGGCCTGCCTCCTCGTACCACCTCCTGGGGCAACAACACTGCTCTCTACATGTTCTTTGTGTTTTCTAGACATATCTTCTTCTTCTTCAATACAAGTAGAAGTTGTAATTAGATATACTATATATATATATATATATATATATATATATATATATATATATAAAAGAGTGGATACAACCCTGGTCCTATGTCCCTATAGACTCAGCAAACCTAGAGCTCCGATGCCTAAACTTTTCATGTGATGAGCAAGATTACTCAATACAAAGCGTGAAATGAACACGAAACATCCAGATTACCAGAAAATATAGTAATTTAAAACTGATATTATATAACCAAAAAATTGGAACATACTACATTGAGGGCCACAAAATTTATCACTTGTATCATATATCATACCATAAAGGTGTATACATCACTATTGAGGGACACAAACTTTATTACCTGTATCACATATCATACCATAAAGGTGTATACATCACTACACAATGGACATCTTTCCACAAACTTGTTACAAAAGATAACATGTTCATATACACAATCCATACATGTACAACCATGACATACTACCAAAAACCTCATTGTGATGAACAATATTTATAAAAAAAATCCCCAAGGTCCTGAGAGTATTATTAACAATGTTTTCTCCTCTGAAATCTAAAAAGAAATTATCAATACTTAAGATTGCATCTTGTGATGCTTATCTAATGGATGTAAGAATTTAAAATAAGAATTAAAATAAAGATCGGGTTGCCTCCCGATAAGCACTTCTATTTTTTGTCGAAGGCTCGACACCTAAAATGTCAGTCATGATACTTTGGAGGGAGGAGAGGGAGATGTTGGTTGCCTTGCATGTCACTCATTGTGAAATATCATTTTGAGATGGTGGCCATTAACTTTGAATTCTCTAGTTTTCTCACTCCAGATCAACACAACTCCATGAGGGAAGATGTGACTGATGATGAATGACCCAGACCATTGTGTCTTTAGCTTTCTTGGAAAAAGGTGGAGGTGGGAATTGTGCAATAATACTTGAGACTTGCAAATCCTTCCTCTTAAGATGGCCATCATGCCACATATTTGTATGCTCCTTATAGATGCATGCACTTTCATATGTAGTCAGCTGTAACTCTTCAAGTTCTTATAGTTGAAGGAGACATTTCTCTTTTATTGCATGAAGGTCAAAGTTGAGCTGCTTGATGGCCCATTGAGCTTTGTGTTCAAGCTCCACTGGTAGATGACATGACTTTCCATAGATGAGGCAGAAGGTTGTAGTTCCTAATGGAGTCTTGTAGGTAGTTCTTTATGCCCAGAGAGCATCATTCAATTTGTGGGCCCAATCTTGCCTTGTCTTACTGACTGTCTTTTCAAGGATGGATTTCATGTGGAGATTAGAAACCTCCACATGTCCACTCATATGAGGATGATAAGGAGTGGGCACTCGATGGGAACCACCATATCTACAAATGAACGTTTTGAAGCTGCATTCGAGGAAGTGTGATCCTCCTTCGAGAATGACAGTGCATAGGACTCCAAAGAACGAGAAGATAACGTCCTTGAACATCTTTATCACATGCTTGGAATCACAAGAAATGGTGGGGATGGCTTCAACCCACTTAGAAACATAGTCAACTACGATATGTATGTAGGAGAACCCATAAGAAGAGGGGAATGGACCCATGTAGTCTACACCCCATATGTCAAAAGTTTCCACTTCATGTCAATGGTTGAGGGGCATTTCATCCCTCTTAGAAATATTGCCAAACCTTTGGCATTGATCACATGATTTGACAAAGCTATGGGCATCTTTAAATATTGATGGCCAGAAGAGCCCACATTAAAGGACTTTGAATAGAATATTTTAAGAGCTCACGTGGTCACTAGTTGGGCCAAAGTCAGAATGAGAGGAGCTTCTTCTTAAGATATACATCGACGGTAGAGATCATCTAAGCATAGTTGGAAGAGATAGGGTTCATCTCGACAGTAGTGACGAATGTATGACATGAATTTCTTTCTTTCATTACATGTGCAGTCTGGATGAAGGACTCCTACATCTAGGTACTTGACAAAATGAGCATACCATATTGTGAATGTAGATGTCAGTAGCAAGTGGTCATCAGGTAAAGAGTCATTAATAGGTACTGTGTCAAAGTCTTGGATATGCATTCGACTGAGGTGGTTAACAACTACATTGTCAGTACCCTTCTTATCTTTGATCTCAAGATCAAACTCTTGTAACAATAAGATCTACCTGATCAACATGGGCTTCATATATTTTTTCAACATTGAATACCTTATAGTGACATGATTAGTGTATACTATCACCTTTGAGCCTATTAGGTACGAACGAAATTTGTCAAAGGCAAAGACAATGACAAGAAGCTCTTTTTCAATTGTAGCATAATTTTGTTGTGCGTCATCTAGTGTCTTGTTGGAATAATAGATGAAATGATACTTTTTTTCGACACATTGTCCTAGTACTGCACTTACATCATAATCACTGGCATTACACATGATCTCAAAAGGGAGAGACCAATTTGGGGCACGAAGGATAGGATTTGAGATGAGAGTTCCTTCAAGGTGTTGAAGCTTTTCATGAAGTCGACATCAAAGTTGAAATCTACATCTTTCTAAAAAAGGTTTATGAGAGGCTTAGTGATCTTGATGAAATCATGAATAAACCTCCTATAAAACCCGACATGCCCTAAGAATGTCAGAACTTCTTTGACAGTGGTTAAAGGACGTAGCTTTGTGTAACATACTAGATCTTGGACCCTACCCTGAAAGTTTGACCTTTTGGGCTTAGCCAAACAAGGTTGAGGTTAGAGTGACCCTAATAATCTAATGCATGAAAAATGTAATCTAATGTGTCATATAATTCATTTGGTGATAATAAGATGATAAACAACTTAATTTGGTGCATAATGTGGTTAATGGGCCATATGAAATATCTCATAAAAATAAATCCCAAAAGTAAAATCTAAGTTTAAAATCATATTCCTTGGATCCCAATTGCCTTGGGAGACAAGTTTCACTTTATTCACATAATACTGATTCATTTAATTCAAATTAGATAAGAAGATGTGTGTTTTCCCTAAAATATCAAATAAAATAATAAATGACTTCAACAGATGAAAATAATCTTAAATTCGTAATCTACACATCAAAATAATCTTAAATATCAATTTTCATCAAATTTAGTGAAAGTTTGCTTAAAAGGCGATATCAGGAGAGAGAGTGCGTAGGATTTTCAAAATATTAAATAAATATACAAACAACTCTAATATGTAAAATTGATGGCAAATTCATATTCAACACATTAAATATGACTTGTGCGTCAAGTTTTATCAGATTTGGATAATCCTAATGCCATTAATGCATGAAGAAAGAGAAACTATGTTTTGGATAATAAATGCATTAAAAGTTCTCAAAAGGCAAAACTAATTTCATATTCGGAATCTAAATGCTTTATTTAGCCTCTGTGAAAAATTTGACTAAATTTTTTTAATGTTTGAGCCCTCAATTTAAGAGAGCGATAAAGGAAAATAATTAATGCACCACTTTATTCGGTTTCGATTCCGAATAAGGTTTTCAATTTGTATTGTCACGCTGGCTTTGATTTCTTTTTCCAATTTCGGGTCTCTTTTGGGCCATTGGATCTTGATCCAGCGGCATCTGCTTTCCTCCCTTACCTTCCGCTTTCTGTTTCTCGCGCTCAGGTTCTCCGCTCGGTCAGTTTCCCCCGCTCGATCTTTTCTCGGATTCCTCTCTTTTCTTTCCACCATCAGCTATGGTTTGTTCTCGCCAGCCTTCCTATTCTCTTTGCGAATCCATCAACCTTATATATACTAAGGTAGCGTGGTCTCTTCCCCTGTCCGTAACCCTCCTCTCGGGTCCTCTGTTTCACCCTGTTCGGCGTTCCTTTTCCCATCTCCCTACCTCTCTATGCCATCGGACCCATGGGAGTCTTGTCGAAATCCTTCACCGGACCTCCAGAAAGCGTTCCCTGGTGCAGCGTTGACCCTTAGGCCTTAGGCCCGATTTTCCTCAATTTCGGTTGCTGGCGCCGGCGAGAGCAGGGCCGCTCTTGTGTCCTTGCTATCACGGGGGTGCCAGGGATTGATGTATGGCTTCCCACACTACTACAAAGTTGATTCTTCGCCAATGATTCCTGAGACTTCAAACGATGATGGGTAAGATGCCATCCCCTCTTTCCCCCTTCCCTATTTCTGTTCTTGAATCCCTAGGGTCTGAAACCCTGTTCTCGGTTGATTTGCTTTCGGTTTTTCTTCTCCGACGATCTGCGCAGTCCTCGCGAGCTCAGGCGTGATGGTAGACGACCACCTTGCTTCTGCTAGCTTTCTCCCAGGAGCCAAGTCGGGAGTGCTATGTGGTGGTCTGTCAGCGAGTTTAAGGAAGAAGAAGGAACTGTCGATTTGTACTATAATGCCACCGTTTTGGTTTTGGATTCAGTTTTGAGACGAGGGGTATTTCAGTCTTTTCACAATTGATCGTTTTGTTCTAGCGATGAGGCAGGATGCCAGGTTGGTTGTGGGGCCAGATGAGTCGGCTTCCCTTGATCGGGCCAACTAAGTAAGGCACTCTCCCTCGCTCTCTCTCTCTCTCTCTCCTCTCCAAATTGTTGACGTGGAATTTTGTGATTGGTCGAGGATTAAAAATCCATAACTAATAATCTATTGAACGGAAAAATACAAATAAATACTCGTTGGACTCAAAAAAGTAATACCTATCTAATGGTACACGTTTTGATAACTAAGTCCAAATATTAACAAGTGTTTTCAATAGATGTAATTAATGACAAATTAAATTATAAAAATCATAACTAATTATATATAAGTCAGAAAAATATAATAAATAATGTTTTGGACTCATAATGGCATATGCTAAAATATGGTATAGTTTTGATAACCTAATTCACACGTTAATAAAAAGGTGGTTTTTAGGGTTTTTGAATAATTAATGGAAACCTAACCCTAATTCCACATATATGCTTAATAAGTTCTTTGGATGCCTAGGCTTGGACCTAGAAGTGACTTTGGATCATTTGACTATGAAGTTGAGGTATGTTGTATCCCTTATTCCTCTATAATGAGCAATTCACCTATCTTTTCATTCTCTTGATTTTGGCCTATACAATATGTCTTATCTGTTGATATCATGGTTCGTGTGAACTATCTTGCTTGTTATGAACTTGGATATTTTCTTGATATCTATATTGTGCCTTGGTGCATGTTGGTCACTTATATTGATATGTGCCACTTTGAAGTGGATGTTATATGTTTGTGTTGTCCATTGTGTGATGGAAACCATGAATTATTCTGACTAAACTATTTACTTGCCTCTATAATTACATGCTATGTGAATCAATAACACTAGAGTAGTGTAAATTACATTAGTTTTTGGGTGTGTGCCTTTTTTTATGGGATGGTGGTGGTGGTGCCCCATACCTGAGTTTTAAGGATGTGAAGCCTTGGCTCAGCTTTTATATATATTGGGAGATTGACAGTGAATCATTCTCTATCAGCTTTTGAAGGATGTGAAGCCTTGGCCGCCTTTGTATTTATATTGTTCTAGGGCTATGTTTATCTCACATGCATGTAGGTTTGATGATGTTTGTGGGGTGTGTGCCCTACTACTCTCTCTATGTGACAGTATTGCACAATCTTTATTGTTTTGTATATGGCAAGTATCATCTTTTATCATGTGATGATGATTCTTATCTTTTATATCCTGTTTTGGGGTAGTCATTATCTCTTGCATGGGAAGCCTTTTATTTTGATGTCCTTTATTCTTTATAAATTGCTCGATTTGCTTTTTAGTATGCACATACCAGGTTTTGCTGATGTCTCCTATTGTTTCTCTTTTGTTGGGGTATGCTTCCAACCCTAGGTGGAGGACTTGGATGACAAGGCTTGATGACCTGGACTTAGATTGTGAAGTTAAAGCTTGGAGACAATATTGAGGTGGTTTAGATTTCCTCTACATGAATCCTTATGATGTAAGTTTAAGTTGTTCCCGTGTTTTATAATTGAATATAGTCATGATTTTATTTCGCTGCTACATTTTGGTTGTTTTGTATACCATTAATAAAGATTTGAAAATTTTACACCCACTACATCATACCTTTTAAGTGTGTTTGGATTGGAGGTTTTATTGTTCAATTTTTTAGTAAGGAGGTAATTTCACTTCTTTACACTTTGCTATTACTTCAATCTTTGCTTTATCAACTTCAATGCCTCTGGAGTTGTCCCGATGCCCTTGAACAATACCCTCCTTCACCATGAAATGGCATTTTTCCCAATTAAGCACTAGATGTGCTTCTTAACAATGTTCTAAGACCACACAAAGGTTTGGTAGACATTGTTCAAAATAACCTCCATAGACTAAAAAGTCATCCATGAAGATCTTCATTATGTTTTTAATAAAGTCAAAGAAGATGGAAGACATGCAACGTAGAAAAGTGGCTGGTGCATAGCATAATCTGAAAGGCATCCGACAAAAAACATATGTGCCAAATGGACACATTAATGTTGTCTTGTATTAATCGATGGGATGAATGGTAATTTGGTAGAAGCCAGAGTACCCATCCAGGTAACAAAAGAACTCCTAACGAGTAAGACTCTCCAGGACTTGATCAAGAAAAGGAAGTGGAAAGTGGTCCTTCTTAGGAGCTTTTTTGAGCTTGTAATAGTCTATACACATGACCCACCTGGTCACAGTATGGGTGGGTATAAGCTCATTTTTTCATTAAGAACAACTGTAGTTCCTCCCTTCTTTAGAACCACATGTACATGACTCACCCAATGTGAATCGAAAATGGGATAGATAATCCTAGAAAACAACAACTTTATTACCTCCTTGTGAACAACCTCGTTTAGGATTGGATTTAGCTTGGATTGAGGCTCAATGGATGGCTTGTAGTTGTCAACCATGTTAATTCTATGCATGAAGAGGGGTTTACTCACACCTGTTAGGCCAGTCATCTTGTAACCTAGTGCCTTTTATCTTTTCTTCAGTTTGGTCAAATCTTGTATTCTTGGGTTGTTGTAAGATCTACATTGATGATGATTGGGCAGACCTTCTTCTCATCCAAGAAAACATACTTGAGCCCCTTGGGTAGAGGCTTCATATCTAGTGTAGTAGGTTCTTCTTCTTCAGTGATGGAGGCATATTTGAGATCTTTGAACTCGGCCTCAGGATCTTTGATAGCAGAGTTTAGGAGAAAGAGAAAATTTTCCACTTGTTCATCATCCATTTCATTAGCATTGGTGTTGATGAGTGCAGTTTCAAATGGTCTTCAGAAGTATAATCCTCCTATTATAGTTGTGCCGAAAGGGTCTTCAGAATTATAATCCTCCTATTGTAGTTGTGTCATCTTATCAACAAAAATCAATCAAATAGCATTGCTCTTGAAAGGAGGGACCCTTGAGACTATCAAAGACTCTGAAGTGGATAGTATATGTTTCAAGTCTCAATGTCAAGATTCTTGGTTCAACATCAATGATTGCACGAGCAGTTGCAAGGAAGGGACACCTGAAGATGAAAGGGTAGTGTTGGTCTTCCTTGATGTCCATGATGACAAAGTGACATGGGAAATATGATTTGGGACCTACATGAACAAGGATGTCCTCTACGATACCCATGGGGGTAGTCATAGAAGACTCAAAAAGTTTAATCACGATGCTGGTACAAAGGATGTCTATTGTGAAGCCTAGTCATTTACACAAGCCATAGGGCATGATATAATTACTTTCCCCAAGATCGGCTAGACCCTTCTGACATTGTGTGTCTTCAACAAACAATAAATGCTAAAAGATCTAAGACCTTTTAATTTCTTTGACATCTTACTTAGGATGATATTTGATGTCATCTGTTCTAGATTCACAGTCTCAACCTCCTCTGTTAACTACTTGTGAATGAAGAGGGTAATGAGGAACATGATCCATGATGGCACTTCAGCAAGAGCGTCAAGGAAAGCAATGTCAACATGTAGCATCTTCATTGATTACTTAAACTTCATGAATGTCGAGTCTAGCTATGTCTGAGCTAGACGACTTTGGTAGGGAACTCTAGGTTTGTAGATGGGCACCATGGGCATGGCATGAGAGGTTGGTCCAGCTTCTAATCATATCTCAGGATTGGGCATGTTGTCTGTCACTAGAGTTTCAACAAGTGGATCTACTAGAACGGCTACTGGTATAGCCATTGCAGTGACTTCTTCATCTTCAAGAATCAACCTACTATTGTTAATAACTGGGGCTGGAGGTTCTAATAGCCCACGACCAGAGCATGTGCTTACTGCCTTTAGGTTGCCTTCAGGTTGGCCTGCAAATGAGCCAGCTGGAGGATGGATTGCGACAACAACTTGAGTAAGTTGAGCCTTCATGGATTTATTGTAGGCATGTTGACTTGCCAATATCTTCTCAATAGTGTCTAGGTGGTTTTGTTCACTGGGGACATGTGTATTCTACTGACTACCTTGCCCCAGGAGAAGTTTCCCTTACTAGTTGTATTGTTGCTGCCCTTCGTTGTAGTTGTTTCCCTGGTTGAGATTGTTGTGGTACTTACAAGGGGCATAGTTATTTTGGCAGTAGTTTTGATTTTGTTGGAAGCTAGGAGGACCCCGAACTTGGTTCTGGATGGGTCCCTAATGGAACTATTCTGGATTAGTTGCTCCATCTGGATTCCCATATTGGAATCTTGGATGGTTTCTTGGCTTGTTGGGGTTGTAGTACCCCTCTCCTGGAATGAAGTTGACAACATTGAATTCTTCAATGACTGAAGTGTTGTCAAACTGAGGTTGGATCATGTTCATAGTGGCTTGGTAGAGATGGTCACACTGTAGGCTCATGTGGCCTTCTACACTACATACTTGGTAGACTTCTGGGGCTACCTTAGGTTGGGAAGGATATTGACCTCTTTGTCCACTGTGTAGAAGATCATACTCAAGGTTGTCGATTTTGAGGGCGGGCATCTTTAGAGATTTAGAAATCACCTTCAGCTCGGATTTATCTTCTGCCATTGTCACCTTGAGCATGCCTCCCTTATGGGATGAACCCCAATTGGCTTGGTTTTCAGCTCCCCTACCGACGAACTTCCAGGCATCATCAAAGATTTGGCTTATGAAGTCTCCACTAGAGGTGGCATCCAAGAATTGCTTGATATCATCATCAACTCCCCTATAGAAATGTTCAAGAAGTTGCAAGGGAGGGGTGTCATGATGAGGACATTTTCACAATGAATCCATGAATCACTCCCAGGCTTCAATGAGAGTCTCACATGGATCTTGCTTGAACCCAATGATTCCCCCTCTGAGCTTATAAGTGAGTGAGGGTAAAAAGAACTTCTCAAAAAATTGGTTCTGAAGTTTCTCCCAAGTTGTAATGTTGAGGTCGTCTAGGGAGTTGTACCACACCCTAGCTTTGTCGGCGAGGAAGTATTAGAATAATCTCATATTGATTGCCTCTTCTAGGATGCCAGCTAGCTTACTTAATCCATAGAGATCTATGAACTTCTACAAATGTTTGTGGGGGTCCTCTCTAATGCGTCCTGCAAAGTTGTTATTCTGCAACATCGTTACCCAATCGGTCTTGATCTCGAAGTTCTAAGCTTGGATGGTAGGTCGGACAATGGGATTGTGTATATCTGTAACCTTTAGGATAGAGAACTCTTGTAGATCTCTCTTTCACTCTACTTCTATGGCTACTTGTTGCTCAACTTATATAGCGGCTCTGGCATCGGCCATGAGCTTATCTTTTTGTGCATTTAGGGCTGTTTGCACCCTACGGTTGACCTCCTCGTCATTCATCTTGGCTCTTAGTTTGCAAAGGAGTCTATGATATGTTCTTTCAATCTCGAGGTCGATGGGGGTTAATAAATCAACGTTAGAGGAGCATCGCATGCACAAGAATTACCACATGAAAATTGAGAGATGATAAGGTCATATGGTTTGAAGAAAATGTTTATTCAACATGATATGAAATAATGTCAATTGAAGAAGAAAATTCCTAACTAATCCAAATGGGTCACAAAGATCAGGAAATTCTGTTGTCTCTGGCAACGAAACCAAAATTTTATGTGGATATTATCACACTACAAATTCACTAGGAATGTAAGTTCCTAAATTTTACCAAAACTAACGTGTCATAATGCCACCTGCAAGCATCCATGTCTTATCACAGTACAGTTGAGGATCGAATCCCAAGGGACAACTTGTTTATGAATTATCTAATCAAAGTAACTTATCAAGAACTAGTATTTATCACAAATGTTGAGATTGGTTTGTAAAAAAAACAAGGTTGCAAGAATAAAAAGAGCTAGATTAAGGTTTTAGTTATTAATGGATGGAAACACTAGGGTGGAACTGGGTTTTCACCGCCACTAGTTGAATATGTGCAATCATTCAAATCCTAACCTATATGAAGATATAATTGGAGTTGTGCAAGTTTCCCCTTTCAAAGATAAAAATTCTCATGAGTATATATCATCGTAAGCTCAATGTCTTGTTACTTACAAATATTATATCCACTACTCCAAAGACTTCCTGTCAGAAGTTCCCGTCAGGGCATCAACCAAAGCTAATCGGTATCCAAATCTTAAACATTGAAGTTCTTGTGGTAAAAGATTATAATAAATTGCAGAAAGCGGGTGATCAATCCGCAAGACATGCCATAAATGATTAGCTATGAATTAAATGAGTTCATACAAGAGTTGGAATATGAAGGAAATTGCAATAAATGGGTACTGGGGCTATTCCCCACAACCCAGTGAAAAGACTACTATCAACATGGTGAGATGAATATCTAAGAAGAGGAAGAGGACACCATCACGGTCATGATGGTAGTAGAAGTGGCTTAGTGTGGTGTGTGACGACAGACTTCCTTCCTTGTCTCTCATCCAGGAACTAACCCTGACTTGCGGTTGAAGTAGGTGGATGGACAGTGGCTCTGGAAGAGATCGATCACCTTGGAGGAGGAGGATGACTTTGGAGTTGCGGTGGTCGATATGGAGGGTGACATAACTCGCTAGGTTGATAATCCCAAACTTTGCTCTGATCTCAATGACAACCTTTCAGTGTGGTCTATCTCTAGAATTTCGAGATACCTTGAGATGTTGTGCTAGAGGTCTATTTATAGGGACGCCTAGTTTTCATTGACGTTGATCATTTGTTAGTCAATCGATGGGTATGTCAGTCTTAGACTTTCAATCGACAAGTTTGTCTACCTTGAGAGTCAACAAGGCTGTCAGACAGTTGTGGTCGTCGATAAGAGTGTCAACATTAGTCGATGGCTTCATTTTCTTGTCAGCTATGGACCGATTATGTTGTCGAGGGAGAGCAAGATTGATGGGCTTTCCGACCTTGATCATCCATGAGTCTGAGTGTCAATCTTTTAGATTTTGAGCATATGTGTGCTGACCATGGGGGTCGACAGATCATCATCTTGGAAATTGATAAGGTTTTCGAGCTCCTAGATGTCTTGATTGCTTAAGTATTTTGAGGTCGGTTGGTAGGTTGATCAAAAAGTCAAATTTGTCCTTGGATACAAACATTGTATATCGATCTGCCTTCTCGAAGTGCTAAAATCTGTTTTGGTCCTGGGTGCTGCCCTACACCCCGCAAGAGGTGTCCTCCTCTCGAATCCCACCCACAGAAGGGCATCATGACTGCCTAGGAAAACTTTTTGTAGAGTGATAGAATTCAAAACCTATAAAGGGAGTTAAGAAAAGTATAAAATTCCTACAAATAGCATAAAAACCTAAGTAGATCAAAGAAAAGCTATTCCTAATGAAAACTAATCTATATGAATGCTAAACTAGACTAAGAATGTGACACACCGTTCGTACAAAATGTTATTAACTAAGCGGAAGCGATCATTAACAATGGATTAACAAAAATCACTAAAAATTAAAACCTTTTTCAAAGAGATCCATTTCCAGGAAACTCTTAACAACAAGAACCAAAGTATTACATGTACATTCTGGTCCATAAGTACATATCATGTACCATCTCTTCTCGAGGATTATATACATCAATTGCTTTGTTAAGTCTACACACGAGCAACACAAAACCTCGAGGCATTCAAGCCAAAATCTCAGATTGATTTATTAAAAGTACTAACTACTAACTCTGAGGACCTGAGAGTACAGAGACGACACATAGAACTCATATCTACAAGATACAACAATCAATATCTCCACCTGAGATATTACTACTGTTCCTGATGCTGCTGTCCTTCCCCTGCTGTATGATTCCTGCCTCCTTGTCCGCGTCTACCTAATAAGTTGGATCCCACGGGGGTGAGACAATTGAAAATTATCTCAGCGAGAGATATAACTCTCCACCAAAAACATTATTATTGCAGTTAAATAGTATTAAACTGAGCAGAGAATAAGTAGTTTAGAACATTCTCATATTTTAAGACATTGTAACTATCTTTGATAGTGCAACAAATCATCTATTCTCTTTATAAGGAATAGAAAGAACATGTATTTCATTTATCCATCACACTATATCAACATCTCAAGCTTATCCTATAATATTCATTATCTTAGTATTTCATCCATGTTTCATTCTCATTTCTATCTGTTGGCCTCAGCCAATCTGCTAACTAGATATTGAATTATACCAGTCATGTGAGTATACATCATCAAATTCTATCCAGGCATTGGACTATGCCAATCCTATGCATACATTCCAGGCATTGGACCATACCAATCCTGTGTAAACATTCTAGGCATTGGACCATACCAATCTTGTGCAAACATTCCAGGCATTGTACTATGCCAATCCTGTGCAACCATTCAAGGCATTGGATTATTACCAATCCTGTGCAATCATTCCAGGTATTGGGTTATGACCAATCATGTGACATTATTCCAAGTATTGGGTTATGACCAATCCTGTGACATTATTCTAGGTATTGGGTTATTACCAATCATGTGACATTATTCCAGGTATTGGGTTATGACCAATCCTGTGACATTATTCCAGGTATTGGGTAATGACCAATCCTGTGCAATTATTCCAGGTATTGGGTTATGACCAATCACGTGACATTATTCCAGGTATTGGGTTTTGACCAATCCTGTGCAGTTATTCCAGGTATTGGGTTATGACCAATCCTCTGCAATTATTCCAGGTATAGGGATATGACCAATCATGTGCAATTATCACTGAATACCACATCACCTTTACTAGGTATTAAACCTTGGCCAAGCCATCACACTTATTCACATCCTTTATGTAATTCAAGTATTCCTATTATCCCCTTTAAGCTTATTCAAAACACCATAGCCCTTATTTGGCTTTAAGAATAATGTATGCATGATTAAGATTTCATTCTTATTATTGTATCCATTTATTATTATTATGTTACTAAGTTTCCATTATTTATTTTGTACATTATCATTTCTTTCATGAGACTTTATAAACATCTTGTTACCTCATGCTAATCAACAACTATCCACATGGATCACAAGGCCTATTAAACATCTTGTCACCTCTCACTAGGCAACAACTATCCACATGGCTCACAAGGCCCATTAAACATCTTGTCACCTCTCACTAGGCAACAACCATTAGGGTTGGAGTTTTCCCTTTATAATCAAATAGGGTTTAAAATTCATAATATCAATTCAAACCCTAATTCATTTCTCCACACATCTAGGAGCATATATTAATATCATAAGTATTCAACCATACTTATTTATTCTCATCATTTATCATTAAGTGATAATCAACACAAAGTATGAGTTTCTCTCTCATCTTTTCTAGGATATTGATTACATCATACTTTGTTATCTTGGCTTAATCCTTTCTCAAGCTATGTTAGCCTACACTTATCAAAGTGCATTACATCTTAATGTAATAATTATCATAACACACTTCATGTGTTACTCATCCAAGTATATTGGATTTAGGGTACATCAATGGTTATCAACCTTGAGGTGCTGAATGTGATATCTATCACATCCCAATATTTCACTTCCCTCATCACCTTGATCTTACTTGAGTTCATTAAGTTGTCTTGTATTAGGGTAATTATCATCCTAATACTCTATGCACCAATTCATCAAATAAAATGTAATGTATTGGTCATAAGTCACTCATTTGATTTATTCAACCATTATTGATATAAGATTATCCATTATCAGGAATAGGGATTCCCTTCTTTATCAATTAGGGTTTTGCATAATCTCACTCTATGATAGGGTTTCACATGCCATCACCCTATATTAGGGTTAGGGTTTTCCAATTCATATCAATTGGGGTTCCTCATCCCCTTACACAAATTAGGGCTAGGTTTTCAAATTAGAGTTTTATAATTCATAACATCACCCTGGATTAGGTTTTCATATCTCATTACCCTATATCAGAGTTTCTCATTACATCCTTACCTTGAATTAAGGTTTCTTATAACATTTCCCCTAAAATTAGGGTTTCATGTAGCTTTACCCAAAATTAGGGTTTTTATGAAGCATTCCCTTAAATTAGGGTTAGAGCTCATCAACCTTCTCGATTAGGGTTTCATGATCTCAGCATCATGGATCAAACCCTAATTACATATTTTATTCGTGTTGAAAGTGTTGAGGATTAATCACTACATGAGTATCACTCATGTATAAGTTCCTCTCTGTCATCCTCTCTAAGAGGTTCATCTTGAATGAAGAGTTTAACATAGTGTATTAAGTCTTTGCTTCCATAAGCATCCAAGGTTAACCACTCGAAAGGTACTAATCACCTAAGTACTTTAGAGGTACAACCCCTGGATTTAACTTTGATATATGCCATTAACAATCAAGGGGTTAATTGGTACTTTCTTGGTTTGAATCAATTATACCTTCAAATGGTATTGAGGTATTAGACCTTCAATCGGTCTTGAAGTACCTTGACCTTCAAATGGTCTTTCCCTAACATCTTCAATCGGTTTTGAAACCGTTTGTTCAATTTATTATTGAAACCGAATGAACATCAAATGGTTTGAGACCGTTTTCCCTTCAATGGTCTGAGGACCGTTTGCTCCCAAATGGTCTCAAGACCGTTTGGACTCAAATGGTCTCAAGACCATTTGGTCCAAACCAACTTGAAACTGATTGGATCAAGTAGGGTTTCCTCCAACCAATCAATTGATTTAGGGGTTTGTTTTATTGAATCAATCATCAATTGAACCATTGAGGGTACATCAAATTACAACCCTTGGATCTTCAACCATCCATCACAGCCCTTGAACTCCAAATGGTCATTGAGACCGTTTGGTCTCAAATGGTCTTCAGACCATTTGACCTCCAAACGGTCTTGAGACTGTTTGGGTCATTCAACCTTGAAATTGATTCCCTCAACTAGGGTTTCAATCAATTCAATCGATTAGGGTTAATACTCAATGGACCATCCATCCTTGAATCCATTAAATTTAAATCAATTTGAACCATTGAATCTCCATCATTCACATCAGCAATTAACCTCAGACAGTTTTGAAGTTTAATTTACCCATTTGATCTTGAGATCCATTACCCATTCGGTTTTGAACTCAATTACCCATTCGATCTTGTAGTCATTTACCCATTCGGTCTTGTAGTTATTTACCCATTCAGTCTTGTAGTTATTTACCCATTCAATCTTGCAGTTATTTACCCATTCGATCTTGGGTACAACTAACCATTTGGTCTTGGACTTAATTCCCCATTCATTTTTGAAACCGAATCAACTCATTCAGTTTTGAAACCGAATTAGCTCAATTGGTTTTTGCAAACTGTTTGCCCATTCCTTTGTTGAGGTGTATGCTTAAGATGACATCATCATCTTCAAGCTTCAAACCCTCAAAATCAGTTGTGATTCTTATGATGATTTCAACAACTAATCAAAAGGAAAATGAGAGAGAAGAAAGGTTCAACACAAAATGAATAAATTGCAAGCAATAATGACATTTAAGGGTTCACGTTATATAATCCACCTTCAAAACTGAATCCAAGCTTCAAGATTCACGCCTTCAATGGTGAATGAAGCTTTTTCAACCTCCCAAGTCTCGTCCTCAAGTCTTTGAGTGAAATGAATGGCTAAGGTTGAAGATTGAATGGAGAAAAGAAGAATTTAAGCATTGAATTTTGATTTCCACCATGGAATCTTAAGTCTTTGAGTGAAATGAATGGCTAAGGTTGAAGATTGAATGGAGAAAAGAAGAATTTAAGCATTGAATTTTGATTTCCACCATGGAATCAAGGTTGAAGATGACTATGGAGCTTATTTACAGGTTGGGGGCACGTCCTATGGTTTCTCCTAAGCTCCCTTGAGCACTACCAAAGCAAGGAAAGAAAGAAGGGTCGAAAAAGCCTTTCATTTGGGTTGGAAATGAGATGTTTATAAGGAAATTTCAATGAGAGAGAAAGTGATATAATAATCTTTTAACTCTCAAAATTGGTGCCACATACTCCCATCCATCCCTTTCATACGAAGCCATCTCCCTCACCTTGTAATTTCTCTTCATTATCCATGAATTAAAAGAAAGAAAATTAAGCACCTTAACCATTATAATAATAATATCCAAAATTGAGTGGATATTACTTTTCCTTTTACTAATGTGAGTGGGCTCTCCACTCACTTTAGATATTTCGTGGCCTTTGCAAGGCACAAGGACGTACACACTTATGAAAATTCAACCATCTCATTTTTGATTGAAGGGCACTTCAATTAATATATTTATTTTTGCATTAAATTGAATTAGGGTTTCAATTATGCTTAAATCTCGATTATTTTAATATCAAGATTTTCTCTGCTCCAAAGTGATTCAAATGAGACGCCCCTCTCATTTTCTTTTATCTACATGATTCTAAGAAACATTAGGGACCCTCTAGAGATGGTATTTTGCATATTGAACTCTAGGTTTTGGGTAAATTGCACATTACACCAAAATTAGGTTTTAATGCACAAACATTGCTTAATAAGCTCTTTCTTGGTGCTTAGGCTACCACAAGCCATACCTCTGCATCATTCTCATTCTTATGATGCTTCAATACTTGAAGAACATTTATCATGTAACATTTGCAAGTTAAACCCTCAACTTGGGTAATTTGCACTTTAGTCCAAAACAAGTAAACATTGTTTCAACATTATTCAAAAAAAGACTAAAATTGAAACATAAGTTCCTCTTGAGCCTTAATTACTTTTCAAAAGATAAAGATAAGAATATAAATGACTTACTTAAGCAAAACCTCTAGGGTTAAGTCTTAACCCAGGCCAGGGATGTTACAAAGAATGTAACTAAAACTAGGATGAATATGCATTCACCGTGTCCCCAATGCGGAATCTCAAGGTTCTGGGAAGACCTTTGAGAGGTTAAGGTGTGTGGGGGTGATAGAGTATGCTGGTACAGCAGACCTGACATACACAAATATGTGGCTGATAGAGTTGGAGAAGGCCTTTAAGATCCTCAACATCCCAGAAGAGGATAAGGTGAAGCATGTAGTGTATATGTTGAAGGGCAGTGTTGGCCATTGGTGGGTCATCGATGAGGAGAAGAGACCCAATGTGGTGATCAGTTGGGAGAAGTTTTGATGAGAGTTCATAAGCTGAAACTTCCCAGAGACATATCCTGATCAAATGATCTCAAAGTTTGAGAAGATCCAGCAGGGATCTATGATGATCAATGAGTATAAAGACAAGTTTATGGAGTTGTTGAGGTTTTGTCCTCATATGGTTGTGATGGATAAGGAGAGGATCTGACATTTTGAGAAGGGTTGAGCTCAGAGTTGACAAAGACAGTGGCAACTTTGGAGACTAGAGAATGGTTTGCCACATTTGTGGAATCTTTGAGGTGGATCGAGTGGTCAACGGTTGAGAAGCGTGAAGCTAACACCAAGAAGAAACTGGCATAGTTTAGGGACAATCTTATAGGGGCTTCAAGAAGCCCACGTTTTTAGTACCTTAGTCACAACAGAGGTCAATGGTTCAGTCTCAGTGGTCGTAGAGCAAAGGCAAAGGCTATAGTTTTCCGCCAGTAGGAACTCACATTGCATCATCTTTATCAGTGACAGGGTCGTCTAGGCCGTAGTTTAACACATACCTATTATAGGTGTGGATAATAGGGGCACCTGAAGTCTTTTTGCCCAATGAAGAATGAGGAGCTGATGCAGCAGCCAAGACAGAGTCAGGAAGGGTCACAACAATGATAGTTCAAAAGTGGTGTTGGCAGAGGACACAGTCAGGCGTCACAAGCTGGATCATCTAGGTAGGCCAGGAGACAATGGGGGCGACAACATGTAACGAATTGATTCTATGATATAAGTCATCTGGAGGGAGTAGTCACCCCATGGGTCGTGACAGTAAAATGGAATTTTTTTCATTCTAATTTGTCTTCTTCTTTCTTTATATCTATTTTGGTTGAGCCGGGTCTGATGCACTCTTTTATCATGAGATATGTGACAGCTAGTTGTTCTTTCCTGTTAGTCATAGATGTGATAGTCTTTGCTTAGAAACCCCTTTAGTTGGTTCCGTCGAGTCGCAGGAGGTATGTCCATCCTATGTTCTTTGTTTCTCAGGACACAACATTCAAGTGGATCTTATAACACTTGACATGCACGGATTCAATGTGATCCTTAGGATGGATACTTTGGAGAAGTACCGAGTGGTCTTGGACTATAGTTCCAAGGTG
This sequence comes from Alisma plantago-aquatica, assembly GCA_963693085.1. Classification (NCBI taxonomy): domain Eukaryota; kingdom Viridiplantae; phylum Streptophyta; class Magnoliopsida; order Alismatales; family Alismataceae; genus Alisma; species Alisma plantago-aquatica. The sequence goes on from OY856410.1 coordinate 908,451,189, forward strand.
GAGACGTTCTTTGACAATGATGTTTTGTGGATCTTCCAAGGAGATAGGAAGATTCTTTCGACGTGCTTGGTGTCAACGATGATGATGGAGAGGCTAATGAGGTAGGGGTGTGATGCTTTTTTGGCACATGTGGTGGATACTAAGGTGAGGAGTCATAGTATTTATGAGGTTCTAGATGTTCATGAATTTGAGGATGTGTTTTCCAATGAGTTTCCCAATGTTCCCCCACCTTGAGAGATTGATTTTGAGATCACTCTGCTTCCTGGTACGCAATCGATAACGTAGTCACCATACAGGATGGCACCAGCTGAGCTGCAAGAGATGAAGAGGCAGTTACATGAGATGTTAGAGAAGGACTTTATCAAGTTGAGCACTTCCTCTTAGGGTTCTCCCATGCTGTTTTTGTTAAGAAGGACACATCTATGTGGTTGTGCATCGAATACCGACAATTGAACAAAGTGATGATCAAGAATAAGTACCCTTTTATGTGGATAGTTGATCTGTTTGATCAGCTATCAGGTGCCACTGTGTTCTCAAAGATAGATATGAGGTCAGGATACCATCAGTTTTGGATCAAGGTGGATGACATACCCAAGTCAGCCTTCATGACTAGGTATGGTTACTGCGAGTTTGTGGTTATGTTGTTTGGGATAACCAATGCACCAACAACGTTCATGGACTTGATGAATAGGGTTTTGGTCTTATCTTGATTAGTTTGTGATTGCATTCATCAATGGCATCTTGATCTAAAGACAGACAACACCATGAGCAGCACCTATGACATGTATTGACCTTGTTGAGACATCACAAGTTGTACGCTAAGTTCAACTAGTGTGAATTTTGGTTGTAGGAGGTGTCATTCATTGGGCATGTGATATTTGTTGAAGGTGTGCATGTGGATCCTAATAAGGTTCAATCTATGCTAGAATGGGAGTAATCAAAGATGTTGATGGAGGTTTGTAGTTTCCTTGGCTTGGCAGGCTATTACACGAGGCTTATCAAGAACTTTAGTGCAGTAGCATTACCCCTAATGAAGCTAACGAGGAAAGGAATGTTGTTTGTCTAGGATGACAAGTGTCAACATTCTTTCCAGCTTTTGAAGGAGAAGTTGACCAGTTCACCAATGTTAGTGTTGTCTGAGCAAGGGAAAGCATATATCATCTTTTTGATACATCAACGAATGGTTTGGCTTGTGTGATGATGCAAGACAAGAATGTGATTTCTTTTGCTTTGTGACAGCTTAAGAAACACAAGGAGAGCTACCTGACACATGATCTGGAGCTTTTTGTTGTAGTCCATGCTTTGAAGATTTAGAGATATTACCTTTATGGTGAGATGTGTCACATCTTCACCGACTATAAGAACCTATAGTACAACTTCTCAAAGAAGGAGCTGAACATGCAACATCGGCACTGGATGGAGTTGCTTAAAGACTATGATTGTACCATAGATTACCATACAAGGAAGGAGAACATGGTGGAAGATGCTTTGAGCAGGAAGTGTTCTTTGTCATCATATGTTGATAAGGCACAGTTGTGTTCATTCGTGTGCCATAAGTGAGAGATGTTAGGGTCTTTTTTCCAGATGAATGTGAAGTTTTAGGTCTCCTTGTTGGCATGCTTGCTAGCACAGTTACAGGTGAAGCTTTAAGGAGTGGGACTCGAGAGGGGATCCACTTGAAAACTACTAGAGGGGGGGTGAATAGAGTTTTATAGATAATTTAACAATTATTGAACTTAAACAACCACAAAGAAAATATTGGACAAGGAGACACAAGGTTTAGAGTGGTTCCAACTATAGCAAATACTATAGCCATCAATCCACTACCCGGTTGCTTACCCAACCGGGATTTGAAAAGAAATTTATTTTATTACCTCTTCAAGGAATTTACATAAAATACAATCTCTTTTCCTAAACCCTTCAAGCAGCCTTCACCTAGAAGTAATCGCCAACCTTGAAGCAGCCTTCCCTTGAAGTAGATGCACCAACTCCCGTTGCACCAGCCTTCTGAAGTAGCTTCCCTTGCGATAGCCTTCTTGAAGTAGCTTGAAGTCCCCTTCTCCACCTGAGAAGTCAACCCTCTCCAATCCGTAGCCTCCAACCCTAGGAGTAGCAAGGAGAGTACAAAAGATAAACAGGAACAAGAAAGGAAAAAGGAAATTACAACTTATCCTTTAAGCCCGAGGCTTGATATGCCTAGATCAAGCGTAAGATCTCCTAGCCAAGTATGTGAACTTGTAATTGCTGTGGGTAGGAGAATCTAGCCTATAGGACACGAGATTGAGCTAAGGAGAATGTATGCCAATGATCACAGTGCTCAAATTGCTTGCAAAAGATTGCTCAAGTATGCTCAAGTGTATTCTCAAGTATATCAAGTGAATTCTAGTGTCCTATGGCTTGTCCTATTTATAGGAATGGCCTAAGTATGTTTAAGGATGTTCTAGACAACTTCTAGGGGTTTCTAAGTGCTTAACTAGCCGTTAGGTACAAAGTTGTTGCTTTAACAACGGCTAATTAATTTATTCTGCAGTTGCTGTCAGAGACCATCTCGGTCGACAAATGGTCGACCGAGACACCTACTCGGTCGAAGTTTTGTCGACCGACAGGCTCTCTGGAACAAGTGATTTGCAACGTCTTTCTTCAACTACCAACTAACTTGTCTGTTGTGTCTAACGGCTACTTTGGATCTTTCTCGGTCGAGAAGATGGTCGACCGAGAGTGTCTCGATCGAGGAGTTCGTCGACCGAGAATGATCCTGTTTCAAGGTTTCAATTTAAGCACTAATTATATGTGTGAGTGTGCAAAGGTGATTCTATTCAAATGGGATGACATGTCTAACTATGGTGTTTGGCTAGGGAAAATCTAACGCTTGATTTACATGCAAATCTAAGTACTTGTACATTATATATTTGTACAAGTTTTACAACATTGATTACATTGCATGAAAATAAAACTAAGTAAGCTCTTGGATTTTCCCTTGCTACTTTGTCATCCTGCACACTCAAGTAGCTCGTTAGATTAATAAGAATGAAATGTTTGCCATCATCGAAACAAAGGGATTTATCATAATATCTAATTTATCCAACAATCTCCCCCTTTTTGAAGATGACAAACATTTCCTAAATATGAAATAAGAAAATATAAAGCATGTGAGTTTCATACCTGAAAATTACCTTTTGTAGCCATTTATGTTTTGCAAGTGAGTGCTGGCCAAGATATGATGAAACTCATTTATAGTTTTGATTTTTATATTCTTTCTCCCCCTTTGTCACTTCAAAAAGATATCCAAGTTGAATATTTTATTTTTCTTCTCCCCCTTAATATTATGCTCCCCCTTAAATGGATATCCTATTAAAAACATAGATTTTTGTCTAATTTATCCACAATTTGTTTCTCAATCATTTGCAAAGGATGTTAAGCCTTGAAATGATATGAGATTCCCTTAAGCGTATGATGAATGTATATTGATTTCTCATTTATCAAAGGATGTTAAGCCCTGAATTAAATGAGAATCCTCTAAGCTTAGAGTACATAAAAATGTCTCCATCCAAATGCAAGGGATGTTAAGCCCTGTTTTGGGTAGAGAGTTCCTTCAAGTACAAGATACTATTTTGAATAAATTCATAAATTTCTTTATAATCAAGGAAAATGTCCAGCTACATATGGTGGTTACAATGTTTTTGTGAGCTTCTTCAATTTAAATGGTCAAAGTTGTTTTTATGATCTCCCCCTTAGTCTTATGCTTTGCTCCCCCTTAGATAAATATCTCAAATGAAAGTTTGAGTACTAAGCAAAAACTATAAAATGTTGTAGATGATCTCCATGATTAACAAATATGTATGCAATTTATGGCAGTCTGGAAAATAGAAACCCAGTCGGTCAACAATTGCTCGACCGACAGTGTTCTCGGTCGACTAGTTGCTCGACCGAGGATGTTTCTGGAGAACTGTTTTGTCATTTGTCAATTTAGCCACAATTTTAATAGTTGCCTGTTTTAATTATTACTCCCCTTATTTGTTATGCTCTACAATAATGAACTTATAATCCATATTTTTGAAGATGTCTCATATGCCAAAAAAAAATATAACCATTTGAATTAAGCAAAGATGGCAAACTTCATTCAATAGCATGGAAAATATTACAATCATATAGAAATGACCAATTTATTACAATCATTGTCATTACAACTAGTACAACTTCAACACTTCACTGGAAAGATTTAAGAATTACATCGATATCCGGATCTTTCCCAAGGAATGGCTCGGCTCCATAATATTTGACCAGAGTTTGCCAATCCAAAGCACCTGTCGTAGTTAACGCATATGCTTCCAGAAATGTGGGAACTCGGTCAAATCGGAAGTGAGCAGCTATATCTTGCAATTGTATGGAGGAAAATTGAGTATGTGCAAGATCCATTGATGGTGGAGGTGGAGGTTGATAGTAGTTGTGTGAAGGGTTAAATGGGTTGAGCATGCCAGGATTTAAGGAATGCAGATATTCATCGGTTTGGCTCGGAGAAAGATTTTGCATTCTTTGATTTAAGTATGTCATGGCATGGTGGGTATAGTTGAGTTGGTTACTAAGATGATATTGGGAGCCGACAAGATAAGTGAGAGTATTTTGGATGGGATCAACAGAAAGATTAGTAGGAGGAGGGGGTGGTGGTATATCTTGATGTGATGATTCTCCTTCTACTCTTGCCCTTTTATGACCAAAGTCAATCCCCATCTTCTCTACGGTGTTCTTACTTATCTTTGGTGGTCTACGCTCCCATGTATACCCCATATCTTCAATTTGTAACTTAAGACAATGATGAGTGATCTGGCATACAAAATCGGCATACGGTGGATTGCCAGAAAACTCAAGCATGTTTTTAAGTATTATGCGAATGAAGTTTATAGGAATTTCTTTTATGATAGCATAAATTAGACACATGTGGAAAATAGGGACCTCAGATTTATTGGCTCTAGGATGTATGTTAGTGGAAACAATGAGGTTTACTATCCTACATGCAGGTTTCAGGTTTATTGCATAATAGGTTCCCCTATCTTCATGACAAGTGGTATTGGTTTGAAATATGGCTCTTTTTATATCACTAAGGCTAGTGGAGTGGTCATCATGGGAAAATAAATTTAGTGGATTGCCGGTGGTAAGGTCAAGGAAATCTTGGTATTCATCTATATCAATTTCTAGCATATCAAGAATATCCCCTTCGGAAAATTTAAAACTACGCCCATTGACCATGGTGTAGAAGAATGTGGTTTCATTTTCGGTGTGGGATAAGAGATTGGCATAGAATTCGTTGACTACCTTAGTGGAATAGATAGGAAAAGAAGGATTGATGAAGTCCTTCAGCTTTTGCACTCCAAAGAGATTCTCCAGATCGACTATGTTGATGAAGTCCATAGCTTCGACCGGGCGTCGGGGAAGAGGAGCTTTAGAGGAAAGCCGTAGATATCGATCTCCAGCATCTCCGTCGACGAAGGCGATGTCGTTGATGATCGTCAGTGGCGGAGTGGCTTCCCGATCTTCTCTTCTTTTTCTTCCGGCGACTTTCTTCTTCCCACGGACAGCTGAGGATGAGGCCATTTGTGTTTCTTGAGTGTGGAGAAGAAGCAAGGAAGATTGGAGGATAAGAATGCTGAAGGGTTGCACGAAAATGCACTAGAGATGGACTATGGAGGCAAGGAAATGCAAGTGTGAGTAAGTGACTCGTTTTTGCTCCTATTTATAGCATTCCAGCGACCTGGTCGGTCGACGATTCGTCGACCGAGCGTCCGCAACGGTCGAGTTGCAGACGCGCCACTTGGTTCCCCAACGGTCAAAAAAACGGTCATAACGGTCGGTTTACAACGGTCGTATCCAACGGCTATTTCTCGGTCGATCACTTGTCGACCGACGTTGTCTCGGTCGAGCATTTGTCGACCGACAGTTCGTCTGATATTGAGTCTGTTTAGTATTTGTCGGTCGAGAGAGATGGGCTGACCGAGAGGTTCTCGGTCGACGAATTCGTCGACCGACAGACTTACTGAGTACATCTTTTAAAGCTGATTTGCAAATGGTAGATCATTTTTGTAGAGCATATATATATTCTAAGGGAGTAATATTGGAATAATTTAAGGCTTTAAATGATAACAAATGATTTAATTTTCAAGAAAAATTTATATTAAGATTAGGTCCAAAGAAGAGAATTTCCAAGATAAGCAATTTTTGTCAAAGCTTATTTTAGGTCGCCCTTGACTACGACCATAGCGCCCCTTAGTCAAGTTTTATTTTGACTAAGAGGCAAATTTTGCAGATTTTTCAGATTGAATATATTGAGTCTAATATCTGCATAAAATTTAAATATCAAGTTGAAGCATACTACTTAATTGGAGACATAATTATTTCAAAAATACTGAGTTAGAGATTTTGTTGCAAGCAATATCATATAGCTGATAAGTTATTTTGCTGGCTTGCAGATAATTTTCTATGCGCACCCAATGATGAAAGCATGGTATAAAGCATATAATGATAATTCCATTTTATAATTAGTATATGTATAGACCAGAAAATACTTTTACGAAAAATCATATATGAAAATAGGAATTTTCTTTTTCATTTGACTTAGACTTTAAATCATCTAGGGAACAAACTAATATTAATTTCATTTATATTTGTAATTATGTAGAGTTGAGATAGACATAGAAATATGCAACTAATGTCATTGGTCATATCTCAACTTTAATTTTGTTCATTTAGTTTGGAGGTTTTGGAACCCAAACTAACTCTACATCTTTTCTCTTATAAGGACATGAAAATGAATAGTGACCAAGGCGCAAACAGTAATGACAACATATTGAGTCAACTTCATATATTTTTCTATGGTTGTGTCCTATGTTGTCATTGGGTGAGGATGTCCTTTTAGGTACATATATAGATTGGGTTTGTGACTTTCTCTGACTAGGTTGTTGATGAGATTTTCCTTTAGGCTTGTAACCTAGTCCCCTTCTCCCAATTTGTTGATAGGGATTATCTAGAATTTGATCAAGAATGCCATGGTTATTCAAACTACGAACTTGTTGTTGTAGCTTGGCAATCTCATCCATTCTTTTCTTAATGTCTATTTTTTCTTGGTCTAGATTTGATGACAATAAATTTCTTTCTTTAACAATAGTGTCATAATCTATATGGGTGCACAATAATGGTTGTTTCTGAAGATCGTTTACTTGAGTCTGTAAGTTTGAATTTTCAACAGAAAGGAGCTTGCAATCGGCTTCCATAGATTTTAACTTAAGATCAGAAAATTTATTTCCCTCTTTAAGATTCTCATTTTCAGATGCAAGAGCAAGAAGTTTAACATTTAGATCACCATTTTCCTTATTTGATTTCTTTAATTTCTTTTTGCACTCAACATATTTATTATGTGTTTCTTCAATAATAGCAACTAGTTCTTCTTTAGATAAATCAAAAAGACTTACCTCTTCTTCTTCTTCTTCTTCACTAGTTGTAGCAATAAAGCATTCTTTGTGCTGATCCTCTTCCTTTGATCTCCATGGGCATCCGGTTGTTTTGTGATTTGTTCCTAAACACCAATTGCAGCATGTAGTGGTTTTGTCCAAGCACTTTTCACCATTTCCCTCCATTCTTCAAGACCTGGTTAGGGTTCCTTGAAGCCTGCTCTGATACCAATTGAAAACTACTAGAGGGGGGGTGAATAGAGTTTTATAGATAATTTAACAATTATTGAACTTAAACAACCACAAAGAAAATATTGGACAAGGAGACACAAGGTTTAGAGTGGTTCCAACTATAGCAAATACTATAGCCGTCAATCCACTACCCGGTTGCTTACCCAATCGGGATTTGAAAAGAAATTTATTTTATTACCTCTTCAAGGAATTTACATAAAATACAATCTCTTTTCCTAAACCCTTCAAGCAGCCTTCACCTAGAAGTAATCGCCAACCTTGAAGCAGCCTTCCCTTGAAGTAGATGCACCAACTCCCGTTGCACCAGCCTTCTGAAGTAGCTTCCCTTGCGATAGCCTTCTTGAAGTAGCTTGAAGTCCCCTTCTCCACCTGAGAAGTCAACCCTCTCCAATCCGCAGCCTCCAACCCTAGGAGTAGCAAGGAGAGTACAAAAGATAAACAGGAACAAGAAAGGAAAAAGGAAATTACAACTTATCCTTTAAGCCCGAGGCTTGATATGCCTAGATCAAGCGTAAGATCTCCTAGCCAAGTATGTGAACTTGTAATTGCTGTGGGTAGGAGAATCTAGCCTATAGGACATGAGATTGAGCTAAGGAGAATGTATGCCAATGATCACAGTGCTCAAATTGCTTGCAAAAGATTGCTCAAGTATGCTCAAGTGTATTCTCAAGTATATCAAGTGAATTCTAGTGTCCTATGGCTTGTCCTATTTATAGGAATGGCCTAAGTATGTTTAAGGACGTTCTAGACAACTTCTAGGGGTTTCTAAGTGCTTAACTAGCCGTTAGGTACAAAGTTGTTGCTTTAACAACGGCTAATTAATTTATTCTGCAGTTGCTGTCAGAGACCATCTCGGTCGACAAATGGTCGACCGAGACACCTACTCGGTCGAAGTTTTGTCGACCGACAGGCTCTCTGGAACAAGTGATTTGCAACGTCTTTCTTCAACTACCAACTAACTTGTCTGTTGTGTCTAACGGCTACTTTGGATCTTTCTCGGTCGAGAAGATGGTCGACCGAGAGTGTCTCGGTCGAGGAGTTCGTCGACCGAGAATGATCCTGTTTCAAGGTTTCAATTTAAGCACTAATTATATGTGTGAGTGTGCAAAGGTGATTCTATTCAAATGGGATGACATGTCTAACTATGGTGTTTGGCTAGGGAAAATCTAACGCTTGATTTACATGCAAATCTAAGTACTTGTACATTATATATTTGTACAAGTTTTACAACATTGATTACATTGAATGAAAATAAAACTAAGTAAGCTCTTGGATTTTCCCTTGCTACTTTGTCATCCTGCACACTCAAGTAGCTCGTTAGATTAATAAGAATGAAATGTTTGTCATCATCGAAACAAAGGGATTTATCATAATATCTAATTTATCCAACACCACTCCCTACTAAAAATTTGAAGAACAGAACCTCCAATCCAAACACACCAAAAAATATGTTGGAGTGGGTGGAAAATATTCAAATCTTTTTAATGGTATTCAAAACAACCAAAGTATAGCAACAAAGTAAAAATGTTGACTATATTCAACTTATCACAAGGTTACAAAAGAACATCATAATCTCCCACAAGGGTTTACATGTAAGATACAACATATGGATCTAAGTAGAGGAAAATCTAAACTATAACAAGTTTGTCTCTAAGCTTTAACTCCTTAATCTATTCCATATCTTCTTGTCATTCAACTCTTTCACCTAGAGTTGTAAGCATATCCCAGCAAGAAGAGAAATAGTAGAATACATCAACAAAGGTTGGTATGTGCATACCAAAAAGAAATTAAGAAATATGTAAGGGACATCAAATATAAAAGGATTCCCATAGAAAAGAAAAGAACAACCCAAGTGGGTATCAAGAGAAATGATTTGGAATCATATGATAACAGTAGAGATACTTGCCATTAAAACAATAAAATTGTGCCATACTAGCACACAAAAAGTATTAGGGCACACATCCCATAATCATCAACCCGCATGCATGTGAGATAAACATAACACTAGAACAATATAAAGATAAAGGTGACCAAGCCTCACAAACTTGAAACCTGATAGATAATGACGTACTGCCAAACTCCCAATATATGTAAAAGGTGGGCCAAGCCTCACGACTTGAAACCCGATTATGGGGCACCACCACCCCTGTCCCAATAATAACAGTGGCATACTGCCAAAAAACCAATGCAATTACACTACTCAAGTGCTATAGAATCACATAGCATGTTTAATGTAGAGGCAAGTAGAAAGTATAGTCAAATTATACATTGTTTCCATCGTACTAATGGAGAACATAAACATCCACATCAAAGTGGGCACAAAATATCACATATTATCAAATAGTTTTTCAACATGAATAAACCCCAAGTTAGAGTCCAAGAGAATGTCAAATCAATAACATGATCACAAGATAACTACGGTAGTTCACATGAACCATAATTTTCAAAAGAAAGAATATTGTGTAGGCTATTGCCATAGGACCAAGAGAAAGAAGAAAATAGGTGAATTGCTCAAAATGAATAATAGGGGATGCAAACATACCTTAATCTTGAGTCCTAAAAAAACTCTTTTCCAATCTAGTTGTTTCCAAGGTCTCCTTTGCCTAATTACAAATTATTCACATGTATAAAGGCTTTATAATGTATAATGTGTAAAGAAACCCTATTTCTAGACCTTTTTGGAAAACCTCAAATTTTGACTCTAAAAATCTCACCAATTCGCTTATTGCGTTCTGCTGATCAACAAAACATATCTATTTGTCTAATTTGGAGTTAAAAAGAATTAGTAACCAATTTTAGGGCTTTATATTAATTAATTAATTGGATTCTAAAATTCCATCATAGAAAATATGGAAATCAGGCTCTCAAACTATTTTTATTAGAAATAAAACATTTTTCCAATTCTAAAACATATATTTTTATATTTTTTGGACAAGCCGATCGAAAGATATGAATTTTCCATTACCGACCAATCAGAAAAAGACACGTCGGCAATTCCATTGCGAGAGAGAAAGAGGGGCCAACTGACTTGGCCCAATGGGATGTGGACAAGTTGCTCAGTCAAGGTTCCACTTGACATCACCCAAAACAAAGAAAAAAAGAAGGCACAAAAAGACATATTTGCCCTTGGCAATAAAACAAAATAGAAAGGAAAATGAGGGCTAGAAATGAGATAACATGTTGTGAATCATCCCCTCCCTTGCTTTACGCCATGAATGTGACCCTGGAGCAGCAACAATGGCACAAAATTGGGATAACCACTAGATATAAGGATAGTCAAAACTGATTGTTTGAGAATCAAGAATAGAGGTTATGGAGTCATACCCCATGGAAAATTGGTCTGAGACAAAACAAGCACCAAGTAATGAGGGAGAGATTAGAGAAAAACCAGGCCCACTGAACTGCTCGCATGCGGCCATCTCCTACTCAAGGTAGGAGATAGTGCGCTACTCATCGGATTGAGATCCAATGGTCCAAAATGGGCTCATGTTTTGGCAAGTAAATAAATCCACATTACAGATAAATAAATGAAAACCTCATTCAAATCGTATTAAGATAAAGTGAAATTTGTACATAATTTTCTTTTTTCTATTTCTTCAATTAATGGTTCAAACATTATCCAAATTAAGTTAAATTTTGTACAGAGTCCAATTAAGGCATGTAGATTCTGATTGCCCTTTTAATGACTTTTTATGCATTAACTAAACAAGTAATATTTTCTATTTCATTGTGCATTAATGACAGTTGGATTATCTAAATTTGATGAAACTTTATCCACAAGTTATCTTTAACGTGTTGAATACAATTTTGCCTTTATTCCCATCTTTTGAATTTATTTATCTTATAATTTCACTGATATGGCTTTTACACATTTTCTCTCTTCTAAACTTATCCTAAATATTCAAGGTTCTCCAAATTAGATGAAAATTCACACATAGGCTTATTTAAATGTGTAGAGTATGAATACAAGATTAGTTTTCTCTTTTGGAGTCATTAAATATTTTATTTCATATTTTGGAGGAAAATTACCTTTTCTTTTCTAAATAAATAGATGTGGTTATTATTGTTCTAAATTTGTGAAACTTGGCCTCCAAGCCAAAACATATCCAAAGAAAATGAATCTGAAGTTATTCTTATCCAATTAGTATTCATTTTATGAATTTTATTAATTAACATTGGTGACCCATTATTATTTTAGTTAGTATATTATTTCATTATTATTACCATCATAGTACCACCAAAAGGATATATGACATGTTTATGCATGAAATACTATATATTTATCTTTTAGCTCATTTAGTTCATTAATTCTACATTTATTTAAATTATGTATTAATATTCTCTTTTTTTGGGGTAACCCAGGAGACTCGTAAGGCTTGCGTCGAGCCCAATCTGGGGAGCTCAACCTCATCCCATAAGGAGCATAGCCCATTAAGTCGCAAAGAGGCCGACTGTGCTATGGGAGAAATAATTCTGAATAGTACCACTAGGGAGATTCGAACCCGAGACTCTTCATGACGGGCCCCGTGTTGCGACCACCTGAGCTACTACTCGCCAGCTTGTATCAATATTCTCAATTATGGACACCTAAACCTTTTATGCACATTATTTCTCTTGACCTCATACCAAAATCAACATTATATCATCTGACATGTTTTACTGGTGTTAAGATTAATGTGAGAGCATTAGGCCATATTTGTTTTCATGCATATATGTTTGGGTGATTCATTAATATATTAGGGTTACGTTTCACTAATATTGAGTATATCTTTGTCCTTATTTGACTAAACCCAAAGAACCAAGCTGCCTATCCTCCAAGACATATGATCAAGGTAAAAAGGCTAGATTTCGATTTGTTACAACACTCCACCCCTTAAAAGGATTTCTTCCTTGAAATCAAAATGTTCATACATCACTAGCTAACTGCTCTCCACCCCTTAAAAGGTTTAACCCATTAAGTCAAACTAAACAACTCTTAAAGATATTAGGGTTTCATATGAATCTTTTAGTTGTGAATACTTGTTATGTTGTTCATTAGTCAAGAATCTAACTAACCTATCATATCAGCCTAGGGTTGTGCTTTAGGTCCTTGTGTTTCTAACCATAAAACCCAAAGGTTCACATTGTCAACCAAAAAGGGTAGATCAACTAAACCTTTAGATAAAACTTATCTTCCTAGTCATCGTTCCAACATTATAACTAGGGTTAGGATATCCATACCAACTAATTCTAGGGTTTCACTATTCTTACTTCAGAAAATCTTCATTGTTTAGTTCAAGAAAACCTCAAAAAAATCCAGAAAATTTTGTACATATAGTAGTATTATTGAAAATAATCTTTTTTTATAAGAAACATTGGAGGTAAAACAAACATGGTACAAAATCAATGCGAAAACCAAGTCATAATTTTCCATAATAAGATCTCCTTATCCTACCATTGCATCCTCAAGTCAATCCTCATAGAAACAAGAGATATAAATCATCATTAACCTATATGATATGGTAAGATCACCTAAAACCTCATACATTATTAAGGTTTACCAAACATGGTTCTAATGGATACCTCATATCAACCTTTCATCATCACATGAACAACCTAGGTAAATTTTAGGGTAACATCTCACCTAAAGGTGACTATGTAAGGCAAGGTTTCTAATTAGGGAGACAAAATTGAAATAGTGAGATTCCGACTACCATGTGCTCGGATACCATGCTGTAAGGAGTGGGACCTGAGAGGGGATGTACTCCCTACTGAAAATTTGAAGAATAGAACCTCCAGTCGAAACACACTGAAAGATATGTTGGAGTGGGTGTAAAATTTTCAAATCTTATTAATGGAAAGTATAGCAGAGGAATAAAAATGTTGACTATATTCAATTTATCTCAAGGTTACAAAAGAACATCATAATCTCCCACCAAGGGTTTACATGTACGATACAACATATGGATCTAAGTAGAGGGAAATCTAAACCATAACAAGTTTGTCTTCAAGATTTAACTCCTTCAGATATTCCATATTATCTTGTCATCCAAGTCTTTCACCTAGGGATGTAAGCATACCCCAGCAAGAAGAGAAATAATAAAAGACATCAACAAAGGTTGATGTGTGCATACTAAAAAGAAGTTGAGAAATATAGGGAATAAGGGACATCAAATATAAAACACTTCCCATAGAAAAGAAAAGAACAACCCAAGTGGGTAGCAAGAGAAATGATTTGAAATCATATGATAATAAAAGAGATACTTGCAATTAAAACAATAAAATTGTGCCATACTAGCACATAAAAATTATTGGGGCACACACCCCATAATTATCAACCTGCATGCATGTGAGATAAATATAACACTAGAATACTATAAATACAAAGTCTGCCAAGCCTCACAAACTTGAAAACTAATAGAGAATGATGTACTGCCAAACTCCCATTATATATAAAAGGTGGGCCAAGCCTCACAAACTTGAAACCCGAGTATGGGGTACCATCACCTCCAACCCAATAATAACAAGGGCATACTACCCAAAAACCAAAGCAATTACACTACTCTAGTGCTATGGAATCACATAGCATGTTTAATGTAGAGGCAAGTAGAAAGTATAGTCAGATTATACAGAGTTGCCATCATACTAATGGACAACATAAACCTCCACCTCAAAGTGGGCACAAAATATCACATATCATCAAATAGTGTTCCAACATGAACGAAGCACAAGTTAGAGTCCAAAAGAATGTCAAATTAGATAATATGATCACAAGATAACTAAGGAAGTTCACATGAACCATAATTTTCAAAACAAAGAATATTGTGTAGGCTATTGTCCATAGTACCAAGAGAAAAGAAGAAAATAGGTGAATTGCTCAAAAGCAATAATAGGGGATGCAAACATACCTTAATCCTGAGTCCTAGAAACACTCTTCATCAATCTAGTTGTTTCCAAGGTGTCCTTTGCCTAATTACAAATTATTCACATGTATTAGGGTTTTATAATGTATAATGTGTAAAGAAACCCAAATTCTATACTTTTTTTGGAAAACCTCATATTTTGACTCTAAAAATATCACTAATCGATTTATTAGGCTCTCCTTATCAACAAAACATATTTATTTGTCAAATTTGGAGTTAAAATGAATTAGTTGCCAATTTTAGGGATTTCATATTAGTTAATTAGATCCTCAAAATTCCATCATCAAAAACATGGAAATCAGGCTCTCAAACTATTTTTATTAAAAAAACAACATTTTTCCAATTCCAAAATATTATTTTTGTAATTTTTGGACAAGCGGATCAAGATATATGAATTTTCCAATTCTGACTAATAAGAAAAAGACATCTCAACAATTCCATTATAAGAGAGAAAGAGAGAGGGGTTGGCTGACTTGGCCCAATGGGATGCAGCCAAGTCACTCGGTTAAGGGTCCACTTGACCTCGCCCAAAAAAAAGAAAAAGAAGGCGTGAAAAGATGGATTCATCCTCGGTGATAAAACAAAATAGAAAGGAAATGATGGCTAGAAATGATATCAAATGTGGGGGAATCATTATTTCCCTTGCTCCACTCCATGAACGAAAGCATGGAGTAGTAGTGATGGCACAAAATTGGGGATAATTGCTAGAGACAAGGATAGTAAAAACCGATCGTTCGAGAACCAAGAATAGAGGTCATGGATTTATACCCCAAGCGAAATTGATCTAAGACAAAAGGAGCGTTGAGTCCCTTGCTATGGAGTAGTAGTCAGGTCCTTGAACTTATGGTGGCTGTAAAGGAAGTCTTGGATGAAATTTGGATGAGAGAAAGGTTTCTAGAGGTGGGGTGGAGATAAGGGCATTATCCCTTATTTATAGGTTAGGGTATGGGTGCCCGACGTGAGGCGTCTTAGAGAATCTTAGAGAGTCAAAATTGGGAAAAACTGGAATAAGGGAAACCAAGGCTCTTGTTAGGGTTCTACGGTGTATAATTCTCACACAAATTCAATGCAAAAAGAATTTTGGAAATCAATCAAGAAATGAGGGAGAGATCGGAGGAAAATCAGGCCCGCCTAATTATCACATGCGGCCATCTCCTACTCAAGGTAGGAGACGATGCACTACCCATCAGATTGAGATCTAACAGTCCAAAATGGGCTCCTATTTTGGCAAGTAAATGAATCCAGGTGACAAATAAATAAATGAAAACCTTATTCAAATCATATTCAAATAAAGTGAAATTGGTACATTCCTTTTCTCTCTTTCTTCAACTAAGGGTTCAAACATTATCTAAATTAAGTGAAATTTTGTACAAAGGATAATTAAGGCATGTAGATTCTGATACGCAATTATATTACCCTTTTAAAAACCTTTTATGCATTAACTAAACAAGTCATGTTTTCTCTTTCCTCATGCATTAATGACATTAGGGTTATCCAAATTTGGCAAAACTTCATCCACAAGTTATCTTTAATGTGTTGAATATTGTTTTGTCTTTATTCCCATATTTTGAAGTTATTTATCTTATTATCCCACTTATATGGCTTTTACGCATTTTCTATCTCCTAAACTTACCCTAAATATTCAAGGTTGTCCAAATCAGATGAAAATTCATACATAGGCTTATTTTAACGTGTTGAGTATGAATCCAAGATTAGTTTTTCTCTTTTGGAGTCATTAAATATTTATTTTATATTTTCGAGGAAAACTACCTTTTCTTTTCTAAATAAATAAATGTGTTATTGTTATTCTAAAATTTGTGAAACTTGTCCTCCAAGGCAAAACATATCCAAGGAAAATGAATCTAAATTTATTCTTAGCCATTTAGTATTCCTTTTATGAATTTTATTTAATTAACATTGGTGGCCCATTATTATTTAGTTGATATGTTATTTCATTATTATAGCCATCATGTTACCACCGAAAGGATATTTGACATGTTTATTCATGAACTATTATATATTTATTTTTTATTTTATTTAGTTAATTAATTCTATATTATTTGAATTATGTATTAATATTATCAATTATGGACACCTAAACCTTCTATGCACATTATTTCTCTTAACCTCATGCCAAAATTGACATTATCTCATCAGATATGTTTTACTGGTCTTAAGATTAATGTGAGAGCATTAGGCCATATTTGTTTTCATGCATATATGTTTGGGTTATTTATCCATGCATTAATATATTAAGGTCACATTTAACTACTATTGAGTATATCTTTGTCCTTTTTTGGCTAAACCCAAAGAACCAAGTTGCCTATCCTCCAAGACATATGATTAGGGTAAAAAAAGGCTAGATTTTGGTTTGTAATAGAAGCCTACATTAAGGAAGCCAATTACAGATGTGTAGTGTAATGATATTGTGATACAACAGATCTAAGCAGAGTTTGGTAGCGAGAAGCGTGGTGGCTTCCATGAGTCTGGCAACGGAACAGTGTGTTACCATGGAACAGCAGTGTTTCCTGATGTTGATAATCTGAGGAAGTTAGTTATGGAAGAGTTCTCACTCTTTGATGTACGCTATGCATCCAGGAAGTACCAAGATGTACCACAATCTGAAAGACATGTATTGGTGGCCTGGTTTGAAGTGTGACATGGCTTAGTTTGTGGCAAAGTGTCCTGTGTGTCAGCAGGTCAAGGCTGGACATCAGAAACGCACAGGGACTTTGCAATTGTTGCTTATATCATAGTAGAAATGGGATCATGTCACTATGGACTTTTTGGTTGGTCTTCCTATAAAATCCAAAGGTCATGATTCCATTTGGGTGATTGTTGAAAGGTTGATCAAGTCAGTGCAATTCCTTCCTATGAAGACAACATATACAACGAAGAAGTTGGCACATGTTTATGTTGATGAGATAGTCCGTTTGCATGGAATCCTAGTGATGATCATGTTTGATAGATGTCCTCAGTTTACCACTCACTTTTGGGAGCATCTGCATACAGTGATGGGTACAAAGTTGAGGTTTAGCACAACGTTTCACCCACATACATATGGCCAATCTGAGAGAACTATATAGACATTGAAGGATCTGTTGAGAGCCAATGTTTTGCAATTGTTGGGTAGTTGGGATGTACATCTTAGTTTGATAGAGTTTTCTTACAACAACAACTATCAGAAGAGTATCAACATGGCACCTTATAAGGCTTTGTATGGGATACATCGTAGGTCTTCATTGTGTTGGTGTGAGACTAGTGAGTATCAACTTTTGGGACCTGAGCTTGTACAACATACTACAAAGAAGATTAAAGTGATTTAGTAGGAGCTAGAGGTAGCCCAGAACAGATAGAATTTGTATGCTAATAATCATCATAGGCCCTTGGAGTTACAAGTGTGAGACAAGGTGTATTTGAAGGTCTCTCCTTGGAAAGGCATGATGAGGTTTGGGAAGAAGGGTAAGTTGGCTCCCAGGTATACGTGACCTTACCTATGGTGCCACGTGTTGGGAAGGTGGCTTACAAGTTGGAGTTGCCACCTGAGTTACACATGTTGCATCTGGTGTTTCATGTTTCAATGTTGAGGAAGTATCACCCTGATATAGAGCTTGTGTCGCAGCTCGTGGAGGTTGAGTTGGATGAGGACATGTCATATGTGGAAGGTCCCATGTTGATCCTTGATACAAGGGTGAAGAAGTTGAAGAAGAAGGATATTGTGTTGGTCAGGGTTTTGTGGCATCACTGTGGTGTTTAGGAAGTCACATGGGATCTTGAGTACGAGATGCATATGAAGTACCCATCTATTTTGGCGTAGGATTTTGGGGGTGAAATTCTTGTTAGGGGTTTATGGTTGTAAGACCCATGGCCTAGCTTAGCGCTTGATGTTCTTGATTTGGTTAATTAGATTCTTAAACCTTAATCTAATATCTTGAAAATTTATACCCCTAGTGTCATGAGAGGCTCTAGTATCTTGACACCTCATATCCCTTCAACTGTCTCCTACCTTGGGAATTTATACCCCTTCTTTCACATGCAAGTAACCCTTTTATCTCTCTCTTCTTTCTCTCTTCTTGATTGAGGTCAGCCCTTGTGCTTGGTGGTGCTTGTGGAGGTGCTTGAGCTTGAAGAAAAGGAAGGTCAAACCTTTGCATCTGATGATTTAGGGTTTGATAATTTCCCTTGTGGTGGTTCTTGGTGATCCTTTATCTTGGTAAGTGGTTTCATCTCCTTGATCTTGTTTTTCTTGAAACCCTACCTCTTTATTCTTCTTTCATCCAGACTATGATTCTCCATGGTGGCTTTCTTGAGGAAATTCTCTCCAATAGAGGTCAAATCATAGTTCTCCAGGGTAGTACCTGAGTGAGATGAAGATCTCCTATTTGTCTTTCTTCTTCAACCTAGGGCTTTTACCCTCTTCTCTTTAGGTTTCCTTTGATTTTGGTTTGTTCTTCTTCTCTTGAGGTGACATTGCTTGGTCATGGAGTTGATCCAAGCTTGGAAATTCTTCTATCTCTTGGAGCTTCTTGGATTTTGGAGTTTATCTTCACCTTAAGGCGGGTTATATAACTTTCCCCTCTTCTATTGTTGCACATAAACTTTCATGCATGTTATATTATCTCTAAAACATGGTTATAAGATGCTTGATGATGTTACCTTGATTTTTGGTTTATGATTTTGTAGTAATCTTGCATAGATTAGCTCTTTCTCCTAAACCCTAATTCGTGTACCCAAAATTTAGGAGATGATGAAGTTGATGGTTCTTACATGCACCTTGAATATTGGCTTTATCACCGTGTTTATGGTTCAACTATCATATGTTAGATGGAGATTTTGGTTCTTGTTTACATGCATTTGATGATGGATTTCATCTCCATTAGCATTGTTTCTTTGCTGATCTTGATGATGATCCTTTTAGGGTTTTGATGCTCATCCTTTCATGGAGTTTTCACCTTGGTGACACTTAAGTTTCTTGATGTTATACATATGTTTCAGTCAACATGCTTTCTTGGTCATTTGTGGTTTCTATGACCATGTTGATGGCAAGATTAGGTTATGATTTGGTCTCCATAATCCTAACCCTAGCTACCTTGGTTGCTACATGACTTGCTTTTGGGGTCGCTACATATGAGCCCCTTGTGATGGTTGCTACACATGAATCCTTCTTTTGGTCGCAATGCTTTGAGCCTTGTGTTGGTCATTGCATATGCTCGATTGTTTGGCCGAAATGGCTTTGGTTTGATGGATGATCACTACCTAAGGTGGTTTGGTCGCTACAAACCTTAACCTTAGTTTCTCTTGTGGTCGCTACATATGGTTCAGTTTGATGAGGTCTTTACAACAGTGTAACCCTAGTGGCCACTAAATGTGCTAACCCTAGTGGTTGTTGCATGTGCTATCCCTAGTGGTCTCTACATGAGTTTAACCCTAGTGGTTGCTACATGTGCTAACTCTAATGGTTGCTACAATGCCCTATCTTCATGGTCGCTACAGATGGTCTTAACCTTATATGGTCGTTACATATTGCTGTTTGAATGCTTCATGGTTGATGACATTTGGTCTAGGTGTTCCAAAAATAAGGGAATGGTGTACCACACGGTATGATGCTAAGTTTTGTATGAGAAACCCTAACCCTAATCATGAGTGCATGATGCAACACTTATCTTGCTTTAAGTGATAGCACATACTGATGTATTCTCTCTCCTACTTGTGTAACGCTAACGTTGTAGGTTGAATGAACATCATATGTTGTGACTTCTATGGTATCTCTTATATAACATACGGTGATGATTATGAGCCTTTATGAGGCATGATAATATAATGACATTATGCATGAACTATGTGATTAGGTCTTATGACCTAGAAGAGGCATTGTCCCTGATGTGAGGTGATATCCTCTAGTGATGTGATCAGGGATGGTTATCCCATGCTGATATGATAATGGTGATGGCCTGGTATAAGGCAGTGAGATAGTATCAATATCATGTGCTGTGCTTAATACATTATATATCTTTTGGTGTTGCAATCTACCCCTATCTTTGTAGAGTTTTTCTATGGCTTGTACGTTGTAACGTTGATGCAATAAAAGATATCTAATTGGCTTAACTAATCAAGTGAAACCCTAATCATGTAGGTTGCCCTGAGCCATAGATCCATTTTCAACTTCAATACTTGTTGGATGGTGAAATGATTAATTCATGTGGGAAACTCAGAGCACATATTGTTGAATATGCGGGGGTGCAAGTCGAGGATATATCCTCACATCCACAATCAACAGTTTTGAGGATGGTTGTGATCATACCCTGGCAAGAGAACGATTGCGGTTGTATCTCACTAGTGTTGTGTCTATATACCAAGGCAGACTATGCTGATTTGTAGTTTGACTCTATATGTCACTATGGTGGACTCGGAATGAATGAGTGTGTGAGAGATCATAGGAGTCCGGCTCTCCTTGATCTTGCATGACACTAATTTTAACTTAGCAATTGTCAGTTGGAGTATGAGTGGTATGCCTTATCTCCACAAGGCATAATAAAAGATGTAATACATCTATGTAATATATCTTCTTAGGGTTAAACATGATTCACATTGGATGATTGTAACATCCCAATTTTTTTAAATAAAATAAGTTTTGGGTCTTTTTTGCAAATTTCCAATTATAAAACTTGAAACTTGGACTCTGATACAAGTTACCCAAAATATTAAGGAGTTTATATGATTTTCAATGTAAAAAGAAAATGAAACATGTTTCCTCTTTTATTTCACTATGAGTTCAATATAAAAATGATAATTTCACTTTAGTTCATATTTCAATACATGTACACTAAGATAATGACCTATACAAATTTCATGGACAAAAATGATAATAATTTCACTTTATTTCATATTTCAATACATGTACACTAAGATAATTTCACCTATGATCAAAATTTGAGTTCCGTTGGACCTTGTTTGACCCCTTAACCAAAATAGTAATGAAATCATATGATTTAATGTCAATTATTTAATTGGTGCAATTTCATAGCTGAAGTCGGCGATTCTAATCCTCTGTCATGTGAAGACCCAATCTAGGTTGGACTCTCGTGGAGTGATCCACGCGTGAGGAGACCCTCTCCCTGACCCGACTCCCAAATGGATTATAAGAGGCACAACCCAACAATCTCCACCCTCCCGATCTCCCTCGTTGATCAACGTATTCATAAAGAAAGATGGTTTCCATTATCTATGTACCTTATTGAAGAATCTGATCCCATTCATGATGGGTTTTCATGATCTCACATCCCAGGATGACAAAACCCTTGTTCAACCCCTGTTTCAGACTCCCTTGACCTCCCGACTCGGATCCAGTAGGAGACTATATGTACAACCCTATGAAAATGATCTTTGGATATCAAGCGACCAAATCCTAGTCTTGTTTTGGCCCTTGTAACCTCATGAATTCCTTCCATATTCCAACTTGCACATGTCACCTCTAGCGATCAACGATGACACTCCCTGGGGGGGCAAACGAATCTCGGCTCATGATCAAGAGACCTTCATCATGCTTTCTAGCTTGTGGAGTTCAATAATTGTTTGGTATTCTCTGGTTTCCCCTTTTTTCTTCCTTTCATTGTTGTTCTGAGCTTGTCTCAAAATTCACCTCAGTTCACGTCTGGGCTTGTCAAATTTGGCCAGACTCAGAGAGAGTACCTAGCACCTTAGTTTCTGGCTCAAAAAATGAGAATCAGATGTTTGCATCTTGTGTTATTGTTGGTTGTTCATCGTGATGTTCATCGTTCAGAAAAAGAAGGTCCCAAGAAGAAGTTTGTCATTTTTGCCCTTCAACCTTCAATGATTTTAATTTTTGTTCTAAGGCTAATTTGTAATTTAACCCCGGTGTGACTCCCTGCTGCACGCTTGACATAGGAGGGACCCGCCTCTAGGGGAACCACACCCATTGGGTCACCTGGGAGCAGGGTCCAGTGTCTGCTTGTTTGGATATTAATGCCCACATGGCTTTTTAATGTTTTTCTATTGTTCATTTTCCCACAATTCACCATAAATCAACAAGGCATTAGAAAAATATGAATAAATAGTCATTGGAAAAGATTTTCAAAGTAGAATTTGATTTTCTAATTTTCAGACCCAGATTCCATCATCTCTGACTATGTTTCTTTAAAAGACCAATTTGGGGTTTAAGATGCTAATTAAAATAATAATTAATAGGAATAATGTGATTTCAGGAACTTAGGATTTGACCAAGATCAAAAGGACTAATCTAGGATTTTCTTTGCTCCAAGTTTAAGGTAAGCGAGTCCATGCACTTTGAGTATTTAGTATGCATTTTGAATCACCTTATGTTTATTGTATCATGATGATCAATTTAAACTATGTGCATAGCCATGTACTATAATCTGAATATATCTCTAATCAACGTTATTATACAATGCTTATGATTTCAAGTTCTATTTCAAGAATTCATGTAGTTCATGTCACAATCCAAGTAAATGATAATTATTTGAAGTTAATGATGAATCATGTAATTGGTTGTATTATTTTGTCCTCATTAAATTAATGTTGAGCCCTGGGGGGCTTATGAGTTCAAATGGAACATAGTGGCATGTATTTTCTATTCATGAGTTCAAATGGAACATTATGGCACTTAGGTGCATATCATGAGCTCAAATGGAGCATTATTAACGACACTTAAGTGCAAGTCATGAGCTCAATTTGAGCATAGTTAATGGCACTTAGGTGCAGATCATGAGTTCAAATGGAACATCAGTTGAGCCTACAGGCCTTACAAGCACAGTTGGTGCATCAGAGTAGAGGGCATTATAATTAACCACTAAGAGCATATTATGATAATCCAAATTTACCATTCAGTTAAGTTCATTTTTCATTTTTCCAAGTTATTATTTTGGTATAACAATACACAATGCCTCTTACTCTAACGTGTTTTTCAATTTGAATGCATGGTTGGGGACACGACGTCTGTAGGAGGAAAGAATAAGGGAGCATAATCAAGGATAAAAGGAATATGAACTAAGCGCTTTAAATTAGAAGTTTCTAGGGCTTAGCTTGGTGGGGTGTCATCTACACCTTAGAAGATCTAATATCAAGTTTCAGAGGAGGTTTATGTCTTAGATTTGGCCTACCTTTTATGTATTTGATTATATTTCAAAGATGAGATGGTTCACATGATATTCTATAGTATTAGTTTTCTCTCTCAAAGAACAATGTATAAATCAATACTTCCAATCAATGCATGGTGTTTCGTTTATCTTATTGCTATTGAATATCATGTTTTGTAATGTTCCTCCAAGCCAAGTGACCCATGTTATGGACAACATAGGGTTTGCTTTCATTGTCATATATGAGCTTGGAGGGGCATTACAATTACCCTTTTCCTTGTTTCTTATACGGCTTAGCTGTTATCTTTTAGTACATGTTCTTCATATTCCTTCTTAGAATATATGATAATCTACTGAATAGTTGTAGCCGTTTAAACTTCTTAACCTAAGTTATCAGTTTGAAAGTATTCATTTAACTGAATCTTCTCATTCTGTTAATAATGTTAGTTTCATGCTTTAGTATATTTGTGGTAAAAATAGTTTTTGGCGGAGAGTTATATCTCCCATTAGGACATTGGTCCCACCTCGTGGGTTCCACATCTTTTAGGTGGTCATGCACGACGTGGTAGAGATCATGTAGTTGAAGACGAGTAGAAAGGAGATCAATAGTTGTTGAAGGTTGGATATGTTTCTAGTGTTTTTTAGTACAGTCATGTGTATCATCCCTATACTCTCAGGTCCTTAGAGGAGTTTTGTAGATGTTGTACATCGCTATGAGGTTTTTGGCAGTATGCCATGGTTGTACATGTATTGCTTTTGTATATGAACATACTATCTTTTGTAAAAGGTTTGTGGCAAGATGGACACTGTGTAGTGATGTATATACCTTTATGGTATGATATGTGATACATGTGATAAAGTTTGTGGACCTCAATGTAATATGTTCTACTTTCCTGGTTATATAAGATCGGTTTTAATTTACTATGTATCTTGGTAATCTGGATGTTTAGTGTTAATTCTGCACTTTGTTTTGATTATTCTTGCTCGTGTGGCATCAGGTTGTCACAACTAGCCAAACTTATTCTCCTACTTCTCTCCAAGCTTCTCTTCCTGACCACCACGATCCTGATGACTTCGCTGATGATCACCTAAAAAGATGTGGTGACCCACAAGGTGAAACCAACATCCCAACGAGAGATATAACTCTCAACAATGGTTAATGATTATAGCAAGTTATCTTATGAAATGAGGCAAACTGATTAAGTAGATTAAGTAGGTTTAATAGACTAAACAACTAAATCAAGTTATGCATGATTAGCATAGTATATAGAGGAATAGATAAATCTGTCATCTTTCAACAATTATTTTCTCTTATTGAATTATCCATCAACTAAACATATAAGAAACAAGGTAAGGGTTATCAACCAATGTGAAAAGTATTTAACCCTCCACAAATAAGCTACACAGTTGGATTACGTCTTTTATGAAACCATCGGGAGTTTGAGGTATACCACTCAAACTCCAACTGACCACTGCTAAGTCAAAATCAGTTCCATATAAGATCTAGGAGAGTCAAACTCCTAAGATCTCATCGGCCCTTAGTCAGTACAAATCAATCACAACAACATATATAGTCCAACTGCAAAACAACCTAGTCCGCCCTTGGTATATAGGTCATGGAACTAGTAACCAAGGGAAACAAACCCTATCATCCGAGGTACAACCATAGTTTTCCTTAATCATGTTACATATATTGTATCATAATCATCTAAGATACAACCTTGACCATGCCTAGGTATGACTGTAACCATCCTCAGAAACATGCATATACTCAACAATATATGACTATGTGCTTCCATTAAAGGAATACTTGTTTCACTGTCCAACAAGTCTTGACAGTGGAATTGATCTATGGCACATGGAAGCAAATGATTAGGGTTTCACTTGATTAGTTAGTGCTAATTGAGTGAGTTAAAACTGCATCAATCAAGTTACATACAAACCCTAAAAGAATTGTACTACAACATGGGTATGTTACAACTCCGTAAGATATAAAACGTATGAAATATAATTTTGATCTCATCATCACAGGATATCAATCCTTGTCACATCATGAAGAGGGTTACACCTTCATAACGGCTCAACCATGCTCAAAGGTCATTAAGACCATCGCATCATTGCCTATAAGAGCATCATTATCTTTCCATGCCTTACCAAAGGCTCATCAAACCATCACCATACATGTGATGTATAAGTTTAACATAACATTGCATTTCAGAGCTCATAATGTTCATATAACAACATATTAGGGTTACAACAACATTGAGAGATTATTGCTCTTCATACTAATCCCACAAGGAAGCTAAGTATGATTATCCATCATCACCATTTTGTATTAGGGTTAGGTTCAACAAGATAAGTGAATTAAAGTTAGAAAAAGAGCACTCAAGAATAAACCCTAATTCTTAACATTTCCATCGGATCATGAACGCATAAGATCAAACATCACCATATGATTCATACAACCAAACTCATAACCCATACTCATAGGATCAGAAAACCTATTGATCATAAATCAAGAAAACATAGTGACCACATAGATAAAAAATTCTCATCGACCACATAGGTTAGGAACCTTGGCGACCACATAGGTTAGAAAATATTAGGGACTACTAGGGTTAGAAGATCTTGACAGCCACTAGGGTTTGAAGATCTTGGCGACCACTAGGGTTAGGTATCCCCATCGGCCTCTAGGATTAGGAACCTTGGCAACCACTAGGGTTAGGATCCTCATCGACCACTAGTTTTCAAAATCTTGGCAACTACTAGTTCAAAATCTTTGGCGACCAATAGGGTTCAAAACCTTGGCGATCACTAAGAGTCCAAAATCTTCATCTACCACTAAGAATCCCATAAACTTGGTGACCACAAGGAAATACAAATCTTGGCGACCAATATGGATTCAAAATCCTTGGTGACCATCAAGTTCAAAAACTCATCGACCACATGAGATATAAAATCTTTGGCAACCACATAGATCAAAAACTTGGCAACCATCATGACCAACATGGAGTCACACACAAAACAAGGTCTAGGTTATCCATCATCAAGGAAGAATATGCATAAGGTTTAGAGGCATATCAAGAAGGATCATCTACTCAAGATAGAACATCTACGTTCAGCCCTAGGCAAGGGTAATATCTTTCTACTTGGAACAACATTCTCAGGGCAAGATCATGTACATGCAGGGTAAGAGTAAGCAATAATTGTGGAGAAAGTTATATAACTCGCCTTAGAGATGATGAAGAATCTCCAAAAAGCAAGGTATCTCTAAAAAAGAAGGTAGAAACCCTAGATTGATTACTCCACTCAGCCAAGCTAGCTCCTTCTCCAAAAAGGAAGCCAACCCTAGGTATATCAAGAAAGAGGTGCTCATCAAGATCTAGCACAAGTTCCACCATGGATGTGACCAAGAAGAAGAGAGAGGAAGGTAGGATAGTAAGAAAAATGAAGGAAAAGAGGGAGATCTCAGATCTCACTTACCAAGACCAAGAACCAAAGCAAGGAAGCACCAAACGACCTCAACAAGGGAGGATCCAAACCCTAGGTGCACATGCAAGCAATATCGGCCAAGATTCTTCTACCTTGGATCCTCCTTCTCTACCGAGAAAAGAGGGACGAGCTACAAGAAGCAAAGGGAAAAAACAAAGAGAGCTAGGTGTTTAAGAGCTTGTTTGCAGGCAAAGAGAGAGGTATATAAAGCTTAGAGTTGGAGAGAGAGGAAGGGTTATGTGTCAAGCCATGCATGCCAAGTGTCCAAGGTTAAAACATCCCACCCATGAAAGCAACTCATCCATGAAACCAAGTTAAACATATTGAAAAAAAAAACCAAACGACCACTTAAGAAAACTTGGTGACTGCCAATACTAAGAAGTTAGCGACCAAGGTGATCAGAAAACCAAACGACCGCCAACCCTAGGGAAGTTGGTGACCAAGATAGTTCAAAAAATCATCGAACGCCAACTCTAGATGGATCACATGAAACCTTGGTGATTGCCAACCCTAGAGACCTCATGACACCTTGGCAACTGCCAACACTAGGTGGCTCAACACTTAAGGTCGACCATGAGTTAGGGCATCTATGAGAGCAAACCCTAATCTCAACACAAAGCTAGATGTCACTACTCAAACCAAGATGTCACAAGGAATCCCAAAGAACAACTACAACAAACATGATATGAAAACATGTGAGGCACCACAAGCATGTGAAAAATTGCAAGAAAACCCCTAGATATGGGTGAATTGCGTAAAAGGCCAAACATGCACATTAAAACATAACTTGCTCAAACAATGTCTAAATTGGACGAAACTTGAAACTTAAACTTGTCACATGATATCAAAGCATATCTTAGGGTTTGATTTGGGTTTTAAGCATATAATTAAGATAATTAAGCATGTTCAACCATAAAGAAAGATTAGGGGTCTTACATTTATGTACTTTTACCTAAGCCAGTACTTTTATTCTAGATCTAGTGTGTTTTGCATTTGATCATCTCTTTTTAGTCATGATTGTTGGTTTGTCTGATCTCTCTCTTGCTTGAACCTTCATTTTCTACCAAGATCAAGATATTTATTTTAGAAATGGGTAGAGAAGGTAGTTTGTATTGTAATATGGAAGTATTATGTCCAAGGGAGGATCTATCTAGAACACAAGTCAGAGAAATCTGACCCAAAACTTTGAATTTGTTTGCATCTAGTTGAATTTGATCAGGTACAGTTGAATTCAGTTGGGTTCATCTCTATGTGACTGAATTCATGGTATGTATTCTGTGCAAATTCTCTACTATTCCTAACATCTTTTAATATTATGGACCTGAAAGGTGTCTGAAATATTCAAGGGTGTTAATAAGTTATTCTTGATAGAGGTTTCAGATCATTGGTGGGGTTTTAGTCATGCTATGCTAGAGCGAGTGGGATGACCCTTACAAGAGAAGCTACCACGAACATGCTACATTTGGATGTTAGTTGCTTGCTAGGGTGTTTGAGGGTTGTCAACGCCTGAAAATGGAAGCATAGAATGTCCCACTTGTGGTTGCATAGCCAATAACTCCTTCTCTTGATTAGTAGGATTTGACAAACTCTATTTTCTTTACTTCACTTTACTTTGTTTTGTTTCATATTGTTTTTCTAAACTCCTTCTAGTCCTTTTCTTATATCAACTACTAGTTTTTCTTAACTGACTAAGAACAGAATATTAGACATCATAAATGTCCCCACATTCATGTCTTCATCCCCATATTTCTACTTTGACCCTATATTGAGTTGTGGGGGTCTTAAGGTTTCAGGTTATAAATTTAAAGTCTGATCCTTCTGAATCCACCTCCATTTTGGAAGTGTGATTGGGACCGAACACTACCAAACATAAAGAACCATATGGGGTCCTATGAGATCTAGAAACAACTAGACTACATTGAGCACTCTCATATATACATGGAGCTTAATCAGCAGAGACATGGCAACCTGAGTAATCATGTTTATCTTATGCATAGATCTCATGAGTTGTAGCATGTCAAACGTGATAACTACGGGTCTGCTAGGATGTACTATCAAGATATGATGCTAATTAGACTTATCCTAGCCTCACTTCATGATATTGGGGGAAATACTATGTTGAGACCTCTGCTCAAGACCAATCACCCTAGTTTGATACCCCCATACAAACTCCTTATCATGTTCCGTCTTCCCCATCACGACCAGGAGATCATGGCGGATGGTGGCAATACAAGTAGTTTTCTTTCCTCCATTCTATATTTAATATTTTCTCAAAATGAGAAAAATTCTAAGTTTTGGGTGGAGATGGGTGGTTTGTACCCATTCCATCCACTCTAGCTTCCCTTTTTCCTTTTTGCATTCATAGTTTGATATTTTGTCTTGCTTGTATTTTTAGATTCAAATTTTTTTATCTCTTTTCTTGTATGTGCTAATCGGCCATTTGTCTAATATGCATGTTTATCAATGAATCTCTCCAAATGAAGTGAAGTTTCTTGCAATATTTTCATAAAATTGTTAGAAATCATCGTCTCCTAGGACCTTAAGTAGCACTTACTCCTTGGAAACAATGGCAAGCCATACTGGATCGATAGGAACCAAACACAATCTGTCTTCAAATAGATTGTCAAATTTCTCAATTTTTGTTTGTTATAGAAAGATTTGAGTTGATGGTATGATGCTCCCAATGTGCTAAATTCAAAACTATGAGATGCACAAGTTGAGCATGTTCTACATTTATTTTGTCACCTTATTATCTCCATTCGTCACAAAAATGAAAAGCTAAAAGTGTGCCAAACTCCAAGTTTGGGGTGGCACACCCCTTCTCCCTCTACCTATTCATCCACAACCATTGTATTTAATAATTGTGTACCACCAGTAAAAAGAAGATGCCAATGTTCACACACACAAAATTCAATTAGTGCAATTGTAACAAAGAAAATAAAAAGATCTTGAGTCGAATAGAGGAGAGGTCACCTTCTTCCATATCTCCATTCACTCTGATTTTCTACCTAGGGGAATCTGCATACCCCCAATTCATTCAAACAATAAACCATGTTCTTGTATAAAACTAGTAAGAATATGCAAGACTACCACCAATGTTATGGCATTCGAGTAGTTAAAAGTGATGTTTTATGCCCAAGAGCTCACAAATTCAAACCCCAGACAAGGGATGAATGAATTGCCAACTTTTTAGAAAAATATACGCAAGAGTACTAAAAATAGAAGGAATGTGAGATCTATTTATTTGGAGGTCTTGAAATGGAAACTAATTGTGAAACAATTTGGAGTGGAGAATATGCAAAAATTATGTTTTGTGATTTCAACAAATTAGGATCAATTGGCCATAAAAGGTGGCAAGGACAAAGTAGTACTATGCAAGTGAGGAGCGTAAGTTGTCAATATTATTTGGTTAATTTTTATGATTCTAACTTGCTCAAGGATGAGCAACATTCAAGTTTGGAGTAATTTTGTGATTTATTCAAGTAGCGGTTTTGGTTTATTTTTACCACATCTTTTTTATTATTTCTTCAGGTCATTGTGTTGATATTTCCTAGATTTAGGGATTATTTGCATTAGTTTATCTTTTACCTTCTAAATCAAACGTTTTATTAGAAATGATCATTTTATCGTAGGAAAACACACCAATCACACTAAAGTCCAAAAATCCCCAAGATTAAGGAGGCTTCAAATACATATTTTAACCTCCCAAACCCTCCAGTTGGTCAAATGACACACTCAGTCGACCGACTCACGTGTAAGATTTGGTCAAGTCTAGAATTGCCAACCAATTGATTGGCCACCCAATCGATTAATTCAATGTAATCAAGCAATACCTCTTTTGTAGTTGAACTATCTGATCCAACATCGAGTTGGTCGGCTGACCTGCTTTAGACCCGAGCAAAAAATAGTGTAGTTGATAGGTTGGCCCCTCATCTGATCGATTGACCTCCATATGGGCCTGCATCCCAGCTAATCTTAATCAATTAGTTGACTTCCATTCGATCAAATGGTGTTGGGAATCCAGTCTCAGCAACCATCACAAAATACATTTTTAGGGTTTTAGACCACATTCCCCCTATAAAAGGAGGGGGAGGCCAAGCACAAAACAACTCATATGATATCATTCCGGAGCCTCCCTCAGGTGTATATAGCAAGGAAAAGAGAGAAGGATCTTACATCTTCCTAATAGAGTTTATCAAAGTGTTTTAAGATTCCAACAACATGATTCTTTCCCCCTATATCTATTCTTTTATATCTGCCATGAGCAAGTAAAACCTTCATATTGGGGCATTGGGAGTAATCTCATAGCTCATATCTTGTTTTAATTGTATTTGACTCCAAAGTATCTATTGACTAGATGTCTTTTCATTCAATCTTATTACGTGACTTATGACTTGATAAATCAGTCTTGTAGCCTGTTATAATCTATGGTGATGAGATCCCAGATACATAGGTTGAAACACTTGATGAAGCTCATAAAAATCCATAAGATATTCTAGAAGGAGTTTTATTGTACGGTTGAACAATGATCCACATACATTGAGATCCCAGGTTTGTGATAAGTTTGACATGTGTGTGGTTTGTGTTCTGTAAGGACACAAATCTGCTTGGTCCTAATCCAATTATTTAAAAATAATGAAAAACATGTGATCTATGGTGGTGAACCCCAGACTCCCAATATCTCTTAATAATTGATTAAATCTTAGAGTTCATTAGTTTTTTCTTTCACAATATTAAATTCCTATATTAGTTATAATCACTCTCCAAATTTGGATTCAAATATTAATTTTAGCAATTTGTTCGAATAAAATTCTAAATAATGTTATTCCATGAGATTGACCTTTTTGTATAATCAACTTGTTCTCTAGTGGGCGAGATGATTTCCTCTTAAAAGGATAAACTCTAGGGAATTATAATCTCTGGTTAATTTGTTGTGCAAATATATGTGTCAACTTTACATCAAAGGAATTCATAACTAGAAAATTCCCCTTGTTGATTTCCGACCTAATAAAATTGTAAATTTCTCCCTCGAAATTAGCACTTTTAGAGTTTTCGACCAATTTTTGATCTGTCAATCTCACTTGTTGATTGGTCATCTGTACTTTTAGAAATTTTAATCCACTTTTTACCGCCCAATCAATAGTACAGATGAAGCAAATTTGGATAGTTTCCGACCAGAGACTAATCAGAAAAAAAGGACAGCCAAAACTAATTATCATTTATTCTATTCTCTCAAAGCCCAAAGCATGTTCTACAGCAAGGAGATAGAGGATACAATGAGGAAGAAGGCCATCTTAGCATAGTTCTTGAATTGTTTGAGGTTAGAGAAGATTACGAAAGTCATTGACCACTGGTGATCACCTAAAACCACACATCCAAAAGGAGAAGATCTAGAGTAATCAGACTATAACTTTATATATGATACTTTGGTGCCTGCAACAAAAACAATGGGGCCCAATGTGCTAAATAAGGGTCAAACTTAGAGACAAAGGTAGCATGCATTAAGAATTGAAAGCCTTAGATTACTTACACCAACCAAAAAAGTAGATCAGTGTTCCTTATTGAATAGAGTTGTTTGAATGGGCAAGATATCAAACAAGTAAAGTTAAAATAAGGATAAAACAAAGTGGAATAAGAATTTTTAAATCGGATAAGATAATATGGATGGGAAACTTGGATTGGGTCAACTAAGATCTCTCACCAACATGAAACACTGATACCATCGTGTACCTTTAGAAAGTTTATAAGCAATCATCATAAGTGCCTATTCCTTCGAGATTAAGATAGATCTAAATTATAAGGCTGCCACTCTCTCGAGATGGCAAATAAACAATCAACATAATATTTCATGATCGTTAACTTAATCATTCCAACATTCTCATGAATTCGTGCAACCCTATAACTCTTAGATATAGGTCAACACTACTTTCTCAAGGTTATAATAATAAAACAACACAAGATGGAAACTAATCATGCAAGTGAAGCAATAAGAACAGGAATATGAAGATAAACATTGCTAAGAGCATATAGATTCGATGGATATAAATATTTACATGTTGGGAGAGCCTTAGTAGCAACTCCCAACCCAAGTTAAATGGATCAACCCCTCATAATGGTGAGTGATATTTCATATTCACAAGTATAAGGTGACAATGTGATGGATGGATGGATGGAAGAAAGTGAACAGATCAAAGAAGAAGATGGAAGATACACCAAACAACAACTTTATTTGGAATCAAGATCGATGAAGACAGTCTTCTTCTCTAACTATGGTGTTGGTGCATGAAGGTGGGCATCAACTCCCTCATCCTTCTCCTCTTAAAGAGGGCTTCATGTGCTTCTAGGGATGAAGAAGGAGCACTAGACCCTCATACTTTCATCCTTAGATTTGGTGAACCGATGGTTGCGAGTGGTGGTTGATGGCGAGCATGTACATGGGAAACACTTTTTCCTCAACTCTTGTGATGAGTGACCCCTCCTCATTATCAAGGAGTGTGCTATTTATAGAGTCTGGTGTAGGGACGGGGGTTCTCATAAATGAGCTTCACTTGTGCCCCAAGTTTTTTGGGCACGTGCCTCGGGGCATGTACTCAACTAACTTGGTGGGTGATGTACATAGTGTCACCACCGTTTGGTGGATATTTTTGAACAATCGATAGGTAAATGGTTAGTGGTCTCTGGAAGTGCGGTACCTCATTGAGACATCAAAAGGGTGATGCTCAACTGAGTCAACAAGAGGCACAACCAACTGGTGTCCTTCAGTTGTTGACTCCCAACTGAGATATCGGTTGATGACTTTGAGCTAAACCATCGGTTGAGATGTGCGAGCAACTATTTGAAGGAAGGGCTTTGCTTCTCTGTTGGGTTGTGGAATATGATATGCCATCAGAAGGCCACCCGAGTGTGACCTTTGTTTATGGGGACTGATGGGTGAGGTAAATGGAACTCTAAGTTGATCGAGAAAATGGGATCCTTGAAAGCTGGATAAGGAGTGACCATCGGCTGTGGGAACCAATACAGGGCATGTCCTTAGTTGTACATATTTGGTTAATGCCATTAATTAATGATTTTTCTAGAAAAAAGAAGTACTTAATGCTTAATTAAGGCATACATGATAAATATGAACAAAATGTGAGAGAATTAAATAAAGTATGTGCTACTCAAGGAATCATTGGAAAAATTAGGAATGAAACATACAAAAAATTGGATGTTATAAAGCACCCCAACTTAGAATCTACCTTGTCCTCAATCTAATAAATAGAATCAAATCATCAAGAGATAGTTAAGAGTTATTTTTTAATGTTGTTCAGCAATGACCATGTCTTTATGCCTTCCCTATGTCAAAATATATGCATGACTTTTTTGTATGCATACATATTCCCTGGCTTCATTCTCTTAGATTTAGATTTAGGTGACTTTTTCATCTGTTACATCCTCTTCTCAGGATGAGTTTCTCCTTCACAATTCTCACTCAATCCCATTTTTAGCCATACGTGTGCATGTTACTCACTATAGGTAGCTTTCACACCCAACTTTTATTTTTGTATGTAATCCTAGCTAGGTGTGTAGGGAAGGGTATTCAGTCTTTCTCATAATCAATCATGAGTACTGTTGTAATCACAATGTTACTCAACTGCAAGTTCTAATGTAATTTCAGGTGGTTTCGTGAGATCACCCTTGAAAGATGGGCGGGTATTGTTTGGCTTCCAGACTCCACCACCTGAAATGACATATTTGATTCTTGAGTGCATCTATACACCGGTCAGGAGGAGCCCTTCAACATCTTTCGAGGCACAAATCCCATGGTTTTATTCACTCTCGACTTTTATTCTTACTCATAAAGCTGAGGAGAAATAAGATTTGTAGGTTGCATGGGCTGCCAGACCTCTTTGATCCCTCGTGGGGATTAAACTTTAGAATAGGTAGTTGATTCCCTTTCAGAAGACATTCCCAGTTTTCAACCTGTACTATTAGGCTAGGGTGATCTATCAGGAGTGCATCAGTTTTGGTCCTCCTAATATTAGAGAATTCCCTTAGGGGTAGTAGCATTCTTTTGCTGCCTACAGTGTCTTGAAACAAGAATGGCATAAAGACATACTCACATGGACCTTTATCAGGTGAATTATTAGCTCAAAATGTTACTCTTGAAAAGATTACACTAAGAAGTTAAGGTCTAAGGGTGTAGTGATGACAACATCCAAGAAAATAGGATTCACAATTTCCTATATAACAAAAATTACCCTTCATTTAAGATCTTTGTAGATAAAATATGTACACCTAGAAAAATTAATCCAAAAATTTCAAAATATCAAGGAATTTCTAATAAGAAGGTAGAAAATAAGGGAAAAGAGAATAGACTATGCAAGGCTGAAGATTATGGGATGTAGGACGTACCTAGAACGCATGTTTACCACCCCCAAACTTATCATACACTCTATCCCTAAAGGTTAAAGAATGAGGTTTATGAGAATAGGTGAGTTAAAGTATTAAACTCGTCACTCCCCATTCTGACTTTAGTATCTCTATGGCATAGGATCCTCATAGGTTGTGGTAATAATCATCCTGATAAGATTAAACCATTGTATATGTTGTTGCTATTATATGCATCCAAAAGAGTACATAGAAACCACATTCATTAGAACCCAGAGCTTGTTGTGGGATTCTATGAAAAAATTACAAATTTTCAAATTTTCAACTATCATCTGGAGTGCCCTTGCCATACTGCTTGATCAGCTCGATGATATGAGTTTCAACTGGTGCTTCCTTTTTTTGGGTGATGATGTGAGCTATCTTGTGATAAGTTGTTCTTTTGTTTCTAAACATCACATCAAAGTTGTTGTATAAAATGATGGTTTTTGCCTTTCTATTAATAGAAAATAAGGTCCAGTGGCCATCATATAGAATAGCCACAAAGATGAATCTTGGAAAATCTTAAGTTGTTCAAAAAGCCTTTCTAATTCTCTAAATTTCTTTTCCAAAAGGATGTCACCTATTATTTTGTAGAAATCCATGTATACATCCTCAAGCCATTCAACTAAGAGAAATTCCCATATCGTCATGATGTTTATTATCATGTAGCCCCTATAGTCATTGTGTTGTGTATGTCTGGCCTCAAACATGGACATCGTCCTTTTCAAAAATGGTGATAAATTCATCCACTTTGGGCTTTAGTTCCTCCATGATGAGATTTAGATCATCTATATGTAGCTTGTAGCATGTGTTCGTGCAAAAACTTTCAAAGGCGGGGATAATCAAATCAGTGGTTGCTAATTCATTAGTTGCTACATCACCATGGTAAACATCTTTGTTATTTCCCAATACCTACTCCGTCTCTGGCTCGAGGGAAGTGGGTTGATCAGTTATTTTGTTAGGTGGTCAAGCTTCTTCTTCAGCCTCCAGAGCAAGTCCTGGTCCAGGTATGGTTGGCACGATGGAGTTTGTATCGACGATACTCTCTTCTTGTTCATCTCTCAAATCTGGAGTCATCTATTCCTCTATTTCATCTTGTAAGGGCCGGGGTGGGTTTTTCTCAGTTATAGGATGGGCTGGAGATGCTAGAAAAACTTTGTTGGGAGGTTATTGCAACTTCTTTTGGGAGATTCTTTAGTTGTTCTCTCTAGGGTCTCCTCTCTGGGAGGGGGACTATGTTGGTATGTATGCCCTGAGAGCCAATCATGGGATGATTGGTGGGATACATTAAGATTGATTTGATAAACATCAAAGGCGAGCTTCCAATTCTCTCTGGTTCAGTCATATGAGATAGTGATAGAACAGATTGAATGTCTAGAGAATGACAGTACTCAATGACGTATGCCTTCAGGCTCATGACCTGAACGATGAGATCATACGGATGCTAAGAGTTTGTACATTCTTGTTATGTCCCTAGTCGGATGTCATTGTGGAAGGTAGATAGACAACAATGATACACAAGACTAGATTGTGGTGTTGGTTGATGACAGAATCTCATTAGTCATGATATAGAGATATCAAACCAAACACATAGGTACTTGTTAGAGAACAAGGTACCGGACAGACCCACCGTGAGTTTGACACATGGAACTATGACATGGTAGTCACAGTCAGTACTCACAGTGATGGTGGTGAGTGTGATTCTTTGACCTGAAATCACTACACTCAACACATGTCGTTGGGCACACTTTGACATCATCAAACGCAGTCCTGAAACATGGGTTGTTATAAAGGTGATGATTGGGTGGCTTTGACACATGGGGCTTTTGAGGGGTGAGTGATAGATATGGGATTTGTCCCTCCTAAGGGAGTTTGATATCCAAGGCCACTTGATGAGTAGGATTGAGATAGGTGTGTGCACACATGTGTGAATCAGTATGTGATATTGACGTCATACATATCTCCTTCAATCTGCTCTGAGATCAAGAAAGTGAATGAACGTTGACAGGATGACTGTTCCATGCCTTGAGTTCATTCGAGATATCAGTGACAAAGGAATTATACATTCACTGTAACACCATTCACAGATTGTAGGATGAAAGTTGTTCTCCAACTTTCTACTTTCACTTGGGTAGCACTGATGTGTGACTAGGCACCGCTCTTTGCTTGTGAAGTCATAAGTGTTATGGACTTTCACTGCCAATGTGAAATGGACATGTAGGGTCACACACATAGGATTTAACTTGGAAGAGGAGTTTTGTCCACAAGCAACGTTTAGATTGATTACTAAAGGAGTTTAGTAGTTCAATTAAACACTCAATCAGTTGATAGCTCAATATCATATGGTTCAAGATGTTGGACGCATTGATTGGAGTATCGGATTGATTGAAATCACATTTGACTGATTCTGCACAACCTGTACTCCCAACCGATCAGTTCAAGTGTTGAACTGGTCGGCTGAGGTTGCTGAACCGGTCGGCTCAAGTGTTGAGTCGATCGGCTCATGGTCAGAGTGAAACGATCGGTTCAAGTGTTGAAACGATCGGTTCAACTAGTGCAACCGAGCAAGTTGGGAAAGTCAGGTCGGTGAGAATTTTCCTTGTGTTTCACTTGCCCAATTTGATTGGAACAAGGATTGGTATTCGATACCAATTAGAAACAAAAGAAGGAAAGTCAATCGGGAACCGACCAGGACCACGAACCGACCGGTTCAGAAGTGAACTGATCGGCTCATGGGTCCCAACCGATCGGTTGGTGCTCCAACCGACTGGTTCAGGTCCCCAACCGACCGATTCATTTGTGAACCGATCGGTTCAGGTTGCGAGTTGGTTGCTTTTTGTGGAAAATCTCGAACCCTTCTACTCCTGCTTTTAGTCCCACATTGCCCGGGATGGAGAACCCTATCCCTTGACTCTCCTATATATATAGGGGTATTGGGGGCTTCTCAAGGTACACAACTCAGTGCAAGTTGATTGCTATGCAAAGTTGTCATTCTCTCTGGTTTTGGTAATCGAGAGAGAGCCCGAGAAAGTGCTTCCCCCAAAGGGAGGTGCAACAAGGGAAAGACAACTGCAGTTGCAATTGACAGCAGGAGAGTGTGTTGGCGACTAGTACATCAACAGGAGGGTGCGACTCCTTCCACTTCCTTATGGGACAAGGAGTGTGGAGTTCCAGGTGGTCCGTGTGGACTACTACAGAGGCGGGAGGACACTGCCGCTTAGGAGGACAAATTTCATCCGAAAGTCCAGTTTGAGTAGGAGTTGTCAGTCCTGGTGTGACCAGGAGCTGTATAGACGCCGTCGAAGACCAGAGTTGAAGACCGCGCATTGCACGAGGTATTGTCGCCAAGCAAGCCTTGGGACAAGGTATGATTCCACCAACCATCCTTTCCTATTATATAGACGTTGACGCGTTTCCTTGGTATGGGTTTGGGGAGAGAAAAATTTTGTTTCCACTGCCTTCTCTGTCTCCCCGAAAACCCAACAGTGGTATCAGAGCCAGGTCAACTACTCTATATTTTAGGAATATCGATATGATCGATTTTGGTTTGTCATCTTTATTTATTGCATACGATGTGAATAATATCGGCTTTATGCATGTCCAATCCTAAATCCACAAATCCCAAATTACATATATGATATGTATTATTAATGCACTCGATACGCGTCGCCCTTAAACGAGTTTTGTGGTGGATGTGTGTAGCATGATTATGGCTTATAAACCCCTATCCGTGTGTGGTTGATTGTGGTTGCTTGCATCTCGGTCTGCGCACCGATCTTCCCTCTCTTATTCCTAATGTAACTCGAAATAATTCGAGATTCTTTCCTACCTTTGCTCCCCCCAATGTAACTCGGGGTTTCCCTTTTTAAAAGCAATGTAATAATTAGGATAGATTTTATTTCATGTTATGTCGAAGACCGGCGGACATCAAGACGACAGCTGAAACGATCGGTTCAAGGCGTGAACCGATCGGTTGACGTTCCAGACGGTCGGTTCAAGGAGTGAACCGATCGGTTGATGACCGGTTCGAGGAGCGAGATGAGCGGGTGGCGGACATAACGAGATGCACGATGACCAGGCAAACCGATCGGTTGGAGGAGCCAACTGATCGGCTGGTGGCACCCAGACGATCGGCTGGAGAGTACAGATCATTCATGTGATGAGTTGATCAACTCGGATGGCAAGGCACAGATGTTCATCTTGTACAGGTTGCATGTGATGTTGACCTAGATGACCGTAATTCCTCTTGGCTCGAGGAATCACATTAGGATGGCCATAATCATCGCTTTTTATCGTTTGTGCATGTTTTCTGTGGGATATAGCATGTATATGATACGTACTATGTATTGTGGTGATTGGATATGTATATGTATATAAAAACCAAATCCCTCATTAAAATATTAAGTTTTAGATGCCTTCCAAATGCGACACACGTGAAAAGCTTGATCGACCAAGTGTGGGCACACCCTAGCGTGGTGCACCGTCTATCTCGTGGAAGCGTGAAGGATGAATGTGTGGGTCTGCCCTAGCAGGGTGCATGTTCATCGTGTTTGCTTTGGGTCAGACTTAACAAGGTGACCTAGATAGGATCTAGCGCCTTGAGGCATGGAGATGATCATTGCAAGGAGTTGTATATGACATCTTATCAAGAGTTGCATATGATGCAATTGGAAAAAGTTGCCTACCTGAGAGATCTAAGTTGTGGGCGATCAGCCCTAGCTGACTCATGACTTAGAGGATTTCAGGATCTTGCCCACTAGAAGGTTGTACACTGCAATCTTCCGAATTGATGGTGAGGGCTATCAATTTGAACTAAAATAGTGGGAGCGATAATTAATTAAAGGCCTAATTATATCGTCAAATTTTCAAATCTATCAAATAAGTCAAAAATGAGTTTTTGGACTAAAATTGCATATTTTCCTTTTTGTAGTACAAATGGAAAGAAACAACAACAACTTTTCTTTGCGATCGGTCCTTGACAAGGACAAGCTAAATGGGACAAACTTCCACGACTGGTATCGGACATTGAGAATTGTTCTCACTCAAGAGAAAAAGCTCTATGTCCTGGATACTCCAATTCCAGAGGAACCCGCTCCTAATGCACCAAGGGTAGAAAGGGATGCTTACAAGAAGCATTCTGATGATGCCATTGATGCAAAGTGCTTGATGCTATGTTCAATGAACCATGAGTTGCAGAGACAGCATGAGAACATGGGTGTCATTGAGATGATTCAGCATCTCAGGAACATGTATGAAGATCAGGCACGACAAGAGAGGTACAATGTTTCTAA
Source organism: Alisma plantago-aquatica (assembly GCA_963693085.1). Taxonomy (NCBI): domain Eukaryota; kingdom Viridiplantae; phylum Streptophyta; class Magnoliopsida; order Alismatales; family Alismataceae; genus Alisma; species Alisma plantago-aquatica. The sequence goes on from OY856410.1 coordinate 908,492,087, forward strand.
GGCGCTGTTCAAGTGTGTCATGACAGAAGGAGATCCAGTTGGTCCTCACACACTCAAGATGATTGGGTATGTGGAGAACCTACAGAGACTGGGATTTCCACTGAGCCAAGAGTTGGCTACTGACGTGATACTGCAATCGTTGCCAGAATCTTACAGCCAGTTTGTGATGAACTACAACATGAACAACTTTGATAGGCCACTGTCAGAGTTGTTGGGCATGTTGAGGACAGCCGAGTTACAGATGAAGAAGGACAAGCCTAAGTCCATGATGGTGATCACGAGCAAGAAAGGCAAGTCTAAGAGCAAGGGCAAGGGCAAAGCTAAGAAAGGTTATGAAGCTAGCCAGGAGTCTAAGCCATCTTCAGCTCTCAAGGCCAAAGGAGGCGTGACCAAGAAAGGAAATTGCCACCATTGTCAAAAGCCAGGACATTGGAAAAGGAATTGTCCTCTGTACCTGGAAGAGCAAAAGAAGAAGGAGGCGACTGAAGCCTCTACTTGAAGGTGTCATGTAAATAAACTTGTAACACTTTTTGAGGTATATGATACCAAGATGTAAAGTGTAAAGCACTCATAATTGGGGCAAGTGTTGCCACCATAGATAGGAGTACTTTAGTTTATTTTCATCCTACAAGGCATGTAATACAGTTATGAACTGCTATTTCATATTTGCCAATAGATAGAAACACTTTATTTTTGCATATTGTATGACAATGATGGCAATTAATAAAGTTGAGTTTTCAATCTTAAAGATATGATCTTTATGGCAATGCCTTGTTTATCTTGTGGTATTTGATATGCATGAGATAGAATGATACTTAAAAGTTATAGATAACTCAAACAATGAAATTAGCATCAATCATGAGAAATTCATTTCTAGTTTCCATGTGATGGATAAATCTAGACTCTTTTGGTTAGAGAACCAATAAGAGACATGAATATCTTGGACATGATTAATCAATCTTCACTAATGGTAGTGAGAGAATGATCATCCTATTAGGTATAATACATGTGATGTATTTACATACCTATTGGAATGAGTGCTAATACTTCAAATGGTGTTTAGTGAAATACCAATATGAATATCTTGAAGTGTTCAAGATTATCATAGATGAAGTACAAAGTTGGTAAAGTGTTAATTCTTGATGAGATCAATGAATGAAATACTTGGACCAAATGTTTGAGATCCTTATGAGTGATTATGATAGTGTACCATAGTGAACTCATGATTAAGGCATGGTGATGTCTAAATCAAGAAGGATTCATACTCTAAGGAGTTAGAGAATGATTATCAAATAACTGAATTCTTCTTAATAAATGAATACCCCACACTAATAAAGGAATTAAGAATCATAAGGGTTGTGAGTTCTTATATCCTTAGCAGATATACCTCAATTATCTATGTGATGAGTTGTTCATGTGATGAGTCAACTATCTAGATGAATATGAGGAACTGAATTTTGAGTTATGGTTTATGACCATTACATCCTAAATGACTTCCATGTAAACCATAAGGTATGACCTTGATGGTAGCACTCACTGGGATGAAATCCATAAGTGCAAATAAGTCTTAAGTGTTAAGACACATGGATAACATTTTGAGAAGGATGATGCTTGTTGATTGCAACTTAATGACTAAGACATTTGGGATATGGATACTAAAACTGCATTCCTATGAGGAATAAAACAAGGATGTGTACATGACACAACCTATAAGGTTTATGAATCCATAAATGCAAATGAAGTCTATAAGTTACAATGGACTAATCAATGTGATTGATTGAGTACAAGTAACTCAGAATTGGAACTTTACTTTGATGATATAGTCAAAGGGTTTGACTGATATGTCAAAGATAAAAAGGGATCTGTGATTTAGTGGGAGTGTGTTCACATTCCGCATGTTGATGTGAAATGGAAATGTTCTAGAATGGAAATCCAAAGTGGAAATTATCTTTAAGGAAGATAGATATGTTTCCTATGTGATAGGAATAGAGATCTATAGAGATAGTTCTCGAAAAAAATCTCTTGACCTGGAAAGAGAAAGCATACATTGGCAATCTATACTGAAGGGTTCAGTATGCACAGATTTAGTGGGAGAAAACTTGTCCATGTTATATGGATATTAGTATCCCAAGGCCAAGTGTCCAATTCTTATGAAGAATGGGAACACTAAGAATAGATATGGATCTATCATGTATGTAATCATCCCATTGTCTTGCATGTATGACATGGCAAGAATAAAATGCATTCATCATCTTGTATGTAGGACATGGCAATATGATGTGCTCATTCTGATAACTCGTATGTGGGACATGACGAGTGGATGTTTGTCTACTTCCAGTAAGGGTTACTGGTATACCATAAGAACTTGATAAGTACTTGGGAAGTACTAGTTCTATGGACATAAGGAAGAGTTCGATGTAAAGAGTTACATCGATGCGAACTTTCGAAAGGACAGAAAATTAATCGCAAAATATACATAGGATGTATAAAAGTGAAGGTTTGTTGATAATTGGAAATGTTCCAATAAAACCATTTAAAAAGGGAAATGCTGAGTATATGTGTGTTAGTGAACAGTAGTGGATACTATATGGATCTGGAAGTTCATAAAATGAACTTACATTCCACTCATTGATGACAAGTCTGGAATCCTTGATCATGCAATGTGGCTAAAGGTTAGCAAAGGAATACTAGATCGCATATTACGACAACTCCATCTCATACGTGTAACGTACAATGAAGAGATGTGAGACATGCAATTTATACTGACTTTGTCAAGGTGTTGCCATTACTCACTATGTTCACACTAAGAGCACAGTAACATGTGGGACATGTTTGAAGATCACTATGAATATGATTCAAGGGTGATTGGCTCGCAGTGCAAGTGGGAGTCTGTTGGTATGTATGCACTGAGAGCCAATCATGGGATGATTGGTGGGATACATTAAGATTGATTTGATAAACATCAAAGGCGAGCTTCCAATTCTTTCTGGTTCAGTCATATGAGATAGTGATAGAACAGATTGAATGTCTAGAGAATGACAGTACTCAATGACGTATGCCTTCAGGTTCATGACCTGAACGATGAGATCATACAGATGCTAAGAGTTTGTACATTCTTGTTATGTCCCTAGTCGGATGTCATTGTGGAAGGTAGATAGACAACAATGATACACAAGACTAGATTGTGGTGTTGGTTGATGACAGAATCTCATTAGTCATGATATAGAGATATCAAACCAAACACATAAGTACTTGTTAGAGAACAAGGTATCGGACAGACCCACCGTGAGTTTGACACATGGAACCATGACATGGTAGTCACAGTCAGTACTCACAGTGATGGTGGTGAGTGTGATTCTTTGACCTGAAATCACTACACTCAACACATGTCGTTGGGCACACTTTGACATCATCAAACGCAGTCCTGAAACATGGGTTGTTATAAAGGTGATGATTGGGTGGCTTTGACACATGGGCCTTTTGAGGGGTGAGTGATAGATATGGGATTTGTCCCTCCTAAGGGAGTTTTATATCCAAGGCCACTTGATGAGTAGGATTGAGATAGGTGTGCACACGCATGTGTGAATTAGTATGTGATATTGATGTCATACATATCTCCTTCAATCTGCTCCGAGATCAAGAAAGTGAATGAACGTTGACAGGATGACTGTTCCATGCCTTGAGCTCATTCGGGATATCAGTGACAAAGGAATTATACATTCACTGTAACACCATTCACGGATTGTAGGATGAAAGTTGTTCTCCAACTTTCTACTTTCACTTGGGTAGCACTGATAAGTGACTAGGCACCGCTCTTTGCTTGTGAAGTCATAAGTGTTATGGACTTTCACTGCCAATGTGAAATGGACCTGCAGGGTCACACACATAGGATTTAACCTGGAAGAGGAGTTTTGTCCACAAGCAACATTTAGATTGATTACTAAAGGAGTTTAGTAGTTCAATTAAACACTCAATCAGTTGATAGCTCAATATCATATGGTTCAAGGTGTTGGACGCATTGATTGGAGTATCAGATTGATTGAAATCGCATTTGAATGATTCTTCACAACCTGTACTCCCAACCGATCGGTTCAAGTATTGAACCGGTCGGCTGAGGTTGCTGAACCGGTCGGCTCAAGTGTTGAGTCGATCGGCTCATGGTCAGAGTGAAATTATCGGTTCAAGTGTTGAAACAATCGGTTCAACTGGTGCAACCGAGCAAGTTGGGAAAGTCAGGTCGGTGAGAATTTTCCTTGTGTTTCACTTGCCCAATTTGATTGGAACAAGGATTGGTATTCGATACCAATTAGAAACAAAAGAAGGAAAGTCAATCGGGAACCGACCAGGACCACGAACCGACCGGTTCAGAAGTGAACCGATCGACTCATGGGTCCCAACCGATCGGTTGGTGCTCCAACCGACCGGTTCAGGTCCCCAACCGACCAGTTCATTTGTGAACTGATCGGTTCAGGTTGCGAGTTGGTTGCTTTTTTTGGAAAATCTGGAACCCTTCTACTCCTACTTTTAGTCCCACATTTCCCGGGATGGAGAACCCTGTCCCATGACTCTCCTATATATATAGGGGTATTGGGGGCTTCTCAAGGTACACAACTCAGTGCAAGTTGATTGCTCTGCAAAGTTGTCGTTCTCTCTGGTTTTGGTAACCGAGAGAGAGCCCGAGCAAGTGCTTCCCGCAAAGGGAGGTGCAGCAAGGGAAAGACAACTGCAGTTGCAATTGACAGCAGGAGAGTGTGTTTGCGACTAGTACATCAACATGAGGGTGTGACTCCTTCCACTTCCTTGTGGGACAAGGAGTGTGGAGTTCCAGGTGGTCCGTGTGGACTACTACAGAGGCGGGAGGACACTGCCGCTTAGGAGGACAACTTTCATCTGACAATCCGGTTCGAGTAAGAGTTGTCAGTCCCGGTGTGACCAGGAGCTGCACAGACGCCGTCGAAGACCGGAGTTGAAGACCGCGCATTGTGCGAGGTATTGTCGCCAAGCAAGCCTTGGGACAAGGTATGATTCCACCAACCATACTTTCCTATTATATAGACGTTGACGCGTTTCCTTGGTATGGGTTTGGGGAGAGAAAAATTTTGTTTCCGCTGCCTTCTCCGTCTCCCCTAAAACCCAACAGACTAGTGTATACATTCTTCATGGACTGTCTTCCATGTGAGGGTCATAGAAAATATACTATCACGTATAATTTCCATGACATGTTTTCCTCACAGGACATGGAGGTCTTCATTTACTAATTCTTCAACCAGTGTCCCTCTATTCAACATCTCTATCATCCAAATCACAATGAAGGTGTTGTCTCCCGATTCTGGCTTTTCTTGAGGCCCACTTCAATTGATACTTATTTCTGTCTAGTTAGAGCCATACACAAGTCTACTCCTTGTACTAGGCATTACAAGTGAGTTAGGATCGTCTGTATCACCCTAGATTCTAATTTTTAAAGACCAACCTTCTGCAAGTCATGTCATTCATAGTGAATTTGTAAGTAATGACCAGCCAGATAGAAAGATCTTCCACAATAAAGAGATAGTGATTATAAACCTTAAATGGAATATTTATATGATTTTTAGCTTTCTAGTTCTCTTCAAGGTGTTCTACAACTTTTTGACTGAGGGGGCCTTGTCATTTCCAGCATATAAATGTGCGACTTAACTCGATGTAGCATTGAAAATTGGCCCTTCATTGTGTATGTACATGTATTCTTCTATGATTGTTCCATATAGAACTTAGAAGAATTTCCTATTGATTGATGCCTTGTATCTAAAGTCTGACCTCAAGTCATATCTGGTGAGGGTGTACTTTCCATTGTTGTAGATGATGTTGTCCCCAATAATGTATGCATTTTATATCATCCTTTGGACCACGTTTTGTTGCATTTAAAAATCATTTTCACCCAATAATCACTCTTAATCATGCTAGATTTTCCTCTTGATTGTTATCTTTAGCATCAAAATGGGGAGAAAATTGTTGGGAAATATGGCAGCAAACAAGCAATGGATAAAAAAATTTATCTGCCATATTCTCCTTTAAAAGATGATCAAATAAGCAACTATGAAATGGGAGGGATGTTTATGAGGTCATACATGGTCTTGGAGCAAGCCTAGTGACTATATCTTAATTGTAATATGTGGCTTTCTTCAAGTCGCACTCAGATAATGCCTGCATTAGCTCCTGGTTGATCACCACAGAGAACGACTGATCTTGTCCTCCTAGCAAGAAAAGCTCCTCTCTTCTAGAGTGTTCCACATTGACCACCGAGAACTACTTCTATTCTAGAAGAAGTGACAAGAAGGATATGTGCCTTCTCATTGGTGTACTAGCACCAATTTGCTCTCCCACAATTGTTCTCCCTTGCTATGCCTCCCTTTTTTGGGTAGGACTTGCTTGGGTTCTCTTGGTTACCAATACCATAGAAGACAACAATTATCAGAGGCAATTAGGTTATGTCTGAGAAACCCCCAATACCCTTTTATTTATAGGAGGGTTACGGTCAGGGTTCCCAGTCTGAGTGGGGGAGGAAGGAGTTGGATTTTCATGAATTTTCACATCCTCTGAGTCACAAAATGGTTGGTTCATAGATAAACCGATCAGTTGGCATGTCAGCTGACCATTTCAACCCTTGAACCAGTGGTTTTATCATATTTCCCAATCACAATTGTATTGACAATTAATATCCAATTTAATGCACAACATGACATCAGTGCTAATCCTTGAATTAATCGAATTGATCCACAAACCGCTCAGTTCACAACCTGAGCCAGATGGTTCATGGTCCTAATCTGATCGGTTCACTTCTTGAACCGATCAGTTCACTTCTTGAACCGGTCAGTTAATGGTCTAGTATTGCCAAATTTGGTTAAATTGAATAGACACTCTAAAATGAATCGGGTCAACACTTGAACCGGTCGGTTCACAGTTCAGTCAGTCAATATTCAACCAATGCCATTCAAAGTGAATACCAACTCTTTAATAATCAAGTTTAAACCATATCCATGAATGAACTCCTATTACAAGTGTATCCTTTGTGTGTGACCCCATAGGTTCCAAGTTACATTGGCAATGAATGTCCATAATTGATTTATGACATCAGAAGCAATGAGCGGTATATAGCAACACATCTTGCTACTCAAGTAATTAGGAAAGTTGGAGAACAACTTCTACCTACAATCTCTAATTGGTGTTACAATGATTGTATAATTCCTTTATCACTAATATCTGGATTGAACTCGAGGCATGGAATCATCATCCTCTCAATTTTCAATGCATGTTCCTTGAACTAGAATATACCTTTCTGATATATATATATATATATATATATATATATATAGAGAGAGAGAGAGAGAGAGAGAGAGAGTTAAGCTAGTGTATACTCGAGTGTACTGGAGGCACCGTACACCTCAGTCATTTTAGAAGATGCAATAAATTTTTTAAAAATCTAAACCGTTGATCTTCTTATTATCATAAGAACATACTATATAATAAATTTTAGCTCATTTGGACACTTACAGGTCGTGTATATAAAGGGGGAAAAATCATGCATTTCAAATTAGTTTTGTGCGTCGATTTTATTTTCCTTGGATGAGTGACTTACACTCATCCAAATGAGTTCAAATTTTGTATGTGACCTATTATTATTGTAACCAAGAAGAGCAATGGATTGGATTTTGGAAAAATATGGTCTAGATAGGCAAACACCATTGGGGTGTACGGTGTGATCTATACACTCGAGTGTATTCTTGCCTGACTCTCTCTCTCTCTCTATATATATATATATATATATATATATATTCACATGTACATGTGCATGCTTTTCTCAGTCTCGCTTATCAAGTGGCCTGGATATCAAACTCCAGTAGGAGGGACAAATCCCATCTACCATACTCACAATCATCCCCATGTGTCACAATGTACCCGACCACCACCTTTATGGTAACCCTTATTGAAAGTCATAGTGGATGGTGTTAAATTATATTACATGTGATGAGTGTAGTGATTTCAAGTTTAAGAACCACAATCAACACCTTTACTATGAGATGATTATGACCACCAATTATGGTTTCCATATGACACTCTCAAGGTGGGTCTATCTGATACATTGTTCTTCAACAAGTATCTATGTGTTTGGTTGATGTCACATAGCATGACTGATGACGTTTTGTCATCAACCAACACACACTCTAGTTTTTGTGTTATTATTGTCTATTAGCCTTCCAAAATAACATATAACTAGGGACATAATCAAGAATGTACATACTCTTAACATCTGTATGATCTCATTATTTAGGTCATCAACTCGAAGACATACATAATTGAGTAATGTCATTCTTTAGACATTGATTATGTTTCATAATTATCTCTTAACTGATTGAAACATAACAAATTGGAATATTTCCTTTATTATTAATCAAATTGTTTGCAAGATATGTCATCTCAATCATCATATGATTGGCCCTCTAGACATACTTAGTAGCACACTCCCACTTGCACTTAGAGACAATCACCCATGAATCTTATTCTTAGTGATCATTAACATGTCCATCATATTTCTACTGCGCAATTGTTAATCTAACATGTTAGCAAACTTTCATCTTTAGTTGGTATATTGCATGTTTCACATCTCTTCACTGTATCACATCTCGTATGAAATGGAATTGCCGTAATATGCTATCTACTATTCCTTGCCTAACCAACAGCTCCATTTTTGTCACTGTGTTTCTATTGTGTCATCAATGGTTGGAGCATCTCATAAGTTCATATATATGAACGTCTAGATCCATGCATTATCCTTTGTTGTGTCCATAACACCAAGATACTTAGCTTCTATTGTAGAATTTGAATAATAATTTGTAGTTCAGACTTTTCCAACTTACAACTCCACTTTTAAGATCAAACAAAATTTTAAATTGTGATCATTCTTTGTCATTTTAGAAGCTTGCATCGATGTAACTCTTTACACTCAACTATTCCATATTTCCATAGTCCAACAATTGATCCTTAGTGATTTTCAAATACTAATGGATGCACTTTATGGTATTCCAATGATCTTCATTGGAATCTAACTAATATCATCTTGTCATGTCCAATACATATAAGACAATGGGATGAGTACATTATATATCATACATGATAATCCAATTTCCAGTGCATATGGAATCTCACTCATGTTTTTCACATTTTTCACAATAATTGGAATATAGGGTTCTTGAGATACTAATCCCATATACAATGGACAAATTCTCGCTAATTGAATCCTTCATGCTGGACCCTTTCAGCATCTTGCCAATATATGTGCTCATACTTAGGTCAAGAAACTTTCAGAACTATCTCTATAGATCTCATTTCCTATCACATAGGATGTTTCACCTAATCCTTCTTAAAGAAGGTAATTTCCATTCTAGGTTACAATACTTATAGTATTCAAATGTTATTCCCCATCAATATGTGGAATATTTATATCCTACCACTAAATCTTTTGTAATCATAGATTTCATTTTTTATCTTGACTCAAGTCAAACTCGTTGAATATCTTGTCAAATCAAAGATTCTAGCTCTGATATGTTTATTTTGACCTCTATATTGAACTTTGTAAATTATAGACTTTATTTGAATTAATGGAGTTATAAAACCTTCTGGCTATGTCGTGTATACATCCTCTCAAATATTCCTCTTTAGGAATGCAGTATAAATAATCCCCATATGCCAAATCTTATCATCTTGATAAGGTGTAATAGCAAGCATGATCCTAATGGATATAGCAATGACAATTGTAAAGGGATTTCATCATGTTCAACATTTTGAACTTTGTTTGAAAACCTTTGCAACCAATCTATTCTTTAGGCTATTCATGTTGGTCTTCCACTTGAAAACCTAACTACACCCTATGGGTTTTACCCCTTAGGTGGTACCAGCAAGGTCATACCTTGTACTTTACATGGATTCCATTCCGGATATAATGGCTTCAAGCCATTTCTTAGATTATGTTCCCTCATTAGCCTCTATATAGGTTGTTGGCTCATCGCCTTATGACCAACTCACTACCTTTATGAGTTATAAGATATCATAATATTTTAAGCTCTTAGTGTGTTCTACTAGAAAGAAAGAGTCTTGTGTTACATAAGGAGCTGGAGATTCCACAACAATTTTTTATTCTTCTAGTTCCCATTGTACCTCTTTTGTTCAATGTTTTCTTGTTGATCCAAAACTTTTCAAGTTCTACTTTAGCCCCACTATTTCCTTTGGAATTCAGCTATCCTACTAACAAACATTTTGTTGTCAGATTGAGATTAAAGATAGCATTCAACAAATTAAAATTGTCTAATATGTGGATAAACTTTTCAAGAAAATACTTCCTTGCACAAGTTGCAATCCTTATAAAAGACATATCAGGACATTTCCATACCATATCTCATATGGTGTATTTTAAACCATTTTAGATAGTACATCATTTTAGTGTTAATCATGTGCCCAACAGAAATTACAAGATAGGTTAGATTCATTGATAATTGCACCATGAACCATCAGGGTGTGATTCCTTCTTTCTGATACATCATTATGTTTTAGTTGGATCTCATTGTGATGCACTACACGGTCTATCCAGAAGGTCCTGAAACGCTTGATGTAAAGTATTTCAATGTTGATCATATCAAACTATCTTAATACTTTAACCAAGGAAGTTGTGTACTTCATTCATAATCTTCTTGAACACTTCAAGATACTTATATTTGTATTTCATTAAATAAAAATTATCATCTTGACTTAAAAAATTATGTAAGTTTGATGAAGTAATAGTAACTATCCATAACATTAATTCTTAAGTTCTACGTCATCAGTATGTACAAGCCCTAATAGAATACATGTTGTCCCACTACATTTAGTGAAGGTACTTTTGTCACGTTGCCCAATAAATAATACATGCAAGCCTCTAATGGTTCAATAACCAAAAAGTCTAGATAAACCTCATCATGAATTCTAGAAATGCATTTCTCATTTATGTTCTTTAAAATGACAATGATATAGATATAGATTGTTTGAGTTATCAAATTTTAATCTTTTGGTATTTTTGTTATAAACATTTACCTTTGGATTAGTGCTATACAAAATCATATCTTCAAAAATAGAGCATTAACTATTCTTTATTCATAATCATCCTTGTCTATACAAGATGCAGAAGTAAAATATTTCTATTATTGGCATAAATGAAATAGAAGTTCATTTAAATCTATTACATGTCTTGTAGGCTAAGATAAATTCTAAATTTAGACTGAAGTTACAATAACTCTTGATCCATTTTCATGCATGATCCAACCTTTCCCTTCGTAAAGGCTTACTTCTTATCAAATCATGCATATTGAATCATATGTCAGATCTACATCAGGTATCATATACCCAATATGAAGAAGTAATTTATTTATCTTATAATGTATATACCTTAAGTATAGATCTCTATCCCCTTCTTCTTCTTTAGTTCCTCCAGGTAGAGAGGGCAATTCCTCTTCCAATGTCCAGGTTGGGGACAGTGGTGATAATTGCCTCCCTTTTTTACTCATCCCTTTGCCTTGAGTGTTGAAAATTTGGGCTTCTGGCCAGCTTTAGAACTTTTCTTATTTCTTAGGTTTGACTATTCCTTTAGACTTCCCCTTTGGTTTTGTGATCAATATCATAGACTTGGGTTTGTCTTTCTTCATTTGTGCCTCAACTGTTCTCAACATGCCAAGTAGATCTGTCAGTTGTTCTCAACATGTTGTAGTTCATGACAAACTGACTATATGATTCTAGCAGAGACTACAAAATCACATCAGTGGCCAACTCTTGACCAAAGGGGAAACCCAATTTAGAAATATTCTCCACATACCCATTGAGCTTGAGCACATGAGGACCTATTGGATCTCCTTCTACCATGTTACAATTGAATAGTGTCTTGGAGACATCATATCTCTCATGCCTTTGTTGATCTTGGAACATGTTCTTTAGATGTGTTTCCATCTCAATAACATCCATGTTCTCATGTTGTCTTTTCAACTCATAGTTCACGGAGCACAACATTAGGCATTTAACATCAACAACATCTTCAATATGCTTCTTGTAGCATCCGTGATAGCTTTAGGTGCATTGGGAAGAGGTTCATCTGGCTTTGGTGTTTACAACCATGGACCACTAGATCTACTTTTTTTGGACATGGAGGAGTAACTACCATGTCATAACTATGTTGAGCACAAATTTTATATATAATGTTATTTGTTTCACTGTTCTAAGGTTCATCAGTGTTGATTTCTTCTTGCATGCTTTGTTGGCCACTTTGTATGTATGAATTCTATTTTCCTTTATAATCTTTGAGGATATGCATAGGAGTAAGGAGATGTACCCTAGCTGCACTACCTTGACCATAAGAGTGGTTGGGATGTGTTGGGGAACAAAGCTTTGTATATTAAATCTAGGTATATCCATGAGAGTGGTATACAAAGTTAGGAGTGTGTAGCACTACTGAGAGGTGGGTGTAGGATACAAGCCTCCCTTGTGTTATTTATAGTATTATTGGCCCTTTTTGTTCTTCATGCTATGAAATGGATGTGAAACTTGTTCTCAAGTATCCCAATCCAATTTGATCTTTAATACAAGTGATTTTTGTATGAGTTTGTTTCCTTTTAATTACTTAGTTAACTAAACAAAACCTCTCTTGTTAAAAAGATCTAGATTTTTGAAGATCAATACTCTTGTGCCTAGTAATACCCTGCTCCTAGGACGACCTCGATATACACACACCTGTATACTTGTTGGGTAGTGCTCGAGTTATAAATATTAAAAATTGCACATCTAGCTAACAAGTTTTTGGCACCATTTTTTAGGAGTGTCGATATTTTTGTTAGAGTAAAAAGTGTTGAATAGTAAGAAAGAGTATATCAATCCATCATCTGTCATATCTGCCATCATTTTTTCCATCATGATCATCATTATTTTCATATTTTTGTATATTCCATTTTCTTTTTTGTACTTCACTCGTTCTTTGCTTAAGGGACTAAATGAGGCAACCTAAAAGGGCTCTAGAACCTTCCAAATTTATGGCCTCAAAATTGAGCACAATGTTAGAAGCCTTCAAAGAGAAAGGAGGAGTGGATCTCAAACATATTTGGAGGAATCACAACATTCATCACCACCATTTTCACTCGAGCATCCATCTCAACAAGAAGAACCAAACATGGAAGACAATCATCCCCTTAAAGACTTCATTGTTCCAGCCAATACAAAAATCAATGGGGCTATCACTATTCCACAAATCGAGGCAAATGACTTTTCTATCAACCCCACAGTTATACAGATAATACATCAGAACCAGTTTGGAGGGATGCCAATGGAGGATCTAAACCTCCACATTGTTAAATTTTAGCAGTATCTTATCATTTTCAAGATAGATGGTATTCCTACTTATGGGTCCGCCTTCTTCTTTTCCCCTTCTCTTTTAGAGATATAGCCAAGGTGTGGCTATATACTTTCCCAAGAAACTCCATCAACAGTTGGGATGAACTCCTTAAGGTTTTCCTAACTAAATATTTTCCGCCAAGCAAGACTGCACAATTGAGGAGTTATCTCATCAGTTTTTCCCAAAGGGATGGAGAGACCTTATATGACACATGGGAAAGGTTCAAAGACCTTCAACATTTTCTCCACGCCATGGTTTATTCTACATGGCCACACCATCAATTTTCTTTAACTATCAATGAGTACAATGGTTTAGGTAAAAGAGAGTCAATTTCTACCCAAACAAAAGCAAGTCCTTAAAGTCATGCTTAGATTTTCATTTAAATAGGAAAAAAATAGAAATGGCAAAGAAAAAAAGATCAACTGTCTGTTGGTTTCTCTCCCCCCTAAGCTTGAAATTTGTAGTGTCCTAATTGCATATAACAAACCCAAGGGGATAGCAACCAGATACATGTCTTGGTGAATGATCAAGAGGGAGGTCTAATGCTTTAGATTTGAGGATAGAAATTGTTGCTCCATAGATATACACCTCTTTTTCAATCTATTTTTTATTTAGAACAAAGATGTATATTTATGATTTGCAATAGGAATAGACTCTAGACATGTGTGTTGTTTGTCCCTTCATTCACTTCTTCAAAATAACTAGAACTGGATCCAAAAAGAATTTTCTCATCACCAAGAATTGTATCAAAGATGTGTTGCAATGGGGCACTTGGCTTGTTTGAAAAAGCATCCTTTGGAGCATATTCATATGTCTTGTTTTGATCTTCAGATTTATTGCCTACATTGGAGTCAAGAACTTCATATGATATTGTATTTGATGGTGAAGAATAATCTCCTATAATAATTCCACTCCTCAAAGTTACCGATGTGAATGTATCCATTGGGTTCATATCCAATTAATTAGGGAAGGAACCAAAAGGTACTTTTGATTGGTAAGATCTTATTGAGAAATTTCATTCTCCAACATCCTAGTGTGAGTGGAAATTCCATCCACCTTTGAAGAAAGTTAAAAAACATCATTCTTTAGCATCTCTTTTTGTTGACAAAACTCATCATTTTGCTGAATTTGAATTAAGACAAAGATCTCAAGCATGGACTCCAAACTCAGCTTGGTCTATAATGTTGTTGTTGTTGGGTGAAAATATAGTTGGCATTGTAGTTGAGCTATGGTGTATCTTCAAATTGTAATGGCATGGCAAAATACAAATAAATAGTGGGTCCTGCTACTCCACATGCATTACAAATTACTTCAACGGCTTGGTTTCCAAAAATAGAGCTTGGGGAAGAAGTTTGGAGGCTCCAATAAGAACTCCATTGGCAATGATTAATGGACATGTCTTCAATAATGGCTTAAGCCTCCCAATATGATTTGTTCATTAAAGCATCATTTGCAGCAACATCAATAAACATCCTTGTATTGTAGAATAAGCCATTATGAATTTTTTGCAATAGAAACCATGTGGCCATTCATAGGGAAAGTTCTAGACTTCTCATTGAATAATTCCATCATTCCTAATGGATATATCTTCGATACAGTAAATGGGCATGACCATATTGATTGGAGTTTTTTTGGAAAAAGGTCTTATTCCTGAGTTAAACAACATGACCTTATCTCCTTTAGTTACATTTTGTATCTTTATGTGGGCATCATGCCACACTTGGTCCTCTTCTTATAAATCCTAGCATTCTCGTAGGCATGCAACTTGAGATCTTTCAGTTCTACTAATTGCAAAATTCTCTTCTTGCCTACTATCCCTGGGTCCATGTTGAGGAAATTGATGGCTCGGTAGGCTTTATGCTTGAGCTCGACTGGAAGGTGTCACGCCTTGCCATATATCAATCGATAGGGAGTGGTCCCTACATGGTTTTTGTACATTGTGTGATATGCCATTAGGGCATCATCATATTTCATATCTCATTCTTTTATTGTGCGTACAACAATCATTTCTGAAATTTGTTAGATCTTCCTATTGGACACTTCCACTTGTGCGACATCTGTGGGTGGTAGGGGTGGCAATCTTGTGTTTCACTTTGTATTTTCATAATAGGTCTTCAAATTCTCTCTTCCCAAAATGAGATCTCTTGTCACTGATGACGGTGTGTGCGACCCCAAATCTCATGAAGATAACTTTCTTGAACAACCTTATCACTACTTTTGAGTCACAAGTAGGAGTGGCCACTACCTCCACCCACTTGGATACATAGTCAACCAGAACCAAGATATACAAGTGGCCTCGTGATGATGGAAAGGGTCCCATATAATTAATTCCACATACATCAAAAATCTCAACCTCAATTCGATTGGAGAGGGCATCTCATTTCTTATTGATATGTTTCTAGTATGTTGACACCCTTTACAAGTCTTTGCATAGGCGTGAACATCTTTCAATAAGGTGGGACAATAAAACCCAGATTTTAGAATTTTAGCAGTAGTCTTGTCACTACCCAGGTTCCTACCACACGATGAAGAATAACACTCATACAAGATTTGTGGCACTCCTCTAAGAATACACCATCAGTATAAGTTATTGGCGCATTTCCTAAAAATAAGGGGGTCATCCCAATAATAATTCTTCAGGTCAGAGAATGACTTTTTATTTTCATTGTAGGTATGTTCGGTGGAAATTTTTGGTATGCTAGGTAGTTGGAGATATCAGTAAACCATGACACGACAGGCTCTATGGTCTTTACCATCATCAACGCTTCATCAGGATAATTATCATTAATTGGAAGAGAGTTTTTATCAACCACTACAATTCTAGATAAGTGGTCTGTGACCACATTCTTTGTTCCTTTCTTATCTATAATCTTGTGATCAAACTCTTGCAGTGGGAGTGTCCATCTCAGAAGTCTCAGTTTTGTACCCTTTTTTTGCGTCAGATATTTTCTAGCTCTATGATCAATATAGACTATAACTTTTGATCATGTTAGGTAGGACCTAAATTTTTCAAAGGCATAAATTATGGCCAACATTTCCATTTCAATGTAGTGTAATTTGTTTGAGATTCGTCAAGAGTTTTGATTTCATTGTAGATGACATGGTGCTTTTTGTCTATCTTTTGTCCTATTCCTAGTTTGATTGCATAGTCGTCTGCATCGCACATCAATTCATAGGGAAGTTTCCAAATTGGAGCTTAAAGAATCGACACAGTTGTCAGAGCGCTCTTTAAGGTATTGAAATCTTTCAAGTGTTCTCCAGTAAAATCGAATATAGTACTTTAACAAGGAGATTGGACATAGGTTTAAAGAGTTTTAAGAAATCTTTAGAACTCCTATAGTATCTAGTGTGTCCAAGAAAACTTCTTACACCGGTCAAATTCAGTAGGTGGAAGCTTAGATATGGCTTCGATTTTGCTCACATCCACTTTGATTCTTTTTTTGGAGATCTTGTGATCCATTACAATTCCTTCTTGTACCACGAAATGGCACTTTTCCCAGTTCAATACATGTTGCTTTTGCTCACAATGTTTAAGACTTGGAATAAATTTCTTAAGCCATCATCAAAATTGGTTCTATAAATTTTGTGAACATGAAGGTCATGCACCTTTGGGATGTTGCGGGTGTGTGGCATAGCCCGAATGGTATTCTCCTAAAAGCATAAGTTCTACTAATCTAAGTGAATCTAATTTTCTCTTGGTTATCTAGGTTATGGGATCTTGATAGAATCTTAAATATCCATCAATAAAGTAGAAGTACAAATGGTGAGCCAGTCGCTCTAGAACTTGATCAATGAAGGGCAATGGAAAATGATCTTTTTTTGTTGCAGCTTTTAATTTTCTATAATCAATACACATCCTCCAGCCTGTGACTATTTTGGTTTCTACCTCATCACCATTTCTCATTTTACTACTATCATACCTCCTTTCTTGGGTACAACTTCAATGGGTTTTACCCAATTATTGTCATTAATGGGGTAGATAATCCCTGCATCTCAAAGTTTATGACTTCCATTTTAAGAACTTTTCTTAAATTCTGATTGAGTTTCCTTTGAGGTTGGGCAAGATGCTTTGTGTCCACTTCTAGGTGGATCATGTGCATGCAATCAACAGCACTCAAACCTCCAATATTTCCTATAGAATAGCCAATTTCTTTCCTTCTCAGCTTAAGTTCAGACAACAACTATTCTTGTTAGTCTTTCGTGGGAGTAGATTTTATGATGATTGGGTTTCCCTCTTCATCATCAAGAAATCCGAACTTCAAGCCTTCTGGGAGCTGCTTTAGCTCTGGTTTGGCACTTCTTTTTCTTTAGGAGTCTTAACTAGTAAAGAATATTTCACAGATTCTATGATTGCATCCTCTTCATCATTGTCGTCATCCTCTGGTTGGTTCAAATAGTTTAGTAGTTCAAAGACCTCTGGATCTTCTCCATTAGGACTAGGGTTATTCAGAGCTCTCATTACAGGGTAAACCACAACATTTTGCTTCGGAGCTTCCTCACATAATTGGTTATAACTATCAGTGATTCAAACACAGAAGGTCCCCACATAAAGACTTAGATGCGAAAATCGATATGGTCCTTTCCTACTCTTTTGGTAATAATGCATGCTTCCACATCGATTAAACCTCTCCCTCTACAAAAGAAAGGTCGTCCAAAAATCATTGGGCATGTTGGATCCTCCACAATATCTATAACGACTATATCACATGGAATAAAGAACCTTCCAACATGAATGAGAACATCCTCTACTATCCCAATATGCTTCATGAAGCAGTGGTAATGTGCACATTTTATATATACTTTTCACCCACTTTTGTACACACTTTCAATCCAAATTTTATCTTACTTTGCTTCTAATAATACTTGATTTCCCACCTTTTTAGTTGATTTACTCATTTCATGTTTGCTATGACATGCACGTGATTACGACAAGAAAATGGGTCAATCCAACTAAAATCTGACCCTAATTGGAGTCCCTAAGAGTTTTCATACTTTACATTATTGTTTTGAAATATTTTTAAGGGAACACGATGTGTGTTAATTACCACATGATGATTAAGTTTACATATGATCATTTTCCCCTAAAGAGCTGTAACATGGCGTGTATTCTAGACAACACATTGTGACACACCGTTCGATGGCTACAATCCGAAGTTATGTCAAGAAACACAACGTGTTTTTATTAAGATACACTATGTTCAAGCTGAGTAGTTTGACCTAGTATTTCACCAACTCTCAGCTACACGGCATGTCTTCTTGACAACACACTATGCACTTCTCAAGAAAAGTAGTTTACACGTCAGTTATACATGGAGGCATTTTGTGTGGCCCTCAAACACACGGTGTCCCAGACGATTTTTGTAGTTTTGAATTTAACAATTGTCCCTCTTTTCAAATATGAAAACTCACTTATGGGACGATTATCTCTCGTCATTTGGGAACTCTTTTTTACCAAAAAACACTCAGAGTAGAGGAAGGGAATTTTTGGTGTGGAAGAAGCGGTTACTTGAGAGAGAACCTCCATTCTTCTCCATTCTTCTTCTAGGATTGCAACAGGAGCTTCTCCACCTCATTCAGACCTCTCAGAGAGAATTTTGTTGGAGCAGAAGCACCAGTGTGTGTGGAATTTTGTCTTCAAGTCAAAGTTCTATCTAGTTCTTTCTCATTCCTTGGATCTCCTTTGCTCTTCTCTTCTCTAGTCATGTTGAACTTTGAAATCTAAAATATTTACTTGTGTTTCACCACCATGGATGAGTAGCCTTTTCTTGGGCATGGGAGAGTAGCTCCCACTTCATTGCTCATGTGAACTCAAATTTCTTAACTAATGCTAATTAATTACTGCTCCAAGATTCTATGGTGTTTTTATGCTCGTATGCATTACTAGCCATCTTGCTTACATGTTTTATGCTTCTTTATGTAGTCTGGGAAGATGTGTAGAGAAGTAATGAGTAGATATCTTAGCAATGTATTCTTGACCATGGGAGTGAATGGTATTCCATTGA
Source organism: Alisma plantago-aquatica (assembly GCA_963693085.1). NCBI lineage: Eukaryota > Viridiplantae > Streptophyta > Magnoliopsida > Alismatales > Alismataceae > Alisma > Alisma plantago-aquatica. The sequence continues at coordinate 908,511,524 of OY856410.1, forward strand.
GGATCCAAGGTTGTAGTTCGAATCTTTACATAAGTATGGTAGTACTATGTGGAAATTAAAACTGTCTCATATCACCAGGAGGTGTGTAATGACTACAACCTCCTTGCATGTTAATTAGTATGTTGATTTTTGTGGTTATATGTAGGTAAAGATGTGTAGTTGAAATACTATATCCAAGACCCTTTAAATCTGATCCAAATCTCATCTTAAGTGATTAGTGTTTCTTGTTTCTTAGAATTAAAAAATATTTTAGCTATAATACAAACCAATCTTAGTAAATCAATTTAGATTGTTGAAAATTAACACGCTTGTGCCTAGTTGTACCCTACTCCTTGGGTTATCTTGAACATACTACACACATCAGTATGCTTGTGGGGTAGTGCTCGAGTTATAAATATTAAAATTTTTGCACATGGCTAAAAAGTTTTTTTGCGTCGTTTCTAGGGAGCACTGGTACTATTTTTATTAGAGTAAGAGGTGTTAACTAGTAAGTGAGACCATATCATTCACTCATCATTCCATCATAATTTATATCATCTATCATATCTTCCATTGTGTGTTAAGTGTTCTGACCTACTTGTGAACTTGCAGGACTGCATGCAACATTTGAAACATGGTCTCTAGACATCTATATACTTAGATATAGAGATCGAACGTACCTTGAGCAGCCACAAACGATCAAGCAAGATAGAAGACTCTTCAAGCTTGGGATACTCACAACCATCATCACTTCATTCTTCACTTCCATCTTCACTGGATCGCCAAAAACCAATCATGGAAGACAATCGTCCTCGCAATGACTTCATCATTCCCACGGCTATAAACCAAAATGGGGCTATCAACTACCCACAGATCAAGGCAAACAACTTCTCCATTAGCCTAAAAATTATGCATATGATACAACAGAACCAATTTGGAGGGACTCCCATGGAGGACCCCAATTTCCATGTAGCCAAATTCAAGCAATATCTGAACAGTTTTAAGATTTATGATGTTGCTCCTGATGGTATATGCCTTCTTCTATTTTCATTTTCTTTGAGGGACATATCCAAGGCATGGCTCTCTTCTTTGCCAAGGAAATCTATAGAATTTGGGAAGAACTATTGAAGATTTTTTTGCTATATACTTTCCACCAAGAAAAAGGGATCAGTTGAGAAGCCAACTCACCAAATTTCTCTCAGAGAGATGGGAAAACCTTGTATGATACTTGTGAGAGGTTCAAGTACCTCCAACACCTTTATCCTCATCATGGTCTTAGCAACTGGTTGCTTCTTCAAACATTCTATTATGGGATTTACTATAATACCAAGATGTCTATAGATGTTGTAGGCAATGGGGATTTAATGAACAAATCCTATAGGGAGGCCTATTCTATAATAGAAGACATGTCAATTAACCATTGCCAATGGAGTTCTGAAAGGAGTAATCATCCTTACTCATCCTCTGTTGATCCTAGAAAGAAAGATGGCATCCATGTTGTTGATGTCATTAATCTGATTTTTGCTAAGTTGAATGCGTTGAACCAAAAGTTTGATAGGTTGAGTGCTCAGCCGAATCAACCAGTATAACTGATATGTGATGCAAATGAAACCATGGTACAAGTAGCATCTTCAAGCTACCCTTCTTTTATCCCATCTGAGGAGACTGTGGAGCAATGCAATGTAGTAGGAAGTTATGGAAACAAACAACCCTACAACCGATACTCCAATACTATAATCCAAGTTGGCATGATCATCCAAACTTCTCCTACCGCAACAACAATTTTCAAAATCCTTAACAATATCAAGGAAAATGGAAATTGCACTTGGGGAGCAGGCACCAATGGCAAACAATCCAACGGGCTTCAATGATAATGTCAACTGAAACTTCAACCAATAACAACAACCAAAATCCAACTTGGAATATCTTCTTGAAGGTTTTGTTTCAACTCAAATTAAACAAAATGAGGGATTCCGCCTACATGGTTAGCTTATGAAAGATGCCATCCAACAACTTTCTTCCAAAGTGGATGACATTACTACTCATACAAAGATGTTGGAAAACTAGATTGCACAACAAGCTCTTGTTAATCAAAGAACACCTTCTAGCTCCTTGTCTAGCCAACTGGAGATGAAGCCTAAAGAGATATGCAATCCCAAAATGTCGAGGAGTGGAGCAGTTATTGGAAGATCCTCACCACCTTCAAAGAGGAAATTTGAAGAAGTTGCTGACAACACTAAAAAGGAGACAGCTGAGAATCAAAGGAAGAAGATTGCTAGAAATTCACAACAAGGTGATCCTTTTTGCAAGTCTAATGCTCCCTTCCCTCACCGGTTTTCCAACACAAAGGATGAAGATAGATTCATCAAATTTTTGGACGTTTTGGACAAGTTCTATGTAAATCTTCCATTAGTTGAAGTCATAGCTGAAATGTCTTCTTATGCCTAGTTCCTAAAGGACATTCTCACAAAGAGAAGGAGACTCAACCAAGTTGAAACTATGATGCTATATGAAAGAATAAGTTCTACATTCAGAATCATTTTCTAAAGAAACTTGATGATCTAGGTGCATTCACTCTCCCTTTCAAAATTAGAGATTTGACTTTTGACAAAGGCTTAGTTGATCTTGGTGCTAGTATTAGCTTGATCCCCTTTTCCCAATGGAAAAAGCTAGATTTGGGAGACTTAAAACCCACCTCAATGTCAATCCAGTTGGCATATCTATCAATTAAATATCCAAGAGGAGTTGTTGAAGACATCCCCATGTAGATAGGGAAGTTCTACATTCCTTGTGATTTTTTGGTCCTAGACATTCATGAAGACCCAACAAATCCTTTTTTTCTACGAGACCATTTCTTAGGATTGTGGGCTTTATTGTAGATGTGAGAGAAGGGAAGCTGACTGTCAAAGTAGGAGATGAAGCTCTAGTATTTACTATCTATGATGTCATGAAGGCACCTAGCACTAAAGAATATCTATATTTGATGGATACAATTGACACTTTACTAGAGGAAGACAAGAATGTCCTTGATCAAGTTTTTGATGATCTTGAAGGAGAAGAAGACAAAGAAGGCCTAATGATTGTTCTTAATGAAGAAAATTATGAAGCTGCATCAAATTCACCATCTAAGGAAGCACCAATCGAGAAGGAGAAAAGTGACACCACTACACTAGAAAAAAGGTAGAGCTTAAACCCCTCCCACCGGGGTTAATGTATGCTTTCTTGGACCCAAATTTCTCTCCTACCATCATAATAAATGTTGATTTGACTCAGAACAAGAGGATAAGTTGTTGAAAGAACTTAGATTGTATAAGGATGTGATAGGTTACTCCATTGACGATCTAAAGGGAATTATTCCCTCTATTTTCATGCACCGCATGGCCTTGGAAGAAGATGCTAAGGCATGTATATAACCACCAAGAAGGTTAAATCAAAACATGATGGAATTTGTAAATAAAGAAATCTTTAAGTTAAAATATGTAGGAATAATTTATCCTATCAATGATAGCCCTTGGGTAAGTGTCATACATGTTGTACCTAAAAAGGGAGGAACCAATGTAATGAAAGGGGACAATAACAAACTAATCCAAATAAGGGTAGTAACAGGGTGGCGAATGTGGAATGATTATAGAAAACTAAATAAAGCCACAAGAAAATACCATTTCCCTCTACCTTTCATTGACTTAATGTTGGAGAGACTTGCTAATCACTCCTACTTTTGTTATTTAAATGAGTAGTCTAGATTTTTTTGAGATTCCTATTTATCTTCCTGATCAAGAAAAAGCAACCTTCATATGCACTTATTGGACATATGCCTACATGCGAATGTCTTTTGGGCTATGTAATGCACCCGCCACTTTCCAATGATGTATGATGGCCATATTTTCTGATTTCATGCCAAATATTATGGAAATTCTTATGGATGACTTTAGTGTTTATGGAAATTATTTGATGATTTCTTGTTAAATTTAACTAATTTTTTGCAATGATGTAAACAAGTTAATCTCATGCTCAATTGGGAAAGTTCCATTTTATGGTACAATGAGGGGTTGTACTTGGTCATGTCATTTCAAGAAAAGGGATTGAGTTTGATAAGGAAAAAGTAGAATCCATTGAGAAGATGTCAAATCCAACCACAGTGAAAGAGGTTCAAAGCTTTTTGGGACATGCAAGGTTCTATAGAAGATTCATTAAAGATTTTTAAAGATTGCAAATCCTCTCTACTTCTTGTTAGTAAAAGATGCAGAATTCATACTCAATGAAGATTGCAAAACAATCTTCCAAAGATTGAGAGATGTCCTCATCTCAGCCCCTATCATCCAACCACCAGATTGGAGTGATCCTTTTGAAATAATGTGTGATTCTAGCGATTACACCACAGGGACAGTCTTAGAACAAAGGCAAGACAACAAGCTTCATGTCATTCATTATGCAACCAAAACCTTAGTTGATGCACAAATCAAATATTCCATTAGAGAAAAGGTGAATCTTGCCATAGTTTGTGTCTTTGATAAATTCCAACAATATCTTGTGGGGTCCAAAGTCTTTGTATATACAGATCATGTTGCAATTAGATCATGAACAAGAAGAATGTCAAACCATGTATGATCCTTTGGATATTGATGTTACAAGAATTTAATTTGGAAATAAAAGGCAGGGGGATATAGAACAATGTAGCTAACCATCTTTAACACCTCTTGACAAGTGTTGAAGATAAGATTCCTATTGATGACAATCTACCCATTGGAAGTCATACACAGTGAATTCACTTGTGACACCATGGTTTGCTGATTTTGTGAATTTATCTAGCTATTGGATGCCTTCCTCCTAATGTTATCTATCAATAGAAAAAGAAGTTCCTTCATGATGTGAAAATTTTACTATTGGGATGACCCACTATTATTTAAGAAATGTGCAAATGGGATGATCTGGAGATGTATTCCAAATGAGGAGATCCTGAGTGTGTTTTCAAAATGTCATTCCTCTCCCTACAGAGGACATTTTGAAGGAGACAAGACTTCAACCAAAATTCTACGTGTACATTGTTATTGTCCAACTCTCTTTTGGGATGTGCATGCATTTGTTAAAGCATGTGATTGATGCCAAAGATCAGGAGGAATTTCAAAGAAGGATGAGATGCCACTGAACTTGATTCTAGAGATTGAAGTCTTTGATGTATTAGGCATAGACTATATGGGCCCATTTCCCATTTCATATAGCTACAAGTTCATCCTAGTGGTGTGCGACTACGTGTCAAATTGGGTAGAGCCAGTTCCCACACAAGCTCCAGATGCAAAATCAGTGATAACTTTATTCTAAAAGACTATTTTCCCAAGAAATGGTGTTCCAGGGGTAGTCATATCTGATGGAGGCAGTCATTTCAATGAGAGAAACTTCAAAAATTTACTAAGCAAGTATGGTGTCAAGCATTAAATATCTATGTCATACAATCCACAAACTTTAGGGCAAGTTGAGATCCCAATAGACAATTTAAATCAATATTGGAGAAGACGGTCTTCAGCTCAAGAACATATTGTGCACTAAAGTTAGATTATGCATTGTGGGTGTATAGGACAGCCTATAAGACACTAATTTGTATGACTCCTTTCAAGATGGTCTATGGAAAGTCTTGTCATCTACTTGTTGAACTTGAGCATAGAGCATTGTGGGAAATCAAAATTTTCTCAATTATGATTTGAAGAAAGTAGGAGAAAGAAGGTTGCTACAACTCCAAGAGTTGGAGGATCTCAGATTAGATAGCATATGAAAATGCTAACATTTATAAGGAGAAAATAAAGAGATGGCATGATAAGAGGATCCAGAGCAAAGATTTCAAAGAAGGAGACCAAGTTTTGTTGTTTAACTTTAAGCTTAAATTCTTTTTTAGGAAGCTACATTCTAAATGGTTCGAACCTTTCCTAGTGTTGAAGGCTTATCCCTACGAAACTGTAAAGCTATAAGGAAAATATTCTTCATTCAAAGTTAATGACTAATGATGCAAACTATACACTAATGGAGAGATAATAGACCAGGGAGCCTATTACTCCCTCTTAGACGCTTGATGTTTCTTATTCAAGTCTCACTCCAGACTCTAAATGGAGGACATTATGGGAGTTGACCCCAAAATTAGGATAGATTTTATTTCTCATTTTCTCTCAAGAAAGTTTCCTTCTCTAGATAAATTTTCCATGGATGAATGTAATAATCTAGACCCTTATGAATCATATACCATTGTCATTGTAGGTGCTACAGAGATATCAAAGCAGATAGCTTCTATTTATAGAAATTCACTCAGACACGACATGTCCTACCTAGAACACGACATGTCGTGTATGTGTGTTCATCCATTGTTGATCAACTTGTTGCAAAGTTACACGGCATGTGTTAATTAACGCATGATGTATCCTCATCGACCTGAAGATATCATCAAGTCCACTAGAAATGTACATGTCGTGTGTAAATTAACAAATGACAAGTCAGTCAAGAGATTTGACAGTGTGTTCTTTTAAAGTAGGGGCACAACGTGTGTGTTAAAATACATGATGTGTCGTCATTGGGAAGGGCAAAAAATAAAAAGTAGCTGAATATGTACATTTGTACACGATGCCTATTCAAGAGCATACGGTGTATTCAGGCATTTGAACTAGGGTTTTAACCCAAATTTGAAACCACTTTCTCCACCCTAGCATTCATTCACACCATGTTTGAAGCAAAGAGCCACCTACTGCAGTCGTGTGTGACATTGCTTGTGTGCTCCATCCTGCACATCATCTTAATCGTCTCCGACTCCAGTTATCATGGCCCTTTCTCCCGACAAAGTCCAAATCCACCTCTTCATTGATGACACCTCCTGTTGCTCGTTCTCAACCACCTCCTTCATCGTCAACTACATCATCAACCTCGTTGCCATCACAACCACAAGTTCTCTTCATTCCCTTACTCTAGATCATCCTTGCCCTGGGGATGCTGCCAAGTTTAGAAAACACACCGTGCTATGGAGAAAACACACCATGATGCCACAGTTCATCTCAATTTGCAAAAGTGCCCAATCTCCAGAACACATTATGTGAGTTTCATATAACACACCGTACTCATACATTCATCAACAACTTCTCTGAGCTTATAAGACATGCCATGTCCATCACATCGCACATCGTTTCCCAGTGTTGTGAAACCACATTAAAGCACCATTGTCCCCAATCAAAAAAGTAGTGAAGTGCCACCGAGGGGAGAGTTCTTCTTATGACCCAGAATATGTCTCCTCCACTCAGTTCATTGTCTCAAAAGAGGAGGATAAGACCTATCAAACAATTATCACCTGTAGAGTCTTGCCTACAAGATTTTTCTATGAAGAGACATTGGAGGCACTTAGCTTCAAAGATGAAGTCTTGGAATTTCTTAAGGAACTAGGGCTCATGTATACATGTTGCACAATAAGCCATGCCTACCCAAGATTAACCTATGAGTTTCTGACTACATTGGATTCAGAGGATGGTCCCAAGAAGCAATTCAAACTTTTTGTGATCATTACTTTTTGACTTCTTGGACATAACTATTGGTATGTATGCTCAGAGAGACAATCATACAATGATTGGATTAGAATATGTTCTGATTGATTTGATAAATATCAAAGGCAAGCTTCCAATTTATTCTAGCTCAATCGATTATGAGATAAATGATGGAGCAGAATGAATGTCTAAAGGATGACAATACTCAATGACGTATGTCTTCAGGTTAAGGACATGAACAATGATATCATACGGATGCTAAGAGTATGCACATTCTTGTTATATCCCTAGTAGAATGTCATTGTGGAAGGTTGATAGACAACAATGACACATCAAGACTAGTGTGTGTGTTGATTGATGACAGTGTCTCATTAATCATGATATATGATATCAAACCAAGCACACAGATACATGTTGGAGAATAGTGTATCAGACATACCCACCATCAGAGTGACACATGGAACCATGACATGGTAGTCAAAATCGTCTCTCATTGTGATGGTAGTGATTGTGATTCTTAGACTTGAAATCATTGCACTCGTCGAAGGTGATTGGGTACACTTTGACATCATCAAATGCAATCCTAAAACATGGGTTTGTTATAATGGTGATGATTGGGTGGCTTTGACACATGAAATAGACTATGACTGATTGATATGGGATTTGTCCCTCCTAAGGGAGTATGATGTCCAGACCACTTAATAAACAAGACTGAGAAAGGAATGCACATGCACATGTGAATCAATATATGATATTGATGTCACACATATCTTAGACTGCCTACTTTAGTTCAAGAAACATGAATGAACGTTCAAAGGATGATGACTCCATGCCTTGAGTTTATTCAGGATATCAGAGACAAAGGAATTATGCATTCACTAGAACACCAATCATGGACTGTAGGATTGAAAGTTGTTCTCCAACTTTCCTTTTCACTTGGGTAGCACTGATGTGCAACTAGGTACCGCACTTTGCTTGTGATGTCATAAGCTAGTTATGGACAATCACTGCCAATGTGAAATGGGACATATAAGGTCACACACATAAGATTAACCTATAAGAGGAGTTTATCCATGAATGATGTTTGGATTGATTACTAAAGTGTTTAGGTACTCAATCAAACATTCAATCAATAGACTTGACTTAGAATCATTAAGTTCAAGTGTTGAACCAAATGATTAGAGTGTCGGGTTGATTGAGAACTGAATTGACTATGTTTAGCACAATCTGGACCATCAACCACCAGTTCACTAGGTGAACCAATCGGTTCGTGGTCAGTGAGATGACCGGTTCAGTCTGGTGAACCGATCGGTTCAACTGGTCCAAACGAGCAGTGTTGAGTTGTCCCAGTTTATGAGAAGAAAAAAAAATTGTTTCACTTGTTCAATTTTATTGGGACAAGAATTAATCTTTGTGTTAATTAGAAACGAATAAGGAAAGTCAATAGCAAACAAGTCTGGGAAGTAAAATGACCGGTTCACTGGATGAATCGATCGGTTCACACTCCCAACTGACCGGTTCAGTAATGAACTGATCGAATCACCTTGCCAAACGACTGTTTCAATTATGAAACGACCAGTTCACCTGTCGTAGTGTAAATTGTTTATGGAAATTATGGACCCTTCTACTCCCGCATAGACTGGGTACAGAGGGATTCTCCAGAGACACAACTCAGGACATCAGTTGCTTTGCAAAGTTGTTGTCCTCTCTGGTTGTGGTAAACGTGAGAGCCCAAGCAAGTTCTACCCGTCAAGGGAGGAACTACGAGGGAAAGACAACTACAAAAAAGCAACTGGTGGTGGGGGAGTGTGTTGGTGACTAGTACACTGACAGAAGAGAAACTCCTTCTAGTCCGTCCTTCCATGACTAGAGTTCTCAGTAGTCTATGTGGACTATCTATAGAGGTGAGAGACTTATTTTTCTTAGGAGGATGACACTCAACCACAATCCGGGTTAAGATCAGGAGCTACACAGACGTCGTCAAATATAGGTAGTTGAAGACCGTAATTGATGTAAGGTATAGTAACTGAGCAAGCCTTAGGACCAGGTATAACTTGCTAAAACCATCCTTCCCATTACATAGATGTCGATGCAATCTACTAGTTATGGGTTTATGGTCAAGTTAAATTTTTATTTCCGTTGCCTACTCCGACCACGTAAAACCCAACAGTGGTATCAGAGCCACATCAATACTCTATTTTTTGGGATAATCGATTTGATCAAATTTTGGTTTTACCATATTTTATTTATTACATACGACGTAAATATTTAAATGACTAACATGAATATCCAATTAATATCACATGATCCCAAACAATATATATACATATACGATATGGTATATATGCAATCGATACGTGTTGCCCTAAAACGGTTTTGATGGTGGATGTGTTGCATGGTTGTGGCCTATAAACCCTATGTGCATGTGTGTGGTTGGTTATGGTTGTTTACAACTCAGTCTGTGCGTCGAGCCCTCTTCTTCTATTCTGAATGTAACTCGAGATAACTCGAGATTCTCTTCTACCTTTTCTCCCCTCAAACGTAACTCAAGGTTTCACAAAGATTATGTAAAATACGATTAGCTTTATTTCTTGTTATGACAAAGATTGAAGATAACTGCTTGATGGACCGAGATGACCGACTGAGGAGCCATTGGTGGACCAACGAGAAGCCTAGATGACCGGACGAGTCGATCATATGGAGGATCCAGATGACCGGATGGAGCAGACCAACTGACCAGCCAAGAGGCGAGTCAACTGGTTCAAAGGTTGAACCAGTCAACCCGGATTGGCAAGCACAGATCTTCATCAATAACATGTTGCATGTTTTGTAGAACTTAGATGACCGTAGTTCCTTGTGGCTCCAAAGAACTACAATAGGATGGCCATAATCATCTCTTTATTGTTATTGCATTTTTTGTTTGTGGGATATAACATGTATATGATACGTACTATCTATGTGACAATTGGATACATATATGCATATATAAGCATATTAAAACCCCTCAACAAATATATTAAGTTGAAGATGCCTTCCAAAAGCAGCACACATGTAAAGCTTGATCGACTAAGTGTGGGAAAGTCCTACCGTGGTGCACCATCTATCTTGTGGAAGTGTGATAATGAATATGTGGGTCTTCCCTAGCAGGGTGCATATTCATTGTGTTGGCTTTTGGGTCAGACTTAACTTGGTAACCTTGATCGGATCAAGCACCTTGAGGCATAAAGATGAACATGGCAAGGAGTTGTGCATGACATCTATCCAAGAATTGCATATGATGCAATTAGTAAATGTTACCTACCTTAATAATCGATTATGGGCTCTAGCGTTGGCTGGGTAATAACTCAATTGTTTTGGATTTTGGCTCACTAGAAAGTTGTACGATGCAATCTTCCGAATTGATGGTGAGGGTTATTAGTTAGATCAAAATAGTGGGTGCAATAATTCATTAAATATCTAATGAATATTGTCAATTTTCAAATCAAATAAAAAGAGTTTTGGACTAAAATTGTGAATTCCTTTTTGTAGAATAAATGGCTACCAACAACAATCACTTTTCATTGTGATCGGTCCTTGAGAAGGACAAGCTAAATGGGAACAACTTCCATGACTGGTTTAGGATGTTGAGAATTGTTCTCACTCAAGAGTGAAAGCTCTATGTCCTAGATACACCAGAGCTAGATGAACCCGCTCCCACCCCACGAAAGACTGAAAGGGATGCTTACAAGAAGCATACTGAGGATGTCGTTGATGTGAAGTGCTTAATGTTTTGCTCAATGAACTATGAGTTGTAGAGACAACATGAGAACATGGACGTCATTGAGATGGTTCAACATCTCAATAACATATATCAAGACTAGGCACAACAAGAGAGATATGATGTCTCCAAGGCATTGTTCAAGTGTGTCATGACAGAAGGAGATCCAATAGGCCCTCACACACTCAAGATGATTGGGTATGTGGAGAACCTAACTTGACTGGGATTCCCTCTGAGCCAAGAGTTGGATATTGATGTGATACTACAATCGTTGTCAGAATCCTACAGTCAGTTTGTGATGAACTACAACATGAACAACTTTGACAGGCCACTTACAGAGTTGTTGGGCATGTTGAGGACAGTTGAGGCACAAATGAAGAAATACAAACCCAAGTATGTGATGATTATCAATAGAAAGAAGGGAAAGCCTAAATGCAAGGGTAAGGGCAAAGCAAAGAAAGGTTATGATGCTATCCAGCAGCCTAAGTCATCTTCAACTCTCAAAGCCATGGGAGGGGTGAACAAGGGAGGCAAATGTCACCATTGTCATGAGCCTGGACATTGGAAGAGAAATTTCCCTCTCTACATATATGAACTAAAGAAGAAGGAGGGGATGGAAGTCTCCACCTCAGGTATTATGAAATAAACTTAAAATGCTTCTTTATCTTAAGTATATGATACCAAGATATAGATCTGACATATATGATGTGAAAGATCTAAAAAGAAGTGATGACCTTTATGAAAGGACCAAGAAGGAACACTCATCAATATTGGAGCAAGTGTTGCTGCCAAAGGCATGTAATAGAGTTATGAATAGCTATTTCATTTTTCAATAAGTAGAAACTTTTTTTTATTTCTGCATCTTGTAATGACAAGGATGTCTATCAATAAAATTTATGTTTCAATTTCAAAGATATGATCTTTTATGGCAATGCCTTATTTATCTTGTGGTACTTGGTATGCGTGAGATAAAACAATAATACCTAAAAGTTATTGATGACTCAAACAATAAATTAGCATTATCATATAAACAAATGAATGAGAAATTCATCTCTAGGTTCATTTATGGATAAACTAGACTCTCTTGGTTAATGAACCATTAAGAGATATGAATGTCCTATTGATTGAGCATGATAATAAGTCAATCTTCACTAGATGTAGTGGGAGAATGACTATTCTATTAAATATAATACATATTGATGTATATACGTGCCTATTGGAATAAATGCTAATACTTCAGATATGGTATTTAATGATATACCAATATGAATATCTTAAAATGTTCAAGAATATCATAAATGAAGAACAAACTTGGTAAAATTATTAATTCTTTGATATGATCAATGAACGAGATACTTAAATCAAATGTTTGAGGACCTTGTGAGTAACTATGATAGTGTATCATAGAGAACTCATGATTAAGGCATAATGATGTCTAAATCAAAGAAGGAATCATACTCTAAATAGCAAGAGTATGATCATCAAACAAATAACTAATCTTCTAGAATTCTTCTAAAGAACATGCTTTACACTAAATAAACATACAAAAGGAGATTAAGAATCACAAGTGTTGTAGAATCTTAAATTCCTTATGTAACAGATACACCTCATATATCTAGTACAAAATTCCTTGAGCTTGATGGATAATGATGTCCTACAAACTCAAAGGTGATTAATTGGTCATATGATGATGAGCCAATAATCCATCTAGATGATGTTGAGGGACTAGATTTTGAGTTATGGATTGAAGCCATAAGATCCATAATGACTTCCATGTGAACCAAATAACGTATGACCTTAACAGTAGAACTTATAGGGATAAAACCCATAAGTCAATTGGGTCTTAAGAGTTAAGACTGACATGAATGACATTTAAAGAGTTGATTGGTTGGGATAAATTCAAGTGAGTTCAAGGTGTTGAACCTGATTATTTTATTTAACCATTGTAGTGGCTATAGACCATAAAGCGACTAACGTGAATATTCTATTAATACCACATGATCCCAAACAATATATATACATATAAGATATGGTATATATGCAATCGATACATGTTGCCCTAAAACGGTCTTGATGGTGGATATGTTGAATGGTTGTGGCCTATAAACCCTATGTGCATGTGTGTGGTTGGTTATTGTTGTTTGCAACTCAGTCTGTGCGTCGAGCCCTCTTCTTCTATTCTGAATGTAACTCGAGATAACTCGAGATTCTCTTCTACCTTTTCTCCTCTCAAACGTAACTCAAGGTTTCACAAAGATTATGTAAAATAGGATTAGCTTTATTTCTTGTTATGATAAAGATTGAAGATAAATTCTTGATGGACCGAGATGACCGACTGAGGAGCCGTTGGTGGACCAATAAGAAGCCTAGATGACCGGACGAGTCGATCATATGGAGGATCCAAATGACCAGACGAGTCGATCATATGGAGGATCCAGATGACCGGATGGAGCAGACCAACTGACCAGCCAAGAGGCGAGTCAACTGGTTCAAAGGTTGAACCAGTCAACCCGGATTGGCAAGCACAGATCTTCAGCAATAACATGTTGCATGTGATGTAGAACTTAGATGACTTTAGTTCCTTTTTGCTCCAAAGAACTACAATAGGATGGCCATAATCATCGCTTTATTGTTAGTGCATGTTTTTCTTTATGGGATATAGCATGTATATGATACGTATTATATATGAGGCAATTGGATACATATATGCATATATAAGCATATTAAAACCCCTCAACAAACATATTAAGTTGAAGATGCCTTCCAAAAGAAGCACACATGAAAATCTTGATTGACTAAGTGTGGGAAAGTCCTACCGTGGTGCACCATCTATCTCGTGGAAGTGTGAAAGTGAATATGTGGGTCTGCCCTAGCAGGGTGCATATTCATTGTGTTGGCTTTTGGGTCATACTTAACTCGGTGACCTTGATCGGATCAAGCACCTTGAGGCATAAATATGAACATGGCAAGGAGTTGTGCATGACATCTATCCAAGAATTTCATATGATGCAATTGGTAAATGTTACCTACCTTAATAATCGATTATGGGCTCTGGCGTTGCCGGGTAATAACTCAATTGTTTCAGATTTTGGCTCACTAGAAGGTTGTACGCTATAATCATCTGAATTGATGGTGAGGGTTATTAGTTAGATCAAAATAGTGGGAGCAATAATTAATTAAATATCTAATGAATATTGTCAATTTTCAAATCAAATCAAAAGAGTTTTGGACTAAAATTGCAAATTTCCTTTTTGTAGAATAAATGGCTACCAACAACAATCACTTTTCATTGTGATCGGTCCTTGAGATGGACAAGCTAAATGGGAACAACTTCCATGACTGGTTTAGGACGTTGAGAATTGTTCTCACTCAAGAGTGAAAGCTCTATCCTAGATACACCAGAGCTAGATGAACCCGCTCCCACCGCACCAAAGGCTGAAAGGGATGCTTACGAGAAGCATACTGAGGATGCCATTGATGTGAAGTGCTTGATGTTGTGCTCAATGAACTATGAGTTGCAGAGACAACATGAGAACATGGATGTCATTGAGATGGTTCAACATCTCAAGAACATGTATCAAGACTAGGCACAACAAGAGAGATATGATGTCTCTAAGGCATTGTTCAAGTGTGTCATGACAAAAGGAGATCCAATAGGCCCTGACACACTCAAGATGATTGGGTATGTGGAGAACCTAACTTGACTGGGATTCCCTCTAAGCCAAGAGTTGGATACTGTTGTGATACTGCAATCGTTGTCAGAATCCTACAGTCAGTTTGTGATGAACTGCAACATGAAAAACTTTGACAGGCCACTGATAGAGTTGTTGGGTATGTTGAGGACAGTTGAGGCACAGATGAAGAAATACAAACCCAAATTTGTGATGATTATCAATAGAAAGAAGGTAAATCCTAAAGGCAAGGGCAAGGGCAAAGCAAAGAAAGGTTATGATGCTATCCAGCAGCCTAAGTCATCTTCAACTCTCAAAGCCAAGGGAGGGGTGAACAAGGGAGGCAAATGTCACCATTGTCATGAGCCTGGACATTGGAAGAGAAATTTCCCTCTCTACATATATGAACTAAAGAAGAAGGAGGAGATGGAAGTCTCCACCTCATGTATTATGAAATAAACTTAAAATTCTTCTTTATCTTAAGTATATGATACCAAGATATAAATCTGACATATATGATGTGCAAGATCTAAAAAGAAGTGATGACCTTTATGAAAGGACCAAGAAGGAACACTCATCAATATTGGAGCAAGTGTTGCTGCCAAAGGGTATGTAATAGAGTTATGAATAGCTATTTCATTTTTCCAATAAATAGAAACATTTTTTTTATTTCTGCATCTTGTAGTGACAAGGATGTCTATCAATAAAATTCATGTTTCAATTTCAAAGATATGATCTTTTATGGCAATGCCTTATTTATCTTGTGGTACTTGGTATGCGTCAGATAAAACAATAATACCTAAAAGTTATTAATGACTCAAACAATAAATTAGCATTATCATCTAAATAAATGAATGAGAAATTCATCTTTACGTTCCATATTTATGGATAAACTAGACTCTCTTGGTTAATGAACCATTAAGAGATATGAATGTCCTGTTTATTGAGCATGATAATAAGTCAATCTTCATTAGATGTAGTGGGAGAATGACTATTCTATTAGTTATAATACATATTCATGTATATACATGCCAATTGGAATAAATGTTAATACTTCAGATATGTTATTTAATGATATACCAATATGAATGTCTTGAAATGTTCAAGAATATCATAAATGAAGAACAAACTTGGTAAAATTATTAATTCTTTGATATGATCAATGAACGAGATACTTAAATCAAATGTTTGAGGACCTTGTGAGTAACTATGATAGTGTATCATAGAGAACTCATGATTAAGGCATAATGATGTCTAAATCAAAGAAGGAATCATACTCTAAATAGCAAGAGTATGATCATCAAACAAATAACTAATCTTCTAGAATTCTTCTAAAGATCATGCTTTACACTAAATAAACGTACAAAAGGAGATTAAGAATCACAAGTGTTGTAGAATCTTAAATTCCTTATGTAACAGATACACCTCATATATCTAGTATAAAATTCCTTGAGCTTGATGGATAATGATGTCCTACAAACTCAAAGGTGATTAATTGGTCATATGATGATGAGACAATAATCCATCTAGATGATGTTGAGGAACTACATTTTGAGTTATGGATTGAAGCCATAAGATCTAGAATGACTTCCATGTGAACCAAATAAGGTATGACCTTAACAGTAGAACTTATAGGGATAAAAACCATATGTGCAATTGGATCTTAAGAGTTAAGACTGACATGAATGACATTTAAAGAGCTGATTGGTTGAGATAAATTCAAGTGAGTTCAAGGTGTTGAACCTGATTATTTTATTTAACCAATTGTAGTGGCTATAGGCCATAAAGGATCATGCTTGATATTGGAAATTAAAGACTATGAAATTTGGCATATGGATATTAAAACCACATTCCTGGTAGGAATAACATGAGGCTATGTACATGACACAACCTAAATTGTTTTATAACTCTATTCATGCAGATGTAGTCTATAAGTTAGAAGAGCTTAATCAATATGATTGATTAAATACAAGCACCTCAGAACTGGAGTCTTTATTTTGATTATATAGTCAAAAGTTTGACTAATATATCAAAATAAAGAAGCGATATGTGATTACAAAGATTTAGTATGAGCATATTCATATTCCACATGACGATGAGGAATAAAACGACAATGGTGTGGAAATACCTTCTTTAAAGGAATAAAGAGAAATGTCCTATGTGATAGGAATAGAAATCTATAGAGATAGTTCTCAAAAGTCTCATGACCTGATAAAGAGAGAGCATACATTGGCAATCTATGTTGAAGGGTTCAATATGAAAAGATTCAGTGGGCGAAAACGTGTCCATATTACATGGAGTTAGTCTCTCAGATGTCTACTGTCCCAAATTCTTATGAAGAATAGGAACACATATATAGATGCCTTATGCATTCGTAATTGGATCTATCATGTATGTAATCAATCATCCCATTGTCTTGTATGTATCGTACATGACAAGAAAATATATATATGCATTCATCATCTTGTATGTATTGGACATGACAATATGATATACTCATCCAGTTATCTCGTATGTATTGGACATGACAAGTGGATGTCTATCTACTTCCAGTGAGAGTCACTAGAATACCATAAAGAACTTATTTAAGTACTTGTGAAGTATTAAAGGATTAGTTCTATGGTAATAAAAGGAAGAGTTGAGTGTAAATGACTAAAGCAATATGTTGCTAACTCATTGGATTAGCACTAGTGCAGCAGAAAGATGTAGGACATGTTTAGATATCACTAAGAATAGGATGCAAAGGTGATTGGCTCTAAGTGTAAGTGGGAGTCTGTTGGTATGTTGTCCAGAGAGCCAATCATATGATGATTGGATTGACGTATGTTTTGATTGATTTGATAAATATCAAAGGCAAGTTTGTGGTCTTCCTTCCGGCTCTTGGATAGCATTAGCTGCACACACAACCGCACTCCAGTTTGTGGTCCTAAATTGTTTGATGGTGAGGAGCTGAGCCTTCCCAGACCGTTAGTTTTCTTGTAGTACAGAGTTGTGCTCTAGCTATATTCATGTTTTAGATCTTTCAACAACTCCTTTTAGTCTGTCCTTCAGGACGACTAGAGGTCTCAGTAGTCTGTGTGGACTATCTATAGAGGCGAGAGACTTATTTTGCTTAGGAAGATGACACTCAACCACAGTCTGGGTTAAGATCAGGAGCTACACAGACGCCGTCAAAGATATGTGGTTGAAGACCGCAATTGCTGCAAGGTATAGTAACTGAGCAAGCCTCGGGACCAGGTATAACTCGCTAAAACCATCCTTCCCATTACATAGATGTTGATGCAATCTACTAGTTATGGGTTTATGATCAAGTTAAATTTTTATTTCCGCTTCCTACTCTGACCACATAAAACCCAGCAGTGGTATCAGAGCCACATCAATACTCTATGTTTTGGGATAATCGATGTGATCAAATTTTAGTTTTACCATCTTTTATTTATTACATACGATGCAAATATTTAAATGACTAACGTGAATATCTGATTAATACCACATGATCCCAAACAATATATATACATATACGATATGGTATATATGGAATCGATACGTGTTGCCCTAAAATGGTTTTGATGGTGGATGTGTTGCATGGTTGTGGCCTATAAACCCTATGTGCATGTGTGTGGTTGGTTATGGTTGTTTGCAACTCAGTCTGTGCGTCGAGCCCTCTTCTTCTATTCTGAATGTAACTCGAGATAACCCGAGATTCTCTTCTACTTTTTGTCCCCTCAAACGTAACTCAAGGTTTCACAAAGATTATGTAAAATAGGATCAACTTTATTTCTTGTTATGACAAAGATTGAAGATAACTGCTTGATGGACCGAGATGACCGACTGAGGAGCCTTTTGTGGACCAATGAGAAGCCTAGATGACCGGACGAGTCGACCATATGAAGGATCCAGATGACCGGATGGAGCAGACCAACTGACCAGCCAAGAGGCGAGTCAATTGGTTCAAAGGTTGAACCAGTCAACCCGGATTGGCAAGCACAGATCTTCATCAATAACATGTTGCATGTGAAGTAGAACTTAGATGACCGTAGTTCCTTGTGGCTCCAAAGAACTACAATAGGATGGCCATAATCATCTCTTTATTGTTATGGCAAGTTTTTGTTTGTGGGATATAGCATGTATATGATACGTACTATATATGTGGCAATTGGATACATATATGCATATATAAGCATATTAAAACCCCTCAACAAACATATTGAGTTGAAGATGCCTTCCAAAAGAAGCACACATGAAAATCTTGATCGACTAAGTGTGGGAAAGTCCTATCGTGGTGCACCATCTATCTCGTGGAAGTATGATAGTGAATATGTGGGTCTGCCCTAGTAGGGTGCATATTCATTGTGTTGGCTTTTGGGTCAGACTTAACTCGATGACATTGATCTGATCAAGCACCTTGAGGCATAAAGATGAACATGGGAATGAGTTGTGCATGACATCTATCCAAGAATTTCATATGATGCAATTGGTAAATGTTACCTACCTTAATAATCGATTATGGGCTCTGGCATTGGCCGGGTAATAACTCAATTGTTTTGTATTTTGGCTCACTAGAAGGTCGTACGTTGCAATCTTCCGAATTGATGGTGAGGGTTATTAGTTAGATCAAAATAGTGGGAGCAATATTTCATTAAATATCTCATGAATATTGTCAATTTTCAAATCAAATCAAAAGAGTTTTGGACTAAAATTGCAAATTTCCTTTTTGTAGAATAAATGGCTACCAACAACAATCACTTTTCATTGTGATCGGTCTTGAGAAGGACAAGCTAAATGGGAACAACTTCCATGACTAGTTTAGGACGTTGAGAATTGTTCTTACTCAAGAGTGAAAGCTCTATGTCCTAGATACACCAGAGCTACATGAACCCGCTCCCACGTCACCAAAGGCTGAAAGGGATGCTTACAAGAAGCATATTGAGGATGCCATTGATGTGAAGTGCTTGATGTTATGCTCAATGAACTATGAGTTGCAGAGACAACATGAGAACATGGACGTCATTGAGATGGTTCAACATCTCAAAAACATGTATCAAGACTAGGCACAACAAGAGAGATATGATGTCTTCAAGGCATTGTTCAAGTGTGTCATGACAGAAGGAGATCCAATAGGCCCTGACACACTCAAGATGATTGGGTATGTGGAGAACCTAACTTGACTGGGATTCCCTCTGAGCCAAGAGTTGGATACTGATGTGATACTATAATCGTTGTCAGAATCCTACAGTCAGTTTGTGATGAACTGCAACATGAAAAACTTTGACAGGCCACTAATAGAGTTGTTGGGCATGTTGAGGACAGTTGAGGCACATATGAAGAAATACAAACCCAAATTTGTGATGATTATCAATAGAAAGAAGGTAAAGCCTAAAGGCAAGGGCAAGGGCAAAGCAAAGAAAGGTTATGATGCTATCCAGCAGCCTAAGTCATCTTCAACTCTCAAAGCCAAGGGAGGGGTGAACAAGGGAGGCAAATGTCACCATTGTCATGAGCCTGGACATTGGAAGAGAAATTTCCCTCTCTACATATATGAACTAAAGAAGAAGGAGGAGATGGAAGTCTCCACCTCAGGTATTATGAAATAAACTTAAAATTCTTCTTTATCTTAAGTATATGATACCAAGATATAAATCTGACATATATGATGTGCAAGATCTAAAAAGAAGTGATGACCTTTATGAAAGGACCAAGAAGGAACACTCATCAATATTGGAGCAAGTGTTGCTGCCAAAGGGTATGTAATAGAGTTATGAATAGCTATTTCATTTTTCCAATAAATAGAAACATTTTTTTATTTATGCATCTTGTAGTGACAAGGATGTCTATCAATAAAATTCATGTTTCAATTTCAAAGATATGATCTTTTATGGCAATGCCTTATTTATCTTGTGGTACTTGGTATGCGTGAGATAAAACAATAATACCTAAAAGTTATTGATGACTCAAACAATAAATTAGCATTATCATCTAAACAAATGAATGAGAAATTCATCTTTGGGTTCCATATTTATTGATAAACTAGACTCTCTTGGTTAATGAACCATTAAGAGATATGAATGTCCTATTTATTGAGCATGATAATAAGTCAATCTTCACTAGATGTAGTGGGAGAATGAATATTCTATTAGGTATAATACATACTGATGTATATACATGCCTATTGGAATAAATGCTAATACTTCAGATATGGTATTTAATGATATACCAATATGAATATCTTGAAATGTTCAAGAATATCATAAATGAAGAACAAACTTGGTAAAATTATTAATTCTTTGATATGATCAATGAACGAGATACTTAAATCAAATATTTGAGGACCTTGTGAGTAACTATGATAGTGTATCATAGAGAACTCATGATTAAGGCATAATTATGTCTAAAACAAAGAAGGAATCATACTCTAAATAGCAAGAGTATGATCATCAAAGAAATTACTAATCTTCTATAATTCTTCTAAAGAACATGCTTTACACTAAATAAACGTACAAAAGGAGATTAAGAATCACAAGTGTTGTAGAATCTTAAATTCCTTATGTAACAGATACACCTCATATATCTAGTACAAAATACCTTGAGCTTGATGGATAATGATGTCCTACAAACTCAAAGGTGATTAATTGGTCATATGATGATGAGCCAATAATCCATCTAGATGATGTTGAGGAACTAGATTTTGAGTTATGGATTGAAGCCATAAGATCCAGAATGACTTCCATGTGAACCAAATAAGGTATGACCTTAACAGTAGAACTTATAGGGATAAAACCCATAACTGCAATTGGGTCTTAAGAGTTAAGACTGACATGAATGACATTTAAAGAGCTGATTGGTTGAGATAAATTCAAGTGAGTTCAAGGTGTTGAACCTGATTATTTTGTTTAACCAATTGTAGTGGCTATAGACCATAAAGGATCATGCTTGATATTGGAACTTAAAGTTATGAAATTTGGCATATGGATATTAAAACCACATTCCTAGTAGGAATAACATGAGGCTGTGTACATGACACAACCTAAATTGTTTTATAACTTTGTTCATGCAAATGCAGTCTATAAGTTACAAGAGCTTAATCAATATGATTGATTAAATACAAGCACCTCAGTACTGGAGTCTTTATTTTGATTATATAGTCAAAAGTTTGACTAATATATCAAAATAAAGAAGTGATATGTGATTACAAAGATTTAGTATGAGCATATTCATATTCCACATGATGATAAGGAATAAAACGACAATGGTGTGGAAATACCTTATTAAAGGAATAAAGAGAAATGTCCTATGTGATAGGAATAGAGATCTATAGAGATAGTTCTCGAAAGTATCTTGACCTGATAAAGAGAGAGCATACATTGGCAATCTATGCTGAATGGTTCAGTATGCAAAGATTCAGTGGGAGAAAACGTGTCCATATTGCATGGAGTTAGTCTCTCAGATGTCTACTGTCCCAAATTCTTATGAAGAATAGGAACACATATATAGATGCCTTATGTATTCGTAATTGGATCTATCATGTATGTAATCAGTCAACCCATTGTCTTGTATGTATCAGACATGACAAGAAAATATATATATGCATTCATCATCTTGTATGTATTGGACACGACAATATGATATACTCATCCAGTTATCTCGTATGTATTGGACATGACAAGTGGATGTCTATCTACTTCTAGTGAGAGTCACTGGAATACCATAAAGAACTTATTCAAGTACTTGTAAAGTATTAAAGGATTAGTTCTATGGTAATAAAAGGAAGAGTTGAGTGTAAATGACTAAAGCAATATGTTGCTAAATCATTGGATTAGCACTAGTGCAGCAGAAAGATGTAGGGCATGTTTAGAGATCACTAAGAATATGATGCAAAGGTAATTGGCTCTAAGTGCAAGTGGGAGTCTGTTGGTATGTATGTCCAGAGAGCCAATCATATGATGATTGGATTGGCATATGTTCTGATTGATTTGATAAATATCAAAGGCAAGCTTCCAATTTATTCTATCTCAATTGATTACGAGATAAATAATGGAGCAGATGAATGTCTAAAGAATGACAATACTCAATGATGTATGTCTTCAGGTTAAGGACCTGAATGATGAGATCATACGGATGCTAAAAGTATGCACATTCTTGTTATGTCCCTAGTCAAATATCATTGTGGAAAGTTGATAGACAACAATGACACATCAAGACTAGAGTGTGTGTTTGTTGATGATAGTGTCACATTAGTCATGATATATGATATCAAACCAAGCACACAAATACATGTTGGAGAATAGTGTATCGGACAGATCCACCATGAGAGTGACACATGGAACCATGACATGGAAGTCAGAATCATCTCTCATAGTGATCGTGGTGATTGTGATTCTTAGACATGAAATCACTACAATCGTCGAATGTGATTGGGTACACTTTGACACCATCAAACGCAGTCCTGAAACATGGGTTGTTATAACAGTGTTGATTGGGTGGCTTTGACGCATGAGATAGACTGTGGGTGATAGATATGGGATTTGTCCCTCCTAAGGGAGTATGATGTCCAAGCCACTTGATAAGTGAGACTGGGAAAGGCATGTGCATGCACATGTGAATCAATATATGATATTGTTGTCACACATATCTCAGACAGTCTGCTTTAGTTCAAGAAACATGAATGAACGTTGAAAGGATGACGACTCCATGTCTTGAGTGCATTCAAGATGTCAGAGACAAATGAATTATACATTCACTGTAACACCAATCACAGATTGTAGGATTGAAACTTGTTCTCCAAATTTCCTTTTCACTTGGGTAGCACTGATGTGCAACTAGGTACCGCTCTTTGCTTGTGATGTCATAAGCTAGTTATGGACATTCACTGCGAATGTGAAAGGGGACCTATAGGGTCACACACATAGGATTAACCTGGAAGAGGAGTTTATCCATGAATGATGTTTGGATTGATTACTAAAGTGTTTAGGTACTCAACCAAACATTCAATCAATAGACTTGACTCAAAATCATCAATTTCAAGTGTTGAACCAAATGATTAGAGTGTCAAATTGATTGAGAACTGAATTAACTGTGTTTTGCACAATATGGACCACCCATCGAATGGTTCACTGGGTGAACTGATCGGCTCATGGTCAGAGAGATGACCGGTTCACTTTGGTGTACCGATCAGTTCAACTGGTCCAAACGAGCAGTGTTGAGTTGTCTCGGTTTGTGAGAAAAAGTTTTTTTTTCATTTCACTTGTTCAGTTTGATTGGGACAAGAATTAATCTTTGCGTTAATTAGAAATGAATAAGGAAAGTCAATTGCAGGTAAGTCTGGGAATTGAAATGACCAATTCACTGGGTGAACCAATCATCTCACACTCCCAACAGATCGATTCACTAGTGAATTGATCGGCTCACCTTGCCAAACGACCATTTCATCTATGAAACAATCAATTCTCCTACCGCAGTGTAAATTGTTCATGGAAATTCTAGATCCTTCTACTCTTGCACAGATTGGGAACCCTGACCCTACCCTCTACTATAAATAGAGGGGTATAGGGGGCTTCTCTAGAGACACAACTCAAAACATCAGTTGATCTGTAAATTTGTTGTCCTCTCTAGTTGTGGTAACCGAGAGAGCCCAAGAAAGTTCTACCCGTCCAGGGAGGAACAACGAGGGAAAGACAACTGTAGAAAATTAACTGGTGGTGGGAGAGTGTGTCAGTGACTAGTACACTGACAAAAGGGGACAACTCCTTCTAGTCCGTCCTTTAGGATGACTAGAGTTCCTAGTAGTCCGTGTGGACTATCTATAGAGGTGGGAGACTTCTACCTCTCCAAGAGGATGATAGTCAACTATAGTCTGAGTCAAGACCAGGAGATGCATAGACTCTGTTGAAGATACGTGGTTGAAGACTACACTTTCTACGAGGTATAGTCATTGAGCAAGCCTCAGGACCAGGTATAACTCGCTAAAACCATCCTTCCCATTACATAGATGTTGATGTAATCTGCTGGTTATGATTTTATGGTCAAGTTAAATTTTTGTTTCCGCTGCCTACTCCGGCCACATAAAACCCAACAGTAACTATAAGATTACTTTTATACAATTTTATGATGCCTTTCAATGTCATTATGGCGGAGCAAGGTCATACCCAACCCAATTTGGTATTGATAAATTTTGAAGGGAAATCACAGATGATGACATTCATGAGACTGAAAAATCTAGAGCAACAGATATCCACAACCCTATTTTTGGATATATACACGATATCCTTAGCACTTGTATATTTTCTAGAAAGGAAACACAAGGTGTTTGTGGAAGGCAAGATCTATTTTTCATGTGGGCTATTGTACATAATTTTAAAATCTATGCTAGTTATTATATACTCTTCGATTCTTTGAAATCAGTAAGAAGAAGTCTGATGACATTATGATCAGAGGACTAATAACTCACATTGCATGCAAAGTCAATGTTGAGATGATTGGTTTGAAAGTTGCTGATGAACTTAATTGATCTAAATTCCTCATATCCTCCGGCCTAATTGCTAGACACCCCTCTGAGGATGAAAATTTTAGACAATACTTTATTGATCATGAAGGGTAGATTGAGCTCCCCAATTTAGAAGCAATCACCTTGACCAACAAGAGTAATTGGAAGTTTGCCTTTGCTGGTGAAAATGATTCTGAAGATCACCTAGAAACTTTTACTTCTACAAAAATCACCCTCTCTACCTTCCTCCACCAGCACATAGATAGAGTACATTTGGACTATGACTGATGTCCAACACTTGTATGGCTATGTTCAGTGTCATTTTGATTAATAGGACACCTAATTTGACATGAGGAGTCAGCAATACTGTGACATGCACAACATGCTCCAGAGGATGGATATGTGGCATATATCTCAAGCAACTATACCACACCCCCACCACCTCCCCACCACCACAGCATGAGCCACCTCATATAGATATTCCAAATGATGATTCTCTACATCAGCATTCCAACTGGAGATAAGGGCAATATCCCTTCATTTTGATTCACCATGGCAGGTACCCAGTTGCTACCAGCTTAAGTTTGATTGATGTAGTGAGGACATTGTAGATTTCATGTTTGGGGGGAGCAACTGGACAGTAATGTAGTTGTAGTTTCTTTTCATCATCTTGTTTCATGTTTTTATTCTAGTTTATGTTTTAGTCATGGAAAATCCAGTATCAACTGAGGCCTTCTCCTTGTGTTTAGATTGATGTTCCTTTAAGTTAAATTATTTGTCCTTTTCTGATTAGAGAAATTTTAGTTGAAGAAAACTGTACAAGTCATGCACCAATTAATGAATCCCTTGACCACAACAAGCATCAAAATTTTAGTTTATGCTTCTAACCTGAATTCTCACCTTTAACACTCTTGATAGTCAAAAACATGTAACAATTCAATCTTTTTGGATTAATCAACACTACAACATTGTTTAGCATTCTAGATGTCTTTGCCAAGCTTTTGGTGAGTTTTCAACTAACCTCTCAATGCAAAAAAATTAAATAAATGCATGAAATCTAGTTGATTGTGCAATCTAGTGAACTCTCCTATGTTTTGGTGAAGAACTTTAGTTCAAGTTGCATTGTTCTTAAGAAGAACTCGACTCATTTGTGAAAATCATGATTATTTTTCAGAATTCACACATATACCCTATGTGAAGATGGCTAAACTGCCCATGTATCATGCTAGCCTATAATAAGTCCTATCTAACCATGACAATAGGTGCTACATCTTAAAAGAGGGTAAAATACCCCAACCAGAATTCCACATGCGCATAAGTCTATTTTAGTTTTCGAGTGTCGTAACCCACACCTCATTGCCACATTCTTTTTTAAGACAAGGACAACACAACTAAATTTTTCATGTTAACTTGGATTTCATCTTTTACATCCTTAATAATTGAGAGTCTCAAGTTGCATATTCACTAGTTGTTTTGCTTAGTCATCTAAATTCTACTTGGTGTTGTTATGTTGATTATTCCTTTTATATTTTTTCCACTATTGCCAAAACTAAAATTTCTATCTTGGGTGTTTAAGCTGAATTCATGGTTAAAAACCATAGATCAGTCATTAAGGTTGAATTGGTTGTGTCCCTATTGCCATTCCATTTGATGGGTGCATATACTTGAAACTTTCTTCATTTGTATTTCTATGTTATACTTGCTTGAGGGAAAGCAATAGTTCAAGCTTAGGGGAATTTGATGTACACACTTTATATAGAATTTTCACCCACTTTTGCACACATGTTCAATCCAAATTGTATCTCATTTTGCCTCTAATCATACTTGATTTTCCACCTTTTTAATTGTTTTACTCATTTCATGTTTGTGACCACAGTTACATGATTATGACAAGAAAATCGGGCCAATCCAACCAAAATTTGATCCTAGTTGGAGTCCCTAAGAGTTTGCATACTTTACATAATTCTTCTAGAAAATTTTGAAGGGAACACAATGTGTGTTAATTACCACATGACCTATAAGTTTACTGATGATTGTTTTTCCCTTGAAGAGCTGCAACATGGCGTGTATTCCAGACAACACGGTGTGTTGCACCATTTGACAACTACACTAAAAAATTATGTCGAGCAACATGGCGTGTGTTTATTAAGATGTGTCATGTTCAACCCTAGCAGTTTGAACCATGACTTCACCAACTCTAGATACATGGTGTGTCTTCCAAACAACATGTTGTCTACTCCTCAAGAAAAGCAATTTGTGTGTTAGTTATACATGGAGACGTTGTGTGGACCTCAAACCTGTTGTATCCCATTCGATTTCTATAGTTTTCAATTTGACAACTACTTACGATTTAAATATTAAAGCTCACTTATATTTGACCAGATAACCCTCAGACCAGAGGAAGGGCGATTTTGGTGAGGAATAAGTGGTTACTCAAGAGAGAACCTTCATTCTTCTCCATTCTTCTTCAAGGATTGAACCAAGAGCTCATACCTATCGAGAGAAAAGTTTGTTGAATAAGAAGCACCAGTGTGGGCAGACGTTTGTCTCCAAGTCAAAGTGCTACTAGTTCTTTCCTATTCCTTGGATCTCCTTTGTTCTTCTCTTCTCCAGTCATGTTGAACTCATAATATTTGCTTGTATTTCACCACCATGGATGAGTAGTTTTCCTTTTCTTGGGTGTGGTAGAGTAGCTCCCATGTCATTACTCATGTGAACTCAAATGTCTTAACTAATGCTAGTTAAGTTTTTGTTCCAAGATGTTTTGTGGTGTTTTTATGCTTGTATGCATTATTGGGCATCTTATTTACATGTATTATGCTTCTTTATGCAATCTGTGAAGATGTGTGGAGAATTAGGGAGTTTATATCTTGGCAATGTATCTTTGACCGCGGGAGTGGTTGGGATTGCATTGAGGATCCAAGGTTGTAGTTCGAATTTTTTCATAAGTATGAGAGTACTATGTGGAGATTAGAACTATCTCATATCACTGGGAGGTGTGTGAGGATAGCAACCTTCTTGCATGTTCATTAGTATGTTGGTTTTTGTGGTTATATGTGGGTAATGATGTGGAGGTGAAATCCTATAACCAAGACCCTTTTAGAAAAAAATTGGTGATTCATTCATCCCGTCACCTGGGTTTGAACTCATGACCTCTTGGTCTTACATCATTACTTTTACCACTAGAGTGCCACTTCAGTGGTATAACCAAGACCCTTTAAATCTGATCTAAATCTCATTTTAAGAAATTAGTGTTTCTTGTTTCTTAGAATTGCAAAATAGTTAAGTTATAATCCAAACCAATCTTAGTAAATCGATTTTTATTGTTGAAAATGAGCACGCTTGTGCCTAGTTGTACCCTCATCCTTGGACGATCTCATACATACTACATGCACGTATATATTTGCATGGTTGTTCTTGAGTTATAAATATTAAAACTTGTGCACACGACTAACAAGTGATCGGCTAGTTGAATGCACAGTCTAGTCTTGACCATGTCAGTCAGACCTAGTCTTTGGGCTAATTTCAGTGACATCAGGTTGATGCTTGCTCTAAGATCTACAAACCTTAGTATAACCTAATTGTGTTTCACATTGAATGGAATAGTGAAGGCTCCAGGTTCCTTCTATTTAGTTTGAATTGTTGCTCACAGAAAGGCACTAGACATCTTGGCAAGTCTAACTGTTGCAACTTAATCTCCGTGTCTTCTCTTTGTAACAAGGTCCTTGAAGAATTTTGTGCATGCTGACATTTCTTCAATCGTGTCTAGAAAAGGGATGTCAATGTGTAATTTCTTCACGGCTTCTAGGAGCTTTTCATACCTCTTTATCAGATGAGATTTCATTAGCTTGTATGGGAAAGGTTTTCTTGGTGTATAGGGGTCCCTATTGGTTATGGCCTCTTCAATTGCATAAAGCTTCTTCTCCTTACTGGATTCTTTCCTCTACCTTTTTCATTTCAATTAACCTTCTTAGAAATAACTTCAACTTTAGGTTTTTCCTCTCTTAAGTTATTTTCCAATATGGACTTAGTGGCAATAATACTTCCTTGAGTAGCCTTGTTAGTTGAAACTTCTAGAACTTTGTGACATGTGAGTGTAGTCATTTTTGCAGTCTCACTCGTTGACTTGTGGGTTCTTGATCATCTCGAATAGTTGTGCTAATTGTTGATCGATTATTTTGCTATGGACTTGCATATTGGCCATCAATGCAGTGATGCCCTCAATTTGGGATTGCATCATATTTGGTAGATAGGTATTATTGATAGTGCTCTGGCTTAGTTGTTCATTTATAGTATCTTGTCATTTTGCAAAATAAAACATTTTAGACATCAAATCTTACTGAGTAGAGGTCTGGTTCTGACCTTGACTTGTTCCCCCAGAGTTTTGGTTCTGATTATGTCCTTGAGAATTGTTTCCATTTTTCTTATAGCCCATATTTTTTAGTGAATCTAGAGGGTCCACCCCCTCTACCAAACCCAGGTGGTCTTTTAGGTGGGTTGTTAGGAATGTCTAAAAGTGAAGCATTCTTAGCCTCATATCTCCCATGAGAGAACTAGGATGATCTTGTCTAATGAAACTAACATATGAGACGTTCTTTGTATCATCTTCTTGGTTGTCTTCTTCTGGTTGGCTATAGATGAAATTTTCCACTTTGAACCCTCCTCCAAATATAACACACTTCATCACCATTTCAACCTTGTTTTCCCCTTTTCTCCCACAATCTTTCAGCTGGTGAACGTCGATAGTGATCTTCTAAATTTGAGAAGTTAGACATTCAAGGGCCTTTGATTTATCTATCGTACCTTCAATGAATACCTTGCTTACCGACCCTCTCTCATAATCTAGGAAATCTTGTAGTGCATCTGTGTTATTGACTATCTTCATAGTTTTCTTTAGGTTCTTATCCAAGAAATTACTACCTGGAGTTGCATTTAGTGAAGTCCTTTCTATAGAGGTGAAACCATTATAGAAGGTGGGTACCAGAATCCTTTGTCATAATTATGATGAGCATAGTCCCTTTTATATTCTTGAAATTTCTCCTATGCCTCATACATGTTCTTACTTGGATCTGTTTGAAACTTGTGATATTATGTCAAGTTCAAAGAGTCTTCTCCACTAGATGGACTTAGTGACAAAAGTGTCCGCTAGAGGTCCCCACCCATTGATGCTTTTATCTAGCAAGGCTAGATACCATGACATGGCATTATCCCTCAGGAAAAAGTTGAAGCCTTACAGTAGATAACTGTGTGTGGTACCTGGTTTATCTTAATGATTTCATAAATATTCTTAATAGCATTGAGCTAGTGATAGGGATTTTCATCCAAAGAGTTTCCTCTAAAAGTCCTTTTTTGGATCATATTTATAGTTGTTAGATTTAGCTCAAAGTTCACAGTGTTGAACCAAGGGATGATGATTAGGAATCTAGATTCATTTGCCCATGTGATAGCTAGATTGCATAGAGATGGGCCTCCATCTTCATCATCATCATCATTGTTGTCATTGTTATTATTGTTGTTTCTGTTTCTTTTATCAGCATGAGGTTGAGGTCCTTTTGATTCATGGGTATGTTCATCATCCTCTTCTTCCTCATGATGATCCTCATTACAATCTTCTTTAAGATCCTCACAGTTCTCCTCATTAATCTAGTTGAGGAGAGTCGATATCCTTCAAGGATCCATGTTTCTTGCAGTCGCCCTGAAGTTGGTCTTGTTGAGGCTAACTTCCTCAAATAAATCATACATTCGAGTTTAGAAATTGGACACGTGATACAAAGTATCAAAGAAATCGAGAGATATGAGATCCATAGTGTGTGGTTGAGTTATTTCTAGACTTAAGGCATGTGTGTATGCTAAATAGACTTTGGTTCTAAATAGTATTGGTTGCCTTGTTCCCACCACCGGTGTCAAAATTTGATTGCCTAAAATTGTGCATCCAAAAGATATGAATCTAGAGTAATCAAACTCTTAATTTATTCCTGATACTTAGGCACTCACAACAAAAATAATGAGCATGATGTAGTAAATTGAGGTCAAACACATGGACAAGGGTGGTATGTGTTAAGAGTTGAAAGCCTTAGCTTACTTACACCAACCAAAAAGTAGATAAGTGTTCCTTACGACATGGAGGTGTTTCAATGGGAAAGATAGAAAACAAGTAAAGGTAAAACAAGGATAATATAGAATAGAACAAGAATTTTTAAATGGGATAAGATAATATGGATGAGAAACTTGGATTGCATTTCACTATCTAAGATCTCTCACCAACATGCAACACCCATACCCAATGTATACCCTTAGAAAGTTTGCAAGAAACGATCATAAGTGTCTATGCCCTCCTCTCTTGAGCTTAGCATAGATCTAGATTATAAGGTTCTCTCTCTCTCTCACGCACTCTTGATATGGAAAACAAACAATCAACATAAAACCATATGATCATTAGCTTAAGCATTCCAACATTCTCATGCATTCAAGCAACCCCATAACTCTTAGATATAGGTCAACACTATTTTTTTTAGGTGTTAACAATAAAACAACATAAGATTGTAGCTAATTATGCAAGTGAAGCATTAAGAACAAGAATATGGATATGAACATTGCTGAGAGCATATACATTCAATGGATATAAGTATTTACATGTTGGGAGAGCCTTAGCAACTACTCCCAACCCAAGTTAAATTGATCAGCCACTCATCTTGGTGAGTGAAATTTTAAATTCCTAAGTATACAGTGACATAGTGATGGATGGAAGAAAGTGAAATCATCATAGAAGAAGACAAAATATATATTGAACAAACATTCTATATGTAATCAAGGTCGATGGAGACCTCCTTCTTCTCTAGTTCCGGTGATGGTGTGTGAAGGTGGGCATCAACTCTCTCATCCTTCTCCTGTCAAAGATGGAATTAGATGATGCTTGGGGATGATGAAGGTACACTAGACCCTTAGACTTTTGTCCTTGGATTCATCAAGCTTATGGATGGGAGTGGTGGTTGATGGTGAGCAAGCACATGGGCAACACTTCATCCTCAACTCATGTGATGAGAGACCCCTCCCTGGTAGCAAGGAGTGTGCTATTTTTAGAGTTTGGTATGGGGATTGAGGTGATCATAGATGAGCTTGTCTTGCTCCCTAAGTCTTTTAGGCATGTGCCTTGGGGCATGCACTTAACTAACTTGGTGGGTGATGTATGCAGCACCACCATCAGTAGATGGACATTGATGAACCATCAGTAGGTAGATTGTCGATGGTCTATGAAAGTGAGGTACCCCGTCAAGCCATCAGAAGGACGATGCTCAGCAGAGTCATCGAGAGGAAAGACCAACTAGTGTCCTTTGGTTTCTAACTCCCTGTTGAGCCATCAATTGATGACTCATAGTTAAGCCCTCAATTGAGGCATAAGGAAAGACCTTTAGAAGGAAGGGATTTGATACCCCTTTCAGTTTTCGTATACATTCTGCAATCATAAGACCACCTGAGAGTTACCTTCAATTGGTGGGGACTGACAGGTGGTCGGGTCAGTGGGCCTCTAAGTCGATGGACCAGCTGGCATCCTTTAAAACTAAATAAGGAGTGACCATCGATTGTGGGAACTGATGGAGGGCCTGTCTAAAGTCGACTTCTTTGATTAAGTCCATAGGTTGATGGTTTTCCTAAAAAAAGATGTATGTAATTGCCTTATTAAGTCACAATGGATAAATATGAAAAAAATGTGAGAAAAGTATAGCAAGTATGTGCTACTCAGGGAAATTAAGGAGAAAATAGGCATGAAACATTCATAAAATGAGATGTTATCAATTGGCTACTACTCTTCTATCCATCAATGACATGATTTCTCCTCTCCTTTTGTGTATTTATATTCTTTCTTTGAAAATGAGAAAGTAGACCTACTCACTGGGGCATGGTGTTGGTATGTATGCCTAGAGAGCCAATCATGTGATGATTTTAATGGCATAAATGTAAATTATTTGATTAATCAATAAAAGGCAAGCTTCCAATCTATTCTATTTGATTCAGTTATGAGATAATGATGTAACATTATAGATGTCTAGAGAATCATATTACTCAATGACGTATGTATTCAAGATACTACCCTTGTGGATGAGATCATACGGATGTTAAGAGTACATATACATATTCTTGTTATGTCCCTGCTCGGTTGTTATTGTGGAAGATTGATAGACAACACTAACACATAAGATCATAGTGTGAGTTGTTTGATGACTAAATCTCATTAATCATGATATGGTGATATCCAACCAAACACATAGATACATGTTAGATAACAGTGTATCATATAGACCCACCGTGAGACTGACACATGGAAGTCATCATCATGAAATTCATAGTCAGGTCTCACAGTGATGGTGGTGGTTGTGGTTCCTAGACCTGAAATCATTACACTTAACACATGTTGTTGGGTACATGGATTGTTATAACGGTGATGATTGGGTGACTTTGACACATGGGGATTGACTGTGAGCAATAGATATGGGATTTGTCCCTCCCACTGGAGTGTGATGTCCTAGTCCTCTTAATTAGAGAAACTAAGAAATGCATGGCCATGCACATGTGAATCAATATGTGATATTGAGCTTATGTATATCTCAGACATACTACTCTTGGTTCAAGGAACAAGATTGAATAATAATGAGGACGTCTTCTCCATGACTCTAGTTCCATTTGGAATTAGTGACAAAATAAACTATCTAAATACTGTAACACCATACACAGATTGTAGGTTGCAGTTGTTCCCCAACTTTCCATTTAATTGTCTAGCTTTGATGTGCGACTAGATACCACTCATTACTTGTGATGTCATAGGTTGTTATGGACATTCACTGCCAATGTAATACATGACATATAGGGTAACACACGTAGGTCTCAACCTAGAAGAGGAGTTCATATCTCAAATGACAACTAAAATAAGTACTAAAGTGTTTAGGTATTTGATTCACATAATAAATAGGCTGACAGCACTGCCAAATGCCCATCTCAAATGTTGAGACGGCTATATGGAAGTGCCAAACGTCCATCTCAAGTGTTGAGATGGGCGTCTAGGGAGTTAGGCCTATTATGAGTTCGAATTGGCTATAGAAGTGAACCGACCAAACGGACTACCTCGACTCGGGTCATCAGACGGTCGTCTGGGTGAACCAAGACAACTGTCTCGCATGGGCGAGATGGTCCAGTTCGGCCGAGGGAAGGTTCTAAATATTTCCTAATTCATTTGAGTTTCACATTACTTGTTGTGCAAGGAAATTAACGTGGGATATTAATTATAAATGACTTGCCAATTTTGTGTACAACTAGGAAACAGTCAAACGGTCATTCGGGTTGTGCCAAATGACCGTCTGGCATGCCAGACAACTGCATGGTTGTCGTAGGCTGTGAAATTTGCAGAATTTTTATGGAAATTTTGAGGTCTTCTTATCCTTTCTACTCTCGCATCAACTAGGAACCTGAACCCAAACCCCACCTATAAATAGAGGGGTACTGGGAGCTTCCCAAAATACAACACAGATTATTGAGAAATAGTTTCTCTGACAAACATTGTCCTCTCTGGTTGTGGTAACCATGAGATCCCAATCAAGTCCTACCCAACTAGGGATGGATAGCCAAGGGAGAGAGCAGCTGAGATCATTATTGTGGGAGAGAAAGTTTGTGACTAGTACACCAACAGAAGGGATGAAACCTTCCTCATAATTCTAGCAAGACGATAAGAGTTCTAGGTAGTCTGTGTGGACTACCATAGAGGTGGGAGGTTATTGTCTGCTGCTAGGAGGACAACGTCAACTAGTAGTGCTTGATAAGAGGAGTTGTTGAAGAAGACGAGGTTCGTGGATGCAGTCCATGGTGCACACCAGGAGGTGCACCAGTCAGGCAAGTTCCAGTGGAACCAGGATTTAGAATTTGCACATCTACAACTACAAGTATTGTCCTTGGACTTGCTCTAGGACCAGGTATATCCTCAAAACCATCCTTCCAATATTATACTTATTAACACAATCTGCTCGTTATGGGAAATATGGTACATAAAAAATTATATTTCCTCTACCTTCTCTGTAGCCATATTTCCCAACACGTGGGGAGTAGCCCTTATGCCCGTATTCTATCTTTTTGTTATTACACTCAATTTTCCTCATATGATTAACTATTCTCCATTCATTTATGCTTGCTTTTTGAATTGATCTCTTATCTAGAATCTTGATATAATACTAAGCCTAGAAACCACAAAACTTAAGATCGGATTCATGAATTGATGTGTAGGATTTTGGATGTGATAACATAAGGGATCCCATCAGGATGACTGAATTGTGAATCATGGGTAAGGAGACCTCAAGCCCATGGGGAATCTAGTCCTTGTGCAGTTCCCATTCGGCAAGGAGGTGAATTCACTTGGTCCTAGTTTATTTTTCAGGTGTTTATTAAGTTATAACTATTTGGATAGGTACATAGGTTTTGGTGGTGAAACCAAGACATCCTATTGTTCCCTAAATATTGATTAAACCCCTACTTTAATCCATTCTTTGCTTTGTAATTTATCATTCAACCATTAGTTCATAATCATTCTCAGACAATCAATTTTAGATAGTGTTCTTAATGATTAGTTTATAATCATTCTCAAAAAACCAATTTCAAATATTTTGATTTTGACCCTTT
The DNA here is from genome assembly GCA_963693085.1 of Alisma plantago-aquatica. NCBI lineage: Eukaryota > Viridiplantae > Streptophyta > Magnoliopsida > Alismatales > Alismataceae > Alisma > Alisma plantago-aquatica. Next base: position 908,547,578 of record OY856410.1, read on the forward strand.
ACTATACTGCAATTGATTTGTCTCATTGCAGGTGAGTTGGTTTTGAGTGTTAAGGTTTAAAGCTAGGATCATGCTTTTTAGAAAATGTGTGTGTCGGCAAATAACTCACATCAATATATAGGAGTGTACAACATTAACTACAATCGTTTCATTGTAAAATTACTAGGAAACAATAAAGAAACATTGTAAATGATATTATATCAACTATCCACTCAAGAATGTGAGAGGATAAAGACACTCTAGATAGTTCTATGTTATTCTTTATAGAATCTTTTTCATATAGTCCTTTTTTCTACCTCATTTTACCTACAAATAAGAGGAACTACCACATGGGACTCATAAGGAGTCCCAATAGAGGAAAACTCCCATCAAATGATAATGATGTCTTGGTATCATATTATATGAATTAAGGTAATTAGGAAAAGGTACTAATGCAATATTGAACATCAAATGACAACTTGACCGTCTATTATGAGACAAGGCATCTTATCACATGATGTAAATGTGTCACACTCTACAATGGTGGTCAAATAAAGATATCAATTAACTCAAATAAAGAAACATGACTTTTTTTATAGTTCTAGGAGTCCAAATATAGAGACCCTATAAGAAATTATGTTTGCAAACGATCCTTATATCCTAATCGACTGTATTATGTTTTATACTATTCCAAATTAATGTAGAGTGTATTACCCTAACTACAAGTTGATGATTGTGAAGTCCCTAAGACCACTATAAGAGATCTCAAGACTATTTGGTCTCACAATAATCTTATCATGGCCTAATTAGGTGTACATATAGAAGTATGACTTGTCATCTAGTGACCTACATACACATCAGGCTTTCCCAAGGCACACATGTCACCTCACCTATCAATCACATAGGCAATACTACCATTGAACATAACACATGATATTGCATTGATCAAATTGGTAGAATTGTCATAAAAACAAAGGGAGATTTTGCCCTGATGGCACTCATATAATAAGTGATTTTTGGGTTCTTAGGGAGAACATTTTTCATATGGTATCTTGATAACCTACATATTCCAAAGATATATATGACTCTGACTACTATTTCACAGCCCCTGGATCACTACAAGAATACCCATTTCCCTTTCCTGACTTATGAAAACTAGAAAAGTTCTATATTTCCATGTCATACATTATGTGGTTCTAGTTTGAGTCGTTACTTAGTTCAATTACTCACCTTTTAGGAACATTTCATAGAAAGGGTGATTATCTTACTTAGTCATACACAATTAGATATTCTTATCTTATTAGTGATGCATGTAAAAAACATAAGAAACAAATAAAGGCTAAGAAGTAAGCAATACAAACATGTAATAGAAAGAACCTCATATAGTAGACATACAAACCCCTACATTTATCAAATTCATTCAATTCTTATTCAATAGGTATATGCAATTTATCATCATCATGCTCACTACCCCTAGTCTTACCATTTGGTTCATATACCCCATATTGTCATATACACTCAAATGGTAGCCTTAAACAAGGCATCAACATAATATTACTTAAGCCATCTTCTATATTTATAACCTCATCTAGGGAGTACATGAGATAGTACCATTTTCTCATATTTAGGAATACTTTAAAAATTACATCACATATCAAAAGGAAAATGATTTTGGTAACAAGTTTAAGAGGTTGCTAAAGAATAATTATATAGTATAGATCACTCAAGAATCATTGAGAATTTTAGAAATTAACAATCTTGCATTTTTTTTCTCAAGTTCTTCTATATTAATCACATGATATTTGACAACATTTTGAATATCTAGAGTACCAAAAGTATGCTAGAGAATTTTGATATCAACCACTAGCATAATACCAGATTACCCACATTTCCTAGCATTTTCTTATATTATATTTATTTGATTAAAAATCCATATCTTTGACCCATGACATTGACCACAAAGGCTTCAAACTCAAGGCATAAGCCAAAAAACATTGATCCATGGATAACCCCTTAACCAAGTATTCATCTCATAACATTAAATAATCATTATCCCTAATTTGGTTCACTTAAGACAGTTAAGATTAGGAAGATAATAGGAAATGGGTATTTCTCTATAGGAGGGAAATTTCCTAACATAATGGTTTCTATGTTGAGCCAAACCCTTTATCAAGCAACTACTCATATTTATTTAATTATTCGATTAAAACCCCTTTTTCATGCTTGTTTATTATTGAAACGTATAAATTCTCATGCCATATAAAACCTTATATCTATCAATAAAATAATTGGTAATAATCACCTAAGTTCATGTCATTTTCAACCTACAAAAGTAAATCCATTTGTATGGCACCATAACCATTTCATCATCTTAAGTATGACTATAACATGTCATTTAAGTAAGATAAATTCTAATATCTCATTAAACCATCAATTTACTAAGATTAGGAAAACAATAACAATTTAGGGTAGCATTTGGCCAATTATATGCATGCATGGAGGAAATTTAATAAAAAAAACTACTTTTTGGGAGTGTTGTTGTTTTGGTATCCTCATAACATTCACTAGGCCAAGACTTAGGCATATAGGATAGAAAGATTACGTTATTCCAATGAATTCAAAGATTTTAGCTCAAAACTTTTGAGTTATTCACACGCAAGACGATTAAATCTTTAGTTCTGCTTGGATTAAGCCTTATCATGAGTGTATAGCAAATAAGAACCAATCCAGTCACCTAAATAATAATATCCTATCAAGAAGAAGCATGATCCCTCACTCCAAAACACCACTAAACATACCCAAAATCTCCATTCTTGTATGCACTAGCTCCAACTGGAACAAAGAGGGAAAAGAAGGCATTCTAGGTAGGAATGAAAATTCCACCATAGAACATGGAGAAATCCCTATAAGGGGATAGAGAGGAGAGAAAAACTATCAAGGATGGGAAGAAAGGGGAAATATGTATATATTTGATATAAACTAGCTTAGGAAGATGGTTTCTAATTATGGTCCTCCAAAAGCTTGCTAGATCACCAACATGGAAGATATTTTCACTAAGAATATCCCGCGTCCAGTTCTAGCATTGTTTTCCTAGATCCAAAATGCACTTATAGATGCCTAGTCTCACTAGAGATCCTATTTATATCATCATGTTCAAGTAAAAATTGCACAACAACCCAAAAATAAAACCCATCGACAAAATAAGGCCAGACATCGACCTCCTTTGGGTCGCATCGGCCCAAAAGTAATAAAATGAGCCTCAAATAGGACGTTTGACCTCTCTCAATCCAACATCAATCCAAAAGTCATGCAGTAGCGTCTAAAATGGGCCTGACGTGGCCACAATAACCCAACTCAACAGACATCAATAGAACTGGGCGGTTGAAATGTCCCACCATATGGATATGCATCAATTGCATGGAGTGATCTATGAACTCTAACCTATTCCACTTCCACCCACCTAAAGTGGTCAAAGTGGCCCACCTTGAGCCTATGTGACGCCCATTAATTGATCCACCTTACATAGGACAATAAAAATCAATATATGCTAGCCATAAGGTATGTTTCCTTTTTTTAATACTAGAAAATTAAAAAATTAAATATAAAGTAAAATTGAGAACTTCCCATATTTGAAAACAAATGTATTCACTAAGAACAACATTGTATTCAATATTTATCTTGTTTCAAATATATCCATCATACATCATGTTGATTGTACATTAAGGAAAAACAAAGTGTGACTAGAACAAAGAACACGATGAGGACATACACAAAACATCTCCGATGAAGAGCAATTATGCTTTCATAGGGGGAAGTTCTTGAGGAATTGGAAAGGAAGATGAAGTTTGTAATCAAAGTTAGAGCAATAGGAAATTAAAAATATGGGTGGACATGATGATTGAAAAGTAAGATGAATAGTCAACTAGCAAGGAACACTAATTTATTCTCATGTGGAGCAAGAATATGGTGGACATAGTAACCACAAGTTTAGTATCATCGAGAGTGAGGGTGTCAAAAGGACATAAAGGAAAAGTCAAATAAACACTAAGCAAGAATGACTTTTCTACAAATTAAATGGATTTTATTAACAACTACAAGGCTGGTCTTGATGCTATAAGTTCAAAGAATTATAATGGACATGCTTAGCTTGAGAAGATTCCAAGAAATACCATGCCAACATTTTCATACTAGGAAGTACATATACCACCACACTACAAATTCCAAAAGCAAGAGCAAGTTCTTCTACGAGAGAAAAGACAAGAAATGACACCTTCTTTCAATCTAGGATTGGTGAGAGTAGCACTAAGGAGATAAGGAAGAGATGAAGAAAAGATAAAACTAAGATCTCAATAGGTAGGGAAGGGATATTGGTTGTAGGATAGCTAGCATTGGGGATGTGTCAAAGGAGGTGCATGGGATTTTAAGGGGGGTATAAAGGAGGGATGGGGAGAATCCTAACATGAAATCAATATATAGTTGTGTAAGAAAAATATTCAAAGGGTATAATTTTGGTGTTGGTCTTGAAACCAAGTAGCGATAATGGGAGGCAGCACTCATTAAGAAGAGCCATGAAATTTGTGTTGTGGAATTGTTTGGGCTTGTGAAATTATAACATGGTGATGGCCCTCATACATTAGTATTGGAGGAAGGGTTTCACGGTAGTGTTCTTGATGGAAAATACGGTGTAGGAATGCATATTAAAGAATATTACAAGAAACATGTATGCACATAAGGGATTAGCAACATTGGAAGAGAATGTGGTATGGGGTTTTGGTGAGAGATAACAATGTTGAAAACATATATTTCTCATAACATTATGTGGATTGATAGGTCATATAGTAGAATGAAGAATACATATGGGGATCAATTAGCATTTATGAGTGCTTGGATCATATATATAAGTATTTCACATGGATGTAAATGAAAAATATACCACCTATTTTGGTGATTTCAATGAAATCCTAGTTGATAATAAGGATGGATCCCATGTGTATTTAAGAGATACATGGTAGAGTGCAAGCAAGTTGTTGACACTTGCAAGTGAGGGATATATGACATAGAGGTAGTAAAGTGGTGTGGGTTCATGGGAAAAAAAAGTGGACCAGGGTATAAGAAATACTTGACTTATTCCTTGTAAGAAAGTACTAGATCATGATGCATAATAGACAGACTATTAGACGCTTTCCCTTCTTCCACTCAGACTACTCTCCAATCATTATGTCTTTTAGTGAGGCAAACATAATCATGTGATATGGTAAAATTAATTGCTTGGGACTATGTAGTTAGAGCATGAGTGTTATTATGTGATCAGTGGAGAATGGGATATTGAAAGGGAAGAGAGGAAAACATATAGAGTAAAAAAATTGGATAAGAGCTTACAGAGAGGGCCCGGAAATTTGGTAAAATAGATCAAGGAGGAAGAAAATATGAGGCCAAATATTAGGATAAAGAGCCCTCATATGGTATGTTTAGACGATGTGTTGATTTATAGATTGCGCTTATGAAACTATAGAGAAAGAAAGAGAGTCGGCGGTCTTTAGGATCCAAGATAATGAAAAGAAACTTGGACTTAAGAATACACAATATTTTCACAGCAAATCAAAACAAAGTAGGAACAATCAGAAAAGTCCCCAACACTGTAACTGGGACATAGTGACAAATGACTATGAGATAGACAAGATCATTGTGGATTATTTCATGATAGTCTTTAGCACTATTAGTTGTGCCCTCAACCACAACAAGGAATAGGGTATTGCACATAGTATTTCTTCACACAAGGTGGTAGCAATTTTGTGGGGAATCGAGGAAAAAAATTGGCTAGCTTTTTCACATATGTATCCCGCCAATGCAGTGGGACAAGATGGTATGGAAGCAACGTAATCAAAAATTCTAAGAGAGAAAAATGTCTCTTTTGTGAGGCACTAGTGGAGTGATGAGCATAACCTAGATAAAGCAAATTGTGCATCTATCACCTTCAAAAATGCTAGGATCCAAAAATGAAACTAAATTTTTGCCCATTAACGTATGTTAGGTGCTATACAAAATGATTTGATAATGGAAAACATAGAAAACCACTCCAGAAAGAAAAAAAATCCATAAACCAAAGTGTATTTGTGGCAGGAACTGCCATAACTAGTAATGTCTTGGTGACATATAGGGTGTTCCATGGTATGGAAACAAAGATAACATTTATAATAGAAATGATGGAGGTGAGTTGTATACGAGCACAATTTATGACAAAGTAAGATTTATGGGTGCATCACTGAAAGTATGGGTTTACAAAGAGAATTAGGATAAGGTCAAAGACTGTGTATTTAGGTTATCTGACTCAGTTTTTCTTAATGATAGAAACAAAGGAAAGATTAAACCAATAACATTACTACATCATGGTGATTTTGTATCCACCTATCACTTTCTTGTTTATTTTGAGTCTTTCTCATGGTCCAATAACAAGGTGGTGCATGAAATTAAATATATGGGACTCGTGTGATTGAAGAAGGACCAATGAAATCACATATTTTCTTACATACTATGGTATGTTCTTTGCATATGAATTCTAGAATATTAATGTATATAGTTAGGTGAGACCATTAGCAAATATGAATGAGTATCGGGCCAAAAAATAATATTTTAAAGTCGGAGGTATCTTTCATCAAAAATGTGATAGATTGAATAAGGGTGGAAATTTAGTAGAAGATTTAGAGGAGAGGTGGGGCGACATGAAACTTATTTTGGCCTAATAATGGTCATGACAAATCCAGGGAGATAGTTTCCAGTCATGTTAAGGACATAATTTGGAAGAAGTTGCATGAGTGGAAGGAAAAATTACTTTTAAATGCTTGGAAGGTAGTCATAATCAAAGTAGTGGCACATGAGATCTCCACATTTATTATGATATATGCCAAATGAACTTACTAGAAAAATATGAAACATGATAGCAAGGTTTTTGTGGGAATCAAATAACTAGGGGAGAAAGCTCCACTAGAGTGCATGGGATAAAGCCTCTTCATCAATATATCAGGATAGATGGGGATTGGGGGATCTTAAAGTGTTTATATTGGATGTTCAGAGAAAGTTGTGTTTGTACACACTTTCAAACCAAGAGAAGTTAGTGAGCAAAGTCTTACAAACTAAGTAATCTAAGATGTCATCCTTTTCTAAAGCATGGAGAGGGTATGCCCCTAGTTATACATGGTCGAGTTTGTGGGCTGCCAAGACATTGCTTAAAGAGGGTGTGCAACGGAGGGTGGGTGATGAGTGGTACATACAGCTATGGGAAGACATGTGGGCGTATTAGGAGGAGGCTAGAAGGGTAGATGATGACTTGATGCTGGTCATCGAGCTATTTATGGTCATTGCATGGGCATGGGACAACGCCAAAATCTCTTTCTTTTTTTTTGTCAATTTGATAGCAATGGACAAAATCTGACGACCCTCGTTCCACAAAGTCCACATCAAGATGTATTTTTAAGGATTGGTTTGGTCTACTGGGAAATACAACGCTACAGAACCCCAGAATTAAATGTGGATATGTGGCATGGTGGAAGAGGAGCTAGAGTATGCAATGACCACAAAATTTAAACATAATTCATATGGCGTGCCACAACTAGATGTTTGATTACTAAGGGAAAACTTAAAGAGAGGCACTGTACAGAGGATGGGACCTGTCCATTATGCAATGAAGAAGAAGAAGAAAATGTTTTGCACACCCTGATTACATGCAACTAAACCCAACTTTTTGAAACCAAGATGAGAAGGAATGGATGTGGAACGCACCTCCCAATTGCTTCTAGAGCTATCTTAACTGATGGTAGCCAGATTGTCGCACTCAAGGAGAACTACCATCCTATTGGGAGACCAACGCAATATCCTATATTACCAAGCTTATAGTTAGTTATGTCTACCACACCAATGACCAAGGAGACCGCGTAGAAAACAACAACTACGGCAGAGGCCACCCCATGGCAATGAAACTCAACATCGATGTTGGGTAGTGTGCGGACAGCCATGAGGTTGGATGTTGTACAGTACAACACCCAACCTCATGTGATCCGACTGCAGGATGTATATAGTAAGATAATATGGACGTGTGATCAGACTGCTGCATCCAAGGCTTTGAACGTTGGTTGTATTGAAGCTCAAGCATCACGATGGAGCATCCTGACCACCAAGGACAACGGGACAACCAGACTGCTTGCCGAAACGAACTTAATGAAGAATGAAGATGGTGCAGGTTGCTAATATGAAGGGACGCAGATGCAGCTACCCGGACATCATAGCTCAAGGCATCTCCACTAGGACCACTACGGACAAAGATTTTTTAAGTATTGCTTTTAAACATGGTAATTGAGGTGGGAACAAGCTCGCTGGTCTACATTGGTATATTTCTGACATTTAATGTCACTTTCTTAACGTCGGTTTCAAAAAAAAAATGACACACTAAGCCCTACAGCGTCTGCCTCTCTTATAGCGCACAAGTATCACTAGTGGTCAAGTTTTGTCGATTAAGAAAAAATACGAAACTATTTTTTCTATAATGTTCGTCTTTTTTTCTATAACATTTGTTTTTGCTTCAAGAAACCAACATTCCCCATGTGTAGCGCGGATGGTTGAGCACGGTAGGTCCTCCCTGGGGGACCCACATTTGATCCTCCTGTTCTGCACATTATTTACCACTCTTCCAGTCATTCAGGCTCTAGCATGCTCTTTGAGGGATGAGGGAAACTAAGGTCTCTTCTAATTCAGTTAAAAAACCGCGAAATTCAATTTTTGAGGGAACATTTTTCAATTTGTGTCGGATATCGAATAACCGACGACATTACCCTTTCCACAAAATAAATTTACCTCCAAAATACCCCAGTTGTCAGTTTAGCTATAGTAAAATTGTCAGTGTACGTCTTTTTCACGTCGAAAAATTATATAGGTGTCGGTTAGTTGGGTAAGAAACCGACGACATAGGGATTCGCGCCACATCGCTACAAAAATATATTTCCCCCTAAATTTCTCTACATCGTCAATTTGTTCACCAAAACTGGTGTCTAAGTCCTTACTGAGGATGATATTTTTATATAAAGATCTCAGGCGTCGATTTTACTCTTCGAAACCGACAACGAAGTCCTAACTCCGTTGTTGGTTTTGCTCTGTCAACCGATGACTAAGTCTTTAGTGAGGCTGGTATTTTTATTGAGGATAAGGGCATCTGTCATCGATTATTCCACAGAAATTGACGTCTTAGGTCTTACTCAAGATGGTATTTTTTATTTAGATAAGGGTCTATGTCCATTGTTTCCACCTCTATAACTGATGACTAAGTCCTTAGTTGTCGATTTTTCCTAATCACCGACGACTATGTTCCAATTAATAACACCCACGAAGCATACTTTCTCCCAATCTTTATTTCATAGAGTGAATGACCCCCCGCTCCGGTGATTTTGGTTGCCATTGTTGACATTCCTCCATTGCCACCACTCCTCTGTTGTTGTTGTTGTTGTTTTTGTTGCTTTTATTTTTGTTGTTGTTTGTGTCATTGTTGTTGTTTTTGGTGGTGTTTTTGTTGTTGTTGTTGTTGTCCTGACCGCTCCCCGTCACTGTCGCCACAACCAGGTCTTCTACTGACCACCCTCGCCACTCGACATTGCCGTGACCGCCCACTGCCCTCACCATCACCGCTAGTTGTTGCTAGTTTGCTATTGACGATCGTTGTCGCTAGTCGCAGTTGTTGCTATTGTCAGTCTGTCATTAGGCGCCATTGTCACCGCAACCCAAACTTGAGACACTACTCTCGCCAGCTCATGATCAAGATGTGTTTTTTATTTTCAATTTTTTATTTTTAATATAAGTTTTTGTGTAATTTGATGAAATGCAACAAGGGTTTCAAAAACTAAACTGATATCAATGGAATGATAAAAAAAATAGGTTTTAATTTGAAAATTAGATAAATCATACTTGTATAGTTAGAATTTATGTGTAGTTAGTTTTATAATCTGGTGTATTGGTCAATTTGAAATAGTTAGAATTCATGTATAACTACTTGTAAAAGTTGGGGTATTGTTCAATTTAAATGTTGTATGGGTAAATAATCACGCCTAAGAATTAATTAAATTGAATTTTTTATATTTACCTAATTCTAAATCTTAAATCCTAATTTAGACATATATCTTGTTGGCCTAGAAACATATCTAAGATTTATTCATTAGGAATAAATCTCAGATAGTCTCTGGTTTGAGACAGTTCATGAACACTTAATCTCACTTAAGATGTAAGTGTATAATGTGTATTCGAATTTTAAGATATTTCATCAGTACTTCCCTATTTGTTCTCCAAGTATATATGTAGTATGATATATGCCCATCTACTTGATGTACTTGGAGAGCTATGGAGAAATATTGTCAAAAAAAATTCAAGCATGAATACACATTATACACTTACAAGTGAGATTAGGTGTTCAAGAATGGAATAGGTGGTACACACATTCTTGGTCTATTTTCTAAAGTTTGTTGTCATTATTTATATATACATGTGGTTCTTATGACTTCTTACAACTTTAAATTTGATGTGAGTGAATTATTGGTGCATATGTGAATGATGAATATATATATGCAACTATGTGAATAAATGTGAAAATGAATGGATACAATGAGAATTGTGTTTGTATATGTCATGAGAATAGAATTGGTGCATATGTGAATGATGTGTATATACATGTGTGTGAATTAATGTGAAGATGAATGAATACAATGAGAACTATATTTGTACACGTCCTGAGAATAGAATTGGAGAATGAATCTTGTATGAGGGTGGATGAATTGCGTGTGTTTATTAATGTAGGTTTTGCAAGTCTATTATACTGTTGATAAGCTAAACACATGATGGAGCTTGTAGTTCTAATGAAGTACAACATCTGCAACCTTCCAAACTGTCAGACAGCATGTCTGTAGACCTACTATTTAAAAAAAGACATAAATGTTTCGTCAGCTCTTAGCAAAAAATCAACATTGTATGTATCAATTGTCCATTTTTATACTATAATAGACGTTATAGGACTATTCTAAAACGTTTGTACTGGGCAGCACGGTCTTGTTACCAAATGGACTGCGACGTCGGTTGTGTAGGGAAATCGATGGCAAAAAGTGATATGTATCATAGTTACAACATTTACACTGACGATACAATTGTACACAATGTCGGTTTTTTGATAAACCGACGACACAGGGACCTTTATCGGTTAAAAATGTTACCTGGTATGGCAACACAATGTCAGTTATTGAACTGAAATCGATGACTCGGGCGCTTAATTGTGTCAATTTCTTTAATCATAGCAACTAAGGTTGGGTCTGTGTTGTCGGTTTACGCGTTCTCAAAAAATTGACGTTGTATGCGCTTGACTGTAGTGTCGTCTACTTAGGTGTTGGTACAAAATTGGCGTCAGATGGCTATTTTAACTGATGACAGAGATGGTATATGTACTAGTACTACTAGCTAGTAAAGGAAACTTAGACAATGTAATCATCATGCATGCACATATGATTTAAATGGCTGAAGGAGCTATACTCTGTCCCTAAAAATCCAAATCCATTTGTTCTATTAGAATGAATGAGAAACTCAATTAAATTGACGGTCAGCACAATCAAGCTATCTAAGTTTATTGGGGGACAAGAGAGAGAGAGAAATTGACGGGTTCTCCTCTATGTAAACATCAAGTTGATGTGTGGGTGTTGTGTAGCTAAGTTTTACAAGTCAAAAACCCTTCTATGCATAACTAGGATGCTAAACTTGATCTTTAGGATGGTTAATTTGTCTTCACATCAATACGACTAATGGGGTCTTAACGATTTTATTGCAAGTTCAGGCTTGCATAGTGGTTGAGTTGGGATTTTAGAGAAACCATATTTAGATTAGTTTCAGCTACTTGTCTGGAAACTCGTTCAAGTTGGTAATGTTTATAAGCTTTTTGCATCTACTTGGGTTGATGCATAAACTTGTGCATTGCTTAACTGGGCAGTAGAAATTTGACAGATTTAAAGGATAAATCGTCTGAGTTGTTTGACGGTACAATAAGAAAAGAAAGCTCTTTTGATGGTTATTATAATTTTGTCATTCAAAAATTTGTTGTAAGTGGCATCTTCACGTAATAAGTGTTGGATCTAAGGGCTCTAGAACGGAGGTGAATAGAGCTACAAAATTTTTTACAAAACAAATTAGACCTTCAAATTATATCAAGTTTAAATCAATAGCTTAATTGCAATTTGAAGTCTTATCTAACAAGCATAGCAAGGATGAGAGAGATTGATAGCAAGCTCTTGACAAAGGGTGTAGAGTGGTTCCACACTTCAAACTAGAAGTGACTCAGTCCACTACCTAGAGAGGTCAACCTCTAGGACTTTGCAAGTGGTTTTCTCTATATTATCACCAATAAGAGTTACAACACAATACCACCAAAGGACTTATCCATCCAAGCACAAGGAGATATCCACCTTACCAAGGACTTGTCCACTTTGCAAGAGTCTTCAACCTTCACCAAGGTATTACCTACTCAAGCAAAAGTCTTCCGCCTTTAATGACTTTGTCACTCCTCTTGGATCTTCAGCCTTTGCCTTCTCCTTCACCTAGACAAGATCACCACCTCTTCATCAACCTTGAAGAGGACCAGCTACAGCTTCTTCTTCACTCGATGGAGCTTGCTTCACCTTTTCTTCAAGTAGGAAGGGGATATGGAAGTAGGAGAAGATGAAAGCTTTACATGCACAAGGGTGGAGCTCTCTTACAATATGCCTAACTCACTCACAATCACGAAATGAAGTGTAAACTAGAGAGAAAAATGGGCTCAAGGAGTAGTAGCACACTCAACTATAGCAAGGACCTTGAATATCTTGAATGAGCAAACTTGGAATGATCTCCAAGGGGTCCTATTTATAGCTGGGGTGCTCCCTTGAGTTGGGGAACACTTAGGGTCGAAATATAATCGTTTTGCACAAGGCAACTGGTCTATTTTAACCCAAACCAAGTCACCAATGGTTATAATCACTTTTTATGTATTTTCCATACAGTACATTCGAACGAGTTTCAATAAAGGTAACTCGACTGATCAACTAAAAGACAAAGCCAATTTTTAAACTATCCATCGAGTTTGTTCTGGGGAACTCGACCGATGAGCTAAAATTAAGTTTTCTCAGTGAGTCGGTCAGTCGAGTTCTGTGAGTGCACAACTCAATCGATGGTTCATTTTCAAAAAATCCATCATAGGATACGTCGAGTTTCCAACTCGATCGATGAACAACCTGTGATCAATTTTCTAAATTGACTTTTGGGTGAATTAACCTTAGTATTTTGTGTCCTCATATTTTCCTCATCTTAGTTACAAGTCATATTATCAATACAAGTGATTACAAAAATCTTCTAAGGTCATTTGAGGTGATTTCTTAATTAGCACACTTGCATTGCATTTGACTTGAACTTGGACAAGCTAGGGCTTGTGTAATTTGACCCTTTTCATGTACCTAAAGCCTGAAATCAATCTTGAACAAACATATTAGATACATATGAATGGAATGGTTAAGTTATTATCAAAATATAGACAATGTATAACCCTTAGGTAAACATTCTCCCCCTTTTTGACAATGACAAACCATTCCTCAATCATATTGGAAAGGATATTGAAATTATACCTTTGCCTTGTGAATTGTAAGGGGATTCAAGATTTGAAGAATGTGAATATCTCCCCCTCAATCTATGCTTTCTTTAACCTGCATAGTTAGTCTGTCTACGCAAATCAATATAACACATACATACTATATGGTCCTTTAGAAAGTCACATGATATAGCATATAATGAACAAGAAAAGGATCACATAGGAAATAAAAACAATATGGTTGAGCTTCAAAACATTGAATTTCTCTCCCCCTTTTGACATTATCAAAAAGGAAAAAGGGGGGAGCCTAAAAGCATGTCTTCTCCAAGCACAACCAACCAAAATATCCAAAACATGCAATCTCATAAGCATACACCAAAACAGAGATGAGAGAAACAAACAAGCTAAGTCATAATCGAAATATGGTGGAACATGGCACCAACTCAAAAGATATAACAGATCAAAGAGTAAGAGTGCATAGAATATAGATTACAACCCAGAGTGCAAGTTCTCATAAAATAGCTACAAGTCAAATCAATTAAAGCTAAAAAGATAAAATAGTATAGCTCAGATCATATGCCCAGATGTTTCTAATAGAAAATAGCCTAGAAAGATATATATGATCAGCAATCTAGACTAAAAACTAAAAGTAACTAGATATCTAGGTCATTTATATCTACATCATCTACAACATCATCAGCATCAGGCTCGTAGTCACCATCTCCGTCTGAAGGTGCAGCATCATCGCCTTCATCACCAGAGTCACTAGCAAAACCATTAGAGCCATCATCATCAGATGCAGCACAATCTTCCTCATCATCACTAGCAGCCTCGTCAGCATCAGCAGTCTCCTCATCAGCCTGGTCCGGCATCTCGTCATCAATAGAGGGACTTAAGTGATGACCGGGCCAACGAGCATCTTTCTCATCTCAAGACATACCAAGAGCATAGAGCTCATTTGTCTTTGGGAAGGAAGGAGTAGAATTGCTAAGGCTGGAAAGCAGTGTGGCCAAAGGGCCAGCAGTCAGAGGCAGCACAACTGGGGAAGGTCCACCAGCAGCAGAGGGTGTAGCAGCAACGGAAGGTTTAGGTGGAGGGGATGGGTAAAAGTGATTGTATGCATAGGATGCATAATCACTTCTCGAGTAGGGATGGTAGGCTGGGTAGGGATGTGCACAGGACATGTTCATGTTTGACATAATTGAACATAAGTCCTTATGCAGGTGCTCTTGGATATGGAGGTTGTATGCCTGTTAATGTATCATGCAACCCATGAGGACTTCATTGGACACACGAAATGAGACATGGCTAGGCCGGGTAGGCTGAGGAGGTGGAGGAGATGGGGTAGAGGTTGAGGCAGGTTCAGCATGGCCAGAACCAGAGGTAGAGGCACCAGGTGCGGTGGAGGAAAGGATAGGCACAGACTTCTGGATAGTGGTCTCACTGATACATACTCCCTTCTTAGCAGGTTTGTAATGGAAGTCATGGAAGAGAGATTTCTCGATGACAAACTAAAAAAGACCACATATCAAGGCAGGGTAGGGAGGGTGGGTGCCACGGGTATTGTTTCCTGAGTCGAAGCAAGTCATATGGTGGAGGATGTATCAAGACCACTTGACTCTGACATTCTCTAAGAAGCAGTACATGATCATTGCAGTGTTCCCTGCAATATCCGTTTGATTTTTCTTAGGATGGATGTTGCAGTTGACCACTAGGGCAAGGATGAGTCTCTTGAGATCCAAGGCAGAGGAGGGAAGGGGGCTCTTGTTCTTATAGGGGAACTGAGGTTTCTTCAAGTAACGATGAATGTCAGGAAGAGTGAGATCGTATTGCTTGTATAAAGCCTCAGGGTCTAGAAGGTCAAAATACTCATTGTAATCTTTATGCCAGGTGTCAATCTCATTGGTACCAGTGAAGAAGATGTTTAAGATATCCTCCGAGACTTGGAATTTCTTCCCGGCTATCATAGACTTTAGGATCACTTGAGTATTAGGAGGGGGTACAAGGGTGTCATAATTTCAACGTAAGTTTGCGTAGAATTCGTGAACTGCTTTCATGCTAGTTATGGAATTGTGGAAGCACACGCGTTCAACACCCAGGGCTGAGAGATAGTGAATGTGTAACAGCTTTTCCACTTGATCGATGACCTCTTAGCTTCTAGGTCTAGGCTCAAAGATGGCTTGAAAAGGGAAAGGATTTCGTGGGAGGAGGTCTTTATACCTATTAACAGCATCACTTGAGACAAAGAGAGTCTCATCAAAGGGGATCAAGTGGGAAGACAAAGAGGAGAATGGTGTATTGTTACAGGAGGCTCTCTTCCTTCTATTTGAAGCCATGGAAATGAAATAGAAAGGAAAGAGGAAGAAAAAGCATAGAACACACCACCAAAAACGTTCACACACCTAGGTTTAGCAAGGGGGAAAGTCAAGAATGGTCTAGCTAGGTCAAATTAGGGCTAGGTTGAGGAAGGGGAGGTCAAGGGTGGAGAGCTTAGGGATATGGGAGGTGGAATCGGTCAACTTTTCTCTTGTCGAGAGGGATATTAGTCGTCTGAACCCAACATGTGAGTGCTCTAGCCCGGCCATCTGTCGAGTTCTGTGAACTCAGAAACTCAACCGATTCGCTTTTTTAGAAAATCTCTCAGCCATGGATCGGTCGAGTTTGTCCTGGGAAAACTTGACCGATGGTCAACCTGAACTAAAACTATCAAACTTAATTTCTAGCCATTTCAGTGCTAAATAAATTTATTTTTCAAGTCTATTATGTATATTGAACATACTTAGGCACATATCACTCATCATTGGGTACTATTTTGCGATAAAACATGTGTTTGCAAAAAATACCTAAAAACAAGAGAAAATCAAGGCAAAATGTGTTGGTATATGTATGCTCGTAGAGCCATCCCAAGCGATTGTATGGAGTCGAATATTAATTAATCAATTAATGTGATTATTTGGTTAATTAATGAATTCTGTAATATTCTAATTAATCTACGAGAGTTTTAATTAACGCAACGATTCTATTTACTGATGAGTTTAGGAAACCCTATTTCCCTTCGTATCCTGTTTAAAGGAGGATTGACAGTCGATATCTATATAAGATATCGAGAGATGCTTTTAGTTTATGCTCACGTACGTAAATCCTAGTCGTCATCATCCTTAGGAGAGAGGAGAGAAACGCACCGCTAGCACGCCGCCACAGAGACACGACTCCTTCCCGCCGGCTTAGGAAGCGTGACGTGGAGTTCCGTCCAACCGCGTGGACAAAGTAGAGACACAGATGCATTGACGCCTGCATTCGGAGGACGTTGACGACCACCTGTACGCGCTACGAGCGGCATACATCACTGCCGCAAAGGAGTGCCGCCGGATCAACCTGCAACAACGAACGGGAGAGAAGTTTCGTCCGTGTAGGTCAGCAGTGTTGCACCGTCGTACAACGGGACATCGATGGACTTGCTCCACGATAAGATATATCCTGCAAACACTCTTTCCAAATACGTTGTTTTTGACGAGATCTTGTTTTAAGTTGCGTGGATTTTATTACTTCCGCCGCGCATGTTTTCTCCACAAAACCCAACAGTGGTATCAGAGCAGCATCGATCTACGGCGTATTTGGATTCATTTCAATATGATCAAATCATTGTATATTGTTTTTATGTTGCATACGATGCGAATTAAACCTGCTAATGTGCAAATCTAAACCTAATTCCAAATACGCCGCAGGCTTCTGTTTTTGACATTTTGGACTGGGTCGACTATGGAAAATATTGATTTTCCTAAGTGCACGAAAGTAAAATTTCGTAGACCTTTCAGGGGCTCTGCCCCTGAGACCCCACAAGGGGCGGCCTCCCCTCGACCCCCGCTGCCCCTATGTACCCCGCATTGTCTGCGTGGGAGTCAAAATTTTATTTAACGGGGAATGTCCCGCATTAAAAGTACTGCAATTTTAATATGTATATACGTATATGTAGATATACCTATGATAGAATACATGTCGCCTTTAAAATATGTTTTATGTGGTGAGTGCATGCACGGTTATGGCCTAATATCCCCTTTTGTGAATGTTGTGAATGAATGTGGATGTCAATCTTGTGGATATGTTTGTTTGTGAATCTTATGGATGTATAATGGTTACATATGGATCCTTTGTATAAAGTATTTGGCTTGCATGCCAAGCCTCATCTCTTATTTCAAAGTGTAATTAATTCTTTCCTTTTATATTTGTACTCACATGATGTAATAGAGATAGGATTTAGTTTTTGTAAACTTGATGTAAGGAGCCACTTGAAGATCCAACTCCAAGGAGTGTCCATGGAGAAGAACCATGAAGATATAATTCCAAGAAGCAACCTGAAGATCCAACTCCAAGGAGCGTCCATGGAGAAGCAACAAGAAGATCCCATTCCAAGAAGCAACTTGAAGTTCCAACCTCACTAAGCATCCATGAAGTTGTTCATTGTAATGTTGATCATTACAGGCTTACAGGTTGATTCACAGGTGTTGCATGAGATGCATAAGACCATAGGTGGACCGTAATCCTTTGTTTCTCCAAAGGATTACAATAGTATGGCCATAACCGATGTATTTGTGTTTGTGATTGCATGTCTATCGTTTGTGGTTGTGGATATAGTAGTATATGATACGTACTATAAGTATGTGGTGTTTGGATATGTATATGTATTAATAAAACCACTCAATTAATAATATTACGTTTTAGTTGCCTTCCATAAAGCAACACACATGAAAAGCTTGATCGACTATGTGTGGGCACGCCTCCGCGTGATACACTATCTATCTCGTGAAAGTGTGATGGTGGGTGTGTGGGTCTGCCTGCGCAGGGTGCACACTCATTGTGCTGGCTTATGGGTTGGACTTAACTAGGGAACCTTGATAGGATCAAGTACCTAGAGGCACACACATGCATCATGGCAAAGAGTTGTGCATGATCATCTATCCAAGAGTTGCATATGATGCAATTGGCAAAAGTTGCCTACCTTAGTATTTGGTCTTTGACGCCGGCGTTGGCTGGGCATTGATCCAATTATTTTGGGTCTTGGCTCACTAGAAGGTTGTGTGTTGCAATCTTCCGAGTTGATAGTGAGGGCTATCAATTTGAATAAAATAGTGGGAGCGTAATTAATTAAAGGCCTAATTAGTCTCGTTTATCAAATCTTTACAAGTCAAAATGTTTTGGACTAAATGCAAATTTTTCTTTTGTAGCAATCAAATGGCAACCAACACTCACACTTTCTCATTGTGATCGGTCCTTGAGAAGGACAAACTTACCAGAACCAACTTTCAAAACTGGTTTGGGACGCTGAGAATTGTTCTCACACATGAGCGTAAGCTCTATGTCCTTGAAACACCAGAGCCAGAGGAGCCCGCCGTAAATGCACCCAAGGCTGGAAAGGATGCTTACAAGAAGCACCTTGATGATGTCATGGATGTCAAGTGCATGATGTTGTGCTCAATGAACTATGAGTTGCAAGAGTAACATGAGAACATGAATGTCATGGAGATGGTAACACATCTCAAGAACATGTATCAACATCAAGAAAGATAGGAGAGATATGATGTCTCAAAGGCTTTGTTCAAAAGCAAGATGAAAGAGGGAGACTCAGTTGGCACCCATATACTCA
This sequence comes from Alisma plantago-aquatica, assembly GCA_963693085.1. Lineage (NCBI taxonomy): Eukaryota > Viridiplantae > Streptophyta > Magnoliopsida > Alismatales > Alismataceae > Alisma > Alisma plantago-aquatica. The sequence continues at coordinate 908,566,825 of OY856410.1, forward strand.
CCTTGATTGGGTACGTGGAAAGCCTATCCAAGCTGGGATTTACCCTAGGTCAAGAGTTGGCCACTGATGTGATTCTACAATCGTTGTCTGAATCATATAATCATTTTGTCATGAACTACAATATGAACAATTTTGACAAGCCATTGTCAGAATTGTTAGGCATGTTGAGGATAGCTGAAGCACAGATGAAGAAAGACAAGCCCAAGTCTGTGATGGTGATCAGCAAGGCAAAGGGAAAGTCAAAAGGCAAAGGCAAGGCTAAGAAAAGTTCTAAAGCCGGGCAGAAGCCAAAGTCATCCGTGCTCAAAGCTAAAGGTGGGATCTCCAAAGAAGGCAGTTGTCACCATTGTCACCAGCCTGGACATTGGAAAAGAAATTGTCCTCTCTACCTGGAGGAACTGAGGAAGAAGAAGCAGGGGATAGAGATCTCCACTTCAGGTATATACGTTATTGAGATAAACTTAAATAATTCTTCATCATGGGTATTGGATACCGGATGTGGATCTCACATATGTTCTAATATGCAGGATCTGATAAGAAGTAAGCCTTTACGAAAGGGCCAAGTCGAGCTACGGGTTGCTAATGGAGCAAGAGTTTATGCCACCGCAGTTGGAGTTATTAGTTTATCTTTTCCTACGGGCCTTGTAATAGAATTAGAGAATTGCTATTATGTACCTGCCATTAATAGAAATATTATTTTTGTATCTTGTATGGACAAGAGCGGATTTGAATTTCACATTAAGAATGGAATTATTTCTATATCTAAAGATGAGATCTTTTATGGCAATGCCCATATGTCTTATGGTATCTACTTGTTAGAACTTGAGACTAGCATATATAATGTAAATACTAAAAGGTTAAAACTTGACAACTCAAATAAAACATTCGTATGGCATTGTCGTCTTAGGCACATAAACGATAAGCGCATATCTAGACTCCATAAGGATGGTTATCTAGACTCTTTTGATTTTGAATCATTAGAGACATGTGAGGCATGTTTATTAGGGAAGATGACCAAGACTCCTTTCACTGGCCACAGTGAGAGAGCCAGTGATCTGCTAGGGCTCATACATACTGATGTATGTGGACCTTTTAGATCAAATGCTAGAGGAGGCTATCAATACTTCATTACATTCATTGATGACCTCAGTAGGTATGGCTATGTATATCTTATGAAACACAAGTCAAAAACTCTTGAAATGTTCAAGACTTTCATGAATGAAGTAGAGAGCAACTTGGTAAGAGTATTAAAGCACTCCGTTCAGATCGAGGTGGTGAATACTTAAGCCAAGAGTTTGAGGACCTTCTGAGAGACAGTGGTATTGTATCACAATGGACTCCACCTGGTACACCACAACATAATGGTGTTTCAGAAAGAAGGAATCGTACATTATTACACATGGTATGATCAATGATGAGTTCAGCTGAACTTCCAAAATCATTCTGGGGATATGCTCTTGAAACTGCAGTGTTTACACTTAACCGTGTACCTTCCAAATCAGTTCAAAAGACACCATATGAGATATAGAATGGGAATCGTCCCAATTTGTCTATGTTAAAGATTTGGGGATGTGAAGCTTATGTTAGGAAACAATTTCCTGAAAAGCTTGGACCCAAATCGGAAAAATGCTATTTTGTTGGATACCCCAAGGAAACTCGGGGATACTACTTCTACACACCAACTGACAACACAGTGTTTGTTGCTAGGACTGTTGTATTTCTTGAAAAGGAATTTATTTCCAAAGGAATTAGTGGGAGGAATGTAGAGCTCGAAGAAGTTCGAGACCAACAAGAAAGCAGAGAACCTGAGGAGGTACATAAGGAACATGAAGACTCACAAGTTGTTGTGGAATTTCAAGTTCCAAATGTAACACAGGAACCTCGTAGGTCTAGTAGGACACGACTTGAGCCTGAGAGATTTGGATTTCTCATGACTCAAGATAGTGACGAATTGGGTATAGCAGATGAGCCAAATTCCTATCTAGAAGCTACTAAGGGACCAGAATCTGAGAAATGGCTCGAAGCCATGAGATCTGAGACGGAATCCATGTACACCAACAAGGTATGGACCTTGGTGGATCCACCCGAAGGGGTAAGACCCATAGGGTGAAAGTGGGTCTTCAAGAAGAAGACTGACATGGATGGAGTTGCCATGGTTAAATCCATCAGGATCATGCTTGCCATTGCAGCTTATCATGACTATGAGATTTGGCAGATGGATGTTAAAACAGCATTCCTTAATGGGAATTTACTCGAGGATGTGTACATAACACAACCTGAGGGTTTTATCGATCCAAAGGAAGCCAATAAAGTCTGTAAGCTACAAAGGTCAATCTATGGATCGAAGCAAGCATCTCGGAGCTGGAATCTACATTTTGATGAAGTAGTCAAAAAGTTTGGCTTTAGTTAAAATGAAGATGAACCTTGTGTTTACAAAAGGGTTAGTGGGAGCACAGTCGTATTTCTCATATTGTATGTGGATGACATACTATTGATGGGAAATGACATCCTTACTCTTCAGACAGTAAAAGGTTGGCTAGGAAAGACCTTATCTATGAAGGATTTAGGCGAAGCATCTTATATACTAGGGATCAAGATCTATAGAGATAGATATAGAAGGCTTCTAGGCCTAAGCCAGAGCACATACATTGACAAGGTGCTAAAGAGATTTAGCATGGAGGGTTCTAAGAGAGGTAACTTTCCCATGTCCCATGGGGTTACAATCTCTATAGCCCAGTGTCCTAGTTCATGTGATGAACGGGCACGCATGAGTAAGATTCCATATGCATCAGCAATTGGATCTATCATGTATGCAATGTTATTTACTCGTCCTGATGTGTCGTATGCTTTGAGCATGACGAGCCGGTATCAGTCAGATCCAGGTGAATGTCACTGGACAGTCGTAAAGAACATCCTAAAGTACTTGAGAAGGACTAAGGATCAATTCTTAGTATACGATGGTGAGTAAGAGCTCATGGTAAAGGGTTACACCGATGCTAGCTTCCAAACTGACAAAGATGACTACATATCGCAATCAGGTTTTGTGTTTTACCTGAACAACGGAGTTGTGAGATGGAAGAGTTCCAAGCAAGAGACGGTTGCGGATTCTACAACAGAGACCAAATATATTTCTGCATCTAATGATGCAAAGGAAGTTGTGTGGATCAAGAAGTTCATTTATGAACTTGGAGTGGTTCCAAGCGTTGGTGATGTAATTGGGTTGTTTTGCGACAACAATGGAGCAATTGCACAATCTAAAGAACCAAGATCGCACCAACATTCCAAACATATTCTACGGCGGTTCCATCTCATATGAGAGATTGTACAATGAGGAGATGTGAAGATTTACAGAGTACCTACAGATAGCAATGTGGTTGACCCGCTCACAAAAGCACTTTCACAGCAGAAACATGACGGACATGTTCAATCACTTGGATTGACATTCATGAGTGATTGGATATAAGTGCAAGTGGGAATCTGTAGGTATGTATGCCTATAGAGACTATCATTTGATGATTGTAATGGGATACTATGTAAACGATTTGTAATACTACATTGATCATATCAATAAAGGCAAGTTTCCAATCTATATGTTTGTGTTTTATATTGTGAGATGACCATAAAACTTATAGATGTCTATAGAATGATAAACTCAATGACATATGTCTTCAGGTTGATGACCTGAATCGTGAGATCATATGTATGCTAAGAGTATGTATTCTTGTTTTGTCCCTAATCGATTGTAATTGTGGAAATATCCATAGACATCAATAACACATAAGATTAGAATGTATGTTGGTTGATGGAAGAATCTCATTATCCATGATATGGAGATATCAAACCAAATACATAGATACTTGTTAGAGAACAGTGTATCGGATAGACCCACCTTGAGAGTGACACATGGATACCATGATTGGTAGTTAGAGTCACATCTCATAATGATGGTGGTGATTGTGGTTCTTAGACCTGAAGTCACTACACTTATCACATGTCGTTCGGTGTACTTTGACATCATCCACCGTGGTCCTGAATAAGGATTGCCATAAAGATGGTGCTTGGGTGCACTGTGACACATGGGGATGACTGTGAGTTATGTAGATGGAATTTGTCCTTCCTACAGGAGTTTGATATTCTGGCCACTTGATAAGCGAGACTGAGAAATGCATGGCCATGCTGATGTGAGTCAATATGTGATATTGAGCTTACATATATCTCAGACAGTCTGATCTAGTTCAAGTAACATGGATTGAACATTGAAAAGGATAACAATTCCATGACTCGAGTTCAATCCGGATATCAGTGACAAAGGAACTGTACAATCACTATAACACCAGTCATGAATGATAGGTTAAGTTGTTCTCCAACTTCTCCAATTACTTGGGTAGCAATGAAGTCTTGCTAGATACCAATCATTGCTTGTGAAATCGTACTATGATTATGGATATCACTGCCAACGTAATTTGGAGCCTACCGGGTCCCACGCATAGGATGTGTTGGAATAGGAGTATAATTGTGGATTTGATTGGAATTGCTCTGAATCACATTGATTACTAAAATATTTATGTAATGAATTAGAATAATATTGGAGTGACTGGCTCTAATTGCAAGTGGGAGTCTGTTGGTATATATATGCCCATAGAGTCATCCCAAGCGATTGCATGGAGTCGGATATTAATTAATCAATTAATGTGATTATTTGGTTAATTAATGAATTCCGGAATATTCTAATTAATCCACGAGCATTTTAATTAACGCAATGTTTCTATTTACCGATGGGTTTAGGAAACCCTATTTCCCTTCGTATCATGTTTAAAGGAGGATTGACGGCCGATATCTATATAAGATATCGAGAGACGCTTTTAGTTTACGCTCACGTACGTAAACCCTAGCCGTCATTGTCCTTAGGAGAGAAATGAGAGAAACGTGCCGCTAGCACGCCGCCGCAGAGACACGACTCCTTCCCGCCGGCTTGGGAAGCGCGACGTGGAGTTCCGTCCATCCGTGTGGATGAAGTAGAGACGCAGATGCATTGACGCCTGCGTTCATAGGATGTCGACGACCACCTGTACGCGCTTCGAGCGGTGTACATCACTTCCGCAAAGGAGTGCCACCGGATCAACCTGCGACAATGAACAGGAGAGAAGTTCCGTCCGTGTAGGTCAGTAGTGTTGCACCTTCGTACAATGGGACATCGCCGGACTTGCTCCGCGATAAGGTATATCCCGCAAACACTCTTTCCAAATATGTTATTGTCGACGAGATCCTGTTTCGGGTTGTGTGGATTTTATTGCTTCCGCCGCGCATGTTTTCTCCACAAAACCCAACAAAATGAACATGAAAACCCATATTTTAAGCATATTAGCAACCAAAGATGATCAATATAGATGCAAATCATATAGGATAGATAATCAACTATCTAGAAGGCATATCAGATTCATTCAAAATAGTTATAAGAAATTTTGATCTAATAAAATCAAATTGGTCTCTAGCTAGAGGTTTAGTGAACATGTCCACCAACTAATTTTCCGTGTCCACATGCGTGATATAGATATCCTTCTTGGCAATGTGATCACGAAGAAAGTGATGGAGAACCTCTATATGTTTATATCTACTATGCAAGATAGGATTGTATGACAAGTTAATTGCACTATTATTATCACAATAGATAGGAGAAGCATCAAAATGAATGTTAAAGTCTTGGAGCATTTACTTCATCCATAGGACATGGGCAAAACAACTCCCTACTGCAATGTACTCAGCCTCGGTGGTTGATAATACCACTTTGCTCTGTTTCTTGGAGAACCAAGACACCAAGCATGGTCCTAGGAGGAAATAAGTGCCACTTATGCACTTTCTATCAATCAAGCACCCTGCATAATCAGCATCACTATAAGCAGTAAGAGTAAATCCCTTGACTTGGGAGACCATAGTCTAAAATTTGGGATTTTGGCTAAGTACCTTAGAATCCTCTTAACAGCTATAAGATGTGATTTCTTCTGATTTGATTGAAAGCAAGCACACAAGCCAACACTAAACATTATATTAGGTCTAGAGACAATTAAGTAAAGTAAACTTCCAATCATACCTCTATAGAGCTTATCATCTACCTTCTCACCTTCTTCATCTTTATCAAGTTTGGTGGTGTTTGACATGGGTGTGTCCATCGGCTTGGTGTTCTCCATCCCAAAGCAGTAGTTCATTTGTGTACTTGCCTTGGTTGTTGAAGTTTCCATCTTTTGTTTTCTTGATTTGAAATCTGAGGAAGAATGTGAGTTCATCCATCATACTCATCTCAAATTCACTCTGCATAAGATCACGAAATTATTTGCAAAGATCAAGGTTAGTTCCGCTAAAAATGGCATCATCCACTACTACAGAACATGTCTTTGGCGTCGGTTGTTTATGCCCTTTTAGCGACGGTTCTCAAGCGATGCCTATGTGGGTGCCGCTAAAGGTCGAACTCTTCGGGGTCGATTTTATAACCGACGCCAAAAGGCTTCGTGCCACCAAAAACGCGCCAGCAGGGCACCGATAGGCGTCGATTATGTATAGTAAGCCGACGCCAAAAGGGTTTGCGCCACAAAAAGGGCGCCATCTAGGACACTTTCTGCGTTGGTTTGTAACTAAAAAACTGACGCCATATTCCCAGACGCCACGGCCGTGCTTCCCTGCACGGCCGTGTTTAGTACTACAGGTGTCGGTTTTGTACTAATAAAGCACGGCCGTGTTTAGTACTATAGGCGTCGGTTTTGTACTAATAACTGACGCTTTTTCTGCCACGGCCGTGGTTTCCTGCACGGTCAGGTTGTTTGTCATATTAGGTGGCGGTTTTTATCCAATAACCGACATTGTAAGCCTTTGATGACAGTGTTCTATAAATAACCGACGCCTATGTTTTATTTTTTTCTTATCAGTTTGCAGGCCTGTTGTGGCTGGTCAGCAGGATGAGAACTTGCAGTTCAGTTTTCTGAACTGCAGGTTTACGACTTCCATTGATTAGCTTACAAACAGGCCACAAACCTACAAAATCAACAAATATACTTTTCACACAAGTAGATACATTCAGACATCAATTCAATTCTCACATTCACACATGTAGAAACACTCAAATACATGTAGAAACATTCAGACATGTATAAACATTCAGAAATATTCATTTACAAAATATCATTCAACATCACTATCAGCATCCCAATTATATCTTACAATTGTCATTGCTTGTATGGCTCTTGCCCATTCTTCTCTTACTTCATTTAATACTTCCATCGTATATGGAGCATGTACATCTTTTAAGCGTTGACCTATAGTGTGGTCAGTTTTAAACACCTGCAAAGAGAATGATGTATATATAAGTAATAATATAAAAATAAGATTGATATATTTCATACTAACTAATGAGACTATATATAATACCTCGTGTATGGTATCGATGTCCAATGCGGCATATTGGATAATCATCTGCATAATCGCATCACATAGTATGTGCATGCCCAACCGTTGTCTTGTGTAGCGCACTATAAATTAAAACATACAAAATATTAAAAAATACAACTAAACATAGTTCACATAAATAATATATACATTGGAGTCGGGAACTTACTTTTATGTTCTCCCAAATTATTGTCTGGTTCTTTTTCCTTGGGACCTTTCCTCCAGCCTTTTTGAATGCATCTAAACCCCTACATGTTAATTTAATACAGTAAATTGCATAATTAAATAGTAATGTAATAACATATGTTAACGGATATAAAAATGAAATATTTCTCACCAGAATAATGGCAATCTCATTACATGTCCAATTTTAGTATTCAATGTACTCCCCGCAGGATCTAGATAATAAACAATGAATGTCCCGGGGAGAATAACTAGTAACTCTCAATGCCTACTGCTAGAGGTAAAAAAGTTAAAAATTAATAACTCAAAATCCACAATAAAAATATAATTTTCTTAAGTCCAAATTATAAGTAAAGTAAACTTACTTGACATTGAATGGAGCTATTATTATCGTCTTCTTTTGCTGACCAAAAATTGTAAAAGCAACTATACAGTATTGTTGAACACTATCAGGGTCTTTAGCTACCATACTAATCAATGATGGAATCAAAAATCCCACATGGTCAAATGCAAATTGTTTGCATTGATTTTCGACTAAGTAGCTGCAAAACATGTATTACGTATGCATTAATATATAAGAAACCAGGTCACCGGATCTTACACAGGGTATATAGATGTATAAACAATATCTCACCTTATCCATGTCTCTATCATTGATGTGTTCAACCAATCGTATATAAACAGCTCAATAATATCTTGTATAAATAAAGAGCTTTCGTATGATTGACTTGTATAATTTTTTTCTAAAGAAACAATTATAGGGCAATATATATTATGTGCCCGTAGCCAACATGTCATTCCCCTACAAGCAGGACCTAACGGGTGTTTTAGGTCAGTTGGAACCCAACTTGGTAATGCAAGAAGTAGAGGTGGAGGCCTAGGTGCTCCAGGTGTCTTCTTTTTAACATGTATATATAATTTCATATCAATTAACCTCATATATACACATTAACAATCTAATGTAATGTAAATTTATCTTACAATTTTAGTAGTGTAGACGACATCTGCTTTGGGCCACAATATCACCCGCCTTCTGCCTCAGCAAGTGTATCAATATCCGGGTGGGCATATGGTAATGTAGCTTCCCTCCAATCAGGTAATACACATATCGGGCTCACACGAACGTAGCCATGTGGCATTAGAGTCCTGTGAAACGTTGCCCCAGGAAGGGACGGGTAAGCCTGCGCCTCTGCAACAACATAGTCTTGCATTCTTAAGTGGCATGGCTTCAACGCCTACCAATTTACGTAAAGTTTGTTTTACATATATACATATCATCTTTAAAACATATCATCTTGAAAAGACTAGCTACAATGTCATAAACAATACTTATAGCAGACGTGTTAGGCAGTGGGTCTACAAGATTACTCTTAGTCTGTGCATCATGAGAAGAGTGGGTCGCCATAGGCTGATTGGAAGCCTGAGATGCCTGCCACCGCACTATTTCTTCCTTGACCTTCTTAGCAACTATATCATTGACCTTCTTAGCAACTATATCCTTGACTCTTTTATTCTCCTGTACATGGATAAAAGAAACATTAGCTTCTTATTGAATTTTCTTTTGTAGTAACATTCTAAAAAAAGAATAGATTACCTCTTCTTGTGAAAGTCCCGCTCTGGGTTTGCGTTGGGATGGCCCAAAGAATGCTTTGATGCCCACACCAGCGCCTGCACCCCTAACACGTCCAAGATGCTCTGGGTTTACCCAGAGCAACTGTCAATTCATCCCTTGTGCCCTGAGGGATGAACTGCCTTGTTTCCAATGCTCGTGCAGCTCCCGCTAATCACCATCAATAGAAATTGGTAAGTTAACACCACAAATAATCAATATTCAAACGATTGATCTAAGAGTTGTATTTTACCATTTTCGCAGCCGCCTCAGCAGTTACAGGCTTCTTTATTTCACCCTTCTTGTTTTTCCTCCCAGCTATCTAGACATCATGGCGAGGCATGGGTGTGGCACATGTAGTAGAGGACTCTTGAGTAGCAGCAGACTCTGCCTGTAGTCTTTGGCGAATGCTTGCATAGCCCTTTGGACCCATAGTGTGGTCATGCACATTCAGTGCACGCCTTATTTTTTGTGCCTCACTGAGGGCCTAGTTAGTATGCACATTAATGATTTGGTTAGTAGCACTAAATGTTAATCTTGAATAGGTGAATACAACGTATATTAGTTAAATTGGGAGTGACGCCTAATACCTTGAATTCTTCAAATTTTCTTGAAGCAACAAACGTGTCCCAATCTTCTTTGTCAAAGAAGTTCCATTGTTTAAGGGATGACTTCTTCTTCTTATCACCATCTTTTATGTATTCTCTGTTGAGTTTTGTCCTATAGTTTCTTTGCATCTTTCCAGCGCGTTACATCACGCTTTTACGATGCAGCTTCTCATCCAATTCAAATAGATTCTGTAAAATAGAATTGTTATTAACTAGTATCCAAAAATAGAATTGCAAATAATAGAATTTGTAATCTACAAAATAGAATTGCAAATAATAATAACTCACACATAAATCCTTCCATATCATGTCTTTCTTCACCTGAGGAACTTTATTACAATTATCATACTTAACACCACAATGGCTTCGAGTGACAACCCCAAGATAGTTTACAAAATTACTGTGGTTCACTCCAATTGCATTTCCTCCATTATCAAACTCCACAACCAATCTGGATCCACTACCACTTAGTGCTATTAACTTCTTCAACAGAGTGATGCCCCTTTTCTTGTTAAGTGTTTGGTTATGCGCATCAAGTTCCTCCAGTGCTTCAGTGGGTACATGTGCATCATCAACCTAAAATTTGACCAAAATAAACACACTAAATTAGCCCAATATAGAAATATGGGATATATGACATAACTAGAAGATAATGAATTTTATATAAATATAAGATATGTTTTTAGAACTTACATTGGTATCCTCGCCATGCTCATCATGGACAGCATGCTCATCATGGACTTCATGCTCATCATGGACATCATACTCACCATGGTCAGCCATCTGAAAATGTCATTAAAAAGGCAAACATATAGCATTTATATTAACTAGAAGATAATGAAACATCAAATCTGAAAATGATATTGATATTAAAAAAGCAAACATTTAGCTTCAATAAAAAAATATAAACATGCATGCCTCTAAAATTGTGATCTTTTATCAATTAAAAATCCTTCATTGTGATCTTCGCGCACATATAAGTCATCATTAGCTTCAATATTTTGTGGAGTTGGCAACCCAATTGAGAATGGACTGGAGTCATCATACTTATCATAGTACTCTTCTTCATCTATAGGATCTTCAATGAACTGTCTTTTACCATGAAGAACAACCGACCATTTATCATTTGCAGGATCATCGACATAGAATATTTGTTTCGCCTGTGATGCCAATATGAATGGTTCACCCTTCTCGCCAATCTTTTCAAAGTTCACTAAAGTGAAACCCAATTCATCCACTATAACTCCTTTGGTGTTATCAACCCAATTACATTTAAAGAGCAGAATTCTGAAATCTATGTAGTCAAACTCCCATATGTCTTCAATGACACTGTAATATGATATTTTTAGCTTCATGTGGACTCTTATCCTTTACACTTGCAAAATACATAGTCGACGCTTGAAGAGTGACCACTATTTTGGACGACACTCTTATCATCTTGGCGGTTTGTGTAATATGTGAACCCATTAATGTCAAACCCTTCATAAGACATAACATTCGGTTTTGGTTTAAAGGTGAGGCATTTGATAGTTTCATTAATATCATTTGGTGTTTGAGATAGTTGATGTAAGACTTTATCTTCAAACCACTTAGTAAAAGTCTTGTTATTCTCTCTAGCTAGCCACATTGAACTTGCTCGAGGATGTTGTCTCTTGATGAAATTGGTATGTTCCTCGATATAAACACTCACTTCGTCCATGTTGTGTAAAATATACAAGTGACCTTGTTCCAACTGCTCATGGCTGACACCCGTGATTTCAAAATTCCTTTGGCCTCCTCAATATTCTTGTCATTAACATGAGTGTTATTACCACTCAGAAAGTCATTGCAAAAATCCATAACCTCTCTCGCCACATAACCTTCAATAATACTCCCTTCCGACCGATAACGATTTTGAACATCACCTTTAAAAACGCTCATGTATCGTTTAAAGGGAGACATCCAATGCAAGAAAACTGGTCCCAACATTTTCACTTCCCTAGTCAAGTAGACAACAAGATGTACCATGATATCAAAGAACGAAGGAGGGAAATACATCTCAAGCTGACATAGGGTAACAACCACTTCTCTTTGTAAATTATCGAGAGTATAAGGGTCAAGAACTTTGCTGCATGGACTGTTGAAAAAGAAACAAAGTCTGGTGATTGCAAACCTTACATGCTTCGGAAATATAGATCGAATTGCCACGGGCAATATTTGTTGCATTAGAGTGTGACAATCATGAGATTTAAGACCTATCAACTTCAGATCTTTCATTGATACCAATCTACGGATGTTGGATGAGTAACCCTGTGGCACCTTAACGTTTACCAAGAATTCACAAAAAGCTTTCTTCTCCTTTCTAGACAACGTGTAACAAGCGGGAGGTAAGTATGTTCTTTTATTACCCATTTCACATAATTCTGTTAATTTTGACCTTATTCCCATTTCACGTAGGTCCAATCTGGATTTTATCCCATCTTTAGTCTTACCTGGTATATTTAACAGAGTACTAATGACGCTATCACAGATATTTTTCTCAACGTGCATTACATCGATACAATGCCTGACTGTCAAAGAACTCCAATAAGGAAAATCCCAAAATATTGACTTCTTCTTGAATGAAGAATTGTCACTCTGTGTGGCCATACTACATTGTGATTTCTTACCAAATTCATTGACAATGTCTTTTACTCTTTCATAAACAACATCCCCCGGTATAGGTTTAGATGCACTCCGTTCATCATTCCATCCATTGAATGTTTTGCGCTTCCTACGATACGGATGTAATTTTAAAAGAAACCTTCGATGACCAAGATATACAGTCTTGTCACCACGTTTTAGTCTTATTGAATCAGTGTTTTCTTCACATATAGGACACGCTTTAGCTCCTTTGACACTATATCCAGACAAATTCTCATATGCTGGAAAGTCATTAATAGTGCAAAATAACATAGCGTGCAAACGAAATGTCTCTCTTCCTGAAGAATCATAGGTCATCACACCTTCAGCCCAAAGTTTCTTTAAGTCATCAATCAAAGGTTCAAGATAAACATCGATATCATTTCCGAGTTATTTAGGGTCCGATATCAACAACGACAGCATAACGTACTTGTTTTTCATACACAGCCAGGGAGAAAGATTGTATATAACAAGCATGACTGGCCAAGTGCTATGTTGGTTGCTTAATGTCCCGTATGGATTCATCCCATCTGTACAAAGCCCAAGTCTTAGATTCCTATCTTCTTCACCAAATTTGGAGTACAATAGATCAATCTTCTTCCACTGTGGGGAATCAGACGCATGTCGTAGGATCCCATCATTATTTTTCTTAACATCTGCATGTCACCTCAAATTCTTCGCATCTTTTGGATTTGCAAACAAGCGTTGAAACCGTGATATTATAGGTAGATACCACATCACCTTGGCAGGAGAACCAGTTTTGGACTCCCCCGAAGTCGTCAATTTATACAGTGACGCACCACATTTTGGACAATCTTTCAAATCCACATAGTCCTTTTGAAATAATACACAATCATTCGGGCATGCGTGTATCTTCTTGGCCTCCATTCCCATTGGGCAAAACAATTTCTTTACCCAGTATGTTGAGATTGGCAGCTCGTTTCCTTCAGGAAGCATTTCTTTCAACAAAGTCAACAATGAAGTGAAGCTTTTGTCGCTCCATATATTGTTAGCTTTCAACTTATACCATCTCAACACAGCGCTAAGCTTCGTAAACTTAGCACAGCCTGTGTATAACGGTATCTCAGCATCATGCACAATGTTTCTAAAGATAGGAGGTGGATCGGTGTGCTCTACCCTACAACTATCCAACATCGCATCAACGATGTCTACTGGAACTGGTTCGTTCACATCTACGTCATCGGAGGCAATTTCTTCTTCCACCCAAGCACTGCTATCGACATCCACGGGTTTCGAGTTTGAAATCTCTCTATGCCAGTGCCATTATGTATAGCCTTGTACAATCCCATCGCACATGTCATGACTTTTGATTTCGTCACCAGTGCTGACTTTCAAATTGTTACCGCAATGCCTACATGGACAGTAGAACCTATCTCGAGGTTCTTTCCTATGTTTCTCGGCAAATCTAAGAAACTGATCAAGACCAGATATAAACTCTGGGGTGCAGCGATTGTGAATGGATATCCATGATCTATCCATTCTATAATCAAAGAGAAAATAAGTATATATTAGGACAAGATTAGGGTCTACGGTTAACAAATACATGTGATGTCATTTTGATATATAATAAATGTGTACCACCTATCGGTGCCCTGCTGGGGACTATCCAAGATTTACTCCTAATGAGTAAATCTTGGACGGGTTTCTAGGCCAACAAACACATGTGATGTCATTCTGATATATAATAAATGTGTACCGCCTATTAGTGCCCTGATGGCGCATTTTCAGTGGCGCGAAACTTATAACCGACGCCGAAGAGTTCGACCTTTAACGACGCACACATAGGCGTCACTTGAGAACTGTCGCTAAAAGGGCATAAACAACTGACGCCAAAGACATGTTCTGTAGTAGTGAAATTTAGGGTTTCTAGGCCAACAAACACATGTGATGTCATTCTGATATTTAATAAATGTGTACCACCTATCCCATCCTTGAACACCTAATCTCACTAGTAAGTGTATAATGTGTATTGGGTTTTCAAAAAAAATTCGGCAGTATTTCCCCGCTGTTCTCTAAGTACATATGTACTTAGAGAACAAACGAGGAAATGCTACCGAAATTTTCTCGAAAACCCAATACACATTATACACTTACATCCTAAGTGAGATTAGGTGTTCAAGAACAGTCTCAAACCGGGGACTATCCAAGATTTACTCCTAATGAGTAAATTTTGGATGGGTTTCTAGGCCAAAAAACACGTGATGTCAATCTTATATATAATAAATGTGTACCACCTATCCCATCCTTAAACACCTAATCTCACTAGTAACTGTATAATGTGTATTGGGTTTTCAAGAAAATTTTGGCAGCATTTCCCCGCTATTCTCTAAGTACATATGTACTTAGAGAACAAACGCGGAAATGCTGCCGAAATTTTCTCAAAAACCCAATACACATTATACACTTACATCCTAAGTGAGATTAGGTGTTCAAGAACAGTCCCAAACCGGGGACTATCTAAGATTTACTCCTAATGAGTAAATCTTGTACGGGTTTCTAGGACAACAAACACAATAATAGATATGTACATGTTAGGGTTTCATCACAATTAATGTTAGGGTTTCATCACAATTGATGTTAGGGTTTCATCAATGTTAGGTTTAATCAAATCAAATTAGGATGCTAGAATGGATAAGTTTAAATCTTATTTCAACATGCATCAAAATTTACTGAATTAGGTCAAACATTAGGATTAGAAGCACAAATATATGTAAGAAAAAGATTTGTCTGTATCCAAGGATTTACATAAAGCATTACATAAAGATTTGTTCATATCATTACCAATAGCAAGCACAGACGTGGTTGTGTTGGCCTACCACGGCCGTGCTGGACAGCATGGTCGTGGTAGGCCAACACAGCCACGGCCGTGCTTGTTGTTGGTAAGGAGCTAGGGAGAAGGAGCTAGGGTAAGGAGCTAGGGCTACCTGGAGCTAGCGTAGAGAAGAGAGGCGGCGAGCGGCGGCAGCAGTGGCGGCGAGCAGGCGAAAAGCAGAGCAGAGTGGCGCTCGCAGTGGCACCAGGAGAAGAGCAGAGCAGCAGAGAAGAGCAGAGCAGCAGTGGCGGCGAGCGGCGGCAGCAGCAGAAAGAGGATGCGGCGGCGGCGGCAAGCAGAGGCGCACCAGCAGCAGCGGCGGCGAGCAGCAGTGGGGGTCGTCGGATGATTTTAGGTGAGAGCGGCAAGCACAGGAGAAATATCGTGATGAAACAGGAAGAAAGGGGGAAGAGTCGGGTGATCGGGTCTATTAAGTTGGTCAACGGCGTCGGTTATCTACAAAACCGACGCCTATTACTCTCAAGCATCGGTTAATAGCAAAAATCGACGTCCAATTAGACAATCTTTACCCTAAATTATTTGGCAGGAACCATTATCAGCGTCGGTTATCAAAGGATAACCGACACTGAAAGTGGAACTTTTCGCGCAAATTTTCATCTTAAATAGTTGTCGGTTAATGGTTAAACAACCACCGTTGTATGTGACACTTTGGGGCCAGATTTTTTCGCTCGAAAATTAGATTTCGCGGGCGATTTTAGGCGTCAGTTTGTTATACCCAGCCGACGTTAAATATAAAGCGGTACCCGTGTCTGGTTGGTCTTCGAATATAGACGTCGGTTTTCCTAAATAACCGACATTGATTATTATAGGCGTCAGTTTTCCTAAATAACTGACGCCCAGAAAAGCGACATTGAATGTTGTTTCTGTAGTAGTGATCAACATATATTTGTATGATAAGAAAATTGTTAGAAATGTGTTTTAGAAATAAGGTAGAATCCACTTTGCTCATGATATAACCATGATCTAACAAAAAGTTCTTTAATTTCTCATACCAAGCCCTTGGTTCTTGTTTGACTCCATAGAGATCTTTTTGTAACAAATAAACATGGTTAGGTAAAGTATCATGTTCAAAGCCCAGAGGTTGTGCAACATACACTTCCTCTTCAATTCTACCATTCAAAAACGCACTTTTAACATCCATTTGATACAAAAGAAAGTCTTTATAACTAGCAAAGGAAAGAAACATACGAATAGACTCAAGTCTAGCTACAGGTGCATATGTCTCATCAAAGTCTGTACCTTCTTGTTGATTGTAGCCTTGAGCCACTAACCTTGCTTTGTTTCTTACCACTTTGCCTCTTTCATCAAGCTTGTTGCGGCAGACCCATTTGGTGTCAATGATCTTTCTATCACTTGGTCTTGGCACAAGGGTCCAAACTTTGTTCTTCTCAAATTTCTCTAGCTCCTCTTACATAGTTAGGATCCATTCTTCATCCCCAAGAGCTTCTTTGACATTCTTAGGCTCGAGTTGTGAGATGAAGGTGTTGTTGGCTTGTTGTTTGTTGAAAGAAGCCTGCGTCTTCACTCTTTCAAAGGGATCACCTAAAATCAACTTCTCTGGATAATTCTTTGCAAACTGGGGGGTTGGATCCTTCTTTTAATCATCTTTGTCTTCTTCTTGAGTAGCCACCTCTTTTTCCTTTTGAGTGATGTTGAGTTCTTTTAGAATAGGAATTATTTCACCTGCAACATCATCATTTGGAACAATATCTTTGGGACTAGAGGGGTTAGTCTAAATAAACTTTACATTAATAGATTCTTCTACTTTAGCAATATCAAAATTAAAAACTCTATAATCCTTACTAGTAGTGTTATAGTCAAGAAAGAAAGCCTTATAAGATTTTGGATCAAACTTGTCGAGGGAATCTTTCATATTCAAAACAAAACAAGGACATCTGAAAATATGAAAATACTTCATAGAATACTTCCTACCACGCCATAGCTCATAGGGGGTTTTCTTCAGCGAAAGATGAGTAAAACCCCAGTTGTGCACAAAACATGAGGTACTGATAGCTTCAGCCCAAAACTTCTTAAGAGTATCATACTCTAGAAGCATGGTCCTAGCCATCTCCTATAAAGGTCTATTCTTTTTTTCTACAACCCCATTTTGTTGAGGTGTTCAAGGTAAAGAGAACTTATGTGCATAACCCGATTCTTGACAAAAATGCTCAAAAGGTTCATTTTCAAATTCCCCCCCATGGTCACTACGGATGGAAACAATGTGGTAAGAAGCTTCATTCTCAACTTGTTTACAAAAGCTTGAGAAAACATCAAGCGTATCACTCTTGGTAACGAGAAAGAATGTCCAAGTATATCTAGAGAAATCATCGATAATAATAAGACAATACTTGGAACCATGAAGCGATTGTGTTCTCATTGGTCCAAATATATCAATGTGAATAAGCTCAAGAGTTGTCTTGGTACTAAGGACTCCTTTGGATTTGAAGGAGGAGTTGGTTTGCTTTCCTTGTGTAAAAATTTGGCATTCCTCATTATTTTCAAAATCCATTTTGGGAAGTCCCTTGACCAAGTCCTTTTTGCTCAACTTCTTCAACTGATGCATATTTACATGACCAAGCCGGCGGTGCCAAAGAGAAATATCATTCGAGTTGACTACTAGGCATCTACCAACAACAAGCTTAATAGATATAAGAATTATAACATAAGATTACCACTTCTAGTTCCCTTATATATAACTTGGTAGGTGAGGGAATCTAGAATCAAGCATTCAAAGGAAGTAAATAGCACAAGGTAACCATTATCACAAAGTTGACTAACACTAATTAAATTGTGATGTAGGCCATCCACAAAGAAAACATTCTTGATGCACAAGGATTCACCTACATCGCCCTCACCTTTGACTTTACCTTTATTTTTTGTCCCCAAAGGTGATCGGTCCTCCTTTCTTTTTGGTGAAATTGTTGAAATGGCTTATGTCACCAGTCATGTGCTTTGTGCAGCCACTATCAACAATCCATCTTCCCTTTTCCTACAAGAAAGGAGAATGACGGTTCCCAACTCAAACTTTAGGATACAGAGTTAGCTTGGGGACCCATTTCATCTTTGGGTTGGTCCCCTTAGGCTTGTAAGGACAATAAGTAGAGTAAACATCATCACATTTGCAATAAGAATAAACCATAGGATTATTAGTGTTGTAAGACTCTCCTACAAAGTAAGAGTTCTCCTTTCTCTTTTTCTTACCTTAGGCGTTGCTCTTGCCCTTTGATGTTCCCCCTACAAATCTCAAGCTACTAGTACCAATTTATTTGGTAGAATAGTCAAGGATTTCATTTAGCAAGTTATTCCCTTTGAGGAATTTCTATAGGGATGCTCTCAATCTATGGTTATCATTATTCAAAGAAACAATAGTAGAAGATAAACTAGATATTTCATCCCTAGCATGCACAAGATCAGCCTGGAGACATAAAGCTTTAGTTAAATATGAGTCTTTTTTAAGAGAGATAGAAGCAACATTAACACTAGGCAATAAAGGTCTAGAAGATATATCATTTACTTGAGCAAGCAACCTAGCATTTTCATATTTAAACAATTGAATCTCTTTGAGATATACATCTCTCTCTTCTCTACGAGCATCAATAAGGAGCTTAAATTCAGCTTTTTTAGTTTTAAGCAATTCAAGCTCTTTAAGGCAATTTTGGTTTTCTTCCTTAAGATTCTCAATGTTCTTAAGGTAGATACCATTCTCAACTTCAACCCCATTGTATTGGAGCTCAAGATCAAGGTATTGCCCTTACAAATTATCAACACTCTCAAGGTTGGTTTTCTCATTCAATTCTAAAATTTTAAGCTTAGCATAAAGATTTCCTAACAGATTTTTTTTTAGATTTACATTTAGCAAAAGAAGAACGAGTAGAAATAAGCATGTCAATGATAGATTCTTTAGACAATTCATGCAAGCTTACCTCTCTTTCCTTACTTTCCTCACCAATATTTTCACTAGTAGAGGCCATGATAGCAAGATGGCACTCTCCATCTTCTTTCAAGCTTGAGTTGCTTGAAGATGAAGCTTCCCAAGCTACATGAGCTGCATTCTTGTGTCTCTTCTCCTTCTTGTCCTTCCTCTTATATTTGCACCCCTTCTTGTATTCCTCTTCCTTCTTTGAGCTTCCCTTATGGTGAGACTTTTTTGACTTGGGGCATTCATTCTTGTAGTGCCCCTTTTGACCACACTTGTAGCATCTCATAGTAAAGGAGGAGGAGGCTTGCTTTCCCTTGAAGTGTTTGCTCTTGATGTAGTTGGCTTCATGCTCACTAGGGCCTACATCTTCACTAGAGGAGGGAGAAGTCTGACAAGCAAGTTGTTGTTGAAGGATGACAACCTCTACTTGTGCTTTGAAAGCACTATCTTTGATCTTCTTGGCTTCCTTCTTTTCTTGCTTGGCTTCTTCTTCTTACTTGTCAAGTCTAGGCTCATGAGCTTGAAGATTGCCAATGAGCTCTTCAGTTGGGATGTCACCAAGGCTCCTCATTTCTTTAATGGAGGTGGCATTTGACTCCCATCTCTTTAGAAGAGTCATTAAGATCTTTGAGTTGATAACATCTCTATCCAAAGTGTTGTCCAATGTAGCTAGCCCATTGATGATGGCATTGAGTCTTGAGTACATCTCTACAATGCCTTCTTTCTTACCCATCTTGAAGTTCTCTAGGAGGCTATTCAACATGTAGATCTTTGCCTCATTGACTTGCGTTGTGCCTTCATATATGATGAACATCTTATCTCAAATCTCATAGGCGGTGTCCCAAGATGAGATCTGGTTGAACTCCATAGGGGTGAGGGCTACATAGAGAATGCTAATGGCATTTGCATTGATTTGGGATTCTTTGAGTGTAGCTTAACTCCATGTTGTTACAGCTCCGGTTGGCTCCTTGTAAGGTGTGACCATCACCTTTCACATATCAAAGTTCATCCCTTGAATGCAGAACTGCATACGCCTCTTCTAATAGAGGAAGTTGGTGCCATCAAAGATCGGAGGACGCATGGAGAAGCCTCACTCTAGGTTGAGAGAATCAAGTAGGTTGTCTCCCATCGTCTCATCTCGTGGCTTTTTGGATCTAAGGGCTCTAGAGGGGGGTGAATAGAGCTACAAAATTTCTCACAAAATATATTAGACCTTCAAATTATATCAAGTTTAAAGTAATAGCTTAATTGCAATTTGAAGTCCTATCAAACAAGCATAGCAAGGATGAGAGATATTGATATAAACCACTTGGTAAAGGGATGTAGAGTGATTCTACACTTCAAACTAGAAGTGAGTCAGTCCACTACCTAGAGAGGTCAACCTGTAGGACTTTGCAAGTGCTTTTCTCTATATTATCACCAATAAGAGTTACAACACAAGACCACCAAAGGACTTACTCATCCAAGTACAAGGAGATATCCACCTTACCAAGGACTTACCCACTTTACAAGAGTCTTCAACCTTCACCAATGTCTTACCCACTCAAGCACAAGTCTTTCGCCTTCAAGGACTTTGCCACTCCTCTTGGATCTTCAGCCTTTGCCTTCTCCTTCACCTGGAGAAGATCACCACCTCTTCATCATCCTTGAAGAGGACCAGCTACGGATCCTTCTTCACTCGATGGAGCTTGCTTCACCTTTTCTTCATGTAGGAAGGGGATATGGAAGTAGGAGAAAATGAGAGCTTTACATGCATAAGGGTGGAGCTCTCTTACAATATGCCTAACTCACTCACAATCACAAAATGAAGTGTAAACTAGAGAGAGAAAGGGGCTCAAGGAGTAGTATCACACTCAACTATAGCAAGGACCTTGAATATCTTGAATGATCAAACTTGGAATGAACTCCAAGGGGTCCTATTTATAGCTGGGGGTGCTTCCTTGAGTTGGGGAACACTTGGGGTCGAAATATAGTCATTTTACACAAGGAAACTGATCTATTTTCACCCAAACCAAGTCACCAACGGTTATAATCACTTTTTCTGTATTTTTCGTACAGTACATTCAGTCGAGTTTCAATATAGGTAACTCGACCGATCAACTAAAAGACAAAGACAATTTTTAAAATATCAGTTGAGTTTGTTCTGGGGAACTCGACCGATGAGCTAAAATTGAGTTTTCTCAGTAAGTCGGTCGGTCAAGTTCTGTGAGTGCACAACACGGTTGATGGGCCAAACTTAGAAAATCCATCATAGGATCGGTCGAGTTTCCAATTCAACCGATGAACAGCCTGTGATCAATTTTCTAAATTGACTTTTGGGTGATTAAACCTTGGTATTTTGTGTCCCACATATTTTTCTCATCTTAGTTACAAGTCATATCATCAATATAAGTGATTACAAAAATCTTCTAAGGTCATTTGAAGTGATTTCCTAATTAGCACACTTGCATTGCATTTGACTTGAACTTGGACAAGCTAGGGCTTGTGTAATTTGATCCTTTTCATGTACCTAAAGCCTGAAATCAATCTTGAACAAACATATTAGATACATATGAATAGAATGGTTAAGTCATTATCAAAATATGGACAATGTATAACCCTTAGGTCAACAATAAGTAATTATTCTTACTTCTCTACACGCCAACCATGGATAAGACTTTATGTTTGATATTCTCATTGATGGTTTTGGATTATCCGTCTCACATGTCGAGTATCAAGTTATCTTTGTGTATCAGCTTATGATCCCCTCATACCTTGTTGATGAACATTGCTCTCAATGCAACGTTATATGCCTAGACGGATTTAGTGATCGGCTTGATTATAAAATATGTCATAATGTAGTTTGTGATATTCTTTTTGACCTTGTATCTCGTATTGGGTTAAAGATCTTGAAGGAAGCTCATGTGGCTTACTTTGTACATAGTTTGATGGTCTTAGTTGCTAACGAACTGTTGATATACCATTATTTGATTGGACATGTGGCTGACATGTATCTATTGGACTCATTGGAGAGTCCCCTTAACTGGCATCCTTTCAAGTAACTTTAAAGGAGGCCAAGCAGCTTCTATTTTTTATGCATTCCTCCATTTTCAATTTTTTTAAGAACCCCCATTTGAAATTTTTAAGAATAAATAAATAAAAAACAACCAAACTTTATCTCAGTTTTTCAGAAATTTATTTGCACCAATCATTTGGAAGACACTATCCATACCCAGCTTGTTGTTGGAATTTTAATGTGCCTTTGATCGGATAATTAGTCTATCTTTGGGAGTTTAGACTAACACGGACTATTTCATAGCATTATGTGCAACATAAAATCATCATGCTTGACAAAGCTCTTACTCTTCTCTCTTCCATGAGATAGACTGCCCTCAAATCACATTTGAGCATCTTATGACTCATATATCATTTTGAATACTTTATACAAACATTGAGCATGCCCAAAATTATCCATTAGTAGTATGAACGTAGGTTACGTATTACACAGTTAATGAAACATAAAAAAATCATCTCATTAGGACACAATTCCATCTATGGTTTTCAATTTTTAGAAAATTGGATACATCAAAAAAGTTCACATGTTTCTTATGATTAATTGGGCATAAAAAAAGTTACTTACGTACCAAATGCAAAAAAGAGGGTTCTATGGACTTTGCATATATCACCTTTGTCTCAAAAGTGAATAAATACAACATATATTTTTTAGTGTCCTTTTTTGTGACAGATGTAGGAAGAGTTCCTTGTCAATAAATATACAAACACAACAAACTATGATATTCTTATTTACTACTTATACATCTCTGACTCTTCCCTTGACACGAGCTTTTAAGAAACATGCAAGTGCCCTAGCCACTAGCATCATATGGAACATATGTCTGGACGTAAATATAAATGTTCATTACAAGCAAAAAAGATTCTCTACAATGATTGGTGTTTACAATTCACTCAGTCTATGGTTGTCCTTGTAACTTTTTAGGTGATATGTCCTCTAAGGGAAGGTAGTCCATAAAGTCTTCACTATTTACCATGATTTTTATGATGCAACCCCAATTGGTGTCACTAACTTTGATGAGATTGCTGAAATGATCAAGTCTCTTTGTGCGGATGAGAATCCATGAGTTTGTCAGTCCTTACCAATGAGCCATTTTGTTGATCCCATGAAGTTAATGTTGTCAAGTTGCTTTCTGACATAGTTGTTATGTTTATGTTGTTATGTTGCTCTCAATGGGTTGTATCGATGTTCCAAGCAAAAAAAAGATACTCTGCAATCATGGCTGCTTACAATTAACTTAGTCTATGGTTGCCCTTGTAACTTTTTAGGTGATGTGTCCTCAAAGGGAAGGCAGTCTGTAAAGCCTTTAATATTTACCATGACGTTGATGATGCAAATCCCAATTGGCGTCAATAACTTTGATGAGATTGTTGAAATGATCAAGTCCCTCTGTGCGAATGAAAATCCCTGAAACCTTACCAATGAGCCGTTTTGTTGATCCCATGAAGCTTACATGATATTGAGATGTCGCCATGCTGCTTTCCTACACATTTGTTATGCTTATGTTGCTCTATTGCTCTCAGTGGGTTGTATCAAGGGTGCCCAATCCACTTAGTACTTGAGTTACCCTACATAGAGTTAGTTAACAATCAGGTTGGGGTTCCTCTAACCTGATATTTTGATATGTTATTGGCCTCTCTGCTCTCAAGCCTTGCTGGGTTGTTATCATTTGCCGCCCGATTTGTTTGTACGTGTAGACATATACCATAGACATATACCTTACACCTTTTCAGTGCGAATGGGCTACCTTTTTGAATGGCCATCAAAATCCACTTCCCGCATGAAGAGAGTTCATACATAATTATTTGGGGGGGGGATGACAGCAAAAACATGCTCTTTAGCTTTTACTTGTTGCCTTAACACAAAAAAACAAAGGTAACCGTGCTTGATCATACTTCTAGCTTGGTGAGAAACATAGATAGAATTTGTGCCCTGTCTTAAAAGATATGAAAAGATAAATACTACCTATATAGAGGTATCTGAAACCCATCCGTCATATTGCAGAGAAGATATGGTTTGGAGATTTGTTATCCACTAGGTTGTCTAGGGGGCATTTTGCGTAGTTGAAGAAAATGTACCTTACTGGTAGTTGGTTCCGGGCTGTCCGTTACCATAGATAAAATGCTACATTTCAAACATAATTCAAATAGAAGTTATACATCATAGTATATTTCTATTCTTTTGCATGCACTATATCGGGATGAACAAGCACCTGAAGGACCACTCTAGGAGAGTATCTGCTTGGAGAAACTGTCATAAGATTGTATTTCATAGATATCGGAATGAACCCCGTGTACTCTGTCATTCAGCTTTTAGCTTAAGTCTTTATTCTATAAATGTGGAGTTCCATCTTGCATTTTGCGTCTCAAATGACACATCAGATTATACCATACCTCTATGATTAGAAAAAACCCTAAAAATCACCTAAAAGCTGTATTTCATACCCTGTCACCGAGACTGTTACTATTATTTAAAAGACTTCAATGTACGGAGATGGGTATTTCCCAATTAGGTGTTAGACGTTGAACCAAGTTCTGTGGCGCTAATTAGAAAGGGATTACAGCATAGTAACACAGTACCGTGGGTGAACTCGGACATATTAAGTAGGAACAGCCATAGACGACATAATCCAGAAGGATTCGCATGGAAAGAATCATGCATCTGATAGTTTCAGGATTACAGCAGCAAGAAAAACCAAATATACCTAGTGTGAAGCATCAAGGTCTTGGAACCCAATTAAATCATAGTATAGACCAAAACAAATCAAATTTTGCAAACCGAAAGTGACTTAAGCTACATGGTTCACTGAAGACAGGACAACTAAGAACCATTCCATGGAACTTCCTCGCAACCCCTATGCCGAAGGCACTCAAACACTAGGTACGAACTATACCAAGTTCAGAAAAATATTACTGGCATGGATTGGCATAAAAGTTACTTGGTATAGCTAGCTAGTATGATTGACCACAAATATATGCCTCTCACAACTGTTCAGAGGTGTTGAGCTGCCTTTAGTCAACATCAATATCAACAAAGCCATCTTCCTAGTACTGCTTCTTCGGCGTCCTTAACCATTCATATCTGAAATTGAGTTTCCTTTTCTTCCAAGGAGAAACACTTCTCTTTGTTCTCAGACCATACACTGCTCAGAGCATGTGAGAAGTCTCCTCAGTCACTGAACATCATACCTGCAGTGACTATAATAGACCAAGTCCTCGTATTCACCATTTACCAACATGATTGAATTTCCATGACATATATATATATATATATATATAGTTTAGGAAGCATGTACCTGTCGGTACATGCAACTTATGTGTACCGGCCACTAAAAAGGCATATGTGGAAGTTGTTAGTAAAATCTAACCATATGGATTGAATCAACATTGTCTAAATTAGATGTGTTTAAAAAATCATGACCATATCTTATGTACATCATTTGATATAGCAATATCTAATTCAACGTTATCTGTTATTTCTGCAACTTACCGTTGATTAAAAAATATACATATCCTTAATTTAAATGATATAGGATTGTCATATTGAGGTGAATTTGGTTAAGCATGTTATTTAAAAGGTATGCATCACATCTGTAAGGTTGGATTCATCTTCGAAGTGCCACAGTCATAATAAATGAATATGAGTACATATAAGGTACATGTACTCAAGTACACAATTCTTTTAGCCATATATATATATATATATATATATATATATATATATATATATATATATATATATATATATATATATATATATGTGTGTGTGTGTGTGTGTGTGTGTGTGTGTGTGTGCGTGTGATTTTTTCTAATTTTGGAACAGTCAAGCTCATCCTCTATCGATATCAAGCTCATCATTGGTGCCACTACATGTAAGATTTTCATCTCCAACCTTTGTTTCGATTTTGAGTGTCACAAGTCACAATGTTTCTCCAGCTAGTTAAGCTGGAATGCGACCAACATTGCAGCCTCACTGAGAGAAATTTCATTGTTTTTAGCTTTAGCTCCAATTTTTATTAGCAGTAAACATTATGTTCATCATTGGGCAGACTCTATCACTAAGGTTCATGGATGTATTTGGAGACGAGACTGCCAAAGTTGACTCACCCTAGGGAAGTATATCACTAAGGTTGCTTCATTTTAGCACCATCAGCACAAAAATGCCAAAATGAGGGACCCGGATCATCTTATGTTTTACAACTAAAATATAAAAGAAGAATTAGGGCTTCTAAGGTTCACAACAACAATTTAATTTTGACATGGTCATATCTCTCTTACAAATGAAAGGCGAGAATTCTCACCCATGACATTCTACAACCTAGAAAAGCTTAAAGGGAGGCTGTTGTACTATGAAGATAGAAATGTACTAAGATATATTATCTGTATTTACTGTTTATAGTATTTCTATTTAAGTCTTTGAGGAATTGTTTAAGTCTTTTCTTTATTCTGTAACATGGGCCTTTGTATAAAGAGGCTCATTAGGGTTTTCAGTTCGCTTCCTTGTACAGCCTCCTCCTATTTATAGGAGTGAGTTTCCTCCTTTGTGAATATAGAAAACACGGCACATTTTCATATAGTATCAGAACAGGGCACCTAGGCCTGATCTCCACCAGTCACTGCCGCCTTCTCCCTCTCTCTCTCTCTCTCTACCTCCATCAGCCACCACCGTGTACATCCTACTTGACTTCTGCTGCTGATCACTCCTAAGGGGATCTAAGTTTCTTTCTAAGCCCTTTCCTCTTCTTCAACAAGAGGATCTAGGGATATGGTCGACGGCCCTTCCAAGGTTCGTATGCCCTGAACAAATTGTTATTTGGAAGTACCTTTTGGCAGATCTTTAGTCATTCATGATCATCTATTGTAGGGCTCTTCTCATTTTATGAGTGATATGATTGGGTATATCCAACATATCACCTTTCTTCTTGGTGAATCATAATATTTGCCACTTACTCTGGGTCATCCTTGACCTCATTTTGCTGGGTCCTCTGCTCCTGCTTCTGATTTGTTGTTGCCCCGACATTTGACACGTCGTGTCTTTGTTCGACACGATGTATCTCATTCCGGCGAATTCTCTGATCTACAGTTGTCCCGCTTTCTAACAGACTAACACGTGTCTTTATTTGACATGTCATGTCTCAATCTGGTGAATCACCTAGCACGTCGTGTCTAATTTTTTGACACGGCGTGTGCTATTCCAGGCGACTTTCTACTTCTCTTTGACACGTCGTGTCCTTTTTTGACATGTCGTGTGTCGTTCTAGGCAACTTTCTACTGTTCCTTGGCACGTTGTGTCTTAATTTTGACACGTCGTGTGTCGTTCCAGGCAACTTTCTAATGTGTGTTGCTACTTCTGGAGATTCTTTGGATAATACTTTTGATTTATGACTTCACCTTCCTCTGAGATCAGACACATCCAAGATGTGTCACGTCTGTCAAGTTATATATTTTTTAGGCACGATCTTTTAAGATCTATGCTCACTCATCGGGCAAGCTTGAGTATCTCACTGAGGAGTCGCCTTTGAGAGATGACACGTCTGACAAAAAGAAAGTCGACTATAAGAAATGGACAGAATGTGATTCTCAAGTTCTGTCTTGGATTTTAAATAGTTGTGAATCTCATGTAGCCACTAATCTCCTGTTTACTGACACTGCCAAGGAGGCCTGGGATCATATTGCTCAAGTCTATTCTAAGAAAGGAAATGCCTTCCGAGTTTTTGAGCTCTATAAATGCTTGCATTCTCTAAGACTTGACGACGCTACCTCATTTGCTTCACACTTTGATACCTTCAAAGGTATTTGGGGAGAGCTCAAACTCCATCATCCTTTATCTACTGATCTCACTAAATTACAAAAACAACAAGATGAAGTTTCGCTTTGCCAGTTTTTTGCATCCTTGCCACCTAGCTATGAAGTCGTTCGTCAACAAATCCTTGCATTAGAATCATTACCCATGTTGGATGATGTGTATCTTCGGCTATCTCGCTCGGTGTCTTCTACTGCCAAAGAAGAGTCGGCTGCTCTAGTTGTTGTTGGACAAGGACATGGCAACTCTACTTGTGGACGGGGCAGAGGTCTTAACACTGGTGGACGGGGGCCTCCTCCTTCTCAACCTTATGGAAGAGGGTCCTCTTCTCTTCAACCTCGGTACTGCTACTTCTGTAAACAGACCAATCACAACGAGGACAAATGATGGAAGAAACATGGAAAGCCTGAATGGGTAAACCAAGTCTCCACTACTGATGTTGATAAAGAATCTACATCTAATCTTGCTTCTCCTCAGATGGTTACACTAAGTTTGTATGACCTTGACAAGCTTATCAAAGCCGCTTCTACAGCTACTACCACACCTCAGGCGAACATTGCTTAACACCCTGGTGTTCCCTCTTGCCTTCAAGCTTCCTCCTCTTCCACAAAAGAAGATTGGATTGTTGATTCAGGTTCCACGGCCCATATGACTGGTAATAAAAATCTCTTCACTCGTCTAAAGAAATCTACATATCATCCTCCTATGCATATGGCAGATGGATCTACTTCTCTGGTCACTGAAATTAGGGATGTTAACAATCATCTCCTTAAATATGTTCTGTTTGTGTCTATATTTCTATTAAACTTGATTTTGTTAGTAAAATTATCAAATCCTTAAATTGCAGCGTAACATTCTTTCCTTACACTGTCTCCATGCAGGATATCAAGATGAAAAAGATGATTTGTAGGGGATATGAAGGTGGAGACGGTTTGTACTATCTACAGACCTCGTCAAATTTTCCTGCTACTGCTCTTATGGCTCACTCTACTTCTCTTTATCAATGGCACCTGAAACTTGATCATCCTTCCGCTCAAAAGTTGAAGTCTTTGTTTCCTAGTTTGTCTTCTGAAAAAATTTACTTGTCAATCTTGTCAACTTGGAAAACATCACCGCTCTGTGTATCCTCCTCGTTCTGATAACAGGTGTCCTAGTATATTTTATTTAGTTCATTCCGACATCTGGGGACCATGTCGTATCGGTAATCGTACTGGTGTGCGATATTTTGTAACTTTTATTGATGATTGGTCTCGTGCTACTTGGCTTTATCTTTTGAAAGATCGCTCTGAAATTTTAGATATTTTCTCTAACTTCTTAAATGAAATAAAGACTCATTTTTCTGCTACTCCTAAATTTGTCCACACTGATAATGCTTATGAGTACGTGCAACATGGCTTTCAAAAGATTTGTATCTTCAAAGGAATTGTTCATCAAACCTCTTGTGCCTATAGTCCACAGCAAAATGGTGTTGCTGAAAGGAAAACTAGACACCTACTTGATGTCGCTCGTACTCTCCTAATTGAAATGAATGTTCCCAAGTCCTATTGGCATGATGTCATCTTGTTAGCCAACTACCTCATCAACTGTATGCCTTCGTCCATTCTCCAAAATCAGATTCCATACCAACTCCTCTACCCACATGAATCTATTATTGCCCTACCACCAAAAGCTTTTTGTTGTCTTTCTTTTGTCCACATTCACCAAATTGGACTTGATAAATTGTCTCCACGAGCTATTCGTTGTTGTTTTCTTGGGTATTCTCGCACACAAAAGGGCTATAAATGTTTTGAACCTATTGCACGTCGCTTGTATGTAAGTGTGGATGTCACCTTCTTTGAAGATACATCTTTCTTTTCTGAGCCACGTTCACAAGTGCCTCCTTCTAATGTACCACTTCCAAATGTATCAATTTCTACCATCCCATCCTTAAATGAATCTTCCACCCTTGTTCTAAAAGTCTAAGAGAGTCAGCACAAAAGACCTCTACTGAAAGTATCCCCTACTATGACCTCTTCGGAAACTGATGATCCACTGCCAGTTAATGGTAATTCTACTAACTCTATTCAGATTTCTGAGTTGGACATGTCTATTTCCTTATGAAAAGGACAGCGGTCTAGTGCCAAATATTGTATTTCTAAGCATGTTTCTACTGATCATCTCAATGCTTCCATGGCTAAATTTACTGCTGCAATATCTCCCATCTCTATTCTAAAGAATGTTTGGGAAGCACTTGTACGTCCTGGATGGAAAAAGGCTATGGATGAGGAGATGGATGCTTTTCTCCCATAGGACATGGGCCCTTGTTCATCTTCCCCAAGGCAGTAATCCTATTGGATGTGGTTGGGTATATACTGCTAAATATCTGCCGATTGAACGCTTAAAAGCTAGATTGGTTGCCAAAGGGTACACACAGGAGTCTGGAGTTGATTATTTTAAAATATTTTCTCCCATCGCTCATCTTAACTGTGTGTATTCTTATTTCTGTTGTTGTCAATCAAGGTTGGCGTTTGCACCAACTAGACGTCAAAAATGAATTTCTTTATGGTGACCTGCAGGAGATTGTCTATATGTCCCAGCCTCCAGGTTATATTGTTGGGGGGGGAGGGGTATTCTAAAAAAGTTTGTCTTCTTAAGAAGGTTATTTATGGTCTTAAGCAGAGTCCTCGAACATGATTTGACAAATTTTCTCTTATACTGCAGCAATTTGATTTCACAAGGTCTCAATGTGATCATTATATTTTTATCAAGACCACAAATTCTAACATTATTATTCTTATTGTATATGTGGATGATATCCTTATATCGGGTAGTGATATCACAGGGATTGTTGATACAAAGAAATATCTTATGAAGCATTTTGTAACCAAAGACATTGGACGTCTTCGGTATTTTCTTGGTATTGAGGTAGCATATAACAAAAATAGAGTATCTCTCTCACACAAAAAGTATACCCTAGACTTATCATCTGAAACAGGAATGTTGGGTTGTCACCTTGCTATCTCACCTATGGATCGAGCACATGATCTATGGGTTGAGTCCACTCATCTCTGAGACAATAAACATTGTTACAAGTGGTTAGTTGACAAACTTTTGTATCTCACTATTACCAGACCAGATATATATTTTGTTGTGGGAATTTTTTGTCAATTTATGAATTTCCCTCGAAAGTGTCATTGGGAGGCTGCATGTCGTGTCCTGATATACTTGAAGAACGCACCTGGACAGGGGTTATTTTATTAAAAAAATGGTCACCTTGATGTTATTGGATATTCTGATGTTGATTATGCAGGATGCAAGTCTGACAGAAGATCCACTTCTGGTTATTGTACCTTCGTAGGAGGTAATCTGGTTACTTGGAGACATAAGAAATAAAATATAGTTGCCAGATCTAGTGTTGAATCTGAGTATCGTGCAATGGCACATACTACTTGTGAACTATTATGGATTAAGTCTATTCTTGGAGACTTTGGGTTTCCTATCACCTCCGCTTTCCGATGTGCATGAGAGGACCAACCATATTGAAGTCGACAGTCATTTTTTTCGAGATGTTGTACTGGGTAAGAAGATTGCTACTCCCTTCCTGCCATCAAATGAGCAAACTGTTGATATATTCACCAAGCCTCTCTGACAAACAAGTTGAGGAACTGTGCTGCAAGTTAGGTATGACTGACATCTATGCTCCAACTTGAGGGGGAGTATTGAGATATATTATTTGTATTTATTGTTTATTATATTTCTGTTTAAGTCTTTGAGGAATTGTTTAAGTCTTTCCTTTATTTTGTAACATGGGTCTTTGTATAAAGAAGTTCATTAGGATTTTCAGTTCGCTTCCTTGGACGGCCTCCTCCTGTTTATAGGAGTGAGTTTCCTCCTTTGTGGATATAGAAAACACGGCACGTTTTCATGTAATTTTAGCAACAAATCCCAACTATTCATCTTGAGTAACATATTGGTGACTGGAGTCCTAATTTATAAAGAAGAGCTGCACAAGATAGTTTCTTTTAGCATGAAGATCCATCAAATGTTGACCTCTAGAACAAAGTTTCAATTGTTATACACAATTTTGTATTATTATAGCATTCTTATTTAGAAGAGGCCAAGGATGTGTAAATAAAATTTGCACAATCTGCCTCCCATAATAAATTTAATTTGTACAATCCCTACATAAATGCACAATCTTCCTCTCAAAAAGCATCCGCTGGATTTAGAAGTTATGATTATTGTGTTTGTTTTTGTCCAACTTGGTGTCAACGAGGATCCCGGGTAATTTGTTTTGATACCAAAAAAGTATATTTTATACCATAGGATAAAAATAGATTGCAAAAAAATCCGGGTCCAAACTGATTTAGGTAATTGACAAAAACCTGGCATGCCAATATACATCCGGTTAGATCAGAAACAGAAAATTGTATAACAGACTAACTATCATAGCAGCTGTTTCATTTCTGCGTTATATAAGTTTTGCACTGGAAGTTTCAAAAAATGGATACAAGACGACTGGTTAAAAATTCCATACCATTCCGAAAGGAAGGGTACCAGCTATAAAATTGAATCTTTAGATATGGAACAAAATCAACTATTATATCGTCGGTGTTACATGAGCATTCAGTGTTATTGAAATAAGTTGCATCCATGAATGTTACTGTCAACAGGAGTGAGACCGCGAAATAGGTAACTTCCACTTCTTACCGATAGAACAAAACAACATCACTCATCGTAACGAGAGAGCGCCGAAGAGAAACCCAACATGGTTGTATCTATGACTGAACAACTCCATTTAAAGAAGCTTACGCAACCATTCTATACTGGATGTGAAGCACGCAAGAAAAATCTCCTAATT
Source organism: Alisma plantago-aquatica (assembly GCA_963693085.1). Lineage (NCBI taxonomy): Eukaryota > Viridiplantae > Streptophyta > Magnoliopsida > Alismatales > Alismataceae > Alisma > Alisma plantago-aquatica. Next base: position 908,599,787 of record OY856410.1, read on the forward strand.
GGGAGAAAATTACTCAACTTGGAAACCAAGGAACTGGCTGATGAGCCTAGCTGCAGGTTTTGCATCGCCTGCTGGGTAAGGGACGAGGGAATCCACATCCATGCTCTTAAGTACACTGTGAAGGGTCTGGGGGGTGGCACATAAAAGATGTTTCCTCTCTGCTAGTTCTTCAGCTAACTCAATTTGGTGGTTGTCCATCAGGTCCTCATTCACAACCACAATCAGTGGCTTGCTTAAACGAAGCGACTCAAATATGCTCCCAGATCCTATTAAAAGAAACAGAACAAGCATGGTGATATTTAGCATACGATTACCCAAGGACAAGATAAAGAGAAATACACTACATTTCATATGGAAATTAAGACTGCCAAATTTTTCTTCCCTCCCCACACTCTACAACCACATGTTTAGAGGAATTTGTTCACAGCAAAAGCAGAAGAAAAAAAAAAGATTGTGGATCTTGTAGCCAATGTAGGAAAACAAAAAAGAGAGGACACAATAAGGCTTATGAAACTGTAACTAGTAAATTCAGATTATGATGCGAGTTTTAGCCTACTATGGATGTAGGTGTTTTGCAGTTGCTATCAGTGTTTTAAAAAGCAGCCCACTCGGCCGACTGAGCGGCCGCTCAAGCGGCCCAAGCCTTCTGCCGCCTGGTTAGTGGATGAAGCATCAGTTGAGCGGTACAGCGAAAAGCGGCTGCCTACTAGCCGCCTGATCTGCCTAACCACCCGCTTCCTTTCCATGTTGAGGCGGCCGCATCAGCCTGCTTATTGAAAAAGCGGCTTTTGGGCCCAAAAGAAAGCATGAATTTGCTGCAATTACATACACTACACCTATATTAGTGCATAGTTCTGTATCTATGATTGTAAATCAAGGTAAGTATGCGTTTCTAATTATCAATTGAGTTACAAATGCATCAAAATCATCCCTACTTTGTACAAGGTCTTTATGTATGTATTGTTGCACCCATGTGACATTTTTTATGTATCAACTGCTGCACCTTACATTACATATTTATCATTTATGCCTGCACTACTGCTCTGCTGTGTACTGAACTACTAATTATGTACTAATATACTATACTCGTATCTTATTGCTACCTATACATTCATACGTTTGTTTCTCTTGTATTGTTATGTGTACAAGTACAACCAATGTACTGTCTATATAGATGTACTTTGTTGTATGTAATTCGTACAAGGTACAACCATATAATGTACATATCATGTACTGCCTACTATTCTATAATATACATCGTGTACTATGTAGTATGTACTTGAAGTATTATGTATATGTCATGTACTACATTCTACTATATATTCGTATACTATTATCTATGTATAGTGTGTATGTATCATGTATTGGCTACTTTTGTATATAACTAATGTTGTTATATTAATGTATGTGAAATACAAAATACGGTGGCGAAAATCCCCTTTCGTGTAGGTTTTTATTCTTATTGATAGGAGACAGCGACCCTTTCCTATAAATAGGATAAGGGGGAAGCATACAGACACTGAACAAACCTAATGGGCCAATACACAATTGGGCCCATATTACAAATAGACTAAATAGAACTTAAATAAATAGACTAATCACTTAAGTGAATAGACACTCCAACACTCCCCCTCAAGCTGAAGCTTAGGAGAATCTCAAGTTAGCTTGCAAATAGACAGACACACTAAACTAAATAAAAAAATAACAAAGCCTATACAAGAATTCCCCCTCCCTCAGCACTGCAATAAGTCACTCAAGCACTCAAAGACTCCCCCTCAAGTAGATACTCCAAAGCAGCATATATGTATGCAAACATAGAGGCTTCTTGATCATCATAGTGGCATCTAGAGCAAAAGAAAGAATAGTGGATAGCAACAAGGTCATCATCAGAGTCGTCATCGTAATATCCAGAGAGTGTTGAATCACGTCCTAGAGAGTGCTAGGTCACAAGCAGTTATAGTCAACGTGCAAGCAAAGCATGGACAAACTAGAGATTATTGGAACACAGTAGAATAAAGTCAACATGTGCACAAAGCATGGACAAGTAGAGAGTCAACGTGCACAAAGCACAGACAAGCCAAAGTGTGTTGGCACACAAAACCAAAAGTCGAAGAGTAGGCACATAGAATACCAGTGTGCAAGCAAACAAATAAATAACTCCAATATGCAATGTAGATGAAGCTCCATGTAAAATCGGCAACAAAAGTCTTCATCATCTTCCCTCTTCATTAAAGTATCCATCACAGTAGCAGACGTCAAAGTCCAGAGAGTGTTGGTTCACAAAATCCAGAGAGTGGTGCACGGACAGCCGATAGTGCAAAAGCACAAAGTAGCAAGTGAAATATGCTAATCATAGCACACGTAGCAAGAATGACATCTTAGTATGTAACTTCATAGTAGCAATCAAGGCAGATGATGAATAAGCAATAATAGCAGCAGAAAGTTCCATATAGCAGCAACACTATCATGAACAATCCACATAACAATAGAAGGATCAACACAGACAAAAAGTAACACCACATAGTAGCAAAAGGATCCGTACATTATATGTAGCACGAAGATCCATAGAGCAATAAAAGAGGCACGAAGATGTATAGAATATCAATAAATGTGGCATGAAGATCCATATAACAGCATAACTAAATTATACTTCTTTCTTCATCTCTCCTCCATCTCATCTCTTCCATCTACTCTTTATCCTCTCTCCTCCTCACGCCAACCACAAAAAGAATGAAGAGTGGTTGGAGTGGAGAGTCAAAAACAATGGTAGAGGTAGGGTTGTGTAGGCATATATGTGGAGGAGGTAACCTATAATGCGAGTCAAAGTGCAACATGACGCAATTACAAACATCCGAATAGAAAATAAATGGATCTTTTTATGACTCGAAAAGGAATTTGTCTGGCCCTTAGGCCAACAAATCTGGGGGTACGGGGGCGGATCCCCGCAAAAAAAGATTAGGTTAAAAAAGAATATGGGGGTAGGACAAGTATTGAGGAGGTAGGCAAAAAGGGATGTAGGGCTAGACCGGGTGGGAGATGTGAAACAACAAAAGACAGTAATAAAAGTGTTGAAAAAGAATATAAATGTTGTTGATAAGGATAAATAAGGGACACGCCATGTACAGATACTTCTGCCATATAATAGAATCATTGTAGCACACCAAGATGTAGCAACAGGAAGTAGTGGACACGTCATGTCGTTGAAGAGACACGTCATGTTGCAAAACAGTGGATAGATCAGCAGTAGTCAGCACCAGCAGAAGCAAGTGGCACGCCGTGTCGATGAAGCGACACGCCGTGTCGATGAAGAGACACGACGTGTTAGTTGACATAGTAAGCAGCAGAAGCAAGCGACATGCCGAGTCGGTGAAGAGACATTTCGTGTCTGATATCACAGTAACAGCAGTCAACGTCGGCAAGAAGCATGTGACACTGTGTCGTTGAGCAACATGTCATGGCAGTTGACAGAAGCTCGGGACGGTAAGGCAACAACACGTCATGTCGTATATCAACACCCCGTATAGGTTGCGCGGTAGAAGATGTCAGCCAACCAGTAACACGTTTTGTCAAAATTTTGACACACCATGTCTCGTATTGTGACGGCAGATTTGTCGAAGTAGACACACCATGTTTCAAGACAACACGTCGTGTTGTGGCGGCGACTCGTCAACAAGCCCGAGCAGCAGCAAAAAAATGATGAAGAAATCCTTACTGAACTCCAACAAAGAGAAGTAGAGGATTATGTATCCCCAATATTAGCAAAAACATGAGATCTTTTCCTTGATTTAGGATTAGATCTCAATAGGGGCGGATGCATAGATGATGTAGAGAATAGGTGGGAGGCGGTGTTACTAATGGTGGCTATTAGGGTAGCCATGTCAGCATATAGGGAGGCAGCGACCGCTCCTCTAAGTATGCAAGGCGGCGGCTACAACATCAATGACAGAGGCAAGAAAGGTCTTGGCGGCGGCACCATAGCAAGCAGCAACTACAAGATGATTTTTTTTGTTGTTGTTGACGATGGAGACGGCTGCATGGAGACGCTCCTAAAAGATGATGGAGTAGAGCATCCATGCGGGCAGCCAAGCAGCGTCTAGCGGTCGCCCGCAAGGAGAAGCTTCTCTCCTTTGAGCTCTCTCTCAGGGTTAGGCGCAGCGCAGGACCGGCTGCTCTGATACCATGTGAAATACGAGATATGGTGGGAAAATCCCCTTTCGTGTAGATTTTTCTTCATATTGATAGGAGGCAGCCACCCTTTCCTATAAATAGGATAAGGGGGAAGCATACAAACACTGACAAACTCTAATGGGCCAATACACAATTGGGCCCATATTATAAATAGACTAAAAGAACCTGTAAATAGACTAATCACTTAAGTGAATAGACACTCTAACACTGTATGTAGTATGTTGTAGTTGAGTTATTTGAATATTTTATACTCATCACATGGTTTATATATGTATAACAGTTCTTTAAAAATATATTAGTTATATACATATATAAGTAATTTCTATAAAATTGTATATTAATGCTGGCACCCGCTTTTTTAAAAAGCGCTTGCCTGGCGCTCAAGCGTACACAAGGTGTTGTCCGCAAGCCTCCTGCTTCCCTCTTTCTAAAACATTGGTTGCTATTAAGATTTAGGACTGTTTGGTTGGAGCCGTTTGCAGGAGGGCGAAGGGAGTATTTAAAAACATTTAGATAAAAAGCATAGGCTTTATGCTGCAATTTTATTGTTTGATAAGATGTAATTGAAACCCATTCAGTTCCTTCTCAGTAATTTGGTTACACACAGTCTCAACTGATGGTGTTAGCAGTAATATATTCCATATTTTTTTTGTGATAGGATAAACTACTGCATGTATGTGTGTGATTATATTCCAATATTTCTGAGCAACAGGATGTTAATATACGTTTGTTTGTTGTGTAATTACAGCAAAAATTTGTGTATACACAAGTGAAAGAGAGAGGTGGCCAACAGCATGACGGAAGCCATTGGCTCTTTTCACATGATAAATAACCGTAGTCAGACTTGCTATTTGCACTGCTCGGCTCTTCAATATGAACAGGAACTGCAGCCGACTCACCGTGATTTTACCTGTGGAACAAATTCCAGGATTTCAGGATGGAAGGTGTATTTGGATACAGCTGCAAATCCTTCAACTACGCCCCCTTACAATCTACCAAACGACAACTTAAATAAAAATCATTACTTTCAAACTTTATCTTTACAAACGCTATCCTACCTAACAGACCCTTGACTTTATTTTCGATCAAGGACAATATATCCCCTTTGTTTGATCTTGATTACAATCTAACTCACCGGTGAATTATAGTGTGTCATTGAATTCTTTCAACTTCAGCTAAGTTACTTGAGTACTGCATTCAGACATGTCCCGCCTGTGCCACAGGCATTTACAGGTCATGGCTCAAAGGCCCCGACAAGTTCCGCTCTTTTTTCCGGGCAGAAAAGAATAGGCAAGGCCTGACTGAGTCCAAGCCATGTTCTCGGTTCTTATTGGTAGGTGTCTAGTGTGTTCACAGCTACTTTCTTAGAAGTAATCATGCCTTCTAGCTCCTATTTCCTCCATACCATCATCCTAAGTTAAATTCCCGTCAGTGCCACTGGCTTGAATAGTTAGTCGGGTGAGCTCAAAAAAAAAAAGAATAGTTAGTCAGGTAGCTCTGGGGGAGCTTTTGGAGGAGGTATTTAAAATTGCAGAGAGCTCATTCTATTTCCATATTGAAGGAGCATCAAAATGTGAAATATCATGTCAATATGTCCAGTTCTCATTTGATGGAATTAGTGGCTCTATATAACAGCAGGGAGAGATTGGCTGGAGTTGTTTTAAATACCGGTAAATGGTATATATAAACGGTTTTCTGCTGGTGGACGGGAGGGCATATTCATCATGTGTTTTATATAGGTCTGAAAGCAGGTCAACAGAACGCCTGATATCATTTCTTCTCGGGGAGCAGGATTCTAAATTCAGCCAGTTTTGGAAAATTATTGAAAAGGATTATGCTTCTATTTAAGCAATTTGCAGACTTCATGATTGCAAGATATAGTAGCTACCTAAATTTCATTGCATTTAATCCACAATTCACATATATATTGAAATGCAGCATCCAAACTAGACCTAGGTTAGGTAGGTATCTCCTTAGCAACTCTTTACTTGTAGCTAAGTACAATCCAATTGGATTTTTTCAATGACTGTTGAGAATAAAAAGCTCCATTGTTGTGGGATTCGTTTATAGACATTAGGATTACTCATTTTTAGCAACATTCCCTGGATTGCTGGAACTGCAAAAAGACAGTTTGAAGGGAACATCGATTCTCTGGGTAAATCAGAAATGGTGAAAGGGGTGAACCATGAACAAAAAAGAATGATACATTCTTTTTTCTAAAATCAGATGCTAGCTTAGTTGAGTCTAATTAACTCCTTATTACTGGTTCTCATTGAGACCATTATGCAGGGTGCCCGCTTGTGAAGGGAGGTGTACAGATCAGTCAGCCTCACAGTCCCTTCAACTTTGAGACCTCGTGCACCATGCAGTTCCTAAAATGTTTGTGAAGGTCTGCAGCATGAATGAAGAGCTACCTAAAGTTATATTCACTTGTTGGAACGCCACATGACACTTTATGCATGTATTTCTTTTTTTTGCAGACAGGGATTTAAGATAGTGATACTGTCTACTATGTAATGAGCTTCAGGAGACAACTTCCACCAACTCAAATGCATGCTTAAGAAGGTAGATAGCTGCAGTAGACAGTCCAGACTTAAATCATGTCTCTATCACGGGTTTGGTGCTTTTAACTTAATCCTGCATCAGGATGAGTAGGCTTTCTAAAATGTTTGTGAAGGTCTGCAGCATGAATGAAGAGCTACCTAAAGTTATATTCACTTGTTGGAACGCCACATGACACTTTATGCATGTATTTCTTTTTTTGCAGGCAGGGATTTAAGATAATGATACTGTCTACTATGTAATGAGCTTCAGGAGACAACTTCCACCAACTCAAATGCATGCTTAAGAAGGTAGATAGCTGCAGTGGACAGTCCAGACTTAAATCATGTCTCTATCAGAGGCATAGTAACAAAAGTCTCTGAATTTTACAAAAAATCGGCGATTTTTCACGATGTTATAGGCTCCCGAATATTCATCACGATTAATACGCCAATCACCGATTTTTCACGATTTTTCACGATTAATCCCGCTTTTTTGCGATTTATATGATTTTTTACGATTCTTCATGACTTTTCACGATTTTTCTCTTTTAAGTCGCTTGCTCTTTTTTTACCAAACCATACACAAAATTTCTAATACACACTAAACCTCAAAGCCCCCACTCCTCTGGACAGTTCATGTTATTTCTCAACTATTTTTTACTTCTTTTCCTACATTTTTACTCACTAAGATTGTATGTCTTGTGGCCGTAACAGTGACATGCATCATATACGTATGTACATACATACATTTATCTATATATATACACATGCATACATGCATATATATGCATACATATATATATGTATATACTTATATTGCCGGCTTATTCTCGATTATTTTCCGAATAGTTGACCGAACTTTGACCGAAATTTATCGATCTTTTCACGATTTTTTCCGAATTTCGATTTTTTCCAGCCAGCCGAAAAGTTGCCGAATCTCGAACTTGTTACTATGATCACAGGTTTGGTGCTTTTAACTTAATCCTGCATCAGGATGAGTAGGCTTTCTACTATGTTCTTTCTTTTCATTAGACAACAGGCAAGCACCTACAGACCAGTATTTTTCTGGATGGTATTAGACACTCTGTTTATTTGTTAAAATAAAACAAGTGTTGTGGGCAAAGTTGTTTCTGATTTTTTTTTTATGTACTTACCGAGTTGAAAAAAAAATGATGTGTACAGTTGAATATGATTTTTAGTTAAAGAAAATCTAATCTCTTATATTTCCTGGACATAAATGCTCTATAAGGCATTTAAGACAGTTGAATACCTATTGTTTTCTGATCAAGGTCATTAATGTGCTTTATCCATCTTATATATTTTGTCATAAATAAAGAGACGCAAATGGAATCCTAATATATTACACATAGCAAATGGCCTAAAATGTGTCTTTCATTTTCCTTTGATTTTATCTATATGAAATTGTGTTCATCGATGTTTGTTATTCAAGGGCAAGCCACAACTTAAAACCCTAAGAAAATTCTCAGCCACATTCTCCCTAATCCTGCCTGATCCTTGCTCAGTTGTTAAATTGTTGTCACTGTAGCAGGCATTTATAGAAACAAGAAAACAAAGAAGTGCTCATCGTGGGAAGCCGCCTGACTTGTTCACCGTTCATCACCACTGATGGCAGTGCCGAACCAATATGGATATAAGATGCTATCTTATGCAATTTTAAGAAAGAAAACCAAGTTACCTTAACTTTTTTACGATTAAAACTGTTAATTTGCATGATTCCTGGTTGAACAAACTACCAGCATAATGGAGAGGTGAGAATCTACCTTTGTGTGTGTGTGTGGGTGGGTGGGTGGGTGGGGGGGGGGGGGGGGTAGAAAGGCTATATCCAGCTGGTGCTTCATGAATCGTGGGCCTATTCTATGTCAGCTTTCAAAGTCGCTGGAAGATGTTAACCAGAAGCTGGACGAGATCAGGAAGGTCATCTTTTTAGAAAGGTGAGCCTTGCCAGATACTTTGGCATTCAATTGACTGTGAGAGGATCTACTTTCCACCATAAGGCAGTGGGTTAGCTTCATTGGATAAATATGGCACTGATTTGCTAGCGGAATGGACATAGTATTTAGGGTCTTCTAACAATCACATTTTGGGTGAGAATCCAGACACACAAGTATTTAAAGCATGGGATAAGGTGGATGGAATTTATAGGCCCCAAGGCTGGCTTTTATAACACTACATGACTTGACCCTGAAGTAATAGAAATAAATCCTATTTAACAAAATTCGTAATTAAATAAAGCCTAAAATAAAGAAAAACATAAAACATTTACGACTAAGCACATAAACTAGATAATTTGTGCTTAGGTCCCTACATATTAAAACAAAGCAAAAACAACTAGAATAAAGCCTAGTATGTCCTACATCAACTCCCCCGGGGTTCAAAAGACGAGCCACCGGTGAGTCAGGTACAAATCCTACGCATGCTCTCCCAATACTGGCCGGTGGTAGATTAAATGGATTGGACGACGATGCGCGATCCGAGTTGGGGTATTGTCAACCCCAAGCATGTCATAATATTCACACAGTAGTAGAGGCTTTATCTTCAGAACATCTACAAGTTTCGGTGATACCAAGGCGATAGCTTAGCCCTCATGAACTGGAAGAACATACATGTCAATTAAGGACTTTGGTACTTGGCGTATTGCTAGGTTGACATCATCCTCTAAAGGAGGCACCGAGGAATGTGTGGGCACAAGATCAATACGGATTGGATTGTTGACGACATCCTTTGTTGGTGGTGGTGGAGGAGGCACTGTCTCAGACTCATCTGTGTAAGTTGATGGATCACAAGTGGGGAGTGTATCCTCATCATCTTTCTCAACAACGTCGTCTGTACTGTTGTGGCTCTGGGCTTGCAAAGGTAAGAATCGCTGCAAGAACAAAGGAAGCAGTTCACTCCACGTGTAGATGGGCTCGACTCGCTGTTGGTTGTTCCACCATGCTAAGGCATCTCCACGAAACTAATCAGTGGTGATCAGGAGTTTGGTTGCATCACCCATCGTTTTGGATATCTGGAAATACTTGTTAGCACATTGCAACCAACCTAGCACAATCTTGGAGTCATACTCACCATAGAACTCTAGTATCTTCATGCTTTGGATCTTGTGATTGCACGAGAATCGTAGTCTTGACATGGCTTCATCCAGTCGACGTCGATGTTGAACTATATCCGCTTGTCGCTTCATTATGTTGTCCGACTGTTGTTGAATAGCCTTCAAGGTGGTAGTAGTTTTGGCAATGAAGTCATCCAGTTTGTTGTTGACTTGTTGAAGAGTCACTATGATTTTTTGGAGAAGAAATCCTCCTCGAAGTTGATGTAGTAAGAGGTGCCTCAGAAGGAAGGTTGATCCGGTATGCCCTGACCCTATGTCGATCCAACTTGGCGGTGAGTTGGCTGGGGGTTGCAAGGGGGGCAACGGTCCCTTGCTCGGGGGTTCGGGGGCGAGAGCCCCTGGAAAAAAATTGGGGCTGCTTACTAGCAAGTCCGCACGCACCGTCACTGAATGTTATATCTGCATTGCTAGGCAGGAAGCTGGAAAGCGGACGTTTGTGAGGAAGACCGGAGTGGATGTCGGGCGGGAGTGACCAACGGTTTGTATATCCATGGATGGTCAGCCTGCTTGATGGTGATTGGCGGTCAATTTGCAGGAGAGGGTCTAAGCGCAGCGTGAGGCTGAGCGGATTTGCCAAGCGAGAGGGTGAGGCATGTTGCGCGGACTGGCTGCCTGAGGGCGATTGGGTTGTTGGACGTTGTGTAGTTGCAGACAGACCGAGGTTGCTAGCTGCTGCTCCGATTGTTGGTAGGTGAACGACTGGTGTTGCTATCTGATGCAGGGTGCGTGAGAGGGATGCGAAGGCTGATGGCAGGGCGACCAGGAGCGCGTTGTTGTTCATGCTGCAGGTAGCTTGTAGTGTTGCTGGGCGGTGTTGGCCTCGAGCGGTGTTAGACGGCGGAGGTACGTTGCTGGGCGGTGTTGGCCTCGGGCGGAGGTTGTTGGACGGCGGAGAGGGACCGTTGACGGAAGCGAGATACGGGCTGTTGACAGAAGCGGGAGACGACTGTTGACGGAAGCGAGGGGAGAGGGGGCGGAGTTATTGTTCCTCGAATGAACAGTAAACGGGAGGGTCAAATAGGTCAGAAAAGAGGGGGAAAGCGAAGGTCGTGCCCTAATAATTTAGGGTTTGGCTCTGATACCACTTGATATGGAACACATCGTGAAGAAGAAGAACAAAGAAGATAAATCGGAAATAATCTATTTCTCAAATCATATTCAACTGCCCCAAGGCTGGCTTTTATAACACTACATGACTTGACCCTGAAGTAATAGAAATAAAATCCTATTTAACAAAATTCGTAATTAAATAAAACCTAAAATAAAGAAAAGCATAAAACATTTACGACTAAGCACATAAACTAGATAATTTGCGCTTAGGTCCCTACATATTAAAACAAAGCAAAAACAACTAGAATAAAGCCTAGTATGTCCTACATCAAGGTGTCTCCCCTCCTGTTCGGATTTTCATTCTCCAATCAATTCCTTTATTTTTTTTTCATTCAACAATTTTCTCCACAAAGATGGGACACAGGTTTCTATCATGGTTGTCAAGGCGGCTAGGCGGTCAGCATTTCCCAAGGGGCGCCTAGGCTGTTCTGGGCGTTTTTTATATTTTGTATCTTTTTCAGTATGTTAATTTGATTCTTATTATACATATATACTACATATAATATCATATAGGAAACATAAAAAGAGGGCAGAATGAGGTTATGACCAAGGTTGAAAAATGCGTAAGGCGTAATGAGGCGTTTTTGTCTCAGTGAGGCGAGGCGTAAGCCTCGAGGCGTTTGAGGCGTAAGCCTCAAAATATGTATGAGGCGGTAACAAAAATAAATTTATACATGTAATTACATACATATGTGTGTGTGTTATGTATATGCATGTGTATAACAAAAATAGGTATATACAAACATAACCAAATGAAATAGAAATTAATTGTCAAACTTAATAGTGATAATATAGACTAAGGACCCACCACAATACCAAAATAAATATGTAAAAATAACGAGATGTCAATTTTTTATACTATTAGAATAAAAGATGTCAATGGCAGAAAAACTAAAGGAGATAGAATTTCGAATTAGTAGGAACAAGAAACCAAAGTTAATTAACAATGATACGAAATTCAACAAGATACTGAATAAGAAGGAAGCAAACAATGATAAATTTGACAAAGAAGATTGAAAACTGCAACTTAGAGATTGATGATTAAATGTTCATTAATAAGAAATAACAATTAACTATAAGATCTAAAAGAATTTTTAAAGAAAGTGTTTGTAATAATCTTAAAAATACACAATTTGATGGTTAACATAAGACTTTATCATCTAGAATTGAGGCGTACGCCTCAACTAAGCCTCAGAGCCTCATTGCTTTGAGGCGGGCCTCAGACAATGTGAGGCGTAAGCCTCAGTCTAGCACACCGAAGCGTAAGCCTCGAGGCGCATTTGGGATAGCCTCACCAAGAGGCGTAAGCCTCGAGAGCCTCAAGGCGGGTTTTTTATTACCATGGTTATGACAGCAGTAGCAGGAGATGGGAATAGGAAGAAAAAGGGGAAGTAATATCAACAAGCCTGCAACAACAATTGGAGCAGGAGACTTAGAAAAGAAAGCAGGGAAAAAGGGTGATGTAAAAGAGGAAAGTAGAAAGTACAACATCATCAACATTACGAAGCATAGGTGATGTAAAAGAGGATTTGAAGAAAACAGAATAAAAAAAAACACAGCAGTAGTAGGATTTCGGAGTAGGAGGGGATATAGGAGGAATAACTCAAAAAAAAAAAACGCAGCAGCAGTAGGATTAAGGACTAAAATGCAGGAGAAAGGATAAAAAAAGAAAAGAAAAAGAAGCAAGAACAACAAACATATGAGGAAGTGATTTTATGACTTACCAATTTGGCCCAAATCAAACATGTTTTCCCTAATTTTCCAAAATTTGGCCTGATTTTGCCTAAATCAGACCTATTTCAGCCATAAATTGACTCAAGCTAATCTAATTCGACCAAATCCAGACTTGATTCATGCTAATTTATCCTTTAAATGACTTAATTTAGGCTTAAAAGGCCTTAGACACCCATATAATGCACATACTGGGCTGGGCGCCTAGTTTGGGCAGCCTTGCCTAGCGCCTAGGACGCCTAGGCGCGCCTAGGCGGGCGCCTTGACAACACTGGTTTCTATTGAATCAACTGATGTCGTGACAATACCTGATATCAAGGAAAATATGTCTCATTTCGACGTCGTTTTAGTGGTCACAGAAACAGAAATGTTGGCATATGCATTCATGGTGTTTTGACAGCCAAATGAATTAATTTATTAATGAAATTTTACCAGAACGATCTACTTGTATGGATCTACTCAAATATGCAATTATATATTTCATGTCAGTTTTGGGTGGGGGTGTCCTCATGTGTGAGTGAAGAAGGCTTAACTATTTCGATGGAGATTTCTATGTCAAATTCAATAGGTGAAGTGAATGGATTAAGTCATTACAGTTTCCAAGCACAATATATAGACTTAAAGGCATAGATTTATACAAAAATAATATGGTCTAGGATGGTAGGACCTCTAGGTGGGATGAGAGGTGAGTATTAAGCAACTCACAACTTACTACAAGTCTAAAACAAATCAATAGACAATACAACTATCTATGCAATTAAATCATATATTGATGTTGGGGGCAGGGTCCTACATGTGAGTGAAAAGAAGCATGTGCGAGTCAAAAGAAGTTGAACTGTTTCGATGGAGATGTTGAATTTAATATCGGTAACATAATGAATTATCTTATAAAAAAAAATCGACATGATCCATTACAGCTTATGCAATTTGATATCAATCTATTGTAGCATAAGAAAAAGCATTGAATTACTGAATGAACCTGAAGTAGCATGGTGGCTAATCAGGTGCATGGCCCCAAGCTGATGGTTCTTGTCCAGACATAAGCTTGGGTTATATGATTGACATATCGAGTCAAACTCATGTTACCCTCATTATGTGACCATGTCCTATCTGTTGTTGCACACCAGTAGAGGTTGTACAAGTGCAGGGTAGATGAGCCAATGTGATTCATCCTCATCATATCCAAATACTCTTCGTTGTTACAAGTTGTTACAAGTTGCAGCTACTTATTCAAAATTAAAAAAAATGTGATATGAGTTATATGTTTGTGACCTTACTATGTGAAGTAACCACTTAATTGTGATATTGCTTAGTCTAGAGCATTAACTAAGTGAAGTAACACCTATTTTCGGGATAAAAGTTACAGTTATTGATCCAATAGGGTAGAAGTGAAAGATGGTAGTAGATTAGGTTGGTTTAGGGCTTGTGTGTCTTAGAAGATATAAGACCTCCCTAAGCTATATCTCCTCTCCAGTCAGCTAATAACAAACATCATTCAACACGTCATTTTTAGAAATCAATTAGCAAAATTTGTCAAAATTGTCAATTTCTCGAAATTTGTGCCTAGAATGAGCGAATTCAACGAAAATTGTCAAAATCTTGCAAAATGCATGACGAAGTTTGAGGCACCTGCATTTCTATTTCTGGTCACCATCGAAATCGAAATTTTGGTCAAAATTCCAAAAGATTGAACCATGCCTAATATTTACACTCTTTCTAGGCACTCCATGCGGATTGATTTTGTTTTATGATATCATGAAAGAAAGAAGTGGATCCCCCCTTCACATATTTATATACTATTTGAATTCTAATTTGTTAATAATATCAGAAAAACAATCCATATTTCAGGCATAGTAACACCCAAAGTCTACCTAGATTTATGCTAATGAATCTATTTGTAAACAAGATGAACTCTTCACCTTGACTGGTTTTTTTGAAGTTTGCAGTAAATAATTAATTTTAAGATTCACTATTGGTCAGTATTCAGTTGTAACCGTGTTTCATGCATAGATATACCTAGATCTATACCGTTTTAGCTCATTTATTATAGGCTTACAGCTCTCTATGAACAAAATGGATTCCCCCAAATTTTTGCCACTACCAGTCAGGCAATTCATTTTGATTCATAACAGCAATGTTTTTAACATAATCAGTGGCCACTATGCATAGGCCGCTACAAGGTACATCTTATTGATTGCTTCATACTACAAGAAACAATTCAAATATTGTTTTCTATGGTTGTTACATGAGTACTACTATTTTCAAATGTGTTTTTTTTTAAGTGTGAATAGCAATATCTTGAAAGTTCAAGTTGATTGTCCATGTATTTCATTTAATTCAGACAATTATCGTGGTTTGTCAATGTTTTCGTTAAAATTCCAATTGACAAATAGGATTTTCCCCAAAATTTTCATTACAATTTCTGTTTCCATGGTTATGCGGAACTTTCTTATGTCTTTAACAATTCATAATATAAAAAATTCTTATATGAATTTTTTATATTATGAAAATATTTTCTTTAGTCAAATTTTTCTTTATTAAAAATGGGAATTTCATATGATTTTCAAATATTTCATTTATATATTTATGCATCGGGAAGAAGGGAACAAAGAGCCAAAAATAAACTATTTCAACTACTAGATAAGCAACTAAGTAAAAATAATTAGATAATTTGTACTTAGGTCCCTGACTATAAATAGCAAACAAAATAAAGATTAAATATGGTGTATTAGTCATATTTCAACTTACCCTAAGCTCGAAAGACGAGCCACTAGTGAGTCGGGCACTGGCCCTAAGAGACCTCTCAAAGTAGCGGTTGGTTGTAGGAGAAGTGGACCGGCCTATGACGCTTAACTAACCATGGAGTGTTGTCAACCCAACGTGAGTTGTAGGGTCAAGGCTTTGCCTCTAGGTGTGGCCTGAAAGCATCACACAAAGTAAAAGCACATATGCGGTACTCGACATATGCGAACGACGATGAAGGATGCAAATCTGGGTTGATGCTATCATCTACTAAGCACCAGAGAGGGTTGCTCAATCTCAGCCTTGTCACTGCTAGGATCATTGACATCATCATCTTTTGAAAAATGAATGTTGGCTTGGCTTGTCCTCGTCAAAGTTGGGATCAGCGGCAAGGGGTGTGTCATCAACATCTTTGTTCTCGACTATTGTGGGTATGACGTGGCCTAGGTACAAGGGAGGTAGGAGTCCATAACCATACAGTAGCACATCGTGGAAATTGGAGGACGCTGAGAATTGTCTCCATGGTCTTGAAGGTGACGGCTAATAGGCATGGGGTTTTGTCAACCCAACGCAAGTAGTAGGTTCGAGGTTTTTCCCATGGGAGCAATAGAAAAGGTTGTTCATGCTCGGTCTTGTCACTGCTAGGATCATTGATGTCATCATCTAAATAATGCATGTTAGTCTGGATTGTCCTCGTCAGAGCCGTGATCAGTGGCCAGGGGTGGGTCCTCGACATCTTTGTTCAGAACTATATGGGCAATACGTTGCTTGGGCACAACAGAGGTAGGAATCTGTAACCATGCAGTAGCATGTCAAGATGTGGAGAAGGCTAACAATTGTGTCTACATGGTGGTCTTGAAGGCGGTGCTTAACTAGACGAGGGTTGTTGTCAACCTAACACAAGCAGTAGAGTCTAGGCTTTGCCTCTAGGCGTATCCTAGGAGCAACACCAATAGTAAAAGCACATATACGATACTCGTAGGATGCAAAGAATAATGAAAAATGTGACTTTGGGTTGACACCGCCATCTGCTAAAAGCAACAAAGAGGGTTGCTCATGCTCAGCCTTGTCACTACTAGGATCATTGATATCGTCGTCTTTTGAAAAATGCACGTCGGCATGGCTTGTCCTGGTCAGAGTAGGAATCAGCAGTCGGAGGTGTGTCATCTTCATTGTTTTCGGCTATCACGGGCATGACGTGGCTAGGGCACAGGGGAGATAAGGTTCCATAACCATGTAGTAACATACCAAGATGTTGGCGGTGGATGACAATTGTGTCTCCGTCGTGGTCTTAAGGTGAGGAAATTTCGTTTGTCGATCATTTTTGTTCAACTTTGTAATGGCACCGTGATATCAATATGTTTGTTAGGAGTTGGGTGTCAGTCCCTACAGATATTGAAGGGGTATATGAAGGGTGTAACATGATCTTGGAAAAAGGAGCAGAACAAGGAACATAGTTGTGGGGAGCAACATGGTGTTGGTACAGGACATCAAGCCAAATATATTTCATAAAACCATATGATAAAGACTTTTTTTAGATGAAGAAGTTGTCAAGGTTTTTCAGTGATTAAAAAAGCGGCTGGAGCGGGCGCTTAAGCGCCCAGCAGTAGGATCCGTAGTAATTTCACCTGAACGGCTACTGGAGCGTTTTTACTGGAAGCGGCCGCTTTTATCCGCCTTTGCCCGCTTCAGCCCACTTAAGGGTCCGCTTTGTCCGTTTCAGGCTAGAATATGTCATAATGTGTTGGTTAAGTGAAATAAATAAAACAACAGCACCCTGTCATCCTGTTCTCCATTTTGTGTATTGTGTTATCTTATCAAACATAACTAAATTAGCCGTTATCACCATTTCTGCGTTTAGCTTATTGTTTCCTTCCAGACTTTTTATACGTTACTGTTGCTCACGTGCAAAAATTTATATTTGTTGTGTTACAATTAATATAGAATCATTGCTTGTCTGCTAGCATTGCATATCAAAATACATATAGGAACTGACTACTGTTACTGTTATGTTATTGAAATACATATCGAAAACGATTACTAGTGAATTCTTATCAAAACATCCTGATAGCTAGTACCTAATGGTATGGTGCAACGAGCCCGTGATCCTTTTTAATATATCAATTGTAGTAGTAGGTTAAGATTTATGTCTGGATTCTTTTATTGGTTGTCGTAAATCAGTAGTCATTTAGCTAATATTCTAACTTAGTATATTAATATTATTAAGTAACATCCATCAACACTTACTGGTATACTCAGTTTTTTTAAGGTCTGTAATTTTGTCATTTTATATTCTTTAGCATTACTAAGTGCATGGTCTGTATCGGTACCACATTGGAGCGTATCAGTTTTGTAAAGTAACATGTGTTTCACTTGTATAGTAAGTAATTTGATGCTCTGTAATCCTGTCATATACTCATAATGCAAGTATTAGAATTGCATGATATGTAATTTTTTTCATATGATGATACAATATATCAATATTGCAGTACAATGTAACATGAGTTAGTACTCGCTAACATACGAAGTAATTTGATTATCTGTAATTTTCTAACATGTTACAATACCTGCTTGTTAGTTATCAGTTCTTACTCAATATAATGTGATAGTATACACGAATATCATGTTTGTTTGAAACAACTAAATTTGATGCAGTGAAATATTATTCATAATGCTTGATTGTTGAGTAATATTTCTTTTTGTTAGTAGTATGACAATAACTACAATTTTCAAAATGTTCTAAACAATGTGGGCCGCTTTTTCAAAAAGCGTCCGCTTCAAAACCCGCTTCCCGCTTTCCGCTTCAAGGGGGGCAATCCGCACGCTTCCCGCTTCGCGCTTTTCAAAACCTAGAGGTTTTTAATGTGTGAGAGGGGATCAGGCATTTTTGTCTCATCAAGGCAATGCATCAGCCTCAATGTCTTCAAAGCGTGGAACCTAATGATTCTAACCTAAAATAGACTATTCTACTTAGTTGGAGCAAATAGAATATGTTGGATTTCAATCGTCAACTATGCCTTCAAAAGAGATGTAACAAAGCCTGTATATAGGCATTTACAAACAATCCAACTTGAGTGATAATCAATGTGGGACTAAACCATAGGGCTTAACAAAACTCAAAAACATAATATCGCAAAGTAAATTGCCAAAAGCAAAATAGAAAAACAGTGCCTAAATAGCAACCATTGGTTCTACATCACATAAGCCCCGTAATCTTATGAGATGTAATGCTTTTCTTGCGCAGCATAGGAGATGAAAATGGAGAAATACCGCAAAGTAAATTGTCGAAAGCAAAATGGAAAAACAGTGTCCAAGTAGCAACCATTTGTTCTACATCACATAAGCCTCGTAATCTAATGAGGTGTAATACCTTTCTTACGCAGCATAGGAGGTGAAAATGGAGAAATAACAAATAATATACAATACAACAAGATACAAACAAAAGATAGATCTAATATTGTATGGTACACATCAGTAGGAAACTATGGTTTATGAATCAACAAACATTACTTTCTCAAATATTTGGCGAATTCTATTGATAAAAGAGAAAACCAAACTGAAATCACTTGAAAAGTACGAAGAAATAAGAAATATATTTTCAAATAGTATCTTTATCCCTCCATTAAAATTAAATCAGACGAAAATCACTAAGCGGTGAACTAATATACAAAAAGTGTGAGACTTTGGCAAACAATAGCCACCTCAAGTGTCCACAGGGAAGAGGAGTAACATCAGCCAACACCTCCCTACTTGCTTGAGCTTTAAGAAGTGATACATAGTGAGTTTGGGGTGGGGGTGGGAGTTTGAGAAAGAGCCTAACTGCGAGAGGCAAATCAGCAAAGCACTACAGGACTGGCTTATATTCTGCTGTCAAACATTGCTACTCCCTGACTACAGTAGTTTTAGCTCCCCTTGCTGCTTGCAGGCTGCAAGAGAAGAGGACAGTACTTCAAGAGGCTTGGGAAAGGGTCACTGGACATTCAGGGTGCCTAAAATGGTTGTGCTTCCCGTGGTGGTTCTCTGTAGAGGCTCCCTTGGCCGAGTGAGGTCCATTCTCAGTGCACGAAATACGTAACAAGCAAGGCCCTGGTCTACAGAACATGATCTGAGTTGGGGAAATATATTTAAATAGCAAGGCCCTTGACATGATATAGGTTGTGTGTGTGTGTGTGTGTGTTTTTGGGGGGGTGGGGGGTAGTGTCTGCAGCACATGATTTAAGTTGGAGAAAAATGTAGCAAGCAAGGCCCTGGACATGTGACATGAAGGTAGCATATTTAAATAACCTCGTAAAATAGTATATGATTGAGTCAAGCACCTCATTTAAGCGTTGTCATCTCAATGACTCAAAGACTACCTTAACGAATCAGGGCAGACTACTCATTCAAGCAGGTTAAGGCTTACGGCCCGAGGAGCATGCCTCAAGCACATAGAAGCAGAAAACTAAAATCATGACTTTGAGTTTTAGAGATGACAATTCCTAAACTGGAATTAATCTTCTTTACATTTTTTTCATCAATAACGAGCCTGCCAAGTTGCCACATGGCACCAAGGAATTCAGGACACCCAGGCAAATCTACCAGGAACGTTAATACGTTGAAGGGTCTTTTTCCTCTTTGGAGGCAATCAGAGTTGAACTTTTTGTGGCATTAATAGAGAGAAGAATCACCTTACATGATATAGGCTCTGTGTGTGTCAATGAGGCCCTGAAATCAAAGTCACCTGAGGTTGAACACAAGAGTGCCTACCTCCAGGGAGAAGTCGGTGGCTTGCAACTACTTCCTATTTGCATGTCCCCAATCCGTAAACTCACGACTTATATACCAGATTTTACCTGTGTTCTAGCTTCCATTGCTACGTCTCTGTTTCGTTGCTTTCGCACAAATAGAGCGTTTCTTTTCTTTATGAATCACTCAAATAGCAGCTTAACAGAGGGCTGAAAGCATTACCTAGCCATTGACACCTAAAGGCTACAACAGCTATGTGCATTACCAGAAGAAAACACATATTCTGAAGTACACGGTTTAACACGCTAATATTACCAATAGAAAAGACTCAAATAGGGGACTGGCGGAAAAAAAACAGAAGGGCTTCCTGGCAATTACCCATGATGTATAAGTTAATCCTCAAGCAAATGAACCGGAAAATTTTGTAGATTATAAGGGGCTTGTCCATTGGTTCAGTGCAACTACGTGCTGAAGTAGTCGAACTGCTATTATAATCGAGATGGTCATGGCCTTGTCCCAGGATTTACAAGAACCATTATTCTTGTTTATGATAGCCCATGGGAAATTAATGCAGATAATAATAGGCTGTAGGTTTGGCCTCAGCAATCAGAGAAGCTTTTGCTCTCCGTCATCCATTTTGTAATAAAACTATTACTTCTCAGGTGCTTTACCAAGCCTGGGCAATCCTCATGCAGGTGCCTTGAAATGAAATAACCAACTTTTGCAAGCTCGTCAAAAAGGTTACTGTGTTGTTGATCCGAGACCTTAGATCTGTCATATGCAAGTTGATATGCTTGCTGAGCCTATCCAACTGCTAAGTTTGTCGGTTTCTAAGATGCAAAGGGCATCACCCACCAGCTAGTTACAGTATGTCAAAGTTCTATTTTTAAGACATTCACAAATAAAGAGGACTCAGGTGGAAACCAAGAGTCGTGTGAATTGTTCAACATCCTACTCGCCAGTAAAACTTTCTAAAAATTGTCCAAGTTTTGCATTTATCAAGTTAAAACTATAGTTAGAGAGAGAAATTTATATAGTCGGGCATACAGGAACTAGTATAATAGTAGCAGAAGGTAAAGTCACCTAAACTCATCAATTCTAAAAACGAATATCAGAGGAATACACCAAGAGAAGTCAAACCTCAAATGAAACCTATTAATTTTATAGAATGTGCCATACCTGCATGACTGATGACAAGAGATGCTGATTTTAAGTAGCTAAATATACTGGGCGAGAAGTCAAAATAATCCACTGCCAGAGAACCGCCTTCTTCTGAGAACTGGAGGATTTAGTGAGATAGTCATAACTACTATAAATAACAGCCATTGAAATAAAAACCGATCTAGGTGCTCAAACAGACAGTTCACAACATCCTTGTAGGGCTTCTATATAGTCTTAATTTTGATGGATTGTTGCAAAGCCTTACCCTTCCAAAAATAGATAGCTCTTTAAGTTAACCCACTTAAATAATAAAAATGGATATAAGATTCACCATCAATAAAGATGTGACGAAATGAGAAATGACGCAGTTTCTAGAATAGGAGATCAAATTACCTATGTGATGCAGGACCAGGCTGCTACCCAGAGCTTGATTACATTGTCTCATGATTAGAGCACGTCGTCTTTAATATAATACCAGTTGACGTCATTTAAAGTTGGCTTTTATTATTTTTTTGCCTGTGGGTCTTATTCACAAATATTTCACTTTAGGAGCTATTGGCTATGTAATGGTTGGGGACTTATTTGTAAGTTCTCGATTAATTAGTTCATTTCTTATTTAAATAGTGTCATTAGAGGAAATTAGCTGATTAGGCTTCCTGTGAGATATATATAAACCCACGACTGGGGATATTATCCGGCAATTGATCTTAATGGAAGAGATTAGGTTTTGCAATGAAGTTTTGCATCACTAAGGTTTTAAAAGACAAAAAAACATCCAAACAAGCTTTGGTCAAGAATTTAAAGACATTATGACCCAGGTACGCATCTTTTTTCTAAACTCAGATAATCAGGAGTTATTTTCATTTAAAAAATGCAAATGATGTGCATGTTATTGGACCTGATCAGGCTGATCATTTAAATTTTAAACCATGGAAGTGAAGCTCTTTCGTTCCACGACATACAACATATTTTCATTTTTCATATTTCTAAATAGCAAGGTCAGTAGATCAAACAAACTAGAAAGTTCATTCCATCCATACCCTATGCAAGTACCTTCAAGGGGATATATATACCACGGCCCATCTGAATGATCATATTGGTGTACCCCTTGCTTGCCAACTCCTCTCTGACTAGTTGAGTATCCACAGCTTTGACAAGCGCATCGAAGCATGTTGTTCCAACTGTTACAAACACTGTCTTTCGGGAGCTCTTATTCCCTTCATCACGCATTGTTCCCTTTAATATATACACTCCCTCGGTAGCTGTATGGATTTGAACAAAGAAATAATATCATACAAACAGAAAATGTATTTGACAAAAAGAAGGGTGCCTATTAGAATAACAAAGTATCAAACTATCAATCAACCAATGACTTCGCAATGTAAAGGGGGTAAAAAAGAAGCCAATTTTGGATGAAAATGAAGTGTCAGCGGGTTAACCCCACCAAGGATGCAACTCCCGCTGTCTCACATACATGCATCCACTCTCTTGTCTCCATCATAATAAGGAGCAGTCAGAGTCTACAGAAGAATGGCATCCACTACGAGCATGGGAAGTGAGGCAGCATGGAGAACAGGGGAAGCTTCAACGAAAAAATATGCACACATAGACCAAATGGGCGAAATGGTGATTGATGTACAGCAACAAAACACTACATGCATACGGTAATTTTGTGTGTGTTTGTGTGTGTGTGTGTGTGTGTGTGGGGGGGGGGGGGGGGAGGGGGGGTACAACTGCAAATAAATGATGAATACACCGTCTAAACCAAAAAAATACACTATATGAAGCAAAATAACAGCAAAATATACCAATAAAAAACTGCATGAACTACAGAAAATTTATCTGAAGGGTTGATTATTAGCAGCCCAGTACAAATAATCAATTTAGTATATGAAGCTTATAAAATGTATCTCATATATGAAGCTCAATTCATACACAGAGTTACAAGTTTTAACCATATATATGCTTTTTTTTTTAATCATGCCATTTTGGAAGATGATCCAAATAATGTAATCTAGTGTGTATGATAGTAGCTTAAGTATCAATGGTTGATATAAAAGAACAAAAATGTTATGGCACACTGTACACAATTAATATAAATTACATTTCGAACTGTAAATTTCAGCATGAATAAGAAGCAAAATCCATGAATAAGTAGGACATAACTGAAATATTAGAATAATATCAACCAATTTTTTAAAAAGCGTCCTAAGCGGCCGCTTAATCGCGACAAGGTGGTGGCCGATTAAAATGCGCCATAAGCGCTGCTTGAGTGAATTTGAGAAAAGCGGACGCTTTTTGCCCGCTTAACTCGCTTTTTCCCGCTTTTTGCCCACTTTTTTCCCGCTCTTAAAAAAAAAATCACTGTAAGCATATAACATCCAGTACATTATATCCCCCGAATAGTATTGACTATAATATTATTAAACTAGCATACATTAATGTTCTATGATATACCTAGTTCTAATTTGGAATGCATACTTTGTATGTAAGCTGTAATGATATGGTGCTTTTGTGATGTATCCAAGTATATTATAGGTAACTATTATCTAATTTAGAATGCATACTTCGATTAAATGTACTGCTGTAATGTATGACTATTTGATGATGTGCAAATGTAACAATACGTTTGTAAGCTAGCTATGATAGGTTTATTGTTTACTGTTTAGCTATGCAAACATGTTATACAAAATTGTTGTTGCAACTTGTATATACACTTATTATTTTATGTGTAGGGTGCTTTATCTATGACTATTGTTTACTATATTATATAGATACAATCATTGTTGTATAGTTATGTTATAAACTATTTGGGTGTTTTATAATGTCTTGTACAATGCTTAGATATGTATAAAAATTTAAAAAATATAGTATTTATATACATATGTATGTAATTTTGCATAAAAGTTTATAGGAATTGGAAATCCGCTTTTCTAAAAAGTGTCCGCTTAATCGCCCGCCTGATGATTAATCAGCTACAAAGTCCCATCCGCACGCTTCCCGCTTCGCGCTTTTTAAAACCTTGATATCAACTATTTATCATTTTGAGACAATACTTGAAGGACATTCAACTCCTTTTCTCCTACTTCTAGTGGTTAACTTCTCTTGTTTCTTAGTATTTCTTAAAAATGGATGAGACATTATAGGAAAACATGATCATCAAATCAATATGCTTCATTATGGAGGAGGACCACTAAATAAGGTACATATACAACAGTTGGTTGAGGGTTTGAAATAGAATTGAAGGCGTTGTAGACATATGTTGGGGATTAAGAATGATAAAAACTAGTTTATTGGTGGAGCTAACTTCAAAAGGTGTTTTATTATTATCTTCAAGACATCTGTATGCATTCTAGATATCTAATTGACAAACTCCGTTCAAGATCCTCAATGGGTGGGATGAAAAGTGAATGAAAGGTACCGGTATGGTAAAAATGCATAAGCAATTTTGTTCAAGTAATGATGTCAGCAAGAAATCAGCTAAGGAGAGCAATTGCAGAAAGTACAGTCACACATATGTTGTCAAAGATAATGCCATATAACAGATGTAGAATATTGAGGACCAAAAAAAAAATGTAGAATATCAAAAGTGGAGATTGATTGCAAATCAAAACTAAATATGGTGCCACACATAGAAACAAGTTCTTGAGAACAGCATGGCGCACCAGCGGGCAGGAGGTAAACCAAGCAGGCCAGAAGATAAAGCAGGAACACCAAGGTGAAAAAGGGGCAGCAGCCCTGTGTGCGCACCAGAGTGCCAAAGTTGGAAAGCGCAGACCAAAGAAGAAGCCTGAGCACCTTCCATAGATGTTCGAATTTAGGTGATCAACCGCAGGCGATTGCAATACAGTCACCGTCTTCTCCTTTAGGGGGAGGAACACCTCCATGCGACCTGACCGTGGCGACCCGAGGAGGTGCCTTCTTCGTGGCATCTGCTTGGCGACGGGGAAAGGTGCCTTTTGAGATGAGCCCAAAATGAGTAGGTATGGGAGACCCATACCCATGCCATTTTACTAATTTACTTTTGGTTTGACTCATACCTGCCCCATTAAAGAAGTATAAAAGCACATGCCCAGACCCCCACCTCAGCACATGGAGTGAATGTTGGGCGGTGAAGAAACAAGGACTCAGCAAGATGAGCGTGGCTGAAATGCGTATGTTGAAATGGATGTGTGGGAAGACAAGAAAAAATCGCTTGAGAAATGACTATATCAGGAATAAAGTGGGGGTGGTGAGCATTGGGGACAAGTTGCGCGAGGGCCGACTCAGATAGTATGGACATGTGCAACGCAGACCGACTAATGCGCCTATACGAAGCAATACTATTGAGGAAAGCACAAATTATAGAAGAAGAGGAAGGCCTAAATTAACATGGGAAGAGCTTATAAAGAGAGATTTTGAATCTCTACATCTCAACCAGAATATGATCCATGATAGAGCTGAATGGAAAAGAAGGATCCATGTAGCCGACCCCAACATAGTTGGGATTGAGGCTTAGTCGATGATGATAATGATGATTAAGATTCAATGACTTTTTGGTGTTTTACTCATCGGATTGATGTAAGTTCAGTAGAGAAGCAAATATCCCTCCTCAAAGTCTCAATAATTGATCAAAGATCACATTCCCTCACTCCCCAACTCCTACATTTGGAGTAAGGACCTCAGACAATGATTCAGGATAAGCAATACTTCCCTAGATCCATAAGTGGCCCTGACCGGAGTGGATTCCCTCGTTAATATAAGAAAATACTTCTCTGGGAAACCAATTGGTCAACTCAAATCACAAAAAGTGGACAATAAACCCCCTCCCTTCAAATCATGCAGTAAGTGAACCGCTTTACTGGCCTACGGATTTTTTCGTTGTGGTTTATATATATCCCACACTAAAACAGCCATATCTTTTATAAACAGACTCAGAATTTAATTTTTAAAATATGAGTTGAAAAGGTAATTTCATTATATAAAATATATATATATATATTATATATTTTCGAACCACTTTAGGACTTGAGATCGGCCCGGAATTCACTCAAAACTTCAAATCTAAAATTTGCAGCAAAAGACAGGCATCCGTCAAGTTTAGTTTCGGTGGATCCCCGAATTAGACCTAATGATATAAATATCCTTGGGGGAAGTCTAGGATAAGGGGTTTAAACCTATTCTTTTTCATCCACAACCCTAGTTGTCACCAAGGAGAGTCAGAGACGAAAGTCGACGGTTTGACGTAGAGACGCGCTCCGCCGTCGATCTGGACCGGAGACTAAAGTTATCGTTAGGAAGTTGTGATGAGACAACTGATCTTCTCCTCTATGCTGCTCCTTTCTCCACGAGCTTCTTCTTCTTTCCTCTCTATCTCTCTCTATATCATGCAACATGAGCGAATAGATCTCATTGTTGGGGCATGAGGCATAGTCCCACATCCTTAACTTTTTTCTAGTCGTTATTAACTCTAAGAATTCTCGTTGTTGGATGTTTTCATTCATTCTTTGCACTTACTATATGACTTCATCAATCACATTGCTTATTTTTTATAATTCTTGGCGTACAAACCATGAAAACTAGGATTAGAACACCAAATGAACGCGTAGAAATCTGGATGACATCCCAAAAGAAGTTCTACTAGATGATTGGAGAATGATCCATTGGCATCGAGATCTCGAGTCCTTGGGGAGTTCGATCCTTGTAAGATTTGTGTTCCAAAAGGATGCTATCCACATAGCCCTAATCTATACATGCTTAACTTGAAGAGTTATATCAATTCGAATGACTACGTAGGCTATGACGGTGAACCTCATCGTCTTAGTGATTTTATCTTAGCATAAAAATCATTTCTTCTTAGTTTGATTATATTTTTGCTTGATAATTTAGTTAATCACTTATCAACCATCCATCCTTGTTGACTACTTTTTCTTGATCAAATTGAAACTTTGAATTGTCTTTAAAAATGTTAACCTTTGAATTCAATCTGAAAGCTATACCGTGATAAGACATGTCCTCTTGCATGTGGGATTATTGCACATAAGAGTAGTAAAAATTTAGAGACTTTTCCCTTGGTGAATTGCTTGTGTCGTAATACACCACATCAATCTTACACACCCATATCTAGCTACAATCTCTGGCCCCAAGTGGGTCACTAATGAATGCATATTCATCACCTTTTCATTATGATTTTTAAATTAGTTTTGCTTGTTTTAGTTATCATGAACTGTGCTTCGCTTAGTTTTATCATTTTAATTCTTGTTCTTAAATATAAGGATTTTAATTGAATTTGTTGCTCTTACGTAGAAGAAAGCACACGTCAAGTCAACAACAAGATGGATTTCCTTCCTTGGGCTCATGCTCAAGATTGGGAACAATTTCAAGGCAAATTGGATCTAAACAGCACAAGGCAAGCATGTTGAGCCAAGCAACTTGCCCATCCAAGGCGCATCCAAGCCAAACATCATGTTGGTCAATCCCCTTCAATGATCAGCCGATCAAAAGGCTGACCAAAATGGCAACAAAACAAATCAAATAATTTTGAGATCAAATGATCGGACAATTCGCTCTCTTGATCAACCAATCCACCTATAGCAAAGTGGCTCAAAGATGGATCTGAATCATCAAATGGTCGATCCACCTTGTTGGTCGGCCGACTAGCAAATATGCCTCCACCAAAGTCAGAAGCCCATAAGAACCTCAAGTGTCCACTTGATCGGCCGATGCCCTCCTTGGATCGAGCAATCCACTCACTCTCTAAAAGACTTATCAAAACGATTATCGGTCAATCAGTCTTGTTGGTGGGCCAACCAAAAGTCCATCAGTTGTGTCACCAAGTGGGTGATTAGCAGACCAGACCGCTTGGTCGCCTGATCAATGCAAGAAAATGAGCAAACTTACACAACAGCTGGTAGGAGGCTATTTTATAACAAAAAGAAAGGCCCGATCTAATTATCATTCATTATGTCCACTTCAAGTCTATAACACGTTGTGGTGCAAGGATCCTGAGGAGAAGATAAGGAAGAGGGCCATCATAAAGGACTTGTCGTAGCCGGAGCGGATTGTGGATACTGCTTCTTTCTTCTCCACCAGTGACATGATCTTTCCTCCCTCTCCTTGTATATGCGCTCTTATCATTATAATGAGCGAGTAGACCTCACTGGGGCGTGGGGAGTAGCCCCATCTCTCATACTCTATTTTAGTCGTTATTAAACTCAGTTTCTCTCATCATATTAAATTTTCTTCATTCAATTCATGCTTACTTCTTGAATTAATCTCTTGATGAGCATGTTTGATACAATCTTGAGCGTAGAGACCATGAAACTTAGGATTAGCCCCAAATGGATGTGTAGGATTCAGGATGTGATTATAGAAGGGATCCTACATGATGACTGAATCATGAACCGTGGGTAACGAGACCTCGAGCCCATAGAGAATTTAGTCCTTGTGTGATCCGTCTCCCAAAATGGAGGTGAATTCATTTAGTCCTAGTTTAATTACTGAGGATACTGGGTTGTAGTGAATAGGATAGGTACGCATGTGATGGAGGTGAATTCTAAATGTCCCAATGTTCACGAATATTGATTTGAACCTATCTTTTAATTTGTTCTTTGCCTTGCAATCTCTTAATTCAAATATTACCCTATAATCATCCTCATACAAATGGTCTTAAATGTTGTTCTTAGCAATTGGTTCCGAAGGCGATTTCTTAAAAATGTTGTCTTTTGGGTTCAACCCTTTACTGTACTGCAACTGATCCGTCTATTTGTGAATGAGTTAGTTGTGTTTGTGATAAAGGTTTAAAGCCTAGGATAATTCTTGATAGGATTTTTTTTGCAATAACTCG
Organism: Alisma plantago-aquatica; assembly: GCA_963693085.1. Classification (NCBI taxonomy): domain Eukaryota; kingdom Viridiplantae; phylum Streptophyta; class Magnoliopsida; order Alismatales; family Alismataceae; genus Alisma; species Alisma plantago-aquatica. The sequence continues at coordinate 908,628,939 of OY856410.1, forward strand.
CATCAGTCACCTTGCCCCTGGATACTCTTTTCCTTGTGAGTGTTTCTCTCATAAAATTTCATTGAGAGAGGAATCTCACACACCCAGATTTAGCCATAGTCTTTGGCCTAAGTGTAGGGTTGTAAACGGTGTGGGTATGATCATACCCAGAACCATACCCATTTACTTTAGCAGGTACGGGTACAGGTATGGGTCCAAACCCGCATTACTCAAATCCAGACCCGCACCGTACCCGGACCCGCACCCGCATACAATACAGGTAAGTGGTGCGGGTCCAAGGGTATACAGTTCTGTACAAATTGACTTTTCTCAACTGTCAAAAGTAAATTCTGGACACAATTTTTAGGCCCAAAATGATTCAAATTGTCCCAAAAATGTAAAAAAACTGAGTGCAGTTCAGAATTTTCAATGTGTTTGCTGCTAGATGAATGCAAACTTGCTGTTTTGAGTGCGTGTTGGACTTAAAAACCATTCAAACACATTTTTGACTCAAAATCTTTATGAGAAAAATAATATGCATACATATAACAATTTAAGCACTATGACAACCCAATTGAACAACCATTCGAATATGTGAGTTGGCCGCTACAAACAGCTCATCAAATTAAACACACAAACACCATTGGACATGATACCTAACAAAAAGACAACGTCTTAGTATATTCTAAAGTAACATAGATAGCAAAGAGGAGATACGTTATAGGAAACTCAAAATTTGGATACGCAAATGAAGAAAGAAGCAAACACTGGCAGTAATTAACAGATTACAGTAAACTATTGGGATACGCATATGAAGAAATAAGCAAGCATTGGCAGTGAACAGCACATTACAGTGAACTCAAATCTGGGATACACATATGAAGAAGGATGCACATTGGAATCGTTACCTAAAACTAAATGACCAAAACATGATTGAATCAAACAGCATAACAACAAGCAAGCACAACAGTTGCAAGAGAATAATAAAACAAGTAGCACAGAAAAAAAGATGCAGTTTTAGTAGCAGTACCTTTTCCCACGCTGCCGGTCAACGGACAGAAGCAACGAGATTAAAACTGAAGAAGAAGAACAATGGACGTTGCAAGAGAAGAACTGGAGCAGAGGCGGTTGGGCAGGTTATGGGCGTCAGATCAAGGAACAGAGACCAATAGCTTGATCCAAGGTTGAAGTAGGTTCAGAGCTCCTGCTGGGCGCCGCCTGAGTCGGGTGCCGCTGGTTTCGTTGGGATCCGGCAGGAGATGGCTACTCCTGGACGTGGAATGAAGACGGGCGACGATTGGAGTTACGAGCTGCTGCAGCTGGGGTGGCGGGAGCAGTTGGGGCGCCGTCCGGGAGGTAGGCGCGGTTCCAGCTGGGTGCGACCGGTGGGATTTGGGTGTGGCTGAGCGACTGGGGTCGTGGGGTTGTTGAGGTTGGGCGGCCTTAAGCTGGAGCAGACCCTGGCCGTGGAGTGATGGAGGCCTGGTCGACGGACTGAAGGCGTGGTCGATGGAATCAAGGAGGCGCCGAGGACGAGTGGCTAGTCGTGGCGGCTGAGTGCTTCCCTAGTTCGGCGGCGGCGTTGAGGAAAGGAGAATACGGGGAGGAGAACGGCTGAAAGCCTGAGGGGAAAGTAAAATGCAGCTGGGTTAGTTCTGATTTTTTACTTAGATCATATTAGTTTAGAAACATCAACCATTAGACACATGTCAGGTTCAGCCGTAGATTCTATATATTTATTTATTTTTAATACGGGTACACTTATAGTGGATACTAGGTATAAACCCGTGCGCTGCACGGGCTTCCGAGTAATTAAAATATTTATAAAATATTGCTTGTCAAATTTTGATTGAATCTTCCATTACATTTAAGTTTAACAATTCTGCAATGTATTAACATACAAATGTCATTTGAAATACTTCAAAATACTTGTAAACCAAAAATTTGTTGAGAACTCTGACGCAGTCGAATTTGTCAAAATTGAGAACTGTGACGCAGTCAAAATTTGCACGGAAGTTGATTGTAACAACCGAATCACCATCCACTATGGTACCAACTGCCTTGCCACTCTCATCAACAATGACAAAAGACCGGATATATTAGTCTCTCATTTTAGGAATCTGTGTAAGGTTCTTGATAGCTTCCTATGCATTCCGAAACTTGTGTGGTGCTTCTCCAAGCATTTGTGCATTCCATCCACGCTTAATAACTTCCCAATCTTTCTTAAATAATGATGCTAAAATAAATGCACAAAGCAATTAAATCCCAAAATTGTAGCATATACAATGACACAAGTCACTACATAAAAACAGGCAGGGTACATAACATACACTTTAACAGTGACCAAGGTGATGGCTAAATGTAAGAATTTAATTTTTGGGAGTCACACAAACACAAAATGAAGATTGTTTTGAAGGGCAAAATGGATATCGATTTGAAGATATCATTACTACAATCACATATGTTACTAATATGAAACTGAAATGCAATCAATGTAAACTAAAAAAAGTGAATTAAGAAGGATTCCGTCACAAAAAGTGACACAGCAACAGTGCCAATTATATTCACACCCCTGTATATTAAGACAATTCAGGCAAAGACTTTATTAAAGAAGTTCTTGGTTCATCCCAGACCATATATATCACTCTACTTAGCTGTGAACACAAAAGCATTGGAGGGGTTAAATAAATCATACTGGCTTGATTTTCCAAGGATTAGTATTATTATTCGTGATAACTGTATATCCTTTTACGGAATACAGTAGAATTGAGAATTATAAATTAACTGAACGACACATCAAAGGGGTGTATGGAGCAAATGACAAGAGTTTGTCGTTAAAAGTGCATAACAGTGGGATAACAGGGGGGAGCTTGACTTGTTCCTAATAGGAGAAATAGTGGAGGGCAGCAACTGCTTCGGATATTGGAGTCATAGCTTAACAGGAAGAACAGAATAATAATAGCCAACACTGCAGAACCAATACTCCTAAGAGGGGTTATTAGTAATGTATATGGTTTCTCAAGAGATGCTGGACGACAACGACTGATATATCTATTTGAAGATTGGGTTGATTAACGCAAGGAAGTATATTATCATATGATATCTAGCATTTGATGATCCTTTTCATTAAGGAAATGTATCTATAGGGTGTCCGGTTACACCTACTGTCCTACTGGCCAACAGAAAAAGTGAGCAATTAAACTACACATCCCTCACAAACATTATATTGGTCTCATTGAAAGGCGACAAAAGATTCATTGTTAAGGTGACCACCAACGCAGTAGGATCTCCGTTATCACAATGAAGCTGGAAAACGTCATGGGTATTAGCTAGCAAGGTGGACGATCACATCACACGAATGGGGCCGTACTCTAATAAAGGACCTTGAGAAGTGCTCATTGCATCGGTCTAGCGCAGATGTTTAAAGGAGAAGAGAAATTGTCATCTTGAATTATAGGCATACCGGAGCGTGGTAGAGAAGCGCAAGGAGCTATGACCGCTAATGAAAAGGAAATACAAAACCCAGATGACTGCGGTGAGGATGATGATAGACAAATAATAAAGAATGTACCTGCAAGTTTGTAGATGTCGCCTGCTGCTCCCGGTGAAGGTCGCCGCACAACACCAACGAGAAGCTCCAGTCCTAGCAGCGAATCGTTGCACGATGGAAAGTGGATAGTCGGGAACTTTCTGAGCAAAGATTACCACTAAGTAAGACAAAATTGTATGGCACCCCAAATTGAAGTTTGACATATAGCGTCATATAGCGCTGGGGACCTATCTGTAATTTGAAAATTTTAAATGAAAAATTACGCCGAACCCCCTCCACGCACTTTCCTGTATAGTATAGATAGATGTGTATTTGGGAATCGGGACAATATGAGTATGTGGGTAAGCGGAGGTATAGTTTTTGCGGGTACACGGTACACCCGTATCTGTTTACGGTCCTACCTGAGTGGGTCAGTTTGTCCATGAATTCTCATTTTCTTCTTAGTGTTTCTTTCATAAAATCTTTCTTGGGGAGAGAGGAATCTATATCCTACCACAATCTCTACACTTGAGAAGGTCACCTTGTCCATAGATATCTTTTCCTTGTGAGTGTTTCTCACATAAAATTTCTATTGAGAGAGAGGAATCGCTCACGCCCATATCAAGAGAAAATTTCTATTGAGAGAGAGGAATCGCACACGCCCATATCAAGCTATAGTCTCTGGTCCTAAATGGGTCACCGTGTCCCATATGTACCCTTTTCCTTGCAATTATTACTCTCATAAAATATCCCCTAAGGATGGAAATCTCATACACCGAGATCCAGCCATAGCCTCTGGCCTCGAGTGGGTTATCTTGCCCATGGATACCCTTTTCTTTGGGAGTATTTCTCTTATAAAATAACCCCTAACAAGAGAAGAACCTTACACATATAACTCCAACCACAATATCTGTCCCAAGAGACTCACCTTGTCCCTAAATACTCTTTTCTTTGTGAGTATTTCTCTCATAAAATCTCCCTTGAGAAGAGAAGAATCTCACACACCCATACGCAACCATAGTCTCTAGTCTAGAGAGGCTCACCTTGTCCCTGGATACCCATTTTATTGTGAGTGTTCTCTCATAAAATTTACCCTAAGGAGAGAGGAATCATATACACAGATCTAGCCACAAACTTTGGCCTCAAGAGGGTCGGTTTATGCCTAGATTCCCACTTCCTTATGAGCATTTCTCTCATAAAATCTCCCACGAGGAGAGATCAACCTCACACATAGATCCCTAGCCATGGTCTCTAGCCCCGAGTGTGTCACCTTGTCCCTGAACACCAACCTAACTTTCGCTCTAAAACCAACAACCACAACCCATATACTTCATCATGGTGCTACTAGACATACACCATGACAAGACTGGAAAAATCCTTCCACATGACTCGAAATAGGGGCACATCCCTCTCTTCATATCATTGGATATAGCAATCTACAGTGGTACATGAACAAACACCTTCACCGCTAAGGGTGACTTTCATATTTTGAGATGATCTTTGTCCCCTTTTCCATGCAAGGGGAATTTTACCTTTTTCTATCTCAATTGTAACATGCCCAATCTTAGGAATATGACTTAACCCAATCTTTTTATCCATGTCTTCTACTAAAATAATTCTAGGCCCTTTTTCCCGAAAGATTGGAAGTTGAGAAGTAATGGAGACATCAATAAAATTGAAATTTAACCAATAGCCTTCATATGGAAATTTATGGAAAATAACTAATCAACTTGAATAATGAGGTTAATCACATAAATACATTACTGTGGAGTCTAAACCTATTTGACTTTGTAGAAATTACCTAGTTTGATTGGTTGATGAAATGAAGAGAGTTTCTAATTATAGAATTATAATTGAGTAAAGAAAGTAATCAAATATAAACAATACACATTTAACACACAAAGCAATGAAATCTTACCTAAAGTATCCCAAAAGGCAAAATTGATTGCATAATCATGTTTGTCACACTTTAATTAGCTACATATCAAATTTTAATTTATTTGATCATTGGTGCTCCCCCCATTTAAATTAGAAAGAGATAGATTAAATAACCTAAGTTTTATAAACTAATTTTATTATGACATATAATTACCATCCTTCCATTATTCCCTGTAACCCGACACTCCTTGCCTTTTCACGCGCTCAACATAGCGTTTGCGTAGACTGCCGTGATCAGGTTTGTTGCTCCTCTTTCATTTCTTCCTACTCCCTCCTCTCTATTTCTCCTCTTCCTTCCTCTTCTCTCGCATGTCCTTTCTCCACCTCTCCCTTCCCTCTTCTCTCAATCAATAGAAAGATATGAGAAATCTACCATCACCCAACAGCTAATGGGAGAAACAATACTGACTCCTCCAACATCTGGACTAGCAAAGGCCGCTCCCCCCAATTCCACTTGCATCCTTCATCCCAGCCTATCTGGTACTCCTTGCTCGTCATCTCATCTTCTTCACATCCTCTTCCCTACAACCCTAAAATCTAGAAGCCAACACATCCATCTCCCAGTGCTATTTTGAATGTCAATGCATGTGGTCGTCAGGTCCTGAGACGGCCTCGACATCTCTTTGTGACTGCCCTATGTCTATGCTCATCGAGTTTGGTTCCCCCAAAATCATTGTCATTGCACTCATCTAACCCTACACATGACATGTTGTCTCTCCTTATCCTTCCTTGTGCCACAACTTATGGTCGCAAGACCTCTCCTCCATGTTCATCGCCAACCTTGTTGTCACCAGTTCAATGCAATCCAACTATAACACCACCTTGCCAATTTTGCCCCTTGTTCGGAACACAACGTATGAAGCCGACCAACGAATCTGGGGATCTACTATCACTACAGAATGGGAGACAAGTCGATCATCAGCTAGAAGCCCCAAATCTAGCCTCGTCCCCATGGTCATACAGATCCAGACCTGTAAAATGTACCAATGACCTAAGCATCTTTTACTTCATCTTCACTTGGGTCTAGGAGGCTTGAGGAGTGGAGAAACCTCCCTAAATCTGAATAACACCAATGCCACCATAGTCAACAGTTGTCACTGACTCAGTGTCATTCCTGTTCTAGCAAGAGAAAATAGATGAAGAATGCAAGACACCCTTATCCTTGAAACAATCTAGATTGTCTCCATAGGTCAATAATATCTTCATTATTGCCTTTCAGTTTATTTATAAGTTATTTAATAAGATAATGATAGAACAAATTGAATAAGTCAATCCATTATATATTATTGTATTACGTTGGTATACACACATATACAATATAGCAATACTACAACCAGGGGGACAATGGTTTACATAGGCTTAGATTCCTAATATCCATAGTAATTATAGTCATAGGCTTAGATTCCTAATATCCATAGTAATTATAGTTATTTAAGGTATAAGACATGGTTATGACAATGAACCTTATCATGTAACAATCTACTAAATAATACTTGTATGAATACTTATGTCAGTGTATGTATAACACAAATATGCATATCAGTATATTCAATTCATGTAAACCTAATGATTCAACTTTATTAGCAGTTATAACATATTAGGGAATTATATCTTTTGATTGAATGCCCTAATAATTAGTGTGCTAACATATATGTGTTGGGGTACAATATTTAGGTATCATATGTAATCTTACTAATTTTAAGAACTACATTCGAAACCCTCAATAGCTTTTGAGAAACAAGCCCCCTAAATGCGCATATCAATATATTTGGTGATGATTAGGGTTGTGTAGGGATCTGAGTAATGCATTGAACTAGATTGGTCCAGTTTGAATAAATTGACGTATGATAGAAAGAATAAGGAAGGTTAATTTTGTAAGTATATGTTTGGGTTAGTTTATGTTGTGAAAAGTAAACTCATATATTGATGTGTTGAGTTTAAACCCTAGACTCCTTTAATTAGGGTATTTTGATTGAATAATATCTTGTGCAGCACATTCTGGACCTAGTTGACCAAATTGAGATTTGTGATATAAAGAGAGATGAATTACAAGACTTGAATTGAATGAATGCATAATATCACCCATATAAATATGTAACCTAAACATATCTAGAGTTATGTGATTAAATATGAACCTTAGAACTACAATAGATATCCAATGGATCAAGTATTCACTTAAAATTCCTAATATGTCGTTAGGTGATTGGGACAAGAATAAGAACAATATGAAAATCTATAATAGGAATGTATGCACATGTTAGTTTTGGTTTGCCTAACATACATTATATGCTTAGGATGAATACTCGACTTTGGGAACCAAGTATACCCAATGAGTTAACCACTAATCATGAAAATCAGGTATGCACATCCTCTATTTTATTTTGGGCATTATTTGATTGAAACCTACATTCTTTTAATGAGGCATCTCTTAAATTGTTAATTATTTTGAAAATAAATTCTCAGACATTTATAGTTCCTGAGATGAATTCATTAAATTCATGTGGTTATTAAACTACCATGTTTATTTGGGTTCTTGGCCCCCTCCTAATTTGAGTTACCTTTTATGAGAAATTGACTACAATGCCAGTCTTGCCACTCTATTTATGCATGGTGCATGTTTGACTAGAATATCTAGAATAGTGGTACTTATGTACAACTATACTTATAAAGGGTGTGTGTATCCTGCCCAGGGTGTGTGTTTCCACCCTTATCTCTTTAAGGCCATGATCCTATGGTGTTATGGCCCTATTTTAGGTATATTTAGTCTACATTATTATGCATGCAAATATTTATTGTTTTATATTAGAATTATGGTTAACTGTTATGGCAAGTCACTTTTATTCTCATGCTTGTGATATGAATTTTAGTACGTCTCATTTCTCTTGATATAATTGTTTTGAACCTACCTAATTGCAAATAGTCCCCTTTCTTATGTGAACATCTCTTTTTGCACTTTTAACCCAATATAATGCATAAAGTGTTTACTATATGTACATACTCAGCCTTTGCTAACCTTATTTTGTTTTCTATTTCCTGGGTGATGTTCCCTTCCACTCAGGTGTAGGTACATTAGAAGACAATGATGAAGAAAGATTATATACATGATATTGGACCTAAGGATAGCTTGGAATGGCCATGTTGCCCTCTGCAATAGGTCTTGTACATGATTAGATTTATTAGAGCATAGTTTAATTTCTGCTATGCCACCTTTTATGGTGAGGAATAATTGTAAAAGAATCATCATCTAACTTTGTAATAGTTTTGTTTCCGCTGCTTTTTCATTACATGGCTCTTTATATTTTACCATTTAAGTGGATCTCCTATTAGGTACCACGTATTATATCAATATTCAGTACCCTCTTCCACACATTGGGCAATTTCTATTAAACCATATCAAAGATGTTGGGGATGCCCACACAAAAAATGAAATGCCATTTGTTGAAACGTTGTGCCCAACACAAGTGGCATTTTTTGTTTACAACCATGTTTTTCCCATTTTCAACTTCTTGCCACATAAGGGGCAAATTCCCAGTTGGTCTCCTGATCCAAACAACTAATAGTCATTCCTTCAACATAGAGTATGACATTATAAAGTCTCAGGAAGCAGAATGCAAACTTGTAGTTTTAGGAAAAGGTTCTTGAGATGGCAAGCACCAATGAATAGTGCAACACTGGTGAGGTGATAGAGACATTGGTTGAAGACTTTCATGATGAATTGAAGGATCAAATCGATACACGATCCATCCAACAATTATGACAGGATCAAGAACCACATGTCACAGAGGCACTTAATTTTGGCGGCAAGCACACATTCAAGGTTAACATGAGCCAATCAAATCCTTAGATGAAGGTGTTCCCCATTGTAGGTCTGAACAACTATTATCACCATACAACCGATAGGGTGAACAAATACACCCTATTGTTTGAATCCTGCCAAGGGTATACAACCTATACAAAAACGGTACATCTGAGCATATACAACATTATATATCTATGACACACACAACCACTCTATCAAATAGCCAAGAAACTAATCAGACAGAAGAATGTAGTGAACAATCACAAGTCATTGTTTATCAAATCAGAAGGCCAAAAGATACTAAACATCAACATACTACAATTCAAGTGCAAAAGAAGAGGTATTATGCAGTCAATCCCATAATGTACCCTCCTCCGTGACCCTACAAATATCCTTAATGTAGGACATTGCGAGTAGCCACCTCATCTGGGCTTATTCGTAGTATTGACAACCATAGTTCTATGTGAGACCCAACAAACTATTGATAAGGATGAGAGAATTCCTACAAAAACTAAGAGATCTCGATGTCAATATAGCATAAATTGACACCTTCAGAGGTCATCGCCAGAAGATCAAAAAGCATGATGAAAAGAGATACATTTTCATAAGAAACTATTGATCTGATCATTTTAAAAAAGGAGATATAAATTTAGAAACCAAAGAGAAGGTTCACACCCTCATGGGCCTCTCTGAGTAGCATTCTTTAAATGATCAAGCACCTGGTGGAGTTTCCAGACAAAGGAAGCCTCCTAATTCCTTGCCTAAGAGCTACAGTACCAACGTTCACTGTGTTTATTATCACATCTTGGGTCACAATACAAACTCATGTTTGGCCCTCAAGCACAACATTTAAGTCCTTACTGAGGCCAGTTTGATCCAAGTGGTCGCCCTTGCTGAAGTCACTCTAGAGCCTGTCACCGAAGACCCAGGTGCAGTCACAAAATTGATTGAATCTATGCTTGAGCTATTCCTAGAGTTGATTGAGTCTCATCTTAATCCAAAAAGAGATCTACCAAAGAGAACTGAAACACACAATTTTTATGAGTGGCATTGATGAATTGCTAATTAAGAATGACATCCAAGACCAGTGGAGCATAAAAACTCTCTTTTGGGAGCCAAAACTCCCATCCTGAGGTTCTGACATTAATGCCCATGGAATTAAATGCAAAATGATTAAAAAAGATGACTCCAAAGGACACTCGACAATGTGGGTACATGCTTATGACAAATTACATACACCAAGAAGTGTCGAGAATAGATACCATAGAGGTGTTTCTAATGCCTAGTTCCATAACCCGATTGGGTGGGGAATCATTGCTAGAATACTCGCTACATGGCACAACTTCATTCGTAAAAGCATGAAATCAAGAGATAATGGAGCATCAAATACACCCTAATCGAATATTCCTGTAGTGCTACATTTGGCTGTGATCATCCTGAGGGAAGAACCACTCTATTCGTAAAAGACATTGGGCAAGCTTAAGCATGGTTGGGGTCTCAAATCACCTTCAACTCCAGTACTAGAAATTGGAAAGTAGGGTGAGTAGGGTTGTTGTCATTCATCATCGGATAAACCACAATGATTACATGATCATCCCTCACATATAAGGACATGCCTTTTGTTATCACCAACTTGTCAAAGGGTTATTGGTCCAAAAAACTTGAATGTTAACCAACGGTCTAAGCCCAAAAAGGTAAAAACAACAAAAGAAATAATCAAATGTTCATATTTTAACATTTGCCATGGTAAATAGAAACATTAAAGCCACAAACCATGGTATGACAAATCCAAAATTAAATTGAATATAAACTTCAAAACAACTTCTTACAAATAACATGATCACATTAATGTCAAAAGAAGAATTCAAAACCTTTGCAACAAAACAATAAGGAAAAATGTCACTACCTTAGTTCAAATCTTGTTAATCCCTTGCATCAAAAAAGATGAATGAAGAAGGGAAATCTTGAATGATAGTGTCCCATACTATGTCGGTATCATAGACTATTTCAAAATCAAGAAGGTCAACTTTGACAATCACAACATATCTTTACTAGTAGAGTCCATCAAGGAACAATTGGCAGAAGATTGTAGACAACGACAAATTGTTCAACACAGAGAGAATGTCTAACTCAAAATCTAGATCAAGCATAGCTTGCATACATATTTAGAAAAAGAGTCCAACATGGTACATCATCTCTCGAGATAGTAAAAACTTTACGTACATTCTAAGACAGATCTACAACCCACGAACCAGATTACCTCTTTATCAAGTTTATGTGGCCTCCCATAGCATGCCCTTTGCACAATATTTATTGAACCAACAAAGGACATATAGTCCAATAACCTTGTTAAGGACAAGTCAGCTATTATGAGATCATGTCACCATAGAATATATCTCTCATAGAAAAATCAACATGATAAAACATATATGTTGGCTAAATGGATATCTATAAATCCCTTTGTTTTGATTATGACAAACATTTCATTCTTATTGATCTAACGAGCTACTTGAGTGTGCAGGAACAAGGTGGATGACAAAGTACTAGGGAAATCCATATGCTTACATATTTATATTTTCATGAAATGTAATCGCTTTGTAAAAACTTGTACAAATATATAATGTACAAGTACTTAGATTTCATGTAAATCAAGCGTTAGATCTTCCCTAGCTAAACACCACATTTAGATAAGTCATCCCCTTCAAATAGGATCACATATGCACACTCATACATATAATTAGTGTCTAAATTGAAACATTGAAACAGGATCAATCTCGGTCAACCAACTCCTCGACCGAGACACTCTCGGTCGACAATCTTCTCGACTGAGAAAGATCCCAAGTAGCTGTTAGACACAACTGACAAGGTAGTTGGCAGTTGGAGATAAACGTTACAAAACACTTGATTCAGAGAGCCTGTCGGTCGACAAGAGTTCGACCGAGTAGGTGTCTCGGTCGACCATTCCTCGACCGAGATGAACTCTGACAGCAACTGCAGAGTAAATTAATTAGCCGTTGCTAAAGCAACAAACTTGTACCTAACGACTAGTTAAGCACTTAGAAACCCCTAGAAGTTGTCTAGAATGTCCTTAAGCATCCTTAGGCCATTCCTATAAATAGGACAAGCCATAGGACACTCATACTCACTTGTTACACTTGAGAAATCCTTGAGCATACTTTGAGCAATCTGTTTGTGAGCAAATTGAGCATTGTGACAATTGGCTACTTCCTTCCTTAGCTCATATTTCGTGTCCTATAGGCTAGCATCTCCTATCCACTGAAATTACAATTCCATACACTTTGGTTAGGAGATCTATACGCTTGATCTAGGCAAATCAAGCCTTGTGCTACAAAAGGATAAGTTGTAATTTCCTTTTCCTTTCTTGTTCTCTATTATTGTTTGTACTCTCCTTGCTACTCCTAGGTTGGAGGCTGCGGATTGGAGAGGGTGGAGATCTTCTTGGTGAAGAAGGAGACCTTGAGCTACTTCAAGAAGGTTGGTGCAACGGGAGGTTACTTCTAGAGAGGAAGGCTACTTCAAGGGTGAGCTTGGAGTTACTTCAAGAAGGCTACCTCAAGTTGGTGCATCTACTTTGAGTGAAGGCTGTTCAAGGGGTGTAAAGGAAAGTATTGTATTTTGTATAAATCCTTGTGAAGGTAATAAAATATATACTTTCAAAATCCCGGTTGGGTAAGCAACCGGGTAGTGGACTGACAACTTTAGTATTTGCTAAAGTTGGAACCACTCTAAACACATGTCTCCTTCTTCCAATTTCAATTGTGGTTGTTTGAGTTCAATAATTGTTAAAATTGTTTTAAAACTCTATTCACCCCCCTCTAGTGTTTTTTTCAATTGGTATCAGAGCAGGCTTCAAGGAACCCTAACCAGGTCTTGAAGAATGGAGGGTAATGGTGATTACAATCGCAACAAAAGGTGCAGCTTGGACAAATCTACAACATGTTGCAATTGGTGCTTAGGAACAAGCCACACAACAACTAGCTACCCATGAAGATCAAAAAAGGAAGATGAACACAAGGATTGTCTTATTGCTACAACTAGTGAAGAAGAAGAAGAGGTAAGTCTTTTTGATTTATCTAAAGAAGAACTAGTTGCTAGTCTTGAAGAGACACATAATAAATATGTTGAGTGCAAGAAGAAACTAAAGAAATGTAATAAAGCAAATGATGAATTACATGCTAAGCTTATTGCTATTACATCTGAAAATGAAGATCTTAAAAAGATCATTGAAGATCATGATATTGAGATAAAATCTATAGAGGCAAATTGCAATCTACTCTCTTTAGAGAAGATTAATTTGCAAACTCAAGTGAATGATCTTAAAAAACAACTCATCTTATGCAACCATCTAGATTATGATTCTATTGTCAAAGAAAGAAATTCATTGTCATCTAATCTAGATCAAGCAAAACTAGATATCAAGAAGAGAATGGAAGAGATTGTCAAGTTACAACAAAAAGTTAGTAATTTGAATAATAATGGCATTCTTGATAAAATCTTAGATAATCCCTATTATCAAATCGGGAGAAGAGGACTAGGTTACAAGCCTAAGGGGAAATCCTATCAACAACCTAGTTGGAGAAAGACACAAGCACATCAATCTATATATGTACCTAAAGGAACATCTTCACCCACGAACAACACAGAACACAACCCTAGAAAAAGATATGAGGTTGATTCTATATGTTGCCATTATTGCTTACGTCTTGGACACTACTCTTTTTCATGCCCATACAAGAAAAAGGATGTTGAGTTGGTATGGGTTCCAAAACCCCCAAATTAAATTGATTAGACTAAGTTGAGATATGACCGAAGACTTTAAATTGCATATCTTTATGTCTATCTCAACTTAACATAAAGAGATAATAAAATGATTCAAGTAACTAAAATTTCTAACTTGAAAATTTATCTCAATTAAGGTCCTCAAAACTTAAAGATTTTTAATTGAGATTTGATCTAAATGTTACTTTGATGTTCATATGTCTTATCTCAACTACAACTGATTTTTAAATTGCATAATTAAATTAAATATAGTCTATATTTTACTTGGAATCAATAAATAGTTCTGTAGATAAAATAGAAACCTTGTCGGTCAAAAAATCCTCGACCGAGCAGTCAGTCGGTCGAGAAATCGTCGACCGATCTGTTCACTGATTTCAGTCTGCAGTAAAATTGCTAAATCAAGTGGCTATCTATTTGCTGTTAATGACTGTTTTACATGCAAAACAAGTTGAAGATCATTTTTAATATAAATGATATCATTTCGATTGATCCTCTAAATAAGGTAAAACTGAAAATCATGTTTAGAAATCACTATTTTATAATGTTTTACATGATTTTTTAAGCATCTTCTGGTCTATATAGAAATCATGCGTTATGACATTTAGTTTAAATGATCACAATCACTGTATTTCATGGAATTATCATCTTATTGTTCTATTATTACATCATGGATATGCTTTCACTACTTTATCATTCAGCTCATAAAGATGATGCTATGATAGAACAAATAGGTGATGATTATTGTATGTGTGGATCCTTAATGAGACATAGGCAAGAAAAATGATTCATTGGGGATTTGTTGCTTAGAAAAAGAACTTTAAGGCTTGCAACACATAAGGTGAAAAATGTTCTCAATTGGCATTTTTTTTACATGAGACGTTAATCGCAAAGATCCTTTCATATTAAGTATCACTTAACATACTTCAAAATTGATACTTCACATATGAGTGCTTGAATTGAAAATCTGCAATGTTTGCCTCTTGGTTGAAATAAAATTCGACCAAGGGGCGCTAAGGTCGTAGTCAAAGTCGACCTAAAATAAGTTTGACACAATACTTATTTGAATATCATTTTATATATAAAAATTGTGATTAAAAAGAACAATTATTTTATGATCACAAAATTGTCTCAATATTGTCAATAATAAATCTCAATATTACTCCCTTAGAAAATATATATATGCTCTACAAATTTAGTCTATCATTTGCATTAAAAATCAGCTTCAAAAATTCGTACCCAGTAAGTCTGTCGGTCGACGAATTCTTCGACCGAAAATATCTCGGTCAGTCTACCTCTCTCGACCGACAGAACCCAGCCAAAATTAACATTGGACACACTTCCGGTCGACAATTGTTCGACCGAGACAGTGTCGGTCGACAATTGTTCGACCGAGAATCAACCGCTGGGATATGACCATTGAAATTTGACCGTTACCGTTGGGCGGCCGACCGTTACAAGTCGACCGTTGGACGGCTGAGTGGCGCGTCTGGAAAATGACCGTTGCGGACGCTCGGTCGACAAATTGTCGACCGACCCGATCACTGGATTGCTATAAAAGGGACCAAAAATGGGTCATTTCTTCACACTCTCATATCCTTGCTTCCATAGGTTCTCTCTAGTGCATTCTTGTGCAAATCTTTAGTATCTTCATCCCCAAGACTTCCTTGCTTCTTCTCCACCTTCAAGCAACACAATGGCATCATCCTCTGCTCGTGGAAAGAAGAAGGTCGCTGGCAGGAAAGGAAGGGAGGCTACTCCACCATTGACGATCATCAACGACATTGCCTTCGTCGACGGAGATGCTGGTGATCGCTATCTACGGCTCTCCTCCAAAACTCCTCTCCCACGAAGACCAGTTGAAGTTATGGACTTCCTCAACATCGTCGACTTGGAGGATCTTTTTGAGGTGCAAAAGTTGAAAGAATTCATCAACCCTTCCTTCCCTTCCTACTCTTCCAAGGTAGTGAATGAATTCTATGCTAACCTCATCTCCCATTCTGAAAATGAAATCAACTTCTTCTATTCTATGGTCAATGGGCATAGCTTTCGATTTACTGAAGAGGATATTCTTGACATGCTAAATATTGACCTAGATGAATATCAAGACACCCTTGACCTTACCACTGGAAACCCACTTAATCAATTTTCCCAAGGTGACCATACCGTTAGTCTTAGTGACATCAAAAGAGCCATTTTTCAATCAAATACTACTTGTCACGAAGATAGGGGAACCTACTATGTCATAAATCTTAAACCTGCATGTAGGATTGTCAACCTTATTGTTTCTACAAATATACATCCTAGAGCCAATAAGTCTGAAGTTTCAATTTTTCGTATGTGCCTAATCTATGCCATTATAAACCGTATTCCCATAAATTTTATCTGCATAATTCTTAAGAACATGCTTGAGTTTTCCGGCAATCCACCATATGCTGATTTTGTATGCCAAGTCACTCAACACTGTCTTAAGACACAAATTGAGGATATGGGATATACATGGGAGCGTAGACCACAAAAAATAAGTAAGAATACTGTAGAAAAAATGGGAATTGATTTCGGTCATAAGAGGGCTAGGGTGGAAGGAGAGACATCTAGTCAAGACATACCACCACCTCCTCCTCCTACTAACCCATCCTATGATCCCATTCAAAACATCCTTACCTACATTGCGGGCTCCCAATATCATCTTAGTAAACAACTAGATTATAACCATCATGCCATGACTTATTTAAACCAAAAAATGCAAACCCTTTCTCCAAGCCAACCAGACGAATATCCTTATTCATTAAATCCTGGCATGCTCAATCCATATAATCCCTCTTACAACTACTATCAACCTCCACCTCCACCATCTACAGATCTCACGCATACTCAGTTTTCATCAATGCAACTACAAGATATTGCTGCTCATTTCCGATTTGATCGGGTTCCTACCTTCTTGGAAGCGTATGCCTTAACCAAGACAGGTGCTCTGGAGTGGCAAACTTTGGTCCAGTATTATGGAGCTGAGCCTTTTCTTGGGAAAGACCCTGATGTTGATGTAATTCTTAAGTCTTTCCAGTGAGATTTGGAGTTGTATTAGTTGTAATGGAATCTTTGCATAATTGTAATAAAAGGGTTATCTCTACATGATTTGGCTATCTTTTCATGCTTGTAATGAAATTGGTTATCTTTATTTCCTATAATGGATATCTTTTTGGCATCATTTGAATATGGATTATAAGACTATTGTAGAGCATACAAAATAAGGGGAGTCATAAATAAAAATAAATCAAAAAGGATGCAATCTTTGCAAATACCTAAAATTTAAAGTTATGGCTAAATTGACATCTAGTGCAAAGCATTTATACCTTGGGATATCTATCTAAAGGGGAGCATAGTATAAAATTAAGGGGGAGAAGTAATATCAAATATTCAACATGGATATCTTTTTGAAATGACAAAGGGGGAGAAAAGAATATAAAAATAAAATAAAGATCAAAACTATAATAACTAAGCTTCATAATGAAAAAGGCCAAGCACTCACTTGCAAAACAAGAATGACTACAAAAGGCAATCTTCAGGTATGAAACTTATTTGTTTTATAATTCCTTCATTTATATTTTGGAAATGTTTGTCATCTTCAAAAAGGGGGAGATTGTTGGCTAAATGGATATCTATAAATCCCTTTGTTTTGATTATGACAAACATTTCATTCTTATTGATCTAACGAGCTACTTGAGTGTGCAGGAACAAGGTGGATGACAAAGTACTAGGGAAATCCATATGCTTACATATTTATATTTTCATGAAATGTAACGCTTTGTAAAAACTTGTACAAATATATAATGTACAAGTACTTAGATTTCATGTAAATCAAGCGTTAGATCTTCCCTAGCTAAACACCACATTTAGATAAGTCATCCCCTTCAAATAGGATCACATATGCACACTCATACATATAATTAGTGTCTAAATTGAAACATTGAAACAGGATCAATCTCGGTCGACCAACTCCTCGACCGAGACACTCTCGGTCGACAATCTTCTCGACCGAGAAAGATCCAAAGTAGCCGTTTGACACAACTGACAAGGTAGTTGGCAGTTGGAGATAAACGTTGCAAAACACTTGATTCAGAGAGCCTGTCGGTCGACAAGAGTTCGACCGAGTAGGTGTCTCGGTCGACCATTCCTCGACCGAGATGAACTCTGACAGCAACTGCAGAGTAAATTAATTAGCCGTTGCTAAAGCAACAAACTTGTACCTAACGGATAGTTAAGCACTTAGAAACCCCTAGAAGTTGTATAGAATGTCCTTAAGCATCCTTAGGCCATTCCTATAAATAGGACAAGCCATAGGACACTCATACTCACTTGTTACACTTGAGAAATCCTTGAGCATACTTTGAGCAATCTGTTTGTGAGCAAATTGAGCATTGTGACAATTGGCTACTTCCTTCCTTAGCTCATATTTCATGTCCTATAGGCTAGCATCTCCTATCCACTGCAATTACAATTCCATACACTTTGATTAGGAGATCTATACGCTTGATCTAGGCAAATCAAGCCTTGTGCTACAAAAGGATAAGTTGTAATTTCCTTTTCCTTTCTTGTTCTCTATTATTGTTTGTACTCTCCTTGCTACTCCTAGGTTGGAGGCTGCGGATTGGAGAGGGTGGAGATCTTCTTGGTGAAGAAGGAGACCTTGAGATACTTCAAGAAGGCTGGTGCAACGGGAGGTTACTTCTAGAGAGGAAGGCTACTTTAAGGGTGAGCTTGGAGTTACTTCAAGAAGGCTACCTCAAGTTGGTGCATCTACTTCGAGTGAAGGCTGTTCAAGGGGTGTAAAGGAAAGTATTGTATTTTGTATAAATTCTTGTGAAGGTAATAAAATATATACTTTCAAAATCCCGGTTGGGTAAGCAACCGGGTAGTGGACTGACAACTTTAGTATTTGCTAAAGTTGGAACCACTCTAAACACCTGTCTCCTTCTTCCAATTTCAATTGTGGTTGTTTGAGTTCAATAATTGTTAAAATTGTTTTAAAACTCTATACACCCCCCCTCTAGTGTTTTTTTCAAAATACACATGACATCCATATAGCAACTTCAAGCCTCTACCTTCCAAGCAAGAAATGTCGATCAGTTTTCGTAGGGGCACTAGAGACCTATAAAAAATGCAGCATCAATGCCAACTCATCAAAGCAGACTAAATGATATGATGGACCTTGATTCCAGAATGTTACAATCATCAACTCTTTTATAATGAAATTCCTTACCTCCAAAATAGTAGAAACTAAAGAGTTCAAAAGTCAATACAATGTGCATTAGACTTCATGGTTTATGTATCCCAGAGTCATCGATCATGTGGTTGGAGGAAGCACACCTACTTGAGATTTTGCCTTGATTTAAAAGTCCTACACTCTGATAGGCATCCTCATTCAAGACCACTTCAGTAGATTGTCACTTCCAATCTTTTTTGGGTCCTAGACCATGACCCTAAACTAATACAACTGCATTTAACAAATCTTATTGGGTCCTAAACCATGACCTAAAACTAGACCAAACTTGTACTTTGTCTTCCAATCTCTTTTGGGTTCTCGACCATGGCCTAAAGCTAGACCAATCATGTGCTTCATTTTAAAAATCTTTTTGAGTCTTGGACCATGACCTAAAACTAGACCAAGCATGTGATTCATATTCAAATATCTTTGGGTCTTTGAGTATGACCTTAAACTAATCCAACTTCATTTACAATCTTTTTAGGTCCTGGAATAAGACTATAAAATGTACGATGTCCATTAACAAATCCTTTTATTCTAGACTAAGACCTTAAACTAGACCATGCCCATTAACAAATACTTTTTGGGTTGTGGATAAAGAGCCTCAACTAGACCACAAGACTTATTCTAGATATGTGTCTTTCCTGTTAACGATAAATCCCTATGCTCATGTAGGAAGTAGTACTTAAGGCCTACAATTTATAGGCACCTTACATGTTAAAGTCCTATCTAAAATTAGTGCTTCATCACTAAAAGACCGACATTCAGGTAGACATCTACCCAATCTAATCCCTATACCATGTAGGCACTCCTAGATTGATCTCTTAGTCATCCCGTAGGGCGAAATATTATCTAATTCCTAAATCCTAGACTATTGTCCATACTACACAAACTCAAAATCTCATGATCATATCTGACCCTAATTCACATGTGTTAAAGTCCTATTCCAAAAAGGCATACATTGATTGAATTTGATGATCTGACAAGTCCTATCTTGAATAGACATTCTTCATGAACCAAGTCCTATTTTGAATAGGCATCCATAATCAATCCATATCCTAATTAGGCATCTCCTAGAACTCAAGCCCTACATTTAGGTAGGCACACCCGATAGAGCCCTACATATAGGTGGACACTCTTTGCAAAAGTCTTATTAATAGATAGGCACTTAGATCAAATCCTTATGCACATTAGGCAAATCCTACTCTTATCATGGTTAACCATCTTGAATTCCAGAGTTGCTCGAGGGAGAAGACAATTTTATGATACAATATTTGGTCGTGAAAGTCACCTTGAATTTGTCTGGTGCCCAACCTTATCCATCTTCAACATTTTTTGAAAACAAGAACCAATTTGAGGAGTGGACAAAGAACCGTTATAGTCACTAGATGTGAATGCTACCTTAAACCTAGAAATTTGTATAGTGTCTGATCTTTTCAATCTTATCAATAAGGGATATGTTATATGGCGCATACAACTGACCAATGCAATCACTAGTTGTGAAGGCCACCTTAGATTCATAAACTTTTGTGGTACCCAATGTATCCATCTTGAGCATTAAAGAAGCTAATACTATTCTTTTGAAGGTCCCAACAAGCAACTTGGAACACTTCAAATGGCTAGATGATGCTCTTTTGATCCCTAGGTTTAGTATGATCTTTCAAGTGATCACATATACTTTCATTTCCATGTTCATTGATCCTTTTTCTAATCTTCAAATAGGGATTTAAATTTTCATATCTAATCAAACTCAATGTCACTTCAAGAAAAAACCATTCGTAATGGAGATGTAGTTCAAAAGAAGGTTGATCAAATTAACTGAGAACTAGAGAGTTAGGGATAATATATCATTGACACTCTAGGGGAAGGATGATAAACTAGTGGAGCACGTCATGGAGGCCACCTTACCAATTAATGATCACATGATGCTCGATCTTATCTTATTTAACATTCCTTCCATAAAGTTTAACCTACATGAATTGTAAATGCTCTAAGGAATAGATGATCAATCACTATAGTGAATGGTCCTTCCTTAACCCAATATATTTTTCTAGTGCCCAATCTTATCCATCTTGAGCACTTTTGATGAATTAGATCAATCAATATGATTTTTGAAGATCTTATTAAGCAACCTAGAACTCTTTGAATAGGTACTTGATGCTTGCAGATGAGACAATACACTGATACAATCATTGGTTGTGAAGGTCACCTTAAATCCGAAAATATGTATAGTGCCCAACCTTATCTATCCTGAGAACTTTTGTAAAACTAGAGGGGCTCTAGAAAGTAAACAAAGAACAACACACCTTAAATCTGAAAATTTGTCTGATACCTAATCCTTTTTGTGTCCTGGACCATTACCTGAAACTAAAAAAATAACCTACTATAACATTTCCAAATCTTTTTGGATCCTAGATCATGACCTAAAACCAAACCAATCATGTGCTTCTATTTCTAAATCCAAGATAATCATCTAAAACTACATCAATCATGTAATGAACATAAACTTTATCCCTACATCTAGTAGGAGATTTTAGATGATCACACATGTTGTCATTTCCATATTTAACGATCTATTCCCAATCGAGACAAAGTTCAAAAATGGGTTGAGCAAATCAAGTTGAACTATAGAGTTGGGGAGAATTTATTGTCAAAAATATAGGATATGGATGATAAACTAATAGAGGAACACGTCCTGAAGGCCACCTTATTACTGGATGATCACCTAATGCCCAATCTCAACTTGTTTTTATACTCTAACTATGGAATTCTGTCATACAATATCATAAACGATTAGGGAGCATATAAGTAACTCGTACAATCAGTAAAGGTAAAGGTCACCTTGAATTTGGATACTTATCTAATGCACCAATTAGACATGTAAATGGATATCCGGAATCCGCAAATTCAATCTAGATTTGAGTCCAAAATTCGAAAAAAATCCAACATCCGCATAATCCGAATTGGATTTAGGATATCAAATTTTATATCCGAAAATTTTGGATAGTATTTTGGATATGGATATATCCGCTCCGAAAAATCTGAAATCTGACATATATATACATATATTATCAAATATTATATATATATATAAACATAAAAATATAGGTATTTAATCATATATATTCATAGCGATATCAATGTTTTCTATATATAATCTATTAATAACAATACATTTATGTTTTTTGGTTCAGATCGAATATTTATCTAGATTCGAATATTATTTTGTCAGATCGGATTTAGATATTATCACATGATATCCGTCGGATATCAGATAGGAATTTCTTTTCAGATTTGAATATCGTATATAGTAGTATCCTCTCCGTATTCGATCCATTTATAGGTCTAGCCCCAATCTTCAATCTTGAGTGATCAAACATATTTCAAATAGGCAACCTTAATATATTGTACCTTATGAAGGTCTTGGTCCTAACCCTAATTTTCTCCACTCCTCCAACTTTCAAGAACACACACACACATATATATATGTGTGTGTGTATATGTATATGTATATGTATATGTATGTATGTATGTATATATATATATCAATATATATATATATATATATATCAAAAACTAAAATGCATATAAAAATAAGAGAGATGGTGAATCTTCAACATCTTTACCCATTTAAGAAGTTTCCATGATTCTTACATACCCTTGATTTTAATTCATTTTGGAAAACCACCATCATATCCACTCTTCACATCCACCTTTTCTCACTAAGCCATGAGTCAATGAGAGAATCATACATGTACTGATCTAAGAAATGGGAAATTATGAGAGTCGCTTTTGCTACCGATAAACCTTAAATGGCTCACCATATTTCCATGGGAATGACTTATTGGTTAGACATAGGTAAGTGTCCTGGCTAGAGGCAACCCTTACTATTGAGAAATCATTCATGCCCTATCTCAATTTTTTATGAGTAATAATTTCATTAATTCATCCTTAAAAGGAAAAGGCACCACCTAGGATTTCCACCCTCTACAAGGTTTTGTCACATAATTCTTGACAAGTCCAATCTTTTTGTCCTATTGTAACCAAAAATGGGGGATTACACTTGGCTCAACCATGTTTCTCACTCCTATCTTGAACCATGCCTTGAGAGGGGAAAACTATTGGAACTCAATTTTTTCTAACCCAGTAGAAATTCCTGATAAACATTAATTCTCTGACTAATGATGGTGTTCTTTTCTACATTTCCCACATTTTATCCCTTTTTACATTTTTCATATTTCCCCAAAATTTTCCACCTATTTAATCCATTCCTTTCACCCAATGTTACTCAATTCAGGGTTTTCTTTGAATAAAGATTCTTTTTAAACTAAATGCGATTTTTTTCCAGTATTTCATTTTTATAAGCCCTTTTTCATAAATTGCTCAGTAGAATTATCTTGAAAAAATACCCCTTTCCCCATAGGAATTTAATTACTTTTTTCCTCAAAAAATACATATATTTTCGATAATAATGAAGGAGAACTCTGAGTTGATATCCTACAATATTTTATGTGGCTTTTAATCAGAATCTACATTTTCCACAATTTTCTTTGAAACATTCTTGAAATATCTAGAAAATTGGAAAATAGGATTTATCCAGCCCGAGCCACTTGATTGATTAGAACCATCTGCCATGTGCCACATGGCCAGTCACCTCATTCTGCGAGCCATGTCGTAAGTCTCATGTAATCTGCTGCCTCTTCCATAAGCTTTTAGTTAAAACCCTGAACCTATAAATAGACCCCCGTATCCACCATATTTGGGGCCGTTTTTTACCCTCTTGAAGCCAGAGGATCAACTAACTCCATTTATGTTATGCATTATTTGTGATTAGAGGATCCTTCCTCTGACACACACTGTGTTAATGTTGGTAGATTGATCAACAACTGCTATTTTTTTGCTATATTCATATTTGTTGATATATGCATATTGTTTCTAAAGATCTAGATCTTGCTCTATCTCTCTCACTCTCTATATTCCTACACATTAGAAGGTCATGAGGAAACTATGATGGGATTCTAGCCCTTAAAGTATTTAGTTCAATTCCTCGGTTTCAACATCTTAATGTTAACTCAAGCCTAAATTGACTAAACCCTTATTTTAATGATGACTTAACGATTCCAATTAACTGTGTCTAATGTCTCTACTTGAGTGATTTCAGATTAGGTATAGACACACTCCAAATGCCCTAACTTGCGCATCTCAACTTGGAGAAAAGATAAGTCAATACAAGTGCACGTTTTTGGAATGTGACGTAAATCCATTAGAATCATGTTGTGAATCACTTGTAATGATTGTATGGCTTGTAATTAAGCTTAGAAAAAGTTAAGAGCACATAGATTGAATGTTTAAGCACTCAAAAGCCATTTTCTAAAATTCACATCAGGTTGTTCAACGATCGAGTTGCAAACTCGACCAATCCTAATTGGATCTTAAAAATGACTTTTGATCAGTCGAGTTTGCACTTCACAGAAGTCGATCGATCCCTCTACTGACCAAAACTGATTTAAGTGAATCGGTCGAGTTACCCTAGGACAAAATCGATCGATGGCCTAAATTGGTCTTGTCTTTTACTGGGATCGGTCGAGTTACCTTTATAGAAACTCGACCGATTGCACTGTATGAAAAAGTGCATAAAAGTGTTTCTAGCCATTGTAGAGTTGCAACAAGTGAAAATATATATGTTGCAAGCCACAAAATGGTTAGTTTTCATTTTTAAGTGTTCCCAAAGGCTAAGGGGCATCCTCAGCTATAAATAGGACCCCTTGGGCTTCATTTCAAGGTTGAGCATTTGATGCAAAACTCTATGTGAGGTTCCTATTCTATAGTTGAGTGCTTCCTATGGCTTCCTCTCTCTCTCCAAGCTTAATCACTTGGTACATTCGTTAAAGTGAGTAGGAAATTTGTAAGAAAGATAGTCCTACATGTATACCTTGTGAGGCTATCACTTCCACCACCTCCCTATCTCTCATTTCAGCCATGAAGATGAAGGTTCTCTCTCGGTTAAGAGAGGTGAACAAGAATAAGGGAAGGAGTCCCTTGGTGAAGATCAAGGCTGACGACTTGGAGCAAGAGTGGGTAAGACCTTGGTGAAGGCAGAAGACTCCTTGCTCAAGTGGGTAAGTCCTTGGTGGAAGCTTCTCTGAGTGAAGGTGAAGGCAAAGGCTGAAGATCCAAGAAGTGTAGAAAAGTCCTTGAAGGCGGAAAACGTGTTCTAGAGTGGGTAAGACCTTGGAGAAGGTTGAAGACTCTTGGCAAAGTGGGTAAGTCCTTGGCTGTGGAATACTCTTGGTGCTTGGATGGGTAAGTCCTTTGGTGGTCATGTATTTTAAGTCTTATGAATGAATATAAGAGTGTAATGGTTAAGAAATCCTAGAGGTTGACCTCTCTAGGTAGTGAACTGACTCACTTCTAGTTTGAAGTGTGGAACCACTCTAAATAGCTTGTCAATTAGTGTATGTTCAATCTCTCTCTCCCTTACTATGAATGTTTTAGTTTCACTCAAATTTCCTATTTAGCAACCTTATCTTGTGATATATCTTGAAGGTCTACTGAATTTTGCTTAAGTGCATTCAACTCTATTCACCCCCTCTAGAGCATCCAATCACCCATCTAAGATCCAATAAGTGGTATCAAAGCGGGCTTCTCCAAGCTTACTTCAATAAGTAGGAGAAGATGAGTGACTACCAAGGTGGGAGATACTTCATCAACCTTCCAATCTTTGATGGGAGTAACTTCCTCTATTGGAAAAGAAAGCATCAATTCTACATCCAAGGATCAAGTCTTGAGATGTGGAAAATGGTGAACAACCCATACAAGCTACTTAAGGAAAAGATTGAAGAATGGGATGAAGCTACCTTGAAGAAAGCAACCTTGAATGTTGGAGCCATACACATCCTCTATGCCTCCATGACCTCCACCGAGTTCAACCGGATTTCTTCATGTGAAACAGCCTATGAGGTATGCAGAAAGTTATGCATCACTTATGAGGGGACAACTCAAGTGAAGGAAAGCAAAGTCTACATGCTCAACGGGCTATTTGAGAACTTCAAGATGGGAAAGGAGGAGAAGATAGCTCATATGTACCATAGACTCAACACCATCGTGAATGGTCTTGCAGTTCTAGTCCATCCTATTTCCAGAGGAGAGATCAACTCAAAGATCCTTAGAACTCTTCCCAAGAGGTGGGAACCCAAGGTGACTTCGATTGAAGAAGCAAGGTCTCTTAAGGATATTCCTATTGAAGAGCTCATTGGAAATATACAAGCACATGAAGCCACACTTGACAAGAGTGAAGAAGTTGAAATAAAAGAGGAGAAAGAGCTATAGAGAATGAAGAAGGATGAAATGAAGGCTCAAATTGAAGCTATTATAGGACAAGCCTCTCCATCCTCTCATGTTGAAGAAGATGCCATGTACTCCAAGGGTAGATTCTACAAAGGCAAGAATTCCTCCTCCATCTGGTTCCTCAAGTGTGGAAAGAAGGATCACTTCAAGATAGATTGTCTATAAGGCAAGAAGACCCATCATCACAAGAAAAGAGAAGAGAAGTACAAGATGAAGGAGAATAGGCACTCAAGCTCAAGTGACTCCTCAAATTCAAGCTCAAGTGAAGAATCAAGTGAAGAGTCAAGTGGAAGATCAAGCTCTAGTGAAGAAGGAGAATGTCATTTTGCTCTCATGGCATCAACAAGTAAAGACTCAAGTGAGGTAAATCTAAACTCTTTAGATAAAGAATATTTGATTGCTATTATTCATGATACGTGTGCCTCTCTTAAGTCTTATAAAAGGAAAAAGAAAAAGCTTGCTAAAATTGTTGATAACTTGCATGTAGAAATAGATAATCTTGAACATGCTAATACTTGCTTGGAAAATGATGCCAATGATCTTAAAAAGTTTTCTCTAGAATTTGAATTGGAATTCGATAATGTTGAGGTTGAAAACAATGCCCATATTAGTCAAATAGATGATATTAAACTTGAAAATGCTAATTGATAAGATTAGATTTCTAGAAGCTCAAACTCTTATGCATAGTTCTAATGAAGAACATACTAAAATTGTGTATTCTCTCATGTTTGATATTAATGCTATTAAATCTGAAATCAAGGATAAAGACTTAGCTTTGCAAGGATTAGAATATGAAAATAGGATCTATCATTTTAAGATTGCCTTGTTTGAAAATGAAAATACTTCCTTGCTTGCTAAAATCAATGTGCTTGAATCTTGTTCTAGTTCTACTAGTAGAGAGAATAATGTTGTTGTTCTTAATATTGATAGATTCTTATTTAACTAAAGCTCTTTGCTTAGAAAATGATCTTTTGCATGCTAGAGATAATATCAATCTTTTGTCTTCTACTATTGCTTCTCTTATGCATGATAATGATAGTTTGAGATCTTCTTTGCAAAGATTCTTAGTTGGTAAAAAGGGTCTTAATGACAACCTACACCATACTACTAAACAAATTGGTAGACATGGTTTAGGATATGATAGTAGTCAAAGGAACAAAAAAGGTAAAGGACCTCCAATATTCCATGGAGAATCCTCTAGTTCCAAGACTATGGTCACATGCAACTATTATAATGAAATTGGTCATTATTCTATTTGTTGTCCCTTTAAGAAAGCACCCAAGAGCAATAGGATTTGGGTTGCTAAACTAACCCCTCCGGACCCAAAAATATGATTGGGGACCATTTCATCTTTCTTCTTGTAAGTACTTGCAAATGGATTGACTTGAGCTATTGAATTGCAAATTGACTTCTCAATCCACATGAAAGAAGAAAGGTGATATGTGTAGAAGGTGACAACAAGTGGAAAAAGGAATGGTAAGAACAAAGGTAAAGGTTTTCTTGCTTATAACCAATCCAAACTTATTTTTGTCAAGTTAGTGTGCACTATGCATATGGTTTTTGAGTCAAAAGTGGTATTTTGTGTTTCTCTTCACACTCTTGCTCAAAAACCGCTTCAAATTCTTTTATAGTGCATTACTAACTTGCTTACACATTTTTTGGATATGGTTTTTATATTTAGCATGCATTTGAATATGTTTTTATGAAATATATGTGCTTTTTGACAGCGGCTTTTTCGGTCGAGTTTGTCCTGTTAGAAACTCGACCGACCAACACCAATGGGTGTTGCCAACAGCTGTCATCGGTCGAGTTGTCAATACATAGAACTCGACCGAAAACACTGTACGCAAAATATACAGTTGGCTTATTGGATGAGAATTTCCCTCTCAACTAGTTTTTCTCAACCAAATAGCCTTATTCTTTGGCACTCCCATTTAGTACCTTTAAATATGCATATTGCCATGCTGTGACGTCCCCTAATTTTCTAAAACTTAATCTGATGCATGACGTCCAAATTGAAACCCTCACCTCAACAAGAATCCCAAGTTAAACATCACACACCGGGCCATGAAAGAGAAAATCAGAGGAAGTTAGAAGGAAACAATAGTAGCACATGTACATGAACAATAATAAGACCATACAACACATGTTCATCATTCAACGTATAATTACACAATGAATTGTTATAACATTTGAGATTACATATTGAACAACAAACTTCTACATATACATGTACTACCACTAAACAACATGATCTTAAGACAACGGGTTCAACTATACATCATCTCGCTATACAACTATCAACTATCCTGGTTCTTCAAGATCATATGTCCACAACCTAAACAAAAGATTACATGCGGTACACGTCACCACAATATTCAAGAATATTGTACTGAGTACGCCTACGTGTCTTTATTATACCTCTCATCATATCTTGGCAATAAGATAAAATTAATACTTGGCAATAATAGAAGGATATAAGAAAAGCATACTTGAACAAGAATGTTTATTAACAAAAGAAAACACATATCTTTTAGGCATATTTTCCATTATATCATCCATGCATTGACTACCTGAGAGTTGAATGCATTAAGGCATTTATGATCACTACCAAAGAGTTAGATCATATGTACAATGTGACCACTACCAAAGAGTTAGGTCAGACCACTACCAAAGAGTTAGGTCATATGTGCAATGTGACCACTACCAAAGAGTTAGGTCACTTCGAAGCACACTGTCAAAGAGTTAGTGCTTTCATATAATGGAACATATATATTATGTTTGATGTGTTCATAGTAGTAAGTATGGAAACTCAAGCAACATATCATACAAGAACAATCATTTCAACCAATACCATATACCAAGTATTTACTACCATATAACACAAGCATATTGTATGATAAGCCAAGTCAGAGGTAATGGCGTACCTTGATCACAAATATACTAATCGCATTCCTGATGTCATCTATATCCTTGTTAAACCCTTTTCTGGCCAATCGGCCGCTGACACATGGCTAGTAAGGTATGCACCACTCTCTCTCGCTGGGACCTGCCTGGTCCGGATCCGATGTTGGATTCGTGAATCTAAGGATCCGTTAACCTGGTCGGGGCTCTGACTCTCGCTCTCGGTTCTTCGCGTTCTTTGTCTCTGCTCCGTGCCTGCGAGGGAGCGCCACCGCAAGCGCCCGTGAACTGCCATCATCGGGTGTGGGCGCATCAACAAGGGTCTCCTCCTCGTCTCGCGTCGTTGTTGCTGGCTCTCTCTCTCCGGTGAGCAGAAGGTCTATGAGCCCTCCTCTTCACCCTCTCCTGCTCGATCCATCTCCCACGTGACGGCGGAGCCCGACTCTACTTCTCACGCACGCAAAGTCACTCTCTGTTCTTCGTCCAACGAGCGTCATCGTACTTCTTTCCTTCAGTGAGCGAAACCAGTGGCACCAAACCTCCATCAACTACCATTATGTGTGCCTTTCCTTGTGCATGCCATAGATCTGAGCTCCAGCATCGTGTGGCCCAGCTGCTCCGGCAAGGACTTGGTCTCTGTCCTTTGGGTAGATCCCCGACGAGATATAGGCCAAGGTCTCCTCCTCGCCAGAATTGTAGCTGCTAACAGCTCCTCCTCACCAGAACTGCAGCCGCCAACAACTCCTCTGATGTTTGCCATCGTTGCCATCCTGGTGGACTGCCGCTGGAGCCTCCTCTTTTCTTTCTCGTACCTAACTGCTTGCTATAATGGAGAAGGGGAGTGAAAAGGAGGTTTGTTCTTCCTTGTCAGTTACTCAGTGGCCATCGGTTGTGGTGTTCATCTTGACGAGCCAAGACCCGGATCGTCCGTCATCTACTCTTATCCCACATTCTCCAAGTCACTACATCATGAACGATCGCTGCCTATGATAACGCCACAAACCGCTAGGTGTAATACAACATCCTGGCTGTTGATCCCTCATGTGTGGTTAAGATTGAGCCTCTACTAGTCTGGATCCGTGGCTTTAGAAAGGGATGCCTAGTCGTTGCTCATTATCAAGGGAAGCTTGACTTCGTAAGATATGGCCCTAAGTCATAAAGCATATACCTTGCTTATAATTATCAACCCTTCAATTACATATACTATTTTATCATCTAAAACCTCAACATCTCTCTCTATGATCATCCCAACAAGATGTAACTTCAACCATGGTTTTAGAACCATTCCTTCTACATTTGGGTGCCAAGTTATCACTAATTGACCAATCAATTAGTTATTCTAAAAACACACATAAAGTCTAATCAAATATAATATTCACATCGAACAATTCCTAAACTCTTCCAAACTAAAGGAATCACCTTTCTATGATCAATATATATATATATGTGTATACTTTCAAAGCAATCATTCTAATATGAAATCCATGAACATGATTATCCAATTGGGTACTCCAAAACATCACAACTTCACTCTATCACATCCTATAAACCTTAAAAGAAATTTTGTCCTCGAAATTAAGCTAAAAAAATCCAGTCTTTCACATGATATACATATTAAAAGGAATTTCGTCCTCGAAGTTAACTCATCCTCTTAATTCAAGGAAAAACCAAAAGGTCTTCATTCATATGCAATACACTACTCAATCTGAAACATATCCAAAATTAAGGCTCCATAATCACATCCAAACCACTATTAGAGGGATTTTCAAACATCTAAGGTGAAACCCTTCATGAAGATTGAAACAACAGCTTATAAATTCTAGTTATGTCATGACATATCTCATATGTTAAGGTTGCATCCTTATCTTTACCCATGCTTTAGGGTTCCCACATCATATTACCATGTTCTAAAGAGTTAACTAACGTTAATCCATTATATCTAGGTTCCAACAACATTTTATTTAGCTTTTGTTAGAACATGTTCAACATTAACATAAGCCTTTTAGGAGGGAGTTAACTACAGTTAACCCACTTTGTCCATCTAGATCATATCAAGGTGTCATAAATGTTAAGTTGTACTAACTATCAAACTATATTTTTCATCTTTATTAAGCACTAAAGTTAACACCTCATGTAACATGTTTCATTCATATGATCTTATTTCATTGTTCATATTAAATTGCAACATTTACTAGTGATTCCATTACAAGATTAACCAACAAAATCACATTATCATCTTTATTCATGTATATGGTTAACCATTTATGCCTTGATATCTATTAAACCATCTCTGGATTTTCATCACATCATGTCTATATATCACATCTCGAGATTAGATCACATCTTATCTATGCTATATCATGGTGGTGCAAAACAAACTTATGTGAGTGTCTTGTCAAACATATGTCAAAACTTTATTTAGTCCAATTGAGGTTTTCCTGACCCATACCACAAGTATAGTGTCATGCTCAGTCTCTCTGAGCTAACTCAACTCTAGGAGTATCTCATATGTACAAAGTTTATCTTCCCTCTCTTAGTCTAGGGTTCTCAAATTACCTTATTTGCACTAGAGATAGTCTTAAAAGCTCTAGTCACATAAGCACAAACCAAAACATGCTATGACATACCCTTCACAGGTCTCTACCCATAAAACATGCTATATCTCAAAACTCTCTCTCTATATACACATGTAGAGTCCTACATGGGGAACCACCGAGCATGAGGTTGTACAGAAACAAACACAGTTACCTCCTCTAGGGTCTTGGGACTCTCTCTCTATAATGTCCCAGATTTTTGCCTCCAGAATTAACTCTTAATCATGGAGATTAATACTCGAGGGCATTATGGAAGAAGCATCAAGCAATAGATAGCAACCACAAAACTTTATTACATCTTCAAAATGTATATATCACATGACATGGGTTACAATAGTGTTTCAAATATTTTATTCACTTGATTAGCATTTAAACACATGAACATCAACTAAGAATTTGATCATTTAGCATGATGCTGCTCCCTCCAGGATCTAGTCAGAAAAAGCCACACGATGAAACTTGAGGTCTTCTTTAACCTACGGTGGGAAGGGAACAAGAACTATAGCAAGCGGAGTTAGACAAATGTCTAAGTATGGAGAGGCATACAAATTTAAGTTGATCATACTTATAATGGAACATTTGATAACATGAGATAAAAAATTATAAATGAAAGACATAAAAATTGACCATATGATATGAAAGTTGAAGCATGTCATATTAAAGTGAAACACATTATAAGAAAGCAAAAAGCATACAAATTATTTTATTGTATCATTCCCCACTCAGTCTAGAGGGATTGTTAACCAACCCTAGATCCAGCTCGTGGCCTGCAATCACAGCTAAGGTCACATAGACTATGAGTAACAACAATATATATATCCACTTCGCACATCGTCATTAAACATATCACACAGATACTGACGCTAAACATGTGCTAATTCTACCCTTACTGCTTCCTCTGTCCCACCTCACACCGCTGGTGTGGTTTGTAGGCCCCTGATTCGATGCCTACTCAAAGGGTAGTCCTGCATCCCATGCTCTACCCTCGAGGTGAGGTCAGTTTCTAACCATATCTCTCCATGGTCTGGCGGCCTAGTGCAGGTGTCGTCACCTCAGCGGTCGTTATAAACAACCTTTGATGATTTATCTCACAAACCAGTAGTACTTTGGCTGCCCTCAAGGTGGGGTAGGCGTAAGGAATAGGCTATTCCTCCTCCCTTATCCATCCCAAGGATACAATCCATATCCAAACATAACATATCACATAACATAAATATCAATCTCGATCTTCCGGTCCTCACCGACTCTAGGACTGTAAAACCAACTCTTCTATGGTGGAATCTCAACAATAACAATTATAATTTTATTAAACCCAAGGATGAATTTCATTGAGCATCATTGTTCATGATTATAATCTCATTATTTTAACCATTTCACCATTTCATCAAATCCAAGGATGAATTTCATTGAGCATCATTGTTCACAATTATAATCTCATTATTTTAACCATTTCACCATTTCAATAAATCTGATCAATTTACTCATGTTAAAGCATTGTAATAATAGGATAAGACTCGATGAAGATAAAAGGAAGAAGTAGAACATGTCTTTAGTCTCACTTTTCACAAGTCATCATTTAACTGAAACAATAGATACTATAAATAATATTGATTCTCATGAAATCATATTAATCGAGAGTCCAATTGGACAAAACCACTTGTTTTAATAGAATAATTCTTGTTGAGGTTGACTTATAAAGAAAGTGAATTCCAATTGAGAATTTACTTTTAGAGTCATGCAATTAATTTTAATATGCACATTAAAGACCTTAATGTTACATTATAAGTACAAGATACTTAATCATATATCATTTTTATAAAATTAAGGCCCAATATAAGGGAAAAGAGTGAATGTAAATATAAAAGCTCTAACATATGAACTAGTCAACAATTTGATTATATTTTCAGCTTACGTTTGTGACATTAATAGACTTTACATAGTAATCATCTTCATGAGGGCTCATAAATGAGGAGTGAAGTTTATGACTTATAAAAATGATTATGATTTAGTACAACAATGTAGGGTGATGCTTATGACTCATCAAAAGATAACCATTCAATGATGTATGTATC
Organism: Alisma plantago-aquatica; assembly: GCA_963693085.1. Lineage (NCBI taxonomy): Eukaryota > Viridiplantae > Streptophyta > Magnoliopsida > Alismatales > Alismataceae > Alisma > Alisma plantago-aquatica. The sequence goes on from OY856410.1 coordinate 908,663,161, forward strand.
AAATGACTCAGAAGAGGATACTCCATACAAAAAATTATGTAGCAAGATGATGACTCAACAAATGGTACTCCATACCTTTCATTAGCTTTAAGACATTTCCTTTCAAAAGCACTAGTCTTGTGGACTGGGATCTTGTTCTACTACTTGGTCAAGTTTATTTGTTCTTACGAGTCTAAGTTCACATACATTCTCATGTCCTTTTGAGTGCTTTATCCCTGGTTGATCAATGGAGTTCTCTTTGGACGAAGGTTGTCGATGGCTTGAATGTCGATGACATAGACGTATTAAGAATTTATAAAAGCACCTTACATAATATTTTGCTTTGCTAGAGTGAAGAGATGAAATGGAAAAGAAGAAGGAGTAACAAGGAAGGAGAGGGTAGATGGTATGGATCTATATGCATGGTATGAGTAAAGAGGTTGTTGTGGATGCCTCTAGTCATTCTCTATGTAACGGAAGAGAAGGGAGGATGAAGATAGAGTAAGTGAAGAAGGAAGGTAATGTAGTAGCTTTATGGGGGTGGTAGAAGGGAATGGAGGAGGATATACCTCGTCCAGCATCTATAGGGGTATATATATAAGAGGTTGGGATACAGTGGGGAAAGTTCCAGGTAGTATGATGGGCTGGAAAAGGATGACCAGTAGTTTTTCCAATCAGCACAGAGAAACAATGACAAGATGTTTTTGGGCGGTGATAAGTTCTCTTCTAGCTCACTATTGGCCAAACCAAGCAGTCGTCTAGATAGCCATATATGAGTTCAAGACGGACACAAAATTTCGTGTGAAATGGTGGTTTGTGTAAGTGAATTTCCGTTGCCATAGATGGCATCCCGTTCATGGTGCAACACCACCAGTTTTGTCAGGAAAGGTTGAGGATGATGTGATGTGCTCCTACAGGCCGTTTGGGGCGGTGTGGATGGCTTGTGGAGTATTTCGAGACATGATGTGACATTCTATGGTGATGAGATGTGAGGAGGCGGCGAAGCTAGCTGCCATGTTTACCGACGAGGTTAGTAAGTGAAGGTGGCAGTGGGATATTCGTAGTGTCGGGGGGCAAGGCTAGCTCTGACCAGACTTGTACAAGCATTGCTTAGAAAAGCCAGAGGCTGAAGTCACATCTATTGGTGTTGTAGGTCATGGGCTGAAGGCTAGCCGACACCATTGCCATCGCCGCAACCAAACAGGTAAAGAAGAAAGTATCGGGGATGGAGGGAGAGAGAAAAGGAGGAAAGAGAGAGGAAGTGGGGGGGAGAGTAGGGTCAATTGATGATGTGGCATTATGCTACTGGCTCATGTGTGGTTTTCCCAGCCAGTTTGTTTATGACCATGCATGGAGTATTGGAGAGAAAGAGAAAGAGAGAGAGAGAGAGAGAGAGAGAGAGAGTGGTGGGGTCTAAGGTGGTGTGGCACAAAACTATTCATAGTATTGCCATGGCCATCCCTTGTGAGATATGTGAGAAGTCAGATTGGGGTAAGTTACGTGAGGGAGGGGAAGAGTTGATTGAGAGAGAAAGATAAGTGGGGTTAGTTGGGTGTTACTACGAGGAGCCAATCATATGGAGAGAGAAGAAATAAAGGAGGAAGGACAGAGCGGCAATTGATGGGAAGTGATAGGGGAATAACGAGAGGAAAGGGGGAGTGGGTCCCAAGGAAATAAAGATACATAGTCATCTTAAATAAGGAGCATGCTCGTTGGTTAATAAGGTTGGAAAATATAGATCCTTTTACTAGAAAAATTAACAACAGATTGCTTCTGGTTTTGATTATTGCAAATAGGTCCTTGCAATCAGTGTTATAATAGAAAACGAAAGTTATATTATCGAACAGACTTAACCATTGCGTATGCACCTATCTTGCTATTATTTATAACTTACTCAATGAATATAATACTTTCTCTTTTACATTGAACCTACATATTCGTTAAAACTTAGAAATGTTATTTCTTTTCAATTAGTTACTTTTTCTTTTATCTTTACTTGTTCATCTCATTAGTTAACACTAATCATCTTAGGCATTTTCCTTTACCCTGGAAAACTTCCCTTTATGATTTTATAATTATATCAAGGTACCCCTTTTTTACTTTTAATATTTATATTGGGAAATCATTTTTTTTCTTAATTATCTTTCTTGTAATCCTATTAATGATCAGTCATTGCCTTTATTATTTTATTTTCTACTTTGTCACATAGCTTGGTGAAAGTCAATTATCTTTACTTTATCTCTTTTTAATATATATCCTATTTATATTTATGTCCACTATATCCCTTTTATATTTAGAAGAATAATCATTTCATTTTCTTTTGATATATGTATTTCATACAACGTATTACTTGTGATATTTTTTAACCAAATTTAGTATTTTCTTAAATAATTGTTATTATAATATATTTTAGTCTTGTTCTTACTAATTAATTCTTTCTAAAAATATGAGTTATTACATCGTTAACCCCTAACAAAATTTTTGTCCTCGAAAATTAAATCATAGTCAATGCATCCAAATTTTCGTCATGTCTTTTTAAATATGTAACTTATGAATATCGTATATCATGAACTAAACAAACATTTGTTCTTTCAAACTCTTCTCATCAAGAAATCTTTTACTTAGTAGTAGATCATATCAATTCTATAAATTTAACATTTCTCCTTGTCATAACATGAACCATCACAACTTTATTGAATCTTCCAAAAATGAAAGAGACTACATATTCAAAATTTCCTATATCTTTATATATGGAGTTGATTATTATTTTTTGTACATTTAGTATTAGTAAATATAATTCATTCACAATTACACATGAAAGGAAATCTAAGTTTGGTAAATAAAATTATTTTATTTTTGATACACAATAATGTGCACTTCCCTGGTCTTTGAGATTTAAATTTTTATATTCTTTTCTAAATCATCCACCACTCTTATTATTACTACACAAGATACTTATTTCATTCCTTTCTCATAAACTAAATAATGCATGTTTTAGGAATTTATAATAGTGATAATTTTTTTTATGTGTAGAACTTACAGTAAACAAGATCTATTTATGATTGAATATAGGAAGGTAGCTAAGTTTGGAAAATTACAAGTGATGGATATTACAAAGTAGTGGCTATTTGATGATTTATTGACTATTTCATTTGGATTTTTGTTGTCTGGAATGTAACTCTTTCACGCGACATAAGTATTTGAGAGAAAAAAATTTATCTTTATTTATATAAGTTCTAATTCTTTTTGTCCATCTAGTATCATGTCAAAAACTTCTTATTAATATAAAAACTTACCTGAGTTTTTTTTGCTTTAAGTGTCATCCTAGTTTTTTTCAATCCAAAACTCATACAAATAAAATTTCTTATCCCTTTTCAAACATAGTATTTATAAACCTTAGTTTGAGTGTTTACTTATTCCATTCTAACACTTGAATACTTGGTCAGAGCATCCAAGGTTAGAGTAGACGAGCACTAAATCTTGATATTAACTTAGCAAGGTTCCCAAATACCTGACCATGGTATTTAAGTACCAAAGTAAGTAATATCAAGTTTCTTCTATTAAACATCAATTATAGTATATTTTCTTCATGAGGCTTTCATTTTTTTACCTTCTCAAATTGTCTTACAAATTTTGTAATGTAACACGTCTTTGTTATATTATTATATTGAAGCTCAAGAGTATATCAAGATTTATTTGTGAGACCTATAGCCATGATATTAACCTTGTCTATAAGTTTTCTATTGATAAAACTAATTTATTGATCTTTTTTTGACCTAATTATGTTCATATGTGTATTTTAGATGATTTCATTGTGTGGTTTTTAACCTGGCTCTAATACCACCTGTAACGTCCCGGATTTGTGTCGTCACAATTAACTCTTAATCATGGAGATTAAAACTCGAAGGCGTTATGGAAGAAGCATCAAGCAATAGATAGAAACCACAAAACTTTATTACATCTTCAAAATGTCTATATTACATGACAAGGGTTACAATAGTGTTTCAAATATTACATTCACTTGATTAGCATTAAAACACTTGAACATCAACTAAGAATTTGATCATTTAGCCTAGTGCCGCCAGGTTCTAGTAAGAAAAGCCACACAATGAAACTTGAGGTCTTCTTTAACCTACAGTGGGAAGGGAACAAGAACCGTAGCAAGAGGAGTTAGACAAATGTCTAAGTATGGAGAGGCATAAAAATTTAAGTTGATCATACGTATAATGGAACATTTTATAACACGAGATAAAAAATTATAAATGAAAGACATAAAAATTGATCATATGATATGAAAGTTGGAGCATGTCGTATTAAAGTGAAACACATAATAAGAAAGCAAAAAGCATATATATTTTTTTATTGTATCATTCCCCACTCAGTCCAGAGGGATTGTTAACCAACCCTAGATCCTGCTCGTGGCCTGCAACCCCATCTAAGGTCACATAGACCATGAGTAACAACAATATATATATCCACTTCGCACACCATCGTTAAACATATAAAATAGATACCGACGCTAAACATGTGTTAATTCTACCCTTACAGCTTCCTCTGTCCCACCTCACACCGCTTGTGTGGTTTGTAGGCCCCTGATTTGATGCCTACTTAAAGGATAGTCATGTATCCCATGCTCTACCCTCGAGGTGAGGTCGGTTTCTAACCATATCTCTCCATGGTCTAGCGGCCTAGTGTAGGTGTCGTCACCTCAGCGGTCATTATACACAACCTTTGATGATTTATCTCACAGACTAGTAGTACTTTGGCTGCCCTCAAGGTGGGGTAGGTGTAACGAATAGGCTATTCCTCCTCCCTTATCCATCCCAAGAATACGATTCGGATCCAAACACACATAAATATCAATCTCGATCTTCCGGTCCTCACCGACTCTAGGACTATAAAACCAGCTCTTCAGTGGTGGAATCTCAATAATAATTATTATAATTTTATTAAACCCAAGGATGAATTTCATTGAGCATCATTATTCATGATTATAATCTCATTATTTTAACCATTTCACCATTTCATCAAATCTGATCAATTTACTCATGTTGAAGCATTGTAATAATAGGATAAGACCCGATGAAGATAAAAGGAAGAAGTAGAACATGTCTTTAGTCTCACTTTTCACAAGTCATCATTTATTTGAAACAATAGATACTATAAGTAATATTGATTCTCATGAGATCATATTAATCGAGAGTTCAATTGGATAAAACCACTTATTATAATAGAATAATTATTGTTGAGGTTGACTTATAAAGAAAGTGAATTCCAATTGAGAATTTACTTTTAGAGACAGGAAATTAAGTTTAATATGCACATTAAAGACCTTAATGTTACATCATAAGTACAAGATACTTAATCATATATCATTTTTATAAAATTAAGGTCCAATATAAGGGAAACGAGTGCATGTAAATATAAAAGCTCTAACATATGAACTAGTCAATAATTTGATTATATTTTCATCTTACATTTGTGACATTAATAGATTTTACATAGTAATCATCTTGAGGAGGGCTCATAAATGAGGAGTGAAGTTGATGACTTATCAAAATGATTATGATTTGGTACAACAATGTATGGGTGATGCTTATGACTCATCAAAAATAACCATTCAACGATGTATGTATCAAATGACTCAGAAGAGGATACTCCATACGACAAACTATGTAGCAAGATGATGACTCAACAAATGGTACTCCATACCTTTCATTAGCTTTAAGACACTTCCTTTCAAAAGCACTAGTCTTGTGGATTGGGATCTTATTCTACTACTTGGTCAAGTTTATTTGTTCTTATGAGTCTAAGTTCCCATACATGCTCATGTCTTTTTGCGTGCTTTATCCCTAGTTGATCAATGTAGTTCTCTTTGGACGAAGGTTGTTGATGGCTTGAATGTCGATGACATAGAAGTATTAAGAATTTATAAAAGCACCTTAAATAATATTTTGCTTTGCTAGGGTGAACTATGAGATGAAGTGGAAAAGAAGAAGGAGTAGCAAGGAAGGAGAGTATAGATGGCATGGATCTATATGCATGGTATGAGTAAAGAGGCCGTTGTGGCTGCCTCCAGTCATTCTCTATGTAACGGAAGCGAAGGGAGGATGAACATAGAGTAAGTGAAGAAGTAAGGTAATGTAGTAGCTTTATGGGGGTGGTAGAAGGGAATGGAGGAGGATATGCCTCATCCAACATCTATAGGGGTATATATATAGGAAGTTGGGATACAGTGGGGAAGGTTCCAGGTAGTATGACGGGCTGGATAAGGATGACCGGTAGTTTTTTCAATCAGCACAAAGAAACGATGACAAGATGTTTTTGGGCGGTGATAAGTTCTCTTGTAGCTCACTATTGGCCAAACCAAGCAGCCATCTAGATAGCCCTATATGAGTTTGAGTCGGACACAAAAATAGTGTGCGAAATGGTGGTTTGTGTAAGAGGATTTCCGTCGCTGTAGTTGGCATCCCATTCATGGTGTAACACCGGTGTTGCCAGAAAAGGTTGAGGATGATGTGTTGTGCTCCTACAAGCTGTTTGGGGCAGTGTAGATGGCATGTGGAGTATTTCGAGACATGATGTGACATTCTATGGTGATGAGGTGTGAGGAGGCAGTGGCGAAGCTAGCTGCCATGTTTACCAACGAGGTTAGTAGGTGAAGGTGGCAATGGGCTATTCGTAGTGTTGGGCGGCAAGGCTAGCTTCAAATAGACTTGTAGAGGCATTGATTGGGAAAGCCAGAGGCTGTAGTCTCATCTATCAACGTTGTAGGTCACGGGTTGAAGGCTAGCCGGTACCATTGTTGTCGCCACAACCAAATAGGTAAAGAAGAAAGTATCAGGGATGGAGGGAGAGAGAAAAGGAGGAAAGAGAGAGGAAGGGGGGAAGAGTAGGGTTGGTTGATGATGTGGAATTATGCTACTAGCTCGTGTGTGGTTGTCCCAGCTAGTTCGTTTATGACCATGCATGGAGTAATGACGAGAGAGAGAGTGTGTGTGGTGGGGTCCAAGGTGGTGTGGCACAAAACTATTCGTAATATTGACATGGCCATCCTGTGCGAGATATGTGAGAATCCGGATGGGGGTAAGTTATGTGAGGGAGAGGAAGAGTTGATTGAGAGATAAAGATAAGTGGGGTTAGTTGGGTGTTACTACGAGGAGCCAATCATGTGGAGAGAGAAACAATAAAGGAGGAAGGAGGGAGCGGAAATTAAGGGGAAGTGATAGGGGAATAACAAGAGGAAAGGAGGAGTGGGTCCCAAGGAAATAAAGATACGTAGTCATCTTAAATAAGGAGCATGCTCGTTGGTTAATAAGGCTGGAAAATATAGATCCTTTGACTAGAAAAACTAACAATAGATTGCTTCTAGTTTTGATTATTGCAAATAGGTCCTTGCAATCAATGTTATAATAGAAACGAAAAGTTGTATTTTCAAACAGACTTAACCATTGTGTATGCACCTATCTTGCTATTATTTATAACTTACTCAATTAATATAATACTTTCTCTTTTACATTGAACCTACATTTTCCTTAAAACTTAGAAATGTTATTTCTTTTCAATTAGTTACTTTTCCTTTTATCTATACTTGTTCATCTCATTAGTTAACACTAATCATCTTAGGAGTTTTCGTTTGACCCGAGAAAACTTCCCTTTATGATTTTATAATTATATCAAGGTACCCCTTTTTTCTTCTAATATTTATATTGGGATTTTTTTCTCTTAATTATCTTTCTTGTAATCCTATTAATGATCTGTCATTGCCTTTATTATTTTATTTTCTACTTCGTTACATAGATTGGTGAAAGTTAGTTATCTTTACTTTCTCTCTTTTTAATATATATCCTATTTATATTTATGTCCACTCTATCCATTTTATATTTTGAAGAATAATCGTTTCATTTTCTTTTGATATATGTATTTCATACAACGTATTACTTGTGATATTTTTTAACCAAATTTAGAATTTTCTTAAATAATTGTTATTATAATAGATTTTAATCTTATTCTTACTAATTAATTCTTTCTAAAAATATGAGTTATTACACTCTCCCTCACCCAGATGGTAGGTTCTCATATCCCTGATCACATATGCACACCTGATCACATATGCACACATAACTTGCCTCTCTTTGACTCTAGGGTTTGGTCCTCCCAAGGGCATCTAGGGTTCAAGAAGACTATAGGAATCATACATAAAGTGACTCAAATCAATCACTCAGGAGTAGTCTAGTTTAGGATATATCATAACACATATTCACAGAATTCTCATATCTTCGAGTTTAGGTTCTCTAACATTCTCCCTCTGGGGTCTCACTCTCTCTGGATTTAACCCTAAATCTGGTCCTAACACTAGAGGTCCTCCTTCATAAAAGAGCTTGAGACTCATGATGACTCACAACTTGTCTTAACTTAACACATCCTACCTCGTAAAAGAACTCATACTTGCATCATGAAAACTTATCTCAAATCCTCAAAACTGAACCTTAATCCTCAAAGTCATCATCGATCATCATAAACCATCTTATATCATCTATATAAGACTTACATCACATCATCAAAACTTAATTCATCTAAATGACATCATCAAAAATTATTTCATCTTTTCTATTTATCACATAATCTAACAAGGCTCTAGACATCTAATCTAGAACTACTCTCTCTTCTAGACTGATGTCATTTACTTTCACTTAGGTTGCATGAACACATCCTACTCGAATATGTGTGGGGACAAATTTTTATAATACACACACACACAAATATATATATATATATATATATATATATATATAATAAAATATGATATAAATTTTCTCCAATAAAACATGCGTCAGAGAAAAGTATCAAGGTTCGATCCGATTGGAATCCAAAACCAAATCCAGAAAATGAGTGTCCCACACATAGTAGAGAGTACAATGCCATGAAAACTAGTGAAAAGGATGAAAACATAGTGTAGACAAGTGTAGCTACTCTAGACAACGAGCATCATATGTCTAGAGTTTCTCTTCCCTTGATGTACGCCATTTCCAAATAGTGCAACGTCCCATACCACTGCACTACAAGGAAACAATGACATCTAAGGACTTGCTATCCAACAAGCACCAGTCTAATCCTAGTTCTCAGACATCTAGGTGCTAACCTAGAGGTTAGGTCAGATCTAATCTCCAAAAGATGACTAATCTAACCCTAAAGATTTTTAAGGTTCAAGGTTTTCTTTAGTTTGAGTTGAATAATGAGCAAATGTTAGGCTTTGCTATTGTTCATGCTCTGATACCCCCTGTGATGTCCTCATATTTTCTAAAACTTAATCTGATGTATGGCGTCTGAAGTGAAACCCTCACCTCAGTGAGAATCCCAAGTTAAACATCACGCTAACAGGCTAAGAAAGAGAAAATCAGAGGAAGTCAGAAGAAAATAATAGTAGCACATGTACATGAACAATAATAAAACCATACAACACATGTTCATCATTCAACATATAATTACATAATGAATTGTTACAACATTTGATATTACATATTGAACAACAAGCTTCTACATATACATGTATAACCACTAAACAACATGATCTTAAGACAATAGGTCCACCTGTACATCAGCTCTCTATACAACTCTCAACTATCCTGGTTCTTCAAGATCATATGTCCACAACCTAAACAAAAGATTACATGTGGTACACGTCAGCACAACATTCAAGAATATTGTACCGAGTATGCCTATGTGTCTTTTATATACCTATCATCATATCTTGGCAATAAAATAAAATTAATACTTGGCAATAATAGAAGGATATAAGAAAAACATACTTGAACACGAATTCTTATTAACAAAAGGGAACACATGTCTTTTAGGCATATTTTCCATTATATCATCCATGCATTGACTACCTGAGAGTTGAATGCATTAAGGCATTTATGATCACTACCAAAGAGTTAGATCGTATGTACAATGTGACCACTACCAAAGAGTTAGGTCATTTGTATAATGTGACCACTACCAAAGAGTTAGGTCACTTCAAAGCACACTGTCAAAGAATTAGTGCTTTCATATGATGGAACAAACATATTATGTTTGATGTGTTCATAGCAGTAAGAATGGAAAATCAAGCAACATATCATACAAGAACAATCATTTCAACCAATACCATGTGCCAAGAATTTACTACCATATAACACAAGCATATTGTATAATAAGCCAAGTAAGAGGTAATGGTGTACCCTAATCAGAGATATACTAATCACATTCCTGATGTCATCTATATCCTTGTTAAACCATTTTCTGGCCAATCAGCTGCTGACATGTGGCTAGCAAGGTATGCACCACTCTCTCTCACTGGGACCCGCCTGGTCCAGATCTGGTGTTGGATCCATGGATCTAAGGATCCGTTAACCCGGTTGGGGCTCTAGCTCTCACTCTCAATTCTTCGCATTCTTTGTCTCTACTCTGTGCCTATGAGGGAGCACCCGTGAACTGCCGCCGTTGGACGTGGGAGCAGCAACAAGCGTCACCTCCTCATCTCGCACCAATGTTGCTGGCTCTCTCTCTCTCCGGTGAGTAGAAGGTCTATGAACCCTCCTCTTTTCCCTCTCTTGCTCGATCCATCTCCCACGTGACGACGAAGCCTGACTCTCCTTCTCACGCACGCAAAGCCATTCTCTATTCTTTGTCCAGTGAGCACTGCCACACTACTCTCCTCCGATGAGCAAAACCAGCAGCGCTGAGCCTCCATCAACTTCCATTGTGTGCGCCCTTCCTTGTACACGCCACAGATCTGAGCTCCAGCGTCATGTGGCCCAGCTGCTCTGGCGAGGACTTGGTCTTCATCCTCTGGGTAGATCCCCGATGAGATATAGGCCAAGGTCTCCTCCTCGCCAGAACTGTAGCCAACTCCTCCTCGCCAGAACTGCAGCCACCAACAGCTCCTCTTGTGTTTGCCATTGTTGTCAGCCTGGTGGACTGCCGCTGGAGGCTCCTCTTTTCTTTCTCGTGCCCAACTGCTTGCTTTACTGGAGAAGGAGAGGGGAAAGGAGGTTTGTTCTTCCTTGTCGGTTACTCAGTGACCATCAGTCATGGTGTTCATCTTGACGAGCCAAGATCCAGATCGTCCGCCATCTACTCTTATCCCACGTTATCCAAGCCACTACATCATGAACGATCACTACCTATGATCAAGCCACTAACCGCTAGGTATAATACAACATCCTGGTTGTTGATCCTTCATGTATGGTTAAGATTGAGCCTCTACTAGTCTAGATCTGTGGCTTCAGAAAGGGATGCCTAGTCGTTCCTCATTATCAAGGGAAGCTTGACTTCTTAAGATATGGCCCTAAGTCATAAACCATATACCTTGCTTCTAATTATCAACCCTTCAATTACATATATTATTTTATCATCTAAAACCTCAACATCTCTCTCTATGATCATCCCAACAAGATGAAACTTCAACCATGGTTTCAGAACCATTCCTTCTACATTTGGGTGCCAAGTTATCAATAATTGACCAATCAATTAGTTATTCTGAAAACACACATAAAGTCTCATCAAATATAATATCCACATCGAACAATTCTTATACTCTTCCAAACTAAAGGAATCACCTTTCTATGATCAAAATACATATATGTATATACTTTCAAAGCAATCATTCTAATATGAAATCCATGAACATGATTATCCAATTGGGTACTCCAGAACATCACAACTTCACTCTATCACACATGCTCTAAATTGCCTATCTTTCAAATTACTCTAAATTGGTATATCTATATCTTGTAATTACTTGCTTTGAGTTGTTTTGCAGGTTTTGATGATGATCTCTCTGGATCTCTTGGTTGTGTCTAAAATTGCTTCCATTGTACTCTAACTTTCTACATCTATCTAGGTGTATATCTTGTTTTGATACAACCTTGAGGTTCTTGGTGGTGATTGTCTTTTGGTTATGATGCATACTTGTTAGTGAGTTATGTCCTTTCATGCTTCTAAAATTGCTTATCTCTTTGTTTGGATATATGTCTACATCTAGACATAGCTTGTTTTATCTTGTGTATCTTTTGGTATCTCTTTCTATGATCTAGATCCTACTAGTAGTCCTAACTTGTGATAACATCTACTAGTGGTTCACATACATGTAGTTCTAACCTTATTCATAATTGGTATCTTTGCTCATCTAGTGGTATTTCACTATATGCTATGCTTGTATCTTGTTTCATACTTACTCAAACTTGTTCCTTGAATTGCATATCTATTATCTTGAGTTGCTTGCATAACTTTGTGATGCAGGATACATAAATCTACATTATATGTAGAAATTGGAGTATTTTCTGGATTTCATGCAACTTTTGCTCCAGTTTTAGTTTTTGGCGCAAGACTAGTATTTTTTATAGAGAAACGACCTTCTGAGCAAGGCTTATCGCTTTGCCATGAGCCCTAACACTTTTTGGGCAAATTCTGTCATCTTGAGGGTCAAAATTGTGATTTATTATTTTTCTGCAGCACTTTATCTTGCTTTTTGGGTAGTTCAAGTGCATGCTTTAACTTGGTTTTCTTTTTATGCTTAGACAAGCCCCTATCTGTGCTCTTCTACTCTCATTATATAACTTTTTATTATCTCCTTTCTCTTAACAAGTGGTTTTTCTTATTTCTTCATACCCCCACCTTTTGAAATGACAAAGGGGGAGAAAGGTATGTCTTCTTTGACAAAATAGGGAGAAGGCATGTCTTACATGAAGAGGAGAAGCATGCCCATGTAAAGGGGAGAAGGTAAATGGGAGAAGACATATATGTGTAGAACATACATGAGTAGAAGACATAATATTCTATAAATGTTATGAAAGCTAACCATGCAGGAGAAATAGCATCAATTGAGGGGGAGTATGAGAACTCCACTATCATCAATTGAGGGGGAGCATATGAACTCAATTCTATTGAAACCCCTAGGTTTATCCAAATGTATGACTTTACTTAACTGCTTTCAATACATTTAGGGAATGGTTTGTCATCTTCAAAAAGGCGGAGAATGTTGACTCAAGGTCTAAATTGACTAAACCCTTGTTTTGATGATGACTAAACCATTCCAATTAATTGTGTCTAATGTCTCTGCTTGAGTGATTTCATATTAGGTATAGACACACTCCAAATGCCCTAACTTGTGCATCTCAACCTGGAGAAAAGGCAAGTCAAAGTCAATACAAGTGCACATTTTTGGAATATGATGTAAATCCATTAGAATCATGTTGTAAATCACTTGTAATGATTGTATGACTTGTAATTAAGCTTAGAAAAAATTAGGAGCACTTCGATCGAATGTTTAAGCACTCAAAAGCCATTTTCTAAAATTCACATCACGTTGTTCATCGGTTGAGTTGCAAACTCGACCGATCCTGATTGGATCTTGAAAATGACTTTTGATCGGTCGAGTTTGCACTTCACAGAACTCGATCGATCCCTCTACTGACCAAAACTGATTTAAGTGAATCGGTCGAGTTACCCCAGGACAAACTCGACCGATGGCCTAAATTGGTCTTTTCTTTTAGTGGGATCGGTCAAGTTACTTTTATAGAAACTTGATTAATTGCACTGTATGGAAAAGTGCTGAAAAGTGTTTATAGCCATTGTAGAGTTGCAACAAGTGAAAATATATCCGTTGCAAGCCACAAAACGACTAGTTTTCATTCTTAAGTGTTCCCAAAGGCTAAGGGGCATCCTCAGCTATAAATAGGACCCCTTGGGCTTCATTCCAAGGTTGAGCATTCAATGCAAAACTCTATGTGAGGTTCATATTCTATAGCTGAGTGCTTCCTACATCCTCTTCTCTCTCTCTAACCTTAATCACTTGCTACATTCGTTAGAGTGAGTAGGAAATCTATAAGAGAGCAAGTCCTACATGTATATCTTGTGAGTCTCTCACTTCCACCACCTCCCTATCTCTCATTTCAACCATGAAGATGAAGGTTCTCTCTCTTGGCTAAGAGAGGTGAAGAAGAACAAGGGAATGGGTCCCTTGGTGAAGATCAAAGCTGAAGACTTAGAACAAGAGTGGGTAAGACCTTGGTGAAGGCATAAGACTCCTTGCTCAAGTGGGTGAGTCCTTGGTAGAAGCTTCTCTGAGTGAAGGTGAAGGTAAAGGCTGAAGATCTAAGAAGAATAGAAAAGTCCTTGAAGGCGGAAGACTTGTGCTAGAGTGGGTAAGACCATGGAGAGGGATGAAGACTCTTGGCAAAGTGGGTAAGTCTTTGGTAAGGTAGAATACTCTTGGTGCTTGGATAGGTAAGTCCTTTGGTGGTCATGTATTATAAGTCTTATGAATAATTATAAGAGTGCAATGGTTAAGAAATCCTAGAGGTTGACCTCTCTTGGTAGTGGACTGACTCACTTCTAGTTTGAAGTGTGGAACCACTCTAAATAGCTTATCAATTGGTGTATGTTTAATCTCTCTCTCCCTTTCTATGCATGTTTTAGTTTCACTCAAATTTCATATTTAGCAACCTTATCTTGTGATACATCTTAAAGGTCTAATGAATTTTGTTTAAGTGCATTCAACTCTATTCACCCCCCTCTAGAGCATTCAATCACCCATCTAGGATCCAACACTTAAGACACACAACTTAAAACTAGGACCTTCAAGGCAATGACGAGAAAGCCACATCTATCTTGAACCCCAAGATTTGCCAACAAAAAATGGTTTCTTATATAACCTATCATTTTATTTAATATAAACCCCAATCACCATCATTTTAAATCCAAGATGTCTAAAAAAGATTACAATATCATTATGATGCAAGATGGGAGCCAAAACCTTCCCCACTCGTAATAGGATCATCGAGTCCAATCTCTAAATCATGCATACCTTTGTTATTTGTCCTTGGCGGAGTCAAAATGAGGTCTTTTTGTGTTTCCCCACTGATTTAAACACCCACCTTCATCTTCCTTGTTTTATAAATAAAAGAGGTTGGTGACTCCTAGATCTTAATAACATCATCATTTTCTTTAATTTTTCTATTGTTTTCAAGCAACCACACAATAATCCTTGCCAAGGGATCTTTTTGGGATAGGTACAACATAAGGGTTCAATCACAATAATGAATCAAGTAAAATTTTCATTTATTCATTGTGAAAAAAAATTGGGGCTTCACCCCTAATCTCATAACACAGGGCATCAAGAAGGCTAGGATCTCACTCCACCTCTATGTAATTTCTTCTAATCTTCCATAGATTGCCCCCACCCAAAATCCTATTTACTACACGTGTTGGACACTTGAACTTCAACTTAAGCAAGTCGAACTCATTTCACAATCACAATATGGACTTAAGGGATAAATCACAATGTCCATGGCTCTTATCAAGATTAGGGTTACACTTGATTAGTTACATCATTTACTCATTTTTTGTCCGCATCAATCAAGTTACATATAATCAACATAAAGGTATTAAAAAAAATAATTAAGCCTTCATAACTTCAGAAGATATAAAATGCATTGCCATAAAATTTCAACTCCTTAAATCATGGTTCATGTCATGTCTTAAATCATACCAAGTCCAAGGGTCAAATTAGGGCAACACAAGGCCAAAACTCCCACAAAATCCATACCAAGAATAAAACATCATAAGAGAATTATATCCACTTGAAACTCTAGATTTCACTTCTCATCATAATAACATTTCCATCATGAAATTTTTTAACATTGAATATGAAATTATATGTAACTTGTATCAAGTGCAAAAACATGCATAAAAATACCACCTTTATGCATGATAGATTTACCTTGAGATAGTAGGACTCTTTAAATGAAAACAGGGAATCATAACATATATAAGGAAAATACTAAAATTATTATAAGAAAATTCCTAATCAACAAGGAATACTTGTACCTCAAGTTCTCTGTTGATTGTATAAAACACCATGCAATTCCCACTTTTAAGTATACTTTCACATGGAATTTGGATCTATGTTCATATTAGACAAAATGACCATGTCATATGAATGCTTTTTACACATTAGGAGAACATGGAA
The DNA here is from genome assembly GCA_963693085.1 of Alisma plantago-aquatica. Lineage (NCBI taxonomy): Eukaryota > Viridiplantae > Streptophyta > Magnoliopsida > Alismatales > Alismataceae > Alisma > Alisma plantago-aquatica. The sequence continues at coordinate 908,679,152 of OY856410.1, forward strand.
ATTTGAATTTTTGTAACACTTTGTTAAAACAATTCTAAAGACACAATCTTTCAGAATTAGATAGGATTAGTGAGCAAGATTACACTTGCATGTATGATGTAGGTATAGATGCATTGATTATTATATCACTAACGTAATAAGAGATAAACCAATTACTAAGAGGAAAGTCTTGAATAAATCCCTAAAGATCTGATATTTTTTCCTCCATAGATCGAAACAAGCTTTGTTCCCATGAATTTAGAAATACTAGGGTAAAAGAAATGAAAAAGAAGAAGCTTTAGACAAAAAATCTAGCTTTTAACTAAGAATAGCATGGGAAAATGGCCATGGAAGGACAAGATTAAAAAGAAGAAGAATGAGAAAGAGAAAAATAGAAATAGATAAATGAGACGAATAAGAAGGACTTAGTGGACTATGATTTTAGAAGATGCTAAGCAAGGTTGTTGTAGCAACCTAGTTTTTCTCTCTTCTCCAACTATGCACATCTTGACTTACAATATACTCAAATTTTATTAAATGGCCTCGTTCATCATCAGTTGGATGTCTTAGAATCAGATGTAGCTCAAGTGATTAGTTACGATTGATGCAATTTTAACTCAAGTGTACAATGTTAAGTGCCTTATTTAACATTGACAAAGTATTTGAATTTTTGAGACCCAACATCATCCTTATCATGATCCCAATCTTTTATATAAAAAGAGGATGGAACTTGTGATCCAGCAGTGAAGATTCACTAAAATTAGAGTTTTGAGGATAAGTTATGCCTATTTTAATTTGCCTTTTTTCTAGACTGTGCCTATTTTTTTTTTTCTATCCTCCTTTGATTTCATGGGCCTCATCCTTTTTCCTCTAACTCAATATTGACTCAATTTGTGGGCCTCGTCGAGCCCATATGCGGCCAAGGCTAGGATCCTCCCCCCCATTTTCTCGATCGGGAGCCCATGGAACCAAGGTCAATCATTCGGTTGGGGATCCATCCCAACCTGAAGCCAGTGCCAACAACTAGGAGTGCAACCATGCCCTTAGGTCGCCTCTCACATGCCACCATTTAACTTATTTTGAAGTTTTATACACTAAACCTCGTGCTCACGCTCCCATGACCTCACCTCTACCTCTTTCCTAGAGTTTTGAACTTTGAGGAGGGTAGGGGACACCCCTATGGCCTCACCAGCCGATGTATCCACGTTAAGGGTGAACCATGGGGTCTTAACATCCTTTTCCCCTATAAAACTTTCCTTTGAGTCTGCTGTCCTCTTTTACTCAACCCTATCATGTTTATTTCTCCCTTGGGCCCTCCTTATCACTTCCATTTGATCTCCAATGATCACCTTGGTTGGGCGTCATTGCATGCCATAGCACAAGGCTGATCTCCACAAAGGAGACAACGGTTGTGCTGCTAGATCAGCATCCAAGGGCTCTCATCACAAATCCTCCCTTCTCTCTCTCATTTGCCTCCCTTTAACCAGTCAAAGGATGACACTAGGCCCCACGACCCTCTAAAGTCTGTGGACCCAGAACCAGGCACCCAATCATGGCGTGCCACATGCTCCTCGCTAATAGCATATATGCCTCTTTTATGATAAAAAAATCCTAAATCTTCCAAAATTCGTATTAAGTCATTTATTGGGCCACAAATGACATAATATACATGAATTTTGATCTAGAGAATGAGATTTATCTAATGGAATTGGCAATATACTCAAACTCCACCAGTGTCTATACTAACATCCTAAATATGCTCACTTTTGATGACTTTTAATGAATTTAATGATTATTATGCCAAACCATGATTGTATCATGACCTTGCTTGATTATTATGAAAGTAATCAGTAATATATTCTTTTTTTCTTCTTCTATGAATTGAACTCGACCATGCTTACCCCTTTAATGACCCTATTTTATGATATGTACATCCAATGCCAATTAATATGAGATTTTGTACTAAAATCATGAATATTGTGCACCAATATGATCTGATGACCCTAAAATTTTCATAATCACTCTAGATCAGTAATGTTTGATGCATGCTTGAGCCAAGAATTGAACTTGCCCATACTTCTAATCATTTTGACTTCATGTTGTAAAATGAACTATGAAATACATGAAAGATGAACTTCAATGTTAAAGATCATGAATTCCATGCTCACCTTGATTATATGTACCTCAAATGACTATGTTTGATCTAAATTAATAACTTATAGTTCTTGATGTACCAAGATCTTAAATTGTTCATACTTGTACTATTTTTCAACTTAATGATATGAAAAGTGACATAAGATTGGATATTTATGAACATTTCATGACAATCTCTAAAACCATGTGCTAATAATGGTAAAAAATTGTCCAAATACTGTGTGAACACAAAACTAGTAACTTTATATGTTATTAATGGTAAAAATTATTCAAATATTGTGTGAACACAAAACCAGTAACTTTATATGCCATTAACACGCACATGCCTTCGACCACTCTTGTTCACTATTATGACCACGTGACCTAAACGTGACATAATTGAGGACTAATGTGCATGTTGTTTAATCGAGACCTAATCTTTTATAAATCTCACCCTAATGGTCATTCATGCTATTTGATGCTTTCAATTCAGTAGTGTGTTGATATTTATGACACAAATCAAGCTTGATATCTTTTTACTCTTATGTTGACCATCTTTCATGGAAATGAATCAATATGAATTAAATAGGTGTTATGACAAATAAGACATTAATATTATCAAATCTTATGATTTCCCTATTAAGATCCATGAAACCCTAATCTTATAGCCCTAATATTACTAAGATGTATTACCCTAAGTTATGAATGAAATTATGATTTAATGCGAAGCTTGGTAATAAACTTACATTAATGTTGACACCCCCAATTTTGCTCATTTTGTAGAAATTCATAACTTAATGAAAATTCTATAGCTAATGATGGAATTCATTCCATATTCTACCCAATACCACACATATCACTTTTCCATATTTTTCGACACATTTCATCAATCCAAATTTTCTAACTTTCAATCAGTTCAGGGACTTCTACAAAGAAACCTTCTTTAAGATCAAAAGTGCAATTTGTCCTTAAAATTATGCTTTATTATATTTCATAAATTACCTACTGGAATTGTATGGAGTAAAATATTTCATTTTCAACTACCTTTTTAGAGAAACTTGGAGATAATTCCGATTTATCTTTATGTGAAAGTTGTCTCTAATTTTCTCCAAAACATTCCTAAAATTACCGAGAAAATGAGAAATCACCTTTTTATCACCCTAAGACGTTGGGTGGATCAGGGCCATCCACCATGTGTCACATGGTGGATTGCGTAAATCCATGTGCCCTCATGTGTGACGCATTGAAATGATCCACCACCTCTTTCAAAAGATTCTACCCAGAACCCCGAACCCTAAATCTGACTATAAATAGACCCCCACGCCCACCATATACTAGGCCCCTTCCATCTCTCCTAAAGGTAGAGAAATGACTACCTCCCTCTTTATTTTTTATATTGCTTATGAGTAAAAAATCCATCCTCCAACGCCCCCTTCTCTGTTAGATATGTAGAACGATAAACTGCTCTATGTACCACACTTAATTATTGGATCTATTTTGCTATATATGTTCTGTAAGTGTTGCATTTAAACTGATCTATCGTTGTATCTAAATATTTATCTACAATTTTCCTATTGCTATTATAACTATCATTTGTTACTAAATCTAGAAATTTAGATCAAGTTTCTCTAAGCATACATCTAGTACTCAGCCTCAAAATCATACACCTCGATCCTAATTGCCAATGAAGGATCTTTGCTATGGGAGGTGTTGAGGTTATTAGGACCAAAATACACGTAAAATTTAGGACTTTCAGAGTGATAATGGGAAGGGCACGACCATCTTCAGTCCTAAAAGCCTGTCCACCAATAAAAATGATTTTCTATTTTGTTTTCTTTAATTTAGGTGTCTTTAATTGTTCAATTCTCCGTAACATGATAGTATCTTGACACCAATTATCGGGAGATATGAGGGTGCTAATCCTTTCCTACTGTAACTAGATCTTTGGATTTCATCTCTGGTACTCTTTAATTTCTATTTTTTTGTATTCGACGTGGATAATTTTTTATGCCAACACTATGGCTTCAATGATATAGCTTTTTTCTGCGTTTTTCGCACAAAACGTGGTAATAATTCCGAACACTTATTTTTTAATGCAAAGACTACCAAAAGGATAGAGTTATGTTCCCTAATATCTCTTTTCCCCTCTTTTTGGATAGAATGCAACAGACCGACGACTCCACTGGGGATAGACAAGACAATCTAAATCAAACTCCCACTATCTTGTTTTGAAGATTGAGCATCTTCAAGATTTTCTATTTCTTTTTTCTTTCTTTTCCTGTCTGTCATCTTTGTATTTTGGTTTGGGAGCACGGTGTCACATCACCCTCATCTACCAGCTCTGAGCTTGCAAATCAAGGCGATGCAGTGTCCTTGCTCCCCTCTTTGTTTCTATTTTTTTGGGGAATCCTATTCATGATCCTATTTTTTACCATCTCTATCCCTAGCGATTTATGGTTTCAACCATGGTTTTGTTCTTTTTCCATGGAAATCTTTCTTTTGATAATTTTATAAAAAAATGGAAACAAAAAAAAATAATGGATGAGCAACATATGTAGGTTGGAAACAAAATATGATCTTCTTTGAAAGCATAATAATGTTATTGCTTTATTTACATGTCTTCGACTATCATGAATTGTGGGCTTGCTTTCAAAAATTCTATAACCCATTACTTGCACTTTGCACACCTACAAACCCATGTGACATGGAACGGGTGCCAACCTCATGTTGGATCCCTAGAAATGATACATGATGGTAGTAAAGGTAATAGTTTATCAAGATGTATGCCCAAAGGCCTTGAAAACATCCACTCTCCTAGAACTCACGATTGATTACAACTGATGTAGTCACTAAGTGTAGGGAATAGTACCTTTATCCACTAAACCTAGGCTACCCCTCAATGAGTGTCATCTATCCATAGACAAGATAATGACAAACCCCTCCTATACAGGTCACACTCGAGTGAGGATGTGCCATGGATCTAAACTCATGAGCTAAAAAAGGGAGGGCTATTTACATCTTGAGCTTATGTCTTATCTTTGCAACTAAAAATTATTGAGATTGTTGCTAAACCTTTTCATGTGCAGATTCAAACAATCTTTAAGATTAGAGCTCTCAAATTTGAACAATCTTTTTCAAAGATTATTTATCTCAAATTTGAACAATCTTTTCCAAAAACTAGCAATCTCAGATTCAGACCAATACGACAATATATACCAAGTCGAATATGAGGTCTCCCTGGAGTCCTGTGAATGCTACGACAAGTTGGGTCATGGAATAAAACATTGTTTGGTGGACACAAAAAACAACAACAAAAGCTCTTCATTTAAGGAGGGAGACAATCCTATACCATTTCATGATCAAAACAATGGAAACAAGCGGCAAAAGCAAAAGAGGAAATCCATTGTTCATAGAAACTGTGCTCAACAGAATGATACCCAAAAAAAAGAGAGGTGAACATGGTATAAAATAAGTTGGCAAACCTAGTTGATCTCAATGACAATGAATCACAAGGAGGGGAAGAGACCGTGTAAAAAAACCCCTAAAAGTAGCGTGAAAACATATACAACACAAAAAGCTACAAAGACACAAAAGAAGAAGAAGATCAACTTGGCTGGTGACAAGAGAGAAGTCCTAATGAAAATCAATGGAAAAAATGCTAATGAATCAGGAAACAAAGAATAGCACATTGTTGTAAACCCTGACATCGATGAGGTTATAGAGGAAGTGACACACGTATAACATGCGTGTAATACGCAAGTGTACGTGTCAAAGTAATATGGGATTATGAGTCCCGAGTTATCGAACACAGAGAGTTGTGAGGTTTAAGACTACTAATTAGGATTGATCAGCTAAGCCGAAAATAAGAGTTGATTGGTTGTTTAATTAACTAAGAACAAAAAGTAAATCTAACTAAGGTTGTTGTGATCAAGAAGGGATGTATTCCTTAGGACTTTTGGTTTCACTATGGGCAACACTAAATCTAATCCCTAATTATTAATATAACTCCCTCATAATCTTGAATAAAGAGCATGTATCTAGAAATTACCCGCTTCCGCAGTGTAATTCCCTGACCTAATCTAAAAACAATTCCATTCTCATAGTAATCGATTCATTAGTTAGGTGCTTTTGGTTTAACTCTGGGTAATCTCCTCCCGTTTATGCCCCACCTTTCCCAAGGGACGCCGATAAATTGGTGAACCTATGTGTTTCTAACCCTTAATCATGTTTTCATTAGTAATTAAGGATCTGATAAGCTAATTGTGGTGATCAAGCACAATAAGGACATGCAATTTCCATAGATTCATATTCAAAAATTAAGAGGAAAATATATATTAACTCATAAGAATCAGACACAATGCATACCCAGGCTACTCCCGGGTCCTAAGGAATTAATGTTTTTAACTGAAAATAGATGACATGGTATCACAATAACTTGAGAATATACAAAACATAGATTTCGAGATACAGTAAATAGGAGAAAGAGTAGAGGAAGGGATTTGGAGAAGATGAAGCCATTCCGCCGTCATCTCCACCACAAAAACGTCTCCAAGGTCCGCCAAATAGGGTTCCTCTACTTTTCTTCTTCCTTTCGTCTAGGTTTTCGCACCCTCTTGATAGAGAATGAGATTCTCTATCTAATGGTGTGGTTTCAGCTGGAGTCCCACACTTTAGGTCAAAAGTTATATATATATATAACATTTTGTACAATGTTAAATTCATTAATGAAGTGTGTCACTGACTTTTTGCTATTTCCTTCTCGATATGGAAAAAAATTATATGTCGACTCTGATGTCATGTCGGTGCCACCGAGTTACAAGTCAGTGGTATCAACTTTGCTCCAGTAAATAATAATTATCTGCAATAAAATAATCAATGAATAAAATCAAATAATTATTATAATAATTAAAACATATAAAATGCATGTAAAATACATATAAAAATATAAGAAATGATGCACAAGTGATTTTTACTAGTTTGGTAAAATATGCATTAAAAAGATATTCAATTAAGCACACATGACAAAGAAAATAACCAAATTAGATATCAAAATAACGACAATTTGTGCATACATCACACCCCTAAGCTTGAATATTGCTCGTCCTTGATCAACACTACTCTTGGATTTGTTTTAAAAAGTCAGCAAGACGATAAGTACCTATGAATTACTTTTTCTAACCGCCCTCCACCAGTCGGTCCCAATCGATCCTTGCCAACCACTGAACAAGTAACTACTCTAAAGCGATCAATAATGTTTATAATAGATGTCCACAATAAGATTAATGAAAAACACTATCAATCTGAAGCAGTTAATATCATGGCCAGTAGGACACATGCTTGATACACCATGTGATATCCCTATCTACATTGCTCTGATCTACCAAAATAAATTACTTGTAAGCAAATCCCCAAATAAACATGGATGAGGGGATTAATTATGATGGTGGCCTACCATGCAAAGCAATGGGTGGAAAAGATGGGTGGCTATGAAAATAGGATTCACAAGAATTATCCAAATTATTTATGCAAAAAGTAAAAATATGATGCACTTGTATGACGGATAAAATGTGAATGTATGACTTCTAATGACTATTTTTTTATTTTGGTGGAATGATGCATGCAATGGATGTCTCATCCTAATGATGAGTATAAGTGGAAAGGTGTTAATAAAAAGAATCACGATCCCCTCCTTTGTTGCTTAGAGAGAATATAGAATTGAACTTAAAATCCTTTTTCTCCTTTTCTCCTATTTTTTCTTTTTCTTTTTCAATAACTCTTTTTTTTCTTACCCTATTTTTAGCAAGATGAACAATTCATGCTTTGGTTTTTTTATTATTATTTGGAGAAGGAGTAAGGAGATACAACTTTTTTACATTCTTTCATGAGAGATGACCGTAGAAGATAATAAATATGTAACATCTTATGAAATATGTAATGCAAATGCAACTATATGAAATTTTGTTATGCAAACTACAAATGCTCAAAAGAGATTATATGATTTTTTTCTTTTTCTAATGCATAATAAAATGAACTAACTATATGCTTCCTATCATGCCATGTATTGCATACAAGAGGAAAATAACTTGGATTAAACTTGATCATCCTATGGTGGTGAATGAAGATGAATGGAAGGTGGATGAGATCACATGACTAAGAGACAATGTCTTTCCCAACCCTGGTATGTCCCTCTTCAACTTGTGTAATAGGGTAACCTTAGAGTTTATTTCTAAAATTCACATTAAAGATCACATTACTGTTTGGTTGGTTTGGACTCAAACATCATCGTCATAACACAAGCCATAGGGTTAAGTTAGGTTTTTCATTCAATCAGTATGTCTTTGACTAATCCAAACAATTCCTCCAGTTATGTACTCTTAAACATAGCAAATTCAGCTTAAAGAGCAAAGCATAAAAGCACATTCAAATTTTTATTTAGAATTTTCATAATCGATACCACATCATCAACAAGTGGCTAATCCTAACCAAACTTTTATATTTTGTACACAATTACACTAGATAGAAGTGGACCCTAAGAAGAAAAAAAAATTCAAACAACAAAAGCAAAACATGTAGAGATATTATAAAAAGTAAAGATGCAAGATAAAGATAGAAGTGTCGTTCCATTCCTCCCCCTAAGCTTGAATATGACATTGTCCTCAATGTCAAAAGCAAAGGAAGAAATATGGAACGACTGTACCAGTATGGGAGGTGAACTCTAGGGTCAAAGATGGGTAGATGTGATCCACATGATAATCTGCCCTCCAATATGCACTCAAGCTCAGTGAAGTGTCTATGCTTGCTCAGGTTGTGAGATGTCACTGATGAAAACTCGATACTACCGACACTGAAGTCGGTGGTACCGACTCAGTGCTTCCCTGCACACTGAATGCACATATCAAGGCACCTTTTTTACTTGCATCAAACCTAGATATCACAATCTACAAATAGGAATGTAAAAGTAGAATTGAAAGTTTAACAAAATAAACCTAATTGGTGGGTTGCCTCCCACAAGCTCCCTTGTTTAACATCCTAGGATGGACACATGTCAATCAACAATAATCAGGTGGTCGTGGAGGAGGGTGAATCTCTCTCCGCTTCTTCCTTCTAAACATCTGGTTCCTTGCAACAATGAGAAAAAATAAATAATAGTCAGAAGACCAACATGTATGGTTGACGTTCCATTTCAACAGTAAATTATCATTGCAATGAACATGAACATGAACATGACTCACAATCAAGTCTTGATGTGGGAGCACATGCAAAAATAGATAGCCATGAGGTGAAAGGTATAATGATGATTGATCCTTAATTTCTGTGACCATCCCCAATGGATCACTCCTATCTACACATAATGGAGGGGTTATATCAAAGGTGAATTTCTGTGCCTCCTCCTCTTCTAATAATTCAATTCCCCCACATTCAATAATATCCTCACAAAAACTTTCAAAATTATCATCTGGATATATATCCCATATAGGATCCTCAATAAGGAGATGAAGAGATGGGTCTTGTGGTGAAGGAATTATGTGATGGGTAATGGGAAATTCCTCCACCTTTTCACTCTCAATATACTCTTCCTCACTCTCTTCCTCCTCTCTAAGATCACTATCAAATAAAGCACCTCCTGGATCCTCCTATCCCAAACACATGTATCAAAATTGTCATCCACCTTATTTGCATCATTCTCCTCATCTTCCTCATCAGATCCCCAATCATATTCAAAATCAATCCTAGAAGTTGAGGGTGTGGGTGTGGGCTCAACGGAAGGACATGGTGGAGGTGATTCTAAAACTTCTTCCAGTATGTTCTCCTCACTCTCTAATTCCTTATCCTCAACCTCAACTTCTTCCATTTTCTCTACTCTACCCCAACCTCCATTAGAAATAGGACCTTTGCGATTTAAAACATATTGAACCATAATCCTAATATGCTCACGATGAATTTCCTTTGAGATTTTCTCATGATGTAATGAAGGTGGACTCATACATTTATAACCTACATGTGCATTTCCACACTCAAAACAAATAGGGGCCATGTGCTTTTTTTTACTTTTTTTTTAAAAATGAAAGAAGACTAACTACAAAGAAATATTTAGATGAATATGTACAATGCCTAAACTAACAATAAAGTTTTATGTAATGAACATGGGAAGAATAAAAAATATAAAAAAGGAAAATAAATACAATGGCCTAAAGTGGCCGATCCTAACTTTTTATAGTGTTAACCATGTCAACTCTCCGACAACGGCGCCAAAAACTTGACACGCATATAACATGCATGTAATACACAAGTGTACATGTCGAAGTAATATGGGATTATGAGTCTCGAGTTATAGAACAAAGGGAGTTGTGAGGTTCAAGACTATTACTAATTAGGATTGATCAACTAAGCTGAAAACAAGAGTTGATTGGTTGTTTAATTAACTAAGAACAAAAAGTAAATCTAACTAAGGTTGTTGTGATCAAGAAGGGATGAATTCCTTAGGACTTTTGGTTTCCCCACGGGCAACACTAAATCTAATCCCTAATTATTAATATAACTCCCTCATAATCTTGAATAAAGAGCTTGTAGCTAGAAACTACCTGCTTCCGCAGTGTAACTCCCCTACCTAATCTAAAGACAATTCCATTCTCATAGTAATTGATTCATTAGTTAGGTGCTTTTGGTTTAACTCTGGGTAATCTCCTCCCGTTTATGCCCCACCTTTCCCAAGGGACGCTGATAAATGGGTGAACCTATGTGTTTCTAACCCTTAATCCCATTTTCAGTAGTAATTAAGGATCTAATAAGCTAATTGTGGTGATCAAGCACAATAAGGACATGCGATTTCTATATATTCATATTCAAAAATTAAGAGGAAAATATATATTAACTCATAAGAATCAGACACAATGCATATCCAGGCTACTCCCAGTTCCTAAGGAATTAAGGTTTTTAGACGAAAATAGACGACACAGTATCACAATAACTCGAGAATATGCAAAACATAGATTTCAAGATACAATAAACAGGAGAAAGAGTAGAGGAAGGGATCTAGAGAAGATGAAGCCGTTACATCGTCGTCTCTGTCGTAAAAATGTCTCCAAGGTCCGCCGGATAGGGTTCCTCCACTTTTCTTCTTCCTTTCGTCTAGGTCTTCGCACCCTCTCGATAGAGAACGAGATTCTCTACCTAATGGTGTGGTTTTTGGCCGGCGTCCCACACTTTAGGTAAAAAGTTATATATATATGTATATATATATAAATTTTTGTATAATGTTAAATTCATTAATGAAGTGTGTTTAATCTGAGTCATATGTCTCTATGTCGGTACCACCGACTTTTTGCTGTTTCCTTCTCAATCTGGAACAAAATTATATGTTGACTCTGATGTCATGTCGGTGCCACCGAGTTGCAAGTTGGTGGTATCGACTTTGCTCCAGTAAATAATTATTATTTGCAATAAAATAATCAATGAATCAATCAAATAATTATTATAATAATTAAAACATGTAAAATGCATGTAAAATACATGTAAAAATATAAGAAATAATGCACAAGTGATTTTTACTAATTTGGTAAAATATGTATTAAAAAGATATTCAATTAAGTACAAATGACAAAGAAAATAACCAAATTAGATATCAAAATAACGATAATTTGTGCATACATCAGGAAGTCATAAGTGTTGAAGATATCATGGACAATAGAGATGCATCCTTTAAGAAAACTAGTAAAGAGGACAAGACATAGAATATTCCTAGTACTTCCAGTAGTCATAGTAGAGTCTTCATCCAAAAGTATTATTGGAGACCCCCCAATGCAAAAGAGAAGATTACGGAAGACTCTAAAATACACCCTGCATCCACTCCCAACAATATTCCTACCCCTTTACCTCTTGGAAGGAAGTTGAAGGGCAATGTCACTAAGATGAAGCCAGCAAGATCTAAGCCACCTTATGAACATTTCCATAAAAGTCCTCGATTGAACCAGGAGTCAGTAGAGACTTCTGTAGTAGATACTGAGGAAGGTAAGGAGAACCAAGACCAATCTCAGAATGTCCGTGATGTTTGAGATTGTAGGTCACCCTCTTCTTTTAAAATTGTTGTTGTTTATGTTAGATACACTATGCTAGAATACTAGAGGTATTGACAATCTTGATACTTGTCGTGTCCTTAGAGACATTATCTCATAGAAGAAACCTAAACTAGTTCCTATTCTTGAACCTTGTATTCGTGGATCCTTTGCCACAAGAATAATAAAAAAGTTGGGCTTCTCTAGATCTTAGCGTTGTGAAGCTAGAGGCTTTGGGGGGTATTTGGGCTTGCTAGAAGGATGGAAAATGTGATATCTAGGTCATCAATTGTCACAAACAATTCATTATGTGCAAAGTTAATGGTATTACCCTAATCACATCTGTATACGCAAACCCATGTATCAATTAGAAAGTTGCTTTGAAAACATCTAATTAACATGGGAAAATTATTTATGCTCTGTGGATCATTATCAAAGATCTTAATACCACCCTGAATCTAGATGAGATTATGGGAAGCATCCATTATGATTTTAATGAAGCTTGTCTATTCAGCAATTCCCTAGAAGTCCACTTGTCAGATATTGATTTCTCAAGTATGAAGTTCACATACATACATGGCACACTTCAGGAAAGGCTAGACCGCGCGATGGCCAACTCAAAATTCATCACCAAGTACCCTCGATTCATTGAAAAACATTTGTCATGCTCAAACTCATACCATTTTCACATTCTCTTGAGATCCACAACTCGCATTAGTGTTCAATCTAGATTCTTGGTGAAAGAATCATGGTCTAGGGACCGAAACTTTCACGAGATGCTCCATAATAACTAGAACCTGATTTGGGTTCTCATGATGCTCTTGGGGAAGCCAAAGAGAAGATTCTAAGTTGGACAACTGAAAAAGTCATCTGATTGACAAAGAAAAGAAGAGGGTGTTGAGGAACCTCAATACACTACAAACCAATTTGACAGAAAACTATGATATTACCACCAAAAATCTCATCTATGGTATGCATGCAAATTATAATGAAATTCTTAAGCAAAATGAAGAAGATCTAAAGTAGAAATGTCATATTAACTGGCTTACTAGTGGAGACAACAACACTAAATTTTATAACGTCTTCATTAAACAAAGGAGACGGTACAACACTATAACATCTGAAAACACCTTTGGAGAATGGGTGACTAAAGAAATGGACATTCAAGCTATGATTTGTGGCCGTTTCAAGGGCATCTCACACTTGATTGTCATTACGATGGAGGAACAAAACATCATTGGAGCCTTCAAGCCTTTAACGCCTACAAAACTCCATGCCCTTACCAAAACACCTAACATGGATGGGATCTACAAGATCCTCTCAACTTCAAATCCACATAAAGCTTCAGGGCCTAATGGTGTCGATGACTCTTTCCCACTGAAGAATTGGCACATTGTCAAATAGTCAGTCCTCAAGACGGTCAGTAATGCGATCACTGGTAACAACTTAGATGATACATTTTGCAATGCCGACATTGTCTTAATTCCTAAAATTCCAAAGTCAAAATTATGTGAGCATTTCATACCCATATCCCTGACTAATATCAGTCTGAAGATTGCTTCTGAAGTAATAGTGGAGTGGTTGAAAGGTTACCTTTTGAATTGGATCTCACCAGCTTAGAGCATGTTTGTTCTTGGAAGGAGAATCTCTAGTAACATTATAGAGGCACAACATATCATTCATATCATGAAGAGAAGAAGTACAACAAAGACGATGGCCATCAAGAATGACCTCTCAAAAGCCTATGATAAAATGGCATGGTCTTTCATGACTGATACTCTGATTAAGATTGGTATTCCCAATTTAATTATTAGATACATCCTCAATTCTATAATAGGGGGCGAGGCATCTATTATATGGAATGATAAATCTGTAGGATCATTCAAGGCATCCAATGGGTTGAGGCAGGGGGATCCTTTATCCCCTTATCTCTTTGTTCTTTTCTGGGGACGTCTGAGTCAAAATATGGAAACCTTAGTCAGTGATAAGATCTAGACACCAATTAAGTAATATCACAATGGAACCCAAATTTCTCATTTGGGATTTGCTGACGACATGTTTCTATTTGCAAGGTATAAGCTTCTCAAATGAAAACGATCACAAAATGCTATAGAGAATTCAAGTTAGTATCTAGACATGCCATTTTAGTCAGCAAGTCTTGTAATCACTTTGTGAGGAGTGTCCCTAAAAGAACAAGGAGGATGATATGTGTTATAAGAGGATTTCCACATTTTTAAAACTTGGGAAAATATATGGGAATACCATTGATTCATGAGAGAGTGAAGATCGACACATATAGCATAATTTTGAACTAGGTCTCTACGAGTATCAACTCTTGGTCGGCTAGATACCTCAGTTGAGTTGGAAGAGTGTGTCTTGATAAATCTACAATGACTATTATTCGCAACTATATCATGAAGACGATAATCATTCCCTTAAATATCTGTGATCGGATAGACGACATCATCTGAACATTTGTCTAGGGAGGTAACCACAAGGGACATTCATTTTCCTTAGTAGCTTGGAACAAATTTTTGTACAATAAAAAACATGGAGGCCTAGGTTTAAAGTTAATGAGAGAATGGAACAAGGTGATGATTTCCAAACACGCCTGGGAGTTGAATACAGATAGAAGGTCAATGTGGTATATATGCCTAAACTCTAGGTACACTAACTATCTGGGTGGAAACCTTCCCTACATTTCTAGACTAGGGATGGTGGCATTGTAGTGCAATGAGTTTGTTAATGATAATTATATGATGGTACCGCTCAATGGGAAAGGGGTCAATGTTTGGAAAGACAAGTGGTGTTTCAGTTACCAAAGTCTACAAAACTTAGACACCAAACCCTTTCCTCCTGAGCTACTTGACCTAGTCTAGTGAATTTACAAAACAAATGGGATGTCAAGTTTGTTGAAGATTGGTTTCTAAATGAGGTTATGAAAATGGATACCAAGGTTGCTATCCCTGATAGTTCCAGTGAGAATGATATCAGGGCATGGATTCATACCGAATCCTACAATTTCACTACCAAAAGTTTGTATGAAGTTCTCCATCTCTAGAAAGATATCAAAATTCCAACCCAATGGGACATTGTATGGCAGACTAAAGTTGATGCAAGGGTCAATCATTTCATGCGGTTCGTTGGACACAAACTATCTTAACCAACAACAAAAGAGGTGCTATACATATGATGAATGATAAAATTTCTCCAACATGCAAGTACCAAGAGGAGTATAGCCTACAAGCTTTAAAGTACTGCCTACTTGCCACCCTAGTTCAGAAAGAGCTTATTGAATAGAGGAAATGGAATAGTTTCTTCTCTGTGTATGATCAATTGAATTGGATGGATTTGAACAATAACTTTGATACTAAACACAAACACACCTTCATGCTGGGATGTTGAACATTTGGAGGAATATGAATTTCAGTAAGTTTTTGATAATATTAAGAAACTAATTGCCTATCAAATACACTTCATAAACAATGAAGTGTCCCTAATGGTTGCAACTTGGATGAAAAAGAATTAGGTTACTAAAATGAGTAGTAATCAAAGGTGGAGGACACTACCTAAAGGTCATCTTAAGATCAATACATATGCTGCATTTGAGAAGAGCAATACATGTATTGTTGTTGTATGCTGAGATAGTGAAGGAAAATAGGTAGGAGGAATGGGGAAGATGATAAAAGTAGAAAGTGTTTTGGAGACCAAGGTCTGAGCTATAGTTCTTGAACTTAGTGTGGCTGAAGAGCAGAAAATAAAGTATAGTTCGTGCACTTAACATAGAAAGATATTGAAGAAAAAATTAAGGACAACATGAAGTTCCATGTGGATCTTGGAAGCCAAGTATAAACTTAGAATCAACTGATGGTTCACTAGTACCAAATGTGAAGGCTACAAATCAGCTGATTTGTTAGACAAGTTTCACCCAAAAAAATCTACTATGGTTGCTATTATCATAGAAAGACCAAGTAGAGAGTTAGTTGAAATAGTCAACTTTGAATCATGTAATGGTAGTAGTACTACCAATTTTCATCTTAATTTGGACAATGTAGAATGTACTAGATTTGATGATTTTTCTTGCATGAGGGGGAAAGATGAATAAAAACCTCCTGACTTAACCAAAAAAATTAGATAATATATTTTTAAAGATTAATGATTGTCAAATCCAAACAATGGGTAACAATAAAATTTTTATTTTTCAAAGGTTAGGAACCTCAAATCAAAGGCCTTCCCAAAACAATCATCCTCAATGAGTAGAGAGCAAGAATTGTTCAAAAGTTGGGCTTCTCATGCTAAAAATCACTCAAAAGAGAAATGAACTCTTACCCAAAGAGGAGTCTGTCCTTGAAACTCAGGAGAATAGGGGGGTTTCTCTATGTTGTGTAAGATGTTGTTCGCCAATATCAGGTCTGCCACACCATGGTCCTAGATTATGATCTTAAACTGATCTCATTCCAACTTTCAAATTCTTTTTGGGTCCTAGACCACAACCTAAAACTGGCCCAATCACACTTCGTCTTCCTAAATAGGCTCCCAGACTACGACCCAAAACTGGACCGCGACCTCTCGCTAAACTCCATAAAGAAGGAGAAGCCAAGTTGAGGCTTCCTCCTTCCCAACTATTTTTTTACATCCAAAGGACAAGAAATCCCTAAAGAAACCCCTCCAACTAGGAGGTAACTATGGTGTCATGGATGTTTCCAAGAGTTTTAGTTTGATAAATTTGTTGGATGACGACGTCTTGCGGACAGTTATTTATTAAGCATGGTCATTGGCCCAATGAGGGCTACCTTAGTCTTGATCAATCACTCAAACCCCCACCTTCCATCCTACTTTGAGTGGTTCTTATAGAGCACTTCCAAAAGGAACATCACACCATCTTTTTTCTTTCAGCCATGGCATTGGCAAGAATGTCCCACACAAAAGTAGATAATTTCCCTCATATGGCCCCAGCTAGGGGTAGGAATTACCAGACAAAAAAGCAAAAGTGTCTTCCATTGTGAGAAGGTTGTAAGAAATTCTGGAGCATTCATTTTTATACACTCCCAGACCAAAGGGTAAGTTACTTTTAATTTCTTGGATGATATAATGCATGTCACAGGACCCCTCCCAGAACAAGAGATCTTCTCATAATATTACACCCTAATTTTTAAACCCCGCTAATGTGAATTTCAAGACATCACTGGAAAAGCAAGAAGCATAACTCACATGGTCTCACCAACGATCAGCCAGATGGCCAGAAACAACAATACGAATCGCCAATCTGACAGTGGCTCCAAGGGGGATGCCATCAACAACAAACAAGACAAACCCATAAAGGTGGAGAAATGCAAGGAAGTTAATGACCATGCCTGAGGTTGTTGTCACTCAAGAAGGACCTTCATAAGAGAAGATTCCCAACATACCCTTCCCACCTCCACCAAGCTTAGTGTGTGAAGGAGGGTGTCACTATCCAGAATTCACTAGACTGGGAGCTACAAAAATCAGGCCATCCATGCCATTCTTCCCATATGGCATGTGGGGTTCCCACCTATCTCAACCAAAAATATTCCAGCCGCAATTGTACCAGAGTCCATCATTCAAGAACATTGGGACAATCCCAATAATTTAGGAGGAAGCCACAACCTTCTTGAGTCCTGAAGGAGAAGTTGAAGGGAAAAAGAAAGTAGAAGAATTTATAGCCTCATAGGGAGACTCCCAAGTGACTAATAAGGCCAACATTGTCACAAAGATTCCAATACAACATATGAATGATAGCAAAACTAGTCCCCAACATGCACCTTCTGTATCCACCACCCCACTCTTTGCACAACCTATACATAGGGAGAGGGTATGGATTTCCATCACCCATATACATGACACTGCCAATAACAATCAAACTACTAGTAATACCCGTGGTGGTCACACGTCAAGAAACTGTTGCATAGGAAACTAATGTGCAGATTCCTTATTGCTCTAGATCATGCAAAAGATCAAGCAATCAGAAGGGAAGAAGGACCATGGGAAGACTTCGAGTGACTTTTGCCACTTTCTAGACACAAGGCTTCCTAACAACTTCAACATGCCAAAATTCCATGAGTATTCTAGAAAAGGGGACTCCATAGCCCACATCAAGGCGTATCGATCAAATATGATGGACGTTCAAGATGACGATAGAATACTGATATGTTGTTTTGCACAGACCTTGACTGGTCCTGCGTTGGCCAGGTACAATAGGTAGGACATGATTTCCATTACCACATGGACCAAGATGATCAAGAAATTTTTTGATCATTATGCCTAGAGTCTAGACCAAGTGCCAACCATAGAAGAGTACTTTGAAGCACTACAATAAAAGGTAGAAAAAAGCTTCTCCTAGTTGGTAGGATGTTGGAGGGAGCTATCCCCTCATATAGAATTCAATCCTACAAATAATAAAGCCTTAGACATGGTGATTAAGGCTGCCATCCCAACCCTTACTTCCCTCTTATCTTTGCAAAGGTACAACACGTTCTCATAGAACATACAACAAGGTGTACAGATAAAGAATTCCATCAAGAGGGGGGGTCTATCAAAACATAGGCCTCACTGTCCAACCATCATCCATGTCTTCAATGCCCAATCAAAAGTCCAAGAGAATGAAAGTGAAAACCATCGATGCCATGGTAGGGACGGTTCTCATCCCCAATAGGATGGGTAAGTGACAACCTCCAACCATATAGATCTTGCTAGCACATGCATCAACAAGCCAGATTCTCCATGCCTCAACACCTCAACAACAATAGGCTCACGTGATGCCACCCAACTATCAACCTTAGTAACGCCCCCAGAATACTCGTGGCCACCACGCAACTACTATGAGTACACACCACCGCCTCTCCAACCATCAATGCAGCAAAAAGAAAAAAATGCTCCTATGAAAATGAGTAATCTGACACCTCATGTTGAGATAGCAACTACCACACCATCGGTAGAGGAGCCTTCCAAACGGAAAAGGAAGTTCACCCCCTTGGGATCTTTTCTTGGCACTATCCTGCCAGATGTCAAGAATTTACATAAATTTCCAATCATACGGGATCCAACGGATCCCTTTACAAAGAGCTGCAATGCCAATGCCATTTGCAACTTCCATCGATTGAAGGGCCACAAAACATATTCATCCACCACACCCATACATGCCTGAAAAGATTTGATAGATGTTTTCGAGGTCCACATAATCACATTATGGAAGCTGCCTTTGTCGGCCAATATGACGGATAAGATCTCATTACTAAAGGAATCATCCTTGATATGGAGCAAGCAAACAAGAACTACTCTTGAAGTACTCAGATTGTCACCTCGATCTGAGACCAGAAGTTAATAATCCTGATAAGAACCAAAAAACCATCTACTATATCAATAGCCCACTAGGGGTAGAAAGTGTAGTTGATCACCATACCTGGGGCATGCCAAGAGAAGAAGGCACCACCATTAGCGTACTAAAGGCCAACCAAAGACTAAAATTATAGAAGATTTGGGTCCCGAAGGCTTTGATCCTTACAATTCCACACCCTATGGTTGCAATATCAACCACGATATCTTCACCTATCATAACCAAGGGAGATCAATGCTTTTCCTCACCAAAGGTAACACTGCCTCTTGATAAGGGAAAAGAGAAGGTGACTACTTATGTAGGAGTCCCTACCGACACTGTAGAAGAGGGGGCCATCAAGGTCTCTATTCAATCCATTGATGTAAGAAGGTATCTCCGACACCTAATCTTTGCAAAGAGGTTGATCTTGAAGGCTCATATACAATCTAGTTCCTTAATGAACCAAAAGGAGAAGCATCACTGAAAGTAGTGACAAAAAACTCCCCAACTCATCAAGAAGCATTCATGAAAACCCTAGAAGGGGCCTACTTCTACAAAGATGTATGTACAAAAGCTCTTGCAGTCACCATCGCGAGTTAATCACAACCCCACACTTGATATCATTCTCTGAGGATGAGATTCTAATAGGAGGAAATCACAATAGGCCCTTACTAATCACTACAATACAATAAGAAACAGCCTCAAGATGCCCTCATGCTTCATCGACAACAACACTTAACTCAATGTGTGTCCCCTAAAGATGCTAATTAGTTTGGGAAAGGATCCCTTTGACATCCACTCTATAACAATGAAAGCAGACTCCTTTGATGGAGTAACCAAAGGTGCTATGGGATAAATCCCTCTATAGCAAAAAATGAGGTCGCATACATTCACCGTCCCTTTTGTGGTAATGGAGTTGAGTCCCTCCTTCAACCTCCTCCTGGGGAGGCCATGGATTCATTAGAGCCGGGTGGTTCCATCATTACAACATCAAAATCTAAAGTACATGTTAGGCCATGCCATAATCATCGTTCAAGCTGACATTTCAACACCATTGCATGCATAAAAAAAGATGATCGCTTATTCCATTTTGAGATGGTACACATTGCTAATGTCAGTTGAGTGCCCCCACTCAGAAGGAAACATCATCTCCCGTACAATCTTGCATTGTTCGCCCAAAGGTTAGTGGAGATGAACATCCATACATATCGAGGACTGGGATCCAGATGACAAGGACACATAGGGATCATCTAGATTGTTCCCAAACTGAAAGGGTTGGGTCTAGAGTTCTATGACCCGTCCTAGACATGTCTTCAAACCACCATGTGGACACGGTATTGGGACCCCACATCATTGTGGCCAACTACATGGGACTTCACATGAAGAGGTTACCTCAACTATATATAGATGACTCGAGATTTGAGCTATGAAGCCTGACAAATTCCACCAGAAGAAGAGCATTGACTCAAGGTACTATATTGGTGGGACCTTGTCCTCAAGCATAAAGGCATACATATTTTCCTTATAGTGTGGTAATCACTAAAGATCATCCACATTTATCTAAGGCAAATGTTCCTATGACATTTCCCTA
Source organism: Alisma plantago-aquatica (assembly GCA_963693085.1). Classification (NCBI taxonomy): domain Eukaryota; kingdom Viridiplantae; phylum Streptophyta; class Magnoliopsida; order Alismatales; family Alismataceae; genus Alisma; species Alisma plantago-aquatica. The sequence continues at coordinate 908,700,240 of OY856410.1, forward strand.
TTTTGTTTAAGAGGTCAACAACAACGATCAAGAGGACTATACCGAGATCAATGTTGGAAGGTCAACAACAACGATCAAGAGGACTATACCGAGATCAATGTTGGAATAAGGGAGATCACCCTCATCCAAAGGAAAGTCACGACTCTCAGAACACCCAAAACAATCAACCGTTCTAAAACAAAATCATCCACCCAAATGAGGAATTAATTAAAAGGATACTTGATTCCACTATCAAAAAATAGTGTCACATGAATAAATGATTTCAATTGATAAAAGAATCACATCAGTTATATCTCACGATGTCATTCACAAAAATTCCAAATTTCCATTCATCTAGGGTTTCACCCTCTTTACTGAGATATTTAGCAATAACTGATAACATGAAATGAAATCCAAGATAGTATTTGACACATATATAATACACATTCAGATAAACAATCATTCATAAACAAGGAGATTCAAATAGGCAATTTCTTTATTCAATTATACAATAATTCCAATCATATCTAAAAACCCTAGATTATATCATATTCTTATAGTTTCTACAATAACTTTGGGAAAATTGTTCTAGACAATTTGTATACATTACTAATATTATTTTATCATCTTAAATTCATAAGAACAAGAAAACAATCCATTTCTAGTTCATCATTCATAAGCTTAAATTGAATGGCATATTTAGGGTTTATAGTTGCATACAAAGGAATTGAAGATTATTGATGATTTAACACACTTTCATGCAATGTACTATTTGAAGTAAGTTCTCACTCACCTCTACTCAATCTTTAGGTTACTAGTCTCAAGCTGAGGTAGAAAATTTTAGATTCCAATATACTGGTTTTGACTTCGAGCTTCAAACCTCAAGAACCGATTCCAAACAACCTATTGTTGGGCCAAAAGATCTAAATGAAACCTTATGGAGGTAGAAGACAAATAAAGAGAATATGATAGGATCCCTCCATGAGACTTTAGGGAAAAAATATGTCATGGAAATCCTGGTTCAGTTCATTATAGGGTTTCATATATATATATATATATATATATATATATATATATATATATATGATTGGTTATATGCGAAGTGCTGAAAGTAGTCTTTATTCAATGAAAGTTTATGATGCATTATATCCTTATGTAAGTCATGTGATATGTGAATGAGGTAAATGAAACCCTAAGTATACCACATTCAATTAATAAAGTATTTCCATGTTAGTGTTTCTCAATATGAGATGTGGTGATTTTCAACATTCTAGTTTGTGGCACATATTACAGATGATCACCGAAATGAAATGTTTACAAAGATAAACTAAGAAATGTCGATGCGATGATTGAATCATGAATTTAAAGAGGGAATTAGACATTTAGATGCCCTGAACATTGTAGAATCCTTCATAGGAAGGCTTGTGATGTGAGGAGGAAATGACTTCTCAATTGGAGGTAGTCTAGATTGAGGTAATCCCTATTGCATTAGTACAATGTGGGGGTCTGGACCGGTAGGGTAAATTCCTTATAATTGGAGGTCAACATGGGATACCGATTATACATGTGTTGTTGGTCAATTGGTTGACCCTTGTGGAAGCACTAATGCAAAGATAATATGTGTTTGACTTTCCACATGAGTACCCAGGTTTTGAGGAGGAGTCAAGATATCCAGCCACTACCATTACCCTCCAAGAGCCAGACATGGAGAGTCCCACTACAAATGGTTTCTTACTCGAGAGATAGGCTTTAGAACCTGGGCATGCTTCTAATCCTTGTACAGTGAGGTCATAGCTTGATGTGATGATTTCACATGTTGCAGTAGGACATAACAAGATGGATGTGAGATTAATCAAGAGTGTGTAGTTACTCAATTATTCTTGTATGTTTGTGAGTTACTAGTTCTCTTTGTGAGTGATCAAGCATGTTTAGATATTGATTCACTCTTGTAGATACCTAGAGTATCATGTCATATATATGTTTGAGAATGATTAGTTGCGTAGTTTGTTATTATTCTACTTTATAATTAGTTTCTCAATAATATATCTCTAATTTTCTACATGCTTTAAGATATTTCTTTGAAGTAATCATTCACAGAACGAGTAGGCTCACACCTCTACTCAAAAAAATTTAGGGAAACCACATGGATTGAAAAATGTCTATGTCGGAGTAGATTTGCCGCAAGATCTAAGTATCAAATTAGTCAAGTTCTATTGGTCCTTGCCACTATAGGTTCTTGTATAGAGTTGAGAGAGTTCTGTATGATGATTTGTAACTTTGTTTTCTTCTTAACAAAATATGTATATGGATATCATATCGTATGTACACGGAAGTGTGAGAAACAAAATGAATGTTTAGATATGTATCTTTATAGTTGAAACTGGATTAGAGAAATCAAGTTATATTTTCCTTTGTAAAGTTAGTTTATGTGATTGAATGTGAGGAAACAAAGAGCTTGAAATCAAAGAAAAATTTAAGGGTGCTCTTCGTATTATGTTAAATCCTCAACTTACATCCTAATCTCATGATTAGTGGGTATCATGGGATGTGGGTGTAACAGCTTGGCATCAGAGCTTAGGTTAAGACGTCAGGGACCATTAGGATAGTAAGTCAAAGTCATAAGTGTGGCAGCTAGGAGGTGATGTGTCTATAGCTCTAGGAAGTCTAAGTATTCGGATACCCTAGCCCGTTATTTGAATACTTAGGTTGATCGATATCAAACTACTATGCATATTCTTCTCTGGATGCCCTAGTCATGTATGCAAAGGAAGAATGGGCTAGAGAGAAACCCTAAGACCATAAAGTAATAAAGGAATAAGAGCAGAAAGATAGAATGTATTACAACATTTGTTTTATGTTATTGTTTTGCTTGGAGATCAATATAAATGCTCATATATTAATTCAGATATTAAGTATTAGAATTGTATATGGTTCTTTACTATTGTTGTACACTATGAAGTTTCTTTAGTTATTGTTTATATTCTTTGTATTAAGTAGACCATAAGTGATCTGTAAATGAGGTTACCCTAAGTCAATATTCTTTCCACATGTTTGAGATGAATAAGAGATAGTTAATCCTGGGTAGCTCTTGGCTTTAGGACTACAAGTTTGGCCTGGTCTGGCTGGCATGATGCATTACTAGGATCTAATAAATCCTATCAATAAGGAAATAAGAGTGGACTATAGAAGTTAAACTCAGATTGTAGTAAGAATGTACAAACAATAATGTTCTAAAATATAAAGGAGAGACTGGAATAAGTAAGAATCAGTTGGAACTGATATCTAACATCCAGCTTTGGGCCCGACCAAAAAAAAATCCAACTTTGGGCCTCAACAAAGAAACCCTAACTTGTGGATAAAGGGGACTGAATCATATAATAAAATGAGCCATTTTATATAATTTGAACCAAAAAAGTAAGGAAGAAAGGAACTAAATAATATTGAAAGAACAAGAGATGGATTCACTGTGAAAGCCTCATGATAGTAAAGAATTCCAAATGAAGAAACAAAATAGAAAGAAGTAAAAAAAAATGATATGAGGATGGGGTTAAGGATAATGATCAATACTACATGGAGCATTTAAATATGAAGTAAGGACAAAACAAGAAGAAAATATGTAAATAGATAGGACATAAAAAATCAACTACAATGAATGGATCATATAATCAAGTAAAATGCATTTATGTACTTTGAAACAAAGAGAAGTGATGGAAATGATGAGTTTCATTAAGGAATACATGATATAACAGAGAGCATGGAGCGTCTCATTATATTTGAGTTCTAATGCATTTATCCTCACTACCTTCTGATTCAAAGTGTATGTAGAGTAACAACCTAGTTACCTTCCATTTCATCGAAGATCAAGTGCCATGTGTATTAGTACCATCAGACTGATGGTGGCATTCCTTGAATCCTAATCGATGGTTGATTGCTTGTGTGTAGGTCGTTGAGATTTTGTTAGTTCATCGGGCCGATGGATTCTTGGCACCTGACAAAGTTGTTGACTGATAGATCGACGAGCTTTTGTCATTTTTTTAGAGTGACAGCCCTTTGAGTGCCTGATGATTTTTCTAGATCGACAAAGTTTCTACATGTATGTGATCGATAAAGTTTCTGTGTGTGCTTTACCGACGACCAAGCATTGACCGACGGGTTTTCTGAGCCAATGTCGATGAGAATCTTTTTCTTTGACCGACACAATTTTTGGTGAGTGAACCAATGAATTTTCTAAGTCATAGCTCAACGATTTCCTTGACTGACAAAAAGCCACTTTTTACGCCACCTATAAATACCTCCTTTTCTTCATTCATTTTTGGGAGGAGCATGAGTTATGTTTGGAGTGACGTAGATGGAAAAAGAGAGAGATTGTGATATGTGAGAAAATGTCAGATAATAAAGTATTACTAAAGATAACTAATTAAACTAGGAGAAGTGTGTTAAGTGAGTACTTGAAGATCAAAAGAAATCTCAAAACTATATTCTCTTTTGCATCTTCCTTAATGAGAGTAACATGAGAATGAAGTGACAAGAAAATGAATTATATATAATGCATAACCATCATGAGAAATAAGAGTATTAAAGATTATGATGAAACATTATCGAGCAATGAAGCCCCAATGGGGTACATAATGAAAGTAACTTACTAGAAATGACAAATAAGGGAAAAGAAATTTGAGTGATAAAGATAAGGAAGACTTTAGTAAGTTTCTAGAGAGCTAAAGTTTGCATATCAAAATAAGGGAGTAAAATCATGTTACAACAAGGTCACATTGTCGAATAAGGATCAAACCCTAGAATGTTTTGTGTTGTAGCAGTTCAAGGAAAGCCACTAGTGATTTGAACTTGAGTGCTAACATATCTATAAAATAAAAATCCTAGGACCAGTACCATGAGAAGAAACTAACAGTGATAGTGTTTCAGGGTTTAAAAGTAGAAAATGAGAAAGCTAGATAAACAACATGGAAATAACTAAGAATGAAGGATAAGAAATAGATTCGAAATGTAAGAAGTGTGTTTTGAACAAAAGGAGAAGTGCAACATGAGTGAAGTGTAATCAGAAATAAATTCTTATAGTGATAGAAAGAATGATGGATATTCCATTCTTTCCTCAAATAGTTCAATGTTAAAGGTGTTTGTTCTATATGATCAAAATGAGAAGGATAAGCAAGAACAAGTAAGTGGTAATGAATAAGAAAGAAATATGGAAAAACAAATGACGTCTAATAATACGTGAAATTGTTTTTATAAGTATAATTTGTTGAAGGCATATCAAGAAGTACATTTGTTTTACATGTGATTTCAGTTGTATATGTGAAAGGAATATATTAATTGAAAGGGTGTGATGGTATTAGTGCAGTAACCCATCTCAATATTGTACAATTGTTGTTAGATCCAGTCTTGCAGTTTATGAGTGTTGTGTTACTTGAGCAGCATAATAGTAAACTTCAAAACAACAAGGTGAACTCTCTTTAGTAACTCAGAGGTGATAAAAAACAATAGATTAAATTGAGCCAACTGAATTGAGATAGTTGGATCAGATTATTAGTAATAACATAACTCCTCAAGAGAGTATGAAAGGATTGGAAATGGTTATTTCTCCCTGTCTCTTCCTTGTTTTTAATTACAAAATATGATATTTGTGATAACCTAGAACTTCACCCCTTGATTGAAATTTTCATTTTGGACCTCACTCTTGTCCTTACCTCTAATATCATGGTTGAATGACTTTTGATACAAAATTGGTACACCTTGTATGCACGTGTCTCTAGGATGATGCACAAATTGATTTAAAATCAGTTTCACCTTCATGTAACACATCATCATCTCCCACTTGAATTTTGACCTTTTCCTTGTTTAAATCTATGCCATTTTCTTGTTGTCATGTTGTAGAGCTTTATTTCGTGTTTCCAACACATATTTTTTGTCCAAATCAGAGTTAGGATGGAAATTATATGCCTATTAAAAAAACCTAGTTTCAAACATGTTTTTATTGTTTTTTCTATTGGTTTGGTGGCCTTGGGGCCAGCCTACTAGGGCCTAGTCATATATCATCCCACACACACTTCTTATTTTCCCCTACCTCCCTCATCTACTTCTTGTGTAGGATCGAATAGAAACCAACACATATCATGCTTCGACTCCTCTATTTTCTTATGTCCTTCCCCACTTTTCCCCTTTCAGCCACTTGACCCATTGCCCACACCAATGAGGTGTGAGCAGGGTAAGTGAGGTGCTGGCCACCACCCCCTTTTTCCCCTTTGGCTAAATGTCTTCCTATCCCCTAACCCTAACCAGACTATAAAATCCCTCACCCCCTATAAAACAACCTTGTCCTAGCTGCCAACTCCTCTCCTTGCTTTCTCAACCCGTGTACTAGCCATGCCACTACTGCAACCCCTCCTCTTCCTTCTATCATCTCCAGTAAGATTTAAAAACCCTAGACTCAAACTAGGGGATGATGAAGGAGACCTTAGATTGGTCATCCACGGTACCAGCTCCCCATTCTCTCCCCATCACTGTCTCGAGCCTTCTCCGTGTACCTCTCTACCCTTATGTTCTGGAACGACGAGCCTTCTTTGGCCTCAGGGCTGCCTTGGCGGCAACACTCCAGGAGTTGCAACATGAAGCACCGCCCCAACACATGTAGGAAGATGACCAAGAAAGGAGGGTCATATCGCTGCTCTATGTCATCAGTGCTCATGCCCAACCCTGGGCCTCTGCTCCTAGCCATGGACCAACACCCGAAGATGTTTGCTGGAGCCCCGACTCCTTCGCAATGCCCCGCCGACCAAAGTTATCACGGGATCATGCAGGGAGGGTCACCACCATGCTCACAGATAGGGAAGTTCTACAACCGACATCAGATGAAGTCGGGTCCAGAATGGACCATGAACTGTGGGCCCCAATGGCCTGGGGTCTAGGGAGGTCTGTTGGCGGCGGTTGGCGACCGGTCTGCATATCTGGCAACTGCTCAACGGTGATGAGCGACAGTCGTAAGCGGTAAGATGCGGTGTGACACCGTAATGGGCCAGAGAGTGCACAAAGAGCCGAGTTTTGGCAGGCGACCGATTGGGCCCAAGCTCATGAATCACATATGCTAGAGAGCGCCTACCATTCACCCCTTCCCAACCCTTAGATCTAAATCAAAGGCTCCAGAATCACCATCATCAAGGTGATTTTTTTTGAAAATTCATATCTCACACCTTGTCTGAATGCAACATATAATATATGTTTTTTGATCAGAAAATCGAGGCCTATCCACTAAAAATGGTTTAAATCTTAGTTTCACTTGCATCATCTTTGAATTACCTAATATTCTCATGTTAAGCCATGTTATATGATTCATGACATTTGCACGATCAATTATGCATTCCTTGTAACCTTCATGGGTCCCTTGCACTCCTAATTATAAAGCACTAACTTTTGATGCATGTTGAATTAAAATTAGAACTTGTACATGATAGCATCCTAGTTTGACTTGATAATGTATTTTGAACCTTGAAACATGCTTTACATGGAGACTTTGATGATATATATCCAACCTTGCATAAAAGTTGATCTTTTATGTCCAAACTAGATATGAAACTTTAAAATTAGTAACTTACCTAATGTTTGTGCCCTACTAGACCAATATCTCACGCTATATGGTCCATGCTTGGCTAATAAGACCTCAAATGACTAGTTTGTACATTAAAATGACTAAGTTGACCTAGGTGGGTCCACATGATGAAATGTGATTGTTATGTTGACCCCATGCTCTATCTTGTTAAAATCAGTAAACCTATCGTGCTTGTAGTACTAATATCAACTTGATCTATCCTAGGCTCTTTTATGATCTTATAACTGGGCAATATGACCCTATTGCATGCAATTGTTCTAATATGACTTTATCATGATCTTTCATGTTAAACCATGATAATAATCTAAATCTCATGCTTCCCTTATATCTAAATCAAAGACATGTTTATCTAGTATCACTCTTAATGTGGATGATTCACCTAGATCTAAGGTCTAGTGTTGATGCTTATGCTTTATGTAATCATTGCTTGCATGTTTGGAACTTTGTAAAATATGTTTGAACTACTTAAAACCTAGATCTAGGGTAACATCCAATAGACTCATATGATGTTTGGATATCAATACCCTAGCGCTCTAAGACTCTATGTTGTATCTTTCTACATCTTAGGTGCACTGGGGCTGGACCATCTCTAGATATCTCATCATATCTTGCTCTCTACTCATAAGGTACGTTTTCTCTTGACCCTACTATGATATTTGCGTGCTTGTATGTATGCTCGTATGAATGCTTGGCTAGATAATTACTTGTTTGAGACATTGTTCCCTACAGATACTGCTTTCATGTTTATTATTTTGGAATATGAAAAGTAGGAGGAAAAGGATTTGTATTCCTTGATCAAAATAGGTACAAAAGACTCTCTTATATAGGATTTTACAAAGTAGGAAAAGTCTAGAATAAGATTATTCTAGAATAAGGGAAAAAGGCTAATGGGCTAATAAACAAGGGCCCATAACATAATAATAAGAGAAAAATAGGACAAATAAAGACAAAAACAAATATATAGTAATACTCCCCCTCAAGATGGAGCATAGATTTCAATCTTACACAACTTGGACGTCAGAGTAGTGAATTTGGTCTTTGGAAGAATTTTGGTGAAAATATCTGCAACCTGATCCATAATATGTGTATAAGGAGTAGAAATTTGACTAGATAAGATATCTTCCTGAACAAAATGACAGTCAACTTCAATGTGTTTGGTGCCTTCATGGAAGGTGGGGTTGCTGGAAATAAAGATAGAAATTTTGTTGTCACAATGCATTGGGATAGATGGAGCAACAAAAATACCAAAATCACGTAGGAGACTGTGTATCCAGAAAAGTTCACAGGTGGTATGAGCCATAGCTCTATATTCGGCTTCAGCATTGGAGCGAGCAACTACACTTTGCTTCTTACTTCACCAAGTGACCAAGTTACCACCAACAAAGATGCAATATCCAGAGGTGGATCTACAATCTACCCTACTTCCAGCATAGTCAGAATTAGAATATCTAGTAAGGTTACAATGCCCATGTTTTTTCTGAAGCAGTCCTTTGCCCCAGGAGAACTTTTCAAATATTTCACTATGCAGCAGACATCATCCCAATGGCATTGATGGGGCTTATCCAAATATCTACTAACTCGACCAACCACATAAGTAATGTCAGCCCTAGTTACAGTAAGGTAGATGAGTTTCCCAACCATTCTACGATACTAGTGATGGTCAGGATAAGGAGGAGAAGTATCATCATCCCAGTTAGTGTTGGGATCCAAGGGTGTACTACTAGTTTAGCCCCAAGAATTCCTATCTCAGATAGTAGATCTAAAGCATACTTGCACTATGACAAATAGAGACCAGAAGAGGAACAAGAGACTTCAATGCCCAAAAAATCTCAGTTTGCCCATATATTTTGTAATAAAGTGCTTTTCCAAGTATGACTTAGTAGCCTGAATGCCTACTGAGTCACTTCCAAATAGGATAATGTCATCAAAATAGAGAATAAGAACCAAAACACTAGAGCCATAATGTTTAACAAACACAGAATGATCAGATTGAGAGAGACAAAGCCAAATTTTTGAAGAATAGAGCTAAGTTTGTCAAACTGGGCTCGCAAACTTTGCTCAAGACCGTAAATCTCTTTGCGAAGGTGATGGATTTTTTAAGACTCCCCCTGAGTCACAAAATCTAGGAGGATTCTCCATGTAAACCTCCTCATGCAGGTCCCCATACAGAAATGCATTTTTAACATCTAGTTGAAACAAGGGTCAACCAGAATTGAACAACTACAAAAATAAGGATACAAACAGAATTAAGCCTTGATACAAGAGAGAATGTTTCAAAGTAATCTACTCCATAAGTCAGAGTGTAGCCTTTGGCTACCAAGCGGGCTTTAAGTCTCTCAATAGTTCCATCAGGTTGATATTTGATTGTCAAAATCAATCTACAACCAACAGGAGAGCAACCCAAGGGCGCATCAACCAAATCCCAAGTATGTCTGTCAGTGAGAGCTTGCATCTCAGTCTCCATGGCTTGACACCATGTTGGATGTTGAAGAGCCTGGGTAGCATTCTTAGGGATCTTGACATAACTTAAGGTAAAAGTGAAATTCATAAAATTAGTACCCAGGTTAGCAGTAGTGCAGAAATTCCCAATAGGATGTTGGGTGCAAGATCGAGTGCCTTTATGTAAACTAATAGGTACATCCAAGTTAGAAAAAACTTGATAAATGGATGGAGCTGTAGATGAGGATCGAAGACATGATTGTGTTCGAGAGGAAGTAGGAGCCCCCGACAGAACATTATCAATAGGCGATGTAGGATCAACATGTAAAGGTAGGGGGGATTCTGATATTAAATCAGAACTCAGAGCTGAGCCAATAGAAGAATAAATTGACATATGTTCAAAAAAGATCACATCAGCCGAGACCATCCATTTTTTAGAAACAAGATCAAAATAGCAGTACCCTTTTTGCGTCCTAGAGTACCCCCAAAAAATGTATTTTGTGGCATAAGGATCTAGTTTAGTAAGGCCAGGACGGAGATTTTTCACAAAGAAAGTGCTTCCAAAGATACGAGGAGGCATAGTAAACAAGGGAGCCTCATGGTATATAATCTGAAAGGGCACTTGATTGCTAAGCATAGAGGAAGGCATGTAGTTAATTAGATAGCACACAATGGAAACAGTTCTGGCCAAAACATTTGAGGAACATTATAATGAAATAAAAGAGTATGCGCAACTTCAAGAAGATGGCGATTCTTGTGTTCAGTCACACCATTCTACTGGGGTGTATATGCACAGGAGGTTTGGTAAATAGTACCCATTTTGGTACAAAACATATTGACAGATCTTTCCATAAAATCAAGAGCCTTATCAATTTGAAAGATTTTTATAGGTATATCAAAATGGGTACGTATCTCAGGAAAGAATGATGTGATAATATCAAGTATATGAGATCAATCTTGGAATAAAAATAACCATGTAGTTCTAGTAAAATCATCAATAAAGCTCATGAAGTATCAAAACCCAAAAACACTCGAAACAGAGCATGGTCCCCTAATATCATTATGCACAATATCAAAGGAATGTTTTGAACTAATATAGTTTTTCTTAGAAAAAAGTAGATTGAGTTTGTTTCCCTAACTGACATGTATCATAATGAAAATGGTATCTGAAATGTCAGGTACTAATTGTTTCAATTTTTCCAGTGAAGGATGCCCGAGGCGATAGTGCCACTGGATGCCCATCTCAAAAGTAGTCAGGAAATCCATCTTCTTTGATGCATCCAAAAATAAAGTCCATTTGGTCCTTCATGGCCCGAATCAATCTTCATTTTCATGGATAGATTCAGAAAGAGAACACCATCCAGATCAAAGGTAATTGAGCACAATTGCTCTTAACAATTCTACTCACAGATAACAAGTTGATAGGAAATTTTGAGACAGAAAGAGTAGAGTGTAAAGTACGACAACTAGAAGTAGAAATATTTCCAATCCCTGAAATAGGTGTACAAGATCAATCTACCATACTGGCTGGTAGAATAGTAGTAGTTTTATGCAACGTAGAGAATAAAGATGGATTGCCGGTAATATGACAAGTGGCACTAGAGTCAATAGCCCATGTATTTTTATTGGATTGTTCCAGGAGAGAAGATTGTGTTAGAAGAGTAGAGCTTCCAGTTTCAGTAGAGGAAGCATGACGTTCCTAAAGCATGTTCTCAATTTTAGAACTGAGCCAATCAACAGAAGGTGGGGCAGTTGTATAGGTAGTAGTGTCAGGTTGTTCTAAAGTAACATGATTTTCCCAAGCAGGTTTGCCATTCTTGATCTCACAGTGATCCTTATTATGGTTGGTGCGCTTGTAAAAATTGTAGTAACATGATATAATAGAAGAGTCATATCTAGAGGGGTATGAACCACGACCAATACTAGGAGTGGAGAGACCGCATCCACAGCCACATCTGCAACCTCAGCCACAAAAGGAGTCCCCTAAACAGACAACTAAGGCAGGGGTATCAGACAGATCAAGTGTCGCATGAGAGACAGAAGGTAAGCATTAGACACATTTCAGAACATCGTGTAAGGTGGGAAGTGGATAACTGGAGAGAGTCTCATCAACTACACCCACAGAGGAGGGTGGTAGGCTGACAAGAAACTGAACAAGCTCTAGTTCATTCTTTTGTCAGTGGGCTTCCTTAATATAAAAAAAAATAGTTGATACACATCAAACTCATCCCACAGTGCACTACACTGATTGTAGTAATTCAATAGAATATGTAGTAGAGTATTCTTTCTTGGTCAGTTGTTTGAAAAGATCAAACACCTTTTTTGGATTTTGTCGTTGGTCCCACATATCCAAGGTTGTGTGCAGGCGCATAAGGGTTTGACAGATTTTAGGTTCCACATTGTTGACCATCCAAGTCATAACACCGGAATCGTCCTTAGACCACAAGTCATAAGCCTGATTAGTATTGGTATCATTAGTAGCATCCAGAATGTCCAATCCTTTAGTAGAAAGATGGGAATAGCATACCTGAGCCTTTACATAGAGAGAAAAAAGATGCTGCCTAGAGGTTATAGTTAGACCCATCCAACTTAACAGTCATCACACAAAGATTGCACATAGGATCGGAAGATGCCATAGGTAACCCAGAAGCAAGAGACCAATTAGCAAGTTGTAGCACACATCAGACACATCAGAGGCCAGCACATAGTAGGTAATAAACAAAAATAGTAGAAACCCACATGGGAAGATCTAGAAGAACCCGTAGGCGGACAGAAGATAGCAGAAGAAGATCTAACACATCAGATCTCAAAACCCATGTAAGGGCAACACTTGATAGAGAACCTATGCCAACATGGAGAAAAATTTTATCCTACCATGAGGCGTAGGTAGAAGTGAAACAGAGTCCAATTACGCCTTCAATGTGCTATGGTGAACTGAAGAAGAGTGGGGCAAAAGAGGAGAAGAAAGAGGTAGGTTGGTGGCTATGGTTGTGTGATTATAACATGAGCAAATGGTGTGGTGGCATGTTGATCAGGTAGGTGATTGAACGATGATGGGATGATGATAGTAGGTAGGAATTAGGTGACAAACCATGTAGCAGGACGGTGGGTGGGAGATGTAGTGGGAGTAGAAGATGGCCGTGGGCGTTACATATGGGCAGCGAGGGGTATCAGGAAGGCAGGATGGTCAGTAGGCTTTGTGATTATTGTAGGGAGACTCAGGAGTAGTATAAGGGCTCAAGTGTTGGTTAGGGTAGCAGGCGGGAGGCTGTGGGAGTCGGTGCATTATAGGCGTGATGATGACGACAGATCAGGACATGGTGGGAGTTGGTGCATTGCGGGTGTTGTTATGTAGTGGAAGGATGAAGGCAAGATGATAGGGATGTAGTAGCAGTGCAAGAATGCTGGGTAAGGCCAGATCGTGGCTATGTGATGGCTATCTATGGATAACGACGTGGAGGTAGGGTGGGTACGTGAGATATGGGTGAGACAAACATGCTGTTTGCGAGATCTGGAAGGCAGGAGGCACTTATGGAGCAGCGATGTCAGGCATGGAAGGCAAGATAAGATGGATGGATGGGTGCGTGAAGGCTGCAAGTGGGAAAGGAGGCAGATGGCTGAAGGCGTGGGTGTACTAGGTAAGATGACGACTGAGATGAGGAAGAAAGAAGATGGGAGAAGGGAAAGGTGATGACTAGGGTTTAGGGTGGCATGGGTTAGGGTGGAGATGGGAGGGGCTTAATATGGATCATGCACTGATACCATCTATAATATGGAAAATAAGAGGAAAATGATTTGTATTCGTTGATTAAAACAAGTACAAGAGACTCTCTTATATAGGAGTTTAGATAGTAGGAAAAGTGTAACAACCATGTTTTCTATCTCCTATGATTATAAAATCTTTGACTCATGATGCATTCTATTTTATTCAATGACTTCCCTAATCATTAATTACATGTTTTGGATCCACTTGTAGCTCAATTTATGAATTATGATGAATAATTGCAATTTTGAACTCGATTATGTACAGTTGAGTGACTTAATATACTTTGAGAAAGTTTTATAGTTTTGAGAACATAAACGTGATGTTCTTTATTTCAATACTTGAATATTGAATATATTATGAAGTTTGTGATTTAAGGGTGAAAATTTCATCCAAATCTGATATCCGAGGAGAAAGTATGGCATATTCTTTTTTCCTATTTTCTAGCCTTTTCCTTCTTTTTTCTCTTCTTTTTCCTTCTTGAACCTCAACCCCTTTTCCCATATCTTGGGCCCAGACTTGTGTGTGAACAGCTGGTTCAATGTATCTTGCACACATGGAACACATGATCAACAGTTGATGATCACCCAGCCAGATCTGACGACCCCCAGTCGTCTCCTACCTTGGAACAAGACACAACAGTGCCTAGGGGCCTCAGCCAAGCAAGTGTCACGAAGCCACAATGGCTCTCGATGACTTTTAAAGTTATGAAAGTTCTTGCCCATGATCCTACGATCCTTCCCCTATGATTTCAAGTATAATGGGCACACGTTAGAGGCATGGGTCACACCTCCTGCCTTGGCTAGACAACTTGTCTGCGACCATGATAGATGGGTGTTGTCCTCATCTTTTCAATCCCTCGTTTTAAGTCCTTTAGATCTGCCTCGTCTCTCCCTTTGTTTTCCCCAAGTTTCTCGAGCCTTTCCCCCCATGTGTCTTTCTTCTAGAGCTTCCCTAACCCATACATGGTGCCACCACGGTCAACCTGCATGTTTGCAGCTTCGGAAATGATCTCCCGCAGTTGAGACTATGATCATGTTTGTGGAGGGGAAATGAGGCTGGGCGGTATCCTCCCAGGGCTCTATCGTGCCTCCTCTTCCTCAACCTTTTGGCTCCAATGAGATTTGCTGTAGCCCTCTTCCATGGCCAAGAGAGGCATCACATAAGAAAGTGTCGGGGTGGGTGACAGACCGTCCCTTGATCCCTAACCCTCGATCATCACGAGACTGAGCAAGATTGTCGTGCAGTTCCCCTCTCAGCCCACTCCCTCCTCTCTTTCTCACATTTGACCAATCAATGAAGACTATGCCCCCCTTCAATTGGCACATGTGTGGCCCAATGCCAGCCAATGGCAGCACACCAAAGCATCACCCCATTAAGGGTATATCTCCCTCTCCCTCTCTCTTTTATGCACATTTGACACCTAATCTTGTAAAATTCATAGAAAATCACTCATAACTCAAAATGAGATATTATATATGAAAGTTGATCTACTGAACTATATCTATCCAATGCACTTTGTCTCAGAGGAAAATTTCTTTTTTAGCTCCTGATACATTAAAAATGGCATCAAATGCATATTTTATACATGCCTAATGATGATTTAATGCTCAACCTTGATCATATCTTGACTGCACTTGCTTTTCATGATCCTGATTAGTAACCTATTATATCTTGTACTATAATAATCAAACTTGATCATGCCATGCTCCACTAATGACTCTAATAAATGGAATGGACCATGAAATATATGTCATATGGACTTTGATGCTAATGATCCTTATTTTGATGCCCAAGTTCATTATATGAACTCAAACTCGTCATATTTTCTCTAGATCAGTAAATTTACATGCTTTGATCACCTAAATGATTTATGGACCGATCTATCTCACTTTTATGACTAAGTGACCTAAACATGACATTGAAATCTGACCTAATGTGCATGTTGCTATATTTGAGATCTAACCTTGTAAAAATGTCACTGTAATGGTCACACATGCTATTTTATGCACCAAATCAATAAATTATTAATCTTTATGACACTTAATCAATCTCTATCACTCTTACACTCTAATGTTGACAATCTTGCATAAAAATGACTCGAGATGACTAAAATTGTTGATATGATGAATACGGTTGCAAGCTTATTCAAATTCTTATGATTTCTCTATTAAGATCCACAAAGCCTAAGTTGTAAATATCTGATCTTGTAAGGATGTTTCACCGTAAGTAAAATGATGTATGAACTAGTATGTAGATTGATGATGAATATTGCATTACTATGGAGATGTGAAAATCAATCATCATAATATATGAAACTTAGATTAACAAAAACATCCACCCTTAATGAATATGTTTAGATGACCTATGTCTTGTGAAGTTAATCATATCACACTTGATTGTAATATCAACATCTCTTTGATGGATTCTTTTCAAAGATCAAATGATGTTGTATAATGCTAGTTTGCTCGTATCAAGGTATGCTTTATCCTCTTGTTGGCCAGACTAGTGGTATTGAAATTGCTTATATGTATGAAATATAAGTTGCTTGTCTATATACACTTGCTTGAGCTATTGTTACCTATGACTACTATGTTTTAGTCTTGATTACATATGTTGAACAAACTTGAAAACATAATGATAGATGTCCATTATACAACCTTGTGCACCTACCTATATTCTCGGGGTAAGGGCACAAGGTTGGGTGTCATGCTTGAGTTGTCATGTTATTTGTGCACCTGCCTACCTTAGTTGTTGTTTGTGGTTTTATTCATGCATATGTCATGTGATCTATCCTACGAATAGACTCTCAGGTCCTCTCACCTTTGTCTTTCTAGCCATTAGGAGTGAGGATTTGGGTAACAAATGGTTCCTGGACAGATGGTATCAGAGCAATCACATATCCTCTATGTGTCTTTAATAACCCAACTTGTATGAACCTTGGGAAAACCTAAGTCCATAATGGTGAAGCTGAGGTGTCTAGGAAGGTCACTACATGGGGACTGATGCACCTCCTATCCACCTAACTGTGGTGGTTGAGGTCTCCCTTGTATACGTACCTAGCCAAAGTGAACCCAAGACTGGATTGAGGATTTTTTCCTAAAAAGCTTAGAGAGTTTTCTAGCATCTCATCTCTTCATTAAGGACTACCCTAAGCCACCCATTAGATGAATAGTAGAAAGTTTCTCATCTCATCATGTGATCTCTCTTGTGACAATTAATCACACGGTTCCTCTATTATGGGTAGTCTATGGGGAAAATAAAACTCAAAAGAATTGGTAAAAGTTGATTAAGATGATAATGATGCCATGATCCAACCTTAACTTGAAAACTCGATTTATGATTAATGAAAGTACTCTTGAAGCTAGTACTCATGTGTAATACTCAGATCATGTAAAATAGATTTTAACAAATATGAACTATGTGCTTTCTATGTTTGAGGTAAATGATAACGATCCTTAATATGATGAAACAAGAAGAACTCATGCTTTATACCTCATTGTTGACAAGGCCACTATTGATTAAGTTCATGTTGCCCCTATTGTTGATCAAAACTCAAACATGATTAAGCAAATTGTTTTTCCCTATTTTTTGACATGTATCATGATCATGCCTTGTAATAACTATGACTTTGAACTCTCATAAATCATAATGAAAAATTTGATACAAGAGGCAAAATTTCCTGTTGATTAAAATGCCTCATTGTTAAACTCAATTTTGAATAATATGACAAATATGAGATCTTAATCATACTCAATAATTCTCAAATCGTTGAAAGACCCTATATTGACTACTCTATTTTCAAGTAAACCCCCTTGTTCTTAATTATGAAGAGAAGGGAATGATATTATGACCTCACATATATAGAATCTCAAACCATGTTTGCTCTATTATGATAAATGATCTTTGATCTCATGGCCTTGGGAAATACAAATTGATAAATGACACTCTTCTATTTGATAGACTTGATACTTCATGACTAATGAGGACAAATGTGCTAGCTTAGGGTGGAAGTTTGTTTCATAACTCCCTATCCTAGGTCGCATACCTATTATGATTTCCTCTAGATTTTCATCTTGTTGATTATTTAGAGTTTGGAAAGGCAACCTCTTTCATATGATTTTGTTCTCTTGACCTAAGTCTCTAATAGGTCACATCTTATGATGATATTGAAACTCGATGTCAAATCTTGATTTCATTATGATCTTGATATATGATTATGTTGGATATATCTTGTGGTTAAGTTCCTAGAAAGACCTAGGTCTAGATCATTCATCAACCTTAAATACCATGATAATGATATTGATACCACAAAATGTTGCTTGATTGTTGCTCGATTGTTACTCGATTGTTATTTATGGATGAGTGATCACACCTTTGGTCTAATTAGGAATCTTATACCCTAGCTTTAAAATTTTAGACCTATAACTTTTGTTGTCCAAAATCATGACTCTTGATATTGTTTTTTAGAAATCTTGACTAATGATAACTCATCTCGATATTGATTTGACTCCTATGATCATCCTATTTGGATCTTGAAATCACCCTCGATATATGACTGATGACTTTCATGTTCCCAAATCTCTAATATTTTTGAAATGATGATTGTATTGATTCATTCAATTTATGACTTAGGGATGAGCTCTCATGGGGACAAGGGTGGGACCCTCCTTTGATTTTGAGTATGAAACCATAATATTGAAATATGATGTTTGTCTCAAATTGTTGAAATAAGAAATATCAATCAAGGATGTATAACCCCACCTAGGGAAAAAGTAGAAGTTAAAACCCTTAATGCTGGTATTGAAAGTCCTACTTTACTCTTGAGTCTAGGAGCCCTATTTCACTGACTTAATTGGCGATCTATCCAAATTTGTGATCTTTTAATGATCAATTATATGAGAGTGGCACAGTGGAAGCGTGGTTATGTTTGGACTTTGATGTTTGATATCTTGATAATGCAATAATGTTTATGGTTGTATTATGATTTTTTTATATGTGTATTATTATTATGAGCATGATATGGAATGAGAAGTTCCGATTTCGTTTAAGGATTTGCTTAAATTTTGGGGACAAAATTCCTTTTAAGGAGGGGAGGATGTAAAAACCTGGTTCTCTCTATCCTCTGATTATGCACTCTTTGACCCGTTATGCACTCGGTTTGATTCAATGACCTCCCTAATCATCAATTGCATGTTTTGGATCCACTTTTTGCTCAATTGATGAGTTATGATGAACAATTACAATTTTGAACTCGATTATGTAAGATTGAGTGACTTAACATACTTTGAGAAAGTTTTGAAGTTTTGAGACCATAAACGTGATGATCTTAATTTCAATACTTGAATATTGAATATATAATGAAATTTTTGATCTAACAGTGAAAATTTCATCTAGATTCGATATTCGAGGAGAAAGTTATGGCCTATTCTTTTTGCCTCTTTTTCTAGTCTTTTCCTTATTTTTTCTCTTGGGCCTCGACCCCTTTTACCATCTCTTGGGCCCAACCTTGTGCAAGAATATCTGGTTTGGTGTATCTTGCATGCCCATACCACACTATTAATAGTTGAGGTTCACTCACCTAGATCTGACGACCCCCAGTCGTCTCCTGCCTTGGAATGTTACACAACAGTGCCTCGGGGCCTCAACCAAGCAAGTGGAACGAAGATACAATGGCTCTTGACAACTTTAAAGGTTACAAAAGTTCTTGCCCATGATACTAAGATCCTTCCTCTACAATTTTGAGCAAATTGGCACATGTTAGAGGCATGGGTCACACCTCCAGCCTTGGCCGGCCAAGTTGTCCGCGACCATGATGGATGGGTGTTGTCCTCATCTTTTCGAGCCCTCGTTTTAAGCCCTTTAGAACTACCTTGTCTCTCCCTTTGTTTTCCCCATGTTTCTCGAGCCTTTCCCTCATGTTTCTTGATCCTAGATCTTCCCTAACCTAGGCATGGCACCACCATGACCAGCCTGCAGGTTCACAGCTCTGACAGCGATTCCTCCCAGTTGAGACTACGATTGTGTCTGTGGATGGGAAATGAGGCTGGGCGGCATCCTCCCAGGGATCTACCATACCACCTCTTCCTTAAACTTTCAACTCTAATGAGATTTGCTATATCCCTCTACCATGGCCAAGATAGGTGTCACACAGGCAAATGTCAGGGTGGGCGAAAGACAGTCCCTTGATCTCTAACCCTCGATCATCGTGGGAACAACCAGGATTGCGGCGCAGTTCCCCTCTCAGCCCACTCCCTCCTCTCTTTCTCGAAGTTGACCGGTCAATGAAGACTGCAGGCCCCACTCCAAATGGCACCCATGTGGCCCAATGCAAGCCAATGGCGGAACGCCAATGCAGTGCCCAATTAAGGGTATATCTCGCTCTCGCTCTCTCTTTTATGCACATTCAATGCCTAATCTTGTAAAATTCATAGAAAATCACTCGTAACTCAAAATGAGATATATTATATATGAAACTTGATCTGCTCAACGATATCTATCCAATGAACTTTTTTTAGAGGTAAATTAATTTACTTAATCCTGATATGTTGAAAATTGCATCAAATGCATCTCTTTTACATGCTTAATGGTGATTTAATGCCCAACCTTGATCATATCTTAACTCCACTTGCTTTTCATGATGACTCTAATCAATAGAATGGACCATGAAATATATGCCATATAGAATTTGATGCTAATGATACTTATTTTGATTCCCAAGTTGATTATATGAACTCAAACTCGCCATATTTTCTCTAGGTCAGTAAATTTACATGCTTTGATGACCTAAATGATTTATGGATCAATCTTGCTCACTTTTATGACTAAGTGACCTAAACATGACATTAAAATTTGACCTAATGTGCATGTTGCTATATTTGAGATCTAACCTTGTAAAAATGCCACCCTAATGGTCACACATGCTATTTTTGCATCAAATTAGTAACTTGTTGATCTTTGTGACACTTAATCAATATTGATCACTCTTGCACTCTAATGTTGACAATCTTGCATGAAAATGACTCAAGATGACTAAAATTGTTGATATGAATAATAAGGTTGTAAGTTTATTCAAATTCTTATTATTTCCCTATTAAGATCCATGAAACCGAAGTTGGAAATCCCTGATCTTGTAAGGATGTTTCACCCTAAGTAAAATGATATATGATCTAGTATATAGCTTGATGATGAATATTGCATGAATATTGGAGATGTCAAAATCAATCATCATAATATATGGAACTTAGATTAAGTGAAACATCCACCCTTGATGAATATGTTTAGATGACCTATTTCTTGTGATGTTAATCATATCACACTTTCTTGTAATCTCAAAATCTCTTGGATGGACTCTTTTCAAAGATCTAATCATGTTGTATAATGTTAGTTTACTCGTATCAAGGTATGCTTTATCCTCCTATTGTCCAGACTAGTGGCATTGAAATTGCTTGTATGTATGAAATATAAGATGCTTGGATATATACACTTGTTTGAGCTACTATTCCCTATGACTGCTATGTTCTGGTCTTGATTATATATGTTGAAAAAACTTTAAAACATAATGATAGATGTCCATTATACAACCTTGTGCACCTGCCTATATTCTCGGGTTAAGGGCACAAGGCTGGGTGTCCTGCTTGAGTTGTCAAGTTAGGGTAGACCATGTTGATACAAGGGTTATCTCGTGGAAATGGCATTGAGTTCCCTTATGGATAAGGTTAAATCTTAACATTTAGTCTTGTAGTCCCTCATGTTAAAATAGGGTAGCTAATTTTGAGCACCCTCACAGACCCCTTCTTTTGAGAAGCTGGTCAAAGGCCTTATGATATTGTTGGTATAATGGAAATGAACATAAAACACTCTTACATGTTAATAAGGGAGTCTTTAAATATTGTTTCTTTGTTCTTATTATCTGCTTTATTCTTTTGCCAAGTAATATATGTTCTTAAACCTGCAATTTTATATGTTTGCACAAAGTACTCAACACTGTTGTGCTGATGTGTACCCATTTTATGATTTTAGGTAACATGTATACTATGAATCTCTAATGATGTTCAAATGCTTCCAAACTTATGATAATATGCTGGTACTCTAATGATATATAATGCCATGCAAATGGAATACACACGGTTGATATATGGAGTCTAAGATCTTGTCAGGTATTAGTTTATCATTCTTTTAAGATTCCCTATCTCATGCCTTAGTTGTTGTTTGTGGTTTTATTCATGCATATGTCATGTGATCTATCCTACATATGGACGCTTGGTTCCTCTCTCCTTTGGCTTTCTAGCCATTATGAGTGAGGATTTGGGTAACAAATGGTTCCTGGACAGATGTTATCAGAGCAATCATATATCCTCTATGTGTGTTTAATAACCCAACTTGTATGAACCTTGGGAAAACCTAAGTCCATAATGGTGAAGCTGAGGTGTCTAGGTAGGTCACTACATGGGGGGTGATGCACCTCTTATTTGTGTGGCTGCGGTGGTTGAGGTCTCCCTTGTATACCTACCTGACTAAAGTGAACCCAAGACTAGATTAAGGATTTTTCCCTAAAAAGCTTAAAGAGTCTTCTAGAATCTCATCTATTCATTAAGGACTACCCTAAGCCACCCGTTAGATGATGATTAGATAGTTTGTCATCTCATCATGTGATCTCTCTTGTGACAATTAATCACATGGTTCCTTGATTATGGGTAGTCTATGGGGAAAATAAAACTTGAATGAATTGGTAAAAGTTTATTAAGATGATAATTATACCATGATCCGATCTTAACTTGAAAACTCGATTATGATTCATGAAAGTACTCTTGAAGCTAAGTACTCATGTGTAATACTCAGATCATGTAAACTCGATTTTACCAAATATGAACTATGTGCTTTCTATGTTTGAGGTAAATGATAATGATCCTTAATAAGATGAAATAAGGAGAACTCATGCTTTGTACCTCATTGTTGATGAAACCACTATTGATTAAGTCCATGTTGCCCCTATTGTTGATCAAACCTCAAACATGATTAAGCAAATTATTTTTCCGTATTTTTTGACATGTATCATGATCATGCCTTGTAATGACTATGACTTTGGACTCTCATGAATCATAATGAAAAATTTGATACAAGAGGCAAAATCCCCTATTGATTATAATGCCTCATTGTTGAACTTGATTTTGAATAATATGATAAATATGAGATCTTAATCATACTCGATAATGCTCAAATCATTGAAAGATCCTATTTTGACTACTCTATTTTCAAGTATACCCCCTTGTTCTTAATTATGAAGAGAAGGGAATGATATTATGATCTCAAATATATATAATCTCGAATCATGTTTCCTCTATTATGATAAATGATCTTTGATATCATGACCTTGGGAAATATAAGTTGATAAATGACGCTCTTCTATTTGATAGACTTGTTACTTCATGACTAGTGAGGTCAAATGTGCTAGCTTAGTGTGGAAGTTTGTTTCATAACTCCCCTATCCTAGGTCACATCCCTATTACATTTGCCTCTAAATTTCCATCTTGTTGATAATTTAGAGTTTGGAAAGGTAACCCCTTTCACATGATATTTATCTCTCATCCTAAGTCTCTAATAGGTCAGATCTTATGATGATATTGAAACTCGATATTGAATCTTGATTTCATTGTGATCTTGATATATATTTATGTTGACTATAGCTTGTGGTTAAGTTCCTAGAAAGACCTAGCTCTAGATCATTCATCAACCTTGAATACCATGATAATGATATTGATACCAAAACATGTGGCTCGATTGTTGCTCGATTGTTACTTGATTGTTGTTTATGGATGAATGATCACACCTTTGGTCTAATTAGGAATCTTATACCCTAGCTTTGAAATTTTGGACCTATACCTTTTGTTATCCAAAATAACAACTCTCGATATTATTTTTCAGAAATATTGACTAATGATAACTCATCTCGATATTGATTCGACTCCTATGATCATCCTATTTGGATCTTCAAATCACCCTCGATATATTATTGATGAATTTCATGTTCCCAAATCTCAATTTATTTTTGAAATGATGATTATACTGTTTCACTTGATTTATGACTTAGGGATGAGCTCTCATGGGGACTAGGGTGGGGCCCTCCTTTGATGTTGAGTATGAAACTACAATATTGAAATATGATGTTTGTCTCAAATTGTTGAAATATGAAATCTCAATCAAGGATGTATAACCCCACCTAGGGCCAAGGTAGAAGTTAAAACCCTAAATGTTGGGATTGAAAGTCATGCTTTACTCTTCAGTCTAAGAGCCCAATTTCATTGACTTAATTGGCGATCTATCCAAATTTGTGATCTTTTGATGATCTATTGTATGAGAGTGGCGCAGTGGAAGTGTGGCTATGTTTGGACTTTGATGTTTAGTATCTTGATAATGCAATAATGTTTATGGTTGAAATATGATGTTGTTATATGTGGATTATTATGATGAACATGATATGGAATGAAAATTCCCAATGTCATTTGAGGATTTGCTTAAATTATAGAGACAAAATTCCTTTTAAGGAGGGGAGGATGTAACAACCTGGTTTTCTGTCTCCTCCAATTATGCACACTTTGGCCCATGATGTACTCTATTTGATTCAATGACTTCCCTAATCATCAATTGCATGTTTTGGAGCCACTTGTTGCTCAATTGATGAGTTATGATGAATAATTACAATTTGAACTCGATTATGTAAGGTTGAATGACTTAATATACTTTGAGACAGTTTTGAAGTTTTGAGACCATAGACGTGATGATCTTGACTTTAAAACTTTACTATTGAAAAGATGATGAAATTTGTGATCTAAGGGTGAAAATTTCATCCAAATATGATATTCGAGGAGAAAGTTATGGCATATTCTTTTTGCCTCTTTTTCTAGCCTTTTCCTTCTTTTTTCTCTTCTTTTTTCCTTCTTGGGCCTCGAACCCTATCCCATATATTGGGCCCGAACTTGTGCGTGAATAGTTGGTTTGATGTATCTTGCATGCCCAGACCACATGATCAATGGTTGAGGATCACCCGCCCATATCTGAGGACCCCCCCATCGTCTCCTACCTTAGACCATGACACGACAGTCAGTGCCTAGGGGGCTCCGCCAAGCAAGTGGCATGAAGCCACAGTGACTCTCAATGACTGTCAAGGTTACATAAGTTTTCACCCATGATCCTACAATCCTTCCCCTATGATTTTGACCAGAATGGGCACAAGTTAGAGGCATGGGTCACACCTCCAGCCTTGGCCGACCAACTTGTCTGCAACCATGATGGATGGGTGTTGTCCTTATCTTTTCGAGCCCTCATTTTAAGCCATTTAAATCTGCCTCATATCTCCCTTTATTTCCCCCAAGTTTCTTGAGCCTTTCCCCATGTTTCTTGCTCATGGAGCTTCCCTGACCCATGCATGGTGACACCACGGCCAGCCTGTAGGTTCACAACTCCGACAACAATCTCCCCTAGTTGAGACTACGATCATGTCTGTGGAGGGGAAACGAGGTTGAGTGGCATCCTCCCGGGGATCTATCATGCCACCTCTTACTCAACCCTTCACCTCTGATGAGATTTTCTACAATCCTCTACCACGACCAAGAGAGCCGTCACACATGCAAGTGTCAGGGTGGGCTACAGACCATCCCTTGATTCCTAACCCTTAATCATCACGGGAATGGGCAGGATTGCGGCGCAGTTCCCCTCTCAGCCCACTCCCTCCTCTCTTTCTTGCAATTGACTGGTCAATGAAGACTGTAAGCCCCACTCCAAATGGTGCCTGTGTGGCTTAATGCGAGCCATTGGCAGCATGCCAACACAGTGCCCCATTAAGGGTATATCTCCCTCTCCCTCTCTTTTATGCACATTCGATGCCTAATCTTGTAAAATTCATAGAAAATCACTTGTAGCTCAAAATAAGACATATTATATATGAAAGTTTATCTACTCCATGATATCTATCCAGCCATAGGGTCAGGAGGTAACAACTATTATTTTCTGAGGGCCATGGGTTAGGAGATTGATCACCTTCATGAACTCATGGGACCCAAAGGGCAGATGAAGAGGGCACTCTCTGGATGCATAAGGGAAGAGGGATGACCCCAAAAGTGCCATCACCCTAAAGACCTAGAGGATATGATTAAGGATCGTGTGGTGACCCAAGTGGGTTTGATACCAGTATTCCATGAAAGAAAACCTGATATCGAAATGTTCATGATGTGGAGACATGTGTTGCACGTTTCAACTTAGATTGGAAGGTGTGCTGGCGATGTGGGATGCACCATCTCTATTCTTGTAATGGGAAGAACTCTGTGTTTGGAAGGCCGCCAAATGCTTATTTCCTCTCATTATGGGTGTAAGAGATAGGGCAGTACACATGCCATACACTAAGGATAAAGATGAGGTGAGTTGAAATGTTGCTATGATATATGAGGATAGAGATAATAGTGTACCTTTGTGGAGGGTACAATATGTGGATGGTTTACAAACACAAAGAGAACTAAGGTAGTTATCTTATGAGGATGTTCTTATCATGAGCTATGTGGAATTTACGAGTTATATAAATTTGAGTTTGATAACCAAGAAGATGAGCTCTGAGTTTTCTTGATGAAGGTAGACCTAAAGTCCAGGATGAGACAATAAGTGGAATACCTGGAGGTGTATGTCTTCACTGTTATCTTGCACCTAAAGATGAAAGGTGGTAATGGATGCTCTTGTTGAGATGCAACCGCCTATTCTAGCTAGTGGAAAGGCTGGAAGAGGTGGTTAGGTGAACCCTAAGTCCGTGAGATATGGTTGGCTAACACTCATATGTAACGAGATCTGTTGATCGAGTTAGTGGTTGCTTGGTTAGCCAGCCAAGGGCTTGTTGTGATAGAAGGATGGTTGTAGAATCTCAAATGCACTTCTCGGGAAAAGAAGGTGATGAAACCGATGACTAGAGTGTTTTAGGGTTTTTGAGGAATCAACCTTGAGGATTCATGACATACATGAGATCATGATTTTAAGGCCACCATACACCGTGGTACTACGAAGATAGTAAGTGGCAGTAGTACTTTGGATGCCTAAGATGAAGTTGCATGTGGCATATCACCATACATGATAGGAGGTGAAGGACAAACACCAGTAACCCAGTGAGTTGATATGGAGGATAAAGAGTCCCTCAGAGGGAATGGGAGTTCATCACTATAGATGTTGTGGTGAGTCTCCCTTGAACCGAGGAAGGTTAGGATGCAATATGGGTTATGGTAGATCGCCTTACCTAGATGACATGATCTAAGAGAAAGAGAGAGTACTGTCAGGAGACAGATCCGGTTGAACTAAATATATGAGAGAGATGGTTCAACTACACCATGTTGCGAGTTCACCTAAACATTCACTTCCATGAGGTGGAAGTAGAGACATGAAGAACTCGATGTGAGTATAGCCTATCACCCCTAACTGATGGTTAGCATGATCCAGACTAGAGGGTCTGATGAGAGTGTGTGTGCTCGTTCAGGGTGATATATGGAGACAGTTCCTGTCCTATGTAATATGTGATGATAGCCACCATAGACAATATCGAGATGTAAGAAGATCTGTAAGGGAGGCAGTGTCGGTCACAACTTTATTAAGATGATGTTGGTGAAGGGACCTCACGAAGGTCAGAAATAGACCACAATGTGTGCAGAAGAAGTCACTATGATCATGCGATGGATGAAAGAGAGCCCAGGGGCAACATGAGTCGTGAGCTGATGCAAAGAAGACTGACATGCAGTTCACTGCGGGAGAATATGTGATATGAAAATCCGACCCCTCTGAACTATAGCTAAGAAAGTTGAGTCCCCGATACATGGGTCCATTTGGGATGGGTTGGTGGAGATGGTTATGGTTAGCCTTACCCCTCTAGATGACGTAATGTATGATGTGTTCCACGAGTCTGATCTAGAGCACTATGTGAGATACCTAAGCCATGGGTTGAGCAATGAACGTAGTAAGCTCCTAAGGGAGGCTAACTTACCCTGAGTCACCTATAAGGGTACGAGATACCAAGGTGAGAGAGAACTCAGATGTAAGAATATAAGATGATAAAGGTTCTTTGGACTCACCATGGAGAGGTTGAAGTCCCATGGGAGCCAATGACGGATATGGAAAAGTTTTATCCTGAATTGTTTTTATGTTTGGTGGAATTTTGAGGGCAAAATTCCTGTAAGAGGGGAAGGATGTTACAACCTCAATTTTTCATATGTTTTCATAATTGAAATGTAACAATTTCATTAATATGGACCTAATTGAAAAGGTTGTATTCTTTGCTTCAAAGAAGGGATTTCTGTGCAAATCTCCCTTTTGATAGGAATTTCGTGATTCCTACTATTATGTTAATCCAATAATGGATATAAAAGAGAAGAAAAGAGGAAAAGTCCAAATAATAGAAAAAGATAAAAGATAATGGATATTAAGCAATATATTTATGAGAAATACATAAAAATCTCTAGAAAGTGGCATTGATGGCCATAATTGAATGAATTTCGTTTACATATGATTTCTAATGGAAGAAATTGGAAAAGAAGAAAAAGGAAATAAAGGATAAAGAGAAATCCTTGAAAAGAAATCTTTTAATAAAGAAATAAGAGAAATAATGGATGTAGATGCATCTAGAAGGATAATAAGTATCCTTTAAAAAGTATTTCAAAATCATAGGATTCCTTGGGGACCAAGGAGTCCAATATAGCAATATTTTTGTTTAAGGAAAGACAAAAAAACCATTATTTAGATTTGTTTAAATAGTAACTTGCCTATGAAGAGATAGTCCTATTATTTTGGAATTTCGGACTCAAACTTGACATGAAAGTAGACAAAGGAAAGAGAGAGAAACCCTTAAAATTTGGTTGGAAAATAGTGTGCGGTTTCCGAGTTATGCAATTTGCAAAATTACCTAAAGTGTGGTTATTAATTGCCTAAGAAATCGATGTCACAATTTAATTGGATAATTCAGGATTTCAAGTTTTATGTGGACCGTTGGATCACGATCCTATGATCGGGGATGAATCCCTTTTGGCGCAAGGAGTCTGCGTCAGGCAGACTTGCGATGATCCAAAGTAGGATTATTTTGGGAAAAGGAAAGGGAGTTAGATCGCGAGAATAGCACCGTTGAACTCGGGAGAGAAGTCCAAAGAGGACCATTCGATGATTGGGAGAGTTCCCAATTCACCCGATTCCTTCCTTTGATCCAATATATAGGGGAAGGTGAGAGAGGATACCAACATGCTATCTTGCTAACCTAAACTCTACGGCGGACCAAGAGGAGTGTTTTTGTTCTTCCAATTCTGTCTTCTACCCTGACCTTCACCCCCATCTTCTCAGAAAGCCTCACCAGAGTCCGGTGAGTAGGAGGAGGTCGTAGCGTGGTCGTGGCGAGCAATTGAGGGCCTAGTCATATTTAGTGGAGAAAGACGAAGCTTCCTAGACCTTCGTCGCACTCGGTGGTGGTTGGAACCTCAGAGTCAACCTCCAGGTTGACTGCGGGCTCGCAGCTGTGCTCGGCGCGAGGAAGAAGAAGATAGGCGACGTTTTTACCAAAAATCCCCTCCATGCCTTCAATTTAGGTAAGGACAATATTGTCCTTTGGTTATTTCGATCACGGGTTAGCCACATAGCTGGGGATTGTTGGATCCAACGTGGTCCAGTGGATCATCAATCCAACGACCTACATTTTTCTTAAAATAATATATGATCTAGAAAAGTGTTTCTCTTTGCAAAAATAATACAAATTCTTAGAAAAATCCAATGAGAAAAATTTATATATGAAAGTTTCTTAAAAAAATAAGAGGAACACATTAAAATTGGTTTGAAAACCTAAAATTGTTCCCTTTTGCAAAAGTGTGTTAATCTAATGAAAAGTGCATATGTATTAGATTAAGAAACCCTATTTGAGCATATTGGTTGAGTTCATGTTACTTAATTATTGAAATTGAGTATTTGCAATCTCTTGGTTAGTTAATGATGAACTAGAACCTGATCTATATGTTTCTTGCATGAATTAGGGTTTTACACCAAATAAGAATGATTAAGCACTTAGAAACCCTAATTTAGGGTAAAAGAGAAAAGATCACTTTTATTTTGATATATGTGATAATATGCTGTTGAAATATGATCCTAATCCTATTCAACGAAATAGGTTAGAATTTAGAGAAATTTTTCCTAACTAGGGTTTGCAGTGATAAAAGTACAAGAAAAACCCTAACTTCAATGGAAACCCTAAAAATGGACTAGATACCCTAGGAAGCAAGCTAGGTTTAATAGATCTTGATGACATGATTTATAATAGGAAATTATATGCATATTTTAGGATCTCTTTGTGTGCTTGCTTGCCTATTGGATTTCTTACAATGATTGGATTATTTTTGTACCAAATCATCCTGACAAGTATGTGGTTACACCTATGAATATCTCGAACTAGTTTTCTGTGGATTTCTAAAGTTTTCATCGGTTGCTTGAATTAAACCGTTGGATGAATTTAATTCATGCATACTATAATGTGGATATGATTATCACATAAGATAATATGCCTACTAGCTCAGATCCTAGTCCCCTCTGTAGCTGGATAGGTTGACCTAGTACACAGCTGCCTATAGGGTAGGTCCATTAGATCATTGGATGACTTAGTACATGGCTACCCACAGGGTAGGTCCATCAAGTCACCATGAGTCAGAGATTGGGCTACCTTTGGGTAGGGCCATGTGACTCCACAACCCTAAGTAATGGCTACCTGTAAGGTAGGAGCATGGGGGTAAGGATCTACCATATGAGAGAGGTAGTATTTAAGTCCACTGTAGGGACAACACAGAGATAGGGGATATGTTTGGATTGAGTAATATTGCTTAAAATGTATCCTTGATTGTTAAATGATATTTGGTTATTTACATTGGTACCATAGTTGCACGATTATTGTTTCCCCCACATACCGACATATTCATTTATGCTGACTGACATTTTGTTTGTCGGAATTTTAGGTACGGCATGGAAAAGGACAAACAGTAAAGTGTTACATTGTGAATTTGTGAATTAAAGTGCAAGGAGGATTAGTTAGAATAGACTGCTCTTGTGTATAGAAGTTAGATATCCAAGTTTTTAAAAAGGTATGCGAAGTTTTATTTTATTACAACTGTTCAGTATAATATGGTAGAATTTAGTAATTATTATTGATTATTTGTCAAACCTTTGATCCAGAAATTGGAATAACAGCTCTGACCTCTTGGTCTCCCTTAATTGGGGGTTATCGGGGGGTGGGGTCGTTATAAGATCTTACTGAACTCATTCTCTCTAACTTATCCAAATCAAACATCACCAAAAAGTAGCTAATCATACATGTGACATATTAAAATAGGAGTATAGACACAAAAGTACATGAACATATGTATTAATAGATGAAGGAAAGATTACATGGTTGGGAGGGCATGATAACTACTCCCAGCCCAAGTTATCGACCTTAGCCACTCATGGTGCAAGAAAGAAGCATATCACAACTTGAATAAGTCATAGTCATCGTATGAAAATTATGAAACAATATGAGAAGGGGGAAGAACTGGATCCAAGGGTAGACCAAGTTTGAAGGTCAATGTACCCGCCTTTTAATTAGACAAGAAGGTCAATCACCCTAAAAGAGGCTGATAGATATCCAAATTGACCTTGAAATGGTTGATCACCTCCACTTTCTATTTTCTTGCAATGCATTGTAGCCTCCTTTCAGTCTTGTGCACTTTGACCTATTGGCTAAACTTATGAACGACAGTGGGAATAGGAAGAAGCACAAAAAGTTGTTCCCCTAACTTCACTCCTGACTTGGATTATATATCCAAAAGGGTCCGCTCTCGTCCATTTCTTTTATTGGTGGAACTTGATCAAGGATGTCTATGATCTGATGATGGAAATAGCTGGTGTCAAGTATAGAGGTTGATGAATCTCGCTAGATTGATAGAACTATCTGGGCAATTGTTATATACTCCCTATTTATTCTCTACGACAACCTTTTGGTTTGTTCTTAGAAAATAAGATTCCATGAACTAACGCTTTTGGGGCCTATTTATAGGGTTTGACTTGTGCCTCATTGATACATGATTGGCCATGTGGCGTTGACCCTTAGACTTCCTGCCATGGCCTTGAGGATCAATACATTTTTAGTTTGATTTATTCTTCATCAGCCTTGAGGAGTTTGATCTCTTGGACATTGATAGGCTGCTTTTGATGACCTGTTGACTTGGAGGTCTACAGTGGTTTGGCAAGAAACAACTTGATGAGTTGACTTGAAGACCATTGACCCAGAGGTCAATAGTTTTTTTATAGGTGTTTAGCTCAATGGGTCTTTTTTGAGATCTTAGATCGATGCTTGATGTTTATCTTGGGTCCATTGACTCAAAGATCGATGCTCCTCTTGTTGTAGAAGCTTGATGGATTGATCTATCAATCTCTTGTTGTGATTTTTTTATTTTGTTCTTCATAAATATTAATCGACCTTGGAGGTCGATTGGTGGGTTATCGATCTTCATGGTTTTAAGTTTGATTCCTACATTTTTTAAGAGAACTTAGTCAGAATAAAGTATTTGGTGACTAAGTATGAAGTGCAAGAATTTATGATCTGTATCTTAATTAGATGATTTTATATCATGAAAGAGTTATAAAATATGCATGAAAGATGATGTTATAAACTCCCCCAAACATAACATTTATCTTGTCCTCAAGCTATAACACATAATATCATCATGTGAGACAAAATGAGAAGGATGATCATCTAATGATTGATAGAAATTTGTATGATGACCTCTTAACAAAACTTCTACTAATTTATACGATGATCTTGCCTCATAAAACATTAACTTTCAAAAGATCTTCTTTGCATGTTTGTTAGTTATTAATGTTCATATACTATCTTGGACACATGTTTCTCTTTTCAAAGTAGCTTTCATTCTTGTCTTATTGTTTTGTAAGTGATGGGAGGGTGAGTAGGTTGAAAGGCTTATAGGTATTGTGTTCCTTCTTTTGGGTCATTCAACTATAGGTCCATTAAGTGGGCAAATGGTCCCTACATTCCAAACTAGTTAGTTTTAGAGAAGTGACTACAAATCCTAAGTAACACTTCCTCAGATCGATATACCTTTAATGAATACCATTTGAAATGGGTGTGTGTATATTTTTGGTCTTTGGAACTTTTTAAAAGTGACATATCAACATTCATGAGCACAACTATACACCATTCTGATAGTTCCTTCAACGAAAAGTAGGGCACAACTTTCAAATTTTTTATTCACTTTCTATTTTTACTGCTCATTCTATTAGAGATTTTCTATGATGTGAAGATGGAATGTGGAACAAGGTAGATCTTTCTTTTCATGAGACTATGTCCTCAACTAAATATGAGTTTATTTTGTTTAATGTGTTGCAATAATATTTTGGTGATGTTCTAAACAATCAAGAGGAATAAGTAACAACTTTTTGAGAGAAAGATATTCAATACTATTATAAATATGAAAATTCAAATTTTTTTTCTGACTTGTTGTTTTCTCACAACTGATTTGTATATACATATTTTGTATAACAAGGATTAAGTTTTTGGAAATAAGATTTGATCATCTTCATCACCATCATTTTGTACATTTGTAACTTTTCAAAAAGGTGTTCAAAAATTGTGAAGAAAAGAGGATTTAAATTGATCGAAGAAAAAGGTGAAGATTGTTTGATAATATTTATACCTATCTCATGGGATTAAACTCCCTAAAATGTACAACAAACTTCATCCTCAGAGTGTGAAAATAAGAAAGAAAAATGTATGCACGTGAGATGTTGCAATAATTGAATACAATGATCCTCCATTACTCATTCAAAATTCAAAAGCATCATTGTGTAGTTTTTGAGAAAGAAATGGTAGTTATCTCCGTGTCATTCCTTCAGTGCATTATGAAGAATTTAGATGGAGTACATCCAATAGAGAATGTAGAATCCAAAGTCGTTAAAATACATCTTTGTTGTGGACTGTGATGACAAAACTAGGGTTGGGTCCATTTCTTTGTTTGGTGAGAGGTGTAGCCATTGCCATGCTGATAGATAAGACGAATGATTGCTCTAGAACAAGTGTTAATGATGTGCTTAAATACAATTTCTATCAAAGAAGAGAATCGAAGACCCTCAAGACTGAAGGAAGAATCCAAGGTGTTACATAAAATAACTTGGTGTTCTTGAGTAAATATTTCAAGTATCATCCAATGATTATCATGTAGTAGAGGTAAGAAAATATAACACAAGATGGATGTATGTAGTCATCAAATCAGCAATACTTTTTCTCTAGAATTGTTTTGATTATAGAGATCATTCTACGGATCAGGTTCGGACATATAGACATCATCAAGGGAATGACTCATAAGAAATTGATTTGCAGTCAGAATATGGGATAAATAACCTCTTGGTTTGAGAATATATTTGAGGTCATCTTTCATAACTATTAAATCATATAGTAAAATACAATACAATTTTCATCTATGTCTTTGAGCTACATCATTAGTGAAGTGATCTCGGCTGAAGAAACTGGTCTCAATAGACATTATAGTCCCATATATAGAAAATGGCTCAAGCTCATCTAGCATTAAAATTACTACCATCCTCACAATCCTGCGTGGAAGCGGATATTGGTATTGGGTGGTTGGGAGTTGAAAGGGGATGAATGGCCTATTTTAGACTAAGGTGGAACAATATGTGTTGATTGAACATTTTCTTCCAATTATTTACAAAGGACTTGCCAAGAAGTTTCCTTCGGGGCTAGGGATAAGAGGATATAGATCCCTCAAATTATCAGGAAGCTCAGGAATTTGGAAGAAGCAATGATCGTGGATCACCTCCATCATATATCATTTGTGTGTTGGGGTCTCAATTTCTGAGTGAGATGTTGTGCTTAAGAAACTCCATGACTCAGAGGACTATGACTGAAGTGTCATCTTTTTTAGGATTATGTTGATGGACTAATGGTTCTATAACATTGTTGTCTAATTAGGCATGTAGTAAGTGCAAATGTAGATAATTCATTGAAGGCAAATAGGAATTTGTGGAATATTTTCTGCTTCGGGATCATGAAATTGCATATTTTCATTTTGTAAGTCGATGTTGCACATATTGAATAGAACAATCTACCTTTTATCTAGTTCAGTAGTGCATAGGAGCCAACAACCTTTACAATGTAAGGTAGGAGAATCACTCGTGTTTTCCACTCATCAATTTTTGTAATGAGTGTATCGATATTTGGTGCGTTCAAATGGTTTTTGAATAGGAAATCAATAAAATAAGTTATGGTATTGTAAAATGGCCCATCTTTGAGCTAGTACGTCTTATAAAATAGTAGATGCCAACACTGTAGAGAGGCATTTGTTAGTCTAGTTTGGCTGCAAAATATATGACAAAACACATTACTAGAAAGAGACTATGCTCTGTTATTGTATATGATATGCTTTCCCTCCAACTTGTCATCCATAATATCATGCAAGACAAAGATATCTTGAATTTGAATCCCTTATAGATATTTTGAGTCCAAACCATGCATTTAGGGGAGTTGAGGTGGAAGATGTAAAGTTGGTTCTTGAAAGATGGGATTTTGAAGTCGTGGACCAACATTAAATAAAATGACTAACAAATCACCATTATCCTCGTAAGAATAAGTGTGACCATTGTTTGATGGACTGTCAACATTAGATTAAAGAGCTTGGTTTTCCACACCTAATCCTAGTGAAATGGCTTCCTCAAGAAATGCATTGTCTATAAAGCGCTTGAAACGGATTATCGTCACCGAGTAAAATCTCATGTAATATGCATACTGGGCTTCTTGGAAAGTCATTAGGATTGTGAGTGAGATGGAATTTGTTGTCAAAATATGGGAAATGTATATCCTCAGATGAACTAACATACGAATATGAGATAAAATAGGTATCCCTAAGTTGGAATTCACTAACATACGAATCCGAGATAAAATAGGGATCCCTAAGTTGAAATTCACTGGAGGGATTTAGGGAGGTGCAACATATGGAGGAATCTCGTTGTGGTGGAAGAAGCACTATTCTAACCATTATTGGTCATCAAATGTGTCGATACATGCGAAACTGATGGTTTAGAAGATTCAACTAAATCATATGGTGAAAGGTATTATAGCTTGTCATTATCAACATTGTACGTATTTGTAACATATAAATTCCCATGTAAAGACACTTAAGATGGTGGAAAGCTTGCTTGGGAGGTTTGAGCCAATAACTCGTGTGGGTTTTGTCATGCAGTGTATCATTCTTTTTTGTGTCAAAGCAAGTCATCCTTAGTTCTCCAGTAATTTCACATTTTCTAATGCAAAGCTATAATTTCCATCATCTATTGGGGGAGGTGAGCCAACACATCGACTTTACACTCCACTACAACTACTTGTTGTGGCATCCATTACAACTCATGCATAGTCTCAATGAGGGTCTCGACCTAGTTGGATAAGAGACATACATCATATTTAGTTTAACCATGTCAGAAATGTGATCTATAGTTACCTCATCCAAAATGTCAAACTTGTGGCCAAAAAATCTGCCAAATGCTCAGTGTAAACCATATCGGATGAATGGTGTGAAGATGGTGGTGAGGCATGGTCTGTTAGAGGTGCAACACGATAAGTGAAGGGACCGACTATTTGTTGTTGATGAGGTGTGCTGCCTAGAATCTTGTCAAATGCCCGGGGAGGAGATGGGGGTGTCACAATTGGTGTTGTAGTGGCTAGAGGGGTTGGACAGTGAGTTGTTGATACTTATAAAACTGGAAATCTAAAATGCGATAGAAATGGGGATTAGGGTGGTGTTGTATTTTTTGTTTTGTGTAATGAACTCTCCGTGCGCTTCTTCATTAATGTGTGGGCAGTAGGAAAGATAGTTTTCTTGGAAGAAGGAGGTTGTAGAAGAGGTGGTGGAGGTGCCTGAAAGTCATCGTCCACTGGTTCCTCATAGTTTCTCTCCTCTCTAATGATAGGGAATGGGTTATAGGAAAATATTGGTATAATGGTCACCAGGAGGGTTCTGGAGGAGGAGAAGGTGCAAGTACTTCCTGGAGTTGAAGTAGGAGCATTGGGTTGACCTAGAAGTTGTTTTAGTGCAACTTCTATAAAAAATAAATGTTGCATATCATAGTCAACAAACAATGACATATGAATGTAGACATCAATTCGCATGAAGCAATAACAAATTGTCTCGTTGTGACTCACAAAGATACCATCATATGTTAGGTATTTAATTTTGATATGGAGACCTCCCTTGGTTTTAGTGAAGCTCTTAACTGAAGTTGGATGTCCATAAGCTGTATAGATTAGACTATTAAGTCCTCCCATACAATACTCCTTTTGTGGTTGGCATGCTATGGACAACCACTATCAATCAATAACCTACAATTATTGACAAGTTATCCATCCATGATACAAGATCAAATATATAGTTCTTCAAGGCAGAAGCTGTCAATTTTAGATTTGGTGAAAAGGATGTCGGAGATAATCTTGTGCATAATTGTTTATAAGTCACAATATACATTTTTAGCTTTAGCAGATCCAAACTTGTATTGAAGTTGACCTATGATTTTTCCCAATAAGAATTAGCCTTAAAGTAGGATTCATCTTTATCAATCAGGCCAGAGCTTACCTAGTCTGCTTCTTCATCTGATGTGTAGAAAATTTTTGTTCAACATATTCCCAATAAGCACCTCATTGGAGTTCAAGAGGCAGGATCGAATGTGTTGGATCTCCCCATGTGTTTGCCAGATAGTATGTTCCACTAAGACTTCTTTGATGGAAGATATGAACTCCTTTATCTCTTCAATATATTGGATGCTAGGTTTGTGAAACACAGTGTGCCAGAATTGAGTTGGCTAGGAGATCATATACTGGTTTCCAAATACCTAATTTTGTTTAGAGTTGGTTGGAATGCAAATCTTATTTCTTTGAAGGGTTTCCCCTCCATCAAACTATAGGAAGCTCAATTCTTCTTATCATGAGTCTAGAATGTGCCATGTTGTGTGTTGTGTCTAAGGTTCTCATTGTGAGCAGCTTGAACTGCTTCTGCAACCATATGGGCAAGTTTTGGTCATCTTCTAGACTCTACAATTGAAGAATTAGGGAAAATCCTCTTGGATCCATGTTGTTGGGTAGTTTCAATGACCGCATAGGTGGTCTCTTCCTTGATATGAACCATGGGAAGTTCTGCAAAAATCATTGCGATGATAATTTAATAGTTCTTGCAATGAAACAACCTGGTTGTTTCATGAAAAGCTAGCATTCATGTGATCAAATAAGTCGATAAAACTATTGGTTGATAGAGGTCAATAAGATTCAAAATATGATATCGAGCTCAGAGGTCGACAGGAGAAAAGGCTCAATAAAAGTACTAGCATCCCATTGTGGTGGTAGGTCGATAAAGAAAGTGGAGTTTTATTGAGGAACAAGGTTAATACCCTTTAATAGGATGGTATTGACCTAAAAGGTCGATGGTTATACCTTGTCAAGCTCGACGAAAATTACCTTAAAAAGAGAGGTGTCAACCTAGAAGTCTAGAACAACTATCGATTCTCAATAGATATCGATCTGTGAAGTCGATGGTAATCGTGAGAGGAAGAGATTTGTTGATTTACTAGGTTGATAGCCCAGAGAAGAAAGAGTCAAAACTTTGTAGTAACTAAGATAAGATAAAATAAAGTTAAGGTGCAAAACTATTTTTATAGTCAAAGAAGAAAGGTGGTTGTCGATCAAGTAAACAGATCCATGACATGAAGAGATCCACAGACATAGGTCAACAAAAGAACCTCAGTAGAGAAGAACTAGGTGGATTAGAGTTTAGGTTGATAGATCCCTCTAAAAGGTTTATCCTCATATGATCATTTTAAAATTATCGACCAAGTAGGTCGATATGATTACAAGGAGGTTGGTCTATTCAAAGGTTGATCGAACACATTACATCTAGGTCGAGCTATGAAAAAAATTAAAATAAAGTGAAAACAAAAAAAGATAGTTCTTGGTTGCCTCCTAAGTAGATCTTTGATTAGAGTCATCTAGATGGAGCCATCAAAGTTCTCATATTCTATAGTAGGTGCTTCAGACAGTTCTAAGTCCGCTCTCTTTTTAAAAAAATCATCCTCATAGTGGAACTTTGATAGATGTCCATTGACCAAGGAAGTCCCATAATTTTCACGGTGAATGCCCATCATACCAGAAGGATATATGGTGATAACAATAAATAGAAAAAAGCATTGAGATCACAATTTTCCAGGAAAAAGATAGAGTGCATAATTAAATAATAATACTTTGTCCCTTTCAGAGATGTCTTTGTGTTTGGTGTGAGAATCATGCCAAGTTTTAGTGTGTTCTTTGTAAATTCTTATGTTTTTGTAGGCATTCAAGCGATGTTCCAATTATTGTAACTAAAGGAAACACTTCTCCTTGGCAAGGTCTGAGTCCATATTGAGGTTCTTTATGGCCCAAGGAGATTTATGCTCTAATTCCAAAGGGACACGGAAAGATTTTCCATGGATTAGTCGATAGCATGTCATTATAATTAGGGTTTTATATCCAGCCTGGTATGACTAGAGGGAATCATTGCTTTTAGAAGACCAATCTTTTCTGGACTTTCCCACTATCTATTCAAGTATTTTCTTAATTTGTCTATTCAAAGCCTCCACTTGACCAATGGTCTGAGGATAATCTGGAGTAAAAAAATTATGTTTTACCTCATATCTTTCATAAGAGACACAAATTATTTTTCTATAAAGTGCAAGTTGCCATCTCTTATTACTATTCCAGGGACTCCAAATCTTAGGAAGATGATTTTTGTAAATATATGCATGATTATTTTGGAGTCATGAATGGGTGAATCTTCTACTTCTATCCAGTTTGATACATAGTCAATAGTGACTGATATATACTGATTCTCAAGAGAAGAAGGAAAAGGTCCCATGAAGTCGATTCCCTAGACATCAAAACTTCAACCTTGATCTAGTCAGAGAGAGGCATTTCATTCCTATTACTTATATTTTTGGTTCTCTAACATGCATCACATGATTGCACATATGATTGTGACTCCTTAAGATGGATGACCAATAAAATCCTAAATTCAAAATCTTCACAACTATCGTCTCAATATCCAAGTGTCCCCGGTATGGAGTTTCATGACATTTCTAAATTAATAGAGTGAGCTTTCTCATCCAAGCTGAAACACTTATAAACATTGACACACATCTCTTAAATGTTTGGGTCATCCTACTAATATTTTCCAAATTAGAAAAGAATTTTTTTCCTAGTTATATGTCACATCAGGTGATAGTTGTTGACAAGCAAGGTAATTGAAAAAGTTTGCATACTAATGTGTGACTATTTCCACAACATGAATGTATAGGAGTTATTCATCTTGATAGGATTCATCGATGGGCATAGAGTATGCTCTTCCAAAAAAATATGCATAAGGAGGTCAACAACCATGTTCTCAAATCCATTTTTTTCAATAAGTTCATGATTGAGTTCTTGTAACAAGAGTATCCATCATAAAATATGAGGTTTGATATCCTTTTTCTACATCAAGTACTTGATCACTCCATGACCACTATAGACGATCACCTTTCCTCTCAAATGATATCATTGAAATTTATTGAAAGCATAAATGATCACAAGCATTTCTTTCTTAGTGGTGGTGCAATTTAATTGTGATCCATCAAGAGTTTTGCTAGTGTAATAAATTGCATGATTCTTCTTATTTTATTTTTCTTAAGGATTGCCCCGACAACAAATCACTAGCATCACACATAAGTTTTAATGGTAGATCTTGATATAGAGCTTGCATTATTGGTGCATATGTAAGGGCATTATTTCGAGTGTGAAAAAATTTAAGGCACTCCTCATCAAAGACAAGCATGGTGTCTTTTACTAAGAGTATAGACTTAGGCTACGAGGTTTTGGAGAAATCCTTAATCAAATAACGATAATAGCCAACATGGCCCAAAAAGATTCAGAAGGAAGAGATAGAGTAAGGGAGAGGTAGTTTGGGTATGGCTTCAATCTTACTTTTTTTTACTTCGACACTGGCTTCAGACACCTTGTGCTCTAAAATAATATCTTCTCATACCATAAAATGTCACTTATCTGAGTTGAGAATGAATTGTTTTTCCTCACACCTTTGTAGTACGTGTGATAAATTTATCAAACAATCATCAAAATAAGACTCATAGATGGAGAAGTAAAGCATGAAAAAATCCATGATTATTCAATGAAGTCAGCAAAGAGAGCCAAAATACACCTATGAAAAGTAGCTAGAGTGTTGCAGAGTCTGAATGACATTTGATGGAAGGTCTAAGTTCCACATAGACATGAAAAAGTGGTATTTTCTTGATCATTTGGATGGATATGAACTTGGTAGAAACTATAGTAAACGTACATATAGCAGAAGTGAGAGTGATGTGCTAGATTTTCCAGGAATTGACCAATGAATGGAAGAGAAAAATGGTCCTTCCTTGTCACAAAATTTGGTAGTTTGTAGTCAATGCAATGTGCCAATCAGTTATTGTGTGTGTTGCTAATTAATTTCTATCACTTCCTTTAATGACTGCCATCCCTCCTTACTTTGGTACCACATGAATTGGGCTAACCCAATTACTATCACTAATGGCTTAGATGATTCTGACATCTTAAAGCTTGATAACTTCCTTGCACACCACCTCACATATTTTTTCATTTAGTTTTCTTAGACCTTGGACCTATGGCCTGGAAGTGTCCTGTAAGTTGATTCAGTGCATACAAATTGTTGGATTGACTCCCTCAATATCATCTATACAATACCCAAGAGCTTTCCTTAAAACTTTGAGTTCCATGAGGAGTTCTTGTTGTTTATTAGATGGTAGAAGGGAATTTATATCCCAGGGTTCCTTTGCTCATCATCTAAGAATTCATACTTCAAAACCTATGGGAGAGGTTTCGATTCAAGGACGGGCTTGGTGTAGAAAGATCTTTTGTTTCCCTTTGAAGAGAGATGTACTTGCCAGTTTTGATAGTTCCATGTTGATTCACCTCCTCCTTTTCTTTTGCTTCTAAGTAAGCCATAATTTCTTTACTTATAGAACGATGATCTTGGAAGTTGGAATAGTGAGTGCTTGAATCAAAGGATTTGCAATGGTGTTATTTTCGTGGATCTCATCACACAACTGGATATAACAATTGAAAAAAATAACTTCTATCCACGGGGGAAGATCCCTTCATGTGATCTAACACATTGAAGTCAATGTGTTCATCTCCAACCTAATGGTTATTAGCCAATTTGTGAAAACAATCAAATCTCGTGAAGTGGAGATAAAAGGTCAACCAAAGATCATCGGGCACAAAGGATCCTCAATGGCATTAACATTGACCATGTCATATGGGATGAAGACATACCAATATGAATAGGGACATCTTCAAGTATACCAACTGGTTTGGTGTATGAACTATGAGCTAGTTGGATCCTCATATTCAAGGGAACTATGTCATTTAGTCCCAATTGCATTGCTAGATAATGTGGCACGGGGCTTATGCTTGCACCTAAGTCAGCCATGCCATATTTATCTAAAGTGTCTCCTATATGAAATGGGATAGTGAAAGCTCCATGATTCTTATATTTGGTTTGAATGGTTAAGTGAATGAAAGTGGTAGACATCTGACTAAATGGATAGTTTCTATTTATCCTCTTTTTCTTTTCTGAGTGATCAAGTCCTTTAAAATTTTGACCTATGTTGGCATTTCATCATTGGAAATGATAAGAGGGATATCCAAGTTATCTTCTTGATATTATCTAGAAATTTAGTGTATCTTTTCTTGAGATGCACCTTTATGAACCTGTGGGGAAAATGTGCTTCATAGGGATATTCACAAGACCTAATAGAGGGAATCTCTTTGGTTGTTCCTCATGATTTTTTACTAGTTGGAATAACCTCTTCTACATGATGTGTTTTGAGTCATCATCTTCTTAAAGTGTGGGTTAGGACAAAAATGCTATTTTTAAGGTTGTACCAGACCAAGGTGTCACCATCTTTGTAGTTTCACTTATTCGATTTTGTTCTATACTAGAGGGAAACTGGCTAGTGGGTTCTTGATTGATGCAACAATGGAAGCCAGTTGTTGGTCCATCATTAAGTTATGCTGCTGTAAATATTTGACTTGTGTGTTCACAGTCCCCAATTGTGCTTGCATATTGGTTATAAGATCATTATTACTTATGACAACCCATCCTAATATCTTATTAAGTGAGTTCAACTAAGTTATTGAGTTTTTTTGTTGTGGTAATAGACTTCGTCTAGGTGGCCCTTTGAAATTTCCTTATTGTTGATGTATCCAATTGTTGATTTGTTGGAACCTTAGTGGATTTTCTCTTCCTATACCTTGGCCTCTTCTCACTATTTGAGATGTCTAGTTCATTTGGTAATAATTTTCTTCATCACAAATATTTCCATACTAGAAACCATGATGGTCTGGTCTTTTATAAATCACATAAGAAACATTCTCCATAGGGATCACTTGTTTATCTTGTTGTTCATGAGTGTATATGTAGTGATCGAATCTGTGGCTACCTTCCCCATAGGTAATTCATTTCGTGATTGCTTTAGTGTGGTAGCTTGTGCTATATTCCTTCAAATTGTGTACATCACTAGAAATTTTGTCCAGCTTGGCGTTCAAATTTTCAAGCAATTATCACTCACAAGTGGTGTTCATGTATGATATGGTCCCAGTC
Source organism: Alisma plantago-aquatica (assembly GCA_963693085.1). Classification (NCBI taxonomy): domain Eukaryota; kingdom Viridiplantae; phylum Streptophyta; class Magnoliopsida; order Alismatales; family Alismataceae; genus Alisma; species Alisma plantago-aquatica. The sequence goes on from OY856410.1 coordinate 908,743,810, forward strand.
AATCCTCTATTAGAGTCCATTCCAGTTGTAGCATAGACATGTTTCAATGATTTGTTTTGAATGCTCAACATCATGTTTTATGAAGTTTCTTCCTGCTGTTGTGCTAAGGGATGCTCTTTTGATAGAGGTGAGCCCATTATAGAAAGTGGTTACTAGGAATCTTTCTTTAAAGTTGGTGTGGGAAGTCTCACAAATGTTATCAATACCTCTCTCAACCTTCATACAGATTCTCATTGAGATTTTATTTAAAATTGGTGATTTTGTGCCTACATCCAATCATTTTTGTAGGGGAGTTTTTTTATTGACAAAGGCTTTAGCTAGCTACTTTCAAGTAGTAATTCCCTTCAAAAATAGTACCAACCCAGGGCTTTGTATCTTAGATAGAAACAAAAACCTTTGAGGTGTATTATATCTCGAGGGAACCTATTATTTTGAGGGTATCAAAAAGTTTTTTGAAGGCATCATTATGACGATAGGGTATTTCTTTGACATAATTTCATCCAAAAGTTTGGTGCTAAAGAATATTAATGAAGCATGTTTTAATTCTAAGTTGGCCACTTGTAGGCAAGGGATCACTATAGGTTGTATGTTCTCATTAACACGAGCTATTTCCAAAGAATAAAGAGACGTACTATTCTCAAGGCCTTGCCCGACATCTACTTGAGCAGGCAATGGTTTGTCTAAAAGGTGATCGAGTTGTGGAAACTCGCCAAAAATTTTCAAGGCTGAAAGGAGGATATTGAAGACCTAATGGAATCATATGAGTCAAAGTCAGTGATTGCAAACCTAAATGAAACTGAAAAAAGGTAAGTATGGTGATATGGGGTAGGGTGTAGTTAAGCTTATTACTAAACTCAATAACACCTAACTAAATCTAAGTACACTTTGAGTTCTTAGTGGTTGTTTGTTGTCTTATCCCCAACAATGATGCCAAAAGTTGGTCTGTCTTTTTTGTGGGTCAAAAGTATAAACATGATTGCTTAGTCAAAGATATCAGACTTTAAATTTATACCCAACTTCAAGAGACATCTGTAACTCAATGTGGATTCTATTACATTAATATGGGGTCGAATACAGGGACAAGGAAAAATAGCTGAATAAGAATGTAAAGGCTTTTCTTTGTTTACTTTAAAAAAATGTGGATTTGGTATTCCATTTGAAGGAATGGATGGATCTACTTTAAAATAGTAATACAAGTTATGAAAGATCGAAAGAAACATAGATAATTTAGAATATGATAAAATGTAAGTTGGATTGGATTTCACCAATCAGACCAGTCCCAACCATGTAAAACCTTCTCTCCAATTTATATGTATTCCTAACGTATTTTGCAAGAAGTCATAAAAGATATCTACACCTTCCTTCTCTTGAGATCTGAGTAGATCTATATCTAAAGATATCTCTCTCAATATAACCAATAGACCTAGAATAAACATATGATTATTTCTATATTAATCCTGATCTTGTGTCTCATTACTAATCCACACTCTAGATCTTAGTGAACTTGTTGTCTCAAAAATTTCTAGATCAAACATCACAAGAGGTAGATAATCTTATATGCACACGTCAAAATAGGAATGTGGAGATAAAACTAGAAGAACCAATGTATGAAATAGAATAAGGAAAGATTACATGGTTGGGAGGTCCTTCTATCTAATCCCACCCCAAGTTATCAAGTTTAGCCACTAATGGGTATAAAACAAACAGATTACAACTTGAACAAGTCATATTTCTTGAATAAAATTTATAAAACAATAAGAGAAGGGAGAAGAAGTAGATACAAGGGTAGATTGAGTCTGTAAGTCTATCTACCCACCTTTCAATTGAATCTAACAAGAAGGTCGATCACCCTGGGAGTAGTTGATTGATATCCTTGAGGAGGTCGATCGTCTCTACTTCTTTCACTGGTGGAACTTGATCAAGGAGGTCTATTGACCTGATGATGGAAATGGTTGGTGGCAAGTCCACATGTCGATGGATCTTACTAGTTTGATATCAAAAGAAACCTTAATATAGTAATATGAAGAGATAATATGAACATATAATAAGGTACAATTATAAATTCTTTCCTTAAGAAATATATAAATTAGTAATGGAAATCAATGCAATCATTTCAATTGAGTTTCATTTCATGTAGATTAGCTTATAGACTATAATCATCTAAAATTAGGTCAGGATCACTTCTGCATCCCCTGCCTAAGAAGGAGGTGAGAGCACCCACAATCCTTTATTAATGGTATATACATTAGATGACAGAATCGAGGGCTTAGGTGAGAACACCAAAAGCCCATATAAGACAATCTTTTTACAATAGATATAACCCCATAATGTACTACTACAAATATATAAAAAGAGTGGAAAATCATGCATGCATTTAATAGGGAGGCAAGATAATTTTGGTCTAAGAAAATCATCAATTTTGGGTTTCCATAAGTTAATGGAATTATAAGATGCAAAATTGCAGTAGGGTTGAAAATTGAATAAATGTCTACATGATCAAAGAATATAGATTCAATTTGTGGTTTTAGTAGTACACAAAATAGACTTTAGTGATTTGGAACTAATTGGTTTGCATATGTATAAACAAGTGATATATAGGGCAATATGGCATACTGAAGCCAAAGAGAGAGATAAAATACAAATCACTGTCCAATATGACTCATAAAGAGAAGCAACATACTTAAAAGATGTGCGCAACATACCTACAAGATCTAACTCAACAATCAAAGTCAAACCCTGGGTTCGAGTTGGGTATCCTTCATGTACCATTACATTGAATATATGAATTACAAATTATATATATATATATATATATATATATATATATATCAAACTCTAAGTATTCAACTGTTATTATTAGTGGAGCTCGGTTCTGATTTTATATTAATTTTGGTAGAGAATATTTTTAGATTCAAATGAGTATTATGTATAATAAAAAATAAAGAAATGATTGAGTGAAATCCTAATCATATTAGAGCTCATACATGATAATGTTGAAACTGAATTTAACCTCAAAATCAGATTCCTTGGGTTCTAATTCACCATAATCCTTTTAATACTGATTTCCCTATCATGCGACTAATTTCTCAATCTAAAGTCATATGTGTCACACATCTACTTTTATCATACTTTGTTGGGGGTCGTTGGATGGGGATTCGATAATGGTTAACTTGTCTTCTACCTTGAGTTCTACCTCCACTTGAACTCTATAATGGTTTTGCGATTATCCAACTTCTCCTTGCTCAATGCTCTCTCTTCCCTCCTCCTATCCCACAACTCTCCTTGTATCGATGTTCCTTTATTAGGGACGAATCCACCAACCCCTATGTTATCTAGGTTTGGTATCTATGTAGCCAGTCGATGAAGGGCTTCACCATTCCCCCAATTCTGTCTCCATATCAGAGTCACAACCATTGTAGACCTCTCACCCTACAAGTATAACATTAGAAACCACCTCTACACTCCATAAGACAACATTGCACATCAAGTTACCATTGGTTTGTGTCGAACAATACCTACCCATCTCCAAGAACCTACAACAACCAACCTTGACTCTGGTTACAAGGTTGGGGCCTTCAAAGTCTCTACCAAGAACCCAAAAACATTCTATTTGTCCTTATAAATCTCAAAGTGCTCTAGTTTTTTTGACTTAGGATATATATGTGAATTCTCCATTTTTAGTCATTGTTCTATTATTATATGATTCAGGTGTCATCTTTACCCACTTCTAGTCACACTCTCGATTTGTTTTCTTCTTTGTACAATCTACCATAATATTTTAAACTTCATCAATGGTTGTATTTGTTTCCTTCACTGGTTTGGTAGGTTTTCAGTTGTTTCTCCTGGATGACCATGGAGGGCAGAGTTGTCGAGATTCTCTCCACCTCAAGGTCTTGTGTCGGTGCTTGGTGAGACCATTTGTGATTCACAATTTTTTTAAGTGATTGGCTCAGGTGCTTCTCATCATGGATTTTGTGATCCATGGAAGTAGATGATCACACATCTTTTTAGGAATATGGCCTAGTATTGATTTTATTTGTGACATGCTTATAATAGGCATGTTTTTCTTTCCATCTATTTAGTTTTAATTTAATCATGCAAACTTTGATCGTGAACACTCACCAATATGTTATGTTACATTTTATGTTTTTAGACCGTACACGGGGTATAATTGGTCATTGTTTAGATATTTGATTTTTAATATTTTAGTAAATTCACAAATTTATTTCCTATGATGAGATTCTTTGGATGATCTTTTAACAAACCGAGGAGGATGATCCTTATTTTCATCTTCTTCTGATCATTCTTCTTCATCTTCCTCTTTTCCGTTGTTGTTGATGTTCAAATCTTTTATTCTAGGGATTACTTCATGTACAACATCATCAAACACAACATTCTTGCAGATAGATGGGTTAGTCTCAATAAACCTAACATTGACAGAATCTTCTACTTTAGATAGTTTAATATTAAATATTCTAAAATAATCTACTTGTAGTGCTATAGCCGAGAACGAAAGCCTTTATAAGATTTTGCATCAAACTTATCAAAAGAATCTTTGGTGTTCAAAACAAAGCATGGATGACCATACGTATGAAAGAATTCAATTGAGGGCTTTCTACCATGCCATAACTCATAGGGGGTTTTCTTAACCAATTGATGAGTGAAAACCTGGTTTTGCACAAACCTTGAGGTGCTAACAGCTTCAGCCCAAAACTTCTTGGTAGTGTCATACTCCAAAAGCATTATTCTAGCCATTTCTTATAAAGATATATTCCTCCTGTTAACTATCCCATTTTGTTGAGGCATTTTGGGGAAATAAAAATTGTGCATGTAATCAGATTTTTCACAAAAACTTTTAAACAAGTTATTTTCAAATTTTCCCCCATCGTCACTATGGATAGACACGATACGACAAGAAGCTCATTTTCAATTCATCTGCAAAAAGTTGGGAATACATCAAGAGTATCACTTTTGAAACTAAAAATAAAGTCCATGTGAAATGGGAGAAATCATTGACAATCACAAGACAATATTACTACCACAAAAAGTTTGTGTTCTCATTGGTCCATATTGATCAATGTGAAGGATATCACAAACCCTCTTGGTGATAAGAACACCTTTGTATTTAAAGGAGGATTTAGTCTGTTTTCCTTGTATACAAGGTTAACATTCCTCATCCTTTTCAAAATCCAAATTTGTAAATCCTTTGAGCAAGTCCTTTTTCCTCAACTTCTTCAATCAATGCATATTTACATGACCAAGCCTATAGTGCCACAAATATAGATCATTTTTATCAACTACTAGGCATTACCAAGAATATGATCAAAAGAGTCAAGACTAAAAATATAAAGATTTCCACTTCTAGTTCCCTTATATATGACATTGTAGGAGAGGGAATCTAGAACCAAACATTCATGAGATGTAAAGAGAACAAGATATCCATTATCACAAAGTTAATTAACACTAATCAAATTGTGATGTAGTCCATCCACAATAAGAACATTCTTTATGATAGTTAATCACCTACATCAACCTCACCTATTACTTTACCTTCCTTATTGTCCCAAAATGTCATTGAACCTCCTTTATTTTTTTGTAAGAGTGTTGAAGAGGTCTCTATCACCCATCATGTGCTTTGAGCTTCCACCATCAATAATCCATTTTCCTCTATACTACATAGAAAGGAGAGTTTGATGCCAATACAAACTTTGGGATCTGGAGTTAGCTTGGGGACCCATTTCATGTTTAAGTTGGTACCCTTCTTCTTATAAGGATAGAAAGTAGAGTAGTGATCATCACACTTACAATAAGGGCAAATAGCAGATGCCTTAGAGCCGAAAGTCTCTCCATGGTATATTGAACACCCGTTGCTCTTTTTATTACCCTTCCCTTTGTTTTTAAGGGCTTCCTCATATCCCAAACCACTACCACCCACTTGGTTGGTAGAGTGCTCTAAGACTTCATTTAGGGAAATTTTTCCCTATGAGGAATTTTAGTAAGGTTTTTCGAAGCCTATGGTTATCATCACTAAGATTTATGACTGTAGAAGAAAGACTAGAAAGATCATCTTGAGGGTGCAATAGGTTGGCCTCCAAATAGAGGGCTTTAGTCAAGTAAGAATCTCTTTCAAGAGTAAATCTAGCTATTTCTTTACTAGGAAAAATAGGTCTAGATTCAAGACCATTACTTTAGCAAGAAGCCTATCATTTCAGTTATAATCATGACAAGTTCATCAACATAGACTTGGTTTTCATCTTTTGGATCATTCATTTTCTTAAGACAAATACTATTTTTAGTTTCAACACCATTATATTGAAGTTCTAGTTCAAGAAATTGTCCTTGTAAAGAATTTATGCTATCAACATGAGTTTTCTTGTATTCTTCAAGCACTTCAATTCTATCATACAAATCATCTATGATTTTCCCTAATATCTTCTTTTTAGTTTTTCTCTTCGGGTAAGAAGAATGGGAAGCATGAATCACATTAATCAGAGCATATTTGGAAAGTTTATTTTATCTTTCCTCACTTATCTCACTTTCATCTTCACTTGTAGATGCCATAAGGGAAATGTGGCATGCTCCTTCATTTGATCTAGATCACTAGTAGAAGACTCCTTCCATGTGGCATGGGAAACATCTTTTCCCCTTCTATCTTTCTTCTCCTTCTTGAATTTGCTTTCTTCATTGCAGTACTCCTTCTTCCTATGGCTGATTTTGTGGTGCGACTTATTGGCTTTTGGACACTCATTCATGTAACTCCCCTTTTGACCACATTCATAGCACCTATAGCACCTAGGATTAGAGGGGGAGGAGGACGGTTTACCATTGAAGTGCTTCCCCTTTGAGTAATGATCTTCATGGTCACTTGGGGAGTCATCTTCACTTGAGGGTGGAGAAGATCGACATGAAATTTGTTGTTTGAGTATGGCTTCAACTTGAGCTTAGAAGGAATCATTATTCACCTTCTTGCATTCTTTTTATTTGTAGCTAGTCTTCTACATCTTTCTTGTCAAGTATTACTTCAAAGGCTTGTAGATTCCCTATGAGCTCTTCAATGGGAATATAACTGAGAGACTTTGTTTCTTCAATTGTGGTCAACTTGGTTTCCAAACCCTTGGGGAGAGGTATACTGATCTTAGAGTTGTTCTTTCCTTTGTCCATAGGTTTACCCAAATCAACAAGTCCACTAACAATAGTGTTGAGCCTTGCATAGATTTCAACAACTCTTTCTTTCTTTCTCATCTTGAAGTTTTTAGGAAGACCATTGAGCATGTACACCTTGGATTACTTCATTTACTTGGTGCCTTCATAGGTAATGCATAGCTTATCCCAAATCTCCTGGGTAGTGTCCCAAGAAAAAAATTGGTTGAACTCGATTGGAGTGAGAGTAGAGTAGATGATGCTTATTTTCTTGGCATTTACTTGAGCCTTCTTCATGGCACATTCATTCCATGTACACATATCTCCCTCCAATTCATTATATAGAGCAACAACCACTTTTCACATCTTGTAGCTCATCCCTTGAAGGTAGAACTACATCCTTCTCTTTTAATAGAGGAATTTTATACATCATATATGGAAGGATATATAGAGAATCAACCTTCTATGTTAAGGGACCCCAACAAATTGTCACCCATCTTCTCATCTCATAGGAGAACTAGGTTGGAAAAGACCTTGGTCTATGATTCAACCCTATTTTAGGGGTTCATCCTCTGTCTTTTTGCATGAAAATCACATCTGAACATCATAGATTACAAGTTATTTACTCCAATATGATCTATTATGACAAATGCACTTATGCCTCCTTTTGTGTGTATTTTAGGGCGCTTATGCATGTATTGATGCATGGGAGAGAGATGAAGAACGTCTTTGGGTTCTTACACCCCAAGAGTGGACCTATCTCTTTCCTGAGATCCCCTTGGATGCACAAGAGTAATTCAAAGAAAAAGGAGGCTAGATGAAGAATTTGAAGTGGATATCAACAATAAGAAGCCCCAAAACGGCCATGGCACTTCACCACGGTCGTGGGGAATTAAGCTCCAAAAGTCACAGGGAAATCGTTCAATTTACACATGAATGACCACGAACGTGGTCATCATAATGGCTATGGTCACTGAAGACCCCAGGACCATGGTCCCCAGAATGGCCATGCCTAGTGCCTCCCACCTCGCCCGTGGTCAGCAACACGACCGTGGTGATTTATGGATGAAGACCTCAAAAATCAACAAGGAATTGGCTAAATTTACACGTGAATGACCACAGTCATGGCCATCAGCACGACCGTGGCCCTTGAAGGCCACCTCACCCGTGGTGAACACCATGAACATGGTGAGCTGAAGACAACACGACCATAGAGTGACCTAGCGTGTGGCTTCCTCCTTCTACATGACTGTGGTATCCCACACAACCTTGGTACCCTCTACCTACCACGACCATGGCACCCCACCATGATCGTAGACACCATACACACTTACCACTTTGACTCCATTTTCCACCTTGGCCATTCCACAACCCATGACCGTGCCATGCAGCCCCTACCAAGGTCGTGGCATCTGGCCATGGCTGTGGTGATCACCTAAACCTACCCATTTTCACCATTGATTTTCCCACTTTGCCCCTACTTACCCTAGTACCTCCCCACCACCTATATATATGTATATATGTATATATATATATATATATATATATATATATATATATATATATATATATATATATATATATATATATATATATATGTGGAGACCACAACACAAAGGTTAGCTTCCCTTATCCTCTTCCTATCTACTCTAGAGCTCCTTCATCTCCTTCCTTACATTTACTCCACTCACCTACATGCCACTCCATTTTCCATTCCATTTCCACCATACAAACCTAGTTTTCTAGTCTCCCTACCATAATCCCCCATATCTCCATGATTTTCACCCCCCTTGGAGGAGGGATCCACACCCTACAGCAGCTAGGAGGTGAAGAAGAAGAAGCTACTCCGAGCTCCATGGATTCTTACCCCATTCTTCTCTCTTCTTTTCTCTTTTATTTGAGCATGTCTAGCTAAGCCCCTAGTGGTGGGTTGTTTGGGGTTAAAATGTGACTTTGATACCATGTTGGGGGAAAATAATTTTTATTAAACATAGTTTAATTCTATGATGATTTCCTCTTTCTTCTATCTCATTTCCCATTATCTTGCATGTGGTTTGTGCTTTTAAACATAATTGCTTGTTTTGTGATGCTTGATGACACTTAGACTCTAGGAGAAAATGGAATGTATGTGGTAATATTAGGAATGGCTCCTAGGTCCAATTATTGGATCCCTAGCTAGCCCCCTTTGTTCATACATACATATCCCTTCTTCTACAAGTAAGTGTGATATTTAAGTAGCTAGTGTAAGTGTGATTAGTGCAATTGCCTAGAGTTTCCTAAAGGCTGGATGGCAAGTAACATGAGGTGAAAAATGCTCATATCTACTCCCATTCCTACCATTAGATCTCAATTGTTCTAATACCACTTACCCTATAAACCTAGACTTGCAAAGTCCTATTAGAATTACACCTGGCCCCAGTTCTCGAACTAGTAGTATAGGGTATATTCTAATAGAACTTGCCTTGTTGTTTGGTTTGGTAATCTAGATTGAAATATGAGAATTGCATGCTATGTTGACCTTCCCCCAAATAATATCAAGTTACATTCCCAAACGTCCCACCTATCCATCATATTGCTTGAATTCCACATTTGCCTTCTTATCTTGTTAATGCTAGTTTAGTTAATTGCCTTTGCTAATTCTTAGCTGATTGCCTAGTTTTAGATAGTTAGTTCTTTCTCAAGTAGTTAGGGATCCTTTGAGCTTGCATGTGTTAATTTGGCTAATGAGTGATATCTTAGAATCTTGCTTGTCTAATTACTTAGCTTGCATCTTAGTTGATAACTTAGCTTGCTAGTGTAGTGTAACTCCTTGCTCTAGTTTAGTTGCTCGTCTTGTCTAGTTTGCTCGTCTTGCCTTTCTTTGAGTAATCTAGAGTTTTTGTTAACCTAGCTCCTTTCTTGCTTGTTCTTTCTTGCAATCGTAATATAATAAAAAAACCAACTTTAAACCCTCAAACTCTGATCTCCGCTTTAGGAGCATAGCTAACATTAATCTAGCTCTAGTACCCCTCTCTTCCTGAGGATCGACCCTAATCTTACCACTAGCCTATACTGCAACATGACCCCGTGCGCTTGCGGGTACATGTAATTTGTTGAGCCTGTGTTTTGGAATAGGTTTATATACAAATTTTGAGAGATTCATGTGTTTTCCCTTGGGGTTGCATCTAGTCACCTCTAGTTGACTAGTGCGTGGCCTTGAGAAGAATCACACCAAGCTTTTGGGCATCATTGTTAGGGAGTGAGGCACTCGAACTAGCTATTTAGTTTAGCTTAGATTTTCCTACTGCCCTCACCATTGCTATTCTTTATTCTTTGTTTACTTTTGCATCTATCATTCTAACTTGGCTTTTGTTGCTTGTTTGTGTATTGTGCAGGTGATAGTTGTGCATGCATAATATGTGTTTGACTTGTACTGACTTGGTGTTATACGACCCAGAGATAGGTAGAAGGAGATGCCAAAGTCACCGCAAACTACACCAAGTACCCGAGATGGGTGACCATCAAGCTCAAATCCCTCCTCGGGATATCCCACCACAACCAAACCTCCCTCTACATGAATACTTCACTCTGGGGAACTACAATTCTCGAATTGTCACCCTTGTTGACCAAATGCCGGGTCAACAGTTCTCCATTCCACCTGCCCTTCTCAGACTCCTTCCTACTTACTATGGGATGGAGAATGAGAACCCCTACCACCATATCGACGACTTCCTTGAAACTTGCTCCACTTTCCGCACACCTACCTCCACCGATGACTCCATCTGGAGAACACTTTTCCCATTCTCACTAAAAGAAAAGGCTAAGGAATGGTACATCTCCAAGCCAGAGCTGGTGACATGGAACATGGTAAAGAATGAGTTTCACAAGAAGTTCTTCCCAATTGCTAAGATGACCCATATGCGAAGATGTATCACTGCCTTCTCCTAAAAAGAAAATGAACCTTTCCACGAGGCATGGGAAAGGTTCCAAAAGCTCCTTTTCAACTGCCACCATCATGAGGTACCCTTGTGGCAGCTGGTTCAAGCTTTCTACACCGGGCTAGTGGTGTTGAGCCAAAACAATGTTGATTCATCATGTAGAGGCACCTTCATGGTAAAGCCACCTGAGGAGTCATGTCCCTTGTTTGAGCACCTTGCTGAGAACTCTCACCATTGGGATTCTACTAAAGTGGAACATTATGGTCAGAACTATATCCCTCCACCTCCTCTCGTAGTTCTAGCCCAGACTGTAGCCAATCCAGACATGATGAAAGTGATGGCAGATATGATGAATATGATGAAGAACCAAACTGGTGGTTCTTCTAGGCAATCCACTATGGCATTTGATGCTGAGGAAGAAGAAGTTCATGCATTACATGCCTTTGGAAATCGAAACAACCAAGGTCCGATGTCCAACTCCTATACTCCTGAGTAAAGGAATCATCAAAACTTTTCATGGAAACAATAAAATGAGGAGGGGTAAGGGCATCCAAGGTAACATCAAGGGCCCAAGTACAACTCCAAGTTTGAGGAAGCAGTTCTAGGAAAGCTAAGGAACCTTGATGAAGTAAAGAACAAGGTGTCATCTCAAGGACAAAACATTAGAGGCCTTGAGTAAAGGCTTGATCAAATCTCCCGTTCACTTGCCCGCTGTGAAGAGGGGAGGCTTCCATCTCAATCCATGGCCAACCCAAACAATGGTGGAGGTTATGTGAGAACTACTTAAGGTGCTTATGTCCCACCACTAGGCTAAGTACCCCCACTTAACCAATACCAAGGACCACCACATCCATATTCTACTCCACCTAAAAAAACCCCTTACAACTACCAATACCCTCCACTTCCCTCATACCAACAACCCCCTCCACAATATCACCCCCATCCACCACAACAACCACAAACACAACCCCAACCACAATTTATCCTCCAAAACCCAAATTCACCACACCAAAGGATACCACCACCTCAATAGCCACAACCACTTCCACAATCTTCCTCTTCCAGTACCCATGAGCATGTGAAGGCAGTGACAGTTTTGAGGAGTGGTAAGACCATAGAGAAGTCACATGGGACTTCTGTTGATGGCACAACCAGTGATGACAAGATTGATACTGTGATTAGGGGTGTTGACAATGAGATTCAAGCTGATGATATAGTGATATCGAGAGCTGATATTGTGATTCCAGTAAACTGCTTGATGATACTATTGACTTGAGTTAGTTGGGAGCACAACTCCCTCCATTCCCCGATGCACTTGAAGAGACGTCAACTAAAAGAAGGAAGAAGAAGCATACCAAGGACATCATGGAGACCATTAAGCACATCAAGATCAACATTCCTTTGCTTGACACAATCAAGCAAATTCAGTTTTATGCTAAGTTCTTGAAAGACTTGTGCACGTTCAATAGGAAGACCACTAGAAGGACACCAAGGAAGGTCAAGCTCGCTGAACAAGTGTGCTCAATTCTGCAACACACCTTGCCAAGAAAGAGGAATGATCCTAGTGCTTCTATCATCTCATGCTACATTGGAGCACATCACATAGACCAACCTCATTTTGATTTGGGTTCTAGTGTAAATCTGATGCCTTATGATGTGTTCATTGAACTAAAAATGGGACAACTGGGTCCCACTCATTGTACCTTGCAGTTAGCTGATAGATCTATGAAAATGCCTAGAGGACGTTTTGATGATGTGTTGGTCAGACTTGATGATGAGACCTCCACATTCTTTCCAGATAATTTTATTTTTTTGGTGAGACCCTTCTTGGCACAAATGATGCAGTGATCCATGTGAGGACCAACACCATGTATGTCACTTTCATGCACATGAAGATCCAACTAAACATCTTCAAGTCTTCTTCTAAGGCCGAGGTGATAGGTGCTATAGAAGAGGATTGTTATCTTATTGAGTTTCTTGATGAGATAGTAGAAGAGTGTCTACCTTCCTAGATTCAAACCACCACACAAGGTAGAGGTATAGAGCCCATTGTGGAATTTCCCGATGATGATGATGATGAGGAGGAGGAGGAAGAAGAGATGGCCTTAGTGGCGGCAAGTGAAGACCTCCCTTTTATTTCTGAACCATTAAAGAATTCCCTTGAAGAGCCTCCTATTCTTGACCTCAAGTCTCTTCTTGAAGGATTGAAATATGCATTCTTAGGCTCCAATGACACTCTCCCTGTGATCATTTCTATTCTATCCCTAGAGAAAGAAGATGCATTGACGACAGTCTTGAAGAAGAACATTCATGCCATCAGATGGTCCATAGATGATTTGAGGGGTATTGACCCCTCTATTTCTATCCATAGAATCTATCTTGAGGATGATGCTGGACCAACCCGTCAAATGCAAAGATGATTGAATCCCATGTTGAAAGAGGTTGTAGTGAAAGAAGTCGTGAAGCTACTTCATGTCAAAATACCCCATTTCTGATAGCCCATGGGTGAGTCCCAACCAAGTTGTACCCAAGAAGGGTGGGATGGGGAATTGATGCCTGTGAGAGAGCAATCCAAATGGAGGATGTGTGTGGTTATGAAAAATTGAATGAAAAGACTAAGAAAGATCATTACTCTCTTCCATTCCTTGATCATATTTTGGAGAGATTAGACGGAGAAAGCTTCTATTATTGTCTTGATGGGTACTCTGGTTACTTCCAAATTGCTATCCATCTCGCCACTCAAGAGAAAACAACGTTCACTTGCCCAAGTGGTACTTTTGCATACAGGAGGATGCCATTTGGGTTGTGCAATGCGCCTTCGACATTTCAAAGATGTGTAACATCAATCTTTTTTGATATGCTTGATTCATCACTTGAAGTCTTCATGGATGACTTTTCTGTGTTTGGCAAGACGTTTGATAAGTGCTTGCTTCACCTAACAGTTGTTCTTTAAAGGTGTGTCAAGGTCCGTTGGGTACTATCTTGGGAGAAAAGCCACTTCATGGTGCCTGAAGGAATTGTTTTGGGTCACCAAGTCTCTAAATCCATAATTGAAGTTGATAAGGCCAAAGTGGGCCTGATTTCCACTCTCACCATTCCTTCCACTATAAGTCATGTCCGTTCTTTCTTGGGGCATGCGTGTTTCTATCATCACTTAATTAAAGACTTTAGCAAATCTTGAGGCCACTTTGTCATTTACTTGAATAGGATGTGTAATTCCATTTTGACGACAAGTGTGTTGAAGCCTTTAACCACTTGAAGCACAAGCTCATCTCTACTCCTATAATGCAGCCCCTAGATTTCTCCTTGCCATCTAAGATCATGACTGATGCATCAGATATGGCAGTAGGGGTTGTATTGGGCCAAAGGATTGGTCATATTCCACATGCCATTTACTATGCAAGCAAGACTCTTGATGAAGCTCAAAGGAACTACACTACCACAAGAAAAGAGTTACTTGTTGTGTTTTTTGCTCTTGACAAGTTTCTCTCTTATCTCTTACAAAATAAGGTAGTGGTTTATACAAATCACGCAGCCTTGTAGTACCTTATGATAAAGAAAGATTCTAAGCCAAGATTGATCTGATGGTTTATTTCTCCAAGAGTTTGATATAGAGATTGTTGATAAAAAGGGAGTAGAAAATTATATAGCTGACCATCTCTCCCGCATTGAAGCAACATATGATGATAGGAACCACATCAAAGAAACAATGCCACATGAGAAACTCTTCTTACTTTCATCCACCCAAAGACTGTGGTATAAGCACATAGCTAACTTCTTATCTAGTGGAAGGTACTGAGTACCTGGACAAGGGAGGAGAGTAAGAGACTTTTTGCAATGGTGAAGAACTATGCATGGGATGACCTGCATCTTTTCAAATATTGTCCCGAGCAACTCATTAGAAGATGTGTTTTGAAAAGTGAGAAGTAAGAGATCCTAGCCAAGTGCCACTCTGGTGCATGTGGAGTCATTTCAGTGGGAAACACATAGCCGCCAAGATTCTTCAAAAAGGGTTTTATTGGACAACTTTCTTCAAATATGCTCATGAGTTTTACAAATGCTTCTTGAAGTGCCAAAAGGTGGGCATTATCTCAAAGAGGGACATGAGCCTCTATCACCCATTCTTGTGGTTGAGGTGTTTATGGTTTGGGGAATTGAGTTCATGGGTCTATTTCCTCCCTCCTTTGGGTATGTGTACATTTTGGTGGCCATCAATTATGTATCAAAATGGATTTAAGTTGTTGCTTCTGAACCAATGATCATAAAGTGGTGTGTTATTTTGTGAAGTAAAATATCTTAGCCGGTTATGTGTGCCAAGATCCATGATTAGTGATTGCAGAACCCATTTCATCAATCACACATTTGAAGGTTTTCTTAAAAGACTTGGAGTGAATCATCGTGTGGCTACTCCTTACCACCCTCAAACAAGTGGTCACGTCGAGTTAGCCAATCAAGAGATAAAGCTCATTCTTGAGAAGACGGTGAGACCAGACCACAAGGATTGGTCATTACGTCTCAATAAGGCTTTGTGGGCATATAAGACTGTATATAAAGCCCCAATTGGCACCACACCATTCAAGCTTGTATATGGAAAAAGATGCCGTCTACCCGTACAAATGCAACACAAGGCTTTGTGGGCTATGAAAGCCATAAATATGGATGGAGATACTACCGGATTGAAAAGAAAGTTGTAGCTGGATGAACTTGAGGAAATGATGTATGAGGCGTATGAATTGTCCAAAAGCTACAAGGAAAGAACATAGTTTTTTCACGACAAGTTGATCTAGAAGAAGGATTTTGAGCGCGGGTAATGGGTATGGTTGTACAACTCTGGGATGGAGTTCTTTCCCAGGAAGCTTCAGTCTAGATGGGAAGGACCTTACCTAGTCAAGAATGTGTACCCATCCAGATCTATTGTGATATGCGAGAAGGATGGCGCAAGAGAGTTTATCGTGAATCGACAAAGATTGAAGGCAATGGTTGAAGTAGGTCCCGATAGAGGCAATCAAAGTTTTGATATTGTGATGTTAGTTCAGGAACACCAACTTGATGAAGAAATGTGCTTGAATTACATGAGAAGGATATTTACTACAAAGATTCTTTGAGTGTCCCGAGAGGAAGAAATAGTTCAAGAATCAATAAGACCGGTTGAAGGCGTAAAATTTAGCGCTAGTGGGAGGTTCCCCACTAGGTTTGGGAACTTTTTCACCCAACCTTCACTTTTTGATACTTTTGTTTTCTTTTTCCATGAAATACACAGACACACACTTGGGCTTGATAGTTTTTGTTTGAGTTTTGATCATATGTAGGTGAAAGGTTTGAGAGAGAGAAAGTGAGGGCAAGGCATATTTTTTGAAGTTAAAATGTGGAAAAGAACCAAATTTTCGCAAAAATATAGAAATTTTTGAAATTGAATTGACAAAGTACATAATGAAGACCCATCATGGCCACAATGCTCCAAAACAACCGTGGTGATTGAATTGCAAAATCTCAAGAAAGTTACAGTTACATGGTCATTTTTGTGAAGGAATGGCCATGTCCGTGTAGCTCAAAATGGCCGTGGCCCATGCAGTACCATGGCAGTGGCCACATGAAGGCAAGATGGCCATCGATACCACCATGGCCGTGGTGATTTAGTTACAAATATTTGAAGAAGTTATAGAGATGGAGGTGATTTTATACATGAACGGCTATGGCTGTGGTGACCACCACGACCGAGGCGAGAGGAGCACACCATGACTGTGGTGAGGGTCAATCTACAACTGCCTTCACCATCCACCACGACCGTGGCACCCACCACGGTCATGTTACCAAACCCCCACCACGACCATGGTGGCCCACCACGACCGTGATTGGACCCGACCCCACCTAATTTTCACTTAAACTCCAAGAAACACCACGACCCCCTCCACATTCTAATGCATTTGCACAAGCTCCCCTCGGCCGTGGCGACATGCTCCCCTTGCAACACCTCCAATCTCACTTCTCCAACCCGAATCCTCCAACAAATCACCTCCAATCACTTCCTACACCTCCACCACCTCTCCCTCTACCATTTCCACACCAATTCCTCCATCAATATAGCCACCATCTCCATTTTTGTTCTCCACCTCACCTACAACTGCCCCACACAACCTCACAAAAATACACCAATTTTTCCCCAAAACCTTCAACCAATCCAACCTTCACCGTCTCAACAACCATCCTAACCCATTCCACCCATATCTCAACCTCCATTTCGCCTCCTACAAAAAAATCCAAAAATCACAGCCATACAACCACCACCATCTCCACACAATGAAGGGAATTGCCAAGGCTATGAAGAAGGGAGCTCAAAAGATCCCACTGGAGGCAAAGTGCGCACCAAGAGGACCTCTTCTCAAGTATCCATCCCATCCCACACTCCATCACCATCAATATCCATTTCCCAATCACTCCACTGCTCGACGTCCTTGAGTGCGTCCCGTACCTGGTCATCGGATAGCCACCACATCATTGATGAGACATATAGGGAGGAGGAAGAGGAGGCATATGAGGAGAACCTCTATGACATGATTGACAAGGTTGATTTAGAGATCACAACCCGCCAGAAAGTGGGGCAAGGGGGCTGCAGCCCCATCAAGACTACCTCCACGGATAACGCCAACATGCCACTCTACCTCCTCATTGGGGGAGAGACAACAACAGTAGCTGCAAGCAAGGCGACAATTGATGGTTAAAGAGGAGGATCACCCACAACGGTACCCCAAGCAATGAGAACTGCTAAATCTTGACACGATCTCGGGGTCAATATCCTACCAGGATGAGGAAGAAGATGATGGCACTAATGAGGAGGGGTTGGATTCTGAGCCAGAGGACACTTTGGCATACTTAGAGGAAGATAGACTGAAAGGATTTGGCAAGGCTCCTAAGGGAGCTTCTTATGGTAGGGGGAAAAGGAAGATGCAAATCACACCTATTTATCCTGAGTGCATGTAAAGGAGAGTTATCTCCATAAGATATGGGTGTGAGAAGGTAATTACAGCCTGGGCATTAGAGTAGATATGGAAAACAAGCTGAAAAGACTAGGTTTGTGGAAGGTGCTTTTCATGGCACAAACCACATACATAGAGTTGACTCAACATTTCTTCACCACACTAGAGAAGGTCAAGGTAAAAGGGGAGGAAGCCATCAAGTTTTCAATGTTCAATAGAATGCACACGTTGACCGCTTTAGAACTAAATTGTATCTTTGCAAAGGACCCTAAAGGAGCTGGAAAAATGAATGATGGCTTAATTAAGAGTGAGGTTGACTTAGACTATGGTGACTTCTGGTATGATTTGATAGGGACATCATGATACACTGTTGGAAAGTCAAATATGATGTTGATCAACAATCCCTTAGTCTGATATGTGTAGAAAGTCCTAGCCAACACTATTGTGGGGAGGTATGTTAATCAGGGCAACAATTCACAACAGTCCTAGCTAAAACGTCTCATTTTTCTTACAACTGTTCCACCTGATTTTGGATTGTTTGATTTCACTCTTTTTAGTGTAGATTTCTTCTTATTAGCATTCATGCATACACATAGTCTAATTTCATCCATTTTTATATAATTTTCAAACTTTTTGCTCTTTATTCTCTTCCATGTCATGCATTGCATTTCCATGTAGATTTTGGTAATTTTTGTGTGTTTTAATTAGGATTTGTTGCTTTATGCTTTAATTTCCCTAAATGTAGGTTTAGATGTGATTGATTCCAAATTGGCACCATTTTAGCCAATTTGCCCAAACTTGAATGTTCTTGCCTGAAAGCATGTTTTAACTTAATCTCTACTTATTGAACTATAAATGTTGATATTTGACAAATGTGTGGCACATTATTAGAGTTTATTGCTATATGGTCTTAATTTTTGACTTTTTACATGTTCATCACCTCTCTCAAGTTTGTGTCTTGGATGAATTATGAATTGAGCAAGCTATGAACACTTAGACCTATGAAATCGCATGATATAAATGTGAATCTCATGTTGTTCACTCATGTGGTGTGATATCATTTGATGACGTTTTGGATTAGTTTTCATGTAGGACATTTTATTTTGAGGACTACACTAATGACCCCTCTTTGACCCGACTCTTCTTTAACCATCTTCATACCTCTCCGCCTCATGAAATGATGCCTTAGTGCACACATTTAGCCTTGGCCACCTCTACAAACTTGGGGTGGCCAAATCTACATCTCCCCACTTCACTCTATCCACCATATGCCCTACCTACACTAAGGGCAAAATAAAAGAAAAGAAGAAAATAAAAAATAAAAAATAAAATAAAAGATTCTCTTGTTTAAGAGCATCTAAATAAAGAAAAGATGAGCGTGCAAAAGCACTCCAAACTCTTATTGCAATCATTTCTTCCTTTTTCAAACCCATTAGCTAGGAAACATCAAATCTAGCTCACTTTACCCTTTCTATAGCCATGTGGGTTATTTACTGTGGTTTGAAGCATAAGATTGAATGCATGAAAGTGAATCAACACTCATAGTCATCATTGATTAATGCTAACATGAAACAGTTTACTCAGAATTACATGAAGGAAATATTGAAAGCTTGTGTATTCCATTCTCTATATTTGAAGTTTGTATGCTCAGTGCTCTTTTCATTATTAGTTTATGAAAGTGGAGAGTAGAGAGGTGGAAATCTTTCATTTAGTCATTTCTAAGACCATTTAGTCAATAATCTTCTGTTGCAATGCATTTTATCATTCTTGTTTAATTGAAAGAAATTGAAGAGAGAGATTAAGTTGGAGCATACTTGAGGACAAGTATGTTTTAAGTTTGGGGTGGTGATGTAGCCCTATTTTAGGGCTTCATCTTGTCTCTTTTTGCATGAAAATCACATGTGAACATCATATATTACAAGTTATTTCCTCCAATATGATCTTTTATGACAAATGCACTTATGCCTCCTTTTGTGTGTAATTTAGGGATACTTATGCATGCATTGATGCATGGGAGGGAGATGAAGAATGTCTTTGGGTTCTTACACCCCAAGAGTGGACCTATCTCTTCTTTAAGATCCCATTAGATGCACAAGAGCAATTCAAAGAAAAAGGAGACTAGATGAAGAAT
Source organism: Alisma plantago-aquatica (assembly GCA_963693085.1). Taxonomy (NCBI): domain Eukaryota; kingdom Viridiplantae; phylum Streptophyta; class Magnoliopsida; order Alismatales; family Alismataceae; genus Alisma; species Alisma plantago-aquatica. The sequence goes on from OY856410.1 coordinate 908,763,972, forward strand.
TTGAAGTGGAGATCAGCACCAAGAAGCCCCAAAATGGTCGTGGCACATCACCACCGTCGTGGGGAATTAAGATCCAAATGTCACAAGGAAGTCACTCAATTTACACATGAATGACCATGACTGTGGTCATTGAAAACCCCACTGCCACGGTCCCCAGAATGGTCGTGGTCCCCAGAATGGCTGTGGTCAGCAACACGACCATGGCGATTTATGCATGAAGACCTCAAAAATCAATAGGGACTTGGCTAAATTTACACATGAATGGCCACGGTCATGGCCATCAGCACGAATGTGGGCCTTGAAGGCCACCTCACCCATGGTGAACACCACGACCATGGTGAGATGAAGATAACACGACCATGGAGTGACCTCGCCTGTGGCTTCCTCCTCCTACACAGTCGTGGTATCCCATACAGCCATGGTACCCTCTACCCACCACGATCGTGGCACCCCACCACGGCCGCGACCACCATGCACACTCACCACTTTAACTCCACTTTCCACCTTGGACATTCCACTACCCATGACCGTTCCATGCAACCCCCACCACGACCGTGGCACCACACCATAGTTGTGGTGATCGCCTAAACCTACCCATTTTCACCATTGATTTTCCCACTTTTCCCCTACTTACCCTAGTGCCTCCCCAACACCTATATATTCATAGGTGGCAACCACTTCATGAAGGTTAGCTTCCCTTAGCCTCTTCCTAGCTACTCTAGAGTTCCTTCATCTCCTTCCTTGTATTTACTCCACTCACCTGCCTCCCACACCATTTCCCACTCCAATTCCACCATACAAACCTAGTTTTCTAGGTTCCCTACCATAATCCCCCATATCTCCATGCTTTTCACCCCCTTGGGATAGGATCCATGCCCTACAATAGCTAGGAGGTGAGGAAGAAGAAGGTACTCTGAGCTCCATGGATTCCTACCCCATTCTTCTCTCTTCTTTTCTCTTTTGTTTGAACATGTCTAGCTAAGCCCCTAGTGGTGGGTTGTTTGGGGTTAAAATGTGACTTTGATAACATGTTGGGGGGAAATAATTTGTATTGAACATAATTTAATTCTATGATGATTGCTTCTTTCTTCTATCTCATTTCCTATTATCTTGCATGTGGTTTGTGCTTTTAAACATAAATTGCATGTTTTGAGATGCTTGATGACACTTAGCTTCTAGGAGAAAATGGAATGTATGTGGAAATCTTAGGAATGGATCCTAGTTCCAGTTAATGGATCCCTATCTAGCCCCCTTTGTTCATACATACATCTCCCTTCTTCTACAAGTAAGTGTGAGATCTAAGTAGCTAGTGTAAGTGTGATCAACAATTGCCTAGAGTTTCCTATAGGCTAGATGGCAAGTAACATGAGGTGAAAAACCCTCATCTCTACTCCCATTCCTACCCTTGGCTCTCAATTTCCCTAATACCACTTACCCTAGAAACCTATACTTGCTAAGTCCTATTAGAATTACACCTAGCCCTAGTTCTCCAACTAGTAGTATAGGGTATATTATAATAGCACTTGCCTTGTTGTTTGGTTTGGTAATCTAGATTGAAATATGAGACTTGCATGATATGTTGACCTTCCCCCAACTAATATCAAGTTACATTCCCAAAAAACCCACCTATCCATCATATTTCTTAAAATCCACCTTTGCCTTCTTAGCTAGTTAATGCTAGTTTAGTTAGTTGTCTTTGCTAATTCTTAGCTAATTGCCTAGTCTAGATAGTTAGTTCTTGCTCAAGTAGTTAGGGATCATTTTATCTTGCTTGTATTAATTTGGCTAATTAGTGATAAATTAGGATCTTACTTGTCTAATTTCTTATCTTGCATGTTAGTTGATAACTTAGCTTGCTAGTGTAGTGTAACTCCTTGCTCTAGTTTAGTTGCTTGTCTTGCCTAGTTTTGTAGTCTTGCCTTGCTTAGAGTAATCTAGAGTTTTTGTTAACCTAGTTCCTTTCTTGATCTGTATTCCTTGCAATCATAAGATAATAAAACAAAACCATCTTTAAACCGTCAAACTCTAATCTCCACTTTAGGAACATAACTAACATTAATCTAGCTCTAGTGCCCCCTCTCTTCCTGAGGATTGACCCTAATCTTACCACTAGCCTATGCTACATCATGACCCCTTGCGTTTGTGGGTATGTGTGATTAGTTGAGCATATGCGTTGGACTAAGTCCATATACAAATTTTGAGAGATCCGTGTGTTTTCCATTGGGGTTTCATCTAGCCTCCTTTAGTTGGCTAGTGTGTGCCCTTGAGAAGAATCACACCACTCAAATACCACTTGTTGGATCAATGGGCTCTAGGGGGGTGTAAATAGAGCTATAATACTTAAACGAAATTCATTAGACCTTCAAAGTATATCACAAGATAAGGTTTCTTATATGAAATCTGAGTGCAACTAAACATACATAGAAAGGGAGAGAGAGATTAAATAGGCACAAGTAACACAAGCTATGTATAGTGGTTCCAGATGTACGTCCACTACCTAGAGGGGCAATCTCTAGGATTTTCAACCATTGAAAACTTCTTATATTCCATTATAAGAGTTAAAATATGGCATTTATTTTCAAGGACAAGGATACCTAGCCTTCCCTTTGAGGACAAGGGAGCCAATAACCTACAAAGGAATTACTCATCCATGACCAAGAGTCATCTACCTTCCCAAGGACTTACCCACTTGTGTAATGAGCCTCTTTCCTTCACCAAGAACTTATATACTCCTGAAACAAGTCTTCCACCTTCAAGGAATCACCATTATTTACTTGGATCTTGAGCCTTCTTCTTTACCTTCACCAAGGAGAAGCCTTCATAATTGTAGCTTGAGCAAGAGAAATGCTGGGATGGGATGGAGAGCTTCACAAGGTGTACATTGGAGAATCTATCTTACAATGATCTGAACTCACTTGGATTGATGTAGATTAGTCGATCAGTAAGCTGAGAGAGAAAGGGATCTTGGAGGCAAAATCACTCAACTATAACTAGATATCATAAAAGGAAAAATTGGAATGAAGTCCAAGGGTCCTTATTTGTACTTGAGGTTGCGTACTGGCCAATAGAGATACTTAGGAATGGATTCTAGCCATTTTAGATATTCCAATGAATATGTTTTTGAGTTTCAGAGCACACCAATGGATAGAAATACTTTTTTGCACTTTTCCATACAATGTTGTTAGTTGAGTTATCTTTTAGCTAATTTGAATGACGATACTATATGACAAAACAATTGTCAGTTGAGTTCATCCTGGATGAAACTCGATCGACTACTTTAATTTATTTTGATAGTGCATGGTGTCAATCCAGTTATCACTAGGACAAACTCGGTCGACCCTGGGAATTATAAAGAACCATATGGCCCATTGATTGAGTTGTCACCAGGAAAAACTCGACCGATAAGGCAACCTGTAAACCTTTTTCGTAATAGCCCCCAAAAAATTTAAACATTGGAATTATGTGGTCTTGATTTTTTCTAATCTTATTTACAAGTCATACATTCTATAATTTTTTTATAACATGATCTTAGTGGAGATGTAGCATATTCCAAAAAATAGCCATTTACATTATTCTTTACTTATTTTCTAGCAAACTAGATTTGTCAAATCATCCTCTTCATGTACCTAATGCCTGAAATAGATCTCAAATAGACATATTAGATACATATGCATGGAATGGTTAAGTCATCATCAAAATATGGGCGATGTCTAACTATTAGGTCAACAATAAGCCTTGTTGAAGGAAGAATATATCACCTGAAAATATTACTAGGACAATGCTTCTAGTACTCAACAAATTCTACATCCAATATAGAAGTTTCAACCATCCCTATCTTAATATAACTCCATATTGTATTTCAATAGTAGGAATCCCAATGTAGATAAACTATCTAATTTTGGCTCCACATGCCACATCCTAAACACAAAAGATGAGAGTAATTTTTTTGATTACAAACCTTTATTTTATTCATCAAGGATACTTCCCAACAAGTAAAGGATACTTCTATTTTAGTTTTATTTTATTTCTAAAGGGTATAAAGAATTATTTCATGCATATATTCATAAAATCCTCCAAAAGGTAATATTGAAAATTGGTCCTCAATTTTAGGACTTCATACTTGAACAAAATCCATTGATTATATTAAACCAAGAAGATGATAAAATTGGTAATGATGTTTAGATTAAAGAACCCTCACCTAACCAAACTGTCCCAGGATCCATAAGTATCATATTGATTTAATGATATGAATTCACATAAATAAAGTTATGACAATGTTTTCATTCAAAGAACAAACCAACATGACCTTTATATCAAAGTTAGAGGCAGTAACATCATATGTTTCTCTTGGTGATGAATATTGGATCATAGACACAAAAAGCTAAAACCATTATTAAAAATGAAGTTTGAGATCTAGTTTCTAGACGACCTAAAAATATCATTGTAACTAAATGGCTCTTTAGGAACAAGCTTAATAAAATTAGTAATATTGTCTAAAACAATGTGTCTCTCATGGCCCGAGATTATACTAAACAAGAAGGAATATATTATGATGAAAATTACACATATAGAGATATTTTCTACATGAATGTTTTATTTGAACTAGATAGACACTTTCTCATGATTTATCAACATATATCTTTATGTCAGCCAAGCAACCATGAATAATGCAACTTCAAGAAATTTCCCATCACTAGGTATGGGTGACTCAAAACATTTTTATAAACTTTTTTTATTAATCATGCTTAAGTACACTATTTATTAAGCATGTATATGTGTCATTCCTATGTTTACAATTTGATATTGATGATATTAATTTTGGATCAATTTATGATACATTACGTGATGATATATTTATCCTAAAATGATTTTATTGAGAGAACTCACTTACATATTTGGTTTTAAATTAAGAATTTCTTTTTTCAAATTAAGAAAATTGATAAGGGAATCTTATATCCATCAATAAAAGTGCACTTAAGAATTTCATAAAAAGATAAGTATGAAAAACTATATTCCATGTAGTATTCTTATGAAAAATATGCTGAAATGGATAAAGATGAAGAGGGAGAATCAATAGATACTTATCTTTTTAGATTTATCATTGGTACTATAGTGTATTTTACACATTCTAGACCAGCACCCGATGCTGATCGGGGTTCTAAAAAATCATTAGAGTCTTTTTTTGTTTCTTCTCAACACTTGAATAAGTGGGAGGCGTGTTGTTCCTAATTGGTTTACATGAACACATGATAATAGCTCATCACTCACCTCCATTACCTGCCAGATCACCTACGTGATGATGATTCAATGATGTATAAATATGATTCAAACTCTCACAAATACGGACAAGTTGTAGTGAATCGACTTAATCCTATTTGGATGCACTTTGATCGTACTTTAGCAGGTTGTGCTTGATTGGTGAGGGGTTGTTCTGAAACAACATGGACTAGAAGAGTTGATGTTTTAAACTATTTTTCTTAATCTTAACATTTATCACCAAGCTTAATTTGGATGTTATCTTTTTGTTCTTTTAGAACAGTCTTTCTTGAGGACTAGCAAGGGTTTATGTTTGGGGTGGTTGATAACACCTAAATTTAGGCATTTATACTAAGAATTTATTTATGGTTTTCTATCATTATAGCCTTAATATGCCCAAAATAACTCTAGATACTTATCTTTTCATAATTTATACATCTTTTGAAGATAAAGTCACTCAACTAGACAATTTCGGGACATGCATGTACCAAACTTGAAAAGACAATGGTTCTCCAAAATTTCTCCTCGTCGGCCCCGTCGGGTTGGGTTCATCACATGATTTTTGTAGCAGCTAATAACGTCAGCGACCGCTAACCTTCCATCTTGAGCTTCCGCTACGAAGAAGCAATCGACCACTACAAGAAGAAGTCTCCGCTAGAGACCGATAGGCTTGGCACGGTCAAACTGAGAAGAAAAGATCAGCGACCACTACAACTTGGAATATCTAGCGATCACTACAGCTCCAAGTCTCTAGCGACCGCTACAATTGAAAGCCCATAGAGACCGCTACAAAAGGAATCACTGGAGATCGCTACAAGAGGAAATGCTAACAGCCGCTAGGCTCAGCACGATCAGGCCCAGCTCCGTACGTTTGGGCCCAACTCCAAATCTCTAGAGACCACTACATGAGGAAACAATAACAACCGCTAGGCTCAGCACAGTCGGGCCCAACTCGGCCCGGTCGAGCTGGGAACAACTTCAAATCTATAGCAACTGTTGAAGATGTAGTGACCACTTATCACATACACTCCACCTTCGCCTTTAAATACCCACCCCTCATTGCCTAGCAAAGGGTTTGACTTTTTGACTAGCTCGTGAAGTTCAACGGTCCCCAGAGCTTCATGAGGGAGTTCAAAAGTCTGAAAAGGCTGAAGAGCTCACCCTACATCCATCCCTTTGGTTTTCTTCCATCCACCATCATTTTCCACCATCATTCACCTATTTTCCACCATTCCCAGCCATCTTCCACCTCTGTACATCCACCAAGTTGTTGTTAGGGGTGGAATGGAGAAAAAAGGAGGCCAAGGAGTCTAAAAGACTAAAGAGGATGACCCAGAGACAAGATCTAGCCCATACAGAGGCTAAAGAGAGAGTCGCCTCTCCTCTACTAGCTAAATCTCTTCTTCTCCTTCCCCTTTCTTCTATTATTCTCTTTTGTTTATGTATAATGATGTTCTTCCATCTTTGTTGGGCACCAACTATGCTTGTTCATGGCTACTTGAGTACCTTCTTGGCTATGTAGCCTGTTTTGAGTGTGCTTATGTACTTTTACCTAAATCAAGTAGTTTTATTTCAGATCTAGTATGTTTTCTGTTCTATCTTCTCTTTCTGGTTATGATTGCTAGTTTGGTTGATCTCTTTCGTGTTTGAACTTTTATTTCTTCCTTGATTGAGAGATTTGTTTTAGAAATGGACAAGAGAGGAGGATGTCCAAGGGTGATCTTATAAAACATTTTCCTTGGGTACGGTCAGGCCAAGCCAGGCACGATCAGGCCAAGTCAGGCACAATCGGGCCGAGCCTGACCCGCCCGGGCCCAAGGTCTGTGTTCTGTGCAACTTACATTTTTTCTTAGCATCCTTGAATGTTCTGGACCTGAGAGGGAATCTAGAATATTCTAAGGGTGTTGATCTTTATCCTCAAGAGAGGATTTATATCATTAATGGGTTATAGTCATAATGTGCGAAAGTGAGTGGGATGACCCCCACAGGAACAAATACCACAATACATATTATGTTTGGATGTAGGTTGCTTGCTGAGATGTGTGAGGGTTGTCTATGCCCGAGAACGGGTGCATAAACTACCCAAATTGTGGTTACATATCTAGGAACTCCTTCTCTTTGATTAATAGAATCTAGCAGACTTTGTTTTATTTTCTTTATTTTGCTTTATTTTATTTCATGACATTTTACCAGACTAGTTCTAGTTCTATACTTTTATCAACTATCAGATTGGCTTAACTACCTTAAGAGCAAGATATTAAGCATCCTAAATGTCCAAACATCCTTGTGTTGGACCCCATATATCTACTTAGACCTTGTATTAAAGTTGTGGGGGTCCTTGAAGGTTTCATGTTATAAATTAAAAATTTGATCCTTTTGAGTTCGCCTATATTTTAGATGCATGATTCAGGGCCGTATCAATACCCCATTATTATCGGCCATCAAATCTTCACAATGATGGGTCCTGAACCCTATCGACCCACAAAGTCATCATGACATGCTACAACAGAGACCCTCGATGCTTTTCCAATACCATGTTTCCTAATCACATCACATGTTGCTTGTGGACTGAGATGGAATTAGTGTTTTCACTTTGGACATATGTAGACTTATTGAGATATGTTTGCATCCCATATCATTCTCTTTGAGCAATAAACCTAGTTTCTCACTCTCTTGACATACTAGCTTACACAATCTCTCTCTTATGAGAATGTGTTTCATTTGAAATATTCTACTTATCCTCCTTTGTTAGACTTTTTGTTGACTCCATCTTGTGCTTTTCTTCATGATGAAATCCTAATTGACGATATGTAACACTTTTGTCAAATTATGTGTTTCATGGTCATTTTATCCATTTTGTGATGGCAACGTTATTTATTTTATAAAATACTACACTTTATACTTGGCTCTACATTATGCATGTTATGTGAATCGGTAGCCCCTCAGTAGTGTAATTATATTGGTTTTTGTGTTGTGTGGCCATGCTATAATTTTTGGGATGGAGGGTGTGTGCCCATTCTTATATATATTGGGACGGTGGTTGTGTGGCATACTCTATTAGGTTTTAAGGTTGTGAGCCTTTCCCGTCATTGTTATTTATATTGTTCTAGTGCTATATTTATCTCATATGCATGCATGTTGTTTTTATTTTGGTGGGTTTTGTGCCCAAAAGTTTATATGTGCTTATGTAGAACAACCTTTATGTTTTATTTCATGGCAAGTATTCTCCATGATATCTGTTTTTCATAATCTTTTATACCTAGTTGGGTAGTCCTTTCCGTTTCTATGGGAAGCCCTTTTTATTTGACATTCTTTATTACGTATATTGCTCAATCCCGATTTAATATGCTGATTCATCTAACTTTCTCCTCTTTCCGGGGTACGCTTCCAACCCCAGGTGTAAGACAAGGAGAAGTTGACCAATTTGGACTAGGACATCATCAAATGTAGTTGAACCCTTTGAAGATAGTTTTGAGGTACTTAGATGACCCTTTGTTGAACCTTTAGTATGGTTAATTTTCATATTATTACCATGTTGGTTGAAATATAATATCAATTTCTATAATAATTAGATGTTTTGTACTTTGCTGCTACATTTGGTATCATGATACATACATTTTGAATAAATTGATTATCATATCTTTTGCTATAGTGGTGTTTGATATATTGGATGTTTCCTTTTTATTTGAATTAGTAGGGAGTGGATCCCCTCTGGGGTCCCACTCCTTAAAAGTATGGTATCAAATCCATTAGTAGTTGGTTAGTGTAATTATTTCAATCTTGTCTCCCTTAGTATGTTTACCCTATGAAGATTTGGCATGTACAAAAAAGGTTTAGTGGTCCTACCCTCCTTACCCCTCTAATATGTGGAAAGTTGTACTAGGTAAATCTTTAGTTTTGATATGTGAACCTTAGAGTTTTTTGGTTAGAAACACAGACCTAAAGCTCAACCCTAGTTGGATATGACCTGTTATTGGATGCATGAACAACATAAAACCCCAAAATATTCACAACTTAAAGATGCATAAGTGATCATAGTACCTTGATGTTGTTTAGCTCAATTTATAAATTTAAACATTTTTAAGGGGTGGATAATAGGTGATTTATAATGCATAAAATATGAGCTTTGCTCCAAATAATAAATAATATGTTTAATGACTTCAAAAGTGGATACTAGTGAGAAAAGTAGTTATCTCTTTTCTTATTGGCCTTAAAAGTCAATTTGTTATTAATGAGAAAATTAAGCTATGTTGGGAAAATTGAGTTGTTATTTCTTAGAAGAACTATAATAAAAGATTAAGTATGAATTTGAATCAAAAGAAATATAAAAATTATTGTGATTTTGAGTAACATGTAACAAAATATGTAAACTTACTTTCTACTCTATAAAATATATTTATACAATTATGTCATGATTCAGTAAATAAACCCAATATTACTTAAAAGGTATGTTGCAATATATATTATGATATACATATATATATGAATTAATGTTACAAACATTCATAAACATCTTATTAAATATTAACATGACAATTTGTCTTGTCTTTGACTAACAAAAGGCTTTACAAAAACTAGTGCATCATTTGCACTAAATGTATGGAATTGTATATCATAAAAAAATCTAATAAAGTTGTCATTTCTAAATATCATGATTGTATATGGAATTTAATGACATTGTCCCATTTAATACAATATATGAATTCAAAAAAAATCTAGTTTGGCAATTCTCTCTTATATATACATGTAGGTAGAACTATCCTCCCTATCCTACCGTAATGGAAGTTGACTCCCATTATGAAGTTTGCATTCTCATTGAGTATATGTCGCAACATAAAACACATCTAATAAATGAATGAATATCGATTGAAAAGTATAACAATATTGTTTGTACAATTTTCTTAAGAATAATTAACCATTTTTCTTCTGAATTTCTCAAAAGTGGAAAATCGTCAATCTGGTACTCTCTTCATCATTATTTTGAATAAATACAAATTTAACAAAAATGCTACATTATAGATACCATGAATATATTCACATGTTTCTTTATAATTTATTTTTATAATCAGATTCGTGATATGTAAGTCTATAATAGTTTTGGGGAGATTGGAAATCAAAATTAGAATCTATCTTTACATTAAATTACATAGGTTCCTTTTTCTTAAAAGGAAGTCATATTACACATACTTAATAGAAAATTAGCATGACAATATGTATTTAAAGAAATACAAAAAGGATATATTTCTCTCATCAAAAGATAATTCCTAAAGGATCCTATAAACCAAATATAGCAACATATATATTGTGATAATATGTATTTATAGAAATACCAAAACATATTTATATACTAAATATTCCAGTAAACTATCTAAAAATAAGAACTAATGTTAAATTTGGATTCGTCATGTATTGTTTAGTTTATTTATGACATTTTACGTCAATTAGATAATTCTAATTTGGCATAGTTAAATTATAAAATAAATTAGCATGATAATACTAAAAGGATACAAATAAAATAAATGACATATTAAACAGTTTCAAATCAGGAAACATATATTAAATTTGTATTATACACATCATAATTAGACTACATATCAAATTTACTTATTTTAGTTAATGTATGTTTCCTTAAATAATAAAATAAAGGATAAAAATACTAGTATATAATGGAAAATTGCTACTTTCGTTGGGTTGGTTTTTCCCAAATATTTCCTGTTACACTAAATTTTATGTCCGCAAAAAGAAACCAACCAGACAATAACCTTTGACTCTTATTCTTGGTTCTATAAAATCTCTCGCCTCCTTTCTCTATCTATGACCCTATTTAAGTCGATGCTATGTAGAAGGTTGCTCACAATTTTCTCGTCTTCTCCCTTCCCTATTCTTCCCCTGCACCATAACCACACAACAACATCTCCTACCATCATGATGCCTCTCCCAAAAAAAAAAAACACGCATGTTAACCTATATAATACTCATCCAAGGACTTGTTTGACCACCTACTTTTTCTCCGATACACCCATAGATACCCCGTTATTATCATTCATAACTCTTCACAACGGTGGGTCTCGAACCCTCTAACCCCACAAAGTCATCACGACTGGCTCCGATGAAGACCCTTGATGCTTTTCCTATACCATGTTTCCTAATCACATCACATGGTGCTTGTGGGCTAAGATGGAATTAGTGTTTTGACTTTGGACATATGTAGACTTCTTGAGGTATGTTCCCATCCTATATTATTCTCTTTGAGCAATAAACCTAGTTTCTCACTCTCTTAACATACTTGCTTACACAATCTCTCTCTTTTGAGATTGTGTTTCATTTGAAATATTATACTTGATTATGATATTATGATCATCCTCCTTTGTTAGACTTTCTTTTGACTCCAACTTGTGTTTTTCTTCATGATGAAACCTTAATTGATGATATGTACCACTTTTGCCAACTTATATGGTTGATGGTCATTTTGTCCATTTTGTGATGGAAACTTTATTTATTCTATAAAAGACTAAACTTTATACTTGCCTCTACATTATGCATGTTATGTGATTATGTATCCCCAGAGTAGTGTAATTACATTAGTTTTTGAGTTGTGTGCCCATGTTATATTTTTGGGGATGGAGGTTGTATGCCCCATACTCGGGTTTTGTACCCACTCTTATATATATTGGGGAGGTGGTTGTGTGGCATACTCGATCGGGTTTCAAGGTTGTGAGTCTTGGCCGCCATTGGTATATATATTGTTCAAGTGCTATGTTTATCTCACATGCATGCATGTTGTAATTATTTTGATGGGTTGTGTGCTCAAATATATATATGTGCTTGTGTAGCACAACCTTTATATTTTATTTCATGGAAAGTATTCTCCATGATATCACTTTTTCATATTCTTTTATGCCATGTTGGGTAGATCTTTCCTTTTCTATAGGAAGCCATATTTATTTGACATCCTTTATTCCTTATATTGCTCAATCCCAATTTAATATGATCATACCAACATTTATGTTGATTCATCTACTTTTCTCCTTTTTTTGGGGTACGCTACCAACCCCAGGTGTAGGTCAAGGAGAAGTTAACCAAGTTGGACTAGGACATCATCAAGTGTAGTTGAACCTTTTGGAGACAATTTCAAGGTAGTCAGATGACCCTCTTCAGATCCTTTAGTATGGTTAGTTTCATATGTATCACCATGTGTGGTAAAATATAGTGACAATATTATGTTTTGTAATAATTAGATGTTTTGTAATTCACAGCTACATGTGGTATCATGACACATATTGAATAAATTGGTTATCATCACTTTTGCAAAAAAATTCTAGTGGTGTTTGATATATGGGATGTTTCCTTTTTATTTGAATTAGTAGGGAGTGGATCCCCTCTCGTGTCCACTCCTTACAAGTAAGGTATCAGAGCCATTAGCTATTAGTTAATCTAATTATTTCCATCTTGTCTCCCTTAGTATGTTTACCCTGGGAAGATTTGACATGTACAAAAAAAGGTTTAGTGGACCTACCCTCCTTACCCCTCTAATATGTGGAAAGTTGTACTAGGTAAATCTTTAGCTTTGATATATGAACCTTAGAGTTGTTAAGTTAGAAACACAAAGACATAAAGCTCAACCCTAGTTGGATATGACCTGTTATTGGATGTATGAACAACACAAAACCCCCAAATATTCACAACTAAAAGATGCATAAGTGACCATAGTACCGTGATGTTGTGTAGCTCAATTTATTAAGTTAAAACTTTTTAAGGGGTGGATAATAGGTGATTGATAATGCATGAACATTTAGATTTCAATGACAAAATCCTTTTAAGGGCTGGAGTGTTGTAATAGAAACTTAGCTTTTTGACTCTAGAAACCCCTATTCCTTGACTAAGGGGTTGATATGCTTGAATATCTAGAATTTACCAAATAAGGTTAATAATGTATTCAAATACACTCATATTAACATAATAACTTAAATTTGTGCTAATATGTTACATGTATTTCATTTGATAACTAATACCCATATAATGGCTAAATAAAAACATATAATATGCTTCAGAGTAACAGTTGGTAATTCCATGTCCATACATATTAACAATGCTCTATTATTTAAATAAATATGGAATTAATAGACTAAATATGCTAAATGTTGTAAAATGTGGAATTTCGTGTAAAGTGATAATTATGATGTAATATTGTAATTCTGTTTATGAGCCACAAATCCTAAAGGTGCTATAACTCATAAAAAAGAAATCTCAAAACACAAATATAATATTAAAATCACGTTCATTAACTTGAGTGCTAATTAGTTTCGCATTATTTGAATGATAATAAGTACCTTAAAATGCATTTCAGAAAATGAAATACAACTTAAAGTCAAATAAATTAAATTATACATTTATTGACTCCAAAAGAGGAAACTAATGAATATATCAAATTCTACATGTCATAATTAGTCTATGTTTTAATTTCCATAATAATTGGATAGTACTAGATACATAAACTAAGTTAGAAAAGAAAGTATGAGTTTTGCTCCAAAATAATAAATAATATATTTAATGACTTCAAAAGTGGATACTAGTGAGAAAAATAGTTTTCTCCTTTCTTATTGGCTATAGAAGTCAATTTGTTATTAATGAGAAAATTAAGTTATGTTGGGAAACTTAAGTCGATATTTCTTAGAAGAACTATAATAAAAGCTTAAGTAGATATTTAAATCAAAATCAATATAAAAATTAATGTGATTTGAGTAATGTGTAACAAAATATGTAAAATTAGTTTCTACTCTATAAAATATATTTATATAATTATGTCACGATTCAATAAATAAACCCAATAATACTTACAAGGCATGTAGCAATATATACTATGATCTACATATATCTATGAATTAATGTTACAAACATGCATAAACGTCTAATTAAATATTAACACGATTATTTGTCTTGTCTTTGGCTAACGAATGGATTTACAGAAACTAGTGCATCATTTGCATTATATGTGTGAAATTATTCATCATAAAAAATTCAATAAAGTTCTCATTTCTAAATATCATGATTGTATATGGAATTTAATGACATTGTCCCATTTAATACAATATATGAATTAAAAAAAAATCTAGTTTGGTATCTCTCTCTTATATATAAATGACATGTAGGTAGAATTGTCCTCCCTAGCCTACAGTAATGGAAGTTGACTCCCATTATGAAGTTTACATTCTCATTGAGAATATGTCGTAACATAAACCACATCTAATAAATGAATGAATACCAATTGAAAAAGTAATAATATTGTTTGTAACAATTTACCACTTTCCTCCTCAATTTCTCACAAGTGAAAAATCGTTAATCTGGTACTATCTTCATCATTATTTTGATTTAAGACAAATTTAACATAAATGTTATATTATAGATACCATGAATATCTTCACATGTTTTTCTTATGATTTATTGCTATAATCAAACTCATGATATGAAAGTCTATAATAGTTTTGTTGAGATTGGAAAAATCAAAACTATAATATATCTTTACATTAAATTACATAAGTACCTTTTTCCCAAAAGGAAATCGTGTTACACATACGTAATGGAAAATTAGCATGACAATATATATTTAAAGAAAGACAAAAAGGATATATTTCTCCCATTAAAAGATAATTCCTAAAGGATCACATAAACCAAATATAGAAACGAAATATACATTATGATAATATTAATTTACAAAAATACCAAAACATATTTATATATTAAATATTCCAATAAACAATCTAAAAATAAGAACTAATGTTAAATTTGGATTTGTCATGTATTGTTAGTTTATTTGTGACATTTCATGTCAATTAGATAATTCTAAGTTGCCATAGATAATTATAAAGTAAATTAGCATGATAATACTTAAAGGATACAACTAAATTAAATGACTTATTAAACAGTTTCAAATTAGAAAAAATATGTTAAATTTGTATATACACATGATAATTAGACTACATGTCAAATTTACTTATTTTAGTTAATGTATGTTTCCTTAAATAATAAAATAAAGGAAAAAATACTAGTATATAATGGAATATTTTTGCTTTAGTTGGGTTGGTTTTTCCTGAAGATTTCCTATTACACTAAATTTTATGCCTGCAAAAAGAAACCAGTCAGACAATAACCTTTGACTCTTATTCGTGGTTCTATAAAAGCTCTCACCTCCTCTCTATCTGTGACCCTATTTACTCATGTGCTATGTAGAAGGTTGCTCATGATTTTCTCTTCTCTTATCCCTTCCCTATTCTTCCCCTCCACCATAATCACGCAGCAACATCTCCTACCATCATGATGCCTCTCCTCAAAGAAACCAAGCATGTTAACCTATATAATACATGTCCAAGGACTGGTTTTATCACCTACTTTTTCTCTGATACACCCATCGATACCTCATTATCATCGGTCGTCAATTCTTCACAACAGTGGGCCTCGAACCCTCTCACCCCACAAAGTCATCACGATAGGCTCTAGCGGAGGCCCTCGATGCTTTTTCTATACCATGTTTCCTAATCACATCACATGGTGCTTGTGGATTGAGATGGAATTAGTGTTTTAATTTTGGACATATGTATACTTCTTGAGATATGTTTGCATCCCATATTATTCTCTTTAAGTAATAAAGCTAGTTTCTCAATCTCTTGACATACTAGCTTACATAATCTCTCTCTTATAAGAATGTCTTTCATGTGAAATATTCTAGTTGTTTCTGATATTATGATCATCCTACTTTGTTAGACTTTCTTTTGACTCCAGCTTGTGCTTTTCTTCATGATGAAATCCTAATTGATGATATGTACCACTTTTGCCCACTTACATGGTTGATGTTCATTTTGTCCATTAATGTGATGGAAACTGTACTTATTCTATAAAAGACTTCATTTTATACTTGCCTCTAAATTATGCATTTTATGTGATTCAGTAGCCCTAGAGTAATGTGATTACATTGGTTTTTAGGTTATGTGCCCCTGTTATATCTTTTTGGAATGGAGGTTGAGTGCCCCATACCTAGGTTTTGTGCCCAATCTTATATATACTATGGAGGTTATTGTGTTGCATACTCTATCAGGTTTCAAGTTTGTGAACCTTGGCCGCCTTTGTTCTTTATATTGTTATACTGCTGTGTTTATCTCACATGCATGCAGGTTGTCATTATTTTGATGGGTTTTGTGCCTAAAATTTTATATGTTCTTGTATAGCACAACCTTTATGTTTTACTCTCCACTATATCAGTTTTTCATATTCTTTCATGCCCAGTTGGGTAGTCCTTTCCTTTTCTATGGGAATCCATATTTATTTGACATCCTTTATTTCTTATATTGCTCAATACCGATTTAATATGCTCATACCAGCATTTATGCTGATTCATCTAATTTTCTCCTCTTGTTGGGGTATGCTTCTAAGTCCAGGTGTAAGTGAAGGAGAAGTTAACCAAGTTGGACTAGGGCATCATATAAGTGTAGTTGAACCTTTTAGAGACAGTTTTGAGGTAGTTAGATGACCTTCTATTGATCCTTTAATATAGTCAGTTTTCTTATGTATCACCCTGCATGATGAAGTATAGTGACAATATCAAGTTTTATAATAATTTGATGTTTTATATTTCATTGCTACATTTGGTATCATGGTACATAGATTTTGAATAAATTGGTTATCATCCCTTTTGCTAAAAAATTATAGTGACATTTGATATATGGGATGTTTCCTTTTTATTTGAATTAGTATGGAGTGGATCACCTCTTGGGTCCCACTTCTTACACTTAACTAAACTGATCATCATTTAAGCTTGATTAATGTGGTACATAATTATTGTTACACCTACATCCTTGGTATCCACTAATCATGAGATTAGGACATAAGTTGAGGATTTAACATAATATGAAGAGCGGCCTTAACTTTTTCTTTGATTTCAAACATTTTGTTTCTTCACATTCAATCACATAAACTAACTTTACAAGGGAAATTAAACCTTGATTTCTCTCATCTGGATTCAACTATAAAGATACATATCTAAACATTCATTATGTTTTTGACACTTCTATGTACATATAATATTATAACCATATATATACTTTGTTAAGGAGAAAACAAAGTTACAAATCACCATAAACAACTCGCTCAACCTATAAAAGGACCTAGAGTGACATGGACTGACAAAACTTGACTACTTATGTACTTAGCTCTTATGGGAGATATACTATGGCATAGACATTCTTCAATTCATGTGGTTTCCCTAAAAGTTTGTGGATATAGGGGTGATCCTACTTGCTTAGTGAATGAGTACTTCAAAGAAACAATTTAAAGCACAGAGATAATCATATATACATTTCACAAACTAATTATAAAGTAGAACAATAATAAACTAAGGAACTAATCATTCACAAACATATATATGACAAGATACTCTGTATCAACAAGAGTGAGTAAATATTTGAACATGCTTGATTACTCACAAAGAGAACTAATAACTCATAAACATACAAGAATAATTGATTAACTACACACTCTTGATTAATCTCTCATTCATCTTATTATGCCCTGGACCCACGTGACGTGTACCACAACATGTGAAAGCATCAAAGCAAGCTACAATCTCATTGTACAAGGCTTAGAAGCATGCCCATGTTCTTAATCATATCTCTCGAATAAAACCATATTTGCAGAGGGCCTCACCACGTCTACCTCTTGGTGGCTAATGGGAGTGGTTGGATATCTTGACTCCTCCCTAAAACCCGGGTACTCAGGCAGAGTCAACACATATTATCTTTGCATCAGAAGTTCCAAAATGGCCAACCAATTAACCAACAAGTGAGGTACCACCGGCATCCCCAATTGATGTTGGATACCTTACAATCATAAGGAGTCATCCCTACTGGTCAAGACCCCCACACCCTACTAGTGTGATCCGACTTACCTCGATATGGACCACCTCCAGTCAAGAAGTCATTTACTCCTCACAATGCATGCCTTATGTGAAGGATTCTACATTGTTCGAGGCATCTAAATATTTAATTCACTCTTTAATTCATGATTCAACCATCACATTAACATTTCTTAGTTTATTTTTGATAACATCTCATTTCAGTGATCATCTATAATATGCACCACAAACTAGTCTGCTGAGCATCACTACATCTCGTATGGAGAAACACTAATATGGAAATGCTTGATTCATTAAACACCCTATCCTTAGGGTTTCACTTGCCTCATTCACATGTCATAGACTCGCATAAGGATATAATGTGTCATAAATTTTCATTAAATAAATACCACTTTCAATAGGTTCACATATAACCAATTATATATATATATATATATATATATATATATATATATATATATATATATATATATATATATATATATATATATATGGTAACGATCCAGTGAGAAACATATCTTGGTGAGAGCATGGGAGGCATTTGAATAACTCTCCACATAAATCACTTTTTCATAATCCAATCGTATAGATTACATGTATGCCTTAATATTTACCTTTCTACAAAATTTTATCACCATTCAATTTGTAGATCATTCACAACAACATAATACTTTTCAACGCTCTATATTGAGTTTCAGGCTGACCGTTGGATGTAAAATGTGTATATTGTATATATGGACATGTAAACAATGTCTGATTGCACTGATTTTTTGTGAGAAGGTAAATGGAATGATGTTTTTCTATCTATACAGTTGGATTAAAAAAAAATTCCGAATTTGAAGTTATTCAAATGCCTCTCATTCTCTCACCGTAGGATGTTTCTCACTGGATGGCTACCCTATATATATATATATATATATATATATATATATGAAACCATGTAATGAACCGAACTAGGGTTTCTACACCATTCACTAAAACATCATGCATCAAGAATAACCTTGAATACGTGATTTTATAATGATAAAAGAATCACATCAGTTATATATCATGATGTCAATTCATAAACTTCTAACTTTCCATTCATATAAGGTTTCACCCTCTTCACTAAGATATGCAACAAATACTTATAACATGAAATGAAATCCAAGATAGTATCCAACACATCTACAACATGCATGCATTCATATAAATAATCATTCATAAGAAGGAGATTCAAATAGGCAATGTTCATTATTCAATTATATAGTACTTTCAATCATATCTAAAAATCCTAGATTTCTATATATTCTTATAGCTTCTGCAATAACTTTATGAATTCTATTTTAGGCAATTTGTATCCATTATTAATATGATTTTATCATATGAAATTCATCACAATAAGAAAACAATCCATTTCTAGTTCATTATTCATATGCTTAAGCATTCCATTTAGGAATTGAAGACTATTGATGCTTTAACACACTTTTGTGCAATCAAATGTTTAAAGTAAGTACCCACTCACCTAGACTCTATCTTTGGCTTACTAATCTCAAGCCAAGGTAGAAAATTTTGGATTCCAATCTACTCATCTTGACTTTGAGCTCTAAACTTCGAGAACTGATTCTGAGTAGCCTATTGTTGGGCTGACAGATCTAAATGATGACTTTTGGAGGTAAAAGATGAAGAAAGAGAACATGATAGGACCCCTTCCATGAGACTTCAGGGAAGACATAGCAAAAGCAATAGGAAAGGAGACAAAATCCATAAATAAATAACTTACCGGGATGATTTGTGGCTAGATCAACAGATTCCCCCTTTTCTCTATGTTATTCTATAAATATCACCCTCTAAATAACCTTCCAAGTCATCCTTTTGTCAGTCTAAAGTTTAATAGGGTAGACAATCGAATTATAATTCTAAGGCACTTCATTTCATTGAAAATAGATATGTACAACAAAAGTTATAGTCATTTTAGATTGGATATCCTAGGAGGTGACGAAGTACTTTCTTGATGGTCAATGGACCCATCTTGGCAGTCAACGGACACCCATCCTAGTGGTCACCAAAGGCCCATCTTGATGATCAACATGAATTTGTACATGTTACTAAAAAGGCCATAACTCTCTCATTTTAGCTCTGATTTGGTTCATTCTTTTTTATATTGGATTTGTAATTGAATTATATACAATACTAAAGTATTAGTTTGATAAGATTCTCAAATAATAATTTATTTATCAATTATTTCCTCAAATATCATTAATTCTCCTCCCACATGTATGTGTGGGCTATCTCAATATCAACTAAAACTCAGATCTCATAGTATGCTTAAGTTATGACTATGAGTTATCCATATCATATCCAAATTTCAAGTAAATACAAGTTACATACAAAATATGAAAAATCATTTTATAGTTGCACCTATCAAATTTGTATTTATATACTATTAAAGCAAAAGTTGGCCAATTAGGGTTTTCACTTCTTAAATCCTAATTAAGTGGTGCCATAAAATCACACATAATCTTTTTGGGCACAAGACCCATAACAACCTACATGTAGGTGAGATAAACATAGCACTAGAACAACATAAATAACAAAGGCGGCCAAGCCTCATAAACTTGAAATCTGGTAAAGATTGGCACATAACCAAACTCCTGATATATATAAGTGTGGGCCAAACCTCAAAATTTGAAATCTAGGTATGGGGCACATAACCTCCATCCCAAAAATAAATCAGGGCACATAACCCAAAACCAATGCAAATTATATTAATCTAGGGCTACTGATTCACAACATACTTAATAGAGAGGTAAGTAAAAATTATAGTCGGATTTCACAAATTAGTCACCACAAAAGTGACCATCATAATCATCCACCAAAGTGGGCGTATAATCAACAAATTGAATTCCATCTTGAACAAAACATAAGAAAATACCAAAAGAATGTCCAAAGATGAATAACAAATAAAAGGTACTTTACATGAACCATGATTTTCAAAATAAAAAGATATAATGTGTAGGCTAATGTCCATAGGACCAAGAGAATGGAGAAACATAGGCTAATTGCTCAAAGGAAATATAGGGGATGCAAACATACCTCTCCATAGAGTCTAACAGTACAAGGTCACTTCTAGATCCAAATCTAAGTTTCCAAAGCACCTATTATCATGTATGTGAAATTAGGATTAGAATTACATTGATTATTCAAAACCCTAAAATTTGCCTTTTTAATATTAGTGAATTAGGTTATCAAAACCACATCGTGTTTTAGGTTATCTTTTTCTGAGTACAAATTTTATTATACTTTTTTGACATTCAGATATTTAGTTATGAATTTTGCAAGTTATTACTTATTTATATTAATCCAATTTAATCACATAATTTCAACATTAGATTTAGGCAACAAAACCAACACCATCAGATAGCTCTTATTTTTCTGAATCCTATGACTATTTATTGGTAATTTTTGATACGTAGATAATTAGTTATGAATTTTCCAAAATTGACCAATTAGAAATTTCCACGTCAGTGTTAATCATCGAGAGAGAGAGAGAGAGAGAGAGAGAGAGAGAGAGAGAGATTGGGCCGTGCATTTGAGTTGGCCCAATCAGAGCTGACCAACTCGGCTAGCCACTCAAACAACTCAATGGAACTTGGTGCAAACAAAACTAGGCGAAAAGGTCGTTATGCCCCTAAGAAAAAAATACAGCAAAGAAGGAAAGAGGAGGGGTACAATTGAGAAATTGGTAGCAAGCTTCACCTTCCCCTCATCGACTAATCCCGCAAAACACTATGGCACATAAATGCCCGATGATGAGATGGACAGCTGCCAAACCTTTTCTAACCAGTCCCAACTGATGTTCCTCATGTTTTGCCCATGGTCTGTCGAATTCATCGAGCCAAAGAACAAGGTCGGAGACATCCAAGAGTCCAAGAAGAACCTACTTCCATAGATACTAGGTAAAAAGAAAACAAATCCAGTGAACAAAGAAACCCAAACATATCCAACTAGTGGATTGAATCTACTAGGTCACTGTGAGAACAAACAAACAATCCCCTGGATATAAAGACCAAAAAATCCATCTACCAGTACAACATGTACCACAAAACATGATACAAGGAGTCGAGGTTGAGGACATAACAAAGGTACCAAAATCACGACTTGTTCATTGATGGAAAGAAAGATTCAAGTCTGAGGATACTTACTGCTAAGGCAATTGCTCAAAAGGAGGTGAGGGAAGCGGGGATGGAGTAGAGGTCATTGGAAAAGGAGGGAAAGTAGGTCTCGTTGCTCTGAGCTAACCACTGCCCAATTGAGACCGAAGGAGACGAAGAGAGGGTGTAAGGAATGATTCTGGGTACTCGTGAGAGGCTGAGGTGTAGGGGTTGCTCGTCTGGGAAAATAGTGGAGAGGAGAGAATTGGGTATTTGTTGTATATAGGGTTTTAGGGTTCGAGCAAAGGGTCAATAAGCGCAGAATCAAACACGGAATCTGTAGGAACAAAAACTGTGAGCAAAGATTGAGCATAGGCTGAGAAATCTCGATTAGAAGGCTCTGTGTGTGAACATGCGTGGTTTCCAGATTCATCATGAGGTAGAGGATGATCTGGTAGCCGTCCGATCAAGAAATGAATGGCCTAGATCCAAGCACACTTAAAAACCCATGTGACAGATAAAAACTAAAAGAAACTTATACAAATCGAAATCCAATTGAAGTGGGAATGCAATTAATTTCCTATTTTCTCTCTCCACCATAGAGGGTGCAAACGAACCCCAACTTGGATGAAATTTTGCATAGAGGATAATTAAAGCATGTAGATTTTGATTATGTAATTAGATTTTTGTTTTGGTAACTTTTGATGTGTTAAATAAATCAAGTCTTATTTTCTCTTTCCTCCTTCATTAATGAATTTAGGATTCTCAAAACACATTAAGTTCCTTGGATACAAATTTTCCATCAATTTTACGTGTTGGAGTTATTTATTCATTTATTTGATATTTTGAAGGTTTTACACACTTTCTCTCTCCTGATTTGATCTTTTAATCAAACTTTCTCCAAATTGAGTGAAAATTCACCCAAAGGTACATTTTAATGAATAGATTACGAATCTAAGATTATTAATTTTTGGAGTCATTAATTATTTTATTTCCTATTTTAAAGGAAAAACACCTTTTCTTTTCTAAATAAATTAGATGTGATCATTATTATCCTAAATTGGTGAAACTTGGACTCCAAGCCAAAGCATAACAAAAAAAATGAATCTTGAGGTTGTTCTTATCCAATTATTTCCTCCTTTATAAATTTTAACCCATTTTCCATTATTTCTATTATTTCTCTTATTAAATAATTCAGTGTCACATTACCTTGCTTAAAGAGTTATTATTTATCTTTTTATCTCCTTCTTATTCTAAAAGACTAAGGAAAGATATAGAAAGAATATACTCTAACATTATCTCATATAAGTTTATTTATTTCATATTTAGTTGAATTATAACATTATTCTTAATTATGGACACCTTGTCCCATTATGCACATTATTACCTCATGTGACATATCATATGTACCCGTTTATTGACCTTATGATTAAACTAAAAGTATTATTTCATCTTTGTTGATATGTATACACGTTAGGATGATTTATTTATGTATTAACATATCAAGGTCTCAGTGGTTAGTATTTCTTTTAGCTTTGTTTGGATAAGCCTAAAGAATAAAGCCTCTAACCTCATAACCCTGGAATAGGATTAGGTTCTAGGTTTCAGTATGTTACACATGAAGGTTACAAGGGAAGCATAATTGATCATGCACATGTCATAAATCATATAGCATGGATTAACATGAGAATATTAGGTAATCCAAAGAGGATGCAAGTGAAACTAAGATTTGAAGCCATTTTTAATAGATAGGTCTCAATTTGCTGATAAAGAACCATATGTTATATGTTGCAATTGGACAAGGGAGTTGTGAGATATGAAGTTTCAAGAAGTCACCTTGATGATGGTGACTCTGTAGCCTCAGATTTAGATCCGAGGGTTGGGAAGGGGAACCCTCTAGCATGCGTGATTCCTGGGCTTGGGCCTAATCAGTCGCCCATTGTAACTCAGCTCTTTGTGCACTCTCTAGCCCATTGTGGTGTCCCACCGCATCTTACCACTCGTGGTCGTCGCTCGTCACCATTGGGCGGTTGCCAATATGTGGATCAGTCACCAACCGTCACCAACAGACCTCCCCTAACCTCAGGCCATTGGGGGTGCTTTGTTCATTGTCCATTCTAGACCCAACTTCATTTGACGTCGATTGTATAACCTCCCTATCCACAAGTACGTAGGTGACCCTCTCTGTATGATCCCATGACAATTTTGGTTGATGGGGCTTTACTAGGGAGTCAAGGATCCATCAGACATCGTCAGGTGTTAGTCCATGGCTGGGAGAAGAGGCCCAGGGTCGGGTGTGGGCACTGACAATGCAAAGCAGCGACATGACCCTATTTTCCCCGTCATCTTCCTACATGTGCTGGCGAGGTGCTTCTTGTTGCAGCGGCTGGAGTGTCACTGCCAAGGCAGTTCTGATACCAATGAAGGCTCGTTGTTCCAAAACATAGGGGTACAGAGGTAGAGGGAGAAGGATTGGGATAGAGAAGGGGAGAGAATGGGAAGCTGGGATCGTGGATGCCCAATCTAAGGTCTCCTTCATCATCCCCTAGTTTTAGTCTAGGGTTTCTAAATCCAACTGGAGATGACTGAAGAAAGAGGAGGGGTTGCAGTGGTGGCATGGCTAGTACACGGGTTGAGAAAGCAAGGAGAGGAGTTGGCATCTAGGACATGGGTGTTTTATAGGCGGCGAGGGCATCTGTAGGCTGGTTAGAGTTAGGGGATAGGAGTACATTAGGCCAAAAGGGAAAAAGGAGGTGGCAACCAGCACCTCACTTACCCTGCTCACACCTCATTCATGTGGGTAGGGGGTCAAGTGGCCGAAGGGGGAAGGTGGGTAAGGATGTAGAAAAGTGGAGGAGTCGAAGCATGGTATGCGCCTGTTTTGTACGATCATATGTGAGAAGTAGACGAGGGAGGTAGGGGAAAAGAAGAAGGGTGTGTGGGTCGATATATGACTAGGCCCTAGTGGCCAACCCCCAGGCCACCAAACCGGCAGAAAAAATAATAAAAACATGTTTTGAAATTAGTTTTTTTGAATAGGCATATAATTTCCATCCTAACTCCGATTTGGACAAAAAAAGATGTGTTGGAACGATGAGATAAAGATCTACAACATGAAGGCAAGAAAAGGGCATATATGTACACAAGTAAAAGGTCAAAGTTCAAGTGGAAAATGATGATGGGTTACATGAAGGAGAAATTGGTTTTAAATCAATTTGAGCATCATCCTAGAGACACATGCATACTAGGTGGACCAATTTTGCATCAAAACTCATTCAAACATGAGATTGGAGGTAAGGACAAGAGTGAGGTCCAAAATGGAAATTTCATACAAGGGGTGAAGTTCTAGGTTATCACATCCTCCCCACCTTAAAAGAAAATTTGTCCCCAAAATTAGATCAATCCATAAATTGCGAGCTGATATTTCATATTTAGCATCAAAATCATCACAATATTCCCATAAGTTATCATCCCCACCTAAAAAATCATTCTCATTCCAAAATCGATAAATCGAGAATCATAGTCAACACATACTCATTTGTATCGTCAAATTGGATAGGTCATCATATGAGTCAAAATTTGGGAGAGGTCGTCCTATAGATTACTAAGTTGGATAGATCATGTTTTTTAAGTCAAACAAATAGAGCTCTTGCATCAAGAGTACAATATCACTTTCAATCCCAACATATAGGGTCCCTACTTTTACATTGGCCTGGGTGGGGTTATACATCCATGATCAAGAATTCATATTTCCACAATTCGAGACATACATCATATTTTAACATCGTGATTTTATGCTCAAAATCAATGCAAGGTCCCACCGTAGTTCAGATGGAGCTCACCCTTAAGTCATAAATAGAGCAAGTTAACATAATAATCCTTTTAAATTTTGAGATTTAGGAACATCAAAGTTGTCAGTCATATATCGAGGGTGATCTCAAGATCCAAATTAGGTGATCATAGGAGTCAATTCAATATCAAGATCCCTGATCCTGAGTCAAGGTTTCATTATGTAATATTGAGGGTCATGTTTGGAAATCCAAGTAATAGGTCAAATCAGTTCAAATCTAGGTTCTAGATTCCTATTTAGACCTTAGGAGTGATCATTCATATATAATCTATATACAATAATCGAGCAGCATTTTGAGCATTATTCAACATTTCACGACATCAATATTGAGTTTCTTTTCAAGGTTGGTGAGTGATCTATATTTAGGTCCTTCTAGGAACTTATCTACTAACTATAGATAACATCATCATATTTCAAGATCTCATCAAATCAAGATTAAACATCTAGTATTAATATTGTCCTATATCTGACCTATAAGGGACTTAGGTCAAAAAGTCATAATCATGTGGAAGAGGAATTCATAATAGGTATGTGGCCTAGTTAGAGGAGTCATAACTCAAATACCACCCTAATATACCACATTAGTCCATATCAATCATGAGTCTTCAAACATATCCAAATAGAGAGAGTCTCAACTAACAAATTGTATTTCACCAAATCATGAGTCAAACGTTATTTCAGATTCTAATTACTTTCCTAGATCCTAATATGTTGAAAATGTCATCAAATACATCTCTTTTACATGCTTAATGGTGATTTAATGTGCAACCTTGATCATATCTTGACTCCACTTGCTTTTCATGACCCTGATAGTAACCAATTATATCTTTTACTATAATAATTGAACTTTATCATGCTATGCTCCAGTAATGACTCTAATTAATAGAATGGACGATGAAATATATGTCATAAGGACTTTTTTTGGTCAGTCATATGTCATATGGACTTTGATGTCATATGGACCATGAAATATATGTCATATGGACTTTGATGCTAATGATCCTTATTTTGATGCCCAAGTTGATTATATGAAATCAGACTCATCATATTTTCTATGGATCAGTAACTTTACATGCTTTTATCACCTAAATGATTTATGGATCAATCTTGCTCACTTTTATGACTAAGTGATCTTAACATGACTTTGAAATGTGACCTAATGTGCATGATGCTAAATTTGAGATCTAACCTTGTACAAATGTCACCCTAATGGTAACACATGCTATTTTTGCATCAAATAAGTAACTAGTTGATATTTATGACACTTAATCAATCTTGATCACTCTTTCACTCTAACATTTACAATCTTGCATA
Source organism: Alisma plantago-aquatica (assembly GCA_963693085.1). Taxonomy (NCBI): domain Eukaryota; kingdom Viridiplantae; phylum Streptophyta; class Magnoliopsida; order Alismatales; family Alismataceae; genus Alisma; species Alisma plantago-aquatica. The sequence goes on from OY856410.1 coordinate 908,791,426, forward strand.
AAAATGACTCAAGATGACTAAACTTATTGATATGATGCATAAGTTTGTAAGCTTATTCAAATTCTTATTATTTCCCTATTAAGATCCATGAAACCTAAGTTGGAAATCCCTAATCTTGTAAGGATGTTTCACCCTATGTAAAATGATATATGATCTAGTATGTAGCTTGATGATGAATATTGCATGAATATTGGAGATGTTGAAATCAATCATCATAATATATGGAACTTAGGTTAAGTGAAACATCCACCCTTGATGAATATGTTTAGATGACCTATGTCATGTGATGTTAATCATATCACACTTGCTTGTAATTGGAGGATCTCTTTGATGGACTCTTTTCAAAGTTATAATCATGTTGTGTAATGCTAGTTTGCTCGTATCAAGGTACGCTTTATCCTCTTATTGACCAGACTAGTGGTATTGAAATTGCTTGTATGTATGAAATATAAGTTGCTTGTCTATATACACTTGTTTGAGCTATTGTTACCTATGACTACTATGTTTTGGTCTTGATTACATATGTTTAAAAAACTTGAAAACATAATCATAGATGTCCATTATACAACCTTGTGCACCTGCCTATATTCTCAGGGTAAGGGCACAAGGTTGGGTGTCATGCTTGAGTTGTCATGTTAGGGAAGACCATGTTGATACAAGGGTTAGCTCTTGGCAATGGCCTTGAGGTCCCTTATGAATAGGGTTAACTCTTGATGTTTAGTCTTGTAGTCCCTCATGTTGAAATATGGTAGCTAATCTTGAGCACCCTCACGGACCCCTTCCTTTGATAAGTTGGTCAAAGGCCTAATGATATTGTTGGTATAATGGAAATGAACATAAAACACGATTGCTAATAAGATAATCTTGAAATATTGTTGCTTCATTCTTGTTATCTACTTTATGCTTTTGCTAAGAAATATATGTTCTTAAACCTGTGATTTTATATGTTTGCACAGCGTACTCAGCACAATTGTACCCATTTTATGATTTTAGGTAACATGTATACTATGAATCTCTAATGATGATCAAATGCTTCTGTGCTTATGATAATCTTTTGGTACTCTGATGATATATAATGCCATGCAAATGTAATACACACGGTTGATATATGGGACCTAAGAGCTTGTGAGGTATTAGTTTAGCATTCTTTTATGCTTTCATATCTCATACCTTAGTTGTTGATTGTTATTTTATTCATGCATATGTTATGTGATCTATCATACGGATGGATGCTCGAGTCCTCTCACCTTTGGCTTTCTATCCATTAGGAGTGAGGATTTGGGTAACAAACTGTTCTGTGACAAAAAGTCTAGAACAAGATTATTCTAGAATAAGGGAAAAAGGCTAATGGGCTAATAAACAAGGGTCCATAACATAATAATAAAAGAAAAGTAGGACAAATAAACCCAAAAAAAGTATATATGAATAACTATAATATGTTGATAAACCTTAAACATAACATATAGAAATCCATTATAACCTTATCTACTTGCTTAAATTCTTAGGATAAGGGCACATGGCACGAATGAAACATCATTAGCTCATAGACTTTGGTCTTGATGTCCCTCATGTAGAAATAGGGAGCATGAATGCCCCTCACGAACCCTTCCTTGAGAAGTGATCAAAGGCTTATGTTGATATAATGGATAAAGAAATCTAAAACATGTTTTGTATAGAAGAATGTTGTTAAGTGTTCTCACCCCTTTTGTACTTATTGCTTTTTATGATGTTTCTAGCCAAGAAAATTTTCTATTACTCTAAAATTGTGTTTACTTATCCATTTCATAGTGTACTTAATGCTTTAGCATTCATATGTTTTCTTTATCAAATTTGTAGTTGCCAAATGAAGACTCACACTGCACTCAAGACTCTAAGCTCTAAAATGAATCATTAATGGGTATACTTGAATATAGAAATGGGTACATAACTCCATCTCCATTGTTTTGTTATCTCTTTAGTCTTATTTATTGCCCTTTTCATATATATTGCTTGTGTGAAAATTTTTGTGCCATTCTATGAACGGACGCCCAAGTCCACTCGCCTTTGGCTAAGTAGACATTCTGAGTGAGGATTAGGATAACAAACAGTTTTGTGACAAATGGTATCAGATCCATACACATAGGCCTCTATATATGTTTAAGGCATAACACCTCTTACGAACCCATGAAGGACTAAAATGCTTTCCTCCATCTTTAGAGAGTCTTCTAGCATCTCATCTCTTCTTTAAGGACCACCTAAGCCACCCAAGTAGATGGTGATTAGTTAGTCTTCTCATCCCTCATGTGATTCTTCTCTCTTGACTATTAGTCACATGACATCTTGATTATGGGTAGCTTATGCATGGGAAAAGTAAAACTTATTTGAAATTGTGAAAGTTGATTAAGACGATAATGCCATGATCTGATATCAAATGGAAGACCCTATTTGGTGAATGAAAGTACTCTCATAAGTGATGTACTCATGTAGACTCAATGTTACAAAATCAGATATAACTGTTGTTATGTTTGAGGTAAATGCTTGATATGGAGGAATACGGTAGAACTCATGTCTAACACCTTACGTTTGATCAGGTCCCTATTGATTAAACCTATGTTTTACTATTGATTTTATGGCAAGTATTTCCTTTATCATATGATCATGATTCTTCCTCTTATGCCCTTTTTGGGTAGTCCTTACCTCTTTTATGGGAAACCTTTATACTTGATACCTTCATTCTTAATATATTGCTCAATTTCTTTTTAGCATGCACATACTAGCTTTTTGCTGATATTCTCTTTTTATTTCTTTTTGTGGGGTACACTTCCAACCCCAGGTGTTGGACAAGGAGAGGTCAATCAAGGAGGACGTGGGCCGCAACAAGTGTAGCTGACCTGGTAGGAGACTTTGCTTGAAGTTGTTAGGTGATCCTTAGCTAGTCCTATATGTAGTTAGTTTTTCCTTTTGGTGAAAGATTAGTATGATGACAAGCTTTATAATGGTTAGATACATCTTTTATTCTGTTGCTACTTTGTGTTATGATACAATCATGTTGAATAAATTAGTTTCATCCCTTTTGAGAAAAAGTTTTTGTTGGTGTGTTGTTTGGGATGTTGCCTTTTTATTTTAGTAGGGAGTAGTTCCCATATGGGATCCCGCTCCTTACAACATGGTATCAGAGTCATTGGTTGTTGGTTATCTAACTATTTCAATCCCTTCTCCCTTAGGATGTTTGCCTTTTTTCATAGATTGCTTATACCTAGTACCCTTTCCTTGTGCAGGTAAAACCCTCATGGTGGGAGATAACTCAACTGTTGACAACCAATACAGTTACGACACACCCCAGAACCCTAAGATTGGGATGCTAAGGATGGATCCACCCTTTACCCCTCCAGTTACTCAAGGTACTCCTCTAACTGGAAGTGGGCCATCATTAGGTTAGGAAACCCCAATTTCTGCTAGTACGGGTGTAGTCATTTCTCCAAAGAAAGAGTTGGCCATGTTTCGACAACTATTTGCTACCACTATGGCATGGAAGATGAAGAACTCGTTTGTGCCTGAAAAGCCTAAGGAGTATTCCATAATGGATTTCATGAAGATGCAACTACCATCCTTCAAGGGTGAAGGTGAAATAGAGATGGTTGACAAAGCTGATGACTGGGTGCTAGCAATAGAGAGGACCTTTGATGATATGGCATGTCCTCCCTGCCAGAAGGTTAGATTTGCTTCATATGTTTTGGATGGACCCGCTCGAGTTTGGTGGAATGGGATAGGAAGGACACGTGATATCTCTACCATGATCTGGGAATAGTTTTTGGTGCTTTTTTTGGGAAGTACATCTGCATTTCTTCCCTGAAGAAGAAGGAAGCAAAGTTCTATAGCTTGAAGCAAGGTTCCTTTTCTATTTCTATGTTTATACAATTTTTTTGCTGTTGGAATGTTATGCAGTAGGATTGGGTTAGGAACATAGGGATGTCCTATTCCTTCAAGGACTCAACTACAACGTGGGTCATTCTCTTATCCTACAACTGCCCTTGACCTTTCAACATATGGTCAACATAGCTTTGGCTGTGGAGTCTTACTTAGGGTTTCAACCTAGGGAGTTTGACAAGAAGAGGAAACCATCAAGAGATGATTAGAAAAGAGACAAGTGTGCTAAATGCAATGGTTACCATCCTCTAGGACAATGCTCTGAAGACAAGAACCAAGGAAAGTATCGACCTGACTTTGGAGTTGTGTGCCATCATTGCATTGAACCTGGACATATTCGCCCTAGGTGCCCTCAGCTTTATAATGGACCTGCACCGGCTCAACAACCACCTCAAGTGCCTCATCAAAATAATGTTAACAATAATAGCAGAAGACACATGGAATGGCGAGATGGAAGAGTTTTGCTTTGGATGGTCAAGAAGTCTATGATGATGATCAAGTTGAAGGTAACCCTTAGTCCCATAGTTAGACTTTCAAGTTATATTTCCTTTTGCATGGTACCTTGTGGATATCTGTAAGGAAGTTACCTTTGCACCTATTGTTTTCTTGACTTATTAGGATGCAACTTTTTAAGGAGTGGTAAGTTGTTTGTTAGATTTATACATTTGGAGTTTAGGGACGAAATCCCTTTAAGGGGTGGTATGCTATAACATACCGAAACCTAGAACCTAATCCTATTCCAGGGTTAAGAGGTTAGAGGCTTTAGTCTTTAGGCTTAGCCAAACAAAGATAAAAGATATGCATATTAGTGGTTAATTGAGATCTTAATATGTTAATACATAAGTAAATCATCCTAAAGTGTATACATATCAACAAAGATGAAATAACAATTGAATCATAAGGTCAATAAAGGGGTACATATGTTATGTCACATGAGGTAATAATGTGCATAATGGGACAAGGTGTCCATAATTGAGAATAACGATATATAATTCTATTAAATACGAAATAAATAAACTTATGTGAGATAATGTTAGAGTAGATTCGTTCTAGATCTTTCCTTAGTCTTTTAGAACAAGGAGGAGATAAAAAGATAAACAATAACTCTTTAAGAAAGGTAATGTGATATTGAATTATTTAATAAGAGAAATAATAGATATAATGGATAATGGGTTAAAATTAATAAAGGAGGAAATAATTGGATAATAATAACCTCAGATTCATTTTCTTTGGTTATGCTTTGGCTTGGAGTCCAAGTTTCACCAATTTAGGATAATAACGATCTCATCTAATTTATTTATAAAAGAAAATGTATTTTTCTTTTAAAATATGAAATAAAATACTTAATGACTCCAAAAGTGGAAAATAATCTTAGATATGTAATCTACACATTAACATATGCCTTTGGTTGAATTTTCACTCAATTTGGAGAAGGTTTGATTGAAAGATGAATCCAGAGAGAGAAAGTGTGTAGAACCTTCAAAATATTAAATAAATGAACAAATAACTCCAACATGTACATTTGATGAAAAATTCGTATCCAAGGCACTTAATGTGACTTGTGGGTGAAGTTTCACCAAATTTTAGTATAAAGTCATTAATGAAGGAGGAAAGAGAAAATAAGATTTGATTTATTTGATGCATTAAAAGTTTTCAAAAGGTAAATCTAATTGCATAATCAGAATCTACATGCTTTAATTAGCATCTGTGCAAAATTTCATCCAATTTGGGGTTTGTTTGCACCCTCTATGGAGGAGAGCAAAAATAAGAAATTAATTGCATTCCCATTTCAATTAGATTTCGATTGGTATAAGTTTCTCTTATTTTTTGTCTGTCATGTGGTTGTTTAAGTGTTCTTGGATCTGGGCCGTTCATTTCTTGATCGGACGGCTACCAGTTTGTCCTCTACCTTGCGATGAATCAAGAAACCACACATGTTCACACATAGAGCCTTCCGATCAAGATTTCTCGGCCTATGCTCAATCTTTGCTTGCAAATTTTGTTCCTACGAATTCTTTGATTGATTATGCACTTGTTGACCCTTTGCTTGAACCTTAAAAACCTATATATAGAAAATGCCCAGGTCTCTCCTCTCCACTATTTTCCATAGATGAGCACCCCCCTGCACCTCAACCTCTCGCGAGTACCCATAATCATTCCTTGGACCCTCTCTTTGTCTCCTCTGGTCTCAATTGGGCCTTGGTTAACTCAGAGCAATGAGACCTACTTTCCCTACTTTTCTGGCAACCTCTGCTCCATCCCTGCTTCCGCCGCCTCCATTTGAGCAATTGCCTTGGAAATAAGTATCCTCATACTCAAATCTTTCTTTCCATCAACGACAAGTCATGATTTTGGTTCCTTTATTCTGTCCTCAACCTCGACTCCTTGTATCATGTTTTGCTGTGCGTGTTGTACTGGTAGATGGAGTTTATGGTCTTTTCATCTATGGGATTGTTCGTTTGTTCTCACAGTGACCTGGTAGATTCAATCCACTGGTTGGATATGTTTGGGTTTCTCTGTTCGCTGGATTTGTTTTTTTTTTTTTTCCGGGTATCTATGGAGATAAGTTCTTCTTGGACTCTTGGATGTCTCCGAACTTGTTCTTTGGCTCGCTAAACTTGGTAGACCATGAGAAAACCGCGAGGAAAATCAGTTGGGACCGGTTAGAAAAGGTTTGGCAGTTGGCCATCTCATCATTGGTCACTTTTCTGCCTGAGTGTTCAGCGAGATTAATCGACGAGGGGAAGGAGAAGCTTGCTACCAATTTCTCGATTTTATCCCTCCTCTTTCCTTCTTTGTTGTATTTTTTGCTTTCGGGCATAACAGTCTTTTCACCTTGTTTTGTTTGCGTCAAGTTCCTTTGAGGTGTTTGAGTGGCTGACCGAGTTGCCCATCCCTGATTGGGCTAACTCAGATGTGCGGCCCAATCTCTCTCTCTTTTCCACTCTTGATGATTAACGCTGATGTGGAAATTTCTAATTGGTCGATTTTGGAAAATTCATAACTAATTATCTACATATCCAAAAATTACAAATAAATAGTCGTTGGATTCATAAAAATAAGAGATATATGATGGTGTTAGTTTTGTCACCTAAATCTAATGTTGAAAATATGTGATTTAATTGGATTAATCTAAATAAGTAATAACTTGCAAATTCATAACTAAATATCCAATAGTCAGAAAAATATAATAAAATTTTTAATCAGAAAAAATAACCTAAAACATGACGTGGTTTTGATAATCTAATTCACTAATATTAAAAAGGTGTTTTTTAGGGTTTTGAATAATCAATGAAATTCTAACCCTAATTTCACATACACGATAATAGGTGCTTTGGAAACCTAGATTTGGATCTAGATGTGACCTTGTACTGTTACTCTGTGGAGCGGTATGTTTGCATCCCCTATTTTTCCTTTGAGCAATTAGCCTATGTTTCTCCATTCTCTTGGTCCTATGGACATTAGCCTACACATTATCTCTTTTTCTTTTGAAAATCATGGTTCATGTGAAGTACCTTTTATATGTTATTGATCTTTGGACATTCTTTTGGTCTTTTCTTATGTTTTGTTCAAGATGGAATTCAAGTTGTTGATTATATGCCCACTTTGAGGTGGATGATTATGATGGTCACTTTTGTGGTGACTAATTTATGAAATCCGACTATACTTTTTACTTGCCTATCTATTAAGCATGTTGTGTGACTCAGTAGCCCTAGAGTAATATAATTTGCATTATTTTTTGGGTTATGTGCCCTTATTTGTTTTTGGGATGGAGGTTATTTTCCCCATACCCTTGTTTCAAATTTATGAGGTTTGTCCCATATATATATATATATATATATATAGGAGTTTGGTTATGTGCCAATATCTACCAGGTTTCAAGTTTATGAGGCTTGAACGCCTTTGTAATTTATGTTGTTCTAGTGCTATGTTTATCTCACCTACATGCAGGTTGTTATGGGTTTTGTGCCCAAAAATATTATGTGTGCTTTTATGGCACCACTCTTACTATTGATTTTATACCAAGTATTTCCTTTATCATGTGATAATGATTCTTCCACTTATTCCCTTTTTGGGTAGTCCTTTCCTCTTTTATGGGAAGCCTTAATACTTGATACCCTCATTCTTAATATACTGCTCAATTTCTTTTTAGCATGCACATACCAACTTTTTGCTGATATTCTCTTTTCCTTTCTTTTTGTGGGGTACACTTCCAACCCCAGTTGTTGGACAAGGATAGGGAAATCAAGGAGGACCTGGACCGCAGCAAGTGTAGTGGACCTCATGGGCGACTTTGCTTGAAGTTTTTAGGTGATCCTCAGCTAGTCCTATATATAGTTAGTTTTTCCTTTTTTTCACCCTGTGTGGTGATAGATTAGTATGATAACAAGTTTTTTAATGGTTAGGTAAATATTTTATTCCGCTGCTACTTTGTGTTATGATACAATCATGTTGAATAAATTGGTTTCATCCCTTTCAAGAAAAGTTTTTGTTGGTGTCTTTTTTGGGATGTTGCCTTTTTATTTGAGTAGGGAGTGGTAACCCTCTGAGATCCCACTCCTTACACCATGGGTCCCTTGCACTCCTAAATTACAAAATAGTAACTTTTGATGCATGTTATACTAAAATTCGAACATGTACATGTTAGCATCCTAGTTTGACTTGATAATGTACTTTGAACCTTGAAACATGCTTTACATCGACATTTTGATGATAAATATCCAACCTTATGCAAATGTTGAACTTTTATGTCTGAACTAGATATGTAACTTCAAAATCAGTAACTTACCTTATGTATTGTGCCCTACTAGATCAATATCTCATGGTATATGGTTCATGCTTGGCTAATAAGACCTCAAATGCATAGTTTGTATATTAAAATGACTAAGTTGAGCTAGGTGGGTCCACATGATGAAATGTGATTGTTATGTTAACCCCATGCTCTATCTTGTTCAAATCAGTAAACCTATCTTTCTTGTAGCACTTATATCAACGTGATCTATCCTAGGCTCTTTTATGATCTTATGACTTGGCAATATGACCCTATTGCATGAAATTTCTATAATATGACTTTGTCATGATCTTTCATGTTAAACCATGGTAATAATCTAAATCTCATGCTTCCCTTATATCTAAATTAGAGATAATTTTTATCTAGTATCACTCTTAATGTGGATGGTTAACCTAGAACTAAGGTCTAGTGTTGATGCTTATTCTTTATGGAATCATTGCTTGCATGTTTGGAACTTTGGAAATTATGTTTGAACTACTTGAAACCTAGATCTAGGGTGACATCTACTTGACTCATATGATGTTTAGATATCAATGCCCTAGAAATATATTACTATATGTTGTATCTTTTTACATCTTAGGTCCAATGGGGTTGGACCATATCTAGATATCTTATCATATCTTGCTCTCTACTCATATGGTACATTTTCTTTTGACCCTACTGTGATATTGGCTTGCTTGTATGTATGATTGTATGAATGCTTGGCTAGATAATTACTTGTTTGAGTTATTTCTCCCTACGGATACTACTTTCATGTTGATTATAATATGTTGATAAACCTCGAACATAACATATATGAATCCATTATAACCTTGTGTATTAACGTGGAATATTATTGCACAAGCAAATTCACTAGGAATACAATTCCTAGAGTTTACCAAAACCAAAGTGCAACAATGCCACCCACAAGCAGATGGATCTTATTGCAGTACATTTAAGGGTGAAATCCCAATGGACAACATTTTTAAGAATTATCTAATCAAAGTAACCTAGAAATTACTAGCGTTTATCATTGAAGTTGAGATTGGTTTGATTAGTCTAAAATTGCAGGAATAAAACAAGCTAGATCAAGGTTCTAGTTATCAATGGATGGAAACACTAGGGTGGAACTGAGTTTCACCGCCACTACTCAAATCTGTGCAATCATTCAAATTCAAACTTGTATGAAGATATAATTGGAGTCATTCCAGTTTCCACTTTCGGCGTTAGAAGCTTGCATGAGTAGATATCCCTGTAAGCTCAATGTGTAGTTACTTACGGATCCTCTATCCACTGCTCCAGAGACTTTCTGTCAGAAGTTCTCGTGAGGGTGTCAATCAAAGCTAATCAGTATTCAAATCTTAAATGTTGAAGTTCTCACGGTAAAAGATTATAATAAATCATGTAAAGTGGATGATCAATCCACAAAACATGCAAGAAATGATTGGCTATGAATTAAATGAGTTCATACAAGAATTTGAACATGAATGAAAATACAAGAAATGGGTAGTGGGGCTAGTCCCCACTCCTCAGTGAAAAGACTACTCCTTCGACATAGCGAGTTAACATCACAAGAAGAGGAAGAGGATGCCATCACAGTCATGATGGTAACAAAAGTGGCTCGGTGTGGTGTGTGATGATTGACTTCCTTCTTCCTTTGTCTTCCAAGAACTAACCCTGGGTTGTAGCGGAAGCAAGGGAACAAACAACAACTCGGTGAAGATATCGATCACCTTGGAGAAGGGAGATTTACGGCCGAGATTTGTGGATGAAAGAGATCTATTGATCTATGCTTGAGGTCAATAGGTGTTGATCAACTAGGTCTCATCCTTGCTCTGTTCTCAGTGGCATCCTTTCAGTGTTTCTATCTCCAAAATTTCTGAGATGAGTTGTACGACTGCGCTGGAGACCTATTTATAGGGTCGAGGTTTTCGATCTCATTCCATCGGTGTTGACCATCTATTGTCGATCATTTTCCATTGGTGTCGACCATAGTTGTCAGTCGATGGGTCTGTCGATTGATGGCTTTTGAACTTCTATTGTAGTTCTTGGAGGTTATGAGACTGTTAACCTGGAGGGTCACCAATACTATCGAGCAGTTATAGATGTTGACAAGTGTGTTGATAGCTTTGTGTCGATGACTTTATTTCTTATCGATTGAATAAATTGATGATGCTGTCAAAGGAGTGAGATCGATGGATCTGTTGACCTCGATCATCAGTGAGTCTGAGTGTTTTTCCTCTTGGATGTCGACCAGGGAGGTCGACAAAGGTGTCAAGTATTCAGTGTGTCGAGCAGGCAGGTCGACAGAGGTGTCGACCTCTTGTATGTATTTATTGCTCATCGATTTTAATGTTAGTTGGCATGTCAATCAACAAGTCAAAATTGTCCTCGAACACAATTTTGGGGTACTGATCAGTGGGACCCCCTAGGCAAACTTGCTGTAAAATGATAGAATTCAAAACTTGCAAAGGGAATCAAGAAAAGCATCAAATTCCTACTAATTAACATAAAACCCTAAGTAGATCAAAACAAAGTATTTCAATGAAAAATAAGCTATATCAATGCTAAATTAGACTAATAATGTAGCCGAACCTAGGATGAATATGCATTCATCATGTACCTACCTGAATTCTCAGGGTAAGGGCACAAGGCACAATTGAAAAAGGGTTAGCACATTGACTTTGGTCTTGAGGTCCCTCATGTAGAAATAGGGAGCATGAATGCCCCTCACGGACCCTTCCTTGAGAAGTAGTCAAAGGCCTACATTGATATAATGGATAAAGAAATCTAAAACATGTTTTGTATAGAAGAATGTCGTTAAGTTTTCTCTCCCCTTTCCTGCTTCTTGGTTTTTATGATGTTTCTAGCCAAGCAAATTTTCTATTACTCTTAAACTGTGTTTACTTGCCCCTTTCATAGCATACTTAATGCTTTGGTAATATGTATTGTTTATCGAATTTGTAGTTTACAAATGAAGACTGGCACTACACTCAAGAATCTAAGCCCTAAAATGAATCACCAATGGGTATACTTGAATCTAGAAATGGGTACATATCTCTATCTCCATAGTTTTGTTATCTCTTTAATCTTGTTATTGCCTTTTTCATATATATTGTTTGTGTGAAAATTTTTGTGCACCCAAGTCCACTCGCCTTTGGCTATGTAGCCATTAGGAGTGTGGATTAGGGTAACAGACAATTCCTGACAATAGTCTTTTTCTATCATTGAGAATTCTTGTTTCAAATTTTTTGTGATTAGAAGAGAAATAAAGGACTCAATCTTGAAGTTGTTTTCCAAAAGAAATACAAAAATATAGTGATATATAAAATTTTAGAAAAATTTAAAAGAAAAATTGAATGTATTTTTCCTACATGTTTATGGTTCAAAGATGAAAACTCTTTTTTTTGTGTGGGGAATTGTTAAGACCACATCTGAGCTTAACTGATAAGTTGGGGTTTTCATTGATAATTACATGCTTACCCATAATATTATTATTTAACCTTTATTAATAATGAGATGTCTAGTTGTGATGTTTAAAACCTAATGAGGAACTCTAATCATGATTTTTCTTTTAGTCGTATCAAGCTACTAAGGCACATAGCAAACAAACAGACCACCTACTAAACCTTACTAGGTTTCCATGGTAGGTCATACTTGTTCTCATTCCTCAACATTGGACCATCATCATACATGACCATGTCACCATCCTATATGCGAGGGGTTCATCAAACATATACCTTAGTCTAAGGGGTTTCCTTTTCCTCTAAACATGAGGAGTTCCATGCTCCCACGTGTAAGAACTCAAGCATCCATGTGAGCATTAGGTGAACCAGGAACTACTTCTTCCCCTCTTTAGGTCTAGGAACCCTAGGTTCTCTTTTATGCATCAACCGTCTAACCGCATGCTCAACTTTCCAACCATGAACCAAACATGTACGAGGTATATCATGCACGTCCTATAATCCTTCCACTTGAACAACACCTCAGAGTTGAGCCCTCCTCAAGGACAAACAACTAGGTATGAGGTCTTCCAACTTGATACTATACCTTCTCAGGGTCTAAGGAACTATTCTTCATATCTTTAGAAGGTAAGTTAGGCACCTACTACTTCCATAGATTGGTTCAAGAAGTCTCTTCCCCTTTCTAGGGTTTGGTTCCTATAAAGGCAACCGAGATACCACAAGCCTCTAAGGATCATGCACGAGACAACCGTAACCATCCACTTAGGTTGTACATATCCGACTTCTCAGGGTTCCTTATATCCCAGAGTCTGAGCTTCCAACCTTCTTGCTTGGGTCCTACTCTCTCTCTCTCTCTCTCTCTCTCTAGAGTAAACCCCACAACCAACCTTACTGCTAGAGGTTCTCTCTCCATGAAGGTGGATCAAGCTCTCATGCGTACCCCTATAGGGGTGAAACGTATGATCAAACGTATGTTCGCTCAAGATTATCCATAACTCTTTATGCTTATCTCATAAGTTATCCCATATGCCCTTTAGGCCTGGGTTTTAACCTACTTCCAGCACTACTAACGTACTCTGGGTGCATACTATGCCATGCTCATACAAGCTCATAGGGTTTCTATAGGTTTTTCACTAACCTCAACGATGAAGGAGTTATCCTTCACTCTAACTTACACGACCTTCCCTACAGTTAGTTCGCCAAAGGTACTAGGTCAGCCAGCCTTACATGGCTCATACTATCATAGGTATCCAAAACCAAAAGCATGTCAACCCACACACATGGTCGACCATGACGTCCATCTCATCAATGCATCTCTCTCTAACCACCCCTTAGGGTTAGGGTTAACATCATCCTCAGAGGATGCTCCAACTCTCTACCTTTAATGGAGGTTTATGCCTCCAAGACCAACTCTCTTTTCATCCTCCTGACAAGAAGGTCTAACATCAAGTTTCTCCTGAGGGCATGACAACACATGTCATACAACCCTAAGCATGCAACTAATCTTTACTCTATGCTTAAACTATTAAGCTTATGTCCATGACATATTGTTTACATTCTTTTCATTAATTTGGTGGAGGATTCCTTAACCTTATCATACATACCCTATCCTCAAGAGGGTGAGGAATAGAGAGAGAAAATCCTAAACCTTAGAATCTTAATAGATTAGGGTTGAGAAGGGATGAAAATAGATGAGAGAGTCCTAAAGGTATCTTATTTTGAGTCAGATCCTAAGACATTGGCCATGCAGTCACACAGATCTGGGAGTCATCATATTCCAACTAGCAGTACAGAGGAAAATATTACCATCCCCCAGACGTGATCCTTTTCTCGACACCTCTGTCTTTCAGAAAATCCTCTAATAACTCCCTCGGTTCTATGGAATTTTGTAAAATTTAATAATTAGTAAATATTAAATGAGGAACCAATGCTCTGATACCAATCGTAACGACCCCGCCTCCCAGTTACCCCCAATTAAGGGAGACCAAGAGGTTAGAGTCGTTATCCCAATTTCTGGATCAAAGGTTTGACAAATAATCAATAATATTACTAAATTCTACCATACTATGCTGAAAATCTGTAATAAAATAAAACTTTGCATAACTTTTTAAAAACTTGGATATCTAACTTCTATACACAAGAGAAGTCTATTCTAACTAATCCTCCTTGCACTTTAATCATAAATTCACAATGTAACACTTTACTATTTGTCTTTTTCCATGTCGTACCTAAAATGCTGACAAACAAAATGTCGGCCAGCATAAATGAATATTCCAGTATGCGGGGGAAACAATAATCATGCAACTATGGTAACAATATAAGTAACCAAATATCATTTAACAATCAAGGTTATGTTTTAAGCAATACTACTCAATCCATACCTATCCTCTATCTCTGTGTCGTCCCTATAGTGGACTTGGATACTACCTCTCTCATATGGTAGATCCTTACCCTCATGGTCCTACCTCACAGGTAGCCATTACTTAGGGTTGTGGAGTCACATGGCCCTACCCAAAGGTAGCCCAATCTCTGACTCATGGTGACTTGATGGACCTACCCTGTAGGTAGCCATGTACTAAGTCATCCAATGACCTGATGGACCTACCTCATAGGTAGCCATGTACTAGGTCAACCTATCAAGCAACAGAGGGGACTAGGATCTGAGCTAGTAGGCATATTATCTTAGGTGATAGTCATATCCACATTATAGTATGCATGAATTAAATTCATCCAACAATTTAATTCAAGCAACTGATGAAAACTTTAGAAATCCTTGGAAAACTAGTTTGAGATATTCATAAGTGTAACCACATACCTGTCACGCTGATGTGGTACAGAAATAATCCAATCAATGTAAGAAATTCAATAGACAAGCAAGCACACAAAGAGATCCTGAAATATGCATATAATTTCCTATCATAAATCATGTCATCAAGATCTATTAAACCTAGCTTGCTTCCTAGGGTTTCTAGTCCACTTTTAGCGTTTCCATTGCAGTTAGGGTTTTTCTTGTACTTTTATCACGATAAACCCTAGTTAGGTGAAATTGCTCTTAAACCCTAATGATTCTAACCTATTTCGTTCAATAGGATTAGGATCATCTTTCAACAACATATTATCACATATATCAAATTAAAAGTGATCTTTTTCTCTTTAACCCTAAATTAGGGTTTCTAAGTGCTTAATCATTCTTATTTGGTGTAAAACCCTAAATCATGCAAGAAACATCTAGATCAGGTTCAAGTTCATTATTAACTAGCCAAAAGGT